>CM059435.1:85352820-86707820 GCA_030390025.1 Squalus acanthias
GCTTCTGACCATTGCCTTTTGAGGCTCGAACTGTTTGATGCTAATACAGTGAGACTTGTCTTTAAACGGGTGAGTCAGTCACACTCCATATTGTTGAGGCGTTATGGCTTTGAATAATTTAGTGTTAAAATCATTGACTTTATAAATCCGTCATCTGTAGATTCTGAGAGGTGTGGTTTTGTCGTGGTAACACATCTTGCAAGCTATGTTACCCTGTTTAGAAAGTGAGGAAAGTGCATTGATGCTATTTGGTAATGCTCTGACGTGGTTGATCACACCTGTGATCATAAATTTATCAATTTAGTTTAAAAATTAAACTAATTTGAATCAGTTAGTGTGACTGCTACGGTGTAAGTTTATTACAATTCGCAAAGAAGAGGCATAAAAGTCAGCTTTCAGAGCAGCTGTCTCAGAAATCCAAACGTGGGTAGTGTGAATTTGTGACGGTAGAAAATACATGCAGGTAGCGTGACTTAGTAACAGTAAAAGCTACAAATGTGAGCAGGAGAAATTGATGACGGTGGCAGTTGTGAATGTAGATAGCATGAATTGGTGACGTTGGTAGGTGTGAATCCCTGCAGTCCAGCTTCCGTCTTTCTCAATACTGAAAATGCCTTAACCAACGTCATGAATGATGTTCTCTGTGACTGGACCATAGTGTATTTATTCCTCTTTCTGCAATGCTCGATACGGCTGACCATGCCGTTCACCTTGAATGCCTCTGCACCATCATGCAGTTCTGTGGGACTGCAGTTGCTTGATTTCATTCCTATCTATTTAAATGCTTACAGTGCATCTCCAGCAATGGCTTTTCTTCCATCTCCTGCACTGTCATCTCTGGAAACCCCCAGGGATCTATCCCTGGCCCCCTCCTCTCCTTATCTAAATGCTATAACATGAAAATCAAATGTGAAAATATTGAACCGAGGAGGGCGAATTTCAAGATATCTGGCCCAGGTGGATTGGAATCAAAGATTGGCAGGTAAAACAGTAAATGAACAATGGGAGGCCTTCAAAGAGGAAATAATTTAGGTACAGACTAGACACATTCCCACAAGGGTGAAACGAAAGGCATCCAAAACTAGAGCTCCCTGCATGACTAAAGATATAGGGGGAAAATTCGGTTGATTAGCTCCTCTCGTTAACAGGGCGCAAAGCAACTAGCGCCCGGGCACGGCGATGTTTGCGCTGCTCGCAAAATTGACCAGACATTTTGCGGCAGCGCTAAACATTACCGCCATGATCTCCTGCGCCCGCAGATCATGACGTCAGTCGAGCGTGCAATGCCCTGGTAGCTCCCCGGACCGGATATTGAGTGGCGCCCCCTGCCTTTCCGCCTGCTGCTAGCAATGACAGGTAGAGGGGAACGTTTTGCAGTCGGGAAGGGACTGGGGGAGTGCTATTTAAAGGCGGCCGCTTCCTGCCCTTATTTGTCGGCGACATTTTTGCACCACATATTCGAAGAGAGATAGAGAGAGAGAGAGAGAGACACTTCTGGAGAGATTCAATGCTGTGTGAAGGAGTTTTGGGTACTGAGCAGCAATTTGCTGGTTCATTTTGATTTGACCTTCCTTACATCGATTTAGAAGAGACTATGGAGGCTGCACTGATTCGGGGCGTCGTCCTGCACCTGCAGAATCGGAGGCATCAGAGACGCAGAGAGAGAGTGGCAAACATGGCCAGAGGGAGGAGGGCCAACAGGCCTCTGCACAGGAGGCCTTACCCTCCCAGGGTATTCCGGGAGCAATTCTCCTACATTCATTTGTCTGAGGAGCAGTGTTTGCGCAGGCTGCACTTCAGCAAGGAGGTGGTCACTGAGCTCTGCCACCTGCTGCAACCAGATCTGCAGCCTCAACTGAGGACCAGGATGTCTCTGTCGGTGGCAGTGAAGGTGACAGTGGCTCTGAATTTTTATGCCAGCAGCTCCTTTCAAGCATCTACTGGGGACATTGCCAATATCTCCCAGTTCGCTGTCCATTACTGTATCCCGGAGGTGACAAATGCCCTGTATAAAAGGAGACGCCAGTACATCTCTGACCACAGTCAGCTCATACTCGCCATCAATGCCCACTATCCTGGCAGCAGCCATGATGCTTTCATCCTGCGCCAGACTGGTGTGCCAGACCTTTTCCAGGCACCGCATCACCCAAGTGGATGGCTCCTCGGGACAAGGGTTATCCACTCTGCACCTGGCTGATGACACCGCTCCGTAACCCCAACACCCCTGCCGAGCTGCGGTATAATGAGCCATATCGCCACCAGGAACATAATTGAGCAGACGATCGGCGTGCTCAAGCAACGGTTCCGCTGTCTGGACCACTCAGGACGAGCCCTGCAGTACTCTCCTGAGTGAGTCTCCCTCTTCATAGTTGTGTGCTGCATACTTCACAACCTGGCAATCCTGAGGATCCAACCAATGCCACCAGGGATTGGTGCACCACCTGAGGAGGAGGAAGAGGAGGGGATAGAAGAGGGGGAGGATGAGGAGGATGAGCAGCAGCAGCACCAACGTGGGAGGGAGGCGCACAATGTTGCCACTGCAAGGGCCGTCCATCAACGGCTGATAAGGAGCCGCTTCTAGCCCCGACTCAGAAGATGGCTTCTGGCATGGAGAACAACATCATGGAAAGCAACCCACACCCTCTATTGCCGGCCAAAGCTGGAATGATTCCAAAGGCCAAAAATGTAAATTTTGAATACAACAACTTTTTTCTTTAACAAACTCTGTGTGTCATTTATTCAGGACAAACAATTAGAAACAAACAACAAATCATGAATTAACAGGACTGGTTCTCACAAGCTGGAGATAAATGCCAAAAACAGTAAACAAATGTAATCACACGAACCTCGACCTTTACTACAAACATTCCCATAATTTATTTAGACCTCCTACTGTTTGCCCTTCGAGGGTGATCTCCATCCCCTGTGCACTTCCCCCCTTCCCACCCTACTGCTCCTCCATAATGGGGCCCCAGTGGCTGCAGCAAGGCTGGTGGAAGGCTGCTGAATGTCAGATCCTGAGACTACAGATGCCCTTGAAGGACGCCCTCGACCAGCTCTGGGCCTGGAGGCCCCAGCTGCAGACTGCACCAACTCTGCATGGGCGGCAGCAGTCTGGGCTAGCTGTGTTGCAGGCAGTGGCAAGTGCAATGGGGAAGTGACAGTGGTGGGAACAGGAATGCTGTCATCCTGAGAGAGAGGACAGCACCTTCCTGCTTGACCGACACACTGGCACTCCCACGGGGCAGTACCTCAGCATCCGGAGCAATCTGCTCGAGCACAGATTGCTGGCCTGCTGCGGCACCGTGAGATCCCCGGGGCAATGTGGCTGACCCAACGACGATGGCAACAGTCAGTGCTTGCGTTACATCAATCTGAGACTGCATGAGAGCAGTCTGAGATTGGATCGCAGCAGCCAGTGACTGAATTGCAGCACTAAGCCGTTGCGTTGCGTCGGCCTGTGCTGCAGCGGAGTACTCCACACTCCTTGCCAGTCCATCAATGCTTTCGGGCACCCTTGCCATTGCACCCATGAGCTCAGTGTGCATGCTCAAGGCCTGGCCATTCACGGCCGCGATGATGCGGTCCTCCTCTGCGTCCAGTGCAGCAGGACTCGCTTGCCTACTCGCCCTCCGGGGAGATGGCCCCTGAGCTTCCCTACCCCCATGGTGTTGCTGCAGCCCGCTGGGTCCCAGAGCTTCGCCCTCATCAGACCCTACCCCCACTGCTCCCCTCCAGGGAAGGCGTGGTCCGAGTGTGGCCATGGGCTCCCTCGGGAGATGTAGGCAGTGAGGCTCTGGCTTCCTCTTCCTCCTCGCCTGGGGCGCCGCTGCCACTAGTTGGTTGAGGGACAGGCTGGTCAGCTGGTGGTTCACTATCTGAAAGCAGGGAGGTACAAGAGTGGCTTTAGCGTCAGGACAGGGGGGCAGTAAGGGAGCAAGGACTGGAGACATTTAGTAAGTTGGATTGAAAGTGTAAAAGGCTGGTGTTGTGAGGGGCAAGTGGAATGAGAGAGGAGAGAAAGCTGATGAACATACCATTGCTGTCCCCAAGGGGGCCGACCTCTCCAGCGGCCACGGCACCGATCACCTGGCTGGCAACGATCCTGTGCATGCGCGCCTCCAAATCACTGAGTTTCTGCAGCTCAGCTGGTCCTCCACCCGTGCATTGCTGCTGGTGCCTGTTATGAGATAGCTTGGTCCGCAAGAAAAAGGACGGCGTCTGAGTGAACGTGCAGCCATGTGCTTGCCTGATGTGCCTCCCATAGTTGAATAGCCCTTAATGTATGCAAGGTGTGGAATGTGCGTCTGTGTTTTATGAGATGGCCATAGGTCTTGGATGAGTGTTGGGCATTTGGGGTTTTTAAACCCTCTGGGCACAGAGTGAAGTTGAGATGGAGGGATGTAGAGGTATTGAAAAGCAGCCACTCACCCTGACCACCCGAGTGAGGTCATAGACTCATAAGAGTTATACAGCACAGAAAGGGGCCCTTCGGCCCATCGTGTCCGCACTGGCCATCAAGCCCCGTCTATTCTAATTCCATTTTCCCGCACTTGGTCCGTAGCCTTGTATGCTATGGCGTTTCAAGTGCTCATCTAAATGTTTCTTGAATGCTGAGGGTTCCTGCCTCTACCACCCTTTCAGGCAGTGAGTTCCAGATTCCAACCACCCTCTGGGTGAAAAAGTTTTTCCTCAAATCCCCTCTAAACCTCCTGCCCATTACCTTGAAACTATGCCCCCTGGTTATTGATCCCTCTACTAAGGGGAAAAGTTCCTTTCTATCTACCCTATCTATGCCCCTCATAATTTTGTACACGTCAATCAGGTCCCCCCTCAGCCTTCTCTGCTCTAAGGAAAACAACCCCAGCCTGAAGCGCTCCAGCCAGGTAACATCCTGGTGAATCTCCTCTGCACCCTCTCCAATGCAATCACATCCTTCCTATAGTGTGGCGACCAGAACTGCGCACAGTATTCCAGCTGTGGCCTAACTAGCGTTTTGTACAGCTCCATCATAACCTCCCTGCTCTTATATTCTATACCTCGGCTAATGAAGGCAAGTATCCCATATGCCTTTTTAACCACCTTATCTACCTGTCCTGCTGCCTTCAGGGATCTATGTACATGCACACCAAGGTCCCTCTGATCCTCTGTCCTTCCTAGGGTCCTACCATTCATTGTGTATTCTCTTGCCTTGTTAGTCCTCCCAAACTGCATCACCTCACACTTTTCAGGGTTAAATTCCATTTGCCATTGTTCTGCCCATCTGACCAACCCGTCTATATCGTCCTGTAGCCTGAGGCTTCCCTCCTCGCTATTTACCACTTCACCAATTTTTGTGTCATCCGCGAACTTACTGATCGTACCTTCTACATTCATATCTAAATCATTAATGTACACTACAAACAGCAAAGAACCCAGCACCGATCCCTGCGGTACACCACTGGGCACAGGCTTCCAGTCACAAAAACAACCTTCGACCATCACCCTCTGCCTCCTGCCACTAAGCCAATTTTGGATCCAATGTGCCAAATTGCCCTGGATCCCATGGGCTCTTACCTTCTTGACCAGTCTCCCATGTGGGACTTTGTCAAAAGCCTTACTGAAGTCCATGTAGACTACATCAACTGCACTACCCTCATCCACACACCTAGTCACCCCCTCGAAAAATTCAATCAAATTGGTTAGACATGATTTCCCCCTGACAAAGCCATGCTGACTATCCTTGATTAATCCTTGCCTCTCCAAGTGGAGACTAATTCTGTCCCTCAGAATTTTTTCCAATAATTTCCCTACCACTGATGTTAGGCTCACTGGCCTGTAATTCCCTGGTTTATCCCTACTACGTTAGCTGTTCCAGTCCTCTGGCATCTCCCCTGTGGCCAGAGAGGTTCTGAAAATTTGTGTCAGAGCCCCTGCACTCTCCTCCCTTGCCTCACACAGCAGCCTGGGATACATCTCGTCTGGGCCTGGGGATTTATCCACTTATCCACTTTTAAGCCCACTAAAACTGTTAGTACTTCCCCCCTCTCAATACTAATTTGTTCAAGTATATCACAATCCCCCTGCCTGATTTCTATGCCTACATCGCCCTTTTCCATAGTGAACACAGATGCAAAATATTCATTTAAAACCTCACCTACATCTTCCAGCTCTACACACAGATTGCCACTTTGGTCCCTAATGGGCCCTACTCTTTCCCTGGTTATCCTCTTGCCCTTAATATACTTATAAAACACCTTGGGATTTTCCTTTATTTTGCCCGCCAGTGTTTTTTCATGCCCCCTCTTCGCTCTCCTAATTTCTTTTTTTAAGTACCCCCCTGCACTTTCTATATTCCTCTAGGGCTTCCACTGTTTAGTCCTTTGTATCTGCCAAAAGCCTCCCTTTTTTTCCCCTAATCCATTCTTGTATATCCCTTGACATCCAGGATACCCTGGGCTTGTTGGTCCCACCCTTGACCTTTACAGGAACATGTTAGCGTTGTACTCTCTCTATTTCCTTTCTGAAAGACTCCCACTGCTCTGATGTGGATTTTCATACAAGTAGCTGATCCCAGTCCACTTTGGCCAGATCCTGCCTTATCATTAAAATCAGCCTTCCCCCAATTTAGAACCTTTATTTATGGTCCATCTTTGTCCTTTTCCATGACTACCTTAAATCTCACTGAATTATGGTCACTGTCACCAAAATGCTCTCCTACTGACACTTCTACCACTTGCCCGGCTACATTCCCTAGAATAAGGTCCAGTACCGCCCCCTCTCTTGTAGGACTTTCTACATGCTGGCTCAAAAAGCTCTCCTGGATGCACTTTAAGAATTCCACACCCTCTAAGCCTTTCACACTCTGACTATCCCAGTTAATATTGGGGAAGTTGAAATCCCCTACTATTATTACCCTATTATTTCTACACTTCTGAGATTTGCCTACATATCTGTTCTTCTATCTCCCCTGACTGTTTGGGGGCCTATAGTACACTCCCAGCAAAGTGCTTGCCCCCTTTTTGTTTTTAAGTTCTACCCATATGGCCTCATTAGAGGAACCTGCTAAGTTATCATCCCTCCTTACAGCAGTAATTGACTCCTTGATTAATATTGCGACACCCCCTCCTCTTTTACACCCCCCTCTGTCTCGCCTAAAGAGTCTATACCTCGGAATATTGAGCTGCCAGTCCTGCCCCTCCCTCAACCATGTCTCTGTGATAGCAACAATATCATACTCCCATGTGTTCATCAACACCTTCAATTCATCTGCCTTACTCGCAAGACTCCTTGCATTAAAATAAATGCCATCCAGCCTTGCCATACTCCCTTGTGCCGTTACATATTTGCTCTGCCTTCTAGGCTGACTTGTTTTTTCCTCTATATTTGGCTGTGCATCACCCCCTACTATAGCTCCACTCCGTATCCCATCCCCCTACCAAGTTAGTTTAAACCCCCTGCAACAGCACTAGCAAACCTCCCTGCAAGGATGTTGGTCCCGTTCCGGTTCAGGTGCAACCCGTCCGACTTGTACAGGTCCCACCTTCCCCAGAATCAGACTCAGTGATCCAGGAAACTAAAGCCCTCCCTCCTGCACCAACTCTTTAGCCACGCATTCATCTGCTCTATCCTCCTATTCCTATACTCACTAGCACGTGGCACCGGGAGTAATCCAGAGATTACAACCTTTTTGAGGTCCTGCTTTTTAATCTGCTACCTAGCTCCCTAAATTCTTGTTGCAGGACCTCATCCCTCTTTCTACCCATGTCGTTGGTACCAATGTGAACCACGACCTCTGATTGTTCGCCCTCCCCTTTCAGAATGCCCTGCAGCCGTTCAGTGACATCCTTGACCCTGGCACCAGGGAGGCAACATACCATCCTGGAGTCACGTCTGCGGCCACAGAAACGTCTATCTGTTCCCCTTACGATAGAATCCCCTATCACTATTACTCTCCCACTCTTTTTCCTCCCCTCCTGTGCAGCTGAGCCACTTGTAGTGCCACGGACTTGGCTCTTGCTGCATTCCCCCGAGAAACCATCTCCCCCATCAGTATCCAAAACGGAAAATCTGTTGGAAAGGGAGATGGACCCAGGGGACTCCTGCACTACCTTGCTAGTTCTTTTACTCTGTCTGGCAGTCACCTATTTCCTGTCTGCCTGTGCACTCTTTACCTGCGGTGTGACCACCTCGTTAAACGTGCTATCCATGAAGATCTCAGCTTCGCGGATGCTCCACTGTGACTCCAGCCGCAGCTCCAGCTCCGAAACGCGGATTTCGAGTAGCTGCAGCTGGAGACACTTCCTGCACATGTGTTCACCCTGGACACCTAAAGTGTCCTTGACTTCCCACATAGCACAGGAGGAGCACTCCACGCTGCCGAGCTGCCCTGCCCTTAATTTACTCCTTTTACTTGCTTTAAATTAAAGAATATTAAATACACTAGGGACCTTACTTCCCTTTAAACACTACTTACTCTAAACTAGAATCCTTACTTTTACTTTAACGACTGGACTGTAGAAATACTCGCCAGGTCCTACTTACCAATCAGATCCTTCCCTGGTTGTGACGCCACTTTAGCGGTTTCGCAGTTGTTGTTTGACTGCTCCCGCTCTCGGACTCTTTCCTTGGTGTAAAGAACCAATTCCTACAGGGTGGAAAGTTAGGAAAAACAAAGGCGAAGCAAGGGAGCTCCTCCTTCCACCCCTCACCTAACTCCCTGACTTACCCAACTCACAGCACTCTGTTTAAACCACACTCAGTGCAAAATCACACTGCAAAGCCTGTTTTTATAGGCCCTTAAACAAAGGAGCTTGCTGGGTTCTGCTACAGGAGAACCAGTTTAATCTAGTTGCCCTAATTAACTGCCTTCAGCTGCTCTGAATTGTAAATCTTTTATTCAAGTACAATAGTACTTACACAACTCATCAATTATATAGTAAACCATTACATTCATTGATCACAATAAACAATAAAGCCTTAAGAACAGCTTTACGATTAACAATATAAATACATTAATAAAATTTTACAAATAAATCAACAAAGTTTACAGTACAAATACCCTTAAATAACCTCACACAAACTTTGTAGATTTAAAACAATAAATCTCAAGGTAAACTCCACATAAAAGAAAACAGTTTAACACCTCAGTGTACAAATCACACAGCACCATCATAATTCAATTAAATGCTACAAATATACTACTACCCGTTTTACGCCAGTCCTACTAGTATCGTTTGTTCATTCAATCGTTCATACGATCGTTCATTCAATCGTTCGTTCGTTCACTTGAGCGTTCGTTCGTTCGATCAAGCGTAAGTTCCAATGTGCATGCGTGCGTGCGTACCGTTTGTCTAAGTGCGTGCGTTCGCTCGTTCGTTCGATCAGAGGCCAACGACCGTTCGTTCGATCGAGTGTAAGTTCCAATGTGCATGCTTGCGTTTGCTCGTCCGTTCATTGCCCGGCCCGCAACTAAATGTCGTTCGTTCGATCGAGTGTAAGTTCCAATATGTATGCGTGCGTGCGTACCATTTGTCTAAGTGCGTGCATGCGTGTGTTCACTCGTTCAATCGCCAGCCAAACGATTGGAACTTACGCTCGATCAAACGAACAATCGTTTGGCTGGCGATTGAACGAGTGAACACACGCATGCACGCACTTAGACAAATGGTACGCACGCACGCATACATATTGGAACTTACGCTCGATCGAACGAACAATGTGCATGCGTGCGTTCGTTCGTTCGATCGTTCGTTCACTCACTCAAGCGTCCGTCCGTTCAATAGTTTGTTCATTAAGGAAATTTTCCCCCCCCAAAAGCCAGCCATAAATTTCTTACCAATATAAATTCATACCATTTACTGGACAATAATCTCAAAGCAAATTCTACTTAAACACTAATTAACAACACAATGTGCAAAATCTCATAACCTTATCAGAAATCAGTTAAAGCTTCAAGTAGACTGCTTTCAACCAGAAAACCTGAAACTTTTTTTCAATAAAACAAGTAAATACCAGTTGTACGCCAGTCCTATTGGCAATTTAATAACTCCTCGTTTTCACTTGATGTTTGTCAAACCATGTGATGTCATTTCCTTGTCCACAGTCTTCAGCTTTTCCACAGAAAAGAAACCATCCACTTTCTCAATCCCGTAAAAAAGACCGAAAACTCACATTTTCTTCTACTTGCTGTTATCGCTCACAGGACCCGGTCATCAAAAAATACTCATTATTCCTTACCGATATTACTTTGTTTTGTCTTTTATCTTCCTTTTATTTTTCCTTTTTTTTCCCACTTTTAACCGTTCACATTTCCCATCTTGTGATCGCCCATGCGCCATGCTACAGATGGAAACAGTTTGACTTTCCTCCACCAAAATGGCGGCGCACAAACCCGATCCTGTCACCGAGAAAAGCCTCACAGCTGCCGCCAGACAGAGCACATACGGGGCCGCTGGAACTCATCCGGGCCCAAGACCATTCTTCAACTTTTAGAACCAGTGCAGCATGCTCACCCACAGCTTCTCCCGACTCCACCTCTGCCGACCAGCCGCTCCGCCCTGGGCCCCCCGCCTGGGGTTCTCCGTGCTGGGCCTCCCGCCTAGGCCACTCTCCTCTGGGTCTTCCACCCTGGGCCTTCTGCACTGGGCCCTCCGCACTGGCATTCCCCGCGAGAGCCGGGGTGTGGAACAGCCCGTTCACACAGCACCAAGCTGAGCTGAGAATCTCACAACCTTTCCGCCCCGGGCCTTCTGTACCGGGCCCTCCGCACTAGCATTCCCAGCAAGCAGCCGGGGTATGCTCGCTCACCCGTTCACACAGCACCGAGCTGAGCTGAGCTGAGAATCTCGTAGCCTGTGTCTCTCCAACAAAGGTGAAGCAAGGGAGCTCCTCCTTCCACTCCTCACCTAACTCCCTGACTCACCCAACTCGCAGCACTCTGTTTAAACCACACTCAGTGCAAAATCACACTGCAAAGCCTGTTTTTATAGGCCCTGAAACAAAGGAGCTTGCTGGGTTCTGCTACAGGAGAACCAGTTTAATCTAGTTGCCCTAATTAACTGCCTTCAGCTGCTCTGAATTGTAGGCCTTGTACTCTTTTTGAGTAAACATAAAACTATTGTAAATTAACAAAATTTCAAATGAAACTTATCTCATTAAATTAAAATAACATTGCCCGGGGAGATGATGCACTCCAGTCTCTGCGGCGCCCACCGGTCTCGGAAGGCTTCAAGTGTGCCGGCAGACACCGCGTGCTCCATCTCCAGGGCCACCCGGGCACGAACATAGTCGCGGAAGAGAGGCAGGCAATTGGGCCGGACGACCCCCTCGACCGCCCGCTGCCTGGACCTGTTAATGGCCACTTTGGCCAGGCCCAGGAGCAGTCCCACGAGGAGGTCCTCCGACCTGCCCTCTCCCCTCCACACCGGGTGACCGTAGATCAGGAGCGTGGGACTGAAGTGCAACCAAAAAGCGAGGAGCAGCCCGTTCAAATATTCAAAGAGGGGCTGCAACCTCTCACAGTCTACGTACACGTGGAACACGGACTCCTCGAGGCCGCAAAAAAGACAGGCGGCCTGGGAGTCCGTGAACCTACTTAAAAACTGATTGCACGGGACTGCTCCGTGCAACACCCTCCAGGCCAAGTCCCCAATAGAAAAGGGGAGGACTCCCGCGTAGAGAGCCCTCCATTGGGGACCTTCGCCTCCGCCGGATGGCAAGATGGTACGCCAAGGCGTGTCCGGACGGCAGGCGAAGATGACAAAGTGGAAAGTGTGCAGGAGCAGCCCGTACAGGAAACCCCTCCGTGCAGAACTAAAGGGCACGGAGGGCATTTCCCCGAGACGGCTCAAGTTGCGAGGCGCCGGTTCCCGAGAGGGGTTTCGGGGCCGCGCGCCGATGAGGAATTCCGTCCGAACAGAGGTCAGTTCGGACGGGATCACCCCACATGCTTGAGCCTCCTCGATACACCTAGTGGAGTCGGGGCCCAGTGCCACTTTCAGCGACTCGATGGCTTTGGCCGCGCGCCAGACGTCGACCCAGGAGAGGCGCCGCGCCAACTCCTCCGGCGCCATCCAGCCCGCTCCTCCGCCACCGAGTAGGTCCCCGACTCTAGTCACCTTGCCAGGCACAGCCCTGCCCTCCGCTAGCCACCCGATCCGGCGGACATGGAGGTGCGGATTCCTGAGCAATGGCTCCCAAAGGAGAGCCGCCACTCCTGACGGGGGAGAACTCCGCCTGGAGGCGACTTGGTTCCAGACCCATACCAGTTCCTGGTAGAAGACAGGCAGCTCCCACAGGTAGGCACGTGTGCCGCCCAGTTTCACAAACAGGAGCTGCGTGTCGTAGTTGAGGCCGTGCATCTGGCGGAAGAAATATGTCGCCAGCGCACACCATCTGGGAGAATTCTCAACGTACAGGTATCTCTGCAGCGTCTGAAGACGGAAAGTCGCCGCCTGGGTGCGAAGGCACACCAGCGCCTGACCGCCCTCCCTGAGCGGGAGACTCAGAACCGCGGCAGAGACCCAGTGCTTCCTTTTGTCCCAGAAGAAGTCGATGAGCTGCTTCTGCATCTTGGCGACAAACGCAGGGGGAGGGATCAAAGTGACCAACCGGTACCACAACATGGCGGCTACCAGCTGGTTTATGACCAGCGCTCGACCCCTGTAGGACAACACTCGGAGCAGTCCTGTCCAGCGCCCTAGGCGAGCGGTGACTTTGGTCTCCAGCTCTTGCCAGTTCGCCGGCCAGGTGTCCTCAGCAGAGCCGAGGTAGACTCCCAAGTAGAGGAGGTGCGTTTTGCTCCAGGCAAAGGGCCTGAACTCCTCCGGCAGGGAGTCTACCCGCCACTGGCCCACCAGGAGTCCTGAACATTTCTCCCAGTTGATCCTGGCGGAGGATGCGTCCGAGTAAATCTGCTGGCATTCTCGCATCCTCCGCAAGTCGACGGGATCCGTGACCATGAGGAGCACATCATCGGCGTAAGCCGAGAGGACAACCTCCATGCCCGGCCCTTGCAGAGCCAGTCCCGTCAACCTCCTCCGCAAGAGGTGCAGGAAAGGCTCCACGCAAATGGCATATAACTGACCGGACATGGGGCATCCCTGACGTACCCCCCTCCCGAAGCGAAGGGGCGCTGTCAAAGACCCGTTAACTTTAATCAGACACTCCGCGGCGGCGTACAGAAGTCGGATCCGGGCAATGAAATGCGTCCCAAACCCGAATGCGCGCAGAGTCCCGAAGAGATACTCGTGATCCACCCTGTCGAAAGCCTTCTCCTGATCCAGGGAAAGGAAGGCGACCGACATACCAGCCCTCTGGGAAAGGTGGATCAGGTCCCGGACCAGATGGATGTTGTCGTGGATGGACCGGCCCGGGACCGTGTAGGACTGGTCGGGGTGGATCATGTGGGCTTGCATGGTGCCAAGGCGAGCAGACATGGCCCTGGCAAAAGTTTTATAGTCCGTGCTGAGGAGGGAGACCGGGCGCCAGTTTTTTAAAAGGCGGAGATCACCCCTCTTGGGCAGCAGGACGATGACCGCCCTGCGCCAAGAGAGGGGCATCTCCCCGGTCACCAGACTTTCCCCCAGGACCCGCGCGTAGTCGCCCCCCAAGACGTCCCAGAACCCCGAGGAACTCCACGGTCAGCCCGCCCAGCCCCGGGGACTTTCCCCTCAAGAGCTGGCCGAGGGCGCTGGTCAGCTCCGCCAGGCTTAGCGGAGCGTCCAACTTTTCGGCGCCCTCTGGGCCGACCCCCAGCAGGTCCTCCCACGAAACTCTGCGCGCATCCTTGCTGGACGGATCCGGAGAGAACAGAGCCGTGTAACAGGCCCGGGCCTCCGCACCGATTCCCTCCGGATCCGAGACCAGAGATCCATCGTCGGCCAGCAGCCCCAAGAGCTGCTTACGGACCCCCCGTCTTTTTTCCAGCGAGTAGAAGAAGGGGGAGCCGCGGAGGAACTGGATCCGCGACCTCACGTACGCGCCTCGGGACCCGACGAGCTGCAGGTCCCTCAGCGCGCCCTTCGCTTCGTACACCTTCCGCAGGGCCGGGTCTTCGACGACCTGACCGAGACGGGACTCCAGATTGAGCACCTCCCTCTCCAACCGCCCGACCCGGGCCTCCCGCCTCTTGGTCGACCCCTTCGCGTACTCCTGACAGAAGAGATGGACGTGAGCCTTGCCCACGTCCCACCATAGCCTCAAGGAGGGGAAGCCTCCCCGCTTCCTTCTCCAGTCGGCCCAGAACCGACGAAACGAATCCCGGAACCGCTCGTCCTCCAGCAGCAGGTTGTTAAAATGCCAGTACGCGGATCCCCCCGCGCGCGCAGCGGAGCGAGCTCTGCCCACACCAGGTGGTGGTCCGTGCATGGCACCGGCCGCATGGAAGCCGCCGGAACGCAGGAGACGTACGCCCGGGAAATGTAGAGGCGGTCGATTCTGGACCTTCCTCCTCCAGACCCCACCCAAGTGAAGGCGCTGGAGTCGGGATGGAGATTCCGCCAGACGTCCACCAAGTCGAAGGACCCGACTAGGTCCCTCAACTTCACCATCGCCGCCAGGCTTCGCGGAGGACCCGAACGGTCCCTCGCCTCGAGGGTACAATTACAATCCCCCCCGAGGATGACGCACTCGCCAACGTCGATGGAGCCCAGAAGAGCGGACACTTCTTCGAAGAAGCGTACTTGCTGCGCACCGGCCTGAGGGTGTACATGTTCACTAAATGGAGCGGCACGCCCCCCAGGAGAACAGTGACCTGGAGCAAGTGGCCCGGCACAATCTCCTTGACCCCCAAGATCTCCGGCTGAAAATGCGGGGCCAGCAAGATAGCCACCCCACCGGAAATGTTGGAGAGGTGACTCATGTTGACCCCTCCTCGCCACTCCAGGAGCCATGCCTCCCTTCCCGAAGGACCGAGAAGTTATTAAATCTACGGCGTGCCTCTCTGCTGCCGTTGATGTTGAGGCTGTCTATGGTTATCTTCATGACAAGAGCATAGTGCAACCTCTACCTAATCCTAACGGGAGGAGGGAGCACGGCCGCTAGTCGACCGCCACTCCCCTCTCAGCCCAGCGAGGAACTTCTGGATCCAACGCCGCTCGGCTGGGCCTACGCCCTTGTCCGCGCCCATGGTTTTGACAGCGGCGCGGACGGAGCAAACGAGCAGCGCCAGATCCGACCATCTATCGATGGCCAGCTGGATTATATCCTGGCAACCCTGGCACGTGGCCACAAAGTCCCGGAGTTCCACAACGGGGATGAGGGAGGACTCGGAGGGGGGCACGAGGGTATTCGCCGCCTCGCTGACGGAGTCCAGGTCGTCCTCAGTGCCCTCCGCCGGGTCCCCGTCCTCCTCCGGGAGGTCGCCGTCAGCTGGCCCTACCTCTGCCCCGATCCCACCCCCAGGATCGGCGGCAGAGGAGTGCAGCTCCAACAACACTCAAGAAGCTCGACACCATCCAGGACAAAGCAGCCCGCTTGATTGGCACCCCATCCACCACCTTAAATGTTCACTCCCTCCACCACCGGCGTACCGTGGCTGCAGTGTGTACCATCTACAAGATGCACTGCAGCAACTCGCCAAGGCTTCTTCGGCAGCACCTCCCAAACCCATGACCTCTTCCACCGAGAAGGACAAGGGCAGCAGGTGCATGGGAACACCACCACCTCCAAGTTCCCCTCCAAGTCACACACCATCCTGATTTAGAAGTATATCGCCGATCCTTCATCGTCGCTGGGTCAAAATCCTGGAACTCCCACCCTAACAGCACTGTGGGAGTACCTTCACCACATGGACTGCAGTGGTTCAAGAAGGCAGCTCACCACCACCTTCTCAAGGGCAATTAGAGATGGGCAATAAATGCTGGCCTTGCCAGCGATGCCCACATCCCATAAACAAATATTCTTTCTCGCATTCTGGTATCATCCTTGTAAATCTTCACTGCACCCTCTCCAGTGCCTCTATATCCTTTTTATAATATGGCGACCAGAACTGCAGTACTCTAAGTGTGGTCTAACCAAGGTTCGATACGGGTTTAGCATAACTTCCAGACTTTTCAATTCTATACCTCTAAAAATAAACCCTAGTGCTTGGTTTGCTTTTTTTATGACCTTGCTAACCGGTGTCGCAACTTTTAGTGATTTGTGTATTTGTACTCAGAGATCCCTTTGTTCCTCTACCCCACCTAGACTCGCACCCTCCAAGTGATAAGTGACCTCCCTATTCTTCCTACCAAAATATAATACCTCACATTTATCTGTGTTGAACTTCATTTGCCAATTATATGCCCATTCTGCAAGTTTATTAATGTCCTCCTGTAACTTGTTGCAGTCCTCCTCAGTATTGACTATTCCCCCCCCCCCCAATTTTGTGTCATCCGCAAATTTAGAAATTGTGTTTTTGATTCCAAGTCTAAATCGTTAATGTAAATTGTGAACAGCAGTGGTCCCAGCACTGATCCTTGTGGAACACCACTACCCACCTTCTGCCACTGTGAATAGCTACCCTTTACTCCTGCTTTCTGCTTTCTGTCCTGAAGCCAGCCAGCAATCCAATCACTATGGGGGAGAAATTCAGTATCGCCCCGTTTGGGGCGCAATTATCGGCTGGGCGCAAAGTTTAGCACCTGGCGCTAATTGTCGCCTCCGACTGCAAACTTGGCCTCTAGGGCCCTTGGAGGTGGTTTAAGCGCTAAATCAGGCGCTACACACCTCTCTTAAGGCGTCAACACCAAGGAGCGAGGCGCTGGCTAAGCTCAGGTGATGTCAGTTAGCAATGGAACACAGACAGACATGCGCCGGCCAGTTCTTAAAGGGGAGAGTCAATCTTGCTCTCCAACCACACCTTGCTCATTGCAGCCTTGCATCTCGGCCTGGACAGACCTGTACATCAATTCTGCTGGAAAGAACAATGGAGAGTCCCAGGGAATGAGCTCAGCGCTTCAGCGACCGGGCCTTGATGGCTCTGGTTGGTGCTGTGGAACGGCGAAGGGCAGTACTCTACCCACAGTGTGGCAGGAGGCCATTGCCACGTGAATACAGAAGAGTCTGGAGGGAGGTGGCTCAGCACGTCTCCTCCAGGAGCCTGGTGCCCAGGACCCACGCCCAATGTTGGAAGAAGTTCAACGACCTGGCGATTTTGCACTGAGTGCGGTTTCAACAGAGTGCTGCGAGTTGGGTGAGAGAGAAGAAGGAGCCCGAGACACGAAGGGCAGAGTGGAGACCCTTTCCACCTCCACCACGCCTGTTGCTGCTGCAGCTACTACTACTGCTGAGGTGCCAGAAGAGAGAGAGGAGAGGAGACCAGGGAAAAAACAAGAAGGAAGCCATTCCATCACTGCCTCCCCAACTGGTTTCCATTACGAGAGGGGAGAAGAGAAACAAGACCAACATCTGCTTGGAAGGAGGGAGAGCGAGCCATTGAGAAAAACATCTACAGGTGGGTGTTAAAAGGGCACTCTCCAAAAGACTTTGGGGTAAAAATTCACTTGGTTGCGCCTCCCGTTAGCGCCTTAAGAGGGCGCTAATGGGGCGTTAAGCCGCTAACGCCCGGGCGCAGCGCTGTTTGCGCCGCTCGAGAACTTAACTTGAGATTGTGCGGCGGCGCTAAAACTTACCGCTGCGACCACCTGCGCGCGCAGATTGTGACGTCATTCCATGGTGCAACGCCCTTGGGGCGCCCCGGAGCGGAAATTGAGTGGCGCCCCCTGCCTTACCGCCTGGCGCTTCCAACGACCGGAAGACTGGAACGTTATCAATCGGTGTGGGGCTGGGGGGGGGGCGCTATTTAAAGGGGGCCTCTTCCTGTCTTTTTCTGTGGTCGACATTTATGCACCACTCGTTCTGAGAGAGAGAGAGAGATTCGGAGAGAGAGAGAGAGAGACTTCTACATTGACTCAACGCTTTGTGAGGTAGTTTTGCCTAGTTCATCCTAACTTTGTTGCTACTTTAGTTGCTGTACCTCATTACTTTTCTGGCAAAGAGAATATGGGGGCTGCAATGATTGGGGGCGTCGTCCTGCTCCAGCTGAATCGGAGGATAGTGAGACGCAGACAGAGAGTGGCAATGATGGCCAGACGGAGGAGGGCCATCAGGCGCATGTACAGGAGAGCTTACCCTCCCAGGGTATATCGTGAATAGCTCTCCTACATCCATATGTCCGAGGAGCTGTGTTTGCGAAGGCTGCGATTCAGCAAGGAGGTGGTCACTGAGCTCTGCCACCTGCTGCAGCCAGATCTGCAGCCTCAGCTGAGGTCCAGGACGTCTCTGTCGGTGGCAGTGAAGGTCACAGTGGCTTTGAACTTCTACGCCACTGGCTCATTCCAAGCTGCTGTTGGGGACCTCGCCAATATCTCCCAGTTTGCGGTGCATCGCTGCATCCGGCAGGTCACCAATGCCCTCTTCAAAAGGAGACGAGACTTCATCTCTTTCCCTATGACCCCAGACAAGCAGCGTGACCGTGCTCTGGGCTTTGCGAGGGTAGCGGGCTTCCCCATGGTGCAGGGCGCCATTGACTGCACGCATGTGGCTTTGCGTGCTCCGCGAGAGGATGCAGAGGAATTCAGGAACAGAAAGGGGTTCCATTCCTTGAATGTGCAGTTGGTCTGTGACCACAGACAGGTGATACTCGCTGTCAATGCCCACTATCCGGGCAGCTGCCACGATGCTTTCATCCTGCGCCAGACTACTGTGGCAGAAGTTTTCGAGGCACCGCATCAGCCAGTTGGTTGGCTTCTGGGGGACAAGGGGTACGCATTGAGCACCTGGCTGATGACACCGCTCCGTACGCCAAACACCCCTGCTGAGCTGCGGTACAATGAAAGCCATCAAGCAACCAGGAACATTATTGAGCGCACAATCGGCGTGCTGAAACAACGGTTCCGCTGTCTGGACCATTCCGGAGGAGCCCTGCAGTACTCGCCTGAGCAAGTTTCGAACTTCGTAGTCGTGTGCTGCATGTTGCACAACATGGCAATCCTCAGGACCCAGCCAATGCCACCAGGCCTTGTAGCACCACCAGAGGAGGAGGAGGAAGAGGAGGAAGAGGACGAGGACGATGATCATCAGCAGCACCAAGGCAGGAGGGCGGCCCACAATGGTCAAACTGCAAGGGCCGTCCGTCAACGACTAATAGCAAGCCATAGAAACATAGAAAATAGGTACAGGAGTAGACCATTCGGTCCTTCGAGCCTGCACCGCCATTCAATGCGTTCATGGCTGAACATGCTACCTCAGTACCCCATTCCTGCTTTCTCGCCATACCCCTTGATCCCCTTAGTTGTGAGTGTTATATCTAACTCCCTTTTGAATATATTTAGCGAACTGGCCTCAACAACCTTCTGTGGAAGAGAATTCCATAGATTCACCACTCTCTGGGTGAAGAAGTTCCTCCTCAGCTCAGTCCTAAATGGCTTCCCCTTAATCCTTAGACTGTGACCCCTGGTTCTAGTTTTCCCTACCATTGGGAACATTCTGCCCACATCTAATTTGTCTAAACCAGTCAGGATTTTAAATGTCTCTATAAGATCCCCCCTCATTCTTCTGAACTCCAGAGGATACAAGTTCAGTTGACCCAATCTTTCTTGATATGTCAGTCCGGCCATCCCAGGAATCAATCTAGTGAACCTTCGCTGCACTCCCTCAATAGCAAGAATGTCCTTCCTTAAGTTAGGAGACCAAAACTGCGCACAATACTCCAGGTGTGGCCTCACCAAGGCCCTGTACAACTGTAGCATCACCTCCCTACTCCTGTACTCAAATCCCCTTGCTATGAAGGCCATCATTCCGTTTGCTTTCTTGACTGCCTGCTGCACTTGCATTCCCACCTTCAGTGACTGATGTACCATGACGCCCAGGTCTCGTTGCACGTCCCCTTTCCCTAATCTGCCACCATTCAGGTAATAGTCCGCCTCTCTATTTTTACCACCAAAGTGGATAACCTCACATTTATCCACATTGTACTTCATCTGCCATACATTTGCCCATTCACCCAACCTGTCCAAGTCACTCTGTAGCCTCCTAGCATCCTCCTCATTGTTCACACTGCCTCCCAATTTAGTGTCATCCGCAAATTTGGAGATATTACATTTAATCCCTTCGTCCAAATCATTAATATATAATGTAAACAGCTGGGGTCCCAGCACCGAACCCTGCGGTACCCCGCTGGTCACTGCCTGCCATTCTGAAAAGTACCCATTTACTCCTACTCTTTGTTTCCTGTGTGCCAACCAGTTCTCAATCCACGTCAACACATTACCCCCAATCCCATGTGCTTTAACTTTGCTCACCAATCTCTTGTGTGGGACCTTGTCGAAGGCCTTCTGAAAGTCCAAATACACCACATCTACTGGTTCCCCCCTGTCCACCCTATTGGAAACATCCTCAAAAAATTCCAGAAGATTTGTCAAGCATGATTTCCCTTTCACAAATCCATGCTGACTTGGACCTATCATGTCGCCACTTTCCAAATGGTCTGTTATGACATCCTTAATAATTGCTTCCATCATTTTACCCACGACCGATGTCAGGCTGACCGGTCTATAATTCCCTGCTTTCTCCCTCCCTCCTTTTTTAAAAAGAGGGGTTACATTGGCCACCCTCCACTCCATCGGAACTGATCCAGAGTCTAAGGAATGTTGGAAAATGATCGTCAATGCATCCACTATTTCCAAGGCCACCTCCTTAAGTACTCTGGGATGCAGACCATCAGGCCCCGGGGATTTTTCAGCCTTCAGTCCCATCAATTTCCCCAATACCTTTTCCCGACTAATAAGGATTTCCCTCAGCTCCTCCCTCTTACCAGATCCTCTGACCCCTTTTATTTCCGGCAGGTTGTGTGTGTCCTCCACAGTAAACACCGAACCAAAGTACTTGTTCAATTGATCTGCCATTTCCTTGTTCCCCATTACGACTTCCCCTGTTTCCGACTGCAGGGGACCTACGTTTGTTTTTACTAACCTCTTTCTTTTTACATATTTATAGAAGCTTTTGCAGTCCATTTTAATGTTCTCTGCAAGCTTCCTTTCATATTTTATTTTCCCTGCCCTAATCAAACCCTTCGTCCTCCTCTGCTGAGTTTTGAAGTTCTCCCAGTCCCCGGGTTTGCTGCTACTTCTGGCCAATTTGTATGCAACTTCCTTGGTTTTAATACTATCCCTGATTTCCCTTGTTAGCCATGGTTGAGCCACCTTCCCTTTTTTATTTTTACGCCAGACCGGGATGTACAATTGTTGTAGTTCATCCATGCGATCTCTAAATGTCTGCCATTGCCCTTCCACTGATAGCCCCTTAAATATCGCTTGCCAATTTAACCTCGCCAATTCACGCCTCATACCCTCAAAGTTGCCCTTATTTAAGTTCTGGACCATGGTCTCTGACTTAACTGTTTCCTTCTCCATCCTAATGTAGAACTCCACCATACTATGGTCACTCTTCCCCAGGGGGCCTCGTACCACAAGATTGCTGATTAGTCCCTCCTCATTACACAACACCCAGTCCAGGATGGCCTCCCCTCGAGTTGGTTCCTCAACATATTGGTTTAGGAAACCATCCCTTAAACACTCCAGGAAATCCTCCGCCGCTTCTAGGGCCCCTGCCATTGCTACAAACACTAATCAACCCAGCACGCAACCCCTAAGCCGGCCAAGGCACCAATAATTCCAACCACCAGCCATGTATATTTTGAATACAGAAACTTATTTATTTTACAAACTCTGTGTGTGTCAATTCCTCATGACAAACTCATAGAAATAAACACAAAAAAACAGTCAATAACATAACTGGTTCTCACAACCTGGAGATAATGTCCAAAACACTAAACAAAAGTTGGACCATGAACCTCGGCCTTTAATAAAAAAATGACCAGCATTTTGGCACACCTCCTACTTTTTGCCCTTCGAGGGTGATCTCCTTCCCTTGCGCACTTCCCCCCTTCTAACCCTACTGCTCCTCCGTAATGGGACCTCAGTGGCTGCAGCAAGGCTGGTGGAAGGCTGCTGCTCGTCAGACCCTGACACTGCAGATGCCCCTGAAGGACGGCCTCGACCACTTCTGGGCCTGGAGGGCCCGGCTGCAGACTGCATGGGCGGCAGCAGTCTGTCCTACAGGCGGTGGCAAGTGCAGTGGAGAAGTGACAGTGTTGGCAGCAGGAATGCTGTCATCGTGAGAGAGGACAGCAACTCCCTGCTCGCCCGACACACTGGCACTCCCACGGGGCAGCACTTCAGCATCCGGAGCAATTTGCCGGAGAACAGATTGCTGGCCTGCTGCGGCGCGGTGACAGCCCCGGGGACATGTGCACGAACCATCGAGGATGGCAGCAGTCAGTGCTCGCGTGGCCTCGATCTGAGTCTGCATGAGAGCAGTCTCAGATGGGTTCCTGGCAGCCAGTGACTGAATTGCAGCACTAAGCTTTAGTGTGGCATCCGCCTGTGCTACAGCGAAGTGCTCCACACTCCTTGCCAGTGACTCAATGCATTCGGGCACCCTTCCCACTGCACCCATGAGCTCGGTGTGCATGCCCACCGCCTGGCTGTTCATTTCTGCAATCAGCCGCTCCTCCTCTGCGTCCATTGCAGTAGGAGTGTCTGGCATACTCTCCCTCTGGGGAGAAGGCCCCCGTTCTTCCCTACCCCCCCCATGGCGTTGCTGCAGCCCGCTGGGTCCTGGAGCTTCACCATCATCAGCCCCTTCCCCCCTGCTCCCCTCCGGGGAAGGCGTGTTCCCAGTGTGGGCATGGGCTTCCTCGGGAGAGGGTGGCACTGATGCTCCGGCTTCCTCTTCCTCCTCAGCTGCAGCATCACTCCCAGTGGCAGCTTCAGGGCCCGTCTCCTCAGCTGGTGAATCACCATCTGAAAGCAGGGAGGTACAAGAGTGGCTTTAGCGTGAGGACAGGGTGGCAGTAAGGGAGGAATAAGTGCAGCGAGTTAGCAAGTTGGATTGAAAGTGTCAAAGGCTGGTATTGTGAGGGACAAGTGGAAGGACAGAGGACAAAAAGGTGATGACCTTACCATTGTTGTCCACAACGGGGTCGGCGTCTCCAGTGGCGACGGGACCGATCACCCGGCTTGCCACAATCCTGTGGACGCGCTCCTCCAGATCGCTGAGGGGTTGCAGCTGAAGCCGCCCTCCACCCGTCCGTTGCTGCTGTCTCCGATTATGAGCCAGCTTAGCCTGCAAGAAAAAGGACAGCATCTGAGTAAATATACAGCCATGGTCTTGCCTGATGTGCCTCCCATAGGTGAATAGCCCTTACTGTATGCAGCCATGGTCTTGCCTGATGTGCCTCCCATAGGTGAATAGCCCTTACTGTATGCAGCCATGGTCTTGCCTGATGTGCCTCCCATAGGTGAATAACCCTTACTGTATGCAAAGTGTGGAATGTGTGTGTGTGTTTGATGAAAGGGCCATAGGTGTTGGATGAGTGTTGTGCATTGGGGTTTTAAGACCCTCTGGCCATAGAGTGAGGTTGAGATGGAGGGATGGAGAGGTATTGAGAAAAAGCCACTCACCCTGACGACCCGAGTGAGGTCGTTGAACTTTTTGCGGCATTGAACATGGGTCCTGGGCACCATGCTCCTGGAGGAGACGCTCTGAGCCACCTCCCTCCACACTCTTCTGAACTCGCGTGGCAAAGGCCTCCTGCCACTCTCCGGGAACAGCATGCATCGTCTGCGCTCCACTGCGTCAACCAGAGCATCCAAGGCCCGCTCGGTGAAGCGATGAGCGCGTTCTCTCATCCTCTCCATGCTTGGCAGCAAAATGGATTACAGGTCTCTCCAGGCTGAGATTCAAGGCTGCAATGAGCAGGGTGTGGCTGGGGAGCAAGTGGCCCCCCCCAGCTTTAAGAAGTGTCCGGCGCCATTGTGTCTGTGTTCCCTCGCTAACTGGCAGCAGCTGCGCTGCGCTCGTGCGCTGAGTTAGCGCCTCACTCCTTGGCCTTTGCGCCTTAAGAGAGGTGTGCAGCACCTAATTTAGCGCTCCACTCACCTCCCGGGGCGGTAAAAGTGAAGTTTCCTGTCAGTGCCGATAATTAGCGCCAGGCGCTAATATTTGCGTCCGGACGATATTTGCACCCCAAATGGGGCGCGACCTAATTTCTACCCTTTTGTATTTTAGGTGGGGGGAGGGAAGAAGAAGGAGAAGACCGAAACAGCAAGGGGTGTGTGTGTGGCTCTTGCTAACAACTAGGCCACACACACCATTAACAAGCACCCCTTGCCTATTGTTTGAACTGGGACAGCTGGAGCTGCCCAGGCGAAGTCATCAACTAATTACCCAATCTACAACATCGGTAAGACCTGGTGGTGGACTGAGCCTGGGCATCTCCAGCTTTTTTTTTCCCAAGTGAAGACATCTTCTCCCCCCACCAGAAGAAGAACAACATCTTCAAAGACTATAGTTAATATTGGAGAGTGCCCCCCACTGTAAGCACCCACCATCCTGAGTGGCGAACCAGCCCCTGCGGCCTCCCTCCTTCCCACCCCCTCTCTCTCTCTCTCATTGTCTCTCTCTGCCTCTCTCTCTAACGAGGCACCTCCAATCTTTTACATTAATTACCCAATTGAGCAGAGGGGAGAAGGCCCCTCTCCCAATTCCAAATCAACAAGGGGAGAGGTGTGCCTTCACCTTTAAACAACCCCCTCTGCTCGGGGAAAAGACAAAAAAAAACAACTACCAAGGCCTATCTCCAACATCACCCGGCCTGTGACTTGGGGTGAGTGTAGCCCTTTAGTAAGTATACTCTATTATGGCGAGCTCATCATCGCCGGCGGTGGGGCCAGCGAGGTCGTACGCGGGTGTGGCAGCCACGGCCACAGCTAATCCCGCTGCTTCTGCTGCCCCGTCACCTTTCAGATTACTTACTAAAAAGCTGGGGGTGAAGAGCTACATTCACTCCAACATGACGATAGAGGCTTGCGTCAAAGCCATGGCTGGGGTTGTCAGCCCCTCAGCCATCGTAGCAGCCTCTAAAATGTACGGGAAGGCTGTGTTCTTCCTGGGGTCGGAGCGGGCGGTGTCCCTGGCCATCGAAAAGGGGCTCACCGTGTGCGGGACCTTCCTGCCGGTGGATCCGCTTGAGGCCACCGCGCAGCGAATCGTCCTTTCCAACGTCCCGCCCTTTGTTTCGGGTGAGCTCCTCCTCCCCCACCTACGTCGACTGGGGGAGGTGAAGTCGGTGATCAATCCGATCCCGCTCGGCTGCAGGGAGGCCAGCCTCCGGCATTTCTTCTCCTTCCGGCGCCAGCTTTTTATTCAGCTGGCGCGGGAGGAGGACACAGAGGGCGCCTTTACAGTCCAACACGAGGGGATCGCCTACCGCGTCTTCTGGACGTCGGATGGTGTGCGGTGCTACGCCTGTAAGGAGGTGGGGCACATAAGAAAGAACTGCCCCGCCTCCAGGGCCGCCAAAACATCTGAGGCGGCCAAGGCTGGCGCCGCCGCCGCTCCTCCCCCCGTTTCTGTCCGTGCGTCCGCGACACCCGATGCGCGGTCAACGCCAGAGGTCAACGCCGTCACGGCCTTCGGCGGGGGGGAGGGGGAGCGTCCGATCGGAGGCGCGGAGGAAACGTAAACACCTTCAGGCGGGTCCCCTCGGTGAGAAAGACGACCTACTTAAGCTTGCGCCCTGCGTACCTAGCCTCTGACCTGCTCTTGTTGCCACAGTATTTACGTGGCTGGTCCAGTTAAGATTCTGGTCAATGGTGACCCCCAGGATGTTGATGGTGGGGGATTCGGCGATGGTAATGCCTTTGAATATCAAGGGGAGGTGGTTAGACTCTCGCTTGCTGGAGATAGTCATTGCCTGGCACTTTTGTGGCGTGAATATTACCTGCCACTTATCAGCCCATGCCTGAACGTCATCCAGGTCGTGTTGCATGTGGGCATGGACTGCTTCATTATTTGTGGAGTTGTGAATGGCGCTGAACACTGTGCAGTCATCAGCGAACATCCCCATTTCTGACCTTATGTTGGAGGGAAGGTCTTTGGTGAAGCAGCTGAAGATGGTTGGGCCTAGGGGCCTAGGACACTGCCCTGAGGAACTCCTGCAGCGATGTCCTGGGGCTGTGATGATTGACTTTCAACCACCACAACCATTTTCCTTTGTGCTAGGTATGACTCCAGCCAGTGGAGCGTTTTTCCCCCGATTCCCATTGACTTCAGTTTTACTAGGGCTCCTTGATGCCACACTCGGTCAAATGCTGCCTTGATGTCAAGGGCAGTCACTCTCACCTCACCTCTGGAATTCAGCTCCTTTGTCCATGTTTGGACCAAGGCTGTAATGAGGTCAGGAGCCGAGTGGTCTTGACGGAACCCAAACTGGGCATCAGTGAGCAGGTTATTGGTGAGTAAGTGCCGCTTGATAGCACTGTCGATGACACCTTCCATCACTTTGCTGATGATTGAGGGTAGACTGATGGGGCGGTAATTGGCCAGGTTGGATTTGTCCTGCTTTTTGTGGACAGGACATACCTGGGCAGTTTTCCACATTGTTGGATAGATGCCAGTGTTGTAGCTGTACTGGAACAGCTTGGCTAGAGGCGCGGCTAGTTCTGGAGCACAAGTCATCAGCACGATAGCTGGGATGTTGTCGGGGCCCATAGCCTTTGCTGTATCCAGTGCGCTCAGCCGTTTCTTGATATCACATGGAGTGAATCGAATTGGCTGAAGACTGGCTTCTGTGATGGTGGGGATCTCAGGAGTAGGCCGATATGGATCATCCACTCGGCAATTCTGGCTGAAGATGGTTGCAAACACTTCAGCCTTCTCTTTTGCACTCACGTGCTGGGCTCCACCATCATTGAGGATGGGGATATTCATGGAGCCTCCTCCTCCTGTTAGTTGTTTAATGGTCCACCACCATTCACGACTGGATGTGGCAGGACTGCAGTGCTTTGATCTGATCTGTTGATTGTGGGATCGCTTAGCCCTGTCTATAGCATGCTGCTTCCACTTTTTTGCATGCATGTAGTCCTGTGTTTCAGCTTCCCCAGGTTGGCACCTCATTTTTAGGTACACCTGGTGCTGCTTCTGGCATGCTCTTCTACACTCCTTATTGAACCAGGGTTGGTCCCCTGGCTTGATGGTAATGTTAGAGTGAGGGATATGCCGGGCCATGAGGTTACAGATTGTGCTGGAATATAATTCTGCTACTGCTGATGGCCCACAGCGCCTCATGGATGCCCAGTTTTGAGCTGCTAGATCTGTTCTGAATCTATCCCATTTAGCACGGTGGTAGTGCCACAGAACACGATGGAGGGTGTCCTCAGTGTGAAGACGGGACTTCGTCTCCACAATGACTGTGCGGTGGTCACTGCTACCAATACTGTCATAGTCAGATGCATCTGCGACAGGTAGATTGGTGAGGACGAGGTCAAGTAGGTTTTTCCCTCGTGTTGGTTCTCTCACCACCTGTCGCAGGCCCAGACTGGCAGTTATGTCCTTCAGGACTCGGCCAACTCGGTCAGTAGTGGTGCTACCGAGCCACTCTTGGTGATGGACATTGAAGTCCCCCACCCAGAGTACATTCTGTGCCCTTGCTACTCTCAGTGCTTCTTCCAAGTGGTGTTCAACATGGAGGAGTACTGATTCATCAGCTGAGGGAGTGCGGTAGGTGGTAATCAGGAGGAGGTTTCCTTGCCCATGCTTGACCTGAAGCCATGAGACTTCATGGGGTCTGGAGTCAATGTTGAGGACTCCCAAGGCCACTCTTTCCCAACTGTATACCACTGTGCCTGCCACCCCTGGTGGGTCTGCCCTGCCAGTGGGACAGGACATACTCAGGGAGGGTGATGGAGGAGTTCGGGACATTGGCTGAAAGGTATGATTTTGTGAATATGACTATGTCAGGCTGTTGCTTGGCTAGTCTGTGGGACAGCTCTCCCAATTTTGGCACAAGTCCCCAGATGTTGGTGAGGAGGACTTTGCAGGGTCGACTGGGCTGGGTGTGCCGTTGCCGTGTCCGTAACCGGTGCCGAGGTCGATGCCGGGCAGGTCCGTCCGGTTTCATTCTTTTAATTTTTTTTGTAGCGGTTTGTTACAACTGAGTGGCTGGCTAGGCCATTTCAGAGGGCAGTTAAGAGTCAACCGCATTACTGTGGGTCTGGAGTCACATATAGGCCAGAACGTGTAAGGACGGCAGATTTCCTTCCCTGAAGGACATTAGTGAACCAGATGGGTTTTTACGACAATTTACGAGGATGTTGCCTGCGCTGGCGAATTTTAGCTGTGAGGCAAGATTGGATATGCTGGAGTTGTTTTCTTTGGAGCAGAGGAGGCTGAGGGGGGATCTAATAGAGGTGTATAAAGTTATGAGAGGCCTAGATAGAGTGGATAGGAAGGAGCTATTTACCTTAGCAGAAGTGTCAATAAGCAGCGGGCATAGATTTAAAGTAATTGGCCAGAGGTTTGGAGGGGATTTGAGGAGAATTTTTTTCACCCAGAGGGTGGTGGGGGTCTGGAACTCACTGCCTGAAAGGATGGTAGAGGCAGAGACCCTCATCACATTTAAAATATACTTTGATGTGCACTTGAAGTGCCGTAACCTACAAGGACTACGGACCAAGTGCTGGAAAGTGGGTTTATTGATGCATTTAAGGAGAGCTGGACAATCA
Source organism: Squalus acanthias (assembly GCA_030390025.1). Lineage (NCBI taxonomy): Eukaryota > Metazoa > Chordata > Chondrichthyes > Squaliformes > Squalidae > Squalus > Squalus acanthias. The sequence continues at coordinate 85,381,410 of CM059435.1, forward strand.
TATGAGGGAGAAGGGAATAGAGGGTTCTGCTGATAGAGTTAGATGAGGAAAGACGGGAGGAGGCTCGTGTGGAGCATAAACACCAGCATGGACTGGTTTGGCCGAATGGCCTGTTTCTGTGCCGTATATCCTTTGTAAGCCTATGTAAATGAGTACTTTGCATCTGTCTTCACAAAAGAGGATGCTGCTAATGTCACAGTAAAGGGGGAGGTAGTAGAGAAATTGGATAGGATAAAAATAGATAAAGAGGAGGTACTTAAAGGTTGGCAGTGCTCAAAGTATGAAGGTCACCCGGTCTAGATGGGATGCATCCTAGGTTGCTGAGGGAAGTAAGGGTAGAAATTACAGAGGCTCTGGCCACAATCTTCCAATCCTCCTTAGATATGGAGGACTTACAAATGTTACACCCCTGTTCAAAAAAGGGGGGAGGGATAAACCTGACAATTACAGGCCAGTCAGCCGAACGTCAGTGGTGGGGAAAGTTTTAGAGGCGATAATCCGGGACAAAATTAATTGGCACTTGGGTTGAGAAATGAAAAGCAGCACGGTTTTGTTAAAGGCAACCTGAGCAGGCAGATAGGTCCTTGGCTTAGCGTCTCATCCAAAATGCAGCATTCCCTCAATTCTGCAGTGAAATGTCAACCTAGATTATGTGCTCAAATCTGTAGTGGGATTTGAACCCACATCCTTCTGACTCAGAAGTAACGGTGCTGCCAACTGACTCACGAAGGTAGGAATGTGAATAGTATGAAATGCTGCCAGTAATAGTTATCAATAGTGGGTAGTATTAGTTGACGCCAGTAGCAGGTACAATGTGGTGACAGTAGAAGGTATAAATGTGGGTAATATTATTTGAGAGTAAAATTATGAACTTGGGAGATATGAACTGGTGACAATAAAGCAAGAACTTTCATTTGCAAAATGCTTTTATTACATTTGAAGGTGCTTCAGATACAATGAATTGTTCTGAAATGCAGTCAATGCTGTTAGGTAGGTTGAAGTACAAGGAATGAGTGGGCGTAGTGACCTAGTGACAGTGGAAAGATACGAATATGGGATGATATAAATTGACCACTGGGGAAGTTGGAACAGCAAAACTTGTATCGAACCTTGGTTAGACCACACTTGGAGTATTGTGTACAATTCTGGTTGCCATATTATATAAAGGATATAGAGGCACTGGAGAGAGTGCAAAAAAGATTTACAAGGATGATACCAGAAATGTGAGGTTATAAGAACATAAGAACATAAGAAATAGGAGCAGGAGTAGGCCAATTGGCCCCTCGAGCCTGCTCCGCCATTCAATAAGATCATGGCTGATCTGATCCTAACCTCAAATCTAAAGAACACAAGAAGTAGGAGCAGGACCCGACCACTCAGCCCCTGGGCCCGCTCCGCCACCCACAGGGCCTTGACCGATCCGAACTCAGCCTCATGCCCAATTTCCTGCCCGCTCCCCGTAACCCCTAATTCCCTTTACTTCTAGGAAACTGTCTATTTCTGTTTTAAATTTATTTAATGATGTAGCTTCCACAGCTTCCTGGGGCAGCAAATTCCACAGACCTACTACCCTCTGAGTGAAGAAGTTTCTCCTCATCTCAGTTTTGAAAGAGCAGCCCCTTATTCTAAGATTATGCCCCCTAGTTCTAGTTTCACCCATCCTTGGGAACATCCTTACCGCATCCACCCGATCAAGCCCCTTCACAATCTTTTATGTTTCAATAAGATCGCCTCTCATTCTTCTGAACTCCAATGAGTAGAGTCCCAATCTACTCAACTTCTCCTCATATGTCCACCCCCTCATCCCCGGGATTAACCGAGTGAACCTTCTTTGTACTGCCTCGAGAGCAAGTATGTCTTTTCTTAAGTATGGACACCAAAACTGTATGCAGTATTCCAGGTGCGGTCTCACCAATACCTTATATAACTGCAGCAATACCTCCCTGTTTTTATAATCTATCCCCCTAGCAATAAAAGCCAACATTCCGTTGGCCTTCTTGATCACCTGCTGCACCTGCATACTAACTTTTTGATTTTCTTGCACTAGGACCCCCAGATCCCTTTGTACTGCAGTACTTTCCAGTTTCTCGCCATTAAGATAATAACTTGCTCTCTGATTTTTCCTGCCAAAGTGCATAACCTCACATTTTCCAATATTGTATTGCATCTGCCAAATCTCCGCCCACTCACCCAGCCTGTCTATATCCCCTTGTAGGTTTTTTATGTCCTCCTCACTTTCTACTTTCCCTCCCATCTTTGTATCATCTGCAAACTTTGATATGTTACACTCGGTCCCCTCCTCCAAATCGTTAATATAGATTGTAAAGAGTTGGGGACCCAGCACCGAGCCCTGCGGAACACCACTGGCTACTGGTTGTCAGTCCGAGAATGAACCATTTATCCCAACTCTCTGCTTCCTGTTAGATAACCAATCCTCCACCCATGCCAGAATATTACCCCCAATCCAGTGATTTTTTATCTTGAGCAATAATCTTTTATGTGGCACCTTGTCGAATGCCTTCTGGAAGTCTAAATACACTACGTCCACTGGTTCCCCTTTATCCACCCTGTACGTTATGTCCTCAAAGAACTCAAGCAAATTTGTCAGACATGACTTCCCCTTCACAAAGCCATGCTGACTTTGTCCTATTAAATTATGTTTATCTAAATGTTCCGTTACTGTCTCCTTAATAATAGACTCCAAAATTTTACCCACCACAGATGTTAGGCTAACTGGTCTATAATTTCTAGCCTTCTGCCTACTACCCTTTTTAAATAAGGGTGTTACATTAGCAGTTTTCCAATCTGCCGGGACCTTTGCCGAGTCCAGGGAATTTTGGAAAATTATTGCCAAAGCATCCACAATCCCTACTGCCACTTCCCTCAAGACCCTAGGATGTAAGCCATCAGGTCCAGGGGATTTATCTGCCTTGAGTCCCATTATTTTACTGAGTACCAATTCCTTAGTGATTTTAATCGTATTTAGCTCCCCCCCCCCTATAGCCCCCTGTTTGTCCAGTGTTGGGATATTCTTAGTGTCCTCTACCGTAAAGACTGAAACAAAATATTTGTTCAGCATTTTTGCCATCTCCATGTTTCCCACCATTAATTTCCCGGTCTCATCCTCTAAGGGACCTACGTTTGCCTTAGCCACCCTTTTTCTTTTTAGATAACTATAGAAACTCTTGCTATCTGTTTTTATATTTTTTGCTAATTTATTTTCATAATCTATCTTCCCTTTCTTAATCAATCCTTTAGTTACTTTTTGCTGTCTTTTGAAGACTTCCCAATCTTCTATCCTCCCACTAAGTTTGGCTACCTTATATGTCCTTGTTTTTAGTCGGATACTATCCTTAATTTCTTTACTTAGCCACGGATGGCTGTCATTTCTTTTACACCCTTTTTTCCTCAGTGGAATATTTTTTTTTTGAAAGTTGTAAAATAACTCCTTAAATGAACACCACTGCTCACGTACCGTCTTACCCTTTAATCTATTTTCCCAGTCCACTTTAATCAATTCCGCTCTCATACCATCATAGTCTCCTTTATTCAAGCTCAGTACGCTTGTTTGAGAACCAACCTTCTCACCCTCTAATTGGATATGGAATTCAACCATGTTATGGTCACTCATTCCAAGGGGATCCTTAACTAGGACATTATTAATTAATCCTAACTCATTACACAGGACCAGGTCCAAGGTTGCTTGCCCCCTTGTAGGATCAGTTACATACTGCTCAAGAAATCCATCCCTAATACACTCAATAAACTCTTCCTCAAGGCTGCCCTGCCCAATTTGATTTGTCCAGTTAATATGATAGTTAAAATCCCCCATAATTATAGCTGTTCCCTTATTATATGCCCCAACTATTTCCTGATTAATACTTCTTCCAGCAGAGTTGCAACTATTAGGAGGCCTATATACTACTCCCACTAGTGTTTTTTTCCCCTTATTATTCCTTATCTCCACCCAAACTGTTTCATTATCCTGATCTTTTGACCCAATATCATTTCTCTGTATTACAGTGATTCCTTCCTTTATTAGCATAGCCACCCCACCTCCCCTTCCTTCCTGCCTGTCCTTCCCGATTGTTAAATACCCTGGCATATTTAATTCCCAGTCGTTGTCACCCTGCAGCCATGTTTCTGTAATGGCCACAAGATCATACCCATACGTGGTTATTTGTGCCGTTAACGCGTCCATTTTGTTACGAATGCTACGTGCATTCAGATAAAGAACTTTCAAATATGTTTTGTGACACTTAGTTCCTGCTTTTTCCTTTTTTAACACTTTACCTTTTACTCCAAACCTTCTGTCCCTTCCTGACACGCTTTCCTCTGTCTCCCTGCTCAGGTGCCCAACCCCCTGCCACTTTAGTTTAAACCCTCCCCAACAGCACTAGCAAACACTCCCTCTAGGACAGTGGTCCCGGCCCTGCCCAGGTGCAGACCGTCCGGTTTGTACTGGTCCCACCTCCCCCAGAACCGGTTCCAATGTCCCAGAAATTTGAATCCCTCCCCCTTGCACCGTTCCTCTAGCCACGTATTCATTTGAAATATTCTCCTATTTCTACTCTGACTAGCACGTGGCACTGGTAGCAATCCTGAGATTACTACCTTTGAGGTCCTATTTTTTAATTTACCTCCTAACTCCCTATATTCTGCTTTTAGGACCTCATCCCCTTTTTTACCTATATCGTTGGTGCCTATGTGCACCACGACAGCTGGCTGTTCGCCCTCCCCCTCCAAAATGTTCTGTAGCCGCTCCGAGATGTCCTTGACCCTTGCACCAGGGAGGCAACACACCATCCTGGAGTCTCGGTTGCGGCCGCAGAAACGCCTATCTATTCCCCTTACAATTGAGTCCCCTATCTCTATAGCTCTACCACTCTTTTTCCTCCCAGCCTGTGCAGCAGAGCCACCCATGGTGCCAGGAAGTTGGCTGCTGCTGCCTTCCCCTGATAAGTCATCCCCCCCAACAGTATTCAAAGTGGTATATCTGTTTGAGAGGGGGATGTCCACAGGGGACCCCTGCACTACCTGCCTGCACCTCTTACTCTGCCTGGTGGTCACCCATTTACTTCCTGCCTGTGCACCCTTTGCCTGCGGTGTGACCAACTCTCTAAACGTGCTATCCACGAGGTTCTCAGCATCGCGAATGCTCCAATACGCCTCCATCCGCAGCTCCAGCGCCGCAATGCGGTCTGTCAGTAGCTGCAGCTGGATACACTTCCCGCACACATGGTTGTCAGGGACACCGGAAGGGTCCCTGATTTCCCACATCGAGCAGGAGGAGCATAACACGGGGCTGGCTGTCCTGTCATGACTTACCCTTTAATTAATTGAACTTAAATTAAATCAAATCAATACCACCAATTACACTCAATTAAATGATATACTCAAGGGCTCTTGGTTACTAGCACTAGAAACTATATCCACAAAATTAAGACCTTCTAAACTTTATAAACTATGAACCTTAACTGTCAAACTATAGAGTAATATAAATACTCACCTGGCCGTACTCACCCAATCAGCTGCTCCCTCCTGCCCGCGTCACGTTTTGAATCGTGACGTGGTTCTGGAACGCCGCCGCCGGTCTGAGATTGGTATGCCTCCGGTCTCGTCGCTCCCAACACCAGCTTGTCAGGTTATACCCATCAGGAAAGGATGAACAGGCTGGGTCTCTTCTCTTGAAAAGAAAAGGCTGAGGGGTGACCTAATAGAGGTCTTTAAAATATGAAAGGTTTTGAGTACTGGGATAAGAGGGAGCTGTTCCGTTTGGACGGGCTTCACTTGAACCATGCTGGGGCTAGAGTCCTGGCGAATCGAATAACTAGGGCTGTAGAGAGGGCTTTAAACTGAATAGTGAGGGGGGAAGGATCCAGGTGAGCGGGAATTTAAAAAGTCAATGAGAAATGAGAAAGCAATAGAGCAGGATAGAGATGGGGGAAATAATAACCAGAGTGTGACAGGAAGGGACAGAATGTTTAAAAATAAGAGTGCAAGAGAAAATGGGGCCAAAACAAGGAGAAATGGTAAAAAGATAAAGTTAAAAGCTCTATATCTGAATGCATGCAGCATTCGTAACAAGATAGATGAGTTGACGGCACAAATAGATACAAATGGGTATGATCTGATCGCCATTACAGAGACGTGGTTGCAAGGTGATCAGGGCTGGGAACTGAATATTCCAGGTTATTTGACAATTCGGAAGGATAGACAGAAAGGAAAGGGAGGTGGGATGGCTTTGTTGGTAAAGGATGAGATCAGTGCAGTGGTGAGAAGTGATATTGGCTCAGAAGATCAAGATGTAGAATCGGTTTGGGTGGAGATAAAAATGAATAAAGGGAAAAAGTCTCTGGTGGGCGTAGTCTACAGGCCCCCGAACAGTAGCAATACTGTTGGACAGAGTATAAATCAGCAAATAATAGAGGCCTGTAAAAAAGGTACGGTAATAATCATGGGTGATTTTAATTTCCATATTGATTGGACAAATCAAATTGGTCATGGTAGCCTGGAGGAGGAGTTCATAGAGTGCATCCAGGATGGTTTCCTAGAATAGTATGTAATGGAACCGACCAGGGAGCAGGCTATCTTGGCTCTGGTACTGTGTAAAGAGACAGAATTAATAAATGATCTCATAGTAAAGGATCCTCTAGGAAAGAGTGATCATAGCATGGTTGAATTTCAAATCCAGTTGGAGGGTGAGAAAGTTGTATCTCAAACCAATGTCCTGATCTTAAACAAAGGCAATTACAATGGCATGAGGGCAGAACTGGCTAAAGTGGACTGGAAAAATAAATTAAAGGGTAAGACAGTTGAAATGCAGTGGTGGACATTTAAGGAGATATTTCATAACTCTCAACAAAAATATATTCCAGTGAGAAAGAAAGATTTTAAGAGAAGGGAGCACCATCCGTGGCTAACTAAGGAAGTAAAGGATGGTATCATACTGAAAATGAAGGCATACAATGTTGCCAAGATTGGTGGGAGACCAGAGGATTGGGAAATTTTTAAAAACCAGCAAAGGATGACTAAAAAACTAATAGAGAGAAGATCAATTATGAGAGTAAACTGGCAAGAAACATTAAAACAGATAGTAAGAACTTCTACAGGTATATAAAAAGGAAGAGGGTAGCTAAAGTAAACGTTGGTCCCTTAGAGGATGAGACTGGGGATTTAATAATGGGGAATGGGGAAATGGCAGAGACTCTGAACAAATATTTTGGATCTGTCTTCACGGTAGAAGACACTAACAACATCCAATAATGGATAATCAAGGGGCCACAGGGAGGGGGGAACTAAAGACAATCACTATCACTAAGGAAATAGTACGTGGTAAAATAATGGGACTAAAAGATGACAAGTCCCCTGGACCAGATGGCCTGCATCCCAGGGTCTTAAAAGAAGTGGCTGCAGAGATAGTGGATGCATTGGTTGCAATATACCAAAATTCTCTGGAGAGGTCCCAGCGGATTGGAAAACCACAAATGTAACACCCCTATTTAAGAAAGGAGGGAGACAGAAAGCAGGAAACTATAGACCAGTTAGCCTAACATCTGTCATTGGGAAAATGCTGGAGTCCTTCATTAAGGAAGCAGTAGCAGGGCATTTGGAAAATCATAATGCAGTCAAGCAGAGTCAGCATGGTTTTATGAAAGGGAAATCATGTTTAACAAATTTGCTGGAGTTCTTTGAGGAGGTAGCGAGCAGGGTGGACAAAGGTGAACCAGTGGATGTGGTGTATTTGGATTTCCAGAAGGCATTCGATAAGGTGCCACATAAAAGGTTACTGCATAAGATAAGAGCTCACGGAATTGGGGGTAATATATTAGCATGGATAGAGAATTGGCTAACTAACAGAAAGCAGAGAGTCGGGATAAATGGGTCATTTTCTGGTTGGCAAAAGGTAATTAGTGGGGTGCCACAGGGATCAGTGCTCGGGCCTCAATTATTTACAATCTACATTAATGACTTGGATGAAGGGACCGAGTGTAATGTAGCCAAGTTTGCGAATGATACAAAGATGGGTGGGAAAGCAAGTTGTGCAGAGGACTCAAATAACCTGCAAAGGGATATAGACAGGCTAAGTGAGTGGGCAAACATTTGGCAGATGGAGTATAATGTGGGAAAGTGCAAGGTTATACAGGAAAAATAAAAAAGCAAATTATTATTTAAATGGAGAGAGATTACAAAATGCTACAGTTCAGAGTGACCTGGGGGTCCTTATGCATGAAACACAAAAAGTTAGCATGCAGGTACAGCAAGTAATCAAAAATGCAAATGGAATGTTGGCCTTTATTTCCAAGGGGTTGGAGTATAAAAGCAGGGAAGTCCTGCTACAACTGTACAGGGTATTGGTGAGGCCACACCTCGAGTACTGCGTACAGTTTTGGTCTCCTTATTTAAGGAAGGATATACTTGCATTGGAGGCAGTTCAGAGACGATTCACTAGGTTAATTCCAGAGATGAGGGGGTTGACTTATGAGGAAAGGTTGAGCAGGCTGGGCCTATACTCATTGGAATTTAGAAGAATGAGAGGTGATCTTATTGAAACATATAAGATACTGAGGGGGCTCGACAAGGTAGATGCAGAGAGGATGTTTCCCCTCATGGGGAAATCTAGAACTCGGGGGCACAGTCTCAGAATAAAGGGTCGCCCTTTTAGAACTGAGATGAGGAGGAATTTCTTCTCTCAGAGGGTCGTAAATCTGTGGAATTCTCTGCCCCAGAGGGCTGTGGAGGCTGGGTCATTAAATACATTTAAGGTGGAGATAGACAGATTTTTGCAAGATAAGGGAGTGAAGGGTTATGGGGAGCGGGCAGGGAAGTGGTTTTGAGCCCAAGATCAGCCATGATCTTATTGAATGGTGGAGCAGGCTCAAGGGGCCAAGTGGCCTATTCCTGCTCCTATTCCTTATGTTCTTATGATAGAGTAGACACAGAGAGAGGGCTTGAAATTCATTATAGCCAAGGAATGAGCGGTATCATTAGAAAAGTTTGAGAATTAGCGGCAGGTGCTAATGCTTTAGACTGCAAGCAAAATTCATTCCCACTGCTCAAAGAAATAATTGGAGCGCTAAGTCAGTTTTAAAGGCCTAGCTCAGTGGCGTTACACTCAAAGGGTGGACCAATATCGGGTGCAGTCTAATCTCAACTCATCATTGCCACAGGCTTTTCCCAGTACTTAAAGGGGAGGTTCACTGATGCTGCAGCACCTCATTCTCAGCATTGCTGGCTGTGCAGCTGCCTCAGCAAGGAGAAGCACAACAAGGAGAAGGAGCCGGAGGACTGAAGCAGGTGTGCTCATGGCAGATCCACCTCAGTCGGGTGGTCAGGGTGATTGAATGCTTCAACAAATGCTACATACCACCACCTGTACCACAAGCCTCACACACTGCCCAAAGCACCAGACCCCCAGCACTCACCCACCAACAATCTCTACCTGCCAACACTCACACCCACATCTCACACCTTGCACACAATGACAGCTATTCAACTATGGCAGGTACAAGGGTCATTAGTTATTAGAATGAATGTGATATGTGTGATATGTTTATGCATAAGTTTATTAATGGAGTTTGCAATATTTTATGGTCTCTCTCATTTCACCTTTGCGCCCAGGAGGATGCTGTGATATGGCATGACACAGGGATGGTATGATGGGGATGTGATGAGCAAAAGGAATCTGGGGTTTAAGTCATCCTGGTGTGAGGCTGGAGGTCTGTTTGGAGGAGGTGACCACCACCTTGGTGATGCGGAGCCATCTAATATACTGCTCGTCGCTTAATTGAAGGTAGAAGTGGTGCTGTCGGAATACCCTCGGAGGGTAAGGCGTCCTGGTGAGAGCCCTGATGTCCCTCCTCATCCCTCTGCGCACAAGTTCCTGTATTTCTCACTGCCTCCGCTCCCTCCACCGTAGATCCTGGAGGGCGAGGTGGCATGCCAGTACAGCCCCCATTAATGTTGCCAAGTGTAACAGGTAGTTAACAGGTAGATAAGAGGATTATCCCCATTTTACCCACACAAGTGCGGGCTTTCCGAAGGCTGCAAACCCCGCCAGGGTCATCGAGGCGAGCAGAGGGTCTGCGGGGGTCGGAGGGGTGCAAAAGTGCGCTGTGAAGGTAAGTGATGGGTGCAAGTGTGGAGAGGTTAGTATGTGAGGTGAGTGGAAAGTGATAGAAAATGTTTACCTTTGCTTCTTCCTGCAGGCTTCAAATGTTGAGGATGCGGAGAGTCTCGCAGCTCACCGGCAGAGATGACAGATGGCTGCTGCATTCTGCAATGCAACAACCATCTAATTTCTGCTAACAAAAGAGGTTTGATGAGGTCTTGAATACAAGAACTCATCAAACAACATAGAATGTCAGTGTTTGACAGCTTCACAGAGCTGTCAAGCGATGACAATTCATCTGTCAAAAATATTTGACAGATGAAACGTCATTCGCTGACATTCTCTGCAACCAGCTTCCCCTTAATTGGCCTGCTACACCCGCTGGGCAGGCTTAACAAGGTCAATCAAGGGAAAATAGCGTGGGTTAGCCAGAAGTCGATGGAGGTGGGACTAAAACCCGACAAGTGGGAGTCTCGCCTCCAAAAGCTCCCCATTGGCAAAATACAGCCCATAGAAACTGTTCGAGTGGATGAAACTGACAAAAAAAACCACTGAAACTAACCTGCCCTGACAGCTGGGAGTGATTAATGCTGATGCCTTTAAATAATGTCTCTGGAGCCGGCTTCCTGGAACTGCACACCAGCTCTCCCTGTCGCTGGCTGGTTGAGGCGCTAAGGTAAGTGGCGACAATGAATTTTCCAGATTGGGCGGCCAGTGAGCATTGCACGCTCACTGACATCATAATCTGCCTGACGTCGAAGTCCCTGGTGGTACCTCGTACCGGCGGCGCAACGGCGGGTCCAGATTCGCCTCGTCACGGTGCTACTGCATCAGCGCCCCGTTACTGCCATCTGCTGCCACTAACGGGAGGCGCTAAGGCACCGACTTTTTCCCCCAGAGTGTTTTCATTTGTGGGGAAGAGCAAAACTATATAAGAGCCATCAATATAAGATAGTCACCAAGAAATCAAATAAGGAATTCAGAAGAAACTTCTTTACCCAGAGAGTGGTGAGAATGTGGAACTCGCTACCACAGGGAGTGATTGAAGCGAATAGTATAGATGCATTTAAGGGGAGGCTAGATAAGCACATGAGGGAGAAGGGAATAGAGGGCTATGCTGATAGATTTAGATGAGGAAAGATGGGAGGAGGCTCGAGTGGAGCATAAACGCCGGCATGGACTGGTTGGGCCGAATGGCCTGTTTCTGTGCTGTATATCCTATGTAATCCTAATGCATAAATGCGATGCTATAACATAACCCAGAGAGGGATTTTTCTTTTTTAAATGGGCGTAAAAGGACTGAAACTAACATTTTTGAAGGATTAGGCAAAACACAGCTTACCCGTACTGTGCAGCAGGTTGTAATCTCCACAGAGAAGAATGGTGTGTGGCAAACCATAGCGGTGGGAGCTAGTGGGAGGATGAGTCAGCCGTGCAAAAGAGGAGGGCAAGGAAAATTCAAAATGAGGAAGTTAGTAATAATTAAATAAGATTCTGTGTCTTTTTGTTTTTGTTTAAAAAAAAAGACCTTTCATTGCAGTAGCAAATGATAGTAAATCTGATTATGTCCCAAAGGGCATGAGCCCAGCTGCAGGTGACAGGTTACATTATCCAGACAGCAAGGGAGAAGATGATCTTTTCATGTTTTGCTTTCAGTAGTTAAATGATTGCTAGTGAGACCCGAGCAAATGGCCCTGGTTACCTTTGTGAATAATACATGTTTGTCTAGTACAGCTAACGTGACTACAGGGAGGGCAGCACAATTTAATTCAGCACATGTCGCAATTGGCCAATAGCCCAAATGGGAGGGGAAGAAATGAAGTCACTCTGCAGGCTCCCAGGTTGCACTGGGATTGGGGAGGGGGGCGAGAGAGAGAGAGAGAGAGAGAGATAGCAGTGTGTAAGAGCTCGTAGAAAGAGGTGCACAGGAGGAGGGTCCCAGCACACAGTCCTTTTCATTTCATAGACCGGCACAGGGACACTACTGTAGTGCAAAGGAGGTGAGGTACGAAGACAATGTAGAGAAATATGAGACAGTCTTTCAGCATCGCAGGTCATGAGCCCAGGGTTTCTTTTATTTTTAAATACTGTGTATGCCTGCTGCTGTATAGCAAACCAGTTTATTTGCCTTGGGAATTTTTTTTAACCTTACTGTATGTATTCTTAAGAGTTTATATTAAGCATGGTGTGACCTATAATCTAATTTATTTATTGCACTGTACAGCATGCAATGTTTTCACTGAGATTGTTTGATTTTAATGGGTTTCCTGGTTGCTATGTATTTTATTTGCTTGTATCTTTGTGTGAGAGAATGGAGGTAAACTGGGTGAAAGAGATTAACACTGCTTGCTATTGGAGATGCAGGGTTGTGTCAGGAAGCTGTACAATTTCTGATCTGAAATGATTTGGGGGAGGGGGAGGTTGGAAAGGCAGCTATGACTGTTTTACTGGCACTGGGTTCCACAAGCCTGCTTACTGCTGTTGAATATTTAATGTCACAGTCAGGACTCTGAGGAGAGAGAGAGAGAGAGAGTGAGCGATCTGCTTCTGTGTGTGTGTGTGTGTGTGGGTGAGGGGTTGTAGCGTTTGTCCCTCCTGGTCATTTACAAACATTGTAATCTATACGAGACTGAACACAGCAGCTTGATGGGGATTAATGAAATGCGGCAACATTGCCCTGCAGACAGCATCTTCAGGAAATTGAGACTGGCACGTGGAGCGAGGAGAGCAGCGCTCCTCAATGGGATGTGCTGCCACTCCCCATCAAAATATTTATTTTAAGAATACTCTTTTTCAAAGTGAAGTCTTTATGGGGATTGCACAAAAAAAACAAAGCCAACGATTTGAAGGAATTCCCTATTGTTTCCTGTTTAGATATTGTCTTTGTTTGGCTGGCAGTACTTGTCTTGCCACATGTATTCCAACCTGTTACAGTTCTTCAAGTTGATAAAGAGTGTGTTTGCTACGACTGTGAGATGAGGGCAGCTGGAAATGCTGGGCATGCTGCACCGTCTCATCCAACTTCAGCAATTGCTCTGATTTGGAGATGCAGCGTGCGGTGTGGTATTGAGTCATGTGGACCCGAAGGTCTGCTGAATTAGCGGATCTGTCGGGGCATTAGCTGACGTGCTGTGATCGACCACGCCATTGTAGGCCAAGGGGGAAACGAATTCGCTCGGATTCCCCAATCCTGATTCAGTCCAGTGACCCCTGCTGGAAAGTGTGAGTGTATTTGAATGTCGGGTGGAGGTAGGATCGGGGGCCTGGCTGTGATTCGGCTCCATCGCTGAATAGCTGCAGTAGTCACTGTTGGGGTTCACGCATGAGGAGTGGCCACTTGTGTGAGCTACAGGAAGGCTGCCACCCCCAGCTGAAACCGGCACCTTACACAGCAGAGAGGCGATCAGGGCCACCGAAAACTTCAACAGATATCAAATTCTAATCTTGGCAAAATAATTTAAAAAAATTAAACTTTTTTATATTTACTTCACCATGCCAGTCCCATACAGAAAGAGACAGCACAAAAAGGTTTAGCTTCCAATTGACCCTATTTTAGTAAGGGCACATACACTCCATTTTTATTCAGCATATATTTTCTCTAATCTGACTGGAGTCTCCCTTGGCCATGCACTAACTGCACAGAGAGGGCTGGCAGGGAACCTGTTTCCAAGCCACTGGAAATGGTGTCCCTTGAAGGAAGTGGCAGGCCACAGCATCCATTTAGCATGTTCCCATGATAGGACCGTTGAGATGGACTTCTCAGTGCAGCGACAGACCGTGGGTGTGTATCCATGTCTGAACACGTGACAAAGCTCATTAGAGGTCCAGGTACCCGGCTGATTCCAGTTTAATGAATACAGTACATATCTGGTACTGCACACGTACTTCAGTGTCGGCTCCTGTTCATATAGGGGGCAATTTTCAGTGTATGCACTGATGGTATGGAACCACGCCCACGGTTTTCCCATTTCTGAACAGGCACAGTTCCGGACTGCCAGGAAACACTTAGAAAATGTAGTCTGTACTGTACAGAAAATCACTCCCATCTGGTGATATATGGCTGTAAGTCATGCTCATCACAGTGCAAGAGCTGATGTCTAGCAGCAAAACAGCTGTTGCTGTGGGCAATCAGGCACAACCTGTTTTTGGCTTCGGTGCTGTAAAGGGGAATAGACTGGTAACTGTGTCCGCTGTGCATCTCGCCATTCTTCTGGTAGGGTTCATTTTAGATTAGTGTTTTCTTTTAAAAAAAAGTAAACATCTACAGCAGGAATACAGTGTCGATATCCACTTGCCAGGGGGAGGGGCAGCTGGATGGGGGGAATTGTTGCTATCAGCTGCACCCTGTACCATCAACATGAGTCCAGGGTTTTAACTGGGCAGAGTTTACATACCATGCAGAAGCTTGATCAGATATGGGCAAATGCTTTCTCCTCCGGTATAACATCAGTGACTCACACACATTGTGCCCAGGCAGTGCAAGTAGCAGAAAATCGGCGAGTTGTGCAGAAGATATTTTTGAAGCTTGATTCAGTTGTGCAGAGGAGCAAATGATGGCAGACCCACCTTCTGTATAAGATCAGGCTGATTTCTGATATTCCTTTCTTGTGCAATAATAGATGTTTTCTCCTCATGTGTGTGCTGTCTTGGCTTCCATGGGGTTATGTGCTGTACCCAAGGATGGCACGACATATGACCAGTTACTTTCAGATGGGGTTATGCCTGGCACTCATTGCAGCCTTTCCTCCGAATGGTGCAGCAGAGAGGGTGATTTGTGTGCAATTGTGGGTTTGATGTGAAGGCTTTGCTGAATTAGTTAATCTCAGTAGGGGCATTTTACAATTCACCTCGACAGTCCAGGGCTAGGGAGGGGCTGGTCCTGTATTCTTGGCCACTATCCAGTGACCCATGGTGGCAACTGCGCTGGTGTGGGCCTCAGTCGAGGACAGGATCAGGCTTCTTTCCTCCTTCCATCATTAAAGTGTCTGCCAACACTCACTACCTATGTTCACGAAAGGTTGGGCCTGTAGAACAGTGCACTAGCATAAATCACTGCCTTTAAGGAGGGGAGAAAAAATTGGTGGGGGTGGGGGGCGGGGGAAAGACGCTTATAACAACAACCAGATGTTGTTGGCTTTGCAACATCTTCAGCCCCTCCTCAGTTTTAATTGTCTGGTAGTGTGTCTTGCAAGACAGGTTACCATAACAACATTGCCCTTTTTAAAAAAAAAATCCCAAACAAGTGAGCAGTGTGGGGAAACGAGCCTTCTGAACCGATATTCCATGTGCTTTGAGGTTGCAATTTCTTCCTGGGCGGGTTTGATGGGCGAGCATGTCATTAGTGCTATGAATGCAGATAAAAGATTATACACCGTGCTTCTACCGTCCACATCAGTCTTGCTCCGGTGAACCTGTTAAAAGAATTCCAAAGCTTCACATTGCTGCTGAGGCTGGAGGGGAGTCCCAGCCATCCACCGTCATTTTGAACAGGCAGCTGTTTGCTCAGAAGGCTTACGTTTGCCTGAGCTGGATTTGTTAAATGATGCGGGGAAACTCTGGGGAGAAGGGTGATGCTGAGGTGTAAATGTATTGTGCAGCTTTTTCCCTTATGAGACAAACGTACTAATGATTCAGGGCTATATTTTCCTCTTATCAAAAAACACAGGGAATACCTGTTTTTAATCACAATTTACATATATGACAACCATCAGTGCTTGAAGCTGACAGTCAGCGTTTTGGAAGCTTGGTTAGTGAAATCAGGCTCCCATCTTCTCCCAGTCCTGATGCTCTCAAGTCTGGTGACATATGCACCAGACAGGCTCCTGCCTCCACTCAGCACTAATGGCCAGGATGACTGCCTCTGTATACTATACTTATGATGCGGAGATGCCGGTGTTGGACTGGGGTGGACAAAATTGAGAGGTCGCACAACACCAGGTTATAGTCCAACAGTTTTATTTGAAATCTATACTTACACAAGGATTCCTGCCGACCGTTTATAAAGATAGCAATCCCAGCCATTAGTGCTGGGTGGGGATAGAAGAAATGGGGGCCTGACTGGTGCTTCAGCCACTGGACCCGGGTAGGACGTGCTGGATGGGACGGAATAGATGGCAAAGGGAGAGAGGCCAGAACGGTTGATGAGGGGAGGGGCAGATTTGATGGCCAGGATGAGGAGGGGGAGGATGGATGGAAGAAAGACTGAAGGAGGAGAATAGACGGCAGGGAGATGAAATTTATTTGAAGTATAAAAATGCTTAATGTACACTTAGCTGAAAATTTTACAGGGGATCATGCTCCCAGACCCTCTAGAAATGCACCGTCAATTTGTACCTTCTATAACATTTGGATTTGTCCCTTCAGGGTTTCATTTACTTATTTTTTTTTGCTCCAATACAAGTGAAGGAAAGTTGTATACATCTTACTGCTTAAGTTATTAAGTGTAACTACTTGTTTTTTGTATGAGGCCTGTTCTTGAGCTGTCAGTTTTTGGGGGGCTGTGTCAGCTCTTGTTGGTGTTCTAGATTGGCATGTATGAATTTATGATCCCATGGTACTATTTGAAGAAGAGCCTAGAAGATCGTGGCCCATATTTATCCCTCAACCAACATCACTAAAAAAACAGATGATGTGCTCATTTATCTCAATGTGGGACCTTGCTGTGCACAAATTGGCTGCTGCATTTCCCGACATTACAACAGTGACTACAATTCAAAAGTACTTACTTTTGCCGAAATGCACTTTAGGATGTCCTTTTTAAAAGGCGCCTTATAAAGGCAAGTGCTTTCTTCTTTCTTTAACACTTGGACCCATTTTAATGGTACAAGGACGTCAACCAGCCTGTTAGAGACCAGACAGCAGTATCACAGGAAGGAGCCTAAATGACAGAGGGAGAGGACAAAGTCAGCTGACCTTCTGCAGGAAAATAAAAAAAAACAGAAAAACAGCGAATACTGTAAATCTGAAATAAAAGGAGAAAATACAGGAAATACCCAGCGAGTCAGTCAGCATCTTTAAGAAAAGACATTTTCATAACCTGTTTTTTCGCTTTACAGATGCTAACTGACTTGTGTAGTTCCAGCATTTTTTTGTTTTTATCTTGATCATAGGTCCTGGAAGGGGATGAAAAAGCTTCATTATTCACTGTAAAAATGAAACAAGCATTTACAATTTTTTTTCCCATTATATTTAAAAAAAGAGCTGTGAAAATGGGTGCTGCAAACTCTTAACCACAAAGAATCGTCATACGGTGAAGTAGTATCCAAAATGTAGTTTGTGAGTAAGGAATGAACATTTATCATTGTTTCAGTATGGCTCAGTTCTCCTTTTAAAGGGGATTGGGTGTGAAACATACTGCTGTTTGTTTGGTACCCTGCTGTGCACTGTAACAGAACAGATTCAGACAGTTTGAAGCATTGCAAATTTGACCTTTCCGCTGATATAACACGGCAGATAAACACGCAACAAACAGATGGCAGTGGATAGAGTGCAAACTTGCACCCCGAACAGCTGAAAGCATCTGCTTGTCTGCAAAAAATTTTTAATTCAGGTTTACGTTATCTGGAACAGTAATACAGATTTTAAACGGGAACAAAAAACGCGTGATTCATTTTAAGAATGGATTGTGTTTGACATCAACCTAGATTAATGGGACGAAAGACTGTATCCAGTCTGTTTGAAGTTTTCAATAATTGTCTATTGAGCTGAATCTGTAAGGTATTTGACTGTCGAAATAAATTATTCCGACCCTGCGTAGTTCATGTTAGGAGCATTCTGTGCAGTTATACCTTCAAAATAACTGATATGTGGGAGAAGGTTCGGAGAAGAGGTCCATGACTTGGTGCTCTAATTTATGAGGAGAGACTCCGAGCTGAACTTGTTTTCATTTGAACAAATAAGATTGTGAGGAGACGAGCAGTGTTGGCAACACTTGCAATTTTGTTAAAGATGTAATGATTTTGTACTATTTTGTTAATACACACAATTCACAGGGATAGAATAGAGAAGGGGAAGAGTCATTTCTCTCTTCCTGAATTGCACACATTGGGCAGGAATTTCCTGACAACTTGCGGCATTGGGAGCAGTTCTGGGGCAGGAGGGACCTGTTCAAGGTGGATGGATTGCACCGCAACAGAGCTGGCAACAATGTCCTCGCCGGAAGGTTAATTAGTGCTGTGGGGGAGGGGTTAAACTAATTTGGGAGGGGGCGGGGCAACATGATGAAACATTAGAGAGGAGAAACAAGGTGCACAGAGGACTGGGAGAGACAAATAGCACTAGAGTAAAGAATAGTCCAGAAACAGGAGGGATCAGACAGGAGGCAAATGCGAGGCAGACTAAGGTGGGTTTGGAGTGCGTGTATGTAAATGCACGAAGCGTGGTCAATAAGGTTGGTGAGCTGCAGGCACAAGTCTCCACATGGGACTACGATAGAGTGGCAATAACAGACCTGGCTTAAAGAAGGGTAGGATTGGGAACTTAATATTCCTGGCTACAAGATATTCAGGAAAGACAGGAAGGGGGAAACAAAGGAGGGGAGATGGCAGGATTGATCAAAGAAACTATTATAGCACTGGAAAGCGATGATGTATTTATGAAAAAGGACAAGGAACAATGAAGCATAAAATACTTAATTGGAGGAGGGCTAACTTCAGTGAGTTGAAAACTGATCTGGCCAAGGTGGATTGGAATCAAAAATTGGTAGGCAAAACAGTAATTGAACAATGGGAGGCTTTCAAAGAGGAGATAGTTTGGGTACAGAGTAGACAGATTCCCATGAGGGGGGAAGGAAGGGCATCCAAAGCTAGAGCTCCCTGCATGACTAAAGATAAAGAGGTTAAAATGAGACAGAATGGAGGCTTATGACAATTGTAAGCTTCATAATACAGTAGAGAACCAAGCTGAATATAGAAAGTACAGAGGAGATCTAAGAAAGGGAATAAGAGGGGCAAAGAATAAGTACGAGAATAGATTAGCGGCTAACATAAAAGGGAACCCAACAGTCTTTTATAAAACACATAAATAGTAAAAGGGTAGTCAAAGGAAGGGTGTGGTCGATTAGGGCCCAAAAAGGAGATCTTCTTGTGGAGGGAGAGGGTACGGCTGAGGTGCTAAATGAGTACAGTGCATCTGTCTTCACTAGAGAAGAGGATGCTGGCAACGTAGCAGTAAAGGAGGAGGCAGTAGTGATATTGGATAAAATAAAAGTAGATAAAGAGGAGGTACTTAAGTCCTCAAAGTAGAAAAGTCACCTGGTCTAGATGGGGTGCATCCTAGGTTACTGAGGGAAGTAAGAGTGGAAATTGCGAAGGCTCTGGCCACAATCTTCCAATCCTCTTGGATATGGGGCTGGTGCCAGAGGACTGGATGATTGCACATGTTACACCCTTGTTTAAAAAAAAATGGGAGAGGGATAAATCCAACAACTACAGGCTAGTCAGTCTAACGTCAGTGATGGGGAAACTTTTAGAGACATTAATCGGGACAAAATTAATTGGCACATGGAAAAATCTGGGTTAATAAATAAAAAGCAGCACGGATTTGTTAAAAGGCAAAACCTGTTTGACTAATTTGTTCGAGTTCTTTGAGGTAACGGAGAGGGCTGATGAAGGTAGTGCGGTTGATGTTGTGTATATGGACTTTCAAAAGGCATTTGACAAAGTACCACATAATAGACTTGTTAGAAAAATTAAAGCCCATGGTTATTAAAGGGACAGTGGCTGCATGGATACAAAATTGATTGAGGGACAGAAAGCAGAGAGTAATGGTGAACGGTTGTTTTTCAGACTGGAGGGGTCAGTATTGGACCACTGCTCTTTTTGATCTATATTAATGACCTGGACATGGGTATACAGGGTATAATTTCAAAGTTTGTACATGACATGAAACTCAGAAATGATTTTGTAAACAGTGTGGAGGATAGTAACAGACTTCAGGAGGATGTAGACAGACTGGTGAACTGGGCAGACAATTGCCGATTAAATTTAATGCAGAGAAGTGTGAAGTAATTCATTTTGGTAGGAAGAATGAGGAGAGGCAATATAAACTAACTGGTACAATTTTAACAGGGTGCAGGAACAGAGACCGGGGGGGGCGGTGTATGTACGCAAATCTTTGAAGGTGGCAGCACAAGTCGAGAAGGCTGTTAAAAAAGCATACAGGATCCTTGGCTTCATTAATAGAGGCATAGAGTACAAAAGCAAGGAAGTTAGGCTGAACCTTTATAAAACATTGGTTAGGCCTCAGCTGGAATATTGTGTCCAATTCTGGGCGCCACACTTTAGGAAGGATGTCAAGGCCTTGGAGAGGGTGCAGAAGAGATTTGCTAGAATGGTGCCAGGGATGAGGGACTTCAGTTATGTGGAGAGACTGGAGAAGCTGGGGTTGTTCTCCTTAGACCAGAGAAGGTTAAGAGGAGATTTGATAGAGGTGTGCAAAATCATGAATGGTTTTGATAGAGTAAATAAGGAGAAACTGTTTCCAGTGGTAGAAGGGTCAGTAACCAGAGGACACAGATTTAAGGAGATTGGCAGAAGAATGAGAGGCAACATAAAGAAACATTTTTTACGCAGCGAGTTGTTATGATCTGGAATGCAATGCCTGAAAGGGTGGTGGAAGCAGATTCAATAGTAACATTCAAAAGAGAATTGGATAAATACTTAAGAGGAAAAAAAAATTACAGTGCTGAGGGGAAAGAGGGATTGTTTGGATAGCTCTATCAAAGAGCTGGCACAAGCAAGATGGGCCAAATTGCCTCCTTCTGTGCTGTATCATTATATAATAATAGTGTATCTACATTGTAAGGCAGTTTTCTGGTGCAAAAGTCTGAGGAAATTATGGCATAAATGAGTTATGCCAGTTTTCACACTATGTCACAATTTCCTGGGACTTTTGCACCGCTCCACCAAAACCTTGCAAAACTCTTTTTTTTAATTCATTGGATGTGGGCATCACTGGCAAGGCCAGCATTTATTGCCCATCCCTAGTTGCCCTTGAGAAGGTGGTGGTGAGCTGCCTTCTTGACAACTGAGTGGCTTGCTAGGCCATTTCAGAGGGGCAGTTAAGAGCCAACCACAGTTGCTGTGAGTCTGGAGTCACATATAGGCCAGACTGGGTAAGGACAGCAGGTTTCCTTTCCTAAAGGGCATTAGTGAACCAGATGTGTTTTTATGACAATCTGGTAGTTTCATGGTCACCATTACTGATAATTTTTATTCCAGATTTATTTAATTAACTGAATTTAAATTCCGCTGCTGCTGTGGTGGGACTTGAACTCGTGTCACTAGATTACTAGCCCAGTGACATTACCACTATGCTACCATTATCATAGCTCTGCTCCATTCAAAACATGATGTGGAGATGCCGGTGTTGGACTGGGGTGGACAAAAATGAGAAGTCGCACAACACCAGGTTATAGTCCAACAGTTTTATTTGAAATTACGAGCTTTCGGAGCTGCTGCTCCTTCATCAGGTACAGTGAGGGAATACAAATCAGTTACAAAGTATATATAGACAGAGTTCTCTGTCTATATATACTGTGTAATCGATTTGTATTCCCTCACTGTACCTGACGAAGGCGCAGAGCTCCGAAAGCTTGTAATTTCAAATAAAACTGTTGGACTATAACCTGGTGTTGTGCGACTTCCCATTCAAAACAACCATGATTACAAATTTCCTGGATTTACACTAGTTATCTCGCCACATCCACTGATGCTGAGAAATCGTGGTGCAGGTAGGCTCTTGGCACATGGTAGCAATGAAATTGATGGCTCTCTAATAATTCCCAGCCTGGGATAACCATTCGAGCTTTGCAGCTTCATCTTTGCAGTTTGAATTGATTTCTCCATTTTTCTTTTTGCTTCTGTTACTGAGATCTTGCGTTTTGCTGTCCAGAGTCGTTTGAGGAGCTGTGTGTGAGCAGACTGTGCTTCACCCACAGTCACCTGCGTAAAATGCTGCAGGAAGACCTGTGGTTTACTTCCCGCAAGGTCTTACCAATAGAATGAAGGTGACCACGGCCCTCAATTTCTACGTCTCTGGTTCTTTCCAGTTATCCACTGGAGCTCTCTGCAACATCAGCCAGATTTCTGAGAGGGCCTGCATTCGACAGGTGACAGATGCCCTCTTCAGCAGGGCACCAGTCTGTCAAAAGTGGCATGGGCCGGGCCACCAACTTCCACAACCTTGCTGGCTTCCCCAGGGAGCAGGAGCCTATCGATGGAACCTACCTGGCTCTAAAAGCACCACACAAGGCCCCTGTCACGTTTATCAATGGGAAGGTGCTCCATTCGCTAAATGTGCAAATTGTCTGCGATGCCCAAGCAAAGGATCCTGCAGGTAAACTCTGAGCTTCGGGGGGGCTGTCACAACACCTTTGCCCCTTGCCATTCCACCAACCATGACTTATTCAGTGGGCAGCGTCAAGGGTGCGGGTGGACAAGTCAGAAAGTCAGTAAAGAAATATTACAATTAATCTTTCATTCAACAAACAACGATGAAACGTAATCCAACAAAGAACATGTAAAAAAAAAACTTTCATTCAACAAGCAATACAAACAGGCTTCAGTTACCAACAGTGCACAAGAAAAGTGAACTGTAAAACGGAAGCCACAGATGGCAAGGTCCATACTCCTCTACATAAAGCAGCATTGCTGGGCAGCAACATAACAGGTGATTTGTCAAAAGTTCAGACACTCCGTGAAGTATTTTAACATTGTCAATGGAGCATTACTTCCATGTGAGCTGTAACAAGCATGTTGCCATGGACTAAAAGGCCAGCATCAGTGACCCAGTGTGGAGGTAGTTACGTATCAAACTATAGAAAGTATTGCAACTTTAGAAAACTATTTCCTGTAAACGCACTTTAAATATATATTTAACATTAATACATTTTCTTCAAACAAACATGTCTGCATGACTGCTTTTAAACCGACTAACAGCATTATACAACTATTTACAGAGATGGAAAGTGAAACAATAGTTAAAGTGCAGATGGAACCCCTGAAGGTGAGGAGCAGGAGGAGGTGGACTACAGTTGCCAACACTGGTTGGACATAATCCTGGAGGTTTCATCAGATGACCTCCTGCCTCCGAGCATTCCGCCCCGTCAAACAGCCTATTTCCAGCTCCAATATTTTTATAACTAATAAACAAAAGTGTTCAAAGGAAATGAAAAACACACCATTTTTTTTAATGCTCCTATGATTTTTCACCTGTGCTGCTCACAGCAGTGTCCAAGAGATTAATCTTTATTTCCTGGAGTGTTGCCAAACCTAAGATGGACTCAGCAAATAGGCCGCTTTTCCTCACTTCTCCCTGGGGCTGCTCTGCCTCTTCATTCTCGTCCGCGGCCTCCTCTTCCTTGTCTTCCTTCTCCGTCTCCCCACATCGTCCTCTTCCCTTGGCTCCACAGACCACTATGGATCTGTAGGATGCAAAGCCTGAGGTTGGGATGATCCCTCCTCAGATGTAGTCTTGGGGCGGATTGTTGCCATAGAGAGACTTTTTTAACCTGTTTTGCAGCATGCTGATGCTGCCGACTTTGGCGTGTGCCACAGACGAGGCACCATGACCGCCCAGTACTTGGAGAGCCCTCTCCTCATGCACAATAAATGTTTTGAGGAAGGGGGTCACCCCGGCCTATCACCTATCGCTCGCACGTGTTGTGCGGCAATTTGCTTAGCGGAAAGAAAAGAGAATATCAGTGAGGTGCACAGAACACTGACACGGTGCACAGAACACTGACACGGTGCACAGAACACTGACACTGTGCACAGAACACTGACATGGTGTGCAGAACACTGACACGGTGCACAGAACACTGACACGTTACACATAACACTGACACGGAGCTCAGAACACTGACACGGTGCACAGAACACTGACACGGAGCTCAGAACACTGACACGGTGCTCAGAACACTGACACGGTGCACAGAACACTGACACGGTGCGCAGAACACTGACACGGTGCACAGAACACTGACACGGAGCTCAGAACACTGACACGGTGCACAGAACACTGACACGGTGCACAGAACACTGACACGGAGCTCAGAACACTGACACGGTGCTCAGAACACTGACACGGTGCACAGAACACTGACACGGAGCTCAGAACACTGACACGGAGCTCAGAACACTGACACGGTGCACAGAACACGACACGGAGCTCAGAACACTGACACGGTGCGCAGAACACTGACACGGTGCACAGAACACTGACACGGTGCTCAGAACACTGACATGGAGCTCAGAACACTGACACGGTGCACAGAACACTGACGGTGCTCAGAACACTGACATGTAGCTCAGAACACTAACATGGTGCACAGAACACTGACACGGAGCTCAGAACACTGACACGGAGCTCAGAACACTGACACGGTGCACAGAACACTGACACGGTGCACAGAACACTGACACGGAGCTCAGAACACTGACACGGTGCACAGAACACTGACACGGTGCACAGAACACTGACACGGAGCTCAGAACACTGACACGGTGCTCAGAACACTGACACGGAGCTCAGAACACTGACACGGTGCACAGAACACTGACACGGTGCACAGAACACTGACACGGTGCACAGAACACTGATACGGAGCTCAGAACACTGACATGGAGCTCAGAACACTGACACGGTGCACAGAACACTGACAGGGCGCTCAGAACACTGACATGGAGCTCAGAACACTGACACGGTGCACAGAACACTGACAGGGCGCTCAGAACACTGACATGGAGCTCAGAACACTGACAGGGCGCTCAGAACACTGACACGGTGCACAGAACACTGACAGGGCGCTCAGAACACTGACATGGAGCTCAGAACACTGACACGGTGCACAGAACACTGACAGGGCACTCAGAACACTGACATGGAGCTCAGAACACTGACATGGCGCTCAGAACACTGACACGGCGCGCAAGAGGTGCAGGTGTCGGTGCCAGCTTGATTAGGGCTTCTACTACTCAAGTGCTGCTTTCTGAGGGAACATTACAGGCATAGAAATGTGACCATTAGCCAGAATTTCCCTTTGCAGCCTGCTGCTGCCTCACTGACTTTATGGTGACCAACCTTTAAAAGCCTGTCTCCCTGAGCAACAGAGACTGAAGGCGTTTGTCAACACATTTGCTGCCAGGTGTCCCCCTGAGTAAACAGACACATCTGGCTTTCATAGTCTATGACCTGCTGAAAGCAGCTGCCCATTTCAAACTTCTGTAAGAGTCTGCATTAAAAAGCTAACGCCTATTAGGTAGCTGCTGTTGAGGGACCATTTTAACATTGCTTTATGCCTTTTTAAAAAGCATGAAACAGAACAATCTGGAAACACTCAGAAAATTAGGCAGCAACAACAACAACTTGTATTTATATAGTGCCTTTAATGTAGTAAGATGTCACAAGGCACTTCACAGGAGTGTTATAAAACAAAATGGAGATATTAGGGCAGGTAACCAAAAGCTTGGTCAAAGAGGTAGGTTTTAAGGAACGTCTTAAAGGAAGAAAGAGAGGCAGAGTAGTTTAGGGAGGGAATTGCAGAGCCTAGGGCCTTGGCAGCTGAAGGCTCGGCTGCCAATGATGGAGCGATTAAAATTGGGGATGTTCAAGAGGCCAGAATTTGCGGAGTGCAGAGATCTCGGGGGGATTGTAGGGCTGGAGGAGATTACAGAGATAGGGAGGGGTGAGGCCATGGAGGGATTTGAAAACAAGGATGAGAATTTTAAAATCGAGGCATTGCATAGCTGGGAGCCAATGTGGGTTAGCGAGCACAGGGGAGATGGATGAGCGGGACTTGGTCCGAGTTAGAACACGGGCAACAGAGTTTTGGATGAGCTCAAGCTTAAGGAGGGTAGAACTAGGGAGGCCGGCCAGGAGTGCATTGGAATAGTCAAGTCTAAAGGTAACAAAGGCATGGATGAGGGTTTCAGCAGCGGATAAGCTGAGGCAAGGATGGAAACGGGCGATGTTATGGGTGTATATGGGCGGTCTTAGTGATGGCGCGGATATGAGATAGGAAGCTCACCTCGTGGTTAACTATAACACCAGGTTGCGAACAGACTGGGTCAACCTCAGACAGTTGCCAGGGAGAGGGATGGAATTGGTGGCAAGGGAATGGAGTTTGTGGCGTGGACCGAAGCAAGTGCAAAGAAAGGAGAATCTGCAGTATTGTTGTTTTCTATTATTTTAAAGAGCATGCTGAGTTTGTTACCTTTCCTGCGCTGGTCAGGTCGTTGAATTTTTACTGTTCTGATCCCCGGTCCGAAAGGAGTGGGGTGAGGGGGGATCACTGATGTAGCATTCAGGGTCTCTGCCACTTCCTTCTATCCGTTCTGACTAATTTTCCGGGGAGTGTTGCCTTTGGGCGTCCTTAGTAGCCGCTCACAATGAATTTTGATTTTATCGAGGAGGGTCCACGTGCATGAATTTAGTGGCTCTTTTCTTCACATCCTCTTGCGACATATCGGTGAAAATGGGGATGTTCAGACACTGGAAATGACTTTTTAAAGTGATCTAAAACAATTTTGAACAATGCTAGAAATGCTGAGTCACTGGCAACAACTGTTTAAGTCATTTAAAGTGATTTCAGACAAAACAGATTGCAGACAGGTAAGCATGCTGACACTTCACTATCACTCCCAAGTCTCATTCTGAGGAACAATAATTGTTCTGAGCTTTCATAGTCCTTCACCTAAGGTTCCCGGGGTCTGCCATTGGCTATGCCACTTCTGAGGTCCCTGACACGCCACTATCGATATGTATTGTACTTGCATATTGTGTAATTAAGCACTAGAGGGCCCCTGATCCATGCTCCTGATCTTTGGCCACCTGGTGTGGAGGGGGCGGGACCTCCTCGTGGGTCTGCTCCTGGGACCGGCCAAGGTGGCTATCCACAGGTCTGGGTTAGATGCGGCCAGTGGGGATGTTCGCTTTGGCTGCCTGCCTCTTTTCTGCGACTACATCAGCGCCCGTTGTCCCTGGAGAAAGAGCATGCGGTGTCCGCTGATACACTTGAGGCCTTCCATGACCGGTGGGCACCGCAGGGACTGGAGTCCAGAGTCAATAGTGAAGATAATATTCTTATTTAATTTGCTAAGTTTCCTTTCTTTCTTACTATTTGGGTGTTTATTGTTTGTACCCCTTTAATAAGGGGGCATTTTTACTTAGAATTACATAGAATATACAACACAGAAGCAAGCCATTCGGACCAACTAGACTGTGCTAGTGTTTATACTCCACACGAGTCTTCTCCCATTTCATCTACCTCATCTCAGCCTTTCAGCATATCTTTCTGTTCCCTTTTCTCTCATGTACTCATCTAGTTTTCTTTTGAAAGCATCTAAGATATTTGCCTCAACCACTTCCTGTGGTAGCGAGTTCGACTCTCTGAGTAAAGACCTCTATCAGATCACCTCTATGTCCTCTCGTTTGCTCTTCTACCCCATTCAGTTTCTTATTTTCTGAGGTGTAGGTAATGTTTTTATTTTTCCTACCAAAGTGCATCACCTCACATTTATCTATGTTAAAGTTCATTTGCCACTTAACTGCCCAGTCTGAAAGTTTTCTAATATCTTCTTGTATTATGTTGCATTCTTCCTCAGTGTTAGCTATACTCCCTAGTTTGGTATCATCTGCAAATTTTGATATTGAGTTACTTGTTCCTAAGTCCAAACATTAATGTAAATCATGAGTAACAGTGGTCCCATCACTGATCCTTGTGGAACACTGCTTTCTACATTCCTTCAATCTGAATAAC
Source organism: Squalus acanthias (assembly GCA_030390025.1). Lineage (NCBI taxonomy): Eukaryota > Metazoa > Chordata > Chondrichthyes > Squaliformes > Squalidae > Squalus > Squalus acanthias. The sequence continues at coordinate 85,409,279 of CM059435.1, forward strand.
TATCCTTTAGCCCTAATCTCTGCTTTCTATTTTTTAGTCAATTTGTTATCCATTCAGCTATTTGTTCCCTGACTCCACATGCCCTAACCTTTGTCATGAGCATCCCGTGTGGTACCTTGTTGATGGCCTTTTGAAAATCCAAGTATATGACATCTACTGCATTACCCTTGTCTACCCTTTCTGTTACCGCTTCAAAGAATTCTATCAGATTAGTTAAGCATGACTTAACCTTTCAGAATCCATGCTGACTGTTCATTATATTTGCTGTCTCTAGATGCTCTTCTATCACTTCTTTTAGTACAGATTCCAGTATCTTTCCTATTACTAATGTTAAGCTGACTGGTCTATAGTTCCCAGGTTTTGTTCTATCTTCCTTTTTGTACATAGGAATAATATTAGCTGTCCAGCAGTCCTCTGGCACTAATCCCTCCCATCCAGACCTGGGGTCTTATCCTCTATTAGTTTTGCTAGTTTGTCCATTATTTTCTCCCTTTCTATTCCAACTGTATTAATATTCTTTTTAAGCTCACCCTCTAGTGAAGTGTCCATTTCGTTATCTTCTTTAGTAAAAACTGAAATGAAGTAGTTGTTCAATTCTTCTGCCATTTCTCTGTCATTACCTGTGAGTTTATCTTGCTCATCCTTTAGTGGCCCTAGCCCGACTTTAATTTTCCTTTTGTTATTTTGGCATTTAAGAGTAGAGGGCTCCTGATGGGAGCAAGCATACTGAACCTGAGAAGTTACCATTCACTGTTCCTGTTATTAGTCCCAGTTCACCTATTGCTAAACCTACTCGAAGCTCAAATAAACCGCCAAATCATTTGGACTTGTAGATAGTTATGAGCGTAGTGGTTTTCATTATGATTCTCGTGCTGGTTTAACCCATCTTTCCTGTGTATTAGCGGAATATTGCTGTGGTTTATTGTTTTTAATCACTGTATTGTATGATGTCTATAGAACACTTTAATATTTCCTTTTATATTCCTTGATAATTTGATTTTGTAATTTCTCTTTGCCTGCCTGATTTTTTTTAACTTCTCTCCTAAATTCTTCATATTCCCTTTGGTCCTCTCCTTTAGTATCTAAGTACTCCATATATGTCTTTTTCTTTAGATTCCATTTTCTCTTTAGTTCTTTATTCATCCACGGTGCCCCATAATTAGCTTGCTTGTTTTTGGCTTTAGTGGAATACATTTCTCTTGAATTCTATTGATTACCCGTTTAAAGATTTCCCACTGTTTTTCTTTCTTTTTGTTTTTCAAGATTTTCTCCCTGTTTACCTTCTTTCGTTCCACCCTCATTGCCTCATAATTTGCTCTTTCCCAATCTATTACCTTAGTCTTTTTCCTACTTATGTCACTCTCAATCCTAATCTTGAACCTTGCTATGCTGTGATCACTACCACTAAGATGCTCTCCTACTCTTACTTTTCCTTTCTGTTCTGGTTCATTACCCAATTCAAGATATGTTAGATTAATCTTATTTTGATTGATGAAACTGGGGCAACGCAGTGTCATCCTAATTGGCATTTAAAGAGTAGAGGGCTCCTGATGGGAGCAAGCATACTGAACCTGAGAAGTTACCATTCACTGTTCCTGTTATTAGTCATGATGCGGAGATGCCGGCGTTGGACTGGGGTGGACAAAAATGAGAAGTCGCACAACACCAGGTTATAGTCCAACAGATTTATTTAAAATTACAAGCTTTCGGAGCTATCGCCCCTTCGTCAGGCAAAGTTACTGTGAGAGAATCTATCAGAATTCACAGAATATAAAAACACAGAGAAAATGCATAGATTAAATCTTTCCCTACATCAAAGACACACTAAGAGCACAGCCAAGACAATGAGGTGTGTCCCAGGGGGTCCAACGCGTCAGAACACTGTTATTAGTCCCAGTTCACCTATTGCTAAACCTACTCGAAGCTCAAATAAACCTCCAAATCATTTGGACTTGTAGATAGTTATGAGCATAGTGGTTTTCATTATGATTCTCGTGCTGGTTTAACCCATCTTTTCTGTGTATTAGCGGAAGATTGCTGTGGTTTATTGTTTTTAATCACTTTATTGTATGATGTAGTTGCTGAATTTCTTTACTTAATGCTTTTTTTTAAAGCTGTTAACCAGACTTATTCTTGGAGATGGTTCTTGTCAGCTTGAAATTCTGAGGGGGAAAGTGATGTGTATTGTACTTTCATGTTGTTAATTGAACACTAAAGGCCACCCTGTTCAGAGAAAGCACACTAACAATTACACTCCAGGGTCTCCTCTCATACTGAATGTTGCATCCAGAGAGTCTGAAATAAAAGCAGCTATTACAATGCCACACCAATATAACAACTACGTTCGCTATGACGTATTCAAATGACTTTTCTAGGAAATGTTAACGTAAGTCCGCATTGGGAAGATCTGTGCGTCAGTTATGGTATAAGTTCCTGAATATGCCAGTCCAGGTCATTTCTGGCCATTAAAACAATGGTGCAAAATCAGTGAATCATGATCAAAATAGTGATTTTTTTGCTGGTAATAATCTTGCTGTGGGAGTGACTTACACACTAAATCACCACTTTTAATTTTTTTCACTTCCACATTACGCAACACGGTGGCATTGTTGCCTCACAGCACCAGGGACCCGGATTCGAATCCAGCCTCGGGTGACTGTCTGTGTGGAGTTTGCACATTCTCCCCGTGTCTGTGTGGGTTTCCTCCGGGTGCTCCGGTTTCCTCCCACAGTCCAAAGATGTGCGGGTTAGGTTGATTTGGCTATGATAAATTGACCCTTAGTGTTAGGGGGGATTAAATATGTGGGGTTACGGGGATAGGGTGGGATATGTGTCGGTGCAGGCTCGATGGGCCGAAATGGCCTCTATCTGCACTGTGGGGATTCTGTGATTGGGAGTAAATGACACTCCACTTTTTCCATCCTTCCAATTACACTCTGTGGAATATTGATGCTTCATGTTTATTTTCCAGATAAAGAAAGTTTGACATGCAAAAGCACAGAGCCAGTTGACGCCAGGCTCTTTCTGGAATATTCTTGTACCGGTATACTCGGTGGGGATGTCTCTTTTCCTGTGCTGTACCTGTTTGGGAATGGCAGATTATGCAGCAGGGTTCATGATTTTGTGTGAAACTGTGGCCACAACTTTCACCATATCAGGAAAATGATGGCTTGTCCTGCAGAAAAGCAAAGCACAAAATAATGCCACCAGGCTCTCCGTGTATTGGCAGCATATGGGTGGGTGGTTATTATGCAGCCCGGTGCAACTGAGCTCCTGTATTATTTTAGGATGAGTCATTCTTTGTTTCATCTCATGGCAAACTGAAATAATAAACAAGTCATCAGGGGAAAGTTTGGAATTGAGACTCTGTTATCTCCAGCAAGTGAGCACTTGGCATGCAGCCAGCATGTTCAGAATGAATCCCAAAGCAGCTAGTATCTAACTCACTTATTAGAGTTGGGCACATCCCAAGGCTCCTTGCTGTCCAATTCATCGACTTGTGGCTGTGTGATTCTTGATGTTGGCAGCTCACCCACTCAGCCTGTCCACTCCAGGTCAGGGTAATAACAAGTGGCCTGCAATGAAGAAATGTGGTGAAGGGAAACTTAGGTATTTTCTTAGAGGTAAAACATTTTGCTCATGAGGATATACTTCATGAGTTAGTTGTCAGCTGTGGCTCAGTTGGTAGCACTCTCGCCTCTGAGTCAGAAGGTTGTGGGTTCAAGTCCCACTCCAGGAACTTGAGCACATAAATCTTGGCTGACACTCCAGTGCAGTGCTGAGGGAGTGCTGCACTGTCGGAGGTGCCGTCTTTCGGATGAGACGTTTAACTGAAGCCTTGTCTGCTCTCTCAGGTGGACGTAAAAGATCCCATGACACTATTTCGAAGAAGAGCTGGGGAGTTATCCCCGGTGTCCTGGCCAATATTTATCCCTCAATCAACATCACAAAAACAGATTATCTGATCATTATCACATTGCTGTTTGTGGGAGCTTGCTGTGCGCAAATTAGCTGCCGCGTATCTCACATTACAACAGTGACTACACTTCAAAAGTGCTTCATTGGCTGTAAAGCGCTTTGAGACGTCCGGTGGTCATGAAAGGCGCTATATAAATGCAAGTCTTTCTTTCATGGGTTAGTGGCTCTCTTGGGGTAGGCATTAGCAGTGAAAAAAGTGAGCAGATTTCTGTTTTGGCTCTTTCTATCTGTTAGTCTGGAATAATTTTTCTGTTTCCTATATTGGTAATACTGCGGCTGCATTAGGTTAATCTGCTGTAATCTTGCACAATCCTTAAGTCTCAACTTTTCTTTATACAAAAGAATGAATTAAAAAGGTGGCTGAAAATATCCAGAAAACATATTTGAGGAGTAATAATATTTGTGCTGTCAATCCTGTAACAGATGGATATAAGCAATAGAAAAAACCAAAAGGAGAACATCCAAGGGGTTGAATGTGGCATGGGAATTCGATAGGACCTGCTTCCCTCCTCCCTCGGGGGAGATGGAATCTTTTTTGATTGGGGGAGGTTCTGAAATGCTTATTTTGCTATTGATTCGGTGCCTTGGAAAAGAGTTGCCACATAGAGACTGAATGGATATACCTACAAGTAAAAAGAAAATGTACTAAGATTTGCAATTGGACTCAAACAAGTGCTCTATGAAGAGCAAGGGTAAAGCACATTGGCGCAGTGTGTGGTGAACACATGGAAGCTGTTTCTCCTCAGGCAAAGAATATAAATCTGTGGTGCTCTCTTGCATCTCTTTGTGGCTGTATACAGGGCTTGGAAGTTTATTTCCTGCTCTTGGCTAGGGGATGGTGTGGGTGTTGCTGGAGGGATTAAAATGACCTATTTCAGAATTTGTCTCGTGTCCAAAGTTGTTAACTTGTGGCAACTGCAGTTTTTCTATTTGCTCTCATGGATCACAGATTGAGTGCTAGCCAGCGTTGATTTCAACGCTCCAGAGGTCATATTTTTCATATAGAAAAGCACAGGCTTTTTAGTAGATAAAAATGAAAAATGGGAGAAAAGTATTCTTGTGCATGATACCATCCAGAACAAAGCAGCCCGCTTGATTGGCACCCCATTCACCACCTTAAACATTCACTCCCTCCACCACCAGCGCACCGTGGCTGCAGTGTGTACCATCTACAAGACGCACTGCAGCAACTCGCCAAGGCTCCTTCGGCAGCACCTCCCAAACCCGTGACCTCTACCACCTAGAAGGACAAGGGCAGCAGGCGCATGGGAACACCACCACCTCCAAGTTCCCCTGCAAGTCACACGTAAATTGTGAACAACAGTGGTCTCAGCACTGATCCTTGTGAACACCACTTCCCACCTTCTGCCACTCTGAATAGCTACCCTTTACCCCTGCTCTGTGCTTTCTGTCTTGAAGCCAGCCAGTTATCCATCTGCTACTTGTCCCCTGACTCTGCATTCCCTGACCTTATTCATTAGTCTATTATGTGGTACCTTATCGAAGGCCTTTTGAAAATCTAGATAAATTACATCTACTGCATTACCCTTGTCTACTCTCTCTTCAAAAAATTCAATTAGGTTGGTTAAGCAAGGCTTTCCCTTTTGAAATCCATGCTGACTATTTATTATTATATTTTTGGTTTCTAGATCTTCTTCCATTTTCTCCTTTAGTAGGGATTCCATTATTTTTCCTACCACCTATGTTAAGCTCACTGATCTATAGTTCCCTGGACATGTTCTATCTCCCTTCTTAAATATAGGTATTACGTTTGCTATCCGCCAGTCGTCTGGCACTACACCTTTTTCTAACAAATTACTAAATATGTGTAATAATGTCATCATGATAATGTAGATATTAATATTAGGCTTGGCCACTTAGGAGGTGAACTCTTTTTGAAACATTATTGTATTTATCTTTTACCAGAACTATAGTTCTCCCAACCTCCACTGACCAAAAAAACAATATTGAAGCAAAGTCTGGGAATTCATGTAGGTCGATGCCACTAATACCAGAACCTGGGGCCCGTGAAACTTGGACCCTCATCCATCACAATGGCACTGTTCAGGGTTGATCTCCTCACCACCAGCCGAACAGAGTTGAGCTGAGGCTCTACTGGTTGGTGCTGCTCACAACAGATTCTGTGTCCCTGTGAAGACTCTGTCAGTTTTGGCTGTCACTTTTTTTCTGTGGCCCATCTTCAGCTTAGTATCTCACACCAGTACTTCCCACTGATACTAAATGACACAAGACGAAGGTAAGAATTTGGTAATGGTTAATACAGACCTTGGCACTGGGCAGTGCTGATGACTGCATTAACCGTGCCACCACTGGGGAACTCCACTCCTAAAGGACCAATCACAGCTGCTGTGGAAGCATGTGCTGCTGACTGGTATCCAGAGCATCCTGAGATTTTGAGGGTTTCATACTTGGAACTCCTGGTTGCATTGTTTTGAGACTCCAACAGACCCTGAATGGCACATAAACAGCATGGAACTCCATAGAGTGAGGCTTGAGAGATTTTCAGATTCTGGTTCAGTATCAGTGTGTCTTTATTGAGTCCACACCACAGCAGTCTGAAGCATATGTTTAAATTAAGAGGCTCTGTCTATTTAAAGATAATTGGATACTCTGTTCGGCTGGAACCTAGCATAGCCGGATCCTGGACTAATTTGTGGTCCTTCTAGCGGATTCCCATCAAAATTATGGCAGGGCTACACCAGAAGGGTCACAAATTTTCAGGGCCAACGTGATTTGAAAGTTGAAGATTTTATTATTTTGTTACCAATTAATTCAATAACAAGAAGAGCTTTAGACTTTTCTGTTGATAAGAGGATTTTTTCCTTAGACACTGAAATCCTAATCTAGAGAGGACTGTTGTCCCCCTCAAACACCTCCGCCACCTTCTCTTCCTTTAAGACGCTCCTTAAAACCCACCTCTTTCACCAATTTTTGGTCACTCTTCCTAATGTTTCAATTAACTCTGTGAAGTGCCTTGGGATTTTTCTTTTACGTGAAAGGTACTATATAAATGCAAGTTGTGTGTGGAACTGGAGTAAAATTAAACTCATTTTACAAGATTATTGTCTCTGCTTTTATTAATCATTTTGTTTTCAGTGGAACATTTCCCAACTTGGGGGCCACATGTATCTCAGCTGAAATTAACCCAATGAATGAACTCCATGACGAGCTCCAGTTGTTTTTTTTAATTCGTTTATGGGATGTGGGCGTCGCTGGCAAGGCCAGCATTTATTGCCCATCCCTAATTGCCCTTGAGAAGGTGGTGGTGAGCTGCCTTCTTGAACCGCTGCAGTCCGTGTGGTGAAGGTACTCCCACAGTGCTGTTAGGGAGGGAGTTCCAGGATTTTGACCCAGCGACGATGAAGAGGAATGGCAATGTAGGGGCCGATATACTTCTAAGTCAGGATGGCGTGTGACTTGGAGGGGAACTTGGAGGTGGTGGTGTTCCCATGCGCCTGCTGCTCTTGTCCTTCTAGGTGGAAGCGGTCGCGGGTTTGGGAGGTGCTGCCGAAGAAGCCTTGGTGAGTTGCTGCAGTGCGTCTTGTAGCTGGTACACACTGCAGCCACGGTGCGCTGGTGGTGGGGGGAGTGAATGTTTAAGGTGGTGGATGGGGTGCTAATCAAGCTGATTTGTCCTGGATGGTGCCGAGCTTCTTGAGTGTTGTTGGAGCTGCACTCATCCAGGCAAGTGGAGAATATTCCATCACACTCCTTACTTGTGCCTTGTAGATGGTAGAAAGACTTTGGGGAGTCAGGTGAGACACTCGCCGCAGAATACCTAGCCTCTGACCTGCTCTTGTTGCCACAGTATTTACGTGGCTGGTCCAGTTAAGTTTCTGGTCAATGGTGACCCCCAGGATGTTGATGGTGGGGGATTCGGCGATGGTAATGCCGTTGAATGTCAAGGGGAGTGGTTAGACTCTCGCTTGTTGGAGATAGTCATTGCCTGGCACTTCTGTGGCGCGAATGTAACCTGCCACTTATCAGCCCAAGCCTGAACGTCATCCAGGTCTTGTTGCATGCGGGCATGGACTGCTTCATTATCTGAGGAGTTGTGAATGGCGCTGAACACTGTGCAGTCATCAGCGAACATCCCCATTTCTGACCTTATGTTGGAGGGAAGGTCGTTGATGAAGCAGCTGAAGATGGTTAGGCCTAGGACACTGCCCTGAGGAACTCCTGCAGCGATGTCCTGGGGCTGTGATGATTGACCTTCAACCACCACAACCATCTTCCTTTGTGCTAGGTATGACTCCAGCCAGTGGAGCGTTTCTCCCCCGATTCCCATTGACTTCAGTTTGATGCATATGACATTAAAGAATATATTTAAAGACTAGGGCAAGTAACTTAACGGAGGGAACTGTAAATATTTTTGATTTTACAAATTATACTGTAGTGTGGAGTGTATTAAAGGGTTTTATGATTTGAATGCTCTATTACTAATGAGGCTAAAAGGATTGTGGAATATATTCCCTCTGTGGCTTATAACAGTGACTCATTGTGCGCCAGTGGATTTATTACAATAACAGTAAGTAGCTAAATTTAAGACATCAATACTTTATACACTCCTTCAATTATAATCTTTTAACCATGCTGTCAAAGCTGCACTGTGAGTCAATTTAGGAATAAATTATCCAGTGACTTATGGAGTTAAAGTTGGAAATGTAATTTGAGAATACAGGGTTGCTAGGAAACAATCTATTCATCTTGCTGTTGAATAAATAATAATATTTTGCAAAGATCCATGTTGAAGGATGGTTCTGTGTTGAAATGTTTTAGTCAACAATGTATAAATATTGTGTCACAAGATAAGCTTAAGACAGGCATGATAAAAAATTATGCCTTCATTTGATGGATTGAACGTACAAAGGCCACACTTGGATTTGCAAATGTCCTTTCATCTGTGGCAATGGAGAAGACACTTAAACTGCTTAATTTTCACTTTATGAAGGGACATTAGAGTCTTTTAAAGTGAGTATCATTTTGTTTTGTTCAAATGGCCTTTCATTATAGTCCTCCCATGTTGTACCAATGGGTACTGTTCCCTTTGATTATGTGATGAATTCACCTCAAGGCATAAAGGACTACTCACTTGTCATTTTTGATGTGTTGAACAGGGAAAGTGTTAGTGCAATGAGATAAATAACTATTGTTCAAATGTTGTAGCAGTAACCAAGTATGTGGTTATAAATGGAAGGAGAAGGGTTGGTGCTATTTTTTTTCTTCCTCCTTTTACCATCAATTTTTTCCCTTCCTCCTCTGAGAGTGTTATTTGTTGCAGACTTGTGGTTTCACAGCTGCTGGGTCCTTTCTGGTACCTTGTCAAAGTGGCCATTCTATATATTTGAGCCTATACTGTGAATGTTGACCGTCTGCATCACAGCCAATCTTGATTCCTCACCCAAGATCCGCACCCACACAGTAGGAGTCATTGAGCAGCAATCAGAGTGTAAACCTGGCTGATTCTTTAGGGCCCTTCCCTTATAAGAAGTCAAATGTATTGTGCTAGATGGTACACTCCAGTCTGCATGTGCTGGCACCTATTTTGTGTGGCATTTTCCTGCAAGCAGATAGAAAATAGACATATGTTGGAAAGAGAAATCTGATAGAAGATGTATGCCACCTAAGTGCCCAGGCTGACAGCTATCTTGTGTGAGTCTGTGAACATACAGTATGCAGATACCTTGTATTGCAGTGTGCTTGGTGTTTATTACTGCATATAATGGGCCATAAGGCAAAATGCATTGCCATGACTACAAGCCATAGTGCCCCGCTAAAACATAGACATGCCTGTATATTTGGAAAGTACATGGACACTTGCCAGAGTGCTGTGTATTCTCCCTCTCTGCTGTTGCCCAAATCTTAAACTGAAGTGCCGTTAAGATACCTGCAAGCCAACATTATACAGGGTGAGCGTCCTGAATCGGCAACCTCGGGACCGAGGCCGAGCCGGTTTTTGTGTTTTTCCGGACTTCGGAACGTGTTTCTGATGTCTGAAGTCCGGAAATATCGCAACCTGGGCTCGGGCGTTTCCGGACTTCGGACATCAGAAACACGTTCCGAGTCCGGAAATGCCTGGGCCCGGCTGGTGGCGGAAACAGAGTGTCCGGATTCCGGAACATTTTACGGATTCCGGACGACCCTGCCACCAATCGTCCTGGAGTCCGGATTCCGGAACATTCCGGATTCCGGAACTCTGGATTTTGGACGCTCAACCTGTACAATTAATGCGAGCAGCACTTACCTTGCAACTTTTCTGAGACCAAGAAAGTTCTTCTTCATTTGCTCTCAGACTCAGTGCACAGATGAAACAGCGTCTATTCTTTCAGCCACCTACATCCAGGCTGCTCTGGAGCTGTTCTTCACTGGAGGTTGGTCCTCAGCTTTGCAAAGGATCACCCTTTTCTGGAGGACCTCCTCCAACAGTACGTCCAAATTTGTTTCATTAAATTCTCTGCCTTGTGCACTTCCTGCAGCTATTTTTCCCCCTATGCATGAGCAGGACAGCTTTAAGGTGATAAGTGGCCCTTTCAAAGCTGCCGGCAACCCATCCCTTAGCCCCAGGTACTCTGAGCATGTCAAGTGCTATGTGCCAGGATTGCTGTGATTTAATGCAAATAGGTTGGTCTTGTATTGTAGCATCTTCCTGGACTACAGGTGTGTATAGACCCTGAAAATCAGGAGTCCCAGTGCTACTCTGCTGTGGCGCATTGTTGGCCCCATAGTACACGACTCATTTTCAGAGCTCTTTGCAGAATCATCTTTGCTAGATCATCAAAATTGCCAAATGAAAGCAATTTTTTTTCTGTTGTGTTTGCTTGTTCAAATTGTTATGTCCATTGAAATATTCTTTTATAGAGTATTACCAATCTTTTAGAAATCAAATGGTTGCAAATAATTACGATTTTGTCCATTTGAAATAGTTTTGTTTACTGTGCAGGCTACTGGCGTTATTCAGTAAACTAGTTTGGAGGAATTATTTCATCTTACGGTATAAGATAAATAAAAACTATTGATCATTTCAATTGTGTATGTTAATTCAGCTCCCTCATGCTGTCTCAGTAATTCCAGAGATCAACTAATTCAACATGGGATTAAACCTGGGAGCTTCCTGGTCTGTAGGACTCAGCCACTCACAACCTTAGCCAGCTGGGTCACTGGAAGAGTTACCTGGGGCTGGTGATATTCCATTCCATTCCCTTCTTTGGTATAGATGTTCTTATTGTAGAAACTGTGTACCTGTACCTCATCTTGGTAAGTGCTATTTCTGTCCACCTTCCGAAAAGGAAGAATTTGCAAGGCAGCAAGTGTCATATTACACGGTGTGGGGGTTGGGGGTTGGGGGGCGGTGGGGGGCGGGGGGGCATTGGTAACAAAGAAAGAAGTTGCATTTATATAGTGTCTTAACACATTCTCAGGACATGCTGAAGTGCTTCACAGCCAATGAATTATTTTGAAGTGCAGTCACTTGTTATGCAGGCAAACACAGCAGTCAATATTCACGCAGCAAGCTCCACAAACAGCAAATGAATGAATGACCAGTTAACCTGTTGTGGTAATGTTAATTGTGGGATACGTGCCAGCCAGGACATTGGGAGAGCTCCCACACACTTTTTTTTTCTTCAAATAGAGCTATGGGATTATTTTTATTGCCACTTGAACAGGCAGACGGTTTAATTTGTCCTCTGAAAGACAGCATCTCCTACAGTGCACCACTCTCTCGGCACAGCACTGAGATGTCAGCTTAGATTATGTGCTCAAATTCCTGAAATGGAGCTTGAACCCATGGCCTTCTGACTCCGAGGCAACAATGCTACCACTTTGCCAATCTTTGGAGTTGAGATGGCTCCAAGATGGCACCCCTGGTAATTGAAATTTGGAACAAAGCCAATCCTCTTTGGCAGGCTCCATAAACTAATAATTGAGCCAGACAGTTCTAAGTTAGGAAGCACAGTAGTTGGGAACAGTTTTGGGCATTAAATCTCAGGAAAGATGTATTAGCTTTGAAGGGGTTACAGCACAGATTCACCAGAATGATACAAAGGGTTAAATTATGAGGACAGGTTGCATCAACTTGGCTTGTATTCCCTTGAGTTTAGAAGGTTGTGGTGTGACCTAATCAAGGTGTTTAAGATGATAAAGGGATTTGATAGGGTAGATACAGAGAAACTATTTCCTCTAATGGCTGAATCCAGAACCGGGGGGTGGGGGGGGGCATAACCTTAAAATTAGAGCTAGGCCATTTGGGTGTGAAATCAGGAAACACCTTTTCACACAAAGGGTAATGGAAATCTGGAACTCTCACACCCAAAAGGCTGTGGATACTGAGTCAATTGAAATTTTCAAGACTGAGATGTTGAGTGAGGGTATTAAGGGATATAGAGTAAAGATGGGTAAATGCAGTTGAGGTACCGATCAGCCATAATCTAATTGAATGGTAGAACAGGTTCAAGGGACTGAATGGCCTACACCTGCTCCTATGTTCTAAGACACTGTTGATGATGGACCAGCCATCATGGCTGGCTAATGGAACCTGGAAGGGTATACCTGTCACTGGGATTCTTCACATTTGGTTGTATATAACCTTGCAAGCCAGTATCCTAATGGGTAGGGGTGACCTAGCTGGCCAATCAGAAGATAGTTTACCAGTGCTGTGTTGGTAGGTTGTGTGGCTTCAGCTTATTAAACTGCAACAGTACCCATGTCGTCTCTGAGCCCCTAATGTTTTGGTTCACAGTGTCAGCTGTGGCTCAGTTGGTAGCACACTCGCCTCTGAGTCAGAAGGTTGTGGGTTCAAGTCCCACTCCAGGGACTTGAGCACATAAAGCTAGGCTGACACTCCAGTGCAGTGCTAAGGGAGTGCTGCACTGTCGGAGGTGCCGTCTTTTGGATGAGACATTAAATCGAGGTCCCGTCTGCTCTCTCAGGTGACGTAAAAGATCTCAAGGCACTATTTCGAAGAAGAGCAGGGGAGTTATCCCCGGTGTCCTGGCCAATACTTATCCCTCAACCAACATAACAAAAAACAAATTATCTGGTCATTATCACATTGCTGTTTGTGGGACCTTGCTGTGCGCAAATTGGCTGCCGCATTTCCCACATTACAACAGTGACTCCACTTCAAAGGTACTTCATTGGCTGTAAAGCGCTTTGAGACAACCGGTGGTCGTGAAAGGCGCTATATAAATGCAAGTCTTTCTTTTCTTTTCTTGCCAATTTGCCTAAACTCACTGAACTTGGGAAGTGGATGTATCTCTATGGGGAGAGTGTATTTCCATAGCAGACAAACAGAAGTCCTACCTGTGTGGATTTCTCAGTAGTTTGGTTTGGAGACTCTTCAGTTTAATGATGGGTTTCAACAGGTGTCACATAGCTAAATGGCCAGGCAAAGAAATGTCTTGGTTCGGATCAATATCCTCCACAAGATATTAAAGAGCACCAGTCAGCAAGTCAGTAACAAACGTTAAAAGCAATTCATTCTAACGTTGGAGAGATAGATAAGAGCTCTGCTGTATGACCTTATGGCTGCTCTGACAAAGCAATGCATTTAAAGGAGGAAGGGGTTACCAGTATTGACTGACATTTAATTAAGCTAATGGTTGTTTCTTCTTAATTAAACCTAAAGTCCTATAACTTCGATAATTTAATGTCTATCTCCTCCCTGTCTCACAAGTGCAATATACATTTCTTAATTCAAATAATGATATTGCAACTTTTTAATGCATAAAATGAGTTTGAATTATCAGAAGTATTCTGTATTATTTAAGACTGTATTATAATATTTCAGCTGCTTTTCAATATTTTGATGCGTATTGTTCTGCACTGTTTAACCATATAACCGTAGAACTTTACAGCACAGAAGGAGGCCATTCAGCCCATCGTGTTTCTGTCAACTTTGTTGGAGCAAACCAAAACTAATCCCAGAGCAAAGCAAAACTAATCCCACAGCCCTGCTCTCTCCCCGTAGCCCTGTATCTTCCTCTGCTTCAAATATTTATCCAAATTTCTTTTAAAGGATGCACTAGTCTCTGCCTCAACTCTTCCCTGTCGCAAAGCAGTTCATGCTCCAACAACCCTCTGCAAAAATAAATGTCTCTTACCCTCTCTCCTCACTCTTTATTAGTGACACTTTTAAATTCATGGCCTTCCTTGGCTCTTCACTGCTTTGCAATGGAGTATCCTCTGAAAACAAAGAGTTGCAAATTAATCATTTATTCTGACAATGAAAATAATATTTATGTCAGTGCATGAATTCATATCTTGCTGGGGGAGATTTCTTGATCCGATGGCTCCCAGCAGGAAGTGGCACTTGTAAGACATGCATCTTGGGAAATCACTGGTGGGCAGCCCATGATTTTCAGTTCATCCATTTAATAGAAGACAAATCACAGCTGCAGCCTGCAATTTCCTGAGATCAATTCCCCATGAGTGCCACTCCCTATTGGTGCAAAATGAATAATGTACAGTTTGGTCTGGGTTTTGGTGACCTTTTGGATTTCGGTCTGAAATTTATTCTGTATTGATCTGTTGGGAAGTCCCCTTTTCTCTCTCTCCCTCTCCCAATTTTTCTCTCTCTCTCCCTCCCAATCTCTCTCTCACTCACTCTCTCTCTCGCCCTCCCTCTCCCTCTGTTCCCCCCACCCCCACCCCTTTCTGGATAACTCACTATTCTGTCTGCTGCCTTCTGGATCGCCACTGTGAAGCCTCCCTGCTGCGCTCTTCCTGATGCTTGTCACTACATTTATAAAGTGCAATAAAACTTCTGGTTCAGCAGTTGGGAAACACTACCCGCGGCGACCGGTATAAACTGTGGGTGGGGAGGATGCAGCACTTGTAAATCCAGCTGATGGCAGCGCAATTTTGAAATGTTATGTGCAATTAGCTGGGGAGTTTTAGACTGAGCGGTAGCTCATTGTGTGTGTGTGTGTGGCTGTCAAACAGATGGACAGGAAAGCAACCTTCTATTAACAGAGACACAAATCTTTGTTTTTTTCCTTGCTGATTAATTGCTGTTCATTTCACAGCCTGTGGAAGACCTGCCATCATTCACACTGATGGTCTATATTATCAGAGTGTGCAGTATACAACGGATTGTTCAGCGAACACAGTGAAGGATGGGTGAACTATGAAGCGCAAACACTCCCAAAATCCGAGTACATCATTACGGTGAATGCGAGCGTGCTCTGCAGCACAGTCTCACAGTCTGAAAAACTTGGCAATTAAAGCTCCTGAAAACAAATTCATGAGTCTCTTAGGAAAATAGCATATTTTTTCTCCCTTGTAATTCACCCACACAAAACGTCTTATGAAAGATTTATACACCACGTCCCTAGTAGATGTCAGGTCAAACTACACCTTTACATAACTTGACAAGGCGACTATAATTGCGTGTAGGATTGCCAACTCTGGTTGGAAATATTCCTAGAGGTTTCATCACATGGACGCCTGCCTCCCACCACCCTGCCCCCATACTCTCACCAATACTCACCCAACATGCCCATCCTCATGCCGCACCGCCCTCCTATGCCAATCAGAAAGTAAATAGACTCTTCATTACCCAATGGATGATTCAGTCAAACAGCAGTTTTTCCCCCAAGTCCAATATTTTTATCAAACAAAAGTGGTCAAAGAATTAAAAAAAAAACACAACTTTTTATTGCTCTTATGAATGTGCTCCTGGGTTGGTTGCAGCAGTGTCCTTTAATTCCTGATGTGGAGATGCCGGCGTTGGACTGGGGTGGACAAAAATGAGAAGTCGCACAACACCAGGTTATAGTCCAACAGATTTATTTAATTTTACAAGCTTTCGGAGCAGTTCGCTCCTTCGTCAGGTAAGTTTAGCAGTGAGAGAATCTCCCAGAATTCACAATTTAAACACAGACAAAATATATTCAAATCTTTCCTACATCAAAGAGCACAGCCAAGACAATGAGATGTGTCCCAGGGGGTCCAACGTGTCAAACCACCTGCTGGCTGCATATCCTGTCAATCTGTGTAGGTTCTTGTGTTAGCCTTTTTAAAAAAAAAAACACCTGGGAAGACCGGCCATGATGTCAAGTCACGTTCTGTATTGTGACATGAACCCGATATCGCGATTGAGGCCATCCTCATGAGTGCGGAACTTGGCTATCAGTTTCTGCTCTATGATTTTGCGCTGTCGTGTGTCTCGAAGGCCGCCTTGGAGAACGCTTACCCGCATATCCGAGGCTGAATGCCCCTGGCTGCTGAAGTGTTCCCCGACTGGGAGGCAACCCTCCTGCCTGGCGATTGTTGCGCGGTGTCCGTTCATACGTTGTCTCAGTGTCTGCATGGTCTCGCCGATGTACCATGCTCTGGAGCATCCTTTACTGCAACGTATCAGGTAGACAACGTTGGCCGAGTCACATGAGTATGTACTGTGTACCTGGTGGGTAGTGTCCTCACGTGTGATGATGGTATCTGTGTCCATGATTTGGCATGTCTTGCAGAGGTTGCCGTGGCAGGGTTGTGTGGTGTCTTGGTTGCTGTTCGCCTGAAAGATGGGTAATCTGCTGCGAACGATGGTACTTTTGAGGTTAGGCGGCTGCTTGAAGGCGAGTAGTGGAGGCGTGGGGATGGCCTTAGCAAGGTGTTCGTCGTCATCGATGACATGTTGAAGGCTGCGAAGAACATGGCGTAGTTTTTCCGCTCCGGGGAAGTACTGGACGACGTAGGGTACTCTGTTGGTTGTGTCCCGTGTTCGTCTTCTGAGGAGGTCTATGCGGTTTTTCGCTGTGGCCCGTCGGAACTGTCGATCGACGAGTCGAGCGTCATATCCCGTTCTTACGAGGGCGTCTTTCAGTGTCCGTAGGTGTCCATCGCGTTCCTCCTCGTCTGAGCAGATCCTGTGTATTCGCAGGGCTTGTCCATAGGGGATGGCTTCTTTAACGTGGTTAGGGTGGAAGCTGGAGAAGTGTAGCATCGTGAGGTTGTCCGTGGGCTTGCGGTAGAGTGAAGTGCTGAGGCGTCCGTCTTTGATGGAGATTCGTGTGTCCAAGAATGAAACCGATTCTGAGGAGTAGTCCATGGTGAGTTTGATGGTGGGATGGAACCTGTTGATGCTATCGTGTAGTCCTTTCAGTGATCCTTCGCCGTGGGTCCAAAGGAAGAAGATGTCGTCGATGTATCTGGTGTACAGCGTTGGTTGGAGGTCCTGTGCAGCGAAGAAGTCTTGCTCGAACTTGTGCATGAAGATGTTGGCATATTGGGGTGCGAATTTGGTCCCCATGGCTGTTCCGTGTGTTTGGGTAAAAAAATGGTTGTCGAAGGTGAAGACATTGTGGTCAAGGATGAAGCGGATGAGTTGTAGGATGGCGTCCGGAGATTGGCTGTTGTTGGTGTTGAGTACTGAGGCTGTCGCAGCGATGCCGTCATTGTGGGGGATATTGGTGTAGAGTGCCGATACGTCCATTGTGACGAGGAGTGTTCCTGGTTCAACTGGTCCATGGGTGCTGAGTTTCTGCAAGAAGTCTGTAGTGTCGCGACAGAAGCTGGGGGTTCCCTGTACGATGGGTTTCAGGATGCCCTCGACGTACCCAGAGAGGTTCTCACACAGGGTTCCGTTGCCTGATACGATAGGACGTCCGGGTGTGTTGGCTTTGTGTATCTTTGGGAGGCAGTAAAAGTCTCCTAACCCTACACCTGCCTCCCTGCTGTATCCCTGGCGCCACTGTCCGTTTTGGAGGTGAAAACAACTTTTCAAAAGGCATGGATTTCCGTGGCTGAAAAATAGTTTTAAAGATCAGTTGTCAATTGTTCCATAGTTCTGTTGCAAGTCAAACATTGTCCTAATCAGGCCAGGAGCAGAGAGAACATAGAGAGAGAGAGAGTGCATCGCACATCCTTTATTGAATACTTAACACATGGGCATTGGGTAGCACGGTATCAAAAGCCTTGCTGAAATCACATCCACAGAATTTACATTTCAATGAGGCCAATCAGTTCTTCAAAGAACGCCAGTAAATTTGTTAGGAATTAACTTTCTTCCATAAGTCCATGCTGACTCCTCCTAACCGTACCAATACTGTTTAGGGGTTTCATTATCCCTTCTTTCAGGATGCCTTCTAATCCTTTAGCAACACAGATGTTAGGCCCACTGGCCTTTAGCTTCCTGTTTCATCACTATGCCCCTTTTTAGAGAAGGACCTGACTAGTTGTTACTGAGAAGAGTTTATGGCCTAGAAATTCGTGGCTGCCACAAAAGCTGCCGGTGCCGCCGCGGCCGGGGGTTAACATCCGCCAAAAATGCGAGCAGGACTGAAAAATTGGCGCTGGGGACTAATTAACATTAGCCCAGCGCTAAACTCAGTGTAACGCCATCCTGGCGGCGTTGGTCCCGGCAGCAGGTTCCAGTGTGGCGTGGCCCGAGCGGAGTTGCTGCTTCAACAGCCTCTTAAAAGGGCAATGCTTCTGAAATGATAAAAGTAAAAATGATGCAAACATAGGCAGTTTTTTGCCCTTACAACTCAACTGCCTTCTGAAAAAAAAACCATGAAAACGAATTCCCAAATGGGAGTCTTTAGCTCTTAAAGCTGAATTCCCTTCCGGACCTAAAAAAATGGGAAAGGTGCTTCAGCACTAACACAAATGGCTCAGCAAGGGGCACCCTTTCTTCTTAGGCAGTCCCTCGGAACCGAGATGACTTGCTACCACACTAGAAATGAGTTCTCAGGTGACTGATGAGTCCAATGTGGGACCTACAGTCTCTGTCACAGGTGGGGCAGACGGTGGTTGAAGGGGCGGGTGGGTGGGGTTTTTGGGTTGACGTGCGCTCCTTCCGCTGTTTGCGCTTGGCTTCTGCTTGCTCCTGGCGAAGAGACTCGAGGTGTTTGGCGCCTTCCCAGATGCTTCACTTCCACTTTGTGCAGTCTTGGGCCAGGGATTTCCAGGTGTCGGTGGGGATGTTGCACTTTTTCAAGGAGGCTTTGAGGATGTCCCAGAAGCGTTTCCTCTGCCCACCTGGGGCTCTCTTGCCATGTCGGAACTCCGAGTAGAGCGCTTGCTTTGGGAGTCTCGTATCGGGCATGCGGACAACGTGGCCCATCCATCAGAGCTGATCGAGCGTGGTCAAAGCTTCGATGCTGGGGATGTTGGCCTGAGCAAGAACACTGACGTTGGTGTGCCTATCCTGCCAATGGATTTGCAGGATCTTGCGGAGGCAGCGTTGGTGCTTTGAGGTGCCTGCTGTACATGGTCCATGAGCTGGATTTTGTCAATGGGGACGTGATGGAGGCGGGACTCCCACTTTTTGGGTTGTAGTCCCGCCTCCATCGACTTGTGGCCAACACACTCGATTTTCCCTTGATTGACCTTGTTGAGCCCGCCCAGTGGACTCAGCAGGCCAATTAAGGGCCACCCGGCAACAGGTGATGTCACAGATTGACATTTCATCTGTCAAGAGCTTTTGACAGATGAAATATCAGCGTTTGACAGCTCCTTGAAGCTGTCAAACACTGACAATCTGTCCTCTAAGTTAATTCCTTCCTCTCAGGCTGATTTGGCGATCTCTGCAGAACAAAAAGCAGAGGCTGCAGCTTTTGACAGCTCAACGGCCATTCTGCTTTCTGTGCCGGTGAGATTTCTGACTCCCGAGACCTGAAGGGCTGACACCTGCAGAAGGAAGTTAAGGTAAGTAAAACTTTTTTCCACACTTTACACTTACTTTACACACTTACCTCTGCACACATCACTCACCTGCCCACCGGACATATCGATCCCCTCCAACCCCTGCAGACCCACTGTCCGCCTTGCTAAATCGGCGTGGTTCAGACCTGTCGGGAAGCCCACACTTCAGGGCTAAAAATAGGGATTAGGCAAAAAACTGCCTGTTAACTACCTGTTAACAGGCAGTTTATTGGCACTAATCCCCTTCCCGCCTCGGGGAGGCGGGTCCCAGCACAGGTCGGGTACCTGCCTCCTGTGAAACTGGCATGGAGGCGGGTTGGGGGCGGGATGGGTTCGGGACCCCCGAATCTGCAATTTTAACCCCCCACACGCCTCCAAACCCGCCTCCACGGGTCAATGAAAATTCTGCCCCACGTCTCTGAAGCATACAGGAGGGCAGGTATCACTACTGCTCTGTAGACCATGAGCTTGGTGCTGGGTTTGAGGTCTTGGTCTTCAAACACTCTCTTCCTCAGGCGACCGAAGGCTGCACTGGCACACTGAAGATGGTGTTGGACTTCGTCATCGACGTCTGCCCTTGTTGACAGTAGGTTCCCGAGGTATGGAAAATGGTCCACGTTGTCCAAGGCCTCGTCATGGATTTTGATAATTGGGGGGCAGTACTGTGTGGCAGGGGCAGGTTGGTAGAGGACCTTTGTCTTACGGATGTTTAGTGTAAGGCCCATGCTCTTGTATGCTTCAGTGAAGGTGTTGACGATGGTTTGGAGTTCGACCCAGGGTCTCACACGCAGCACTCCAGCTTTGTGCAGAGGGTCAACACTGCAAGACAGGTCCTCTAGCCACAAGGGCCAGGAGGCCCTCCACAAAAAATGATGTGGGACCAGATCAGCGAGGTTGTCGCCCCCCACCACCTGGCTCCAGTGCCCAAAGAGGCTTCATGACTTCAGACCACTGGTCAAGGTCAATGAATGCATCTTCAAAAGCCGTCTCCTACTAACTGAATCACTAGCCTCACACACTTCTCAATGCACGACTCCCCTCCCTGCCCCCAGTTACTCACCTACCAACAATCTGTACCAATCACAAGGCACAACTCCCATTCCAAGCCTCACCTCACCCCTTTGGAGGAGACGCTGCAGGCCATTCTTGGCAGGGGCATGGCTGAGCCCTTGGCCAGCAACGAGGCTGGAAGGATACAAGATGCTGGTATCCTCATACATTATCCTCCTTCTGGCATGTACCTCTTGCTTTCTCGCCCTCCCCTCACCACAACTCCACCCTTGTGCCTTCCTCATTTCACACACCCAAAAAATGCAGCCTGCTCAGCCAGTGGTTGACCAAGGAGAGTGAAGAAGAAGAAGAAGAAACACCATCACTCGATTTGACACTCCCAGCCAGCAGCTCCTCAAGGTCGACCAGCAAGGCCATTTGCAGTGTCCCCCACTGAAAGTCAGCAGCCTTCCACCAGCCATGCTGCAGCCACTGGGGTAGCACTGCGTGACATCAGTAGGATAGGCAAAGGCACACACAAGACAGTCACTAAAGGAATGCATAAGGGCGATGAGTTGATTTCTTGATGTCATATTGGATAGATGTATAAAGTTGGATTGGAAAGTTTGCTTTGTGGTGGCTTTTATTTCAGCATTGTGGCTAAGAGGACGCTGTGATGGTCAGTAACAGAGAGAAGGTAAGGTGTGGGGCAAATGTTGAAAGGGGAATTGGGGTTGTGGTCACTGGTACCGCAGGCGGATGATTCCATCCCAGATATCCCGGCCAGAAAGGGGCTGTCTGGGTTGCATCCCTCCTTCTGCTTCTTCCTCTTCTGCGTCTTCTTCTTTCCTCTGTGAGCAAATGCTGTAAATCTGAAATAAAAATACTCAGCAGGTCAGTCAGCATCTCAACCTGAAATGTGAACTCTGTTTCTCTCTTCACAGATGTTGCCTGACCTGCTGAGTATTTCCAGTATTTTCTGTCTTCTCAGAGGCCTTCTGTTACCATCCGAGGCCTTGCAAGCATCCAGCAGCACTCCCTGCACTCTTAAAAAAAAACTTTTAACATGTATTGCACCAAGCCACTACTCAATAAAATAAAAAAAATCCAGTCCAAAAACTTAAATGCAAACTAACCTGAAAGATGTGTGTCCCTTTAAGAGGTGCTGACAGCATCTCTGTCAGTCTGCTGAATGCTGGGTTTCCCTGGCGTGGTTATGACCCAGCGCTGAACTCAGCACCAAGGTCCAAGTTAGCTGAGGTGACGTTAAGTTGACGTGACGTCACCCACTCTTAATGTACATTTCCAGGGCCAGCGCTGTTGTTGGTAGCGCGAAGGCCCTCACCAAAATGGCAGCCACCGAGTCCCGCGCCAGATAAGGGCGCTAGAGTGGCGGCCGCCATTTTTAGACTGAATCGCAGCAAAAATTTGTGGAGATAAGTGGGCCAATTTCTAGGCCATATAATCCTTACAGAATAGATGCAGATGGCCAGCATCATATTAATTTTTAAAGAGTTACTGAGTTGATCTCAATTTTGATAAATTATCCAAATCTACTTATGTCTGGCTGCAGTGCGTTTTCACCACTTGTCTTGTGACGGGAGTTAATTCTTCAGCTATCACTGTCTAGCAAGAAAGCAGTGTCACATCTGATAATCTCAACTAGCTCACTAAAAGACTAAAAACAGTGGCTTCAAGCAGTCCTCTGAGAGACTCCACATCAGTTTTGCATAAGGTTGGCATAACATTTGCATTCTTTAAAGGAAGTCTCTGGAGAAATTAATGGGACGAAAAGTCAACAAATCCCCTGGACCTGATGGCCTACATCCTAGGGTTTTAAAAGAGGTGGCTGCAGAGATAGTGAATGCATTGGTTGTGATCTTCCAAAATTCCCTAGATTCTCGAATGGTCCTAGTGGATTGAAAGGCAGCAAATCTAACACCACTATTCAAGAAAGGAGGGAGAGAGAAAACAGGGAACTACAGGCCATGATTATGCTAAGTCAACATGGTTTTATGAAAGGGAAATCATGGTTTTTTTTGAGCATGTAACTAGATAAAGGAGAACCAGTGGATGTAGTGTGTTTGGATTTTCAAAAGGCATTCGATAAGGTGACACACAAGAGGTTATTACACAAAATTAGTGCTCATGGGATTGGGGTAATATATTAGCATGGATTGAGGATTGGTTAACAGACAGAAAACAGAGAGTAGGAATTAATGGGTAACTTTTAGGTTGGCAGGCTGTTACTAATGGGGTGCCGCAAGGATCAGTGCTGGGGCCTCAGCTATTTACAATCTATATTAATGACTTGGATGAAGGGACTGAGTGTAATATATCCAAGTTTGCTGACGATACAAAGCTAGGTGGGAAAGTAAGTTGTGAGGAGGACACAAAGGGCAGGATTTTAATTTGGAGGCGGGTAGGGAGTGGTGGGGCTGGAATGCGATTGGGAAACCCGGGTGAACGGGTTTCCCTCCGGCCCTGCCGAATTTAACGGCAGAGCCTGATTTAACATTTTATTTCTCTGTTTCCCGCCTGCAGCCAGCCAAATTGAGAGGCTGACTGACTGTCGGGCGAGCAGCAGAGAGGAGGGAGGGAGGGATCAGAGATCGGCAGGGTTGGGGTGGGGAGAGGTAGAAAGGCTGGGGATCAGAGGGGGCCAGAGATTGAGAGAGGGGTAGAAAGACCGGGGATTGAAAGGGGCTGGAGATCGGAGAGTTGGGGTAGAAAGGCTGGGAATCAGAGGGGGCAGAGATTGGGGCAGGGCGGGGGCTTAGGAAGGCCAAGGATCGGGGGTAGGAAGGCCGGAGATTGGAGGGGGCCAGGGGTTAGAAGGCCGGAACGGGGGGTCAGAATCCGGAGTAGGGGCCGGGAGACGGGGGTCTGGGGCTGGGGGAGTCGCAAGGCCAGAGGGGGGGAGTTGGGGGCCAAGGATTGGAGGCCGAAGTGGGGATTGGGGACCGGAGAGGGTCAGATGTTGGAGGGAGGATTGGAGATCAGAGGCCTCGTGGGGGGTGCTCGGAGGCCTCGGAGGAGGAGGTCGGAGGCCTTGTGGGGGCAGTCGGGGGAGATCAGAAGGGTCGGGGGCGTGGTGGGCGTTGCTGTTGGTGAGGCAGGAATGCTGGATTCAGCAGGTGGGTGAAAGGCACTTACCTGCTTGATCCAGCAGTCCTCGCCTTCCTTTAGCTGCCGGTTTCCCCGAGGCCCGGGAAACCTGGCCGCCCAGAGTTAAGTTTAAGATAGTGCTTCAAAATGAGGCATGCAGCCTCATTATAATATTTAAAGTGACAACTCGCTTCCTGCGAGCAGGTTGACCCCGCCCCACGACCCGCCTCTGTTAAAACTGGAAGGAGGTGGGTTGGGGTCGGGATTCAAATTTTTAACACTTTAACCTCCCACCCGACCCCAAACGACCCGTTTTTTGGGGTTAAAATTCCCCCCCAAAGAGACTGCAAAGGGTTAAGTGAGTGGACCAGAAGGTGGCAGATGGAGTATAATGTGGAGAAATGTGAGATTATTCACTTTGGTAGGAAGAATAGAAAAACAGAATATTTTTTAAATGGTGAGAAACTATTAAATGTTGGTGTTCAGAGGGATTTGGGTGTCCTTGCACATGAAACACAGAGAGTTAACATGCAGGTACAGCAAGCAATTAGGAAGGCAAATGGTATGTTGGCCTTTATTACAAGAGGGTTGCGGTATAAGAGTGAGGAAGTCTTGCTGCAATTGTACAGGAATTGGTGACACCACACCTGAAGTACTGTGTACAGTTTTGGTCTCCGTACCAAAGGAAGGATATACTTGCCTTAGAGGGGATGCAACTAGATTGATTCCTGGGATGAGAGGGTTGTCCTATGAGGAGAGATTGTATAGAATGGGCCTATACTCTCTGGAATTTAGAAAAATGAGAGGTGATCTCATTGAAACAAAAAAGATTCTGAGAGGACTTGACAGGGTCTATGCTGAGAGGCTGTTTCCTCTGGCTGGAGAGTCCAGAACTGGGACCAGTCTCAGGAAAAGGGGTCGGCCATTTAGGACTGAGATGAGGAGACATTTCTTCACTCGGGGTTGTGAAACTTTGGAATTCTCTAACCCAGAGGGCTGTGGATGATCAGTCGTTGAGTATATTCAAGACTGAGATTGATAAATTTTTGGACTCTAATGGAATCAAGGGATATGGGGATAGGCAGGAAAGTGAAGTTGAGCGGAGCAGGCTCAAGGGGCCGTATGGCCTACTCCTGCTCCTATTTCTTATGTTCTTAAGTCATTTTTCTAGTTTGGCAACTCATCAGATATTTCAGAAAAATCAGCTTTCAATTAAGCTGGGATTTAAATTTCTATTTAGGCTCGAGACAAGGTAGGGGCAATTTTTGATCTTTGCACTTCCGCTGGGGAGCCTCAGTCACTGGGGGGCGGTATATCAGAAATTATGATTCTCCAACTGTTTATATAAATGGTTGATAATTCCTGCGCTTCACTTGGCTGAATTTCCAATATGCGCCTCTGGTGGGCAATAATTCCCACTGGCAGTGTGAAGTTTGAAAATGATACCTACTGATCAAACTTCGTGCTGGGAATCGAGAAAGTAATTTCACTTTGAAAGCAGAAATAGAATCAATTATTTTTTTAATGTATTCCCACTGCTTTGAGAAAGAAAAAGCACCGCTTCAGTGATATCACTACATGCTGCAGGGCTGCAGCATCTTAATCCATGTTCAGCCTGCTCCCATTTTATTCCCAGTTCATGACCCTTACTATGGTATAGCGCTAATTATTTGTGCCTATTTCTGTGGATGCCCATGCTTCAAAACTGAAAATATATTAGAGAGCTATTGAATTTGAAATAAACTGATTCAGTTAGTTCCATTTGTTGGATAAATATGGTCCTTTTCTTCTCCTTTTTCCCCTCCCCAACTCGCTCCTTTGCCGATACATTGGATAATGTGCGTTGCAGTATGTTATATAATGGAGTGAAGATCAGCTAACTGAGCCATGAAGTCATGTGAGCTCTGAAGATCCTCCTCACTTGTGGAATAAACTGGGAATGTTTGGTGTCCTCTGCATGTTCTTTCCATACAGGTGATGCGGATAGAATTTTGTTGAAATAGATTCTAAAACAACATCTAATTTTAATGGGAATTACTGGAAGCAGGTTGGAGTTTTTAAAACTCTCTACTGGGCCTTGTGAGATGCTTCTTTCCAGCCGCTCTTTAGTCTGGTGAAGAGTATCCCTGGGTTATTAGTTCTGCTGCTTTGTATTGGGGACTTGCAGCTATAAACAACAGGATTGAAACTGTCCAAATTCAATCCCATTTTATGTGTAACCCTTCTAGCCAACAGACAAAGGATATTTTAATCTCCTCTAAATGCAGGCCCCAGAGGTGGAAGGGTAGGCTTCTAGCCCAACACGTCTCTTCATTTAGTGGTATAATGAAGGTGCTGTTGCATCAGCAATTCAACTGGAAAAATAAAACTAATAGGTCAGGAAAAAACTTATCCTCGGAAGTAACTATTGGAGTTCTTCATTTTTATGTGTGTTTCTCTTACTTTATACTATAAGAGAGGGGAAGGAGGAGAGAGATTGGATGCTCATTCCTCTCTGTGGATGGCAGAACCATGTAAATATATCAGAAGTTAATGGACAGCCTGGTTTACATATTCAACACTGACATTACTGTGGCGATTCTGTTGTTGCCGATGTAATAAATTTGAAGTCCCTTTAGATTGTCTGTCCAATAGTTCGAAGCCTACTCCATATTGGTAACAATTATGATTTTATTTAAGCATAAGTGAGAATGAATACATTACAGTATTTAAGCAGCAATTTACGAGGAACAATTGAGAATTACATTACTCCGTTGTTTCTTGGCTAGAAGGTGTGGCCCATTCCTCATAGCACTTACTCACATACACTTGTACACCTGTCTGGTGTCCTCCTTGGCCCTTCTACACTGCGAATGACCCAACCTCCCTAGGATATACCCCAGAAACTGGAACTGCGGAGAAACCCATCCAATCATAGGTACAGTGAGTTCTGTGTCCAGGCACAGACCTTGGGCCTCCCTTATCTGCTTTTGGCCTTAGCACAAGCTTTTTTGTTTTCACCGTTGATGGCGCAACCCAAGACCTTGAAGACAACAAGAGTTCTAACTGTAAATAAAACCTAGATTTAACATTACCTTTTTCCTAATCTTAACAGAGGAAAAATAAAATTAATTAATAAAACTATAAACTAGCAATCTTAATATTAAACTACAATCTAGCAAAGCTTAATACTGAATAATAGTAAAAGGGGATTATAATTCAACAAATTACAAAAGTTTGTGCATTCCCACATACATAAGAGAGATAAGAGACACTGAGCTGTCGACAGCTTTAAGTCTCACCCTGTTCTTTTTCCCTCTTTTCTAGTAATAACAATTAGCTTTTGCAATAACAAAGCCACTTGTGATACTGCACCTGCCAGAAGTCAGCAGACAGTCCAAAAGCAGTGAATTTTAAAAGAACAATGGGGGAGAATTTCCCCTCCTTTGTGCCTCTCATGGGGGGCGCAAAGGCCTTTTTGCCCAGCCGCGGCGCTAACCGCACCTCCCGCCAAATTCCGCAGGAGGTTAGCAGCGGCACTACTGGGTTGCGCCCCGATCTCATGCGCCCGGAGATCTTGACGTCATCTCCGGGCGCATCGCCCCGGTAGCGCCCTGGCAGAAAAATTCCCCTTCGCCCCCTGCAGCAGCGCCGGGCGATGGCAGCGACTGCTGCAGGGGACACGAGCTGGGCGGACGCCCGTCAGCGGGGCGGAAGTTAAAGGTGAGGTGGCCAGCTGTCCTGAAAAAAATGTCGACTTTTTTGAAAAATGTTTTTTTTGCTCCGGACGTGGGGTCCGTGCTGTGATTGGTCAGCCCGGCACTCTGCTTGAGTGCCGGGCTGATCGTGTGACACCCCCGCTCCCCGGTGCTGCAGGTAAGTTTAAAAAAACTGCAGAATTTGCAGTGTGGGGCCCTTCCCTTTATTTCAGGGAACAGCCCCTGCAACGTGTCAGCGCCACGCGGCCCAGTGCGTGGCGCTGTGAGCTGTGCGTCCCGGGTCGCGAACTTCCCCCCCTCTTGTGCTCCAAGAAGGAAGCAGAGCGCTTGGTTTAGCGCTTCACTTCCCTCTTGGAGCAAAAAGTGGGAATTTTAGAAAGGCTGGAAGAGGTTAGCGCCTGGCGCTAACTTTTCCAGCTTTTCTGATTTAGCGCCTCACACAGGGCTTGAGGGGAATTTCTAGCCCAATATCTCTAGAAAAAAGGTTAGGGTCATTTAACTCTTGCAATGCCTAATCCCTCAAAATACCCTCATAAGCCTATATTCTTACACCGATCATACTAATGGGGGGGAGGGGGGGGGGATATTAACCTAAAAAAACCGGGTGGGTTAGGAGCGGGGGGCAGTTAAAGTATTAAAAATCGGAATCCCGACCTGAACCCGCCTCCAACCCGTCCACTTCCAGTTCTAACGGAGGCAGAACGGGGGCGGGCTGCCAACCCGCTGGCAGGAGGCGGGACATCAATTTAAATATTACAATGAGGCTGGAAGCCTCTTCTTTAACCTACATTTTGTGTTTAACTGTAGCTGGTCAGGTTTTACACACCTCGTAAAACTTGGCAGTTACAGCGAGGCGGGGAATGCTGCATTCAGGAGGTAAGTGCCTTTACACCTAACTCCTGGATCCAGGGTCCCGGTCTAACCCACCCCACCGCGATGGGAGACATCCTCCAGCTCTCCAATTCCCCTCTTCTCCGGCCCTCTCCATCCTGCTCCTCTGGCCCCATCAACATTCTGGGGGGTCACCATTGACCAGAAACTCAACTGGAGAAACCACATAAATATAGGCTACTAGAACAGGTCAGAAGCTGGGTATTCTGCAGTGAGCGGTCCACCTCCTAACTCCCCAAAGCCTCTGTACCACCTACAAAGCACAATTAGGAGTGTGATGGAACACTCTCCACTTACCTGGATGGGTGAAGCTCCAACACTCAAGAAGCTTGACAATATCTAGGACAAATAAATCTGCTTGATCAACTCCCTATCCACTGGCTTAAACATCCATTCCCTCCACCATCAGTGTACCATGACTGCAGTGTATATTATCTACAAGATACACTGCAGCAACACGCCAAGGCTTCTTCAGCAGCACTTCCCAAACCCGCCTAGAAGGAAAAGGGCAGCAGGCGCATGGGAACACCACCACCTCTAAGTTCCCCTCCAAGTCACACACCATCCTGACTTGGACATATATCACTCTTCATTCATTGTCAGTAGGTCGAAATCCTGGAACTCCCTCCCTAACGGCACTGTGGGAGTACCTTCACCACATGGACTGCAGCAGTTCAAGAAGAAGTCCCACCACCAACTTTTCAGGGCAACTAGGGATGGGCAATAAACGCTGGCCGTGCCAGTGATGCCCACATACTGAAAATGAATTTAAAAAATTATGCCTGGGCAGTAAGTGGAAAATCTACCCCATTGCGTCAACAACAACAACTTGCATTTATATAGCACCTTTAACATTGCAAAATGTCCCAAGGTGCTTAACAAGAGCGTTATCAATAAAAAAAATTGACACTGAGCCACAGAAGGAGATATCAGGACAAATTACCAGAAGCTAGGTTTTAAGAAGCATCTTAAAGGAGAAGAAAGAGGTAGAGAGGCAGAGAGTTTAGGGAGAGAATTCCAGAGCTTGGGGCCAAGGCAGCTGAAAGCATGGCCACCAATGGTGGAGCAATTAAATCGGGGATTCACAAAATGCCAGAATTGGAGGAGCACAGAGATCCCGAAGGCTTGTAGGGCTGGAGGAGGTTACAGAGATAGGGAGGGGCGAGGCCATGGAGGGATTTGAAAAGTATCTCTGGACCACTTTGTCATCTCAGCCTATTCTACTCCAATAACTATCAATCCTATTACCAACCAGATATTTGGGAATGCAGAGAATGCACTAACTAATCTTTTTTTGAAGTGAGAAAAAACCCCACTGCTGTTTAAGGGTGGGGGACATACTGGGGCAATTACCATTTTTATTTTTGTTTCAGTTCTTTTACAAGCTGAGATTTGGCTTTTGCTTTATGCAAACAATTCTATGACAGAAATTAAACAAAATGTTAAAGAAATCTGCTCAAGAGCCAGGTAATCCAGCAGATATTTGAAGTGCAGTGGGGAATGCATTTGTATTCTTGTCTCTTGATCTAGAAGTCTGTAAACTTGAGCCTCCCAAAACAGGTGGAATTAAATTACCATCAACCATTTAACGACTCTGTCAAGAAAAGGTATCTCATTAATCTTAAATGAATGTACATCTGCTGTCACATTAATTAAAGCCTTTGGAACCTGTTGTAATTTGAAATTCCTATTGGTTAGTGTAGCACTGGTGTAATGGAGGAACAGTAACTGCTGCTGTGTCAGCACCTGAACAGTAGCCAAGAGAAGTATAATTAATAGTGAATACTCAAAATTGAGACTAGCTGGCAACTCAAATTCTCAGAAGTAATAATTCCCTTGGAGCTGATTTTTTTGTGTTTAAAAAGCTGAGGGACAGCATTGCTGGGAATGGTAATGAGTCCTTCAGTGTCCCCATCAGAACTCCCAGGTCAGGTGCAGCATTAGTTAGATACAGTAAATCTCACTCTACACTGTCCCATCAAGCATTCCCTAATCTGATAATGTACAGGTCAGATGCAGGGTTACAGTCCATCTACCCGTGCCCAGCAATCTGCTTTAACCTCGGGCACAGAAGAGCGCCCCTTACTCCACCAGTTTCTCATTTCCTGCACCAACCTTCATTAACAAAATAATTACTTGCTGCCATTCTATATGAAGGATATCTTCTTCACTTCCCGCTGAGAGGATGCCTCTTTCTGCTTGGCTGTACAATTCCTGTTTTCAAGGGGAAAACAGAGTGAATTAATTAAACATGAATTACCTAAGCAAATGACTCAACACATTAATGGCTTAAAAATGGATTTGTTTTTCAATCTCTTCAACCAAAATGCATTAAAATACAAAAAGTTGGTTACTGGAAATTGGTGGGCACTTAAAAGTACTTTGTGCAACTGTTTGTGAATTTAAAGGGAACTCTGCATATTGAAATAATGCAATTCCCTCTGGAAATTCCATTGTTCTTGTGCTTTGAGGAGGAGGAGGAAGATAATAATGACAAGGAGGAGGCAAGGATGGAAGCTAGGAGGTTGCATGCAGGCGACCTGTAGGTATCCCAGTCACAGGATCTACAGATGACTGAAGACGCATCCGGCTTTTTCCTATTTGCAGTGTCTGAGAAGATTGTGTTTTTTGGCATAAAAGGAAATCTAAAAAGGTGACTCAACCGTGGATAACAGGGGAAATTAGAGACAGCATAAAATCCAAAGATAGGGCGTATAAAATAGCCAAAAAAAGCGCCAGAGCGGAAGATTGGGAACAGTTTAAGATAGAGCAAAGGAGGACAAAGGGCTTAATCAAGAGGGGCAAAATAGCTTACGAAAGCAAGCTGGCGGAAAATATAAAAACTAACTCCAAAAGCTTTTATAAGTATATCAAGAGGAAAAGACTGGTGAAAACCAAAGTTGGTCCATTGCAGTCAGATACGGGGGAATATATAACGGGAAATAAGGAAATGGCAGACCAACTAAATGCATACTTTGGGTCAGTCTTTACGAAGGAAGACACAAAAAACCTCCCTGGGATATCGGGAAAAATAGGGACATTGGCAAAGGAGGAACTGACGCAAATCAATATCTCTAAGGATATGGTGTTAAGGAAGCTAAAGGGATTGAAGGCGGACAAATCCCCAGGGCCTGATAACATGCATCCTAGGGTACTGAAGGAGGTGGCCCTAGAGATAGCGGATGCACTAAGTATGATTTTTCAGAATTCATTAGACTCGGGAACAGTGCCCATGGATTGGAGGGTAGCTAACGTTACCCCACTATTCAAAAAGGGGGGTAGGGAAAAAGCAGGTAATTACAGACCTGTAAGCCTTACATCAGTTGTGGGCAAAATGCTGGAGTCCATCATTAAGGATGAAATAGCGGAGCACTTAGCAAATGGGGACAGGATAGGACAGAGTCAACATGGATTTACAAAGGGTAAATCGTGCTTGTCTAATCTATTGGAATTTTTTGAGGGAGTAACTGGTAAAATAGATGGGGGAGAGCCAGTAGATGTGGTGTACCTGGACTTCCAAAAGGCCTTCGACAAGGTCCCACATAAAAGATTAGCATGGAAAATTGAAGCTCATGGGATAAAGGGGAAAGTATTGACGTGGATAGAGAACTGGCTGTCAGATAGAAAGGTCGCACAACACCAGGTTATAGTCCAACAGTTTTATTTGAAATCACAAGCTTTCGGAGCTATCGATTGCTCCTTCACCTGAGGAAGGAGCAATCGATAGCTCCGAAAGCTTGTGATTTCAAATAAAACTGTTGGACTATAACCTGGTGTTGTGCGACCTCTCAATTTTGTCCACCCCAGTCCAACACCGGCATCTCCGCATCATGTCAGATAGAAAACAGAGAGTTGGAATAAATGGCTCATTTTCTGAATGGCAGGCAGTAACAAGTGGGGTACCACAGGGATCTGTCCTGGGTCCCCAGCTGTTCACAATTTACATTAATGACCTGGATCAGGGAGTCGGATGCAGCATTTCCAAATTTGCAGATGACACTAAACTAGGAGGGGGGGTGGGCTCAGAGGAGGAGACCAGGAAGCTCCAGAGCGATTTGGACAGACTGGGTGATTGGGCGGATAAATGGCAGATGCACTATAATGTGGGCAAGTGCGAAGTTATCCACCTTGGGTGCAGGAACGGGAGGGCAAATTATTATTTAAATGGCAATAAATTGGGAGAGGGGGAAGTACAGAGAGACCTGGGTGTTCTTGTACACCAGTCACTGAAGGCAAGCATGCAGGTGCAACAGGCGGTCAAGAAGGCAAACAGTATGCTGGCCTTCATAGCAAAAGGGTTGGAATACAGGAACAGGGATACCTTGCTGCAGCTGTACAGGGCACTGGTGAGACCACACCTCGAGTACTGTGTACAGTTTTGGTCGCCTCATCTGAGGAAAGATGTTCTTGCCATGGAGGGGGTGCAGCGGCGATTCACCAGGCTGATACCAGGAATGGCGGGATTGACCTATGAGGAGAGACTATGTAGTTTAGGGATGTACACACTGGAGTTTAGAAGATTGAGAGGGGACCTCATAGAAGTGTATAAAATTCTGACAGGTCTAGACAGACTAGATGCAGAAGGAATGTTTCCCTTGGCGGGTGAGAACAGAACTAGAGGACATAATTTAAGGATAAGGGCTAAACCATTTAGGACAGAAATGAGGGGGAATTTCTTCACTCAGAGGGTGGTGAACCTGTGGAACTCATTGCCACAGAGGGCAGTGTACGCCAGCTCATTAAATATATTTAAGAGGGAATTAGATATATTTCTACAGGCAAAAGGGGTTAAGGGTTACGGAGAGAAGGCGGGGACGGGATACTGAATTGGAGGATCAGCCATGATCTCATTAAATGGCGGAGCAGGCTCGAAGGGCCGGATGGCCTACTCCTGCTCCTATCTTCTATGTATCTATGTATCTAACATTGGGTGTTTAGTCTCTGGGAAAAACAACTTTCATTTAACATATTAACCAACTGTTTTAAACTTGTGAGAATACACTTTGCTTAAAAACATTAAAAGTTACTCTGATTTTCAAATTTTTTCTCATGGAAAAATAGTCAATAGACCTGAAAAATGAGAGTAATACTAAATTTGGACTAGTGTTCTTAACATAACACTTATACATGATGTTTTGGCTAGGCACTAAAGTCTTTAGGTATTCATTTTCCTCTCACTGAATCCAGAACTGAAGAACTGGCAGCACGCTGCCCAAGATATACCTCTTGTTCCCACTAAAGCTCAAAATTGGGATTCATGAAGTCCAATGGTATTTCCCACAGCTGAAAAATACTTATCAACTTGAAGTGACTTGTTTCCAGAACACCACCTAGACGTGCTTCAGGGGCATTTACCCTCAAATAACTTTTCTTAGAACAAGCAGCCAGTCTGTATTAAGTGGTTTCTACTTGTTTGGTAATCAAATAAGTATTTGCATAGGAATAATGCCTTTGAAGTGACATTTTGCATCCTAGACAGTGACGTGTATCCACTCTAGTACATGGAAACAAATTAACAGAGACAAGGACAAATATTTAAGAAATTCTCTCCCAACATGTAGTAACCAAATTTAAAGTGATCAGCACATCTCAATAATAAAAATATATAGAATTTCTTATGATTTTCATTGTGACAGAACCCCTATTCATCACATACATCTTGTTTACATTACAATTATGTTTCAAAACTCAGGACTGCTTGTGGATGGAACAATGCAATATAAATGAGCTATCAGCTGCTCTTGAAGTTGCTAAAATGAGGGTATCTTTACACTATCGGAGTACAAACAGCAGAATCCATAGGACCATGGAATTTTACATGCAACAGGAGGCCATTTGTCCCATCATATCTGTATCAGCTCTTTGCTAGAACAATCCAAAACTAATCCCACTGCCCCAAACTCTCCCCCTAGCCCTGTATCTTCTTTGGCTTCAAATATGTATCCAGTTGTCCCTTAAAAGATGCAATGGCCTCGACCTCAACCACTGCCAGAGGCAAAGCAGTTTGCAAATGGTTTAGAATATCCAAGAAAGGATATGCTCTCAGGCCCATCTCCCTGAACTATGTTGGGGGTTACACAGAAACCAGAACAAAGCAGTGGTATAAATGGAGGATATCACCTATTGTGAGGCTACTGGTGTTTCAAATTTGCTCTGTTTACGCAGTTTTTGAATTTACCGTTGTTCCAAAGGTTCCATCTCTTTCCAGGCTGCAACAACCAACAAAATGTAAAGGTCTCTCTCTGCTAATTGGTTTCCACGTGATACACATCACTCTCTGCTATGCAAAATTTCACTTCAAAGGCATTATTCCACCGCTAGTATTTTTGGATTGCAAAGTGGAAACCGTTTAACACACGCTGCTTGCTTTGTCCTGAGAAAAAATAATTCAGGCTTCAGTTACACATGCTAGAATTCCAGTTCTGCCCAGAATGTAACAACAAAAAGAGT
The DNA here is from genome assembly GCA_030390025.1 of Squalus acanthias. NCBI lineage: Eukaryota > Metazoa > Chordata > Chondrichthyes > Squaliformes > Squalidae > Squalus > Squalus acanthias. The sequence goes on from CM059435.1 coordinate 85,444,057, forward strand.
AATATAAAAGTGCCTTTAATTTGGGACGTGTGATTTCTCTCCATGGCCTGTCTCTGGCTCAGTTGTGCTCTTTCCACTCAATCTTCTGTACAAGTAGAATCAAAATGTGTGAAGGGTTTAGCACCAGACGCAGTAACACTAAAAGTGCTCTTAATTAAGTTGCCTTCATTTTTATAATGGATTTGAACAAAAGAAGTTGACAATCAATGAATTGCTTGGGGTTTTTCATTTATTATAAATTTCATTGACTATAAATTTTATTGACTATATAACCATTCAACCATTTAATTGGGAATGGAGTTACTGCATTTTCAGCACAACAGTAACAGCAAAAGCAGGCTAAAGAAAGAAAGGACTTTCATTTATATAGCGCCTTTGACATCTTCTTGACCTCTCAAAGCACTTCGCAGGCATTGAGTTACTTTGGAATTCCAGTCACAGTTGTTATGTAGGCAAATGTGGCAGCCAATTTGCGCACAGCAAGGTCCCACAAACAGTAATGAGATGAATGACTAATCTGTTTTGGTGGTGTTGGGATCTTTTATGACGGGGTCTTGATTTAACATCTCATACAAAAGGCAGTACCTCCAATAGTACAACACTTCATCCATAATGCACCGAGGTGTCAGAGCTATATTTCTGAGCTGAAGTAGGGTTTGAACCCATAACCTTCGGACTCAGTGGCAAGACTACTAGAATTGAGCTATGATGATACTCCAGGCTACACTAGATTGCTGATTTCCCATCTTTTTTACTGACAGATTGAAAGTTGCAGCTGGGTTGGGAATTGGAAGTGGAAGAGGAATTGAAAATACACACAGAACTTAATTTCACTCCTTTGCTTAGTAGGCAGGAATCCATGGGCCACAGTTGCCCATAATTTTGGACCAATTGGCATTGGGCCACCTCAAATCTCTGAGGAATATCCTTGGCTGCACCAGTGTGGCATTTCCATTTTCCACAACACCCATTCTGTAGACTGAGCCAACAGAATTAATTGTGTTTCAGTCTGAGCTACATTTAAATAGTCCAGATGAGGAAAGTGTGCTCACCCACTTTGACACCCATTTTCTCCTGTGACTTGCTTTCCCCCGTCCCCAGGTAAAATAGATTTTAGAGGTGTTGAAAGAGCAGTTTTCCTTTGTGATTTGATATTACTGTAGTAAAGGAGCACAAAATGTGAGGAAGCTTGCAGAAGGACACAGGCAGGTTAGTGGAGTGGGCAAGTAGATTCCAGATGCAGTTCAATGCAGAAGAATGTGGAGTAGTCCATTTTTGGGAAGAGCAAAAGGAAATATATCTTAAATAGTAAGGCCCAAAATTTGCGGTCCTGATGATGGCGAACTGGCAGCGTTCGTCGTCATTCTGTCTTTGAAGCTGACAGCAACTTCAAGCTTTAGCGCAGCCTAATGCAGGAATCCTGAAGGTGCGGTTTGTCATTCACTGCTCTGAGACTGGCTGCGCTGTGCTCCCCCCCACCCCACCCCCACCGCAACAGAGCCGGCAATCAGTGTAATCTGTTAAATCATGGAAACCGATGAACACTTCGGCTCTCCTGCGGTAATTACACTGTTAAATACCCCACTAAAGGTTAGACCCAAAGGAATAGGAGCAGGAGTAGGCCATTTGGCCCCTCGAGCCTGCTCCGCCATTCAATAAGACATTGGCTGATATTCTACCTCAACTCCACTTTCCTGCACTATCCCCATATCCCTTGATTCCCTTAATATCCAAAAATCTATCGATCTCTGTCTTGAATATACTCGACGACTGAGCCTCCACAGCTTTCTGGGGTAGAGAATTCCAAAGATTCACCACCCTCTGAGTGAAGAAATTTCTCCTCATCTCAGTCCTAAATGGCCGAGCCCTTATTCTGAGACTGTGACCACTCGTTCTAGACTCCCCAGCCAGGGGAAACATCCTCCCTGCATCTACCCTGTCAGCCCTGTAAGAATTTTGTATGTTTCAATTAGATCACCTCTCATTCTTCTAAACTCTAGAGAATATAGGCCTAGTCTACTCAATCTCTCCTCATAGGACAATCCCCCCATCCCAGGAATCAGTCTGGTGAACCTTCGTTGCACTCCCTCTATGGCAAGTATATCCTTCCTTAGGTAAGGAGACCAAAACTGTACACAATACTCCAGGTGTGGTCTCACCAGGGCCCTATATAATTGCAGTAAGACGTCTTTACTCTTATACTCAAATCCTCTTGTAATAAAGGCCAACATATCATTTGCTTTCCTAATTGCTTGCTGTACCTGCATGCTAACTTTCGGTGATTCGTGTACAAGGACACCCAGGTCCCTCTGAACACCAACATTTCCCAATCTCTCACTATTTAAAAAATACTCTGCTTTTCTATTTTTCCTACCAAAGTGGATAACTTCACATTTCTCCACATTATATTCCATTTGCCATGTTCTTGCCCACTCACTTAGCCTGTCTATGTCCCCTTGAAGCCTCTTTGCATCCTCCTCACAACTTACATTCCAACCCAGCTTTGTATCATCAGCAAACCTGGATATATTACATTTGGTCCCAACAGCCAAATCATTGATATAGATTGTGAATAGCTGAGGCCGAAGCACTGATCCTTGCGGTACCCCATTAGTTACAGCCTGCCAACCCGAAAATGACCCATTTTAACAGCGTATTGACTGCTAAACAAAGGCTATGGCCCTGAAAAACTAATTTTAATTTTGTGCAGTGTCAAATTTATTCATTTTAATAAAAATTAAATTTTTAAAGAAACTTTAAAAGAACATTAACTTTTTATTTTAAAGCTTGTTCATCATTATTTCAGGTTTGCCTTTTCCCCATGTGAGAGTTCCAATCTTTGTTTTCCTCTCTCTAACATTTTTAAAAAGTTAGGGGTAAAAATTCAGTTGGTTGCGCCTCCCGTTAGCGCCTTAAATGGGCGCTAATGGGGCGTTAAGGCGCTAACGCCCGGGCGCAGCGCTGTTTGCGCCGCTCGAGAACTTAACTTGAGATTGTGCGGCGGCGCTAAAACTTACCGCTGCGACCACCTGCGCGCGCAGATTGTGACGTCAGTCCGTGGTGCAACGCCCTTGGGGCGCCCCGGAGCGGAAATTGAGTGGCGCCCCCTGCCTTACCGCCTGGCGCTTCCAACGACCGGAAGACTGGAACGTTATCAATCGGTCTGGGGCTGGGGGGGGCGCTATTTAAAGGGGGCCTCTTCCTGTCTTTTTCTGTGGTCGACATTTATGCACCACTCGTTCTGAGAGAGAGAGAGAGATTCGGAGAGAGAGAGAGAGAGACTTCTACATTGACTCAACGCTTTGTGAGGTAGTTTTGCCTAGTTCATCCTAACTTTGCTGCTACTTTCGTTGCTGTACCTCATTACTTTTCTGGCAAAGAGAAGATGGGGGCTGCAATGATTGGGGGCGTCGTCCTGCTCCAGCTCAATCGGAGCAGAGTGAGACGCAGACAGAGAGTGGCAATGATGGCCAGACGGAGGAGGCCCATCAGGCGCATGTACAGGAGAGCTTACCCTCCCAGGGTATATCGTGAACAGCTCTCCTACATCCACATGTCCGAGGAGCTGTGTTTGCGAAGGCTGCGATTCAGCAAGGAGGTGGTCACTGAGCTCTGCCACCTGCTGCAGCCAGATCTGCAGCCTCAGCTGAGGTCCAGGACGTCTCTGTCGGTGGCAGTGAAGGTCACAGTGGCCTTGAACTTCTACGCCACTGGCTCATTCCAAGCTGCTGTTGGGGACCTCGCCAATATCTCCCAGTTTGCGGTGCATCGCTGCATCCGGCAGGTCACCAATGCCCTCTTCACAAGGAGACGAGACTTCATCTCCTTCCCTATGACCCCAGACAAGCAGCATGACCGTGCTATGGGCTTTGCGAGGGTAGCGGGCTTCCCCATGGTGCAGGGCGCCATTGACTGCACGCATGTGGCTTTGCGTGCTCCGCGAGAGAATGCAGAGGAGTTCCGGAACAGAAAGGGGTTCCATTCCTTGAATGTGCAGTTGGTCTGTGACCACAGACAGGTGATTCTCGCTGTCAATGCCCACTATCCGGGCAGCTGCCACGATGCTTTCATCCTGCGCCAGAGTACTGTGGCAGAAATTTTCGAGGCACCGCATCAGCCAGTCGGTTGGCTTCTGGGGGACAAGGGGTACGCATTGAGCACCTGGCTGATGACACCGCTCCGTGCGCCAAACACCCCTGCTGAGCTGCGGTACCAGGAAAGCCAACAAGCAACGAGGAACATTATTGAGCGCACAATCGGCGTGCTCAAACAACGATTCCGCTGTCTGGACCATTCCGGAGGAGCCCTGCAGTACTCGCCTGAGCAAGTTTCCAAATTCGTAGTGGTGTGCTGCATGTTGCACAACATGGCAATCCTCAGGACGCAGCCAATGCCACCAGGCCTTGCAGCACCACAAGAGGAGGAGGAGGAAGAGGAGGAACAGGCCGAGGACGATGATCAGCAGCAGCACCAAGGCAGGAGGGCGGCCCACAATGGTCAAACTGCAAGGGCCGTCCGTCAACGACTAATAGCAAGCCGCTTCTAGGGCCCCTGCCAGTGCTACAAACACGAATCAACCCAGCACGCAACCCCTAAGCCGGCCAAGGCACCAATAATTCCAACCACCAGCCATGTATATTTTGAATACAGAAACTTATTTATTGTACAAACTCTGTGTGTGTCAATTCCTCATGACAAACTCATAGAAATAAACACAAAAAAACAGTCAATAACATAACTGGTTCTCACAACCTGGAGATAATGTCCAAAACACTAAACAAAAGTTGCCTCGGCCTTTAATAAAAAATTGACCAGCATTTTGGCACACCTCCTACTTTTTGCCCTTCGAGGGTGATCTCCTTCCCTTGCGCACTTCCCCCCTTCTAACCCTACTGCTCCTCCGTAATGGGACCTCAGTGGCTGCAGCAAGGCTGGTGGAAGGCTGCTGCTTGTCAGACCCTGACACTGCAGATGCCCCTGAAGGACGGCCTCGACCACTTCTGGGCCTGGAGGGCCCGGCTGCAGACTGCACCAACTCTGCATGGGCGGCAGCAGTCTGTCCTACAGGCGGTGGCAAGTGCAGTGGAGAAGTGACAGTGTTGGCAGCAGGAATGCTGTCATCGTGAGAGAGGACAGCAACTCCCTGCTCGCCCGACACACTGGCACTCCCACGGGGCAGCACTTCAGCATCCGGAGCAATTTGCCTGAGAACAGATTGCTGGCCTGCTGCGGCGCGGTGACAGCCCCGGGGACATGTGCACGAACCATCGAGGATGGCAGCAGTCAGTGCTCGCGTGGCCTCAATCTGAGTCTGCATGAGAGTCCCAATCTACTCAACCTCTCCTCGTATGTCCACCCCCTCATCCCGGGGATTAACCGAGTGAACCTTCTTTGTACTGCCTCGAGCGCAAGTATGTCTTTTCTTAAGTATGGACACCAAAACTGTATGCAGTATTCCAGATGCGGTCTCACCAATACCTTATATAACTGCAGCAATACCTCCCTGTTTTTATAATCTATCCCCCTAGCAATAAAAGCCAACATTCTGTTGGCCTTCTTGATCACCTGCTGCACCTGCATACTAACTTTTTGATTTTCTTGCACTAGGACCCCCAGATCCCTTTGTACTGCAGTACTTTCCAGTTTCTCGCCATTAAGATAATAACTTGCTCTCTGATTTTTCCTGCCAAAGTGCATAACCTCACATTTTCCAATATTGTATTGCATCTGCCAAATCTCTGCCCACTCACCCAGCTTGTCTATATCCCCTTGTAGGTTTTTTATGTCCTCCTCACTTTCTACTTTCCCTCCCATCTTTGTATCATCTGCAAACTTTGATATGTTACACTCGGTCCCCTCCTCCAAATCGTTAATATAGATTGTAAAGAGTTGGGGACCCAGCACCGACCCCTGCGGAACACCACTGGCTACTGGTTGCCAGTCCGAGAATGAACCATTTATCCCAACTCTCTGCTTCCTGTTAGATAACCAATTCTCCACCCATGCCAGAATATTCCCCCCAATCCAGTGATTTTTTATCTTGAGCAATAATCTATTATGTGGCACCTTGTCGAATGCCTTCTGGAAGTCTAAATACACTACGTCCATTGGTTCCCCTTTATCCACCCTGTACGTTATGTCCTCAAAGAACTCAAGCAAATTTGTCAGACATGATTTCCCTTTCATAAAGCCATGCTGACTTTGTCCTATCAAATTATGTTTATCTAAATGTTCCGTTACTGTCTCCTTAATAATAGACTCCAAAATTTTACCCACCACAGATGTTAGACTAACTGGTCTATAATTTCCAGCTTTCTGCCTACTACCCTTTTTAAATAAGGGTGTTACATTAGCAGTTTTCCAATCTGCCGGAACCTTTGCTGAGTCCAGGGAATTTTGGAAAATTATTACCAAAGCATCCACAATCCCCATTGCCACCTCTCTCAAGACCCTAGGATGCAAGCCATCAGGTCCAGGGGATTTATCCGCCTTGAGTCCCATTATTTTACTGAGTACCAATTCCTTAGTGATTTTAATCGTAATTAGCTCCTCCCCCACTAGAGCCCCCTGTTTGTCCAGTGTTGGGATATTCTTAGTGTCCTCTACCGTAAAGACTGAAACAAAATATTTGTTCAGCATTTTTGCCATCTCCATGTTTCCCACCATTAATTTCCCAGTCTCATCCTCTAAGGGACCTACGTTTGCCTTAGCCACCCTTTTTCTTTTTATATAACTATAGAAACTCTTGCTATCTGTTTTTATATTTTTTGCTAATTTATTTTCATAATCTATCTTCCCTTTCTTAATCAATCCTTTAGTTACTTTTTGCTGTCTTTTGAAGACTTCCCAATCTTCTATCCTCGCACTAAGTTTGGCTACCTTATATGTCCTTGTTTTTAGTTGGATACTATCCTTAATTTCTTTACTTAGCCACGGATGGCTGTCATTTCTTTTATACCCTTTTTTCCTCAGTGGAATATATATTTTTTGAAAGTTGTAAAATAACTCCTTAAATGAACACCACTGCTCATGTACCGTCTTACCCTTTAATCTATTTTTCCAGTCCACTTTAATAAATTCCGCTCTCATACCATCATAGTCTCCTTTATTCAAGCTCAGTACGTTTGCCTGAGAACCAACCTTCTCACCCTCGATTTGGATATGGAATTCAACCATGTTATGGTTGTGGGTTGTGGATTCATAGTCCCACTCCAGAGACTTGAGCACAAAAATAAGGCTGACACTCCAGTACAGTACTGAGGTAGTGCTGCACTGTCAAAGGTGCCGTCTTTCTGATGAGATGTTAAAGCAAGGCCCTGTCTGCCCTCTCAGGTGGATGTAAAAGATCCCATGGCACTATTTCGAAGAAAAGCAGGGGAGTTCTCCCGGTGTCCTGGCCAATATTTATCTCTCAATCAAGATCACAAAAACAGATTATCTGGTCATTATCACATTGCTCTTTGTGAGATCTGCTGTGCACAAATTGGCTGCTGTGTTTCCTACATTACAACAGTGACTACACTTCAAATAGTACTTCATTGGCTGTAAAGCACTTTGGGACATCCTGAGGTTGTGAAAGGCACTATATAAATGCAAGTCTTTTTCTTTCCTTTAGCTTCCCTGGACAATGCTTGTTCCAGACCTCCACCACTGGGGCCACAGGCCCTTAATTTCTTCTTCCCGAACCCCTACATCCTCGTGATGGGATATTTGATGTTAGCAATTCACCATGTTGGGAGTCCCAGTTGTGCACCCTATGTAATTAAGGGATTGATAATCTTTAGTGTAATAGTTAAATCTGGCAAGATTACAATTTGGACACGTTTCCCCTTGACATCTAGTTGGAAAGAAATTAGCTGGAATTTTGCCTACCTGGGTGGGTCTGGTATGGGTGGTGTCCATGGCGGGTCGCGACCCCGCTGCTGGCTCCATCCCGCTGCTAAAACGAACTTATGTTAATAGGGCCTATTAAGCCCGCCCAGCTCGTTACCTGGCCCAATGAGATGGAGCGGGTCTGGTGACGTCATTCATGCATTTTCAGCCGGGATCTTTAAAGGGTCCATGGCCACCTTACATTTGAAGTTTAATCTAACATAGTGCTGTCAGTGCACTACAGCATTGGAGTGCTGCAAACACTGACAATGACTGCACAGAGGCAGAGGGCTGCATCCAGGTTCGCCGATGACTCATAAGCATATGGAGGGAGTCAGAGCACACAGGGAGGTCCTCTTCCCTTCCGATGGGCGGAAGAGACCTCCCCAGGAGACCAAGACAGCCTGGTTTCAGATTGCAGAGGAGGTCACAAGCAGCGATGTGTTCAGGAGGACCTGGGTGCCACAAATGTTTGAATGATCTCATTAGATCAGGAAACGTTAGTACAAAGCAACACTCAACTTCATCCTGCTGTGCCTCTCATCCCATCCCCATCACTTTGCCTTCCCTACCCTACTCCTGCACATCCTTACTCACACCAACATACCTTGCACCTCCACCCATCCCTCTCTCTCTATCTACATTATCACATCCCAATCTCACTGCTCACCCCGCACACTCACCCTCATCCTCATCCTTATCCTAGTGCAATCATACCAACTAACAACACACAAGGGTAGCCACTTGAGTGTTTAATCCATGTAAAGTTTCTGTTAATGTGGTGTCAAACATAAAAATCTTTATTTTCAACACTTTCCAGTCTTGGACAGATTTGTGTGCACCTTTGGAAGTGGCTTAGTGAGTTGCAGTGAATGGTGAGATATAACGGTATCCCCCGCAATGGTGATGAGTGTGAAAGGAATGGCTTGGTCATTGTAGGGATGCTTTATGATGTTGGTGTGGGATGGTGCCAAGCTGGCACATCATGTGGCAGCCAGGGTGTACAGCGTCAAGTGAAGTAAATCTGGCCATGATGAGGCCATCCCTGGGTGCTGATGCCCTCTGCCCTGTGCAGCATCAGGTGATTGCGGAGAAGGTTGGTGGTGTTGTTGTTGGTGCTGCTGGTGTACCTGGTGCTGCTGGTGTTGGGGCCCATTCTGGTCCGATTCTGAGGACCAAGGTGAGACAGTATAAACAGCACCCATGTTGATGGAATAGATGACAGGTGAAGTACAAATGACAGAAGCATTCTGTCAATGGTGAGAGAGTTCTTCCAATGAGGTGACACTGGACGGAGACTTTGCTGCAAACACTTGCAGCCTACAGAATCTGTGCTGGAAATGGACTGAGCAACAGCTTCTGCCTGAGGAAAGTGATCTTCTGTCAGGTGGGAGCTTTTACTGTACATTTGATGCTGTCAAGTAATCAGCTGGAGCAATGGCTATGGAACTCCCCCCTCAGGTTGACAGATGTGCTTCCCAAGCAGCGTGGTTGCCATGGCCATGCAGTTAAAAAGTAAGTTAAAAAGACCTGTTAAGATTCTGACAACTAGCTGTTAATCATCTCAGTTGTACCTGGCTGCTGCCGGTCGGGTCGGCTCCGCGATGACAGACGCGCCTGGGGGAAAGACGCATGGAGGTGGGATGACAGCAGGTTCCTGTCAAAAACGACAACTTTCCCACCCGACCCGCCACCGATCGTGCTCGCTACCACCCTGGAAAATTCTGGCCTTTTGGAGCCAGAGCTGGAACTATAATTAATCGCTAACATTTTGACGTTGTAAATCCTGACTCGCTGATTGATGTGAATTGTTTTGTTCTCCACAGGAAAGATACAGCTGCCTGAACGCCCGGGTGTGTCACACAGAAGATCCCAACCCTACAACTGATCATTCCTCTTCAGGGACCTTCAGGTCTCTACAACTGCCTGCTTGCTACGGCTTCTCTGTGTCCAACTTACCACAAAGAAACCAAGAACAGTCATCAAGATACTTCAGAGTCTGAAAGCCGCTAGCCTTTTATCGTTGTCTGGTTGCACATTTGAACTCTAACTCAGCTCATTCAGAACACTCTTTCCATTTCTTAGGAAGATGAATTACTTGCGGAGGCGCCTCTCGGACAGCAGTTTTGTGGCGAATTTACCAAATGGCTATATGATGGACCTGCAGCGTCCCGACAGCTCGACCAGCTCACCGGTGTCCCCGGCATCTGAGCGCCGCCAGCCCCCGGCTCCCTCCACGGGCTCCACCCTCCTCAGCTCCATCTCCAACGCCGTCAAGCAGACAACGGCGGCGGCTGCAGGACTCGTGGAGCAAACGGGGGCCGCGCCTCCTGCTGGACCCACCGTCCCCATTGTACGGAAACCGAAGATCCTCTTGGTGATCGACGACCCGCACACTGACTGGTAGGTGTTTGTTGGCCGGTTTGGTTGTTGGGTTAGCGGTTGGTGTAGAAAGGTTGGCTGGAAGGGAAATACTGCGGGTGTTGGGTCAGACCTGTGGAACCAAAAAGATTGGTTTCTCTCTTTTTTGATATTCTGATTTTGGGGATTTGGCTTTGCGGTGGAGCGGGAAGAGAGAAGGGTTAAAATTGGACCAGAAAGCCGTATTATCATAGACACAGGCCATTCCAAGTGGTCTGTGGTGGTGTTTATGCTGGGCAAGAGCCTCCTCCCACTCTATTTACTTGCCAATTGATGTGCTGCCTCTTCACTTCAGTTTGTGCATTTTCCAAATTTGCCTTTTTTTGCCTGTTAGATCTCAGCAGAATTTGTTTTGTGTCCAGTTCTGTAACCTGCCACATGCCCCCAAACCAGCTCATTATTAGTGCAGGTAAGTCTACCTTTGATGTGCTGAGCCATCTGCCTTTGTGCCATTCCTGACAGCCTTTGGGCCAATGGGCGCCACCATGAACTCGACTCATTATAAACCTCTAGTATTTAGCAGAAAGTGGTTCCCTTTAATTGTTAAAAAAATTAAAATGATGCTGTGTTGGTTTTGAAGGATGTTCAATTATCATGTTACTGTGTGTAAGATAGCGATACTTAACAAAAAGCAAAATATTGCAGATGCTGGGAATCTGAAAACAAAAACAGAAAAACCTGGAAACACTCAGCAGCTCAGATAACATCTATGAAGAGAACAGACAAGTTGGCACGGACACCTTATCAAAACTGGAAGATGTTACCAATGAACAGCATTTCAAAAGGAACAGCTGTGTCAGCTGTGGCTCATTGGTAGCCACTCTTGCCTCTGAGTCAGAAGGTTGTGGGTTCAAGTCCCACTCCAGGGACTTGAGCACAAAAATCTAGGCTGACGCTCCAGTGCAGTGCTGAGGGAGTGCTGCACTGTCGGAGGTGCTGTCTTTCGGATGAGACATTAAACCGTGGTCCTATCTGCTCTCTCAGGTAGATGTGGGCAACACGGTGGCATAGTGGTTAGCACTGGTGCCTCACAGCGCCAGAGACCCGGGTTCGAATCTGACCTCGGGTGACTGTCTGTGTGGAGTTTGCACATTCTCCCCGTGTCTGCGTGGGTTTCCTCCGGGTGCTCCGGTTTCCTCCCACAGTCCAAAAATGTGTGGGTTAGGTTGATTTGGCTATGATAAATTGACCCTTAGTGTTAGGGGGGATTAAATATGTGGGGTTATGGGGATAGGATGGGATATGTTAGGGGGAATTAAATACGTGGGGTTACAGGGGTAGGGTGGGATATGTGTACTGTGGGGATTAAAGCAGGGACAGGGTACTGGATTTGGATGATCAGCCATGATTGTATTGAATGGCGGAGCAGGCTCGACGGGCCGAATGGCCTACTCCTGCTCCTAGATTCTATGTTTCTATGTTTCTATGTTAAAAGATCCCATGGCACTATTTCGAAGAAGAGCAGGGGAGTTCTCCCTGGTGTCCTGGCCAATATTTATCCCTCAATCAACATAACAAAATCAGATTATCTGGTCATTATCACATTGCTGTCTGTGGGAGCTTGCTGTGCGCAAAATTGGCTGCTGCGTTTCTTACATTACAGTGACTACACTCCAGAAGTACTTCATTGGCTGTAAAGTGCTTTGAGACGTCCGGTGGTTGTGAAAGGTGCTATATAAATGCAAGTCTCTTTTCTTTTAACAGAACAAAAGGATGGGAAAAACAAACGCACACACAAAGAAATAGAATGGCCTTTAATGATGGTTAAATGTCAGAAGTGATAGTAGTATGAAATAATAGGGGGCACCAGGAGAGAAATCAAAGAAGTAAAAGACATATACAAGGCACAGAGAAATTGTGAATAGCTAAAAGAGGTGGAGGACTGTGACAGGTAGCAAGACAAGCATGAAAAAGTGGAGCAGGCTCTAGCAGCCCAAGAGCCTGGTAGGAAAAAAAGCAGGCCAACACCAAGGGTACAGAGCATCTCGTCAGCATGATGTTCTGACAAAGGATCCCCACCCTGAACAACAACCTACTCTGTGGGCTGAATTTTAAAGGAGGAAGGCAGGTTGGGGGCGGTGTGGGGGGTGGGGCACTCCCAGGCGGTCGGGTTTCCCGCAGGCCCTGCCAAAATTAACGGCAGGGCCTGATTTGAATGGGAAGCCTCTGTTTCCCACCCGCAGATCGGCCAGATTGAGAGGCTAGCTGGCTCCGGGCGGGTAGGCCTGTGGCACTAGGCCGCAGGGAGGAGGGAGGGAGGGATCGCATGGGGGCCGTGCCTCGTGGGGGGCATCAATGGCCTGGGGGGGTGGTCGGAGGCCTCGTGTGGGGTGGGGGGAGGACAGGGGTGCGGGGGATCGGTGGCCTGGGGTGGGAGGCTGGGGAGGGGATCGGAGGCCTCGTCTGGGGGTGGGGGGGGGGTGATTGGAGGCTGGGGGGGATGCTGGGATCGGAGGCCTCGTTGCCTGGGGGAGACCTGGGGGGGGTGGTCGGAGGCCTCGTGTGGGGTGGGGGGAGGACGGGGGTGCGGGGGATCGGTGGCCTGGGGTGGGAGGCCGGGGAGGGGATCGGAGGCCTCGTCTGGGGGTGGGGGGGGATTGGAGGCTGGGGGGGATGCTGAGATCGGAGGCCTCGTTGCCTGGGGGAGACCTGGGGGGGTGATCGGAGACTTCGTGGGGCGTCTCTGATCGCGGGGGGTGGGTTAGGTAGCGACCCTGGATCCAGTAGGTAGGTTTAAAGGCACTTACCTCCTGGATGCAGCAGTCCCCGCTGGCAGGTGTCATGAGGAGTGCAAAACCCGACCAGCTACAGTTAAGCACAAAATGGTGGTAAAGCAGAGGCTTCAGGCCTTATTATAATATTTTAATAGATGATCCGCCTCCTGGCAGTGGATTGGCTGCCCGCACCCTGTCCCGCCTTTAGTAAAACCGGAAGTGGGTGGGTTGGAGGGGGTGCTCAGGTCGGGATTCACATTGTTAGCACTTTAATTTCCTACACGTCCCAGCCCACCCATTTGTTAGGTTAAAAATACCCCCTTTATAATGCAGGCATACGGTACAGTAGTGGTTATGTGACTAGAATAATAATGCAGAGCCTGTACTAATAATCTAGAGAACGTGAGTAAAAATCCTACTATGGCAGATTGAGAATTTGGATTAAGTTGAAAAAAATTAATTCTTAAAAATAAAAAGCTGGTATCAGTAAAAATGACCACGAAGCTGTTGGATTGTTGTAAAAACTCAACTGGTTCATTAATGTCCTATGGGGAAGGAAACCTGCTGTTCTTGCCAAGTTGGGTCTCTATGTGACTCCAGTTTCCCACCAGTATGTTTGACTCTTAACTGCCCTCTGAAGCAGCCTCGCAAGTGACTCCATTGTATCAAACCGCTACATAAATCTTTACCACATGGACTGTGGTGGTTAAAGACGAAAGCCCATCACCATCTTTTCAGGGCAACTAGGGACGGATAATAAATGGCAGCCTTGCCAGCGATGCTGACATCCTGAGAATTAATTTAAAAAGGCTTGATTTAAAGCACAACACAAAAAAGAAATACTCGTGTGTGCCAGTGAGCTCTTTCTAAAGCAGGCCCAAATCAACTGAATTTCTTTTGTGTGATAATTACATGTTACAATGAATTGGATTGTCAAAGTTTACCCAAGTTCTCTATATCAGGGCTAATAATAATCTGTGTGTGTATGAGTGTGTGTGTGTGTATGTGTGTGAGTGTGTGTGTGTGAGTGTGTATGTGTGTGAGAGAGGGAGACTGCTCTTTTGGAACCATTGATTGAATATGATGTGACAGCGATTTATTGTAAATAAAATTGCTGTTGGAACGGAGAGTTATTACACAGAGCTCCTCTGGGCTCTCTCTGGAGACTGCTATTCAAACACTGGGGCCGGAATTTTGCCAGCGCTCAGAGTGCGGGTTTGGAGGCGGGTCCGCTGTCAAAATCACAAAGATGGACATCCTGCTGTAAACCCGCTTCCTTGTCAGTTTCCCAAGTGTCGGGTCTATCATCCCTGAACAGATCCAACACCAAGTGGCGGGTCAGCCAATTTAGATACTTAAAAGCTTGTTAAAAGGTAGTTAAGCACCATTTCCCCATGCACTTAACATTTTACCAGGTTTTCAACGAGGTTCCCGGAGAGCGGCTATCACGTCAGGTAAGTAGGTCAGGTGTTTTGTCAGCATGGAATGATTTACTAACCTGACAGCTGCAAATGGTCTATGAAAGCTCCCATTTCATAGGTTTTCACTTTCCAAGGTTAGAAGCTGTTGCTTACTGCATTTGGAAGACAGATTGAGCTTTATGCAGGTTGCAAGTATTTGGAGCAAACTCTCTATCCAGTGTCACCTCATTGGAACAACCTCTCTCGCCATTGACAGATCGCTTCTGTCATCTCAACCTCACCTGCCATCTATTCCATCAGCATCAGTGCCCTTGAAACTATCTCACCTTGGTCCTCAGAATCCCACCATGATCAGCCCCAACACCAGCATGACCGGGCACACCAGCAGCACCAACATCCACACCAACCTTCTCTGCAATCGACTGATGCTACACAGGACACATGGTATCAGCACCTGTGCACATTGCTGCCCGGGATGCCAGCGATGGCCTCACCATTGCCAGATTTACTTCACTTGATGCTGTGCACCCTGGCTGCCACATGATGCACCAGGTTGGCACCACTCCACACCAACACCATAAAGCATCCCTACAATGTCCAAGCCATTCCTTTCACACTCATCACCATTGTTTTGGGAAGGGGGGGGGGGATGTTATGCCTCACCACTCACTGGAACTCACTAAGACACTTCCAAAGGTGCATACAAATCTGTCCAAGAAGGCATGAAGGGATATTTACTAGTCCTAGCCCCTTTAGGGCTACCCCGGATCAGGCGTATTTCTCAGACGTTCACTTTCAACTACAGTTTGACGGAGCCGAATCCTAAAGATGCTTAATTGGGTCTAAAGGTCTGGGCTATCTCTCCCTAAAGGAAAGGAACAACCCGAGAATGTTACCATCCTCCAGATAGCGCTTTTAATAGTTTAGCTAGACTGTAACGTCCCGGATATTATGAGGGTCCGGAGATCTCCCCAGAATTCTGTAACTCTTCACCAAAGAGTGTACAGAAATTGAGTTCGCGAGTTATTGATACAGAAGACTTATGTGAGACAATTCTAAAAATATATAGAGATTTAGGAAAAGAACCGACATGCAATTTACAGTTGGTGAATCAGTCAATCGCAACATTAACAGTTCTAAAAAGAGAAAAAATACTATTTTTAACAGAGAATCTTACTTTTAAATCTTAACTTTGCTACAGTATTACAGTTCTTAAAGGTTTCTATACAGGATATCCATCAATATCAAATGCCTTTGATCCCTGAGGTACAAAGAGCTGGAGACTACAGAGCCGCCTCTGAAGCCGAGAATCGCTTTGCCCGATTAAAGCGAGTCTGATATCCCATTTGAAACTTCAATATTTATACCCTTTTCCAGTGGTATTTCCTTTAAAGTTTCTGCTGATGCAAATTAATTATCCCTATTCATCTTTCTGCTGACCTCTGCAATTCTTACTGCTACATCAGCCAGAATCTTGTCTCATCTCCATGTGTTCTAGGGTCACCATATAGAACGGTGTGAAAGGCAGGTGTTCCTTATTTTATATCATCTTTATGAGGGCAGATGTTCCTTCTCTTATCTGCCATCTTTACGAAGTTTAAATTAGAACACCTTATCCAGGGTGAACCATTGTTTTTGTTCCCAAAGGTCAGCCTGTCGGAGCCATGCACCTTCTGTTTCAATAAGGTTATTTATTCAGGGTCTGTCTTATCTCAATAGCCAGAATTCTTTCATAGCTATTTCATAGTTAGGTTTCTAAATTTCCAAACCCAGTTTGTCATGTTTTAATAAGGCCAGAATTCTTTCATAAGATGGTGTATTTTTCTAAATAGGTTATATGGCTTATTCCTTCACAGGCAAAGTATTGAAAATAAAGATTTCACTGCTTGACAACACATTAACAGAAACTTTACACAAACATTAGCTATAGCACACAAGTGCCTACCCCTGTGTGTTGTTAGTTTGAATGATTGGATAAGGATGAGGGTGAGTGTGAGTGGTGGCTAGTGAGATAGGGAAGTGATAACATAGATAGAGAGGGATGGGTGGAGGTGCAAGGTAAGTTGGTGTGAGTAAGGATGTGCAGGAGTAGGGTAGGGAAGGCAGAGTGATGGGGATGTGATGAGTGGCACAGGAGGACGAGGTTGAGTGTGGCTTTGCAGTAACGTTTCGTGATCTACTGAGATAATTGAAAGGTTTGCGCCACTGCAGCCAGGTCATCCTGACAACATCCCTGCTTGTGCCCTCCTGTGCAATGTGCAACCAGGCTGCGTTGGTGTCCTGGGGAGGTGTCTTCTGCCCATGGGAAGGGAAGAGAACCTCCCTGCGTGCTGTGACTCCCTCCATAAGCATATGGAGGGAGTAATGGCGAGCCTGGGTGCAGCCGTGCATCTTTGTGCAGTGCTTGTCAGTGTTTGCAGCACCTCAGTGCTACAGAACACTGACAGCAGAACTGTCAGAATGAATGTGGACATGGTCCCTTTAAGGAAACCGGCTGATGACGCATCATCAAATGACGTTCTCAGACCCGCTTCCTATTGGCCAGGAACCTTGCAGGGCGGGCTTAACAAGCCCCATCAACAGAAAATCTTGTTGGAGGCCGGGATCGAGACAGATGCGAGGTCCCCACACGTCCCGGACGTTGTCGGCCACGGACCCGCCGAGGTTGGAAAAATCCAGCCCTGGAAGTCTGAATTATCAATTCATGATTATTTATCGCACTGCAGTTCCCAGCATGCAGATTTGCACAGAACCAAAAGCTGACATAAGCTATTTTTCTTGTTCATTGTCATAAATGTGCACTATAGAATACTCCTGGCTATTGCTATCTGCCACTGAAAAGTGGATTCTATTAGGAACTATATGAGCTTCCACTAACCCGATTAAAGTTTGAAAACAAACGACCAGGTTCAGTCCTGCCAAATGGAACAAACCTGTTGTGTGTCACATCTTTAATTCAGAGAAAGCTCACTGCTTTGCTGGAGTCCCCACCTTGTCTAGTTTTTACAGTATTCCTGAATAATGATTTATGCTCTGTCGATGTTCTGACATAAGCCATAAGAAATACCATTCTTTTCATTTTATTATTATATTGTACTTAAAAAGATTAACTGTGATGAACAGTATTTTAAAACATTAATCTCAAACTATATAGGCTGTCACATGAATAGCAAACAAACTGCACAATATTTCAGATAGATACACAACTATCAGCTATGTAGAACGTTAAGGTAATGAAACATCCTCACACCCTTCACAAGGGGCATTGACCACTGGGTAGCAGTTGGGAGAAGAATTAGAGATGACAGAAAGCGAGGTTGACGAGGAAAGAAGAGTGGATTTAGTGCAAGAGAGAATGCGGCCTGAAAAAATGGGATGAGTTGTAATTTGTGCAGCTTAGGAAGTTGGTGGACCATCAAGTTGACAAACATCTGGATGAGGATTTCAGTGGCACGGGGGCGAGTAGTGATGGAGCTGAGCGATATTATAGATTGTTTGTGCATATGATTAGAGAATCAATCTAAGTTTTTGATGCTTAGATCTCTACTCTGCAGATATAGTGAGCAGTAGAGAAGGCTCTTTTACCTTATCACCACCCTCCATAAACTGGAAACATCCCTTGTTTAGCAAGCGTGCTGCTGTTTGCCAATGGTTGTTTTTACAATGTATATAATACACCACATTGCCACACTCTGTGATGCACTCTGTACAACTCATGGTTCCCAATATGTGTGCATGCGTTTCATTGCTCAGATGTTAAATATTTCTCTTTACAGTATGTGTGTTTGTGATTCATTAAAGGAGCGTATAATGTCAGTGGCATTTTCAGTACTAATTTTGCGGTTCATATAAAGAGGAATATAAATTTAAGGAATAAAAATTGGCAATTCTATGGGTTTTAAATTATTTTTCTGGAGTGGGTGTTGTGAGATAACTACTAGGCCAGGTCTTCACGGCATCTAAAAATTCAGGGCTTGGGACACAGATGTGCAGCACCACGCTCAAGTTACACTGCTGTAGCACTGTATTTCTTCCATGCTGCGAGTGAGCTATATACAACAACAACAACTTGTATTTATATAGCGCCTTAAAGGAGGAAAGAGAGGTGGAGAAGTTAAGGGAGGGAATTCCAAAGCTTAGGGCCTAGGCAGCTGAAGGCACGGTCACCAATGGATGAGCGATTAAAATCAGGGATGCTCAAGAGGCCAGAATTTGAGGAGCACAGATATCTTGGGGGTGGGTGGGGGGGTTTGTGGGGCTGGAGGAGATTACAGAGATAGGGAGGGGGCGAGGCCATGGAGGGATTTAGAAACAAGGATGAGAATTTTAAAATCGAGACGTTGCTTATCCGGGAGCCAATGTAGGTCAGTGAACACAGGGGGGATGGGTAAACGGGACTTGGTGTGAGTTAGGACACGGACAGCCGAGTTTATGTAGGGTAGAACGTGGGAGGCCAGCTAGGAATGTGTTGGAATAGTCAAGTCTAGAGGTAACAAAGGCATGGATGAGGGTTTCAGCAGCAGATGAGCTGAGGCAGGGGAGGAGATGGGCGATGATACTGAGGTGGAAATAGGCGGTCTTAGTTATGGTGCGGACATGTGGTTGGAAGCTCATTTCAGGGTCATATATGACACCAAGGTTACGAACAGTCTGCTTCAGACTCAGACAGATGCTAGGGAGAGAGATGGAGCTATCTACAAATCTTTCCAGTGGTTTCACACACGGGACATCTCATGCAACCGCTTTAAGTTCTGGCAGCAAACCCTCCCTATCACCAGCCTCATGATGAAGAACTTACGAATGGCTGCAGTCAACACCGGGGAACTGACCCGGGTGGCACAAGTGGGGTTCCCAAGTTTGGACCAACTCCAAAACTGGACAAGTGGTGAGATGGATTCACAAACATATAGTAAGATACAAATTTTAAAAAAAGAATTAATTTCAAACTGTATTTCTTAACATAGCTGTGATGTACAAGTAGAATATATAAAACACATGCATAACCACTGGGCTGCACTAGACTTATTTTTCATTTAAAGCACTTGATAAAACTAGGAATCTTCAAAAGGTATTTGTTTAGCTTGAACAAGCTTCATTTGAAATGAATTCAGTCGACATGCTACCTTTATATTTCAATAACTGTACAAATACCTACATGTACAAAAACAAATCAAAGTGCCTAGGAGATAAAACTGGACAAATTACGATTTCTAATACATAAATTTAGGAAATTGACTTGGACTGATGCAACTTCTAAGTTTTCCAAAGGAACAAGCCTAAAATGTGGGCGCACCTTACAAATCTTGACTTTGTAATAGATAAGATGGTTACAAAAAAACCAGAATACATGACAGTATTCAGTCTACTTTTGCACAAAATGAGAATCCTTTAACTATTCTTGTATTTTTTTTCTAAAAAATATTGTTAATTGCAAACAAGGACACAAAACTACAGGGCATCAAACTTTCATATGGTAAATGCAATAACATTTGCAAACTGAGAGCAAATGTCACGTGATCATATGTCACATGATCAAACCTCCAGGAATACATCCAGAGCTATTACCCTATTTGTGTGTGCATGTAGTGTCTACAAAACTGCCTAGAATTGGATATTAACTTGTCTCACTCAGGATTGTGAAGGTTAAAATAAAAGTGAAATCCTTGATGGGCTAACATGGCAACCTCCAGATATTCACCTTGGAGAAGGATTTTTATGTGACCTAGGGAGTACATTATTCTTGACTGTTGTACGGTGTTGTTAGTTTCCTGGAGGCTGTGTGTGATGTTGTCGGATATGCAATAAACTGACGCAGGAGATATAACTGGAAAAATAATGGGCCAGAAATTCGGTTTTCCGGCTTCCTGCGGGTGCAAGCATCGCGCGCCTACTTGCCTACCGCGCCTGCCGTTGTGTTTTGGGCCCACGAGAACTTCGGGTCCTGGGCCTCCTCCAGCTGCCGGCGCGCAGTGCTTGCGTGTCCCAGGGGCGCAGTTAGTTCGAAGCGTCCCCTGGGATCACGTGGGCCATGGAGAGCCAATCCTAGCAGGGCATTTTCATTCATAGATTTGACAGGAAGACCTGTCAAATCTATGAATTGAAATCGGCCCCAAAACCACACTTAAACTTCAAATAATTTTTTTTTAAAATCACATTTTTAAAATAACTATAAGTTAAATAAATTAACTACTTTAAACAAAAATTTAAATTTTTGAAAAAATTAAAATACTTTTTAACGGTGCTAAAAATAAACTACCTTTCTTTAAAGTATCTAAAAAAGATAAACCTGTTGAAAAAATTGTTAAATTGTAATTAATTAACCACTTACCTTGTTAAAAACGGGTCTTGCGCCTCCTTTTTTAAAAGCGCAGCTTCTTCATACTTACCATCCCGGAGAAACCTGAAAAAAAAACGAAGTTCGCTGTGTGCGCGCAGCCTCTCCCGCGCACGCAGTTCACCTCTGATCCCCTCCCTTCAGGGGAACAGAAGTTCCGGTTTCCCGCGCATGCGCAGTGCATGCAGGAAACCGGCACTTCAAGTGGCCTTACAGGTGAGTACACAGTGCATACTCACCCGACAAGCGCCAAATTTCTGGATCAATGTAATGTGGGAATTAAGTGAATCCTGAGTGAATCTGTATGTTTCACAATTGCTGATTTAACAAGAAGTTAATGATCAAAAAAATGTTAGCACACTAATGTAATTGTGCATTAGAAATATATGCTCCCAGAGTATCAACCTTGGCTTAGTGGATCTCTCTTGCCTATGAGTCAGAAGTCAAAGGTTCAAGCCCCACTCCAGCCTCATTATAATATTTAATTTGACTTCCGCCCCTGTGAGCGGGTTGGCTCCCCGTCTCACTCCCGCCTCCATTAAAACTGGAAATGGGCGGGTTGGAGGCTGGATCAGGTCGGGAATCCCATTTTTAACAATTTAACTGCCACCACGCTCCTAATCCACTCGTTTTTTGGGGGAAAATTCCGTCTATGGTCATTTATCTCATTGCTGTTTCTGGACCTTGCTCTGTGTAAATTGGCTGCCACATTTGCCTGCGATACAACAGTGACTACACTTAAAAAGTCCTTCATTGGCTTGGGACGTCCGAGGTCGTGAATGGTGCTCTATAATTACAAGTTCGTTCTTTCTTTCAATGTTAGGAGTATGGGCAATAGTTAGTAACTAATTCAGTTAATTTCAAATCACATATTGACCAATTAGCGCAGTTTCTTCATGCACCAGCTCTTACATGCAAAGCAAATATTATATCTTTATTCCCGAGTAATATCTGCTGTTAATGAGGAAAGAAAGTTTAAAAATTTAATTTTTTTTAACAAACCCTGATAGGAACCAAAGGCTAGGAATGAGATGCCCTATTTAAAATCGGTTTAAAAAAAGCTAAGCATTCTTTTTAAAATGTTGAAATGTTTGTTTCCCCTGTAAAAGAAGTTTTAATATATATAAAAAATATAGACTGAAGATAAAGATCAGGGTTACAAAAGGCTAGGATGGGAAGTAACTGAGTAACCCTTCTTAACAAATTCCACTTTATTCACTGCTGTACATGTCCCGAAGTTGAATCCTAACAAAAAACACCACAGCTGGAACAAGATGCCAGAAGGTGGCGTTGTTTTTCAAGGGTTTGCAATGGGTGCTTTCAGTCTGGTCCACAGTACAGGTACAGGTGATGTCTCTGGATCATCTTGTAATTCGATTGCTGATACCTGGGTCACATGACAAGCTGCTGGAACAATGGGATGATATGACACCAGTTTTATTTAAGGAGAAGTATTTCCATGGGGAATGGAGGATGACACAATTACGCGATAAGTGCCACTGCGTTATGGTCTCTCGGTCTAGCCTCTGCTGCACTGTCAACTTTCCCCGCTGGCCAGTGTGGTCTCACGGGCTATTACAGGAAAGGAACCTGCCTGAAAATTCCCTGATTGATGGTTCTGTCAATTTTAAGATATGGAAACCCGTACAGGGCTGGCAAGCTGCTTAAAGCTACAGCTAAACTTCTCAGATGGTTAAGAGAGCTCACTCAGACGGTCATAGTTCATATATTTGAACTGAATAAAACTGTCACTTTGAACAGTAACCAGTCACATTCATCAGGAACTGAAACAAAGATAGGGAAGAATCCATATGTGGAGCAAAGTAGCTCTTTAAGGAACCTCTTATTGGACGTGTAATGGAGCAGCCGGTACTTGCATTCAGAAAATACTCACTGGAGTGTCTATGTTTGAAGTGCTGTTTTAAAGCATGGACATATAAAAAGCGTAGATCTAGTAGAACTTTTCTACTGTCTGATACCAGATCCAGCAATGCCTCCTTCCTTGTTGGGCCAGAAACATACTGATCAAGAAAGTTCTCCTGAACACACTTCAGAAATTCTTCCCCCTCTCTGCCCTTTACACTATTACTATCCCAGTCTATATTAGGATAGTTGAAGTCCCCCATTATCACTACTCTATAATTCTTGCATCTCTCTGTAATTTCCCTGCAAATTTGCTCCTCCATATTTTTCCCACTAGTTGGTGGCCTATAGAATACACCTAGTAGTGTAATGGCACCTCTATTATTTCTTAACTCTATATAGATTCTGTCCTTGACCCCGCCAGGACATCCTCCCTCTCCTGCACTGTAACATTCTCCTTAACCAATACTGCCACACCACCTCCTATCTTTCCTTCCCTATCTTTCCTGAACACCTTATATCCAGGAATATTTAGTACCCAATCCTGCCCTTTTTTGAGCCAGGTCTCCGTTATTGCCATGACATCATATTCCCATATGGCTATTTGCGCCTGCAGCTCACCAGCCTTGTTTACTATGGTGTACCTCTACTAATCACACAAGTTCACTTATCCAACCCCTGTTCTGCGCCTGCCTACACTGTGACCCCACACAAGCGTGAGATGTGTGGCATTCTGCCTCACAATATCTAGTAAACTTAATGTAAAATCACCTGGCTGATGTTCACACTCTAATGTATTCAAACACAATTAAAAGGCAATGGGGGAATTATCTTTTATTTATATAGTTCCCAGAACTTTAATACAGTCCCACTTGTGTTGGGTCCCTGCCTGACTCAGAGCAGCTTTCATATATTGGCTTAGTCACTAATAAATTCATGCAGCATTGCAACCCTGCAATTCACGTTTGTTGGCACTATGTGACAGGAAACATTGCTTCCCACCACACCTTGGCTCCTAAAAACACGAACAGAAGTGTCATTTATCAGCCATCGCTGTCTAGAAAGCTGGACATCATGGGAAGGCTGCAGAGATGCCATCTTATCTAGAATGCACTGTGAGGGAAATGCCACCGTGCTACACTGGAGTTGAAGAAGCAGAAGGATATGTCCAGACCAAAAGGCTTTGGCTGCATGATACAGGATGGCCAAAGTATTGAAGAGGCAATTTTCTTTTAATTCATAGTGTGGCTCTCACATGTCATATGGGTGCCTGATCGATTACTTAGTGAGCTGAGCAGATGAGGATTGATTTGTTTTGTTTCTTCATGTACTACTTTGTTTGCACCAACAGATGGCCTTGCTACACTGTATAAACAATTTCTGATCACTGAATGCAAATGTTTCACAGGAGTGTGTGAGCACACATCACTACTGTCCCTTCATAGTGAGAGCAATGCCACCTTACTTCACCCTACCCATTTCTTTGACCACTTGTGAAGCTGAGGATTCAATCTTGTACAAATGTTTTCCCCAGACCATTAATCGTACTGGCCTCCATGCTGCCTGAAATTGATTACAGACCCCCAACTAGAACAATCAGCCGCCTAGCACCACATGGGGGAAAATTGCATATTGTGGAACGAGAGTGGTATCCGACAACCCACCTTACCAGACTGGGATAGATCAGATGCTCCCTCCTCACCATAATGAATCATAGAAACTTACAGCACAGAAGGAGGCCATTCGGCCCGTTGTGCCTGTGCTGGCTCTTTGAAAGAGCAGTCATGTTTAGTCCCACACCCCACTTTTTGTTCGTAATCCTCTAAGTTCCTCATCCATAGGTACCTGCCCAACTCCCTTTTAAAATGACTTATGGAACCAGCTTCCACCACCTGGTGGTGGGGAAATAACTTGAAATAAAACATCAACTCTAGTTCACCTGCAGAGACGGAAGGCACCTGCTTACTGGGCATGAAGTCAAGATAGAAAGAAAGAAAGAAAGTCTTACATTTACTTAGCGCCTTTCATGACCTCAGGACATCCCAAAGCACTTCACAGCCAATTAAGTACTTTTAAAGTGTAGGAAACACGGCAGCTAATTTGCGCACAGCAAGCTCCCACAATCACCAATGAAAGGAATGACCAGATAATCTGTTTTTGGTGATGTTGGTTGAGGGATAACTGTTGCCAAGGACGCTGGGGAGAACTCCCCTGCTCTTCTTTGAAAAGTGCTGTGGGATTTTGTACCTCCACCTGAGAGGGCAAACGGGGCTTTGGTTTAATGTCTCATGTGAAATATGTAACCTCTGACAGTACAGCAACCTGCACTGCAGTGTTAGCCTGGATTATGTACTGGATCAGTAGTGCAATGTGGCATATCACCCTCTGTGTACATGCAACTATTTATTTTCTGAAATAGACAATTCACTCTGAACCTGAAATGAACAAAAGGAACTGCAAACTGTCCAATTTAACTCGCATTGGAGCATGAATTAGTTGCAGCTTTGCTGGAACAGGGATTCTCAGGAAGGCTGGAATGAGGCAGGGAATGCTCATGCAGGCTAGGAGGAGTTAGGGGTTGCTCAGGTACAGTGTGGCAAATAGACAAAGCGTGGTGTAATGACCGTAGAAAGGTTGGGCAGGACAGGGCATATAAAGCTGAGGTCGGGTGGGACAGAGCAGAGAAAGCTCCAGCATTATATGCAGGGTAGGGGATATTTAGGAGAGGGCAGATGACGATTGGATAAGGCAGGGAGAGCTCAGGTAGACTTAGCTATCGTTTCTTTAAATTTCTTATTTGAAATATATTTCACTCCTTCTTAAGGAACCTAGTTGTTTTAATATAATGTAGATTTTGGAAAAAAAAGCAAAGAATTTAAAAAATGATGGAAAGAAATTAAAACTAAATTTTGAAGTTTAAATTTGGAGGTCCAGGTGGATGTACATTAATGTATAAAAACACCTTAATTGTCCAAAACATTCCTGATTGAATAAGTCATTTGCTGGCAATAGCTATGTAAGGACCTTCTATCTGCTTTGTGTTGCAGTCCAGTAATCAGCAATAGTGAAACACATTGTCCACAACAATTAGGGGTATTCTGTTAAGTGAGTGTCACATTGATCATTAACATGATGAATAGAAGGGAGCCTGAGTAACACAGTGGGTTCGACACAAACCTTTCATCTTTGGCATCTTGGTCAAAATCCAGCCTGGCTGATTACATGCATGAGAGTTTCCTCTGTCTTGAGCAAATGCAAACTAGTTCCTGGTAGGTAGGGATCCACTGTACAATATTAAAAGAAAGACTTGTATTTAGATAGTGCCTTATCATGCGGCTCAGAAATATCTCAAAGGACTTTCTGTACAATGAATTACTTTGAAATGTAGTCACTGCCATGTAAAAAGAAAGAAAGACTTGCATTTCTATAGCACCTTTCATGACCACCGGACGTCTCAAAGCACTTTACAGCCAATGAAGTACTTTTGAAGTGTAGTCACTGTTGTAATGTGGGAAACACGGCAGCCAAGTTGCACTCAGCAAGCTCCCACAAACAGCAATGTGATAATGACCAGATAATCTGTTCTTCTTATGTTGATTGAGGGATATATATTGGCCAAGACACCGGGGATAACTCCCCTGCACTTCTTTGAAATAATGCCATGGGATCTTTTACGTCCACCTGAGAGAGCAGACGGGGCCTCGGTTTAACATCTCATCCGAAAGACGGCACTTCCGACAGTGCAGCACTCCCTCAGCACTGCACTGGAGTGTCAGCCTAGATTTTTGTGCTCAAGTCTCTGGAGTGGGACTTGAACCCACAACCTTCTGACTTAGAGGCGAGAGTGCTACCAACTGAGCCATAGCTGAAAAACTCTAGGTAAAATGTGGCAGACATTTTCTGCACAGAAACATCCCACAAGCAGCAATGAGATGTGTTCATCTCTTTCTGATGATCAGAATTGAGGGAGAAATGTTGGCCAGCGCACAGGGAGAACCACCTGCTCCTCTTCAAGTTCAGTCATAGAGTCTTTATGTCCACCATGGGACCTCAGTTTGCTGACTCATCCAAAAGATGGCACCTCTGACAATGTAGCTGTCCCTGAATTATTAGGCCAGATCATAGGCTCCCATTTCTTGGTACAAATAGGCAGTAAATATCATCCTGCTGCATTGGGGGCCACTTCTGAGGCAGGGACATTGTTAGGTAGAGCAGAGAGAGTTTTATTGTGTATGCAGACACCATGCTGTACTTACCTGGGACTGCCTGCTGCTGACACTGGGGTAATGTATTAGAACGTGTTTCATTCTCTATCACTAACATCCCCAAATTGATTAGCACAAATTATTAATCAAAAAAGAAAAAACCGCCAAAAGATTAGAATATTTAAAATGTCAATCCCCGGCTCAGCAGCGCGGTGACTTCAGCTCTGTGTAGTCACCATTTTACACATCTATTCTGGTAGCTTTTCAGAAAGCATTGAGCATCGGTCACAGAGAGGCCTTGTGCATGCTTACAATTCTAAGTATCTCTCTTTGTTGTTGTTACTGCCATTGTGGTAAACAAGCTCAGATGGACATGTCCAGAATTCCAATTTGTTTCCCTTCATTCTTGGCACGTTTGCCTCTGTTGCTGGCGAAGCCCTGTAAAGAATCTTAATCCGAGTGCAGCCCGAACATGTGAATGCAGGAGCTGACAGCCAGGCTTCTGTCTAAGGGCACTCGACTGGAACGGCTGGACTGCCGCTTCTTTTAGAGGAATGTAAACACTTCCCAGTGCAGAGGGAACTGAATCACCTCAGTTAATACTGCCAACTGGCCTCATCACAGAACCCCCACACTGATCAGAGAATACGATTCAGACAGAGTAACCCAGGGAGGCCAGCATCTAGTCGCAGGCTGAGGAGAAACTGATCATTATACATAAAACCATTGTATCGATTAAAATTGATCCCCGGGTATGAGTTACAGGCTGAAATCTAATCAAGGTGGTTCAGAGGGTTTATATCTATACTATAATAAATATTAACATTTCTTCATAGGCTGCACACGCTATTGCAAACATTTCCTAAGGAAATTCCGATGTTAAAAAGTTCACACTTACCTGTTGTGTTTCCCTAGAATTCCAGTAGGTGGTGCTTTAATAGGAGTTCTCATGTTAAGTTTAAAACTTGCCTTGTCACGCCTCCCTGTAACACCACCACATGGAGCTGTTTTACCTTTTCTTGCCAAATCACTCAAGATGCTTTTTGAGACAAAAAAAATCTGAAATTATTTCTCAGTAAGCTAAATTTCTAAAGTTCATAAATATGATTTTAAACAAATCTAAAAAGTCAAAAATGTATATATTTCACAAACACGATTATCCATTGAATTGTCTTTTATGCCTTTTAATGAGTTGATTAAAGTTTTTGCCTGAGGGTCTCAGCTTCTCCCAAAAGCCTGTATATGGATGTGATATTTTTGCCCAAAGCTGTCATTCTGTGAACAGAATGCAGATTGTGCTGTGTATGCCCTATTTGCCAGGATGAATCAGTCCCATTTTGTCAGCTGAACTGTTGAACTATTTTTCTTTAGCTTCTAACAATTTGTGCTCAGTTGCTTTACAAAATTATTTGAAGAAATGCTAGATGACAAATTTCAAAAACTTTATTCAGGTGAAGTACTGAATATTTTTCTTTGGATTCTAGCAGTTTCTGATCTTTGTTTTACAAAGTTATTTGAAGAAAAGCTAGAGGGAAAATTTCAAAGCTTCATATTGTGTTTTTTAAAACATGTGTGTGAGAGAGTGAGATAAAATGACTATTGATTACCACTTGTAGCTTCTGTTTTATTCTCTAAATTTCAGAAAGCATATTAAGACAGACAGGATGTCTTTTCTCATCCTAATTTGAGTTCATTTTTTAGAAAGTTGAATTTTCAAGCAGACAGAAAGCTTTTAAGTATCCACCTGCGAATTGATGGTTCGATAGTGTAAACATTCTGAGGATAATTTTGACGTTCACTACCTGGGTGGTGATCTGGTGGAGTTGATTGCACGCTACAGAAATCAATGGGATGAAAATCGGACACGTTCTACAATGGGCAGATGATCCACTTTGCCAGATTACCACACAGGTGGTGAAGGTGAAAATTGCCCTCTCTGTCTCACAGGTGTCCGTAGTTCGAGACAGAGGCAAATGGTGTGTTAGGATATATGGCCAAGACAAATAAGTACAAAACAAAAAATGCCATACTGTCCTTGTATAAGACCTTGGTTAGACCTCATCTGCAATACTGTGTCCAGCTTTGGTCCACTTACATGGTCGGTGATAATGAGACCCTGGAAAAGATTCAAAGGAGTGCCTTTAGGGTCATGGCATCCATAGGTTGTACTATAACAATATGGGACAGGCTTGATGGACCAGCTATCTTTTTTTGTCTGATTATGCTTCTGTGAAGCATCTTGGGACCAATGTTCCCGTTAAGTCGCGCAGCCACACAGTGGTCTGGAGGTCCTCCACAGGCCATTCACCGGCTTTACAAAGGAAATAAACCCGCATGCACGAAAAATTGAATGGGCCACGCAGCCAGTTAAAGGGTCCGCAAACCCCCCAAAAATGACAGGGAATGGGAACATTGCTTGGGACATTTTCCTACATTAAAAGGTCTTTTCTTGTACTTTGTTTTCATATGGGAATGAAGGGTTTTAGGAAGGAGGGGAAGGAGTAGGGGACGTGTTGGGAATAAGGGGGTTTGGAAAGGAGCTGTTGAGGGGTGAAGAACATATTTTCCCCACATCTCTCAATATAAAATTTAGCCTGCAGTTGTCAGCAGCTCTTTTCCAATGTGCACCATGTCACACCACGCCATTCACCACCTCACAATAGAAAGGAGAGAAGAAAAAGACAGAGAGAAGCAAAAAGAAGAGTTTGAGAGAGAAAAGCAGAAGAGAAAAGAAAGGTAAACAAAGGCAGAAGAGGAGAGACGGAGAAAAACAGCAGCAGTAAGACAGAAAAAAACAGTTAAATCCAACTTATCGTTTGCAAAACCCACGGGAGGCCCACCAGTATAGAATAATAACTGATCCCTGGGAGGTGAGTTACAGGCTGGAATTGTAATTGAGGAGTTAAGATTGTTTTTGTATAAAATTTGAATGGATATCGGGGAGTGAATTACAGGCCAGAATCTAATTGCTCATAGAAAAGAATCAATGTCTACCTAGGAGTATACTACAAGCTCGAATCTAATTGAGAAGCTCAGATTTTTGATCTATAGAAGTAGCAGATCTCCTGTGACATTGCTCAAAGTAAGTTAGATGATATGTTGTAGAATTATGGGAGCATGATACCAGGTAACACACCATGTATTATTGTGTTGAGATGGAGTTGTGTTTAATCTGCCCTCAGCCATTAATGACGGAGTCTAATTATTAAGTACACAGAGCCTCAGGCCATTTGGAGCTCAATTGTTGCTTGATTAGGGAACTTTGCAGATTGGAATATACTTATTAGTTTCAAGATGGAACAAAAATAGCCAACATTTTAAGATTGTTTTGCATCTGTAGCAAGTGTGACATCTGAATGTGATGTCTGCACTCAATAGACATGATGCGGAGATGCCGGTGTTGGACTGGGGTGGACAAAATTGAGAGGTCGCACAACACCAGGTTATAGTCCAACAGTTTTATTTGAAATCACAAGCTTTCGGAGCTATCGATTTGCTCCTTCCTCAGGTGAAGTCTTCACCTGAGGAAGGAGCAAATCGATAGCTCCGAAAGCTTGTGATTTCAAATAAAACTGTTGGACTATAACCTGGTGTTGTGCGACCTCTCAATAGACATACCACCGATTTTTTAGTGACTGGATTGTGACTCTGTCCGTTATTTTATGTACGCTGTAAATGAATGGCCTTGATTTGTATATTCCTTTATATATCTAACTTTTATTTCTTACCCTCTTAAAAACCCCGATACACGTAGTATGCAAGATGTGCCAGATTGGAGGTCAGCACCTGGTGTTTAGCAGCATGGAGAGCAGAACTTGTAATTTGGCAGAACTGGGGGTGAAATGTGGAGTTTGACTCGTAGAAATTAGGAAGAGGAGTAGGCAATTCAGCCCCTCGAGCCTGTTCCACCGTTCAATCAGATCATGGCCGATTTGTGCCTCAACTCTATTTGCCCACCTTTGATCCATATCCATTGACACCATTATCTGACAAATATTTGTGGATATCAGTGTTGGACCTGAAAAGAAAAATGAAAAGAAAGCCATCAGTCTTCACAATTTCTATTGACCCAGCATCCACAGTCTTTTGGGGGAGAGAGTTCCAGATTTCCCCTACCCTGTGTGTGAAAAAGTGCTTCCTGATTTCACTCCTAAATGGCTTAGCTCTAATTTTTAGATTGTGCCCCCTTGTTCTAGATTCCCCCACCAGCCTTCCCTGATCTCTCTATTTATACATGCCCCTCACCACGTCAATACTATCAGGAGATCTGTAGACAACTCCCACCAGAGTCTTGCATCCTTTACTGCTTCTTAGTTCTACCCATAGTGTTTTCACTGCCTGAACTCCCTTACATAAATCCTTTCTTTCGACTGCTGTAGTCATGTATTTTCTCAATATTGCTACTCCTCCTTCTTTCCCAATTTCCCTGTGTTTTCTAAATATCTTATAGTCTGGAATATTGATCTCCCAATCATGCCCAGCCTGTATCAGGTCTCTGTAATGGCTACTACATCATACCCTTCAAACTAAATTTGTGTTTCTAACTTGTTTGTTTTACTCTTTATGCTACGTGCATCGGAGGATTCCTGAAATGTGTCTGCATCGGGGCAGAGGAAGGCATGGGTCTGACAGAATTGGGGGCATCTCACAACTGGCTTTATAATTGTTTGTTGATTGATTCCATAGAAAATACTGTTTTCCTTGGATAAATGAATATCAGATATGTAAGTAGGTATATTTCTGCATTTTTGATAAGTGAGATGAGGATGAGGGTAAGAAGAAAAGTGAGAAGACAGGGAATGGTGAGGGATAAGGGTAAGGGAAGGAGAACATGCACATCAAGGTGAAAGGTAGGGAGATGAGGGAAGGGAAGGGGATGGAACAGGGAAAAGGTGAGGGGAGATGAAGAAGAGACGAGAAGAGTGATATGGGGAGGGAAAGATTGGGAATGGAGAGGGATAAAGTGAAAAACAGGGAAGGGGAACAAAAAATGCTAGATAAAGGGTGCAGCAGTATAAGAAGAGAAAGGGAGAGTAACACAAGGATAGCAGAAACAAGGAAGAGAGACATTATATCCTCTGAGTTACCGTGTGCAGCACTACGGGAAGTTCAGGTACACTACCTCATAGAGATTTCTCTGTGTGTTTATGTACAAATATACCTGGAGTGAGTTACAGGCGGGAATCTAATCAAGGGTTTTAGAAGGTTTATATGTAGTATCACGGATACTTGGGAGCAACACGGTGGCATAGTGGTTAGCACTGTTACCTCACAGCGCCAGGGACCCGGGTTCGAATCCGGCCCCGGGTGACTGTCTGTGTGGAGTTTGCACATTCTCCCCGTGTCTGCGTGGGTTTCCTCCGGGTGCTCCGGTTTCCTCCCACAGTCCAAAGATGTGCGGGTTAGGTTGATTTGGCTATGATAAATTGACCCTTAGTGTTAGGGGGGATTAAATACGTGGGGTTGCGGGGATAGGGTGGGATATGTGTCGGTGCAGGCTCGATGGGCCGAAATGGCCTCTATCTGCACTGTGGGGATTCTGTGATTCTGTGATTCTCTGCCCCATCTCAGCTTTATCTGCTGCTGAAACCCTCATCCATGCCTTTGTTACCTCTGGTCTTGACTATTCCAATGCTCTCCTGGTCAACCTCCATAAGCTTAAGCTCATCCAAAACTCTGCTGCCCATATACTAACTTGCACCAAGTCCTGTTCACCCATCACCCCTGTGCTCACTGACCTATATTGGCTCCCGGTCCTGCAACGCCTCAATTTTAAATATTTTATCCTTGTGTTGAAATCCCTCCCCATCTCTGTAATCTCCTCTAGCCCTACAACCCTACAAGAACTGTATTCCTTCAACTCTGGCCTCTTGTGCATCCTCCATTTCCTTCCTTCAAAATATTTTGGTCATATTACACTCCTGTGATGTACCTTGGGACATTACAGACAAGTTGTTGTTGAATTACAGACTGGATTTTCTACTGCTGGCTGTGTAAAGATGGGCTTTGGGACAGGGCCACAATGAAAGTTGCTGCACTTTGCCCCCATGGAATATGTGGGCCAGTATTTTTCGGAAGGGAACGTGTAGCTTAAGTAAAGATAGTTACAGTCTGCAAGAGGTTTGATGAGAGTTGCCACATGTCAGATAATGATCTTTGTGCGTGATTTCCTTTTCATTTTTCTTTTCAGGTCCAAGTACTTCCGTGGTAAGAAGGTTCTGGAAGAATATGAGATCCGTTTAGAGCAGGTCTGTGCACTCAACACTGCTTATCAATCAATGTAATAAAAAATTTGCATTTAGCCCACATCTCAAAAGTGTCCTTGGTGCAAAAAAGATGTAAATGGCTCAAAACTCAACATATTGATAAAAATATCAAACCTATCACAAATTACAATCTGCTCAGTGAACCACTCCAGGTTGGTGTCGGCAATCCGATGTGGATGGATAATTGCACCTGACCCAGGAAACGGCAAAGAAAAAAATCCAGCCCATGGTGTCATAATTCCATTTTCCTATGATTCATAACCGTGACTAAATTATCAAATCTGTCATTGCTAAACCAAAATTTACCAAATCATTTTAAAACTTACTGCCCGTGAAGCTGACCACTAGGTTCAAGGCAGGTTATGGAAAAGGTAACCATTTACAAGATTTTTTCCTCCACAGTATGCATGAGTTGCGATGATAAATACTACATTTTGGATTTTTTAAAGGAGAGATGTATAAAGAGGAGGTTAACACAATAGTAAGGAAGGATATTAGCTCTGATGATGTGGAATCTGTATGGGTAGAGCTGAGAAATACCAAGGGGCAGAAAACGTTAGTGGGAATTGTATACAGACCCCCAAACAGTAATGCTGAGGTTGGGGATGGCATTAAACGGGAAATTAGAGATGCGTGCAATAAGGGCACAGCAGTTATCATGGGTGACTTTAATCTACATATAGATTGGGCTAACTAAATTAGTAACAATACTGTGGAGGAGGAATTCCGAGAGTGTATATGGGATGGTTTCCTGGACCAATATGTCGAGGAACCAACTAGAGATCAGGCCATCTTAGACTGGGTATTATGTAATGAGAAAGGATTAATTAGCAATCTTGTTGTGCGAGGTCCCTTGGGGAGGAGCGATCATAATATGATAGAATTCTTCATTAAGATGGAGAGTGAAGTAGTTGACTCAGAGACTAGGGTCCTGAATTTAAATAAAAGAAACTACGATGGTATGAGGCGCAAGTTGGCTAGGATGGATTGGGGAGTGTTACTTAAAGGGTTGACGGTGGATAGGCAATGGCAAACATTTAAAGATCGCATGGATGAACTACAGAATTTGTTCATCCCTGTTTGGCATAAAAATAAAACAAAAAAGGTGACTCAACCATGGCTAACAAGGGAAATTAGGGATAGCATAAGATCCAAGGAGAGGACATATAAATTGGCCAGAAAAAGCAGCAAACCTGAGGATTGGGAGCAGTTTAGGATTCAGCAAAGGAGGACAAAGGGATTAATTAAGAGGGGGAAAATAGAATATGAGAGTAAGCTTGCAGGGAACATAAAAACTGACTTTAAAAGCTTCTATAGATATGTGAAGAGAAAAGATTGGTGAAGTCAAGCATAGGCCCCTTGCAGTCAGAATCAGGGGAATTTATAATGGGGAACAAAGAAATGGCAGACCAATTAAATACATACTTTGGTTCTGTCTTCACAAAGGAGGACACAAATAACCTCCCAGAGATGTTGGGGAACATAGGGTCTAATGAGAGGGAGAAATTGAATGAAATCAGTATTTGTAGGGAAATGGTGTTTGGGAAATTGACGGATTGAAAGCCGATAAATCCCCAAGGCCTGATAATCTACATCCTAGGGTATTTAAGGAAGTGGCCCTAGAAATAGTAGATGCATTGCTGGTCATCTTTCAAAATTCTATAGACTCTGGAACAGCTCCCATGGATTGGAGGGTAGCTAATGTAACCCCACTATTTAAAAAAGGTGGTAGAGAGAAAATGGGGAATGTAAGCCTGACATCGGTAGTGGGGAAAATGCTGGAGTCCATTATAAAAGATGTAATAGCAGAGCACTTGGAAAACAGTAACAGGATCGGACAAAGTCAACATGGATTTACAAAAGGTAAATCATGCTTGACTAATCTACTGGAATTTTTTGAGGATGTAACTGGTAGAACAGATAAGGGAGAACCAGTGGATGTGGTGTATTTGGACTTTTAGAAGGCTTTCGATAAGGTCCCGCATAAGAGATTAGCGTGCAAAGTTGAAGCACATGGGATTGGGGGTAAGGTACTGATTTGGATAGAGAACTGGTTGGCAGACAGAAAGCAAAGAGTTGGAATAAACAGGTCTTTTTCTGAGTGGCAGGCAGTGACTAGTGGGGTACCGCAGGGATCGGTGCTAGGACCCCAGCTATTCACAATATATATAAATGATCTAGACGAGGGAACTAGATGTAATATCTCTAAGTTTGCAGACGACACAAAGCTGGGTGGGCGTGTGTGCTGTGAGGAGGATGCAGAGAAACTCCAGTATGATTTGGACAGGTTGGGTGATTGGGCAGATGTATGGCAGATGCAGTATAATGTGGATAAATGCGAGGTTATCCACTTTGGTGGCAAAAACAGGAAGACAGATTATTATCTGAACGGCAATAGATTTGGAAAAGGGGAAGTGCAACGAGATCTGGGAGTCCTTGTACACCAGTCGCTGAAGGTAAGCATGCAGGTGCAGCAAGCGGTTAAGAAGGCAAATGGTATGTTGGCCTTCATAGCGAGAGGATTCGAGTACAGGAGCAAGGATGTCTTGCTGCAGTTGTACAAGGCCTTGGTGAGACCACACCTTGAGTATTGTGTGCAGTTTTGGTCGCCTTATCTGAGGAAGGATGTTCTTGCCATGGAGGGAGTGCAGCGAAGATTCACCAGACTGATACCTGGGATGGCAGGAATGACGTATGAAGAGAGATTGGGTCGATTAGGCTTATATTCGCTAGAGTTTAGAAGAATGAGAGGGGATCACATTGAAACTTATAAAATTCTAATAGGACTAGACAGACTAGATGCAGGAAGGATGTTCCCGATGGCGGGGGAGTCCAGAACCAGGGGTCACAGTCTAAGGATAAGGGGTAAGCCATTTAGGACTGAGATGAGGAGGAATTTCTTCACCCAGAGAGTGGTGAACCTGGCAGTTGAGGCCAATTCATTAAATATATTCAAGGAGATAAATATATTTCTTAAAGCTAAAGGGATCAAGGGATATGGGGAGAAAGCAGGGACAGGGTACTGAATTTGGATGATCAGCCATGATCTCATTAAATGGCGGAGCAGGCTCGAGGGGCCGAATGGCCCACTCCTGCTCCTATCTTCTATGCTTCTATGCTTCTATCTGAAGCTCAAATGTAATAAAGGGTGATAGCGATACACTTACTGCTGTCTCTCGGCCTGCCTTTGTTTCCATGCGTTGTGCTTCAAACCTGCTGGTCAGAGGCTGTTTAGGGTGAGGCATTTTGTGTGGTATTCATTCTTTACTGATATGGTGATCTACTTCATCATGAATAAAGGCTTCTGCCGCAGGGCTGTATTCCTAATTCTATTGCTGAAGCTGAGATTCTGTATAATATGTCTGCTCCTGGGATATCTCTGACCAGCAGTTTACAAGCATTAAAGGAAAGCTTTGAGACTGCCTTCTTAGATGAGCTTCTGTGATCATCAAGGTGAAAGGTTCCCTATCATCCCTGTCCTTGGTAATTTCCACTCACTCCTCATCCTCCCCACTCCCCCTCCACATTTCCAATACTTTGAGTTCAAAATCCATGTCCTTATTCACAAGTTTCTGCATAGCCTCACCTCTCTCTGCCTGTGTAACATCCTTTGGGCCTACATGTTAGCAGGTACTTGCCACTCTTCCAACTCTGGTCTCCCTTGCATCCCCTCATCTGCTCCAGCTGCAGTGACAGAGCTAATCAACTCTCGTGGCTCACACTGTGAAAGATTCTCTCTAAACCCCTCTGCCTTGTTACCTCTCTCTGCCTTCAAAACTCTCCTCAAAACATACCTTTCTGACCATAACTTTGGTCACCTCATCTAATTCTATCTATTACTGCTTCGTGTTGATTTTCACCTCTGTGAAGCCATTTGGGAAGTTTTTGTTATATTTAAAGGCACGATTAAAAAAGAAAAGAAAGACTTACATTTATATAGCGCCTTTCTCGACCACTGGACGTCTCAAAGAGCTTTACAGCCAATGAAGTACTTTTGAAGTGGAGCCACTGTTGTAATGTAGGAAACGTGGCAGCCAATTTGTGCACAGTAAGGTCCCACAAACAGCAATGTGATAATGACCAGATAATCTGTTTTGGTGATGTTGGTTGAGGGATAAATATTGGCTAGGATACCGGGGATAACTCCCCTGCTCTTCTTCGAAAAATAGTGCCACGGGATCTTTTACGTCCACCTGAGAGAGTAGATGGGGCGTCGGTTTAATATCTCATCCGAAAGACGGCATCTCTGACAGTGCAGCACTCCCTCAGCACTGCACTGGAGTGTCAGCCTAGCTTTATGTGCTGAAGTCCCTGGAGTGGGACTTGAAACCACAACCTTCTGACTCAGAGGTGAGGGTGCTACCCACTGCGTCACAGCTGACACTATTGGGTGGAAAAGGGGCACAATTGGGTGTTGAGGCCTACCACCACCTTGATACTGTGACCTGAGTTACCCTCCCTTACCCCCGCAGTGACAGCCACTGGCCACTTCTTTCCCACCTGCCACTTGCAAATGCTTACAGGAGTGGGGCCATCTCCATCCAGTCCACCCCTGTTCTCACCACTCCCTGGGACTGCCAGGTAAACTTTAGCCCTAGACCAGAGACTCCATCCCAAATCTCAGGGATAGAGTTATTCGCATGGCTGGGCGGGTGATTTGCTCCTGCAAGGGAACATCAGAGGCGACTATGCCAAACTACGGTTAGAATATCTGAGTGGTTCCATGCCACTCCGACAGCAGAGAAGAGGCCCTGAAGAAATGTATCCTCTGCAGTTTTTCTGTTCGCAGTGGAGATTCAGGATCTATTCTAGGATCGATTATCTTTCCCTAGTAATGGTTTGTAGGCCCTTTTTTAGGCCTCAGCTGGTGTGAGTTACACTGAGACCTACTGAGGGTGTAAAGAGGGGAATTCCAAAGGTGGTCCCACTGACCCAACCCCTCTGTGGTTGGAAGTGGACTGGTTGAAGATCTTTTCTTGACCCCTCCCTGCAGAAAATGGCTGGATGGAAAACACGGTGCGGAATCCTAGCAGAATTGGGTTCTGTACCATTTTTCAGTGCCTGATCCGGAGATCCGCCAGGATCATAGGATTACATAGGATATACAGCACAGAAACAGGCCATTGAGCCCAAAAAGTCCATGCCGGCGTTTATGCTCCACTCGAGCCTCCTCCCATCTTTCCTCATCTAACTCTATCAGCATTACTCTCCATTCCCTTCTCCCTCATATGCTTATCTAACCTCTCCTTAAATGCATCTATACTATTCGCTTCAACCATTCCCTGTGGTAGCGAGTTCCACATTCTCACCACTCTCTGGGTAAAGAAGTTTCTTCTGAATTCCCTATTTGATTTCTTGTTGACTATCTTATATTGATGGCCTCTAGTTATGCTCTTCCCCACAAGTGGAAGCAGTCCCTCTGTGTTTACTCTCTTAAAACCTTTTAAAATTTTAAAGACCTCTATTAGGTCACCTTCAAGAGAAGAGAGACCCAGCCTGTTCATCCTTTCCTGATAGGTATACCCTCGCATTTCTGGTGTCATCCTTGTAAATCTTCTCTGCACCCTCTCCAGTGCCTGCACCCTATCCTTTGTCCCATTTGAAATTCCGAGGCTTAAATGCTGAACAGAACATATAAATGTTGTAGTTAGCCAGCGTTTCCTGCTCAGTGGACTCGCTGTCACTGACCACAGAGAGTAGTATATATTCACGCTGCACAATTTTAAGTAAATATTTTTGTGAAGTTCCTTCTCTTGGCTCAGTTAAATTGGGTAGCTGGATGTACTAAATGGGTCATGGCACAAAGCTATTTTAATCTGTGGTTAATAGAATCCTGATCCAGGCTGAGTATTCCTTGACAAAGCACTTACTGTCTATTTTTCAGGCTTCAGCTGTGCATGTATCTTGTGGGAAACAAATTCTTACTTATCAACAAATCTTTAACAAGACCCAATTTCCTTGCTTCTTAGTTTATCTTGTTACAGCATAGCTCTTTCCACATTAATAATTTGCCTCAAAAC
The DNA here is from genome assembly GCA_030390025.1 of Squalus acanthias. Lineage (NCBI taxonomy): Eukaryota > Metazoa > Chordata > Chondrichthyes > Squaliformes > Squalidae > Squalus > Squalus acanthias. Next base: position 85,483,173 of record CM059435.1, read on the forward strand.
GTTTCAATATATCAAGAGCCATCAGACAGAGTAGATCCCCATTTCATCATGTGGGGGTCGTGAAGTGAAAGGAAAATGTGATCACCTACTGCACCCTAACCCCCTCCAAGCACAGGTAGAAGTTCAGTGATAGGTTGTTGTCTTTAGATAATGTTAGTAGACAATTATTTTAAGTTTAGGCCTTCCGTAGTCTTGATGCTAGCTGAACTGCAAGGTTATAGTCTTGACACGAATAGCTTCCAGTAACTGAACTGGAACTCAATGTGTTTATAAGAAGTATACTTAAGAGATTCAGTCAGCTTGTAGACTCAGATTATAACTGGAAACACCAGGTTTTGTTGATCTTTGTTCAATGCATTCTACCTCAGTGACCAGGAGTTCCGAAGTGTGTATTGCCTGCCCGGTGCCAGGGTTAAGGATATCTTCTCACGGCTGGAGAAGAACTTGGAGTGGGACGGGGACGATCCGGTTGTCATGGTCCACGTAGGAACCAATGACATAGATAGAACAAGGAATGAGATTCTGCTGAGAGAGTTTGAGGAGCTCGGGTCAAAATTAAAATGCAGAACCTCACAGGTAATAATCTCTGGATTGTTAACTGAGCCACGCACAAATTGGCATGAAGGCAAACAGATTAGAAGGTTAAATGTGTGGCTGAAAGTGTGGTGTGGGAGGCAGGGGTTTCGATTCATGGGGCACTGGCACCAGTACTGGGGAACGAGGAAGCTGTTCCGTTGGGACGGGCTCCACTTAAACCAGGCTGGGACCAGTGTCCTGACGAATCAAATAACTAGGGCTTTAAACTATTGAAGGTGGGGTGGGGTGGGGTTGGTGTTGTGAGGGTTCAGGAAAGGATAAATTCAAAAGCAGTAAGAGAAATGTCAAGGCTACAGAGCAGAGCAGCAATTTGGGTAAAAGTAAGCAGAGTGGGTCAGGAAGGGACAGAGAGCTTAACAAAGGTAATAGGACATTAGTGACTAAGGTGACATCAGGGAAAAATAGAATACAGTTAAACCTAAAGGCACTATATCTGAATACCAAAGCATTCGCAACAAAATAGATGAATTCTTAGTACAGCTAGAAATAAATAGGATTGATCTAATAGCCATTAAGGAGATGTGATTGCAGAGTGACCAAGGTTGGGAACTAAATATTCGAGGATACTTGACTTTTAGGAGAGATAGGCAAAATGGAAAAGCAGGGGGTGGGGTGGGATGGTTAGCCCTGATAATAAACAATGGGATAAAGACAATAGAGAGAAAAGGTGGAGCTAAGAAACAACAAGGGCAAGAAAACACTGGTGGGAGTAGTTTATAGGCCTCCTAACAGTAGTAGTAGTGTCGGGCACAGTATAAATCAGGAAATTAGAGGTGCATGTAGCAAGGGTAATACAGTAATCATGGGGACTTTAATCTTCACATAGACTGGGCAAACCAAATTTGCAGTAATAGTGCGAGGACGAGTTCATGGAATGCATTCAAGATAGTTTTCTACATCAGTATGTAGAGGAACTAACTAGGGAACAGGTTACTTTAGATCTAGTATTGTGCAATGAGAAAGGGTTAATTAATAACCTCATAGTAAAGGATCCTCTGGGGAAGAGTGATCATAATATATAGAATTTTATATTGAGTTTGAGAGTGATTTAGTTAAGTCCGAAATTAGGGTCTTAAATTTGAACAAAGCAAACTACGTAGGTATGAGGGGTGATTTGGCTAAGGTAGATTGGGAAAATAGAATAAAAGATAAGACAGTTGATAAGCAATGGCAAACATTTAAAGAAATAATTCATAATTCGCAATGAATATACATTCCCGTAAGGAATAGAATCTCCACAGGAGAAGTGGTCCAACCATAGCTAACAAGAGAAGTTAAGGATAGTATTAGATTAAAGGAAGTGGCTTATAATGTTGCCAAAAAGAGTAGTAAGCCTGAGGATTGGGAGGATTTTAGAATTCAGCAAAGGATGACCAAGAAATTGATAAAGAGAGAGAAAATAGAGTATGAGAGTAAACTAGCAAGAGACATAACAACAGATTGTAAAATCTTCTGTAGGTATGTAAAAAGAAAGAGATTAGCAAAAGTAAACATGGGTCCCTTACAGGCAGAGACAGGAGAAATTATAATGGGGAATAAGGAAATGGCAGAGACATTAAATAAATACTTTTTATCTGTCTTCACGGAAGAAGGCACAAAAAACATTCTGGAAATAGTAGGGAACCAAGGGTCTAGTGAGAATGAGGATCTTAAAGAAATTAATATTAGTAAAGAAATAGTACTGGAGAAATTAATGGGACTAAAAGCTGACAAATCCCTTGGACCTGATGTCCTACATCCTAGGATTTTAAATGAAGTGGCTGCGGACAGTTTTGTTGCTGGCTACCTGCCAGCACCTGCCCCCATTGCCATCCCCGGCCCCCGTGAAGCACCCCCGCGGGGTGCTGGCTGCTCTCTGTGAGCCCGGCACTTCTCTTGAGTGCCGGGCTCGTTTACCAGCACTCCCGATCCCTGGTGGCCCAGCTGGGTGCTGGGACGCGCTACGCCAGGCCCCTCTCCTTTAATAAGGGGAGGAAAGCCTGCAGTACCGCGGCACGATGTGCCACAGGGCGTGGTGCTGCGGCATGTAGCGGCGCGATATTGGCTCGCAGCGCCCCAAGAGGGACGCGGGGCGCTTCCAGTAGCGCCCCTCCTCCCTCTCAGGGCGCTACCTGGGAAAATCGGCCGCAGGGGCGTTAACTTTTTCGGGGCGCTAAAATTAGCACCCCGGCGAAGGTAGCACCCCCTTTTTAACCCCAAGATGTCTTACTGCAATTATATAGGGCTTGGGTGAGACCACACCTGGAGTACTGTGGTCAGTTTTGGTCTCCTTACCTAAGGAAGGATATACTTGCCTTAGAGGGAGTGCAATAAATGTTTACTAGACTGATTCCTGGGATGGTGGGATTGTCCTATGAGGAGAGATTGAGTAGACTAGGCCTATATTCCTTAGAGTTTAGAAGAATGTAAGGTGATCTGATTGAAATGTATAAAATTATTAAGGGGCTTGACAGAGTAGATGCTAGGAGGATGTTTCCCCTGGCTGGGGAGTCGAGAAACAGGGGTCACAGTCTCAGAATAAGGGGTCAGCCATTTAGGACTGAGATAAGGAGAAATTTCTTCACTCAAAGGGTTGTGAATCTTTGGATTTCTCTACGCCATATGGCTGTGGATGTTCAGTCATTGAGTATATTCAAGACAGAAATCAACATCAACTCGTATTCATATAGCGCCTTTAACGTAGTAACACATCCCAAGGCACTTCACAGGAGCATTATAAAACAAAATTTGACACCGAGCCACATAAGGAGCTATTAGGGCAGATGACCAAAAGCTTAGTCAAAGAGCTAGGTTTTAAGGGGCATCTTAAAGGAGGAAAGAGAGGTAGAGAGGCAGAGTGGTTTAGGGAGGGAATTCCAGAGCTTAGGGCCTTAGCAGCTGAAGGCACGGCCACCAATGGTTGAGCGATTAAAAATTGGGGATGCTCAAGAGGCCAGAATTAGAGGAGCGCAGATTTCTTGGAGGGTTGTGGGGCTGAAGGAGATTACAGAGATAGGGAGGGGTGAGGCCATGGAGGGATTTCAAAACAAGGATGAGAATTTTAAAATCGAGGCATTAACCTGGAGCCGATGTAGGTCAGCGAGCACAGGGGTGATGGGTGAATGGGACTTGTTCTGGTGGCTTTCCGGGAGGCTTAGGGCTGGATTTTGAAACTGGGGTTGGGTTGGTGTCGTGAATCACACATTTTGGCTTGTAAACCCGCCTCCATCGAGATGTGGCCAACCCACTGTATTTTCCCTTGATTGACCTTGTTGAGCCCGCCCAGTGGGCTCAGCAGGCCAATTAAGGGCCACCCGGCAACAGGTGACGTCACAGATTGACATTTCATCTGTCAAGAGCTTTTGACAGATGAAATATCAGCGTTTGACAGCTCTGTGAAGCTGTCAAACACTGACAATATGATTTCTAACTTGAGTCCTTCCTCTCAGGCTGAGTTAGAAATCATTCCACCACAGAAAACAGAAGGCTGCAGTTTTTGACAGGACCACGGCTTTTCTGCTTTCTGTGCCGGTGAGATTTCTGACTCCCGAGAACTGAAGGGCTGACACCTGCAGGAGGAAGTTAAGGTAAGTAAAACTTTTTCCCACACTTAGCACTTACCTTACACACTTACCTCTGCACACATGCACCCATCACTCACCTGCCCACCGGACATATCGACCCCTCCAACCCCTGCAGACCCACGGTCCGCCCCGATAACTTGGCGTGGTTGCCACCTGTCGGGAAGCCCACATTTCTCCTTTTAAAATAAGGATTATCCAAAAAACTGCCTGTTAACTACCTGTTAACAGGCAGTTAATTGTCACTAATCCCTTCCCGCCTCGGGGAGTTGGGTCTCAGCACAGGTCGGCTACCCGCCGCCAGCGAAACTGGCATGGAGGCGGGTTGGAGGCGGGATGGGGTCGGGACCCCCGAATCTGCAACTTTAACTCCCCACACGCCTCCAAACCCGACTCCACGGGTCATTGGAAATCCAGCCCTTAGTGTTTGTGGGTCAGTAAATCAATGGGTGAAGTCCATTGCAACATTTGAAGATCATTTCTGATAAGATCTCTTTTATCTTTATGATAGCCTCACCAGAACGTCACCCCCTAGCAAATCTGGACTCAACTGCTTAAGATTTTAAGGAATTATAATTAATTTATTCAAAATTCCATAACCAATTATTCATCAAATAAGTATTTTGTGTCGAGTAAGCAAGACCCACTAAAAGCTGGCACGGTGACTACACATTTAAACACTTTCAAGAGTAACCATTGGGGAAAGATTAGTGTTACAGAGAACGCAGATGTATTCAGTTTATGAACAATTAAAAAATCAACAAACATCATCGGGTGACAGGTAATATTTTTGTAGTAAGTACGGCAACTGTTCCCTGCATGGTCTACAGGTTCGCTCCTTTCTTCCCCGTTCCCCTTCACTGCAAGCGGGAGACAGACGCGACCTTAGGCCTCCTGCTGAGCTTGGCGCTGGAAAGAGCGCATTTCACCAGAAAATCAACGCTTCGCTGATGCTAATTAGCAGGCAGCACCAAAATACTGCCTGTGCTCTCTCGGCCGGTGGCTGTTACCCTTGGCCGCTGCAGGATTCCAGCGTTCTCGAATTTCTAGGCCATATGTATCAATTTGTGCATTAAATATTAACCATGGAATAGGCAATTCCTCATTGCCGAATTAAGCTTTTGTAAAAGGTTGAAGTTTGATCAAGAGTTTATCGTAAATAGGTTAAGAGAACCCTTGTAGAAATGACAGACACTAATGAGAGTTTTCTGCAATTATGACTGTTTGCCTCAATTCCAAGAGGTTCTTTCTTTCGCAATTTAAGTGGTTTCCCAAGCTCAGCTGGTATGGTTTCCAGAAAATCACATGATCTTTTGTTCTTTTCTGAGTGTCTTTTGATTAAATAGGTTTGGTGCGTTGGAGGACATCCAGTGCTATGGGCCATTTTCTCAGGATGCTTGTCATCGGTTTGGGCTGTGCTGTTTCTGTGTGCTTTTGTCATTAGGGGCCACTTTTGGTCTTGCCGTTCAAGGATAGAGCAGAAGTGGTTGGGGAAAAGGGAGAGAGACACAATGGTCCTCTTGTTCTGCTGTATGCTTCCATTAAAACAATCAGGAGGCATACTTTCATCCAGACACCTGGCGCGACATGCTAAGCCCACATCCTTCAATCCTTTGGTTTTTAGAGACTGTTGCTAACTAAAATGTTATTTATATATATATATCTATAAAAATACAAACAGAAAAGCCAGACTGTCTTGATTATTTTTCCCAGGCGGGAATACAATGGCTCGTTGTGAACAGTATGAAATTGAAGCTTTGGATCAACTGCATTGTGGTGAGAACCACAATATTAAGGTCTCAGTCTATGGCGTGCATGTTCAAAACTGTTCACACTACTTTCATCTAGAAAACACATCAGGACTTGAAGTCCTTTCCCTCAATCTCTTTGCTGGAATACAAAAGCTGGGATTTTATTAGGAAAAAAATGAAGTGAGGGATTAGACTGTGCAATGGGTTCTGTCTCTACCCATTCACACCTTCTACCTAGGTTTGCTTACAAAGCAGATTGATGGGATGAATCTCTCTACTCTCTGCCAGTTGTTAGGGTTCTAGTTGAGGTGAGCTTGGGGTAATCTTGACCCAGTTCCATGTAGGTGTGAGTGCAGCATAAATTGTCGGTCCTGTTTAGAGAAGTATGTCTTCTGTAGGCAATGAAAAATTCACAGTGAATTAAGGGGATGCTCTTCTGAGCTTCAGGGTTTGGCACATTTTAGAATGTGGTAATAGGATCTTTGTTCTGCATCTAATCTGTACCATAACAGGATCTTGAAGGTTCTGATCATGACACAGTGCAAAAAGTGGAAAAACGTCCCGTTAGTAATATTCCAATCTTTTATCTTGAAAGAATGAGGTTCTTGTGCATCATCAGGGTAATCTACTATAATGAGATTTAATTGAACCTAACCATTACCAGATGAGAGCCTTTTTCCTTTCGCCCATTCCTTCTTTTTTAATTTCTTTTTCATTTGCTCTCTTTCTCTCCTTCCTTTCTCCTCCTCCATCATTTACATCCCCAAAACTGAATCTGCAAACACCCCTAATTAACAAATAAAAGAATGTTAAATAAGTAGGCTTCAGTAACATGGTCTGCCATGACTCCAGCCTCCAGCAAAGCAATCTTGTTGTAACTGAAAGAAGCCCACGCACTATCCTCAGTATACTGCATGGTCTAGCCCTCATACTATCCCAGTGTATCGCACACTTGTATCCATCTATTAGTTGTACAACACTCTTCCAGCCACTTTTATTGTGTTTGGGAATGCAAGAGATCAGTGCCTCAGTCAGAAACAGTTTTTTTAGCACCTAAATTGAAAACTGCTTTCCCTTCAGAAGGAATTCTATTCTGACTGATTACTAGACCCTCCAAGGAAGGGGAAGAATAATTTTAATAAAATAGTGAGGAGTGAAAATGTATATTAAAGAATGTGATTGAAACGCAGTGAGCAAGACCTCAGCACAACTCCAGTCAGCCCTGCACAGACCCAAAGTCGTAGTACCCTAATTACAGTGAGTTGACTGCCCTTTGAGAGCTAGATTCAATACCTTCGAGCCGGTTTGCTGCCTGCAGTTCCCACTGTTGATCATGTCCACAGGACAGGACAGGACAGGACAGGACAATAATTCAGGTTTAGTGGGTAGAGCTGCAGTTGCTTAGAGAGGACTCCGCAGCAATAGCCTCTATCAGCGGATATCTTGGCACTGGCACCAGTCGTCAACAAAAAATTAGAAAGCTTGCTTTTAGCTTCTCTGATGCCAAGTACCTCAGGCACTGCCCTGTTGCAGTACCAAGATCCCCAGGTTCAATCCTACATTGGTGCAACATAGCTGTTATCAAATGAAGCAACAGGTGGAGCGTTACAGCTGGTGTCAGTGTTGCAGGTCTAAGTAAGAGGGGAAAGAAACAGCCCAATGTTCTTGCTCCTAGTTGTTAACCAGTGACTCTGCTGAAAATATAGATGATGGATAAGAACAGGATTGGGCTCAGTTATGATGCTAAACACCGTTGCTCCAACAGCCTGCTGACAGTCACTGTCTAGACTCACAGGTGAAGATTGCATCAGTGAGGGTGATCTGCACTGAAAAACCATACCCAGAGGAAGTCAGCTCCTTCAGGAAGTGAGCAGAGAAAAATGTTGGGGTGGGGGGTGAGGGGGAGAAAGACATGAAATTTCCTTGAGTAGATAATGCACAATCTAATATGGCAGTGAACCATACAGACCCAGAAGGTCCCAGGTCCTTGGCTTGTGCTGATCTCAGCCAGAACAATAGGGTTGATATGATTGGCCTCAGATAGGAATAATCAGCTAGGGTTCCTACTGCCCCTGGAAAGTATGTGCATATGAGCATTGCCCTTGCCCCTCCTGACATGTTTCACCTGTGTTATTCCACACATAACAAAAGTACCCATGTATCACCAGAATGAGTAGTTTCACATTGTTACAAAACTACAATGAAACATAGGAACAGATAGGTTGTTAATCCTCAAATGGTGTCATTAAATTTTTAACTATTTACACTAGTACAAAGCTGGTACCGGGGATGTGGGAATTACTTCAGGGCGCATGTGCGCCTGTGAGCATAGAGCTTGTTCCTTTCCCATTAAATAAATGGAATGGACGGAACCTTCAATTAAGTGAAATTGAAGACGTCTAATTGGTAATGTAGGACATCTGGCCCTCTTAATGAATCTTGGTGGGGCCCACACCCTGTCTGATCTCCCTAAATGAAAGGCCAGACATTCATTTTATTAGCAGTCTTAATCAGGAGGGTTTCCGGAATGTAACCCTTTTGCGTGACATGTTACTGTCCTGTTGCAACACACCGTGGAAAGGAGGTTGAGGCTAATTATATAAAAGAATTCAGACAACCAACTCAGGCATCATTTTGGCAAATCATGCTGTGGCTCTTACTGTGTCCTGGGTTTGTTTACAACCTTTCAATTATCTCTAATGTCAGATGTTTTTATGTGGTAATATGATGCTGGTTAAAAACATCTGTTTAAAATAACTAATTAAATGTCTCCATTAAACCTCCCATTCTTTCTAACCAAGTTCACAGTGACATTCTGATGTCAGCCAGCACCAAGCCTCAGAGTTCCATTCGCTGTGCCATGGCATATGAGGATGGCTGTTCACCGGCACGTAGTGAGTTCGGGATCGCAGACACACTGTCGTGGGCAGAAGAGCCGAGCACAGACTAGGCAATTTCTCATGGGTTTGAACGGGCGTGGAAGGAACATAGGAACAGGAGTAGGCCATTCAGCTCCTCGAACCTGTTCCGCTATTCAGTTAGAACATGGCTGATCTGTACCTTAACTCCATCCACCCGCCTTGGTTCCATAACCCTGAATACCCTTGAAAGAAGTGGGGAAGGAATGCCCAATGCTTTCCCAGGCTTTTCATACACAATCTCCTAGCTGCCAGTTACAGAGACAGTAGTTGGACCTGGTAGTAGATCACTTGTGGATGTTTTTCAGAGTTCACTGGACTCAGGCCAAATCCTAGAGGCTTGGAAAATAGCGCACGTGACTCCCATCAAAAGAGAGGGCAAGAGATGAACCATTAAATTATAGACCTGTATGGCTTACTTCCACTGTTGGGAAAGTTTTTGAAAGTATTATGAAGGATAACATAAGGGAGCATCTTGAAGGTCATACACTAATCCAAGACAGTCAGCATGGTTTTAGAAAGTCATGCTTCACTAATTTATTGAATTTATTTGAGGAGATGACAGACCTATTAGATAAGGAAGAGATGGTGCATGTATTACAATGCATTGGCAAAGGATGGTAACTCTGTGTAACCATATACTGGCACGGGTGGCTGAACAAGAAATCTTACTTGGTTTTAAGAAGGTTCTTGCCAACAAATGGGATTCAGGGTTATTAGAAATGCACCACGGGAATACTGTGGCTAGGCGGGCTGGACCACTGGTCTTCGCTCATCTGAAACTTAGTATATTACTTTTTTTTTTAATTCATTCATGGGATGTGGGCATCACTGGCAATGCCAGCATTTATTGCCCATCCCTTATTGCCCTTTGAGTGGCTTGCTAGGCCATTTCAGAGGGCAGTTAAGAGTCAACCACATTGCTGTGGGTCTGGAGTCACATAGAGGCCAGACCGGGTAAGGATGGCAGATTTCCTTCCCTAAAGGACATTAGTGAACCAGATGGGTTTTTACAACAATCCTGTAGTTTCATGGTTGCCATTACTGATACTAGCTTTTTAGTAGGTTTTGAACTCATGGGCTTGATTTTGCCAAGCACGAGGAGACGGGTTTGGAGGCGTGTAATAAGGTGGTAAAATCGCAAAAAATGGCGGGCGGGCCCGATCCTACCTCCGAGCAATTTTCCCACATGCCTGTTTTCTGACCCCGTTTCCATCCTGCCTCCAGGAGGCAGGATAGGCCCTTAGCAACTACTTAATTGCCTCTATTATCCCATTTTGAGAGGCCTTTCCGATTTTTAGACATTTCCCCCATCCTACATGCCTCCTCTGGAACACGCCAGGTAATCCTGGCGGCCTCACAATTGGATTGCTTACTAACAGCTGCAGCTCCACCATTACAAAGGAATTTTCACCGATGACCATTTGCAGGTGGCAGAACTTTGTTGTCTCAGGTCTGGCTGAACTTTTAGCAGGCCTACTCATTGTTGTGGAAGTTTGGAGCCTGACACCCATCTCCAGTGTGACCTCCTGGGAAATCCCTCTCCCCAACTTGACTGAGCGCTTCCTCAACTGAGGCATATACCAGAAGCATGGCGACCATTTAATTCCTTTCCTCCTGGACTTCAGATTCAGATGAAGACCAGCCGCGGCAGCAGCAGAACCATGAACAACAGCAGGAGCATCAATAGGAGCGCCAAGCTGCTAGTCACCCACCTGAAGCTGCACAGGCCAGAAGGCGCCAGCGTGCGATAACATTGCTGCCCGGGATGCAAGGGACGCACACATCTTGGCCAGATTTGGTTAGCCTGCACAATCAAACACTTTTGTCTCGCACCTTCTTACCAGAGCATCGACAATGGACAAGAACCTGCGGATTCCTATCACTCTAACCACCATACCGACACCTTTGGCGGCCGTCCTCTGGGGTGGCAAACCTCTGCGGGCTTGTCAACAGTCTGCTGCTCCGCGGCTGTGCAGGGGCTGAGATGCCCATCTCAGTTGGGTGAGGACTTTGGTGGGGCTCTGACCGAGGGCTCTGCAGTGGCATGGTCATGTGAGCGCTTGGAGAGGAGCCCCCACTTCCTTGTTGTCTGCCACCAACATCCCTCTCATGGGTCAGCCCCACTTCAGAGCTAGCAGGTGGCTTGACAGCACCTTGCTGCACTTCAGGGGGGCCTTGAGGACCCGTTTCTGCACTGGAAGGCCTACTCCAGAGGACTTCCATGAAGGTCTGGTTTGTATGCTCAATAGCTGACCATCACTCCTCAAGAGATGTCATTCTATTTTGAACAATTACCATGTTTTCCATACCCTGGCGATTAAGCTCCTCCATGGCCGTAGCCATCCTCTCCTCTGCGGTAGCCAGCCTTTCCACGGAGATAGCCATCCTTTCCACGGAGGTAGCCATCATTTCCCCGGAGGTTGCCATCCTTTCCGCGGTGATGCGTTCATGTGCCAATGCCTCCACAAAGGCTCTGCTCATGTTCGCGATGGACTCCTCCATTCGCTCCACACTCGCAGCGACCCTGGAGACAAAACCTGCCAGAGACTCCTGCACCTGTTCCTGGAGTTCCAGCACTGCTCTCCATCTGTATGGACCCGGAGGCACAGGGTCGACATGCAGCTGAGCTGAGCTGGCAGAGTCCTGCGCCCTCCGATGAGGACTCTTCACTGCTGTCCCTGTCTTCACCATCTGCTGATGCTCACTTGTGAGCTGTGATACACCAGATGCCAACACTACTCTATCTCGCGAAGGTCCCACCGAGGTGTGAGTGTCTGCGCTGGTGCTGGGTGCGCTGAATTCTGCTGACGCTGCGCCCTCAGAGGTTGCAGCTTCCTCTGAGGAGTCTGGAAGCTCAGGCTCTTCCTCCTGGACAGTGGGGACGGGGGCTTTCGATGGTCCTGTGGGGGAGTAAAGGAAAGAGTTAGAGATGTGAGGTGAAGGTTACATGCACATTGAATAGTGCAGATGATCATAAGTCAATCTGTTAGAGCATCAGATTCATTATCAGTGACTCATGCAATGTCAATGAGAGAGATGCCAAACTATTCTGTCACCAGCTTGCTGTGATGCGCCCGTCTGTCCGTCCCCCACTTGGGAATCCTCCTCGATCCCGGCGATTTCCAGGGCCCCCTCCTCCCAGGCGGTGAGCTGGGCTACTGAGGGTGGCCCTCCTCCTGTCATAGCTCTTTCCCTCTTATTGTGGGCTCTCTTTTCCTGCAATGAGGGACACAAGTGGAGTTTGAGTGAGAATGAAAGAGTGAGTGTAGAGAATCCATAGCATAGATGCTTAGAAGGAGACAAAGGACCCTCCCTGTGTGTTGTAAGTTGTTGTCATTGCATCACAGTGATAGAGAGTGTGAGGGCTGCATGGTCGAATAGTTAAGTGAATGTGACCATAGAGAGAGAGGGAATGGGTAAGGGTGCAGGGATGTAAGTGTCAAGTGGGATGTGGAGGAAGAGGTTGGCAAAGCAGAGTGCTGGTGAGGAGAGGCGATGGGGATCAGATTGAGGGTGATGGGAAAGTCATACTCACTTTTCCTGTGCGGAGAAGGTCATGAATCCTCTTCCTGCACTGCAGCCAGGTTCTGCGGCTCATTGATATGGAGTTGACCTCCTCGGCCACTTGCAGCCACACAGCTTTAGTCTGCTGGGGTGGCTTTTTTCTCCCTGAGGATGGGAAGTGCACCTCCTTATTAGATCTTGCTCCCTGCTCCAGAGCTTGGAGGGAGGGCTCATCAAAGTGAGGTGCACACTTTTGCTTGCTGGTGGACATGGTCGGTAAATGAAGTCCTTCATACAATTTCCAAATCGTTTCCAGTCTCCAAAAGAAGCAAGGCTGCTTGCAGGCCTTAAATCCAGTAGCATTGGTGATGTCATCGGAGGCGACTTTCTGTATGAAAAGACTCATTGGGCCAGGGGTTCCCACAGGCTGGAAATCAATTGCCTAATTAGGGGAAAATCGCAATTTTTCAACACTTCACTTTGGAGTCGGGGTCCTGACACGAATCCCACCTGACACGCCCCAGCCCGCCCACACTGGCAAAATCGAGCCCCATGTCTCCGGATCATTAGTCCAGGCCTCTGGATTACTAGTCCAATAACATTAGAGGCAACACGGTGGCATAGTGGTTAGCACTGGTGCCTCACAGCGCCAGGGACCCGGGTTCGAATCTGACCTCGGGTGACTGTCTGTGTGGAGTTTGCACATTCTCCCCGTGTCTGCGTGGGTTTCCTCCGGGTGCTCCGGTTTCCTCCCACAGTCCAAAAATGTGCGGGTTAGGTTGATTTGGCTATGATAAATTGACCCTTAGTGTTAGGGGGGGATTAAATATGTGGGGTTATGGGGATAGGATAGGATATGTTAGGGGGAATTAAATACGTGGGGTTACGAGGGTAGGGTGGGATATGTGTACTGTGGGGATTAAAGCAGGGACAGGGTACTGGACTTGGATGATCAGCCATGATCGTATTGAATGGTGGAGCAGGCTCGACGGGCTGAATGGCCTACTCCTGCTCCTAGATTCTATGTTTCTATGTTTTAACATAACCACTATGCTACCGTACTATGGTACTTACCTCTCCTCTTTGCTGGCATGGTATGCGGTGTTGATAAAATAATAAATATATGAAAGAAAAACTTTCTGATCTCAGAAAAGTTTTCAAACAGTTTAAGTATGCACAAGTCACTCGAGTAACAATGAGGTTGCAAGTAATACAGCATTTAGCCACTCCCTGTCCATCCTGATCTCAGTCAAAGCTTATCTATTTTTCCTGCTCTCTTTGGTGACAGCTGCCCTTACTGCAGTTTTGAATCTGACTGGGATGTCAGCAATATGGCTGAAATGGGAACTGGACTCACTACAAAGGGTCCTCGAAGGGGAATGTAGTAATGATTCAACCAGAGAGTTGTAGTCTAATGTATTCTTGGATGTAATACAAATAGATCAAAACTACCAACAGAAGCCTTTGAGCTTGGCAATTTGTCAATGAGGAGTCACAACGTAAACTTATACGATCCTCATTAAGTGTAAGCTTACCTTGATTTACTTCTGAGGGTAATTTACTGGAACAATTGGGCTTAAACAACCAGCTGACTCCTGCCCTGAGAAAACACCGAATCTGTTTAACTGTGAATTAGAATTAGGTTTGGCTCATTACCGAGAGCGGGTTGATATTTAGGTAAAATTAGATAGACTCGGTTAGATAGTATAAATGGTACAAGAGTAGGTCAGCTGAATTAGATATCCTGAGTAGGTATCTGTGGACGACCCTGGCAATTAACACCACAACTAACTGTTGTGGTGATGGAGGATTTAGTATTCGAGGGCAGGACAGACTGGGTGATGAGAATGGAGGAGGTGGCTTGCACTATAAATGGTTTCACTGAAGTGTACATTTTCCACACTTTGGTGTACATTACCTGTATGGAATTTATTTTTGTCCTTTACTCCATCTTCCACTCCTATTCATCTTGACTGAATTTGAATCACAAATCTCAATCTAATTGTTGAGGGGTGGAGGTAAGGAAGAAAAAATTCATAGGGAACTCATTCCCGCAGCACAATCTGAGCCTCCCATTAGCTAATAAAAAGCATAGTGAGTCTTAATTGCATCCCATAGATTACATGGATGCACTATTACCATGTGGCCGTTGGACAACTATCATCGTGCACAGTAGATCATCATGGAAGCATCACTACCACTAGACCAAGCTTCCCTGCTTCATGCTCATGTGCAGGGCAGATGCTGACATGGACTAGTTGGGCCGAATGACCTGTCTCAGTGTTGTATTTCTAAAACTGTACCACTAGGTATATTGAGTATTTAGGAAGCCAGATTGCCCACTCTGTGACTAGTACTTAGCACTATTCAGACAAAATCATTTAATGAACCTCACTTGCATTGGCCAGGTAGGGTATAGACAATGTAGACATATATCTGATTCTTTTTAAATGTTCTCCCCTCATGTCCATGGGTGTTCTGTTGGGAAAGCAGCCAGAAGGGATGCAGAAGCCCCTGCAACTCCATCACCTGCTGAGATCAAACCAAGGGTGCCTGTTCTTTGGTGGACAGTGTGGAATCAGCTTCTCCCAAAGCAGGCTGTGCCAAGCAGGCAGTAAACAGATGGCAATTATCACACATATGGATGGCAGGTATGAGACATGCTCTCTGCCAGGACTTGACACTGTGACTAATGGAAGTGTACAAAGAAAGCTCAATTATCCCTGCACTACAGGTGATATAGACCAGAATGTGGCAAGTTTTTATCCAATTGTAGTGTAAGCCAAACAAATGCAAGCACATCCATCATCAACACCCAGCCTGTCCTACTCCCATATACCAATCATCACCAGAACAGTCAGTCATGTTGTTAAGTATGAGCTCCTCTGCCATGGCAGGCATACAGTGAGTGGATGTAATTGTGTGACATGCTGGGATGGCATGTGGGTTAGACCATGTACTGCACTGTGAATACAGCACGGACTTAACGCAATTGCTTTTCAGGAGGCAAGAGTCATGGCAGACCATATCATTGAAGCATATGTTTTGAACTGAAGTTATCATGTGTTTTAACCCAAAGTTATATCTGGTTTAATTTCACTGCATGTCAAGGGGAGCAGCAGAGGTTGAGCATATTATAGGGGAGTAACAGTCTCTGTGTGTAGTTGAAAGAATAATAGACACTGTACATATTACAGGGGAATGGCTGAGCCTGTATACATTACAGGAGAATGGCCGAGCCTGTGTATATTCCAAGGGAATGGCTGAGCCTGTATACATTATAGGAGAATGGCCGAGCCTGTGTATATTCCAAGGGAATGGCTGAGCCTGTATACATTACAGGAGAATGGCCGAGCCTGTGTATATTCCAAGGGAATGGCTGAGCCTGTATACATTACAGGAGAATGGCCGAGCCTGTGTATATTCGAGAGGAATAGTGAATCCCATATACGTTACGGGCAAATGCTAGATGCATTTATATTGTGAGGAAGTGACACAGCAAGGACTCAGCAGGATTTATAATAAATGAAAGGGAACCTCAAGCAGTTTGTAGTGTCATTTGTGCACTAGAGATCATGTTACATCTGGCGTCTTGAAATTATTATATTACTCTTTCCGCCTCCTGGTTTTTAAACATTTCTTTACTCTTTTTTTAAGACTAGAAGATGCATCTGACATTTTCTAGTCTTCTAGTGATGTGCTCTGTAAGCATCTGCAGCCCAGAGTCAACTCAAGTGTGAGAATAAAAAGTTTTCATAGTGTCCCATTGGGAGAGAATGGTGCGGGGTCTCCACCTTGGGGGGAAATGTAGAAACAAAGTGAAACAGGAAACCTTCCAACCTGCTGCTGGTTTTTAAGCAGTTGAGAAATGCTTCATGTTGGTTGCCAGCTGGTTTCTACGCTGACATGTAGCATGTTGTAGTTTTGGGTTGGAATTTGATGTTGTCTGGCACACTAAGTACCTGTGGGGAAAGGTCGTGTACATTTTGGGAGATTACCAGTTCAGAGCAATGTGAGTAAATCAAGCTCAACCTATTTTCTATACTCTGAATGGGAAAGCCAACTCATAAAAGGTTCAATGTGAAAAATCAAAAATAGGGGATGATTATCACCAACCTGCTTGTGATTTGTAGGAACCGTCACGTGAGCATTAAGCGCCCAGTGAACAGTCCCATGTAGAGTGGTAATTATTTACTGCCTGTTGCTAATGAGGTAGTAAAGTCATCACACCTCTTTTTTATTTCTCTTTTAATGTTCATTCTTTCCCTGTCCCCACATGTTTACATAGTTTATAATGGCAGCCTGATGGATTTGTCCAAGGCCTGCCATTGATGCTCTAATTGGTTGTGAAGGCGCAGGAGAGTGATCCCTGGTACCTTGCCTTCTGTTCCTTATTGTCTCCTCTCGTGGTAGTATTGAGATCAAAAGCTCATATACTGAAGGCAGTTGCAGATTCAAACCTCAGTCCTACCACCTCTTGCCTTAGTACATTGCTACTGACATGCAATCCTGAATTTATCTTTTTTTAAAGGAGCGACCATGTTTCTTTGAGCATAAGTTGGGCTGAATGGAATGTGGTTGAACAGAACTTAATCAACCATCCTAATATTGTCCAGCTCATTGGTCCCCAGGCAAGGTGTTACTGTTTACTTATTTAGCAGTTAATCTTTTGCTTTCAAGCTGTGGGATTTGCAGCTACCTATATTAGCTCTGTGGATATGGTATAAAATGGTGCACTAAAACTCATCGCTATCTCCTACAATTATTAACACAGGCAGAGTTCTCAGAGTTGAATCTGGCCGCATACGTGAATGGGGGATGTATGATCGACATGCAGCTGATCCGGAATGGAACTAAGGTGGTCAGGTAGGGCAATGGAAACTCATTTCTTTGAGGCTTGTTTTGGGGGGGAATTCCTACCAAAGAGCTGTGCCTGTTAAACAACACCCTAACTGACAACGAGAGAACTATACCTCAGTAGGAAAGGGAGAAGAACCTAAAAAAAAGGTTCCAAATGACTTTTATGAGTTAAAAAAATTGACTGCATGATGCAGGTTATTTGTTAAATGCCATGGAACGTTTTCTTGCATTTTAAAGGATTAAACGGATTCCTCTGCATTGTCTTGAATGTTGTGCCCCCGATTGGTTAAAATCTGGGCATGAGAGACCAAAATAACTAAATTCATAAAATAAATGAGATCTGCATAACAATATCGAAAGATTTTTTTTCACTATCATTCATTCTGGTGAACAACCAATTGCCAAGATTGGCTCACTCCAAACAATTCCATACTGCACTGAATCGATGCAAGCAATAACGATTGACTAAATTGGCTGATCTTCCGGTGCAGTGGGACCACCTGGAAACTATTAAGGGGCACTGTTGTCACTATTTGGCATGTTGTGTTGACAAATGTATGATGTTTTGACCTGATTTATGCTGAGACACAGCACTTGCTTGTAATGTCGTAAAGATGGCAATAATGCACATTGTCCAGCTCTTCTCCATCACACAACAAAAACATTGCCAAACATGTTTTGTTGAGGTGACGGTCCTTTAAGACCAAGACCAATCTTCCTGATGTAAAAGAACAATGTGGTTTTAAAAAGTGACCGATTCATCTAAAAGTCCAGACATATTCTGCTGACTCAGTTAGTGTGTTAGACACATTCGATTCCATGTTTTGTCACAGACCCGGCTGGGTGATTGAGATAGGAAAGAGAACAAGTGCATGTGTGAGAGCTTCAAACACATGGCTGAGAAAAATAATGAAATGTCTTTTGGTAGTTTGAATCCGAAGCATCATTTTTGCGTCCATCCCTGCGTGTACGCTTTCCTCCTGCAATACCAGCTAACTTCTTCATCAGTTGCCATTCTTCAACCACTCTGCCCCTTCCCTCGGATGCTTCCTCTCTCAACCCCACTGCTTCTCCGTCTCTCACACTGTTTTTAAAAGCCTCCTAAGTAGCCTTCTGCCGGACTATGCTTTTCCCCACTTCCTGCTTTCCCTCTAGTCCTCCTGCTCGATATCCATTCTGTTTCTGTCCATGACCTTCTAAAGTGCGTGAAACGTTTCTTAGTACATGAGGAGCTCTATAGAATTGAGAGATTGTGTCGCATACTGAAGATAACGATACAAAGCCAATGAAACAAAAAGTGCGGTGAAAGCAAAAAAAAACAACACAAATGTCTGGACAAGGGCCATTGAACTGAAAACAATTACAGAAACAAATAACAGCGCATGGATTTGCAGCAACATCATGAGCTGGACAGATGTTGACCCACATTCACTTGGTTGTAAAGGATAAAGCGAGTTCAATGGTTCAAATTTGTTTTGATTGCTTCCGCATAACAGACAAGATTAGAACAAATGCAATGCTGTTATAGTGCACCATGCTGTGAGTTACAGTGCACTGGGGGAGGACTCTGTGCAGTGAGTTACTGTGCACTGGAACTGGGCTCTGTGCAGTGAGTTACAGTGCACTGGGGGAGGGCTCTGTGCAGTGAGTTACAGTGCACTGGGGGAGGGCTCTGTGCAGTGAGTTACAGTGCACTGGGGAGGGCTCTGTGCAGTGAGTTACAGTGCACTGGGGGAGGGCTCTGTGCAGTGAGTTACAGTACACTGGGACTGGGCTCTGTGCAGTGAGCTACAGTGCACTGGGGGAGGGCTCTGTGCAGTGAGGTACAGTGCACTGGGACTGGGCTCTGTGCAGTGACTAACAGTGCACTAGGGGAGGGCTCTGTGCAGTGAGTTACAGTGCACTGGGGAAGGGCTCTGTGCAGTGAGTTACAGTGCACTGGGGGAGGGCTCTGTGCAGTGAGTTACAGTGCACTGGGACTGGGCTCTGTGCAGTGAGCTACAGTGCACTGGGGGAGGGCTCTGTGCAGTGAGTTACAGTGCACTGGGGGAAGGCTCTGTGCAGGGAGTTACAGTGCAGTGGGGGAGGGCTCTGTGCAGTGAGTTACAGTGCACTGGGACTGGGCTCCGTGCAGTGAGATACAGTGCACTGGGACTGGGCTTTGTGCAGTGAGTTACAGTGCACTGGAGGAGTGCTCTGTGCAGTGAGTTACAGTGCACTGGGGGAGGGCTCCGTGTAGTGAGTTACAGTACACTGGAGGAGGGCTCTGTGCAGTGAGTTACAGTGCACTGGGACTGGTCTCTGTGCAGTGAGCTACAGTGCACTGGGGGAGGGCTCTGTGCAGTGAGTTACAGTGCAGTGGGACTGGGCTCTGTGCACTGAGTTACAGTGCACTGGGGAAGGGCTCTGTGCAGTGAGTTACAGTGCACTGGGAGGGCTCTGTGCAGTGAGTTACAGTGCACTGGGACTGGGCTCCGTGCAGTGAGATACAGTGCACTGGGACTGGGCTTTGTGCAGTGAGTTACAGTGCACTGGTGGAGTGCTCTGTGCAGTGAGATACAGTGCACTGGGGGAGTGCTCCGTGTAGTGAGTTACAGTACACTGGAGGAGGGCTCTGTGCAGTGAGTTACAGTGCACAGGGGGACGGCTCTGTGAAGTGAGTTACAGTGCACTGTGGAAGGGCTCTCTGCAGTGATTTACAGTGCACTGGGACTGGGCTCTGTGCAGTGAGCTACAGTGCACTGGGGGACTGGTCTCTGTGCAGTGAGCTACAGTGCACTGGGGAGGGCTCTATGCAGTGAGTTACAGTGCACTGGGACTGGGCTCTGTGCAGTGAGTTACAGTGCACTGGTGGAGGGCTCTGTGCAGTGAGTTACAATGCACTGGGACTGGGCTCTGTGCAGTGAGTTACAATGCACTGGGACTGGGCTCTGTGAAGTGAGTTACAATGCACTGGGACTGGGCTCTGTGCAGTGAGTTACAGCGCACTGGGGGAGGGCTCTGCAGTGAGTTACAGTGCACTGGGACTGGTCTCTGTGAAGTGAGTTACAGTGCACTGGAACTGGGGTCTGTGCAGTGAGTTACAGTGCACTGGAACTGGGCTCTGTGCAGTGAGTTACAGTGCAGTGGGACTGGGATTTGTGCAGTGAGTTACAGTGCACTGGGGGAGGGCTCTGTGCAGTGAGTTACATTGCACTGGGGGAGGGCTCTCTGCAGTGAGTTACTGTACACTGGGGGAGGGCTCTGTGCAGTGAGTTACAGTGCACTGGGGAAGTGCCCTGTGCAGTGAGTTAAAGTGCACTGGGCAAGGGCTCTGTGTAGTGAGTAAAGTGCACTGGGCGAGGGCTCTGTGCAGTTAGTTACAGTGCACTGGGGAAGGGCTCTGTGCAGTGAATAACAGTGCACTGGGATTGGGCTCTGTGCAGTGAGTTACAGTGCACTGGGGAAGGGCTCTGTGCAGTGAATAACAGTGCACTGGGATTGGGCTCTGTGCAGTGAGTTACAGTGCAGTGGGACTGGGATTTGTGCAGTGAGTTACAGTGCACTGGGGGAGGGCTCTGTGCAGTGAGTTACATTGCACTGGGGGAGGGCTCTGTGCAGTGAGTTACAGTACACTGGGACTGGGCTCTGTGCAGTGAGCTACAGTGCACTGGGGGAGGGCTCTGTGCAGTGAGTTAAAGTGCACTGGGCAAGGGCTCTGTGTAGTGAGTAACAGTGCACTGGGCGAGGGCTCTGTGCAGTTAGTTACAGTGCACTGGGGAAGGGCTCTGTGCAGTGAATAACAGTGCACTGGGATTGGGCTCTGTGCAGTGAGTTACAGTGCACTGGGACTGTGCTCTGTGCAGTAAGTTACAGTGCACTGGGGGAGGGCTTTGTGTAGTGAGTTACAGTGCAGTGCGGACGGGCTCTCTGCAGTGAGTAACTGTGCACTGGGACTGGGCTCTGCAGAGAGTTACATTGCACTGGGGGAGGTCTCTGTGCAGTGAGTTACAGTGCACTGGGGGAGGGCTCTGTGCAGTGAGTTACAGTGCACTGGGACTGGGCTCTGTGCAATGAGTTACTGTGCACTGGGGAAGGGCTCTGTACAGTGAGTTACAATGCACTAGGGGAGGGCTCTGTGCAGTGAGTTACAGTGCACTGGGACTGGGCTCTGTGCAGTGAGTTACAGAGCACTGGGGGAGGGCTCTGTGCAGTGAGTTACAGTGCACTGGGACTGGGCTCTGTGCAGTGAGTTCCAGTGCACTGGGGAACGGCTCTGTACAGTGAGTTACTGTGCACTGGGACTGGGCTCTGCAGAGAGTTACATTGAACTGGAGGAGGGCTCTGTGCAGTGAGTTGAAGTGCTCTGTGCAGTGAGTTACAGTGCACTGGGACTGGGCTCTGTGCAGTGAGTTACAGTGCACTGGGACTGGTCTCTGTGCAGTGAGCTACAGTGCACTGGGGGAGGTCTCTGTGCAGTGAATTACATTGCACTGGGACTGGGCTCTGTGCAGTGAATTCCAGTGCACTGGGGAAGGGCTCTGTGCAGTGAGTTACAGTGCACTAGGAGGGCTCTGTGCAGTGAGTTACAGTGCACTGGGACTGGGCTCCGTGCTGTGAGATACAGTGCACTGGGACTGGTGTTTTGTGTAGTGAGTTACAGTACACTGGAGGAGGGCTCTGTGCAGTGAGTTACAGTGCACTGGGACTGGTCTCTGTGCAGTGAGTTACAGTGCACTGGGACTGGGCTCTGTGCAGTGAGTTACAGTGCGCTGGTAGAGGGCTCTGTGCAGTGAGTTACAGTGCACTGGGGAAGGGCTCTGTGCAGTGAGTTGCAGTGCACAGGGGGAGGGCTCTGTGCAGTGAGTTACAGTGCACTGTGGAAGGGCTCTCTGCAGTGATTTACAGTGCACTGAGACTGGGCTCTGTGCAGTGAGCTCCAGTGCACTGGGGGACTGGTCTCTGTGCAGTGAGCTACAGTGCACCGGGGGAGGGCTCTGTGCAGTGAGTTACAGTGCACTGGGACTGGGCTCTGTAAAGTGAGTTACAGTGCACTGGTGGAGGGCTCTGTGCAGTGAGTTACAATGCACTGGGACTGGGCTCTGTGCAGTGAGTTACAATGCACTGGGACTGGGCTCTGTGCAGTGAGTTACAGTGCACTAGGGGAGGGCTCTGTGCAGTGAGTTGCAGTGCACTGGGGGAGGGCTTTGTGTAGTGAGTTACAGTGCACTGCCGAAGGACTCTCTGCAGTGAGTTACAGTACACTGGAACTGGGCTCTGTGAAGTGAGTTACAGTGCACTGGGCAAGGGCTCTGTGTAGTGAGTAACAGTGCACTGGGCAAGGGCTCTGTGAAGTGAGTTACAGTGCACCGGGGGAGGGCTCTGTGCAGTGAGTTACAGTGCACTGGGACTGGGCTCTGTAAAGTGAGTTACAGTGCACTGGTGGAGGGCTCTGTGCAGTGAGTTACATTGCATTGGGGTGGGCTCTGTGCAGAAAGTTACAGTGCACTGGGGGAGGGCTCTGTGCAGTGAGTTACATTGCACTGGGGGAGGGCTCTCTGCAGTGAGTTACTGTACACTGGGGGAGGGCTCTGTGCAGTGAGTTACAGTGCACTGGGGAAGTGCCCTGTGCAGTGAGTTAAAGTGCACTGGGCAAGGGCTCTGTGTAGTGAGTAACAGTGCACTGGGCAAGGGCTCTGTGTAGTCAGTAACAGTGCACTGGGGGAGGGCTTTGTGTAGTGAGTTACAGTGCACTGGGGGAGGGCTTTGTGTAGTGAGTAACTGTGCACTGGGACTGGGCTCTGCAGAGAGTTACATTGCACTGGGGGAGGTCTCTGTGCAGTGAGTTACAGTGCACTGGGGGAGTGCTCTGTGCAGTGAGTTACAGTGCACTGGGACTGGGCTCTGTGCAATGAGTTACTGTGCACTGGGGAAGGGCTCTGTACAGTGAGTTACAGTGCACTGGGGCAGGGCTCTGCAGTGAGTTACAGAGCACTGAGACTGGGCTCTGTACAGTGAGTTACTGTGCACTGGGACTGGGCTCTGCAGAGAGTTACATTGAACTGGGGGAGGGCTCTGTGCAGTGAGTTGAAGTGCTCTGTGCAGTGAGTTACAGTGCACTGGGACTGGGCTCTGAGCAGTGAGTTACAGTGCACTGGGACTGGTCTCTGCGCAGTGAGCTACAGTGCACTGGGGGAGGGCTCTGTGCAGTGAGTTACATTGCACTGGGACTGGGCTCTGTGCAGTGAGTTACAGTGCACTGGGGGAGGGCTCTGTGCAGTGAGTTACAGTGTACTGGGGGAGGGCTCTGTGCAGTGAGTTACAGTGCACTGGGACTGGGCTCTGTGCAGTGTGTTCCAGTGCACTGGGGAAGGGCTCTGTGCAGTGAGTTACAGTGCACTGGGACTGGGCTCCGTGCAGTGAGTTACAGTGCACTGGGACTGGGCTCTGTGCAGTGAGTTACAGTGCACTGGGACTGGGCTCTGTGCAGTGAGCTACAGTGCACTGGTAGAGGGCTCTGTGCAGTGAGTTACAGTGCACTGGGGAAGGGCTCTGTGCAGTGAGTTACAGTGCACTGGGGGAGGGCTCTGTGCAGTGAGTTACAGTGCACTGTGGAAGGGCTCTCTGCAGTGATTTACAGTGCACTGGGACTGGGCTCTGTTTAGTGAGTTACAGTGCACTGGGGGAGGGCTTTGTGTAGTGAGTTACAGTGCACTGCGGAAGGACTCTCTGCAGTGAGTTACTGTGCACTGGGACTGGGCTCTGTGCAATGAGTTACTGTGCACTGGGGACGGGCTCTGTGCAGTGAGTTGAAGTGCTCTGTGCAGTGAGTTACAGTGCACTGGGACTGGGCTCTGTGCAGTGAGTTACAGTGAACTGGGACTGGTCTCTGTGCAGTGAGTTACAGTGCACTGGGGAAGGGCTCTGTGCAGTGAGTTACAGTGCACTGGGACTGGGCTCTGTGCAGTGAGTTACAGTGCACTGGGGGCGGTCTCTGTGCAGTGAGTTACAGTGCACTGGGGGCGGTCTCTGTGCAGTGAGTTACAGTGCACTGGGACTGGGCTCTGTGCAGTGAGTTACAGTGCACTGGTAGAGGGCTCTGTGCAGTGAGTTACAGTGCACTGGGGAAGGGCTCTGTGCAGTGAGTTACAGTGCACTGGGGGAGGGCTCTGTGCAGTGAGTTACAGTGCACGGTGGAAGGGCTCTCTGC
The DNA here is from genome assembly GCA_030390025.1 of Squalus acanthias. Classification (NCBI taxonomy): domain Eukaryota; kingdom Metazoa; phylum Chordata; class Chondrichthyes; order Squaliformes; family Squalidae; genus Squalus; species Squalus acanthias. Next base: position 85,507,555 of record CM059435.1, read on the forward strand.
AGTGATTTACAATGCACTGGGACTGGGCTCTGTGCAGTGAGCTACAGTGCACTGGGGGACTGGTCTCTGTGCAGTGAGTTACAGTGCACTGGGGGAGGGCTCTGTTTAGTGAGTTACAGTGCACTGGGGGAGGGCTTTGTGTAGTGAGTTACAGTGCACTGCGGAAGGACTCTCTGCAGTGAGTTACTGTGCACTGGGGACGGGCTCTGTGCAGTGAGTTGAAGTGCTCTGTGCAGTGAGTTACAGTGAACTGGGACTGGTCTCTGTGCAGTGAGTTACAGTGCACTGGGACTGGGCTCTGTGCAGTGAATTACAGTGCACTGGGGGCGGTCTCTGTGCAGTGAGTTACAGTGCACTGGGGGCGGTCTCTGTGCAGTGAGTTACAGTGCACTGGGACTGGGCTCTGTGCAGTGAGTTACAGTGCACTGGTAGAGGGCTCTGTGCAGTGAGTTACAGTGCACTTGTGAAGGGCTCTGTGCAGTGAGTTACAGTGCACTGTGGAAGGGCTCTCTGCAGTGATTTACAGTGCACTGGGGAAGGGCTCTGTGCAGTGAGTTACAGGGCACTGGGAGGGCTCTGTGCAGTGAAGTACAGTGCACAGGCTCTGGGCTCGGTGCAGTGAGTTACAGTGCACTGGGACTGGGCTCTGTGCAGTGAGTTACAGTGCACTGGGGGCGGTCTCTGTGCAGTGAGTTACAGTGCACTGGGGCTGGGCTCCGTGCAGTGAGATACAGTGCAATGGGACTGGGCTTTCTGCAGTGAGTTACAGTACACTGGGGGAGTGCTCTGTGCAGTGAGTTACACTGCAATGGGGGAGGGCTCTGTGCAGTGAGTTCCAGTGCACTGGGGAAGAGGTCTGTGCAGTGAGTTACAGTGCACTGGGAGGGCTCTGTGTAGTGAGATACAGTGCACTGGGACTGGGCTCGGTGCAGTGAGTTACAGTACACTGGGGGAGGGCTCTGTGCAGTGAGATGCAGTGCACTGGGACTGGGCTCCGTGCAGTGAGATACAGTGCACTGGGACTGGGCTTTGTGCAGTGAGTTACAGTACACTGGGGGAGTGCTCTGTGCAGTGAGTTACAGTGCAATGGGGGAGGGCTCTGTGCAGTGAGTTACAGTGCACTGGGGGAGGGGTCTATGAAGTGAGTTACATTGCACTGGAGGAGAGCTCTGTGCAGTGAGTTACAGTGCACTGGGACTGGGCTCTTTGCAGTGAGTTACAGTGCACTGGTAGAGGGCTCTGTGCAGTGAGTTACAGTGCACTTGTGAAGGGCTCTGTGCAGTGAGTTACAGTGCACTGGGGGAGGGGTCTATGAAGTGAGTTACATTGCACTGGAGGAGGGCTCTGTGCAGTGAGTTACAGTGCACTGGGACTGGGCTCTTTGCAGTGAGTTACAGTGCACTGGGGGAGGGCTCTGTGCAGTGAGTTACACTACACTAGGGAAGGGCTCTGTGCAGTGAGTTACAGTGCACTGGGACTGGGCTCTTTGCAGTGAGTTACAGTGCACTGGGACTGGGCTCTTTGCAGTGAGTTACAGTGAACTGGTAGAGGGCTCTGTGCAGTGAGTTACATTGCACTGGGACTGGGCTCTTTGCAGTGAGTTACAGTGCACTGGGACTGGGCTCTTTGCAGTGAGTTACAGTGCACTGGGACTGGGCTCTTTGCAGTGAGTTACAGTGCACTGGGACTGGGCTCTTTGCAGTGAGTTATAGTGCACTGGGACTGGGCTATGTGCAGTGAGTTCCAGTGCACTGGGGGCGGTCTCTGTGCAGTGAGTTACAGTGCACTGGGACTGGGCTCTGTGCAGTGAGTTCCAGTGCACTTGGGAAGGGCTCTGTGCAGTGAGTTACAGTGCATTGGGAGGGCTCTGTGCAGTGAGATGCAGTGCACTGGCACTGGGCTCGGTGCAGTGAGTTACAGTACACTGGGGGAGGGCTCTGTACAGTGAGATACAGTGCACTGGGACTGGGCTTTGTGCAGTGAGTTACAGTACACTGGGGGAGTGCTCTGTGCAGTGAGTTACAGTGCACTTGGGGAGGGCTCTGTGTGGTGAGTTACAGTGCACTGGGGGAGAGCTCTGTGCAGTGAGTTACAGTGCACTGGGGGAGGGGTCTATGAAGTGAGTTACATTGCACTGGAGGAGGACTCTGCAGTGAGTTACAGTGCACTCGGACTGGGCTCTTTGCAGTGAGTTACAGTGCACTGGTAGAGGGCTCTGTGCAGTGAGTTACAGTGCACTTGTGAAGGGCTCTGTGCAGTGAGTTACAGTGCACCGGGAGAGGGCTCTGTGCAGTGAGTTACACTGCACTGGGGAAGGGCTCTGTGCAGTGAGTTACAGTGCACTGGGACTGGGCTCTTTGCAGTGAGTTACAGTGCACTGGGACTGGGCTCTTTGCAGTGAGTTACAGTGCACTGGTCGAGGGCTCTGTGCAGTGAGTTACATTGCACTGGGACTGGGCTCTTTGCAGTGAGTTATAGTGCACTGGGACTGGGCTATGTGCAGTGAGTTACAGTGCACTGGGGGCGGTCTCTGTGCAGTGAGTTACAGTGCACTGGGACTGGGCTCTGTGCAGTGAGTTCCAGTGCACTTGGGAAGGGCTCTGTGCAGTGAGTTACAGTGCACTGGGACTGGGCTCTTTGCAGTGAGTTACAGTGCACTGGGACTGGGCTCTTTGCAGTGAGTTACAGTGCACTGGTCGAGGGCTCTGTGCAGTGAGTTACATTGCACTGGGACTGGGCTCTTTGCAGTGAGTTATAGTGCACTGGGACTGGGCTATGTGCAGTGAGTTACAGTGCACTGGGGGCGGTCTCTGTGCAGTGAGTTACAGTGCACTGGGACTGGGCTCTGTGCAGTGAGTTCCAGTGCACTTGGGAAGGGCTCTGTGCAGTGAGTTACAGTGCATTGGGAGGGCTCTGTGCAGTGAGATGCAGTGCACTGGCACTGGGCTCGGTGCAGTGAGTTACAGTACACTGGGGGAGGGCTCTGTACAGTGAGATACAGTGCACTGGGACTGGGCTTTGTGCAGTGAGTTACAGTACACTGGGGGAGTGCTCTGTGCAGTGAGTTACAGTGCACTTGGGGAGGGCTCTGTGTGGTGAGTTACAGTGCACTGGGGGAGAGCTCTGTGCAGTGAGTTACAGTGCACTGGGGGAGGGGTCTATGAAGTGAGTTACATTGCACTGGAGGAGGACTCTGCAGTGAGTTACAGTGCACTCGGACTGGGCTCTTTGCAGTGAGTTACAGTGCACTGGTAGAGGGCTCTGTGCAGTGAGTTACAGTGCACTTGTGAAGGGCTCTGTGCAGTGAGTTACAGTGCACCGGGAGAGGGCTCTGTGCAGTGAGTTACACTGCACTGGGGAAGGGCTCTGTGCAGTGAGTTACAGTGCACTGGGACTGGGCTCTTTGCAGTGAGTTACAGTGCACTGGGACTGGGCTCTTTGCAGTGAGTTACAGTGCACTGGTCGAGGGCTCTGTGCAGTGAGTTACATTGCACTGGGACTGGGCTCTTTGCAGTGAGTTACAGTGCACTGGGACTGGGCTTTGTGCAGTGAGTTAGAGTACACTGGGGGAGTGCTCTGTGCAGTGAGTTACAGTGCAATGGGGGAGGGCTCTGTGCAGTGAGTTACAGTGCAATGGGGGAGGGCTCTGTGCAGTGAGTTACAGTGCACTGGGGGAGAGCTCTGTGCAGTGAGTTACAGTGCACTGGGACTGGGCGCTTTGCAGTGAGTTACAGTGCACTGGTAGAGGGCTCTGTGCAGTGAGTTACAGTGCACTTGTGAAGGGCTCTGTGCAGTGAGTTACAGTGCACCGGGGGAGGGCTCTGTGCAGTGAGTTACACTGCACTGGGGAAGGGCTCTGTGCAGTGAGTTACAGTGCACTGGAACTGGGCTCTTTGCAGTGAGTTACAGTGCACTGGGACTGGGCTCTTTGCAGTGAGTTACAGTGCACTGGTAGTGGGCTCTGTGCAGTGAGTTACATTGCACTGGGACTGGGCTCTTTGCAGTGAGTTACAGTGCACTGGGACTGGGCTCTTTGCAGTGAGTTACAGTGCACTGGGACTGGGCTCTTTGCAGTGAGTTACAGTGCACTGGGACTGGGCTCTTTGCAGTGAGTTACAGTGCACTGGGACTGGGCTCTTTGCCGTGAGTTATAGTGCACTGGGACTGGGCTCTTTGCAGTGAGTTACAGTGCACTGTAGAGGGCTCTGTGCAGTGAGTTACAGTACACTGGGGGAGTACTCTGTGCAGTGAGTTACAGTGCAATGGGGGAGGGCTCTGTGCAGTGAGTTACAGTGCACTGGGGGAGAGCTCTGTGCAGTGAGTTACAGTGCACTGGGACTGGGCGCTTTGCAGTGAGTTACAGTGCACTGGTAGAGGGCTCTGTGCAGTGAGTTACAGTGCACTTGTGAAGGGCTCTGTGCAGTGAGTTACAGTGCACCGGGGGAGGGCTCTGTGCAGTGAGTTACACTGCACTGGGGAAGGGCTCTGTGGAGTGAGTTACAGTGCACTGGGACTGGGCTCTTTGCAGTGAGTTACAGTGCACTGGGACTGGGCTCTTTGCAGTGAGTTACAGTGCACTGGTAGTGGGCTCTGTGCAGTGAGTTACATTGCACTGGGACTGGGCTCTTTGCAGTGAGTTACAGTGCACTGGGACTGGGCTCTTTGCAGTGAGTTACAGTGCACTGGGACTGGGCTCTTTGCAGTGAGTTACATTGCACTGGGACTGGGCTCTGTGCAGTTTGTTACAGTGCCCTGTTGGAGGGCTCTGTGCAGTGAGTTACAGTGCACTGGGGGAGGGCTCTGTGCAGTGAGTTACAATGCACTGGGACTGGGCTCTGTGCAGTGAGTTACAGTGCACTGGGGGAGGGCTTTGTGTAGTGAGTTACAGTGCACTGCGGAAGGACTCTCTGCAGTGAGTTACTGTGCACTGGGACTGGGCTCTGTGCAATGAGTTACTGTGCACTGGGACTGGGCTCTGTGCAGTGAGTTACAGTGAACTGGGACTGGGCTCTGTGCAGTGAGTTACTGTGCACTGGGGGAGGACTTTGTGTAGTGAGTTACAGTGCACTGCGGAAGGACTCTCTGCAGTGAGTTACAGTGCACTAGGACTGGGCTCTGTGCAATGAGTTACTGTGCACTGGGGACGGGCTCTGTGCAGTGACTGGAAGTGCTCTGTGCAGTGAGTTACAGTGCACTGGGACTGGGCTCTGTGCAGTGAGTTACAGTGAACTGGGACTGGTCTCTGTGCAGTGAGTTACAGTGCACTGGGACTGGGCTCTGTGCAGTGAGTTACAGTGCACTGGGACTGGGCTCTGTGCAGTGAGCTACAGTGCACTGGTAGAGGGCTCTGTGCAGTGAGTTACAGTGCACTGGGGAAGGGCTCTGTGCAGTGAGTTACAGTGCACTGGGGGAGGGCTCTGTGCAGTGAGTTACAGTGCACTGTGGAAGGGCTCTCTGCAGTGATTTACAGTGCACTGGGACTGGGCTCTGTTTAGTGAGTTACAGTGCACTGGGGGAGGGCTCTGTGCAGTGAGTTACAGTGCACTGCGGAAGGACTCTCTGCAGTGAGTTACTGTGCACTGGGACTGGGCTCTGTGCAATGAGTTACTGTGCACTGGGGACGGGCTCTGTGCAGTGAGTTGAAGTGCTCTGTGCAGTGAGTTACAGTGCACTGGGACTGGGCTCTGTGCAGTGAGTTACAGTGAACTGGGACTGGTCTCTGTGCAGTGAGTTACAGTGCACTGGGGAAGGGCTCTGTGCAGTGAGTTACAGTGCACTGGGACTGGGCTCTGTGCAGTGAGTTACAGTGCACTGGGGGCGGTCTCTGTGCAGTGAGTTACAGTGCACTGGGGGCGGTCTCTGTGCAGTGAGTTACAGTGCACTGGGACTGGGCTCTGTGCAGTGAGTTACAGTGCACTGGTAGAGGGCTCTGTGCAGTGAGTTACAGTGCACTGGGGAAGGGCTCTGTGCAGTGAGTTACAGTGCACTGGGGGAGGGCTCTGTGCAGTGAGTTACAGTGCACGGTGGAAGGGCTCTCTGCAGTGATTTACAATGCACTGGGACTGGGCTCTGTGCAGTGAGCTACAGTGCACTGGGGGACTGGTCTCTGTGCAGTGAGTTACAGTGCACTGGGGGAGGGCTCTGTTTAGTGAGTTACAGTGCACTGGGGGAGGGCTTTGTGTAGTGAGTTACAGTGCACTGCGGAAGGACTCTCTGCAGTGAGTTACTGTGCACTGGGGACGGGCTCTGTGCAGTGATTTGAAGTGCTCTGTGCAGTGAGTTACAGTGAACTGGGACTGGTCTCTGTGCAGTGAGTTACAGTGCACTGGGACTGGGCTCTGTGCAGTGAATTACAGTGCACTGGGGGCGATCTCTGTGCAGTGAGTTACAGTGCACTGGGGGCGGTCTCTGTGCAGTGAGTTACAGTGCACTGGGACTGGGCTCTGTGCAGTGAGTTACAGTGCACTGGTAGAGAGCTCTGTGCAGTGAGTTACAGTGCACTTGTGAAGGGCTCTGTGCAGTGAGTTACAGTGCACTGTGGAAGGGCTCTCTGCAGTGATTTACAGTGCACTGGGGAAGGGCTCTGTGCAGTGAGTTACAGGGCACTGGGAGGGCTCTGTGCAGTGAAGTACAGTGCACAGGCTCTGGGCTCGGTGCAGTGAGTTACAGTGCACTGGGACTGGGCTCTGTGCAGTGAGTTACAGTGCACTGGGGGCGGTCTCTGTGCAGTGAGTTACAGTGCACTGGGGCTGGGCTCCGTGCAGTGAGATACAGTGCAATGGGACTGGGCTTTCTGCGGTGAGTTACAGTACACTGGGGGAGTGCTCTGTGCAGTGAGTTACACTGCAATGGGGGAGGGCTCTGTGCAGTGAGTTCCAGTGCACTGGGGAAGAGGTCTGTGCAGTGAGTTACAGTGCACTGGGAGGGCTCTGTGTAGTGAGATACAGTGCACTGGGACTGGGCTCGGTGCAGTGAGTTACAGTACACTGGGGGAGGGCTCTGTGCAGTGAGATGCAGTGCACTGGGACTGGGCTCCGTGCAGTGAGATACAGTGCACTGGGACTGGGCTTTGTGCAGTGAGTTACAGTACACTGGGGGAGTGCTCTGTGCAGTGAGTTACAGTGCAATGGGGGAGGGCTCTGTGCAGTGAGTTACAGTGCACTGGGGGAGGGGTCTATGAAGTGAGTTACATTGCACTGGAGGAGGGCTCTGTGCAGTGAGTTACAGTGCACTGGGACTGGGCTCTTTGCAGTGAGTTACAGTGCACTGGTAGAGGGCTCTGTGCAGTGAGTTACAGTGCACTTGTGAAGGGCTCTGTGCAGTGAGTTACAGTGCACTGGGGGAGGGGTCTATGAAGTGAGTTACATTGCACTGGAGGAGGGCTCTGTGCAGTGAGTTACAGTGCACTGGGACTGGGCTCTTTGCAGTGAGTTACAGTGCACTGGGGGAGGGCTCTGTGCAGTGAGTTACACTACACTAGGGAAGGGCTCTGTGCAGTGAGTTACAGTGCACTGGGACTGGGCTCTTTGCAGTGAGTTACAGTGCACTGGGACTGGGCTCTTTGCAGTGAGTTACAGTGAACTGGTAGAGGGCTCTGTGCAGTGAGTTACATTGCACTGGGACTGGGCTCTTTGCAGTGAGTTACAGTGCACTGGGACTGGGCTCTTTGCAGTGAGTTACAGTGCACTGGGACTGGGCTCTTTGCAGTGAGTTACAGTGCACTGGGACTGGGCTCTTTGCAGTGAGTTATAGTGCACTGGGACTGGGCTATGTGCAGTGAGTTACAGTGCACTGGGGGCGGTCTCTGTGCAGTGAGTTACAGTGCACTGGGACTGGGCTCTGTGCAGTGAGTTCCAGTGCACTTGGGAAGGGCTCTGTGCAGTGAGTTACAGTGCATTGGGAGGGCTCTGTGCAGTGAGATGCAGTGCACTGGCACTGGGCTCGGTGCAGTGAGTTACAGTACACTGGGGGAGGGCTCTGTACAGTGAGATACAGTGCACTGGGACTGGGCTTTGTGCAGTGAGTTACAGTACACTGGGGGAGTGCTCTGTGCAGTGAGTTACAGTGCACTTGGGGAGGGCTCTGTGTGGTGAGTTACAGTGCACTGGGGGAGGGCTCTGTGCAGTGAGATGCAGTGCACTGGGACTGGGCTCCGTGCAGTGAGATACAGTGCACTGGGACTGGGCTTTGTGCAGTGAGTTACAGTACACTGGGGGAGTGCTCTGTGCAGTGAGTTACAGTGCACTGGGACTGGGCTCTGTGCAATGAGTTACTGTGCACTGGGGAAGGGCTCTGTACAGTGAGTTACAATGCACTAGGGGAGGGCTCTGTGCAGTGAGTTACAGTGCACTGGGACTGGGCTCTGTGCAGTGAGTTACAGAGCACTGGGGGAGGGCTCTGTGCAGTGAGTTACAGTGCACTGGGACTGGGCTCTGTGCAGTGAGTTCCAGTGCACTGGGGAAGGGCTCTGTACAGTGAGTTACTGTGCACTGGGACTGGGCTCTGCAGAGAGTTACATTGAACTGGAGGAGGGCTCTGTGCAGTGAGTTGAAGTGCTCTGTGCAGTGAGTTACAGTGCACTGGGACTGGGCTCTGTGCAGTGAGTTACAGTGCACTGGGACTGGTCTCTGTGCAGTGAGCTACAGTGCACTGGGGGAGGTCTCTGTGCAGTGAATTACATTGCACTGGGACTGGGCTCTGTGCAGTGAATTCCAGTGCACTGGGGAAGGGCTCTGTGCAGTGAGTTACAGTGCACTGGGAGGGCTCTGTGCAGTGAGTTACAGTGCACTGGGACTGGGCTCCGTGCTGTGAGATACAGTGCACTGGGACTGGTGTTTTGTGTAGTGAGTTACAGTACACTGGAGGAGGGCTCTGTGCAGTGAGTTACAGTGCACTGGGACTGGTCTCTGTGCAGTGAGTTACAGTGCACTGGGACTGGGCTCTGTGCAGTGAGTTACAGTGCGCTGGTAGAGGGCTCTGTGCAGTGAGTTACAGTGCACTGGGGAAGGGCTCTGTGCAGTGAGTTGCAGTGCACAGGGGGAGGGCTCTGTGCAGTGAGTTACAGTGCACTGTGGAAGGGCTCTCTGCAGTGATTTACAGTGCACTGAGACTGGGCTCTGTGCCGTGAGCTCCAGTGCACTGGGGGACTGGTCTCTGTGCAGTGAGCTACAGTGCACCGGGGGAGGGCTCTGTGCAGTGAGTTACAGTGCACTGGGACTGGGCTCTGTAAAGTGAGTTACAGTGCACTGGTGGAGGGCTCTGTGCAGTGAGTTACAATGCACTGGGACTGGGCTCTGTGCAGTGAGTTACAATGCACTGGGACTGGGCTCTGTGCAGTGAGTTACAGTGCACTAGGGGAGGGCTCTGTGCAGTGAGTTGCAGTGCACTGGGGGAGGGCTTTGTGTAGTGAGTTACAGTGCACTGCCGAAGGACTCTCTGCAGTGAGTTACAGTACACTGGAACTGGGCTCTGTGAAGTGAGTTACAGTGCACTGGGCAAGGGCTCTGTGTAGTGAGTAACAGTGCACTGGGCAAGGGCTCTGTGAAGTGAGTTACAGTGCACCGGGGGAGGGCTCTGTGCAGTGAGTTACAGTGCACTGGGACTGGGCTCTGTAAAGTGAGTTACAGTGCACTGGTGGAGGGCTCTGTGCAGTGAGTTACATTGCATTGGGGTGGGCTCTGTGCAGAAAGTTACAGTGCACTGGGGGAGGGCTCTGTGCAGTGAGTTACATTGCACTGGGGGAGGGCTCTCTGCAGTGAGTTACTGTACACTGGGGGAGGGCTCTGTGCAGTGAGTTACAGTGCACTGGGGAAGTGCCCTGTGCAGTGAGTTAAAGTGCACTGGGCAAGGGCTCTGTGTAGTGAGTAACAGTGCACTGGGCAAGGGCTCTGTGTAGTCAGTAACAGTGCACTGGGGGAGGGCTTTGTGTAGTGAGTTACAGTGCACTGGGGGAGGGCTTTGGGTAGTGAGTTACAGTGCAGTGCGGAAGGGCTCTCTGCAGTGAGTTACTGTGCAGTGGGGGAGGGCACTGTGCAGTGAGTAACTGTGCACTGGGACTGGGCTCTGCAGAGAGTTACATTGCACTGGGGGAGGTCTCTGTGCAGTGAGTTACAGTGCACTGGGGGAGTGCTCTGTGCAGTGAGTTACAGTGCACTGGGACTGGGCTCTGTGCAATGAGTTACTGTGCACTGGGGAAGGGCTCTGTACAGTGAGTTACAGTGCACTGGGGCACGGCTCTGCAGTGAGTTACAGAGCACTGAGGCTGGGCTCTGTACAGTGAGTTACTGTGCACTGGAACTGGGCTCTGCAGAGAGTTACATTGAACTGGGGGAGGGCTCTGTGCAGTGAGTTGAAGTGCTCTGTGCAGTGAGTTACAGTGCACTGGGACTGGGCTCTGAGCAGTGAGTTACAGTGCACTGGGACTGGTCTCTGCGCAGTGAGCTACAGTGCACTGGGGGAGGGCTCTGTGCAGTGAGTTACATTGCACTGGGACTGGGCTCTGTGCAGTGAGTTACAGTGCACTGGGGGAGGGCTCTGTGCAGTGAGTTACAGTGCACTGGGACTGGGCTCTGTGCAGTGTGTTCCAGTGCACTGGGGAAGGGCTCTGTGCAGTGAGTTACAGTGCACTGGGACTGGGCTCCGTGCAGTGAGTTACAGTGCACTGGGACTGGGCTCTGTGCAGTGAGTTACAGTGCACTGGGACTGGGCTCTGTGCAGTGAGCTACAGTGCACTGGTAGAGGGCTCTGTGCAGTGAGTTACAGTGCACTGGGGAAGGGCTCTGTGCAGTGAGTTACAGTGCACTGGGGGAGGGCTCTGTGCAGTGAGTTACAGTGCACTGTGGAAGGGCTCTCTGCAGTGATTTACAGTGCACTGGGACTGGGCTCTGTTTAGTGAGTTACAGTGCACTGGGGGAGGGCTTTGTGTAGTGAGTTACAGTGCACTGCGGAAGGACTCTCTGCAGTGAGTTACTGTGCACTGGGACTGGGCTCTGTGCAATGAGTTACTGTGCACTGGGGACGGGCTCTGTGCAGTGAGTTGAAGTGCTCTGTGCAGTGAGTTACAGTGCACTGGGACTGGGCTCTGTGCAGTGAGTTACAGTGAACTGGGACTGGTCTCTGTGCAGTGAGTTACAGTGCACTGGGGAAGGGCTCTGTGCAGTGAGTTACAGTGCACTGGGACTGGGCTCTGTGCAGTGAGTTACAGTGCACTGGGGGCGGTCTCTGTGCAGTGAGTTACAGTGCACTGGGGGCGGTCTCTGTGCAGTGAGTTACAGTGCACTGGGACTGGGCTCTGTGCAGTGAGTTACAGTGCACTGGTAGAGGGCTCTGTGCAGTGAGTTACAGTGCACTGGGGAAGGGCTCTGTGCAGTGAGTTACAGTGCACTGGGGGAGGGCTCTGTGCAGTGAGTTACAGTGCACGGTGGAAGGGCTCTCTGCAGTGATTTACAATGCACTGGGACTGGGCTCTGTGCAGTGAGCTACAGTGCACTGGGGGACTGGTCTCTGTGCAGTGAGTTACAGTGCACTGGGGGAGGGCTCTGTTTAGTGAGTTACAGTGCACTGGGGGAGGGCTTTGTGTAGTGAGTTACAGTGCACTGCGGAAGGACTCTCTGCAGTGAGTTACTGTGCACTGGGGACGGGCTCTGTGCAGTGAGTTGAAGTGCTCTGTGCAGTGAGTTACAGTGAACTGGGACTGGTCTCTGTGCAGTGAGTTACAGTGCACTGGGACTGGGCTCTGTGCAGTGAATTACAGTGCACTGGGGGCGGTCTCTGTGCAGTGAGTTACAGTGCACTGGGGGCGGTCTCTGTGCAGTGAGTTACAGTGCACTGGGACTGGGCTCTGTGCAGTGAGTTACAGTGCACTGGTAGAGGGCTCTGTGCAGTGAGTTACAGTGCACTTGTGAAGGGCTCTGTGCAGTGAGTTACAGTGCACTGTGGAAGGGCTCTCTGCAGTGATTTACAGTGCACTGGGGAAGGGCTCTGTGCAGTGAGTTACAGGGCACTGGGAGGGCTCTGTGCAGTGAAGTACAGTGCACAGGCTCTGGGCTCGGTGCAGTGAGTTACAGTGCACTGGGGCTGGGCTCCGTGCAGTGAGATACAGTGCAATGGGACTGGGCTTTCTGCAGTGAGTTACAGTACACTGGGGGAGTGCTCTGTGCAGTGAGTTACACTGCAATGGGGAAGAGGTCTGTGCAGTGAGTTACAGTGCACTGGGAGGGCCCTGTGTAGTGAGATACAGTGCACTGGGACTGGGCTCGGTGCAGTGAGTTACAGTACACTGGGGGAGGGCTCTGTGCAGTGAGATGCAGTGCACTGGGACTGGGCTCCGTGCAGTGAGATACAGTGCACTGGGACTGGGCTTTGTGCAGTGAGTTACAGTACACTGGGGGAGTGCTCTGTGCAGTGAGTTACAGTGCAATGGGGGAGGGCTCTGTGCAGTGAGTTACAGTGCACTGGGGGAGGGGTCTATGAAGTGAGTTACATTGCACTGGAGGAGGGCTCTGTGCAGTGAGTTACAGTGCACTGGGACTGGGCTCTTTGCAGTGAGTTACAGTGCACTGGTAGAGGGCTCTGTGCAGTGAGTTACAGTGCACTTGTGAAGTGCTCTGTGCAGTGAGTTACAGTGCACTGGGGGAGGGGTCTATGAAGTGAGTTACATTGCACTGGAGGAGGGCTCTGTGCAGTGAGTTACAGTGCACTGGGACTGGGCTCTTTGCAGTGAGTTACAGTGCACTGGGGGAGGGCTCTGTGCAGTGAGTTACACTACACTAGGGAAGGGCTCTGTGCAGTGAGTTACAGTGCACTGGGACTGGGCTCTTTGCAGTGAGTTACAGTGCACTGGGACTGGGCTCTTTGCAGTGAGTTACAGTGAACTGGTAGAGGGCTCTGTGCAGTGAGTTACATTGCACTGGGACTGGGCTCTTTGCAGTGAGTTACAGTGCACTGGGACTGGGCTCTTTGCAGTGAGTTACAGTGCACTGGGACTGGGCTCTTTGCAGTGAGTTACAGTGCACTGGGACTGGGCTCTTTGCAGTGAGTTATAGTGCACTGGGACTGGGCTATGTGCAGTGAGTTCCAGTGCACTGGGGGCGGTCTCTGTGCAGTGAGTTACAGTGCACTGGGACTGGGCTCTGTGCAGTGAGTTCCAGTGCACTTGGGAAGGGCTCTGTGCAGTGAGTTACAGTGCATTGGGAGGGCTCTGTGCAGTGAGATGCAGTGCACTGGCACTGGGCTCGGTGCAGTGAGTTACAGTACACTGGGGGAGGGCTCTGTACAGTGAGATACAGTGCACTGGGACTGGGCTTTGTGCAGTGAGTTACAGTACACTGGGGGAGTGCTCTGTGCAGTGAGTTACAGTGCACTTGGGGAGGGCTCTGTGTGGTGAGTTACAGTGCACTGGGGGAGAGCTCTGTGCAGTGAGTTACAGTGCACTGGGGGAGGGGTCTATGAAGTGAGTTACATTGCACTGGAGGAGGACTCTGCAGTGAGTTACAGTGCACTCGGACTGGGCTCTTTGCAGTGAGTTACAGTGCACTGGTAGAGGGCTCTGTGCAGTGAGTTACAGTGCACTTGTGAAGGGCTCTGTGCAGTGAGTTACAGTGCACCGGGAGAGGGCTCTGTGCAGTGAGTTACACTGCACTGGGGAAGGGCTCTGTGCAGTGAGTTACAGTGCACTGGGACTGGGCTCTTTGCAGTGAGTTACAGTGCACTGGGACTGGGCTCTTTGCAGTGAGTTACAGTGCACTGGTCGAGGGCTCTGTGCAGTGAGTTACATTGCACTGGGACTGGGCTCTTTGCAGTGAGTTATAGTGCACTGGGACTGGGCTATGTGCAGTGAGTTACAGTGCACTGGGGGCGGTCTCTGTGCAGTGAGTTACAGTGCACTGGGACTGGGCTCTGTGCAGTGAGTTCCAGTGCACTTGGGAAGGGCTCTGTGCAGTGAGTTACAGTGCATTGGGAGGGCTCTGTGCAGTGAGATGCAGTGCACTGGCACTGGGCTCGGTGCAGTGAGTTACAGTACACTGGGGGAGGGCTCTGTACAGTGAGATACAGTGCACTGGGACTGGGCTTTGTGCAGTGAGTTACAGTACACTGGGGGAGTGCTCTGTGCAGTGAGTTACAGTGCACTTGGGGAGGGCTCTGTGTGGTGAGTTACAGTGCACTGGGGGAGAGCTCTGTGCAGTGAGTTACAGTGCACTGGGGGAGGGGTCTATGAAGTGAGTTACATTGCACTGGAGGAGGACTCTGCAGTGAGTTACAGTGCACTCGGACTGGGCTCTTTGCAGTGAGTTACAGTGCACTGGTAGAGGGCTCTGTGCAGTGAGTTACAGTGCACTTGTGAAGGGCTCTGTGCAGTGAGTTACAGTGCACCGGGAGAGGGCTCTGTGCAGTGAGTTACACTGCACTGGGGAAGGGCTCTGTGCAGTGAGTTACAGTGCACTGGGACTGGGCTCTTTGCAGTGAGTTACAGTGCACTGGGACTGGGCTCTTTGCAGTGAGTTACAGTGCACTGGTCGAGGGCTCTGTGCAGTGAGTTACATTGCACTGGGACTGGGCTCTTTGCAGTGAGTTACAGTGCACTGGGACTGGGCTTTGTGCAGTGAGTTAGAGTACACTGGGGGAGTGCTCTGTGCAGTGAGTTACAGTGCAATGGGGGAGGGCTCTGTGCAGTGAGTTACAGTGCAATGGGGGAGGGCTCTGTGCAGTGAGTTACAGTGCACTGGGGGAGAGCTCTGTGCAGTGAGTTACAGTGCACTGGGACTGGGCGCTTTGCAGTGAGTTACAGTGCACTGGTAGAGGGCTCTGTGCAGTGAGTTACAGTGCACTTGTGAAGGGCTCTGTGCAGTGAGTTACAGTGCACCGGGGGAGGGCTCTGTGCAGTGAGTTACACTGCACTGGGGAAGGGCTCTGTGCAGTGAGTTACAGTGCACTGGAACTGGGCTCTTTGCAGTGAGTTACAGTGCACTGGGACTGGGCTCTTTGCAGTGAGTTACAGTGCACTGGTAGTGGGCTCTGTGCAGTGAGTTACATTGCACTGGGACTGGGCTCTTTGCAGTGAGTTACAGTGCACTGGGACTGGGCTCTTTGCAGTGAGTTACAGTGCACTGGGACTGGGCTCTTTGCAGTGAGTTACAGTGCACTGGGACTGGGCTCTTTGCAGTGAGTTACAGTGCACTGGGACTGGGCTCTTTGCAGTGAGTTATAGTGCACTGGGACTGGGCTCTTTGCAGTGAGTTACAGTGCACTGTAGAGGGCTCTGTGCAGTGAGTTACAGTACACTGGGGGAGTACTCTGTGCAGTGAGTTACAGTGCAATGGGGGAGGGCTCTGTGCAGTGAGTTACAGTGCACTGGGGGAGAGCTCTGTGCAGTGAGTTACAGTGCACTGGGACTGGGCGCTTTGCAGTGAGTTACAGTGCACTGGTAGAGGGCTCTGTGCAGTGAGTTACAGTGCACTTGTGAAGGGCGCTGTGCAGTGAGTTACAGTGCACCGGGGGAGGGCTCTGTGCAGTGAGTTACACTGCACTGGGGAAGGGCTCTGTGGAGTGAGTTACAGTGCACTGGGACTGGGCTCTTTGCAGTGAGTTACAGTGCACTGGGACTGGGCTCTTTGCAGTGAGTTACAGTGCACTGGTAGTGGGCTCTGTGCAGTGAGTTACATTGCACTGGGACTGGGCTCTTTGCAGTGAGTTACAGTGCACTGGGACTGGGCTCTTTGCAGTGAGTTACAGTGCACTGGGACTGGGCTCTTTGCAGTGAGTTACATTGCACTGGGACTGGGCTCTGTGCAGTTTGTTACAGTGCCCTGTTGGAGGGCTCTGTGCAGTGAGTTACAGTGCACTGGGGGAGGGCTCTGTGCAGTGAGTTACAATGCACTGGGACTGGGCTCTGTGCAGTGAGTTACAGTGCACTGGGGGAGGGCTTTGTGTAGTGAGTTACAGTGCACTGCGGAAGGACTCTCTGCAGTGAGTTACTGTGCACTGGGACTGGGCTCTGTGCAATGAGTTACTGTGCACTGGGACTGGGCTCTGTGCAGTGAGTTACAGTGAACTGGGACTGGGCTCTGTGCAGTGAGTTACTGTGCACTGGGGGAGGACTTTGTGTAGTGAGTTACAGTGCACTGCGGAAGGACTCTCTGCAGTGAGTTACAGTGCACTAGGACTGGGCTCTGTGCAATGAGTTACTGTGCACTGGGGACGGGCTCTGTGCAGTGACTGGAAGTGCTCTGTGCAGTGAGTTACAGTGCACTGGGACTGGGCTCTGTGCAGTGAGTTACAGTGAACTGGGACTGGTCTCTGTGCAGTGAGTTACAGTGCACTGGGACTGGGCTCTGTGCAGTGAGTTACAGTGCACTGGGACTGGGCTCTGTGCAGTGAGCTACAGTGCACTGGTAGAGGGCTCTGTGCAGTGAGTTACAGTGCACTGGGGAAGGGCTCTGTGCAGTGAGTTACAGTGCACTGGGGGAGGGCTCTGTGCAGTGAGTTACAGTGCACTGTGGAAGGGCTCTCTGCAGTGATTTACAGTGCACTGGGACTGGGCTCTGTTTAGTGAGTTACAGTGCACTGGGGGAGGGCTCTGTGCAGTGAGTTACAGTGCACTGCGGAAGGACTCTCTGCAGTGAGTTACTGTGCACTGGGACTGGGCTCTGTGCAATGAGTTACTGTGCACTGGGGACGGGCTCTGTGCAGTGAGTTGAAGTGCTCTGTGCAGTGAGTTACAGTGCACTGGGACTGGGCTCTGTGCAGTGAGTTACAGTGAACTGGGACTGGTCTCTGTGCAGTGAGTTACAGTGCACTGGGGAAGGGCTCTGTGCAGTGAGTTACAGTGCACTGGGACTGGGCTCTGTGCAGTGAGTTACAGTGCACTGGGGGCGGTCTCTGTGCAGTGAGTTACAGTGCACTGGGGGCGGTCTCTGTGCAGTGAGTTACAGTGCACTGGGACTGGGCTCTGTGCAGTGAGTTACAGTGCACTGGTAGAGGGCTCTGTGCAGTGAGTTACAGTGCACTGGGGAAGGGCTCTGTGCAGTGAGTTACAGTGCACTGGGGGAGGGCTCTGTGCAGTGAGTTACAGTGCACGGTGGAAGGGCTCTCTGCAGTGATTTACAATGCACTGGGACTGGGCTCTGTGCAGTGAGCTACAGTGCACTGGGGGACTGGTCTCTGTGCAGTGAGTTACAGTGCACTGGGGGAGGGCTCTGTTTAGTGAGTTACAGTGCACTGGGGGAGGGCTTTGTGTAGTGAGTTACAGTGCACTGCGGAAGGACTCTCTGCAGTGAGTTACTGTGCACTGGGGACGGGCTCTGTGCAGTGATTTGAAGTGCTCTGTGCAGTGAGTTACAGTGAACTGGGACTGGTCTCTGTGCAGTGAGTTACAGTGCACTGGGACTGGGCTCTGTGCAGTGAATTACAGTGCACTGGGGGCGATCTCTGTGCAGTGAGTTACAGTGCACTGGGGGCGGTCTCTGTGCAGTGAGTTACAGTGCACTGGGACTGGGCTCTGTGCAGTGAGTTACAGTGCACTGGTAGAGGGCTCTGTGCAGTGAGTTACAGTGCACTTGTGAAGGGCTCTGTGCAGTGAGTTACAGTGCACTGTGGAAGGGCTCTCTGCAGTGATTTACAGTGCACTGGGGAAGGGCTCTGTGCAGTGAGTTACAGGGCACTGGGAGGGCTCTGTGCAGTGAAGTACAGTGCACAGGCTCTGGGCTCGGTGCAGTGAGTTACAGTGCACTGGGACTGGGCTCTGTGCAGTGAGTTACAGTGCACTGGGGGCGGTCTCTGTGCAGTGAGTTACAGTGCACTGGGGCTGGGCTCCGTGCAGTGAGATACAGTGCAATGGGACTGGGCTTTCTGCGGTGAGTTACAGTACACTGGGGGAGTGCTCTGTGCAGTGAGTTACACTGCAATGGGGGAGGGCTCTGTGCAGTGAGTTCCAGTGCACTGGGGAAGAGGTCTGTGCAGTGAGTTACAGTGCACTGGGAGGGCTCTGTGTAGTGAGATACAGTGCACTGGGACTGGGCTCGGTGCAGTGAGTTACAGTACACTGGGGGAGGGCTCTGTGCAGTGAGATGCAGTGCACTGGGACTGGGCTCCGTGCAGTGAGATACAGTGCACTGGGACTGGGCTTTGTGCAGTGAGTTACAGTACACTGGGGGAGTGCTCTGTGCAGTGAGTTACAGTGCAATGGGGGAGGGCTCTGTGCAGTGAGTTACAGTGCACTGGGGGAGGGGTCTATGAAGTGAGTTACATTGCACTGGAGGAGAGCTCTGTGCAGTGAGTTACAGTGCACTGGGACTGGGCTCTTTGCAGTGAGTTACAGTGCACTGGTAGAGGGCTCTGTGCAGTGAGTTACAGTGCACTTGTGAAGGGCTCTGTGCAGTGAGTTACAGTGCACTGGGGGAGGGGTCTATGAAGTGAGTTACATTGCACTGGAGGAGGGCTCTGTGCAGTGAGTTACAGTGCACTGCGGAAGGACTCTCTGCAGTGAGTTACAGTGCACTAGGACTGGGCTCTGTGCAATGAGTTACTGTGCACTGGGGACGGGCTCTGTGCAGTGACTGGAAGTGCTCTGTGCAGTGAGTTACAGTGCACTGGGACTGGGCTCTGTGCAGTGAGTTACAGTGAACTGGGACTGGTCTCTGTGCAGTGAGTTACAGTGCACTGGGACTGGGCTCTGTGCAGTGAGTTACAGTGCACTGGGACTGGGCTCTGTGCAGTGAGCTACAGTGCACTGGTAGAGGGCTCTGTGCAGTGAGTTACAGTGCACTGGGGAAGGGCTCTGTGCAGTGAGTTACAGTGCACTGGGGGAGGGCTCTGTGCAGTGAGTTACAGTGCACTGTGGAAGGGCTCTCTGCAGTGATTTACAGTGCACTGGGACTGGGCTCTGTTTAGTGAGTTACAGTGCACTGGGGGAGGGCTCTGTGCAGTGAGTTACAGTGCACTGCGGAAGGACTCTCTGCAGTGAGTTACTGTGCACTGGGACTGGGCTCTGTGCAATGAGTTACTGTGCACTGGGGACGGGCTCTGTGCAGTGAGTTGAAGTGCTCTGTGCAGTGAGTTACAGTGCACTGGGACTGGGCTCTGTGCAGTGAGTTACAGTGAACTGGGACTGGTCTCTGTGCAGTGAGTTACAGTGCACTGGGGAAGGGCTCTGTGCAGTGAGTTACAGTGCACTGGGACTGGGCTCTGTGCAGTGAGTTACAGTGCACTGGGGGCGGTCTCTGTGCAGTGAGTTACAGTGCACTGGGGGCGGTCTCTGTGCAGTGAGTTACAGTGCACTGGGACTGGGCTCTGTGCAGTGAGTTACAGTGCACTGGTAGAGGGCTCTGTGCAGTGAGTTACAGTGCACTGGGGAAGGGCTCTGTGCAGTGAGTTACAGTGCACTGGGGGAGGGCTCTGTGCAGTGAGTTACAGTGCACGGTGGAAGGGCTCTCTGCAGTGATTTACAATGCACTGGGACTGGGCTCTGTGCAGTGAGCTACAGTGCACTGGGGGACTGGTCTCTGTGCAGTGAGTTACAGTGCACTGGGGGAGGGCTCTGTTTAGTGAGTTACAGTGCACTGGGGGAGGGCTTTGTGTAGTGAGTTACAGTGCACTGCGGAAGGACTCTCTGCAGTGAGTTACTGTGCACTGGGGACGGGCTCTGTGCAGTGATTTGAAGTGCTCTGTGCAGTGAGTTACAGTGAACTGGGACTGGTCTCTGTGCAGTGAGTTACAGTGCACTGGGACTGGGCTCTGTGCAGTGAATTACAGTGCACTGGGGGCGATCTCTGTGCAGTGAGTTACAGTGCACTGGGGGCGGTCTCTGTGCAGTGAGTTACAGTGCACTGGGACTGGGCTCTGTGCAGTGAGTTACAGTGCACTGGTAGAGGGCTCTGTGCAGTGAGTTACAGTGCACTTGTGAAGGGCTCTGTGCAGTGAGTTACAGTGCACTGTGGAAGGGCTCTCTGCAGTGATTTACAGTGCACTGGGGAAGGGCTCTGTGCAGTGAGTTACAGGGCACTGGGAGGGCTCTGTGCAGTGAAGTACAGTGCACAGGCTCTGGGCTCGGTGCAGTGAGTTACAGTGCACTGGGACTGGGCTCTGTGCAGTGAGTTACAGTGCACTGGGGGCGGTCTCTGTGCAGTGAGTTACAGTGCACTGGGGCTGGGCTCCGTGCAGTGAGATACAGTGCAATGGGACTGGGCTTTCTGCGGTGAGTTACAGTACACTGGGGGAGTGCTCTGTGCAGTGAGTTACACTGCAATGGGGGAGGGCTCTGTGCAGTGAGTTCCAGTGCACTGGGGAAGAGGTCTGTGCAGTGAGTTACAGTGCACTGGGAGGGCTCTGTGTAGTGAGATACAGTGCACTGGGACTGGGCTCGGTGCAGTGAGTTACAGTACACTGGGGGAGGGCTCTGTGCAGTGAGATGCAGTGCACTGGGACTGGGCTCCGTGCAGTGAGATACAGTGCACTGGGACTGGGCTTTGTGCAGTGAGTTACAGTACACTGGGGGAGTGCTCTGTGCAGTGAGTTACAGTGCAATGGGGGAGGGCTCTGTGCAGTGAGTTACAGTGCACTGGGGGAGGGGTCTATGAAGTGAGTTACATTGCACTGGAGGAGGGCTCTGTGCAGTGAGTTACAGTGCACTGGGACTGGGCTCTTTGCAGTGAGTTACAGTGCACTGGTAGAGGGCTCTGTGCAGTGAGTTACAGTGCACTTGTGAAGGGCTCTGTGCAGTGAGTTACAGTGCACTGGGGGAGGGGTCTATGAAGTGAGTTACATTGCACTGGAGGAGGGCTCTGTGCAGTGAGTTACAGTGCACTGGGACTGGGCTCTTTGCAGTGAGTTACAGTGCACTGGGGGAGGGCTCTGTGCAGTGAGTTACACTACACTAGGGAAGGGCTCTGTGCAGTGAGTTACAGTGCACTGGGACTGGGCTCTTTGCAGTGAGTTACAGTGCACTGGGACTGGGCTCTTTGCAGTGAGTTACAGTGAACTGGTAGAGGGCTCTGTGCAGTGAGTTACATTGCACTGGGACTGGGCTCTTTCCAGTGAGTTACAGTACACTGGGAGTGGGCTCTGTGCAGTGAGTTACAGTGCACTGGGACTGGGCTCTTTGCAGTGAGTTACAGTGCACTGGGACTGGGCTCTTTGCAGTGAGTTATAGTGCACTGGGACTGGGCTATGTGCAGTGAGTTACAGTGCACTGGGGGCGGTCTCTGTGCAGTGAGTTACAGTGCACTGGGACTGGGCTCTGTGCAGTGAGTTCCAGTGCACTTGGGAAGGGCTCTGTGCAGTGAGTTACAGTGCATTGGGAGGGCTCTGTGCAGTGAGATGCAGTGCACTGGCACTGGGCTCGGTGCAGTGAGTTACAGTACACTGGGGGAGGGCTCTGTACAGTGAGATACAGTGCACTGGGACTGGGCTTTGTGCAGTGAGTTACAGTACACTGGGGGAGTGCTCTGTGCAGTGAGTTACAGTGCACTTGGGGAGGGCTCTGTGTGGTGAGTTACAGTACACTGGGGGAGGGCTCTGTGCAGTGAGATGCAGTGCACTGGGACTGGGCTCCGTGCAGTGAGATACAGTGCACTGGGACTGGGCTTTGTGCAGTGAGTTACAGTACACTGGGGGAGTGCTCTGTGCAGTGAGTTACAGTGCAATGGGGGAGGGCTCTGTGCAGTGAGTTACAGTGCACTGGGGGAGGGGTCTATGAAGTGAGTTACATTGCACTGGAGGAGGGCTCTGTGCAGTGAGTTACAGTGCACTGGGACTGGGCTCTTTGCAGTGAGTTACAGTGCACTGGTAGAGGGCTCTGTGCAGTGAGTTACAGTGCACTTGTGAAGGGCTCTGTGCAGTGAGTTACAGTGCACTGGGGGAGGGGTCTATGAAGTGAGTTACATTGCACTGGAGGAGGGCTCTGTGCAGTGAGTTACAGTGCACTGGGACTGGGCTCTTTGCAGTGAGTTACAGTGCACTGGGGGAGGGCTCTGTGCAGTGAGTTACACTACACTAGGGAAGGGCTCTGTGCAGTGAGTTACAGTGCACTGGGACTGGGCTCTTTGCAGTGAGTTACAGTGCACTGGGACTGGGCTCTTTGCAGTGAGTTACAGTGAACTGGTAGAGGGCTCTGTGCAGTGAGTTACATTGCACTGGGACTGGGCTCTTTGCAGTGAGTTACAGTGCACTGGGACTGGGCTCTTTGCAGTGAGTTACAGTGCACTGGGACTGGGCTCTTTGCAGTGAGTTACAGTGCACTGGGACTGGGCTCTTTGCAGTGAGTTATAGTGCACTGGGACTGGGCTATGTGCAGTGAGTTACAGTGCACTGGGGGCGGTCTCTGTGCAGTGAGTTACAGTGCACTGGGACTGGGCTCTGTGCAGTGAGTTCCAGTGCACTTGGGAAGGGCTCTGTGCAGTGAGTTACAGTGCATTGGGAGGGCTCTGTGCAGTGAGATGCAGTGCACTGGCACTGGGCTCGGTGCAGTGAGTTACAGTACACTGGGGGAGGGCTCTGTACAGTGAGATACAGTGCACTGGGACTGGGCTTTGTGCAGTGAGTTACAGTACACTGGGGGAGTGCTCTGTGCAGTGAGTTACAGTGCACTTGGGGAGGGCTCTGTGTGGTGAGTTACAGTGCACTGGGGGAGAGCTCTGTGCAGTGAGTTACAGTGCACTGGGGGAGGGGTCTATGAAGTGAGTTACATTGCACTGGAGGAGGACTCTGCAGTGAGTTACAGTGCACTCGGACTGGGCTCTTTGCAGTGAGTTACAGTGCACTGGTAGAGGGCTCTGTGCAGTGAGTTACAGTGCACTTGTGAAGGGCTCTGTGCAGTGAGTTACAGTGCACCGGGAGAGGGCTCTGTGCAGTGAGTTACACTGCACTGGGGAAGGGCTCTGTGCAGTGAGTTACAGTGCACTGGGACTGGGCTCTTTGCAGTGAGTTACAGTGCACTGGGACTGGGCTCTTTGCAGTGAGTTACAGTGCACTGGTCGAGGGCTCTGTGCAGTGAGTTACATTGCACTGGGACTGGGCTCTTTGCAGTGAGTTATAGTGCACTGGGACTGGGCTATGTGCAGTGAGTTACAGTGCACTGGGGGCGGTCTCTGTGCAGTGAGTTACAGTGCACTGGGACTGGGCTCTGTGCAGTGAGTTCCAGTGCACTTGGGAAGGGCTCTGTGCAGTGAGTTACAGTGCATTGGGAGGGCTCTGTGCAGTGAGATGCAGTGCACTGGCACTGGGCTCGGTGCAGTGAGTTACAGTACACTGGGGGAGGGCTCTGTACAGTGAGATACAGTGCACTGGGACTGGGCTTTGTGCAGTGAGTTACAGTACACTGGGGGAGTGCTCTGTGCAGTGAGTTACAGTGCACTTGGGGAGGGCTCTGTGTGGTGAGTTACAGTGCACTGGGGGAGAGCTCTGTGCAGTGAGTTACAGTGCACTGGGGGAGGGGTCTATGAAGTGAGTTACATTGCACTGGAGGAGGACTCTGCAGTGAGTTACAGTGCACTCGGACTGGGCTCTTTGCAGTGAGTTACAGTGCACTGGTAGAGGGCTCTGTGCAGTGAGTTACAGTGCACTTGTGAAGGGCTCTGTGCAGTGAGTTACAGTGCACCGGGAGAGGGCTCTGTGCAGTGAGTTACACTGCACTGGGGAAGGGCTCTGTGCAGTGAGTTACAGTGCACTGGGACTGGGCTCTTTGCAGTGAGTTACAGTGCACTGGGACTGGGCTCTTTGCAGTGAGTTACAGTGCACTGGTCGAGGGCTCTGTGCAGTGAGTTACATTGCACTGGGACTGGGCTCTTTGCAGTGAGTTACAGTGCACTGGGACTGGGCTTTGTGCAGTGAGTTACAGTACACTGGGGGAGTGCTCTGTGCAGTGAGTTACAGTGCAATGGGGGAGGGCTCTGTGCAGTGAGTTACAGTGCAATGGGGGAGGGCTCTGTGCAGTGAGTTACAGTGCACTGGGGGAGAGCTCTGTGCAGTGAGTTACAGTGCACTGGGACTGGGCGCTTTGCAGTGAGTTACAGTGCACTGGTAGAGGGCTCTGTGCAGTGAGTTACAGTGCACTTGTGAAGGGCTCTGTGCAGTGAGTTACAGTGCACCGGGGGAGGGCTCTGTGCAGTGAGTTACACTGCACTGGGGAAGGGCTCTGTGCAGTGAGTTACAGTGCACTGGAACTGGGCTCTTTGCAGTGAGTTACAGTGCACTGGGACTGGGCTCTTTGCAGTGAGTTACAGTGCACTGGTAGTGGGCTCTGTGCAGTGAGTTACATTGCACTGGGACTGGGCTCTTTGCAGTGAGTTACAGTGCACTGGGACTGGGCTCTTTGCAGTGAGTTACAGTGCACTGGGACTGGGCTCTTTGCAGTGAGTTACAGTGCACTGGGACTGGGCTCTTTGCAGTGAGTTACAGTGCACTGGGACTGGGCTCTTTGCAGTGAGTTATAGTGCACTGGGACTGGGCTCTTTGCAGTGAGTTACAGTGCACTGTAGAGGGCTCTGTGCAGTGAGTTACAGTACACTGGGGGAGTACTCTGTGCAGTGAGTTACAGTGCAATGGGGGAGGGCTCTGTGCAGTGAGTTACAGTGCACTGGGGGAGAGCTCTGTGCAGTGAGTTACAGTGCACTGGGACTGGGCGCTTTGCAGTGAGTTACAGTGCACTGGTAGAGGGCTCTGTGCAGTGAGTTACAGTGCACTTGTGAAGGGCTCTGTGCAGTGAGTTACAGTGCACCGGGGGAGGGCTCTGTGCAGTGAGTTACACTGCACTGGGGAAGGGCTCTGTGCAGTGAGTTACAGTGCACTGGGACTGGGCTCTTTGCAGTGAGTTACAGTGCACTGGGACTGGGCTCTTTGCAGTGAGTTACAGTGCACTGGTAGTGGGCTCTGTGCAGTGAGTTACATTGCACTGGGACTGGGCTCTTTGCAGTGAGTTACAGTGCACTGGGACTGGGCTCTTTGCAGTGAGTTACAGTGCACTGGGACTGGGCTCTTTGCAGTGAGTTACATTGCACTGGGACTGGGCTCTGTGCAGTTTGTTACAGTGCCCTGTTGGAGGGCTCTGTGCAGTGAGTTACACTGCACTGGGGGAGGGCTCTGTGCAGTGAGTTACAATGCACTGGGACTGGGCTCTGTGCAGTGAGTTACAGTGCACTGGGGGAGGGCTTTGTGTAGTGAGTTACAGTGCACTGCGGAAGGACTCTCTGCAGTGAGTTACTGTGCACTGGGACTGGGCTCTGTGCAATGAGTTACTGTGCACTGGGACTGGGCTCTGTGCAGTGAGTTACAGTGAACTGGGACTGGGCTCTGTGCAGTGAGTTACTGTGCACTGGGGGAGGACTTTGTGTAGTGAGTTACAGTGCACTGCGGAAGGACTCTCTGCAGTGAGTTACAGTGCACTAGGACTGGGCTCTGTGCAATGAGTTACTGTGCACTGGGGACGGGCTCTGTGCAGTGACTGGAAGTGCTCTGTGCAGTGAGTTACAGTGCACTGGGACTGGGCTCTGTGCAGTGAGTTACAGTGAACTGGGACTGGTCTCTGTGCAGTGAGTTACAGTGCACTGGGGAAGGGCTCTGTGCAGTGAGTTACAGTGCACTGGGACTGGGCTCTGTGCAGTGAGTTACAGTGCACTGGGGGCGGTCTCTGTGCAGTGAGTTACAGTGCACTGGGGGAGGGCTGTGTGCTGTGAGTTACAGTGCACTGGGACTGGGCTCTGTGCAGTGAGTTACAGTGCACTGGGGGAGGGCTCTGTGCAGTGAGTTACAGTGCACTGGTAGAGGGCTCTCTGCAGTGAGTTACAGTGCACTTGTGAAGGGCTCTGTGCAGTGATTTACAGTGCACTGGGGAAGGGCTCTTTGCAGTGAGTTACAGTGCACTGGGAGGGCTCTGTGCAGTGAGTTACAGTGCACTGGGAGGGCCCTGTGCAGTGAGTTACAGTGCACAGGCTCTGCGCTCGGTGCAGTGAGTTACAGTGCACTGGGACTGGGCTCTGTGCAGTGAGTTACAGTGCACTGGGGGCGGTCTCTGTGCAGTGAGTTACAGTGCACTGGGACTGGGCTCTGTGCAGTGAGTTCCAGTGCACTGGGGAAGGGCTCTGTGCAGTGAGTTACAGTGCATTGGGAGGGCTCTGTGCAGTGAGATGCAGTGCACTGGGACTGGGCTCGTTGCAGTGAGTTACAGTACACTGGGGGAGGGCTCTCTGCAGTGAGATAGAGTGCACTGGGACTGGGCTTTGTGCAGTGAGTTACAGTGCACTTGGGGAGGGCTCTGTGCGGTGAGTTACAGTGCACTGGGGGAGAGCTCTGTGCAGTGAGTTACAGTGCACTGGGGGAGGGGTCTATGAAGTGAGTTACATTGCACTGGAGGAGGACTCTGCAGTGAGTTACAGTGCACTCGGACTGGGCTCTTTGCAGTGAGTTACAGTGCACTGGTAGAGGGCTCTGTGCAGCGAGTTACAGTGCACTTGTGAAGGGCTCTGTGCAGTGAGTTACAGTGCACCGGGGGAGGGCTCTGTGCAGTGAGTTACACTGCACTGGGGAAGGGCTCTGTGCAGTGAGTTACAGTGCACTGGGACTGGGCTCTTTGCAGTGAGTTACAGTGCACTGGGACTGGGCTCTTTGCAGTGAGTTACAGTGCACTGGTCGAGGGCTCTGTGCAGTGAGTTACATTGCACTGGGACTGGGCTCTTTGCAGTGAGTTACAGTGCACTGGGTCTGGGCTCTGTGCAGTGAGTTACAGTGCACTGGGGAAGGGCTCTGTGCAGTGAGTTACAGTGCACTGTGGAAGGGCTCTCTGCAGTGATTTACAGTTCACTGGGACTGGGCTCTGTGCAGTGAGCTACAGTGCACTGGGGGACTGGTCTCTGTGCAGTGAGCTACAGTGCACCGGGGGAGGGCTCTATGCAGTGAGTTACAGTGCACTGGGACTGGGCTCTGTGCAGTGAGTTACAGTGCACTGGTGGAGGGCTCTGTGAAGTGAGTTACAATGCACTGGGACTGGGCTCTGTGCAGTGAGTTACAATGCACTGGGACTGGGCTCTGTGCAGTGAGTTACAGTGCACTGGGGGAGGGCTCTGTGCAGTGAGTTACAGTGCACTGGGGGAGGGCTTTGTGCAGTGAGTTACAGTGCACTGGGACTGGGCTCTGTGCAGTGAGTTACAGTGCACTGGGAGGGCTCTGTGCAGTGAGATACAGTGCACTGGGACTGGGCTCGGTGCAGTGAGTTACAGTACACTGGGGGAGGGCTCTGTGCAGTGAGATACAGTGCACAGGAACTGGGCTCCGTGCAGTGAGATACAGTGCACTGGGACTGGGCTTTGTGCAGTGAGTTACAGTACACTGGGGGAGTGCTCTGTGCAGTGAGTTACAGTGCACTGGGGGAGGGCTCTGTGCAGTGAGTTACAGTGCACTGGGGGAGGGCTCTGTGCAGTGAGTTACAGTGCACTGGGACTGGGCTCTGTGCAGTGAGTTACAGTGCACTGGGACTGGGCTCTGTGCAGTGAGTTACAGTGCACTGGTAGAGGGCTCTGTGCAGTGAGTTACAGTGCACTTGTGAAGGGCTCTGTGCAGTGAGTTACAGTGCACCGGGGGAGGGCTCTGCAGTGAGTTACAGTGCACTGTGGAAGGGCTCTCTGCAGTGATTTACAGTGCACTGGGGAAGGGCTCTGTGCAGTGAGTTACAGTGCACTGGGAGGGCTCTGTGCAGTGAGATACAGTGCACAGGCTCTGGGCTCGGTGCAGTGAGTTACAGTGCACTGGGGGCGGTCTCTGTGCAGTGAGTTACAGTGCACTGGGACTGGGCTCTGTGCAGTGAGTTCCAGTGCACTGGGAGGGCTCTGTGCAGTGAGATACAGTGCACTGGGACTGGGCTTGGTGCAGTGAGTTACAGTACACTGGGGGAGGGCTCTGTGCAGTGAGATACAGTGCAGTGGGACTGGGCTTTGTGCAGTGAGTTACAGTACACTGGGGGAGTGCTCTGTGCAGTGAGTTACAGTGCACTGGGGGAGGGCTCTGTGCGGTGAGTTACAGTGCACTGGGGGAGAGCTCTGTGCAGTGAGTTACAGTGCATTGGGGGAGGGGTCTATGAAGTGAGTTACATTGCACTGGAGGAGGACCCTGTGCGGTGAGTTACAGTGCACTCGGACTGGGCTCTTTGCAGTGAGTTACAGTGCACTGGTAGAGGGCTCTGTGCAGTGAGTTACAGTGCACTTGTGAAGGGCTCTGTGCAGTGAGTTACAGTGCACTGGGGGAGGGCTCTGTGCAGTGAGTTACAGTGCACTGGGACTGGGCTCTGTGCAGTGAGTTACAGTGCACTGGGGGCGGTCTCTGTGCAGTGAGTTACAGTGCACTGGGACTGGGCTCTGTGCAGTGAGTTCCAGTGCACTGGGGAAGAGGTCTGTGCAGTGAGTTACAGTGCACTGGGAGGGTTCTGTGTAGTGAGATACAGTGCACTGGGACTGGGCTCGGTGCAGTGAGTTACAGTACACTGGGGGAGGGCTCTGTGCAGTGAGATACAGTGCACTGGGACTGGGCTCCGTGCAGTGAGATACAGTGCACTGGGACTGGGCTTTGTGCAGTGAGTTACAGTACACTGGGGGAGTGCTCTGTGCAGTGAGTTACAGTGCAATGGGGGAGGGCTCTGTGCAGTGAGTTACAGTGCACTGGGGGAGAGCTCTGTGCAGTGAGTTACACTGCACTGGGGGAGGGGTCTATGAAGTGAGTTACAGTGCACTGGGGAAGAGCTCTGTGTTCATTAAAATGGAGGAAATTTGTGTGGATTTATTTTGTCAAATCTCTGTGTTCTCTGATCTGCTCAATTTTCCAATATTCCTTGGGTGATACAATCCAATGAGCCACGGTGGAGTCAAAGGAAAATGACCCGTGCTTTGATTGCACCTATTTTCTAGAGCTCACGGTAATATATTCGCATGGATAGAGGATTGTCTATCTAACAGAAAACAGAGATTCGGGATAAATGGGTCATTTTCAGGTTGGCAAACTGTAACTAGTGGGGTGCCGCAGGGATCAGTGCTGCGGCCTCAACTATTTACAATCTATATTAATGACTTGGATGAAGGGACCGAGTGTACTGTAGCCAAATTTGCTGATGATTCAAAGATAGGTGGGAAAGCAAATTGTATGGAGGACTCAAAATATCTCCAAAGGGATATAGTTAGGCTAAGTGAGTGGGCAGAAATCTGGCAGATGTAGTATAATGTGGGAAAGTGTGAGGTTATCCACTTTGGTAGGAAAAATAAAAAAAGCAAATTATTATTTAAAGTGGAGAGATTACAAAATGCTGAGGTACAGAGGGATCTGGGGGTCCTTGTACATGAATCACTAAAAGTTAGCATGCAGGTACAGCAAGTAATTAGGGAGGGAAATGGAATGTTGTCCTTTATTGCAAAGGGAATGGAGTATAAAAGCAGGAAAGTCCTGTTACAACTGTACAGGGCGTTGGTGAGACCACACCTGGAGTACTGCGTATAGTTTTGGTCTCCTTATTTAAGGAAGGATATACTTGCATTGGAGGCAGGTCAGAGAAGGTTCACGAGGTTGATTCCGGAGATGAAGGGGTTGTCTTATGAAGAAAGGTTGAGCAGGTTGGGCCTATACTCATTGGAGTTTAGAAGAATGAGAGGGGATCTTATTGAAACATATAAGATTCTGAAGGGGCTTGACAGGGTAGATGCAGAGAGGATGTTTCCCCTCGTGGGGGAATCTAGAACTAGGGGGCATAATTTCAGAATAAGGGGGCACCCATTTAAAACGGAAATGAGGAAGAATTTCTTCTCTCAGAGAGTCGTGAATCTTTGGAATTCTCTTCCCCAGAGAGCTGTGGAGGCTGGGTCATTGAATATATTTAAGGTGGAGATAGACAGATTTTTGAATGGTAAGGAAGTCAAGGGTTATGGGGAGCGGGCAGGGAAGTGGAGTTGAGGCCAAGATCAGATCAGCCATGATCTTATTGAATGGCGGAGCAGGCTCGAGGGGCCAAATGACCTACTCGTGCTCCTGCGTCTTATGTATGTCCAGATTGTAGTCTCTTGCGCCTCTCACTCTTTATCTCTATCTCTCTTTATCTCTGTCTCTCTCTTGCTCATGTCTCCCTCTTTTACTCTTTCCCATTCCTTTCCTCTTGCCCCCCATTTACCATATTTCCCCTCTTGCCTTTTTTTCTCAGTTTCTCCCCTTTCTCTCATCTCCCTCAGTCTCTCATTCCCTTTTCCCCCTCAGTCTCTCATGTTTTCTTCCCTCTCAGTCTCTTGTTTCCTATTCTCCCCCCTTAGTCTCTCATTCTTTCTCTTGCATGTTTACTGATGGCTGTTCTTTTTCATTCAACTCTTAGCTCCTTTACCTGAAGTAACAGCATCTGGTTTCGGTTCTGCTGCCAAGTCTGACAGAGCATCTTGTCAGTGACGATGCTGCTTCCTGTTTGCTTCTGTGACTGGTTCGATTAAAAACCAAGTGCGCACTATATGCACTGCTGCCCGATAGGGTGGTGCATTCAGAGTAAAATTAATTAGTTGATACTGTGATTCATTCCAAATGTAATTTAATGCTGTCAGAATGAAAAGAAGGCTGCCTGTTTTATTGTGGTTCGTCCTCACGTCTGGCAGTGGGATTGAATGTATTTTGTAGATGCAGAGAGCCATCACAAAGGAACTTGGTGCAGCTCACACAATGCTGGTTATCCACCCCTGATTTATACATCCAATGAGGTTTTGTTTACAATGGTCACACACAGCTCAGCTCATGTTCAACAACGCCACATGATGGCTACCAATTTGCTTCAAACAATGGGCTCTCTATGATAGAAATTTAGTTTCAAGGTCATTCCAGAGCATGTAAAGATAAAATGGGAGACTCCATCGGGTAATTTTAACCCCAAAAATGGGTGGCTTTGGGTCGGGTGGAAAGTTAAAATTTAAAAAATTTCAAACCTGAACCCAAGCCAAGGGTTTAGGGAGAGGATTGGAATAGCAGTTGGAGTCTGGTCCTGGCAAGCAGAGAGGATCCAGGCCTTGGTTCTGGGCCCTGGCTAACTGACTGATGTTTGGGGTCCAGGCATTGATTGGCATGTGGTTGGGATCCATGGCCTGGTTGGTGGTCAGGGTCCAGCTCCCAGCTGGATGGTATTTGGGATCTGGGGTCTGGTTGGTAGGCTAGTGGTTGTGGTCTGGGGCCTATCTGGCTGGTGGTCAGAGTCGGGACCCTGGCTGGCTGGTGATTGAATGTTGGGCCCTGACTGGCTCGTGGTGGTGGCCTGGTCCCTGACTGGCAGATTGTGGTTGTGGTTAGTGTCTCGGTTGTGGCTGGCTGGTACTTAGGGTCCAGGCTCTGGCTGGCAGTTGGAGTCCAAGGCCTGGCTGGTGAATAATCAAGGTTGGTCAGTGAGTGAGGTTACCCAGTTGTCTCCCCTTCAAGAGCTTCTGTATTTTGCAGGTTTTGCTGATATTCCAGCTTCTTTAGGCATTGTAACATCTTATCTTAAGTGTGAGAGAGGGAATAGGCTGCATGAGAAGGGATGGGCAAAAGACAGCAGGTGGCTCACAATAGGGGTCAATTACTATATATGTCAGAAGTGCTTGAAGGACCATTATAGAAAATGAACACACTTGATGTCGTGTATTCGAAGTTGTGAAATTTTCATCGGTAACACAATCTGCAGTAGAACAAGATAGTCTGATACTTCCCTCCAGTGAGAATGATTATGGCCAGTCATTCAATAGCAATGAATTTAAGCATTCTCTTTATTACTTTGCTTTCATATATTAAAAAAATCACCTGCTGTCGTTTGCCCGTCCCTTCTCATGCAGCCTATTCCCTCTCCCACACTCAGCAGAATGAGTACTGTAATTAAGAATAAGGGCCCGAAAATTAGACCTAATGCGGGAGAGTACGCACTGTGTACTCTCGCGTATTAGGTCCCGAAGTGCCGGTTTCCTGCATGCACTGCGCATGCGCGGGAAACCGGCACTTCGTGTATGGCGAAGGGGGCGGTTCCTAAGTGAACCGCGTGCGCACTACAGGTTGCGCGCACGCAGTGCACTTAGTTTTTTTTTCAGGTTTGAACGCGCAGGTAAGTGTTGGATATTTTACACATGAAGAAAGCAGGCGTAAGACCCCCTTTTAACAAGGTAAGTAGTTAATTAAGTGTTATTTTAAATTTTTTTCAACAGTTTTATCTTTTTTAGAGACTTTAAAGAAAGGTAAGTTTATTTTTATAACTTTTAAAAAGAATTTAAATTTTTTCAAAAATTTAATTTTTTGTTTAAAGTGGTTAATTTATTTAACTATAGTTATTTTATTAATGTGATGGCTTTTTTTTTTAATTTAATTGAGGTTTAGCTGTTCTTTTGGGGGCTTGTTGTATTCATAGCTTTGACAGCTCTTCCTGTCAAAACTATGAATGAAAGATGGTGTGCTGCCATTGGCTCTAACTGGCCCACGTGATCCCAGAGGTCGCACGAACTAATTGCGCCTCTGGGACACGCAAGCACTGCGCGCCGGCACCAGGGAGAGGCCCTCGAACTGAAGTTCGTGTGGGCCAAAACCATAAAGGTAGGCGCGGAGTGCAATATCGCGGGGGCTCCTTACCCCCGCGGCAACCATCGATGTTTAATTTCTGGGCCAAGATGTTACAATGCCTAAAGGAGCTGGAATATCAGCAAAATCTGCAAAAGAAAACACCTCCGGCACCTCTGACAATGCAGCACTCCCTCAGTAATGTTCTGAGTCAGAAGTCATAGGTTCAAGCCGCACTCCAGAGACTTGAGCACACAATCTAGATTGACACATCAGTACGTTACTGAGGGAGTGCTGTATTGTCGGAGGTGCCGTCTTTCAGATGAATTGTTAAAACAAGGTGTGTCTGCCCTCTCAGATGGATGTAAAAGATCCCATGGTGCTAATTGAAGATCAGGAGAGTTCTCCCGGTGTCCTGCTCAATATGTAGCCCTCAACCAACTTCACAGAAACAGATTACCTGATCATGCATTTTATTTGTGGGATTACACATTAAAAAAAAGTACTTCATTGGCTGTAAAGCGCTTTGGGACATTCTGAGGTCATGAAAGGTGCTTTATAAATGCAAGTTAATTCATTTGTTCATTGTGGAGTGTTACCAGGTGGAGGCCAGACACTTCCCAAAGAAAGAGAGAAAAACCATTTAGTGATGCATTTGGGGTTCGCCCCTGTACAATTCCTATTAGCCGCAATAAATTCATGCTCATCCTGTCAGTCAGGACATCACAGAAAAGAAGAAATAAAGGACAGGGTTTTAAAAAGACTAAGTTCTATTTTATATGGAAATGTGATAATGGTTCTAAGAGCAGTTACTTTCTTACTGAATTGAATATAATGCTGTATTCTGCAAGGCAATGGTGGGAGATGATCTGCACACAGATGCCTGGAAGGCAGCACTTTGGTGGGTGAAAGACTGTGCAAAGCCAGGGTTACTCACAGCACAGGATGTGCAATGAAGAGGTTGTGAACTTGGTCTTGGATCGGACTGCGGGAACTGCTCGAGGATTGGGTGATTGCCTTTGGAAAAGTACAGCCTGTATTATTTTAAGCTGCATACAAGCCAAGAAAAGCAAACCATTTAAAGATTACAAACAAGCTCTTGTTATGAAAAAGATTATACCGGGTCTGGAGAGTTTTGTAAGACAAGTACAATAAATTGAGGATTTGGGGAGAGAATGATGTTGAAGCTGTTCACGATATAAATATTTTTAAATTTTGTGTTGTATTTTCTCCTTTGTTCCATTTTTATGTCTCTCCACACTATGTTCTGGCTGAGAAGGTTAGGCAAGCAGCCTGCTCCTAAGCCTCTGCTAATGCTGACCGGCTGTGAGCAGGTGCATGAATGTCTAAGAGCTTTGACTCTCCTTCCTATTTTTCCTTCTTTCTCTCTTTCCTTTTGGTAAAATGCCTGGTCTCCACTCAGTAATGTACACAGGCAGGATCTCCCACTGTGTGGGATGGTAGTTTGAGACCAGCACCATGTCATTTATGAGATATATTTTTTAACTATTTAACTGTTTGTTGGACTACTGTGTGATACACTGAAGTTTCGCCTCAGGGATCTGGGTTCAAATCCTGCCCAGAATAAAGAGGGGAAAGTTTCCTCTCTGTGCTGGCTGGATTCTATGTAAATTGAGTTCATGGAATCTCAGGCATGGACCCCATGTGACAGATAGTTCAATTATGGGTTTATAAGAACATAAGAAATATGGGCAGGAGTAGACCATTTGGCCCCTTGAGCCTGCTCTGCCATTCAATAAGATCATGGCTGATCTTCTACCTCAACTCTACTTTCCCGCCCGATCCCCATATCCCTGGATTCCCTTAGTGTCCAAAAATCTATCTATCTCAGCCTTGAATATATTCCATGACTCAGCATCCACAGCCCTTTCAGATAGAGAATTCCAAAGATTCACAACCCTCTTAGTGAAGAAATTTCTCCTCATCTCAGTCCTAAATGGCCGACCCCTTATGATTCCTAGTTCTAGACTCTCCATCCAGGCAAAACAGCCTCTCAGCATCTACCCCGTCAAGCCCGCTAAGAATGTTATATGTTTCAATGAGATCACCTCTCATTCTTCTAAACTCCAGAGAGTATAGGCCCATTCTACTCTATCTCTCCTCATAGGACAACCCTCTCATCCCAGGAATCAATCTATTGAACTCAATTGATATTGATGCATAGTGTGAGAAAACACGGGGACCATCCTAACAGAAGTGCTGAGCAGGCGGTATCACGAAGTCGAAAACCATTTATTTTCACTGGTCTTGTGACTAACTGATAATATTGTCAAGGATTTAATACACTATGGGAATAACTAACCACGGGGGGTTTCCTGCTCGTCCACCATAACTTCAACAGGAGAGCTGTGGAAGCCTCAGAAAAATGGCATAAATAACGTTTATGCTGTCTTTCCAGGGTATCTGCGGCTCATCTGCCGAAACATCCCTTTTATTATTAGTAACATTCTGGCACCTTACTAATGTTCTTAAACATGACATTACATGGTAAAGTGTTTACAAAGATAATGTAAACCTGTTGTAATTTTGAGAAATGTCTGAACAACTTAACCTTTTAAAATATTTATGAAAATTAATTTCTTTTTTTATGATTGGCCAAATTGCCTGAAGTGATGTTTAATTGGAACACTTTAAGATATTTAAGTTTAAACACCATTCATCTAATAGTAAATATTTAAAGAAGGAGGTTTGGAAACGGGATAGAAAGGTTAAGTAGGATATTTGGAGAAAGTGGCTGTTGCTGCAAAAGGTGGTTTGGAGCCTACAGAGTACGTTATCATTTAGTAAAATTCATAGTGGCGCAGTAGGGAGTGCTTTATGCAACATGTCAGAAGAGCATCTCATACTGATTCAGTATGCCATTCTATTCTTCACATCAGCAACTCTTGTAGCTTCTCTGAGTGAGAGTGCAAATTTGTGCCAAATGATAGGTAGTTTGGTGTTCCAAGCTGATGGCCAAATGGTGTTGGGTTGAAACTCCCCTCCCCCAGATCCTTTCACTTTGAACCCATACAGCAGTCTTCCATCAATCAATGCTGGATTTCAGTCAGGGATGAAAGGGCAATTTGCTAACTGACTGTGCCACCCAGTTGCCAAATAGTTAACTGATTCTGAGAAACATAGAAACATAGAAGATAGGAGCAGGAGTAGGCCATTCGGCCCCTCGAGCCTGCTCTGCCATTCAATGTGATCATGGCTGATCATCCAAATTCAGTACCCTGTCCCTGCTTTCTCCCCATATCCCTTGATCCCTTTAGCCTTAAGAAATATATCTAACTCCTTCTTGAATATATTTAATGAATTGGACTCAACTGCCTTCTGTGGTAGAGAATTCCACAGGTTCACCAGACTCTCTGGGTGAAGAAATTCATCCTCATCTCAGTCCTAAATGGCTTACCCCTTATCCTTAGACTGTGACCCCTGGTTCTGGACTCCCCCACCATCGGGAACATCCTTCCTGCATCTAGTCTATCTAGTCCTGTTAGAATTTTATACGTTTCAATGAGATCCCCTCTCATTCTTCTAAACTCTAGCGAATACAAGCCCAATCGACCCAATCTCTCTTCATACGTCATTCCTGCCATCCCAGGTATCAGTCTGGTGAATCTTCGCTGCACTCTCTCCATGGCAAGAACATCCTTCCTCAGATAAGGTGACCAAAACTGTACACAATACTCAAGGTGTGGTCTCACCAAGGCCCTGTACAACTGCAGCAAGACATCCTTGCTCCTGTACTCGAATCCTCTCGCTATGAAGGCCAACATACCATTTGCCTTCTTAACCGCCTGCTGCACCTGCATGCTTACCTTCAGCGACTGGTGCACAAGGACACCCAGGTCTCGTTGCACTTCCCCTTTTCCCAATCTATTGCCATTCAGATAATAATCTGTCTTCCTGTTTTTGCCACCAAAGTGGATAACCTCGCATTTATCCACATTATACTGCATCTGCCATGCATCTGCCCAATCACCCAACCTGTCCAAATCATACTGGAGTTTCTCTGCATTCTCCTCACAGCACACATGCCCACCTAGCTTTGTGTCGTCTGCAAACTTGGAGATATTACATCTAGTTCCCTCGTCTAGATCATTAATATATATTGTGAATAACTGGGGTCCTAGCACCGATCCCTGCGGTACCCCACAAGTCACTGCCTGCCACTCAGAAAAAGACCCGTTTATTCCAACTCTTTGCTTCCTGTCTGCCAACCAGTTCTCTATCCAAGTCAGTACCTTACCCCCAATCCGGTGTGCTTTAACTTTGCACGCTAATCTCTTATGCAGGACCTTATCGAAAGCCTTCTGAAAGTCCAAATACACCACATCCACTGGTTCTCCCTTATCTATTCTACCAGTTACATCCTCAAAAAATTCCAGTAGATTAGTCAAGCATGATTTACCTTTTGTAAATTCACTGTTTTCCAAGTGCTCTGCTATTACATCTTTTATAATGGACTCTAGCATTTTCCCCACTACCGATATCAGGCTTACCAGTCTATAATTCCCCATTTTCTCTCAACCACCTTTTTTTAAATAGTGGGGTTACATTAGCTACCCTCCAATCCATGGGAACTGTTCCAGAGTCTATAGAATTTTGGAAGATGACCAGCAATGCATCTACTATTTCTAGGGCCACTTCCTTAAGTACCCTAGGATGTAGATTATTAGGCCCTGGGGATTTATCAGCCTTCAATCCCATCAATTTCCCTAACACCATTTCCCTACAAATACTGATTTCATTCAGTTCCTCCCTCTCATTAGACCCTATGTTCCCCGACATCTCTGGGAGGTTATTTGTGTCCTCCTTTGTGAAGACAGAACCAAAATATGTATTTAATTGGTCTGCCATTTCTTTGTTCCCCATTATAAATTCCCCTGATTCTGACTGCAAGGGACCTACGCTTGACTTCACCAATCTTTTTCTCTTCACATATCTATAGAAGCTTTTACAGTCAGTTTTTATGTTCCCTGCAAGCTTACTCTCATACTCTATTTTCCCCCTCTTAATTAATCCCTTTGTCCTCCTTTGCTGAATCCTGAACTGCTCCCAATCCTCAGGTTTGCTGCTTTTTCTGGCCAATTTCTAGAAGCAATGTCTACTGAAACATTACAGATTGAGATCTGTGTGTGGTGCAAGGATCTGGTGGAGCACGGGCAGATGCTTTTTCTAATAATAGCAGTCATAATTTATTCGTGTGTCCCAGACTGGTTTTACAATTTAGAGGTAAAAATGGAACTGTCAGTTTAAGCACTAATCTACATGATGTAATACTGAGTGTCCTGCTAATGTGTATATATAAAAGTGCATTAACTAAATCCACACTCCTAAATATTTACTACACCATTTAAAACTGTACTGTGGTAATTGTGCCTTTTAGCCTTGCTTTCTTGATGAAATGTGGATAAAGTTGTACTGAGATGGCATACAGTTAGAATATTAGTGCAGGTTCGCCCCAATGCCTTGTGCCATGGTTGTAGGTTGCCCATCTGATCTCTCAGCTGGAGAGGAGAGGCTGCTACAGCAGAGTGATGTTGTATAATAAACTAAAGATGGGAGAAGCACCACACCCTGAGGTAAGATTGGAATGTAGTGGGATTTATTCTGAGCAAAACCTGGCCACAGTAGCGTGGACTTTAAAAGCCTTTTCATATCACCACATCTGCTTTCAATATGAATGAAAAAAAAACTTGGCAAAGCTTGGCCTAGTTTTCTTTTGTGGAATGTTTACGAGTTTAATCGTATAATTAATCAGGGTTGGTTCTTTTGCAGTGTTTATTGCAAAATTCTTTTTATAATTTTCCTCTGTTGACCAGTATGTTGCAGAGATATTATTAACTATTAAAGACTAATATAGTTTGATATCCAGATGGTTTTAGTTAGTGATAAAAATGGAAACGGCATACACTGTAAATACACAGCAGGTCAGTCCACATCTGAAAGAGACAATACAGGTTAATGTTTCAGGCCAGATCCTACATTGGAGTTGCTTTAGCTGAAGAAGAGCTCCTTTATTGGACCAAAATAAAGAAGGGAAGGGTAAACCTAGAAGAGTACAGATATGGTAACTGGAGTCCGAAAATGGATCGTCATGGAAAATTCTCTACGGACTGAAAGAAATTGTGGAAAGAGGAATATTTTGGGCACTAAAGTGATTTATGAAAGGAATATCCTAGTTATGCAAGAGAAATCCAGTGAAACTCAAAATAAATGATCTTTCCATCTGTCAACAGTAGCACTCATTCTAGGGGGTCTGTCGTCCCTTTGCCAATTTTTTGGCATAATTTGGGTGCAGGTTGGCAAAAGCTTTACGATATCCTCTGCTGTCCATCTTTGCATAGTTTTAATTTTTCGCTGGGGGGCAGGAAACTCTTGCTCACTTGCTGGCATCAATATTTAAATGAATGCATAATGACGTAGTTATATCATGCGTCACGTTTTCTACTATTACACATTAATTTACTCCTGTTGTATGGGACGGATATATTAAACAGGCATTCGCTGTTGCCATGACACAGGGCTCAATGCAGAAATTCTTTCTAATAGACATGATGTATTGATTTAGAAAGTGCTGGAAAATCTTTGCAGAGGGACCATTTAATATGTTTTCTTTTTAATTTTACTGGCCAGCATTCATCCCTGAAGCAACACCACCAAAAGCAGAGTAACTGGTCATTGGTCTCATTGTTGTTTGTGGAACCTTCCTTGTGAAAATTCTCTGCCATGTTTGCCAACAAAACAATAGTGCCTGCCCTTCAAAGAAAGGAATTCATTAGTGGCGAAGAGCTTTGCAACGTCCTGAGCCTGCGAGCAGTGCTATATAAATGCAAGGCTTTCTTTTTTTATTGAAGGTGTACCTTGTGCACTACTGTTATCCTTCTTGTAACTTTTAGGAACTTTGCCCATTGCAGTCTTGGTATGATGGCATTCCCATTAGGAATTTTCTTGCATTTGGTATCCATTCAGGATGACGAGAAGGGGCACCCAAACCCATTGAGGATGACGAGAAGGATAAAAGGCAGGTAGGGTTCCACAGAAGGCATTTTCGAACCACCTTGCAATACCCCACCACCAGAAGCTATAGATCCTGATGATCCTACCTGCACCGAATACTGTAGCAGTATGTAAGAGACTCTACTTCCCCGAAGAAGCCATCCAGCACTGCCACATGTTGTAAGGCAACCTGTGCACCATTTCCAGTACATCCATTGTACTGCGAGTAGCTGTCAAACTGTCCGACACACTCTATTCTTTGGTTTCGGGCTGCTACAGGGGATCTATTCAACATTCAGCTGTGCACAGATGTATCAGGGAGGTGACCAATGATTTGCTCGCTCAAGCAAGACATTTCTTAAGATTTCCAATCAGTCAACAAGAAAGAAAGAACTTGCATTTATATAGCGACTTTCATGACCTAAGGGCATCCCAAAGTATTTCATAGCCAACAAGTATATTGAAGGTTAGTCGCGGTTGTACTGTAGGGGAACGTAGCAGCCAATTTACCAACAGCAAGGTCCCACAAACAGCAATGAGATTAATGACCAGATAATCTATTTTAGTGATGTTGGTTGAGGAATAAATATTGATAAGGATACCTCCCCTGCTCTTCTTTGAATAATGCCATGCAATCTTTTACATCCACCTGGGAGAGCAGACAAGGCCTTGGTTTAACATCTCATTTGAAAGACGTCACCTCTAACAATGCAGTGCTCCCTCAGTACTACAATGAAGTGTCAGCCTAGATTATATGCTCAAGTCTTTTTGAGTGGGACTCGAACCCAAGACTTTCTGACAAAGCTGCAAGACTGCTACCACTGAGCCAAGGCTGCTAACAAAGCTCTCCGTGTGAGACCATCACATTCTTTAGATTGGGCGGGAAAGTGGAGTTGAGGTCGATGATCAGCCATGATCTTATTGAATGGCGGAGCAGGCTCAAGGGGCCGTATGGCCTACTCCTGCTCCTATTTCTTATGTTCTTATTGGCAGACTCTCCAAATTTTAAGAGGCCATTCATTGTACCCACTTTGCCATCCATGCCACGTTGGTTGATACTATATAATACATCAATGGAAAGGGTTACACTCCCTAAACGTGCAACTAGTGTGTGACCATAGAGTTAGTGCACATTTGGTTGGAAACTGCCAAGACTCCACTTCTGCTGGTTGTCAGGAAGGTATGCTTGGTCTGACCAGGTGTACTTCCACTGACTATGTTGGGTAAGACTAATGGCCTGGGTTGCAAGAGTTCCTGAATTAGGAAGTCTCTCCCTGCCCCTCCTCCCACCTTATGCCAGCAGCCATGTTTGGGGTGGGCAGAGATTCTGCCACCAAAGACCATCCTAGAAAGTTCACCCCAAGGCTAGGATCTGGCTTGTCCAGCTCGCAGCCTAGTTTCCAGCTGTTCCAGCAGACTCCTGCTGGTATGTCACTTCCTGCAGATTTTCAGGGCCGCGGTGTATAATAGCTGACTTAGATGTGCTAAAATTGGGAAAGTGTTCAATTTCCTGGAACCTTTATTTTAAAAATGACCTTTTTGAAAAAAGATAGGTATCCTTGGTGGCATGCAGAATACGGCAGTTCACTATGCAGGGGTGTTGTTGGTTACAGTTATTGGGAGGGGAGAACTGCAAGCACATTTCAAACTTGAACAGAAGGGTGTGTGTGGTAGCACTTTCCTGCATTGGCACAGAAACCATTTGTGTTTGCCAAGAAGGCCTTCATCTTCTTTCCAATCTCGTACCCAGTTCAAGGCTCTCTCTGTAACTATTCCCAACACAAACAATGGTGTCGCTGTTCATCTCCCGGCCTGCTGCCTTTCCAAATATTTTGTAACTTTTTTCAACACCGAGCTGTGCTTTCAAAACAACAAAAAAAACATCTTAAATGAAAGGGGAGCTTTTCCTTCCCATGGATGTCCTGTTCAGATGCTTCTCACTCACACTAGGGGTTTGCTGCAAGTATTTTGCAGAGTATCGAATAGGAGTGTAGCAACAGTGTCTAAATTGTACACCCTAAAACAGACTGTATCATAGAATCAAGAATCACAGAAGATTATGGCACAGAAGGAGGCCATTCGGCCCATCGTGTCTGTGCCAGCCGAAAAAGAGCTATCCAGCCTAATCCCACTTTCTAGCTCTTGGTCCATAGCCTTGTAGGTTACGGCACTTCAAGTGCATATCCAAGTACTTTTTAAATGCAATGTGGGTTTCTGCCTGTACCACACTCCAGACCCCCTCCACCCTCTGGGTGAAAAAAATTCTCCTCAACTGCCCTCTAATCCTTCTACCAATTACTTAAAACGATGCCCCCTGGTTATTGACCTCTTGATAGTACTTGATAGTTGGGGCGTATCTCTTAATTCTGTTCCTCTGAGAGAGGTGGGAAAGTTTATTTAAGCTCGTTTCCAGAGGGGCGGGGGAGAACCTGTTGACCTGTTATTCAGTTATTTCCCAAGGAGGAATTATTGTGTGTATACATATATGTAAAGTAAGCATACTGTATTTAGTGACTGTGTGTTCCTGAAGCCCCTCACTGAGATTGCTGGGTAAGCACTCTACAATGTTCACTTTAAACACAGCAATGGGACATCAAACAGGACTTCCATCAGAAATTAAGTCCACAAATCTGTTATAACCCTCGCTATGAGGCTGCCTGACCCTGCAGGGTTACGTTAGATGCAAGTGTTGAAGCAAATCCACTTAAATTAGGGTGACCATACGTCCCCGTTTTCCAGGGATAGTCCCCGGATGAAGGACTGTGTCCCCGGGCAAACAATGACCCCAGAAGAGTCCCAGGAAACTCGTCCCCAACTACACACGGGTTCAAATCAGGAGTCACGTGACCCCGATCTGCCTTGCGGTCGGTCAAAAGTGGGCGGGGCTGTGCAGCGGGGTGGGTTCTGATTGGTGGGAGGGATGTCAATCTCCTGTTTCCAACCAGTAAAAGGGGTGGACACACTGAAGAACTTTAATTTATGCAGAGATTGTGCTCTGTGGCCACAGTAAGCATGCTCTGCACCCAGCCCCCCCACAACCACCAACCCCCCACCGAATCCCCAGAGAGTCCTGTGAAACTCGGTTGAAGAGAAATCGGCCACAGAATAACGGGG
Source organism: Squalus acanthias (assembly GCA_030390025.1). NCBI lineage: Eukaryota > Metazoa > Chordata > Chondrichthyes > Squaliformes > Squalidae > Squalus > Squalus acanthias. The sequence goes on from CM059435.1 coordinate 85,550,179, forward strand.
GCCGCTGGTAACTGGACTAATGAGCGGCGGCTGGAGCCGGGCCGTGTGGATGTCCCGGGAGCTGGAACAGAGCGCGATCGGCGGCCTCGGATGGTGTGGGTGAGTGTCGAACTGTGAGGAGGGGGAGGAGCCGGTGATTGGGGCCTCGGATGGTGTGGGTGAGTGTCGGACTGTGAGGAGGGGGAGGAGCCGGTGATTGGGGCCTCGGATGGTGTGGGTGAGTGTCGGACTGTGAGGAGCCAATGATTGGGGCCTCGGATGGTGTGGGTGAGTGTCGGACTGTGAGGAGGGGGAGGAGCCGGTGATTGGGGCCTCGGATGGTGTGGGTGAGTGTCGGACTGTGAGGAGGGAGAGGAGCCGGTGATTGGGGCCTCGGATGGTGTGGGTGAGTGTCGGACTGTGAGGAGGGGGAGGAGCCGGTGATTGGGGCCTCGGATGGTGTGGGTGAGTGTTGGACTGTGAGGAGGGGGAGGAGCCGGTGATTGGGGCCTCGGATGGTGTGGGTGAGTGTCGGGCTGTGAGGAGGGGGAGGAGCCGGTGATTGGGGCCTCGGATGGTGTGGGTGAGTGTCGGACTGTGAGGAGGGGGAGGAGCCAGTGATTGGGGCCTCGGATGGTGTGGGTGAGTGTCGGGCTGTGAGGAGGGGGAGGAGCCGGTGATTGGGGCCTCGGATGGTGTGGGTGAGTGTCGGACTGTGAGGAGGGGGAGGAGCCGGTGATTGGGGCCTCGGATGGTGTGGGTGAGTGTCGGACTGTGAGGAGGGGGAGGGGCCGGTGACTGGGGCCTCGGATGGTGTGGGTGAGTGTCGGACTGTGAGGAGCCGGTGATTGGGGCCTCGGATGGTATGGGTGAGTGTCGGACTGTGAGGAGCCGGTGATTGGGGCCTCGGATGGTGTGGGTGAGTGTCGGACTGTGAGGAGCCGGTGGTTGGGGCCTCGGATGGTGTGGGTGAGTGTCGGACTGTGAGGAGGGGGAGGAGCCGGTGATTGGGGCCTCGGATGGTGTGGGTGAGTGTCGGACTGCGAGGAGCCGGTGATTGGGGCCTCGGATGGTGTGGGTGAGTGTCGGACTGTGAGGAGGGGGCAGAGCCGGTGATTGGGGCCTCGGATGGTGTGGGTGAGTGTCGGACTGTGAGGAGGGGGCGGAGCCGGTGATTGGGGCCTCGGATGGTGTGGGTGAGTGTCGGACTGTGAGGAGGGGGAGGAGCCGGTGATTGCATCCGGCAGATGTTTTGAACAGCGGCCGCATTATTCAGGCGGAAAGTTTTGGCGCTGCTTTTTGTAGATTCAGTTTGCATCAGAATAACACAAAATTTGCCTCACTATGTTGTACAACCTACATTTTCCATCCTGGCTTCTTTGCTGTGCTCCCACCCTGTGTGTGCCCGGATTCAGTTTAGAAAATATGGTCACCCTAACTTAAATATTTCAAAAATGAGAAGTCGCACAACACCAGGTTATAGTCCAACAGTTTTATTTGAAATTATGAGCTTTCGGAGCTCTGCTCCTTCGTCAGGTACAGTGAGGGAATGACAGTGTGCATAGGATTTTGTTCTCTTTTCCTTTCAATCTTTTGGTGAGAGAGCACGTTTTTTGGTCAGCTTGCCCTCCTGTTCACTTGTTATGTCTTTCTGTTTCTGCTGTTAGTGGGGTAGAAATTGGTCTTGGCCCATTGGACCTCGGGCCTCAGTTTAATAATTGCGGAGAGCTCACCAGGGCAGCAATTTGGGCCATCTGACTTGGCCGCTAAGTCTTGGGTTGGGGTAGGAGGAGAGGAGCACAGGAGGGGAGCTAGTGCGGGCCAGCAGCAGCTCGTAGTGTTGCTGTGGAGCCAGGAGTAGCTCTCTTGCTGCTGCCAGCACCACACAAAGGTAAGTAGTGAGGTTGCAAAGGTAGGGAATGGTGAGGCTGTGGAAGGAAATGTAGATGAGGGCCCGATTTTGAATTTGATGTGTTTGGGAATAATGAGGAGCCAATAGACAGGGCTGATAAGGGAGCAAGACTTAGTGTTGCATACAATGTGTGCGGCAGAGTTTTGGGGGAGCTAAAGTTTATGACAAATGGATTGTGGGAGACTGGCAGGTCGAGCATTGGAGTAATTAAGCCTAGAGGTGATGCAGGCATGGTTATGGGTTTCAAGAGGGGGAAATAGGCGTTGTTTGTGGTGGCTAGCCTGCAATGTTTAAAGCTCAGCTCAGCGACAAACCAGGAAACCCCCAGGTTCAGCCTGAGTGAGCAGCCAGGGAGGGGGATAGAATCGGGGACAGAAGTCCAGAGTTTTTGAATAGTTGCTGAACAGGGTAGCTTCAGCCTTGCTGATGTTAAGTTGAAGAAAGTTGTTGCTCATCTTGGCTTGATATATCAGATAGCACAGTGATGGTTGTGGAGCCGAGGGTGGTGGCAGAGAGATGGAGATGGGTGTCATCAGCACATACATGAAAACTGGCCTCAGAATGATCAGCTACGAACAACAGTCAGAATGTGATCGAAGGCAGGTAGAACTTCCTGTTCTGCAAGCTCAGCCAATTGCCCGTCTCCGAACTGCCCTTCTCTCCTCTTAGTGCCAACAGAACTCAGCTTTCACACGGCACATATCTTTTCCTGCATAACGTTTGCAAAAGTATATATTTATATAAATCTGAAAGGAAGAATGTAATCAGAGATCATACCACTACAGATTCTTTCTTATGTCCTGGGATTCCTCAAATTAAATTAAACTGAAGTGAACTGTGCAGATATATGTTTGGTCCTGATACAGAAATACCATTGCAGTGTTCAAATTCATCTTTAGAATAAAAGGCCATTCAGAAATGGGGCTGCCTGAGATGAAAGAGATTGCTTGTATACAGAAGTGGCAGATCCGGAGGGACTTGTACTCCTAAGTTTATTTAAATCCTGACTCAGTCCATTTAAATGCAAAATATTCAGAAGTGGCAGAGGACCGAAGTGCAATTGACTCTCGAGCCACGCTGCTTAATGCAGGCCATGATAACAGGAAATGACCGACTTTTGTATTGGGTTTAGTTGGGTGTTAGTGCCACCAGCCCCCTGACAGTAGGTCTCACACAGCCGGCAGCAACCCCAGAGTAAAATTGCTGGATTTGCTAAGGCCGGTACCAAAAGAAATCTACTTTTTCCCAGGTCTTCCTGGTGACTTGCCTTAGCAAATCTGGCAAATTTACTTTAGGTTTGTTGCTAGCTGTGCAAGAAATACATGTCAGGAGCCAGTGGCATAAAAGCAGATCAGATGGATAGAAATACTTTGTCTGCAATGAGAGAGGTTTTATATTCCTGCCAAGCAAACTGGATACCATGAATGTCTGTGTTGGTTTGTATAGATAGTGATGATGGCTCAGTCACAACCCTCAACTGCGACACTTGACAGAAACTATTTATTTTTAAGCTTTGCATGGTTGAGATGTCAATCTATGTACCCATTTTCTCTTCCTGTCTCAGAGTTAGCCTTGATCTCAGACCTGGGGCTGAGATGGCTCCATACCAGTTTAGAGTCTGGGAGTTTGCATTGATTACAAAATAGATGTCAGAATCCATTGGATTTATGTATGAATCCTGTGTCCTCTGTTTTTATAGTAAATGAGGTGTGAATGATGCTGGAGGTTAGCATTGATTTACGAACAGTTTTATGCGGTGGGCTGCAAGAGAAACTGAATCAGGATTTACGGTTTATGAGAAGGGTCCTATATCAAAAAGGTTCTGGAGTCAAACTGCATAAACCAAAGAAACTTACCACAGTCAGTACTAAACCTGAGTATAATGCAGTATTGCAGGGAGTTACTATTTACTTTGACCTCAAAGACTTCACACAATGTTATGTCCTCCTAAAAATTACTTTTATTCACGTCTGATATGGTTCAATATCGGTAATACAATAATATCCCAAGATCATGACTGATATTCAACATGAATCTAAATCATCTTAAGCACAACAATAAACTTTTGTTTCATAATTACAATAACATAGCTATAAATGGCTTCAACTTAACACAGCAAATAAAAAAAATCATTAATTTTGCAGTCTATATAGCAAGCTGTCTATGGTATCTTCCAGGGGTAAGTCTGCAACTTGGATGACATCTGTGTGAAGACTTTTAACCTCTTTCATCGGGTAACACATTAACTGGTGTAACACAAAAGCAAAATACTGCGGATGCTGGAAATCTGAAATAAAAACAGAAAATGCTGGAAACACTCAGCCTGGTCAGGCAGCATCTGTAGAGAGAGAAACAGAGTTAACGTTTCAGGTCGATGACCCTTCGTCAGAACTGGTGTGTTCAGTCCCTTTCTGTAGAGTCTGTCTTTAGCAAGTTATCTATAGCCACCTTTCTGGTTGACTCAGTGGCAATCTTTCACTAAAGTATTGTCAACCTCTTCCATGCACTTATATCATCGTTGTCAACTTTACCAAATCCTAGGTGATGGAGTCTCCCATTGAGTCAACAGATGAGTCAAATCCTTGGTGTAAGATTTTTGTGTCAGATACGTATCCACAGCATTGTCTCACATCAAAAAACGTTAACATGGAGAAAAACATCAATCCACATCCTTCAGGGGTCCTGTCCAAACTTTCATCCTAGTTCTCTGTCCTATTACAACTGGCCTGTCTGTTAGAGGGCACTGGTTTTCTTTAGTTCCCCTTAGAGTGACTGGGGGAGGGGGTAAAACGGGCATGATGTGGATGGGGCGTCTGCCGCATCCAGCCGTTGATTGCAGCGAGAGGCCTAACCGATATTTATGGTCGGGTCTCATTTCTACACAATCAGCAAGCTGCTTGCACATTTCGAGCAGCTCGCCAACTGGAGAGGGATGAAAATCCAACGGCTCCACCGTGGAGCCCAGCCACTGTGGGCTGGAGGAGGGGGGCAATGCTAGGGGGAGGACCGCAGAAGGTCAGGCATCAAGTCGGTCAATGTTTCAGCAGCCGAGAAGAGTATTAAGGCTCCTTCTGACCCCACAAAAATCACTCATAAACTGGAAACTTGCCTGTTTTTGAGGGGTCTGCACCCTTTATGGCACAGGAGGTCCATTGGTACAAGAAAATAGTTTTGCGGCTCTACAACTCCAATTTATTTTATTAAGTCTCCCACCTGAGCGCCCCAGAAAATCGCTGCATTGGTTTGAAAGTGCTGTGGACATAAAGGCCCGGATTTTGCTGTGGTAATGATGACGAAACTGTCAGCGTTCACCGTCATTACCGCACTGAAACTGACCGTAACTTCAGGATTTAGCGCATGCTCAGGTAAACGTGGAAATCCTGAAGTTGTGGTCAGTCATTCACTGCCCTGCCACAGGCTGCACTATGAACTCCCCATAGCTGGAAATCAGTGAAATCAGTTGAACTGATGGAAACTTAAGCTTTTCCGCTCTAATATCGGTGTTATACTCCCCATAAAAGGTTAAGCCTTGTTGAAAGAGGTGTAACTGGGGTTTTAATGGCGTATTGACTGCTGAACAATCGTTATTTTAGAAGATGTAGTTAAGCTGTTCAATTATTTCCTGAATTTCTAAGAGTCAGATTAACGTTATCTCTCTGAATTCTTTCCCCATGTACTTTCATAAAGAATATTGGTAAGAGGGCATACTATTACTGATAATTATGTCTCAAGGATTTAATACACAATGTAATCAGTCATATTTTTGTCTTTATTATATTGTCTGCTCAGCACTTCTGTTAGGAGAGCCTCAGTGTTGTCTCACACAATGTATCAGTATCATTTGCAGGAATTTAGCCCTGTAATTAACTGTATAATGTGAATATCCTCTACAGGGCCCATGCACACTGGAAACTGGGCAGAGACTGCCCAACTCATTGCTCTAAAGATCCTTACCAATATCAGATAGAGGAAACCTTCATCAAAATACCGTGGGCTAGATTTGAAACTATATTCTATAAATGAAATGATAATCTACTAAGAGCCAGATCACCCAATCTCTTTGAATCAACTTTCCAGCAAGTCATAGCAGTTACAGCACAGTAGGAGACTAACTGGCTCATTGCCTTTGTGCTGGTGATAGAACTTCAGCTGGAACTAGCTACTCCAATCCCATTTCCCTGCCCTATCCCCATATCCGCTTATGTTCTTCGTTTTACAATTTCTTACCTAATTCATTTTTAGTATCAGCTGTGGCTCAGTGGGTAGCACGCTCACCTCTGAGTCAGAAGATTGTGGGTTCAAGTCCCACTCCAGGGACTTCAGCACATAAATCTCGGCTGACACTCCAGTGCAGTGCTGAGGGAGTGCTGCACTGTCGGAGGTGCCGTCTTTCAGATGAGACGTTAAACCGAGGCCTCGTCTGCTCTCTCAGGTGGATGTAAAAGATCCCATGGCACTATTTTGAAGAAGAGCAGGTTGTCCTGGCCAATATTTATCCCTCAATCAACATAACAAAAGCAGATTATCTGACCATTATCACATTGCTGTTTGTGGGAGCTTGCTGTGAGCAAATTGGCTGCCACGTTTCCCACATTACAACAGTGATTACACTCCAAAAGTACTTCATTGGCTGTAAAGCGCTTTGAGACCGGTGGTCGTGAAAGGCACTATATAAAATGAAAGTCTTTCTTTCTTTAGATGATATGTCCTCTTGAAGTCTATTACTTGGAGTACTGTGCACAGTTCTGGTCTCCACACTATAAAAAGAACATAGAAGCACTGGAGAAATGCAAAAAAGATTCACAAGGATGGTACCAGAACTGAGAGATTACAGCTATCGGGAAAGATTGAACAGGTTGGGGCTTTTTTCTTTAGAAAAGAGAAGAGACTTAGAGGTGACCTGATAAGGTCTTTAAAATTATGAATGGGTTGGACAAGATAGATGCGGAGAGCATGCTTCCACTTGTGGGAGAATCCAAACCTAGGGGCCATCAATACACAATGGTTACTAATAAATCCAATAGGGAAATGAGAAATTTCTTTACTCCGAGAGTGGTTAGAATGTGGAACTCGCTACCACAGGAAGTGGTTGAGGCAAATAGCTTAGATGTTTTCAAAAGGAAACTAGCTGAGTACATGAGAGAAAAGGGAACAGAAAGATATGATGAAAGGCTGAGATGAGGTAGATGGAATGAGCAGAGACTCGTGTGGAGTATAAACACCAGCACAGACTGGTTGGACCGAATGGCCTGTTTCTATGCTGTATATTCTATGTAATTCTATGTAACAGTCTCTGCTTCAATAGCCACTTATGGTTAGGAATTCCATGTTCTAGTCACCCTCTGTATGAAAAAAAGTTGTTTTAACTCCCCTTCATTCTTCTCGTGATGATCCAGTTCATGCCCACCCCCATTTACCAATCTGCCAACCAGTGGAAACAATCTTTCACTATTTGTTCTCTCATAATCTTTCAGAATGCTGAAGACTTCTATTAGAACCCCTTTAACATTCTCTCTTTCAACGATTATCTCTAATTTTCAAAGCCTTTTTTCATAACTATAATTTTAAATTCCCAGTATCCTCGTAGCAAATCTTCAATGTAACCTTTCCACGGGGCTAATGTCTTTCCAGGAGAATCTTTGTTAAATGTTTATATCAGATGGATTTCTGTGCAGAATGAAGCTAGGAACCACAATCTGCTGTGGCTTTCTGGAAATTCAGATACTGCGAGTTGCCTTACCACTCTTGCTTTCTTGCAGGCTTGATGAATAAATATTGCTCATGGTGTGGTACTGAACCATGCACCCAGGAGAAACCCTAGATTGCATTGCTGATCTGTACTGAGTTAGCTGATTTCAGCAGGGGCAGCATTGGGGTGCTACAATTAGCCTCAATGGGGGGAATTTTAACCCCCCCCCCCCCACAATGGGCGAGGGAGGGTCGGGTTAAAAATGAAACATAGAAGTATAGAAGATAGGAACAGGAGTAGGCCATTCGGGCCCTCGAGCCTGCTCTGCCATTTAATGAGATCATGGCTGATCATCCAAATTCAGTACCCTGTCCCTGCTTTCTCCCCATATCCCTTGATCCCTTTAGCCTTAAGAAATCTATCTATCTCCTTCTTGAATATATTTAATGAATTGGCCTCAACTGCCTTCTGTGGTAGAGAATTCCACAGGTTCACCACTCTCTGGGTGAAGAAATTCCTCCTCATCTCAGTCCTAAATGGCTTACCCCTTATCCTTAGACTGTGACCCCTGGTTCTGGACTCCCCCGCCATCGGGAACATCCTTCCTGCATCTAGTCTGTCTAGTCCTGTTAGAATTTTATAAGTTTCAATGAGATCCCCTCTCATTCTTCTAAACTCTAGCGAATATAAGCCTAATCGACCCAATCTCTCTTCATACTTCATTCCTGCCATCCCAGGTATCAGTCTGGTGAATCTTCACTGCACTCCCTCCATGGCAAGAACATCCTTCCTCAGATAAGGACATCCCGTAACGCGACCCCAACCCGCCACTTACGCGCCTGCTGCCATTTTAACGGTGGCGGGTTGCGTGGCGTGTCTGTGTCCCGCTCTCGAGAGGCGGAACACTTCATTATAATATTTAAATCAGGCTCCCACAGTGCAGTTGGGAGCCTGACCTAAATTTAAACCCAGCAGCTACATGGAGACGGGAGCAGCTGGATCTAGCAGGTGAATGCTTTTTATAGCACTGCTTGTGAGTCAGGAGGAGCAGGACTGCTCCCCCCGGCCACTCAAGCAAATCTTCTGCTGTGATCGGCCAACGCTGTCCACCCCCCCCCCCCCCCCGCCCCGCAAACCCGCAACCCACACCCCCCTTTCTGCCCCGCCATCTTTCCGGTTCCCCCTCCTTCCTGATTGCCGGTCCAATCCCCCCACCCCCACTAACCCCTGATCTTTCCCAGTCCCCAGTCCCCAGCTGTGGAATTCTGCCGCTGGCTATCCCGCCTGGCATCCAGCCAGCCAGCCTATCAATCTGGCTGGCACCCAGATGGAAACAGTAAAAAAAATTGACAATGAGGTCCTGTCGTTAAATTCGGCAGAACCTCCGCATTCCTGGGATGTCTGGGTTCCCCCACGCACCCCTGCAAACTCACTCCCCGCCTCCCCGTTAATCTCGGGGCCGATGTCTCTGGACCAAGGAGGGGGAGAAATCAGATAGGGCTGCCTCTCCTGATCATTAGCTCGTGACCACTGCTGGAAATTGTATGCAAGCACCATTGGAACTGTAGCCCTCTGTGAATTTTGGTTCCAGGACAAGAGACAAAATAACATTTTTGGGTGGGGATTGGTAGTAAGGAGGGAGGGCAATGTGACTTTTGCGAGTGTGTGTAGCTGGACCTTGTTTCACTTAGCAGGAATGTAAAGACTAAGCATTCCCCAAACTAGAGGATGGATAGATGCACATCCCTGCATTCAGCACCAGTGAGCCTCGCTGTCAAACACCGATCCTCTTGATACAAAGCTTCCACACAACAATGAATTTGTTGTTGTTTTGCAGTCACCGTGTTACTCAGATGTCTCCCAGATTAGGATATCCTTCCTTTGAGAACATATTTTCTGAATTGTATTGACTTCAGCATGTGTCTACTTGACCTTGTTCATGTTTGATAATATTTCTCACAACCCTGATGGCAAAACAGACAAAACAACTCATAAAAACTAGCACTGTGCAATATCTATGAGTCAGTTTTTAGATAAATAACAATTCATACAGTTCAGCTGCATGCATTGGGATGGGACCTTGATATGCTCTCTGTATTCTCAGACTAACAACATTGATTGCACAATTGAGTTTGAATCAAACAAAAGATGCATATTTTAAATGGCGGGCTCTGGAGAAATAAACGCTGAGCTGATGCAGCTGACTTTGTGCTGCAGGAAGGCTCCAGCCTCTCTGGGTCTTCTCAATCCACACACCATTACTGTCAGACTGATAGTACACTCCATCTCATTGATTCAGAACACACCGCCTTTATTCTCTGTCTCACTCCCTCTTCCACTCTTTCAATGTCACTCTTACTCTCTCTTATCTCCGTTTTCTGTATGTTCACGTCAAGTTTTCCTGCAAAATAAAAAAATGCAACTGATGTACAGGAGTCTTTTACATACAGGGTACTAGAAAGCATGGGGATTATAGCAGAGAACCAACAGTGTAGTAAATGAAGAATCATATGTTGGGAGCATGTTACACAGGAGGGTTTGGAAGAGTAAAGCTAGAATTGAGTTCATCCTCAAATTCATGTACCAGTGACTTTATCCCAAGTCTTTGCATACTGATAAAAGTTCATTCCCTCCACAGACACTCTGTAATTTACTTGATCGTGGATTCTACCCAAACCATTTAATCTTAGTTTGCTTTGAATTGGTTGGGGATTATCATGGTTGGCTTACACAGAGTAGCTGTTCATTGGGGCACCATGCTTCAACAGAGTTATCTGGGGATTGGGGTACTGTGCTTGGTTGGGGGTTTGGACATTGCGTTTGTAAAGTTGGATGTCGATTGGGGCAGTGTGCTTGCACAGAGATGGCTGCTAATTGGGATAGTGCGCTTGCACAGATATTGGCAGGGGATTGGGCAGTTTGCTTGCTCAGATTTGGCTGGGGAATGGGGCAATGTGCTTGCAGTGTGCTATTTCCTCCCCCTTTATTATTCCGTTCATGTGGTGATGGATGTTATTTGATCAGCTTGCCCTGCTCATGCCACTTACTAACAAAAGGAATGTTAAAGTACTGAACTGATTACAGTCCAACTGCATTTCAGTCTCAGTAACCATTGTAACCAACACATTTCACGGTGTTGCAAAAGTTTTTTGACGCACATATTATACGGAGCATGCTGGTAAACCAAAAAAATTGTTGAACACTTTTGCTCTTTCAGATGAGGGTGAGATTCTTCCTTTGATTATTTAGTTTTTGTCCCTGTAATTTTGCTCTTTTATTTTCCTGTACATGCCAATTTTGTAAACACACCGAGAGAAGCCTGGACAAAATTATGTTGCCGTCATGACTTTTACTAAACAGTAAAAAATAAATTAAGAGAACAATCCTGAAATCTCAGCATCATTTAAGTGGTTGTTAAAAGTTTTAAGATCTTGCCTTAGATATTCTCATGTACAGTGTCTCTAGTCACTCCTGTAAGTGGTCTGAGTGCCTTAAGTTTAGGGGTGTGCTAATAATGCCCAATATCTAAATATATGACAGTGTAACCCAGGGGTGTAACAGTAATAACCCAATGTAACCTGAACCAGATATTCTAACCTTTCACACATACCCCCATGCGCAATTCTTCAATCTTTTCAAAAGTGGACTAAAAAAAGAGCTGGGAAGATGAGGACAGATACGAATCATTAAACAGCTTTATTTCACACAAAATGAACATTAGAGAGCAGCAGCTGTGACTGGAATCACTTATTTTAATCAGTACAACTTGTTTTTGCATAACAATACAAGATAATAAACACACTGGCCCAGAAATTGGAGTAGGCCAGAAACCTGCTGGTGCCACCGCGGGCCGAAGTTAATGGCCGCCCGAAATAATAGCGCAGGCAGCACCGATATTTTGGTGCTGCCTGCTAATTTAAATTAGTGCAACACTAAACCTACTGTGCAAGACAGGTTTCCTGGCGGTACTCTCAGCAGGAGGCCCAATGTAGCATGGCCGTAGCATCCCTGGACCAAGAGCAGCGTTGTCTTAAAGCAAGGCTGTCATTTTAGAAAGCAGTATCTGTCCCTTTAGAAAGCAGTAAAGGGGAACTGCCTTCTAAAATATTTTTAAAAATAGGCAGTCTTTAGCCCTTAGAGCTCAACTGCCTTCTGAAAAAAAAAACATTAAAAATAATTCCCAAATGGCAGTCTTCAGCTCTTAAAGCTAAAGCTTAAAGGATGCCAAACAGAACTAGGTGGAGTAGATTTGGGAACTGATAGAATAAGCTAGCTTGCCTGCTGGGCTGATTGCAGTGTTTATAGCTGTTTTTACAGATCTTGCATTCTCCAAGAACAATGTTGTATTAAGTGTCTTTGTACAAACTATGATGTACACTAGCAAACGTTGAATATTTACTAAGAGTTATTCTCCTTCTCACATCCCACTTCCCCCTCATCCCACAATATCTTCTGATTTACAAGGTGCACATGGTGTAAGTATGCAGCTCTTGCTTTCCCACCCTCCCCTCACCACAACTCTACCCTTGTGCCTTCCTCATTTCACACACCCAAGAAATGCAGCCTGCCCAGCCAGTGGTTGACCAAGAAGAGGGAGAGGAGAGTGAAAAAGGAGAAGGAGAATCACTGTCACTCGATTTGACACTCCCAGCCACCAGCTCCTTAAGGTCACCAGCAAGGCCATTTGCAGTATCCCCCACTGAAAGTCAGCAGCCTTCCACCAGCCATGCTGCAGCCACTGGGGTAGCACTGCATGACATCAGTAGGATAGGCAAAGGCACACACAAGACAGTCACTAAGAGAATGCATAAGGGTGATGAGTTGATTTCTTGATGTCATATTGGACGGATAGATGTATAAAGTTGGATTGGAAAGTTTGCTTTGTGGTGGCTCTTATTTTAGCAGTGTGGCCAAGTGGATGCTGTGATGGTCAGTAACAGAGGGAAGATAAGGTGTGGAACAAATGTTGAAAGGGGAATTGGGATTGTGGTCACTGGTACTGCAAGCAGATGATGCCATCCCGGATATCCCGGCCAAAAGGGGCTGTCTGGGTTGCATCCTTCCTTCTGCTTCCTCCTCTTCTGCGTCTTCCTCTTCTGAGTCTTCCTCTTCCCTCGGGTGAGCGGATGCTGTAAATCTGAAATAAAAGCAGAAAATGCTGGAAATACTCAGCAGGTCAGACAGCATCTTGACCTGAGATGTGAACTCTGTTTCTCTCTCCATGGATGCTGCCTGACCTGCTGAGCATTTCCAGCATTTTCTGTCTTCTCAGAGGCCTTCCTTTACCATCCAAAGCCTTGCAAGCATCCAGCAGCACTCCCTGCACACTTTAAAAACATTTAACATCTGTTGCCCCAAGCCACTACTTCAATAAAATATTTTTTAAAAGTCCAAAAGTTTAAATCCAAACTTACCTGAAAGATGTGTGTTTCCCTTTAAGAAGCGCTGATTGTGTCTGCAGGGCTGCTTCACACACACTTTTCTGAGCGTGCTTAGGACCCGGCATTAAACAAAGCGAAAAGGTTGAAGTTTGCAGACGTAGCATCAAGTTGGCTTTAATGTCATGTTCTGCTCATTTACATTTCAGGGGCTAGCGCTGCCACTATGGCCCTTACCAAAATGGCGGCTGTCGTGTCCTGCGCCGGAGGCGGGCAGAAGTGAGGCGGCCGCCATTTTTTTGCTGAAATGGGCCTTAATGGCCAGCGCAAACACTTTGAATTTCTAGGCCACTATGCTTCGCCATATCGGTGGGTCATTAAAAGAACTTCTAATGACCCCCCCTCCATTTTAACCTTAGAAATTTGTCTGGGCCCATTTTTGGAGCCAGACTCGACGCTGCACAGGCTCAACCGGGAGGCTGGAGGCAGGCCCAAAACTGGTCATTATCGTAGTGCTGTTTGTGGGAGCTTGCTGTGCGCAAATTCGCTGCCACGTTTCCTACATCACAACAGTGACCACACTTCAAAAGGACTTCATTGGCTATAATGAGACGTCTCGAGGTTGTGAAAGGTGCTATATAATTGCAAGTTTTTCTTTCTTCACAGGCAGCTTGCACATTGTAAATGATGAATGTTGGGCCGTTTGCCACGCCAGCAGCGGCCCAAAGGTAAGTCCCGGGAGGGGGCGATCACGACAACTGTGGAGTTGAAGGAGCAACCCTGCTCCTCCTGGCTCCACACGAAGGGGCCGCTGAGTGGGGCAGACCCGGCACCCGCTCCGCTCATCGTAAAGAAATTTTACAGCGAGGCTCCTCAACGGACGTTAGGTCCCTAATTAGGTCCCTAGTGCCTGTTTTAGGCGGCTGCCCAAGACGTCGAAAAATGGGCCCCAGTGGATTTAACAGTGGCCCGAGTGCGCACATAATTGATGAAGTCAAGCTACGCAATTGTGCATTTTTCAGAGGTTCATGACGGGGTGCAAGTAACAGTCAGGGGCCTTGTTCAGAAAAGCCTCTGGCCTTGAAATGTCCTATTCTGACAGCATTGGAAGGCCACTGATTTCCAGTGCTTGCTGTTCCAGCTCGGAGAGGTTCGTGATGTTGGCTGGTCCTACCCCTGGTCTGTCCATGATCTGTCTGTCTTATCCTGCCGAGAGAGAGTGTGAGTGTTAGTGAGTGTCTCATATAACGGAGTGCAGATGTGTGGGGCTTCTGCTTATTGTGAAAATGCTGAGAGAGAGAGAAGAAGCCAATGGAATCAGAATGCGAGGTACTGAATAGAAAGAAGGTGTGTGAAGTGTGAAGACATTTATTTATTCTTCAGGGACTTTTTAGCTAAACAAAATTGTGAAGTAGCAGATTAGCAACAATAAATGCTTAAAAGGGAAACATAGTTTAAATAAATTAAATGAAAAGATTAGTACGTCATTTAATTGCAATCAGAGAATGCAATTAAAGTAAAGCACACTGTTGCCAGGCCACCAGCGCCATTATATTTCAATCTACATGGCTGTGGTGTGAAAACTGGTCTAAATGCAGGAAATTCGCGATCACCATTGATTTTAATGGGGGCGGAGCTATGATAATTACATGCAGCGAGTGTAACGGCGGAATGGCGCAAAAGTTGCAGGAAAGTATAGAGTGGCATAATTAATGGCATAATTCACTTACTCCACAATTTCCTCTTTCTTTAGCATCACTCAAGGGTCCCTGCACCGTAGCTGTGCCAATACAATGGTGTAATTCCACAAGAAAAACTGAACCATTGTAATGGAAGCTGCTGCAAAATGTTAATGGTTTCAGCTTTATTAGGTTTAATTGGCTGTAGTTTGTAGATAAGAGAAATAACAGAGGGTGGCTGCATAAACTGTACTACAGATGATTCAGTTAAAGAGTTAGTGGGCATCATTTTCATAAAGTGTTCGGCAAACCTTTTTGTTTGGTAAATGGTGTCAAAACTTTGGAATTGAAATAGCGTCAGAATCATCAAATGGCAAAAGTTCCATCGTGGCATCTACGTGTCATGTAATTGCTACAAAATATGATGCGTAGCAGCTGTTCTTCTCCGAAGTCTGTGCTCCTGAAGAGCTGCAATTATCCAGTAAACAGAATCTGTGGGCAGGGGTGAAGACAAACTGAGAGCTAAAACTCAGCAAAGTAACATAGGCCCTGATATTGCTCTCCTGTGCACCATGGGAGTGCTCAGTTCCCTTTGCCCCTTATCACACGCAAGCTGTACTTTCAGGGAGAGGAAGCCCTTCTCGTTGAGGAAGTTGTGAGGCTTTCTTGTTGGATCTTGCAAAGCAACATGGGCACCTTCATTGCACCCTGCATCTTACGAAAGCCAGTAACCCCATGAAACTGGATGGCCCTATCTCACTGCTGCCTTGCTGTGATGCCAAAGGTGATGAATACCCAGCTTTCCTGTACAGTGTGCCAGTCACCAGAGAAATGCACCCCTGTACTGCAGCCTGTCTGATATAAAAGCTGAGTGCAGTGATCACCTTAGCCACAGAGTAGCAGTGTGGGCAGATGAGCATGGCTGCAGGTCCTCATAGTAGGCGGCAAAGCTCCCTTATCCCTCTTTGATGAAGCACACTCCTCTTATACAGATCTCCTCACTAAAGGACTTGCATTTCTATAGCTCCTTTCACGACCACAGGATGCCCCAAAGCGCTTTATAGCCAATGAAGTACATTTTGCGTTCAGGAAGGTCCCACAAACAGCAATGAGATAATGACCAGACAATCTGATTCAGTGATGTTGGTTGAGAGATGAATATTGGCCACGACACTGGTAGAACTGCTCTTCTTCAAATAGTGCCATGGGATCTTTTACATCCACATGAGAGGGCAGACAGGGCCTCGGTTTAACGTCTCATCTGAAAGATGGCATGCCAAGAGTACAGCACTTGCTCAGTATGTATTTTTTAGTCTGGAATTTTCGATTAGGATTATTTTAACACCAGTAGTAATCGACTGCTGCAAGCATTAAATAATGCCAATCGGAACATCTAGGCTCTAATACCTATCTTTGAGATGTGATTGGTCACCTTAATTTTGGTTCCAGCTAGCTTGATGCTCCCAGGTCGCAGAAAATACGCATTACTTCCGGTACACAAAAGGAATTATTCATGTGCAAACACATTTTGATTTTAAAGCAAGTGGAACTTACCTGCCACAGTCGGTCGGTTTTGTCTTGAAATCTATCAAATTAAAGTGCTTGGTAATTTATTCAAATATGTGGATGTGTCGCATCTGAAAGAAATTCAGGAAAACTTTGTGTTGGGTTGATAAAGTTATTTCCGCAATGGAAGTCACCTTTCGTTTCGCTATATTCTATGCTTTAACTCCAGAGGGGACCAGAGACATACCCCGAACCAGCAAGCATCCCCAGTGTTTTAAAATCTGTGGATGTTTGACAGCCTGATACAACTGTAAGATACGCATTTGATTTCCTTTACTTTTGGATGAATTTCAAATGGGATGGAAGGTACGGAGCTAATTCTCATGGCTTCTCTTTGTGCAGGTGCTAGAGAGGAGGGCACCTGAAGTGTGCTCTGCCTGTCCAGGCCTCACAGCCCCCAATATGGTGGGCTGGGTCGTGAACCAGTGCAGACTCATCCACTGGCAGGGCCTTGTGCTAGGAAACGGGCAGAAACAGATGTGCAGCTGTAGCCTGAGAGGCCTGCAGCTGAGGAACTCGCCATCTTCTTCAGAGCCTCTAGCTGTTGTTGGAGAACAACATCCATAAGGCATCCAGGCCTGCACAACAATTAAGGAGCTGCAAGAGGAAGAGAGCGCCTACTTTTGTGGCCTCCTTTGCCTTACTATTTGACCCCCTCAGACCATCCGATCAGAAATGTTAAGCTCACCACAAGCTTCTACAGGTTTTTGGATGATGTCGCTGTAGGGCAGCATGTAGATGATGAAGAGGAGGGGGCCAAGGATAGATACTTGAGGGACTCCAGATAATGGTGTGGCAGCAGGAAGAAAAGCCATTGCTGAGGATGCTCTGGCAGTGATTGGATGGATAAAAGTAGAATCAAGCAAGGGCAGTCTCACTCAGCTGGACAACAGAGGAGAGATGTTGGTGGATGATGGCGTGGCAAAGACTGCAGAGAGGTCAAGAATGATGAGGAGGGATAGTGCACCATGGTCACTGTCACAGAGGATGTCATTTCTGACGTAGTGACAGTAGCAGAGATCTGATTGGAGAGATTCAAATATGGAGTCATGGGAAAAATGGGCACGGATTTGGGAGGCAACAATATATTCCAGGACTTTGGAGATAAAAGGGAGGTTGGAGATGGGCCAATAGTTTGCAAGGACAGGGTTCGAGGGTGGGTTTTGTGGAGAGGAATGATGATGGCAGATTTGAGGGTGACAGTACCTGAGGAGAGGGAACCGGTTACAATTTCAGGTAATATGGGGACCAGGAAGGGAAGTTCGGTGATTTGCAGTTTAGTGGGAATGGGGGCAAGAGAGCAAGAGGCGGGTTTCATGGACTAGATGAGTTCAGAGAGCATGAGGGGGGAGATAGGATAGAAGTTAGAAACGTAGAAATAATGGTCCTGAAACTCATGGAGACATAGCCCACCACTAGAACTGCGGTGGGCTGGACTTCCAGCTGCATGTCTGGCTTCTGATTGACCCTGCGCAAATCCCAGGGATTGGGCCATTGACATAAAAGGGACCCACACCATTTATGGCACTTCCTCGGCATCTACCTCACAGGGAGGTCAGGAGTGCCACAGCTGCATCTTGCCACTGCATTGGTGGGAGGGCTGGTTGTTTTCGCTGAAGAGTTAATTTTTTTTAAAATGCTGGCCGACTCGGTGGAGCTGTTTTCCTAACAGCAATCGATTGTGCTCTGATTGACTGCAGTTTGGAAACCAGCATTCGGCCCCAACTCCTGCTTCTTACAGGTGTACTTTAAGTTGGCTGCAGTAAAGGCAATACAGCTGGAATGTCTGGTGGGGGACATCATCCCACCTGTCCTGCCTCTTTTGATGATGTTGGGATGGAAGGAGACACAAAGTGCCTGCTCCCTGCCATTGGAATTTCAGGGTGTTAAAACAAGGGCTTAACCCTTGCAGAACTGAGTCCTGTTCCAAATTCTTGACGTATTTCCTGGTTCCATCCTCTCAGACCCAGGGATTTTGAGGGCAATATTTTTATTTTAAAAGAAAAAAATTCACTGTTGTGTGGTTCTTAGCCCACTGTGCCTATTCATGACTTCACTGGAGTGGAATGAGATGATGTTGTATAGAAGTCTATACTAAATATCAACTCCTAGACAGCCTGTAACTACAGCTCTGGCAACATTTGTTATTTTTAAAGGGAGTTCCCTGTGTAACCCCCAAGCAAGATTCCTGTGGTAGGACTGAAGAACTGGACTCTGATTCTACTTCAGTGCTGCCTTGAGCCTCTCACTTGGATGCTTCATTGGGACATACTTTGATAACCATGAGTGCTGACAGCATTGTAACCAGCAATTCTGTGGCATGAAACAGTAACAAGGGAAGCCCAGAAGTATTAGAAACATACTATGGAACATTCAGGATTATAGAGCATTTCAAAAAATACAGGAACAGGAGTAGGTCATTCAGCTGATCGAGCCCGCTTTGCTGTTTTTGTTAGACATGGCAGTTGTATCTTTTTAATTGCAATTGCCTGCCTTTTCTCATAGGAACATAGGAACAGTAGAAGGCCATTTCGCCCCTCGAGCCTGTTCCGCCATTTAATAAGATCATGGCTGATCTGCGACAAAAATCCATGATCTAGCATCAATTGCCATTTGTGGAAGAGAGTTCCAAACTTCTACCACCCTTTGTGTGTAGAAGTGTTTCCTAATTTCACTCCTGAAAGGTCTGGCTCTAATTTTTAGACTATGCCCCCTAGTCCTAGACTCCCCAACCAGCGGAAATAGTTTCTCTCTATCTACCCTATCTGTTGTCTTTAATATCTTGAAAACTTCAATCAAATCACCCCTTAACCTTCTAATCTCTAGGGAATACAACCCTAATTTGTGTAATCTCTCCTCGTAATTTAGCCCTTGAAGTCCAGGTGTCATTCTGGTAAACCTATGTTGCACTCCCTCCAAGGCCAATATATCCTTCCTAAGGTGTGGTGCCCAGAACTGCTCACAGTACTCCAGGTGTGGTCTAACCAGGTTTTTTTTAATAACTGCAGCATAACCTCTACCCCCTTGTATTCTAGTCCTCTAGATATAAAGGCTAGCATTCCATTAGCCTTTTTGATTATTTTCTGTACCTGTTCATGACATTTTAATGATCTATGTACCTGGATCCCCGAGTCTCTTTGGGCCTCCACTGTTTTTAGCTTTTCACCATTTAGAAGGTACCCTGTTCTATCCTTTTTAGGTCTAAAGTGATGACCTCACATTTGCCTACATTGAAATCCATTTGCCACAGTTTTACCCATTCACTTAATCTATTAATATCCCTTTGTAATTTTATGCTTTCATCCACACTGCCTACAATGCCGCCTATCTTTGTGTCATCGGCAAATTTGGATACATGATTTTCTATGGCATCATCTAAGTCGTTAGTAAAAACTGTGAATAGTTGAGGCCCCAACACAGATCCCTGCGGGACACCACTAGTCACATCCTGCCAATTAGAGTACCTGCCCATTATCCCTACTCTCTTTCTCCTGCTGCCCAGCCAATTTCCTAACCAGGTCAATAATTTGCCCTCAATTCCGTGGGCTTCTACCTTAGTTAACAGTCTCTTATGAGGGACTTTATCAAATGCCTTCTGGAAGTCCATATAAATAACATCCATAGACATTCCCCTGTCCCTCTTAGTCACCTCTTCAAAAAATGCAATCAGGTTTGTCAGGCATGACCTACCTTTCACAAATCCATGCTGGCTCTCTCTGATCAGCTGAAAATTTTCGAGTTGTTCAGTCATCCTATCCTTAATTATAGACTCTAGTAATTTCCCAACAACAGATGTTGGGCTAACTGGTCTATAATTCCCTGGTTTCCCACTCTCGCCATTCTTAAAAAGTGGAGTTACATGCACAACTTTCCAATCTAAAGGGACGGTTCCTGAATTGAGAGAACTTTGGAAGATTATAGTTAGGGCATCTGTAATATGCTCATCTACTTCCTTTAAAACCCTGGGGTGGAAACCATCTGGCCCTGGGGATTTGTCACTCTTTAGTGCCATTATTTTCTTCATTACTGCTATTTTGCTTACGTTAATTTTGTTGAGTCCCTGTCCCTGATTCAATGTTAGTTTCCTTGGGATTTCTGGCATGCTATCCTCTTCCTCTACCGTAAATACTGACGCAAAGTAATTATTCAACATGTCCGCCATTCCCTTATTATCATTGACAATATCACAAATATCAGTTTTCAAGGGGTCAACGTTGCTCTTGACCATCCTCTTTTTCTAATATAATTGTAAAAATACTTTGTGTTGATTTTGATATCCCTTGCAAGTTTCTTTTCATACTCTCTTGTAGCTCTTACTATCTGTTTTGTCACCCTTTGCTGTTCTTTGTATCTTTCTCATTCACCAGGATCTGTGCTTTTTTTTGAACTTTTGTATGCTTTTTCTTTTAGTTTTATGCTATCTCTTTTTTTTGGCAAGTAGAGCTCTTGCCCCTCAGAGGTATAAACTGCTTCTGTATCACATTAAATTCTTTTTTAAACCTCTCCCACTGATCTTCTGTCATTTTACCCATTAATAGATTTGTCCAGTTTACTCTGGACAGTCTCTGTCTCATCCCGTTGAAGTCGGCCTTACCTAAATCTAGAATCTTCATAGCTGTTTCGTGTTTCTCCCTTTCAAACATGACGTTGAACTTGATCATGTTATGATCGCTATTGGATAAATGTTCACGCACCGTCAGGCTGTTAACTAAATCTGGCTCATTACTCATTACTAAATCTAATATGGCATGCCCCCTTGCTGGTTCTGGGACTTATTGTTGTAGAAAACTATCCCGGACACGCTCACAA
Source organism: Squalus acanthias (assembly GCA_030390025.1). Classification (NCBI taxonomy): domain Eukaryota; kingdom Metazoa; phylum Chordata; class Chondrichthyes; order Squaliformes; family Squalidae; genus Squalus; species Squalus acanthias. Next base: position 85,571,191 of record CM059435.1, read on the forward strand.
AATTCACTACCTTTCTGACAGGTGCTAGTCTGCTTATCCCAATCTATATGAAAGTTAAAATCCCCCATTAAAACCACTCTGCCTTTATTACACACTTGTCTAATCTCTGCATTTATACAATCTAGCACTTCAGAGCTGCTACCAGGTGACCTATACACAACTCCCACTACAGTCTTAAATCCTTTCCTATTTCTTAATTCTACCCATAAAGTCTCCACTGCCTGGTTACCTCTTGTTATATCCTCTCTTATCATTGAAGTGATTTCATCCTTAATCACTGAGGCTACTCCTCCCTCTCTACCAGTTTCCCTATCTTTCCTGTAGACCTTATAACCTGGTATATTTAGTTCCCAGTCCTGACTGTCTTGCAGCCATGTCTCAGTAATGGCTACCATGTCATACCCTCCAAGTTGAATTTGCGCCTGCAGTTCATTCAATTTACTCCTTATACTCTGTGCGTTTGTATAAAGAACGCTTATTTGGGCCACACCCCATGCCTGCCCGTCAGCTCTAATGTTTTACTCACATTTCCTTTTAATGCCTTACTTGCCAAATAACTGTGTGACTTTTAAACACTTCAATTAATTCTGCATCTGCATCTTGGATATACTCCCTTCCATTTCCAAATCCAAGCGATATAGTTCCAGCACTAATCCCTGAGAGACTACACTTGTCACTATTTACCAATCCAGAAATGTCCCTTTATTGCCAAATCTCTGCCTCCTCCCTCGCAACCTGTTTCTTATTCGTGCCACGAGACTGACTCCAATTCCATGTGCTTTAACTAGCAATCACTTGGGCAGAACCTTAGCAATCCCTCTTTAATCCTATGTAGTATATAACAGCACATGATCAGGAGGAAATTGATGACTATAATCCAGTTTTGGGATTAGAATAACCTGATTTTGCCTTATGGTTCACACTATTACCTGGCCCCTAATATTGTTGCCTCTTGTTAGTCCCCTCAGTTATCTGCTCCCCTAAACTTTGGTGGAGACATGACTTCTTCATTCGGAGCATTATTCTGTCACTTCTGCATAACTTTCTTCCTGTCAAAAACAGAATTGTGTTTATTTCTGAGACAAACTTCTATTTGTGAATTTCGCTGATCAACCTTCTTTCTGAACTTGTTACAGATCATTCAAACCAGACTTTGTTGTCATTCGTCAGCATGTGTATAACATGGCCCATGGGGAGGACTACCGTAACCTCATCATCGGCATGCAGTACGGCAGAGTGCCTTCGCTCAATTCTCTCCCATCTGTCTACAGCTTCTGCAACAAGCCCTGGATGGTGAGTTTGGCTGCTTATCTCTGGTGTGCGGTGGTATGTGTACCTATACTATGAACCATTTAACAGCAGCATTCTAGACCACTTTTTGCTATGTCCACTTCAGTGACTCTGGACTGCGGGTTCATCTTCCACAAGTTGGTTAAAACTTTTGCCCTGATTTTAATTCCGGGTGGGTTTTGGGTGGGTGGTTAATGGAGTGAGTTTGAAACTCACCCGTTGCCCCAGAAAACATGTCCATTAGAATTTTAAACATATTTTAACTTCTAGACCTCATTAGAATGTCATTGGTGGGTTTCCCATCCGAATCGCAGACACGCTGGGAAAAGCCGCCCACTTTGTCAGTGCAATTTCTGACGGGTGAGCCAGAGGTCTATTTAAAGTGTCAAAGCCTCTTAAAGCGAGGTTGCATTGCCTTTTGCCTGATTTTGCTGCAGGAAGGAACAGCTTCAGGATGAGTCGCAGACAGGACTCCAGTGGGAGAAACTGGGTACCTTTGCGCATCCCGTTATCACCTCAGGGTGGCAATAACGAGGCGCTAATCACTACCGACCGGGCGCAGCGAGAAGATCGACTCCCGCTATATTCGGCGGGAGGTTTGCGGCGGCGGTATGGCATTGCGCCCGGAGATCGTGACGGCATTGCCCCGGTAGCGCCCCGGACCCGAACTTCGGTTCCGCCCCCTGCAGCATCGCCGGGCGAAAACACCGGCAGCTGCAGGAGGCATTCGTCGGGAGACCGGGCACTTCAGAGGCGATACTTAAAGGCGAGGTGGCCGAGCTAAGTGGAAAAAATTCTCAAATGGTCTTTCTGTTTTTTTTTTAATTTATCTTCTCCAGTGCTCGATCAGCCCGGCACTCTGCTGCAGTGCATCGGGCTGATCGGGCTGGATCGCGGCTGCCGTCGGGGACCAGGTAAGTTTTCCCCTTGCAGAGCCTGCAGCGATGGCCCTTCCCTTTAAAGGAGGGAAGGAGCCTTCCAACGCGGCAGCGCTGCACGGCCCAGTGTACAGCGCTGCACACCTACCACCCCGCCTGCTGCCTGCTGCACTCCAGGAATGAAGTGGAGCGCTTGATTTCGTGCTCCACTTCCTTCCTGGAGTGCAAAACCGAATTATTTAAAAGTTGAAAGACATTAGCGCCTGGTGCTAATTTTTTCAGCTTTTAAAAGTTAGCACCCCAAACGGGGTGATACCGAATTTCTCCCCCTAGGTTCTTTGAAGACTCCCTGGAGGTCCTGCTGGAAGAGGTCAGGACTAGAAGGTAAATTTTCTTTTCAGTCAGTGGGAGGAGAATCCCAATACACCAAGTCCACCAGGCACGGAGCGAGATTGCTGAAATTGTCAGCTCCAGCGCATCACCCCCAAGGACCTGGATGCCGTGCAGGAAGCGATTCAATGATCTCTCAAGAGTAGCAAAGGTGAGTACAGCTCTTCATTTCTCCATCTCTCTCAAGAACACATGGCAACAGTCCTTTTCCCCCAGCCCCCTCACCTCAACCACCCCCTCCCCTCCATCACATCCTTCACCACCCAGCACAAGGCTGTACACTACCACTTCTCATTCTCATTACAAACACACACTCATCCCTTCCTTATTCCCTTCACAGTAGCCACTTACACCATTCTCCGCTCACTTGCTAGCCTTTGCACAATCATCAACTTCTCTCAGGGCTCCTTCCTCACTTCACACTCCAGACACATGTTTTCCATTCAACACCTCCCCATCCTGGTTCCATTGGCGTCTTCTCTTTCTAAGCATTTGCACACCAAGGAGAAGCCCCACACATCTCCACTCCATTGTATGAGACGCTCACTAACACTCCCTCTTTCTCTCTGCAGGACAAGGCGGAGCACAATACAGAGCACAATACAATAAGATCGGGGGCGGACCAGCCAACATAACAAACCTCTTTGAGCTGGAACAGCAAGCGCTTGAAATCAGTGGCCTATCCCGAGCTGTCAGAATAGGACATTTCAAGGCTGGAGGCTTATCTGAATAGGGTCCCTGAATATTATTTGCACCCCTTCATGAACCTTTGAAAAATGCACAATTATGCAGCTTCAATACACAACTATACCGCATTATAATGCCTGCCATGTGCTACTGTCCAGCCGCTTAGTGCCATCCTAACTCTTGTCCCTTTTCTCTTTCCTCTGGGTCCTTCTTAGGAGCCGGAGCCCTCAGAAGAAGACACCTCAGAGGAGGAGAATCCTTCTGAGGAGGCACCATCACGCGTTCCATCACTCCTAAGCAGTGATTGGCACCCTGTCTGGTTAGAGCATTATTTAGAGGGTTCTACACGTGGTGATGCACCCAGCACTGGTGAGCAACAACAGATACTGGTGATAGGGATAGCCCAGGAGACAGCTCACCCAGGAGTGCAGTCTCTTATGCCCTGGACATGAGGGAAACTGGCCACTACTGAAAATCCTAGAGCACTCTCATTCTGTCTGCTGGCACCATCGCAAAGGTAAAGTACTGTTTTGCTCTGGCAAGGTGGGCATTGGTGACCTGTTTGATGTCTCCTGTAGTAGCCTGGAAGGATCCTGCGGTGAAAATGTTAAGGGGGGTGGTGACTTTGACAGCCACTGGCAAAGCACGACCCCCTGGTCCAGCGGGCGACAGGTCCTGCTGCAACAGGCCGCATAGGTCAGTGACAGCCTGCCTGGTGAAGTGCAGCCTCCTCCTGCACTGCTCCTCAGAGATATCCTAGAAAGTAACTCTAGACCCTGTGAGCTCAGGGAGGTTTTCTACGAGCAGCCACCCGCACCGCACCGCACCACCCCCCCCTTACCCAACTCAATTGCTGTTTTCTAACAGGCCGGAATGTTGCTTGTCCTGGTTCCTGAGGCTGTTTCTGCTGCTGCTCTTCTTCCTCCAACTCTTTGTCCATCTAAAGGAGTGAAGCAAATACAACCCCCATGATAGGCAGTGAGTGCTTAACCAGATATGTGTGGTGGTGGGGGGGGCGGGGGTGGAAATGAGAATGAAGCAAACTGGAAACTCGGAACTGCCGTGTAAATACACTACTCACCATGGCACACCGATCCTAATGGCCTGAGTGCCCGCAGACGAGTGTCCCTTTAAATTCAGCTTCTTTCATGTCAGTCAGTTTGTGAAGCCAATCCGACTAAGATTTACTCAGCGGGTTTGCCACTGGCCTGGGCTTCTGTCCCAGTTAAAATTGAGATTCAAGTGACATCATCAGACCCCTATTTGAATTTATTTATGCGGCACTCACCCCTTTCTGGCGAGTGCGTTTGTGACTTCAGTTAGCTGTGGAGTAAAAACAGTGATGGGCGAGATTCCGGCGGGAATGCTATGTCGATTTTCCCCGATTTTATCCGCTCACCCACCCTGTTCCCACCAGGTCGGTTGGGTTCAAATCAGCATCTTTGAAATAGCTGTATCGCACAGATTCACTCTCTCACTCATTAATGTCAAAAAGATCTTCTTTAGTGTTTGCTAGACAGCAGTGAGCTGTTTTGTTTTAGCCAGTGTGTAACGCACATGCACAGGAGCTGATACAGACATGCAAGACCTCGAGCACAAGATGGGAGTGAATTGAGTCTTTTTTACTTCTTCTGTATAATTCCCACCACAAGAACAACTGCAGAACAACTGGTGAAAGGTTTCTGAGGAAGTAAAAAGCTTGCCACAGTCCCACAGCCTGACTCACTTGGACCACAGCCGATTCCCCCTTCTCATCCTAGGTTCAGCTGTCAATATTATTATTGAGACAATAATGTTTTGGAGCACGACTGAATCTTTTCATTGCCAATAGTAGTCCTTAGTTATTAAAAAAAACATTGAATCTTGAAAGCATAATACTAATGCCTAGTTACATCAAGCAGATACTGTGTGTGTTATGTTAAGGGTATTTGAAGTCTCTTATTCATAATCCAGAATTTGGACAGAGCCAGATAGGTGGGTTAAACGGGGATTGGCTTGTTCTGATTTTGGTTTATTACAGGTATGTTCACCATAAACAACTTGTAGTTATTAACAGTAACTAGCAGCTTTCCCCAGCATCGGGACAAAGAAGGTGATATATGCTTAGAGGTGCAGGGCAAGGCTAGAATACTCAATGAGTACTTTGTATCGGTGTTTACTAAGGAGGTGGATGCTGACAAAATATCGGTAGAAGTGGAAAAGGTAGAAGCAATGGAAGGGGTGAAAATTGATAGACGGGATGTACTAGAAAGGCTGGGTATGCTTAGAGTGGATAAGTCGCCTGGTCCAGATGGCTTGCATCCCAGGTTGCGAAAGGAATTGGGGGAGGAGATAGCGGAAGGGCTTGCCATAATTTTCCAATCTTCCTTAGATGCGGACGAGGTGCCTGAGGATTGGAAAGTGGCAAATGTGACACCATTGTTCAAGAAAGGGTGTAAGGACAATCCTAGTAACTACAGGCCGGTCAGTTTCACATCAGTGGTGGGTAAAGTTTTAGAAACAATAATCAAGGAAAAAATTAACAGGCACTTGGAGAGGTTTAAGCTAATTAAGGAGAGCCAACACGGATTTGTAAAAGGCAGATTCTGTTTGACTAATCTAATTGAATTTTTTGATGAAGTAACAGAGAGGATTGATGAAGGGAATACAATGGATGTTGTCTACATGGATTTTAGGAAGGTGTTTGACAAAGTACCACATAGAAGGCTGGTTAACAAAATTGAGGCTCATGGAATAGGTGGGTCAGTGGCAGCTTGGATAAGGAATTGGCTTAAGGACAGAAAACAGCGAGTTGTGGTAAATGGCTGTTTTTCAGACTGGAGGATGGTAGACAGTGGTGTTACTCAAGGTCAGTGCTGGGGCCACTGCTTTTTTTGATATATATAAATGACCTGGATATTGGAATACAGAGTAGAATTTCTAAATTTGCCGATGACACCAAACTTGGGGGTGTGGCAAACAGTGAGGATGATACCAAGCAACTGCAACAGGACTTAGAAAGGCTAGCAGAATGGGCAGACAAGTGGCAGATGGAATTTAATACAGAGAAGTGTGAGGTGATGCATTTTGGCAGAGGGAACAGGGAGAGGCAATATACACTTAATGGCATCATTTTAAAGAGTGTGCAGGGACAGAGGGACCTGGGAGTTAATGTACATAGGTCCCTGAAGGTGGCAGGACATATTGAGAGAGTGGTGAGCAAAGCATATGGAATCTTGGGCTTCATAAATAGAGGTATTGAGTCCAAAAGTAGAGAAGTTATGCTGAGCCTTTATAAAGCGCTGGTTAGGCCACAACTGGAGTATTGCATCCAGTTCTGGTCACCACACTTTAGGAACGATGTGAAGGCCCTTGAGAGGGTGCAGAGCAGATTTACCAGAATGGTTCCAGGGATGGGGGATCTTAGCTACAAGGACAGGTTGGAGAAGCTGGATTTGTTTTCATTAGAGCAAAGGAGGTTGAGGGGTGATTTGATAGAGGTGTACAAGATTATGACGGGTTTGAATAGGCTAGACAGGGAAAGGCTGTTCCCACTAGTTAATGGTACAAGGACTAGGGGACACAGATTTAAGGTTTTGGGCAGGAGATACAGGGGGGATGTGAGGGAAAACTTTTTTACGCTTCGAGTGGTGATGACCTGGAACTCGCTGCCGACGGAAGTGGTGGAAGCGGAGACACTCAATGTTTTCAAGGGGAGACTGGATAGACACTTGAGGGAAATAAACTTGCAGGGCTACGGGGATAGAGCGGGGGAATGGGACTGACTGGATTGCTCTACATAGAGCCGGCACGGACTTGATGGGCCGAACGGCCTCCTTCTGTGCCGTTATGACTCTATGATTGCTCATGGTGAGCTTGTGCTGTTGCAAGGGATAGGCTGTGGTGATGGGGCAGGGGCGCACATCTTCAGTGAAAGAATTTAGAAAGAAGTTTGTATGATGCACAAATATTGCTATTACACAAATAAATCTGGTTATATGAGCAATTACTTTTGATTTTCCAGTGTAAGTAAATAAAAAAGACAGTTTCTGTAACTATTCAGAATGAATTACATAATATAAACATTTCATTTTAAAATTTGTCATTGTTGAAATCTTCCTTTGTCGCATGTAACATGCTGTAAAACTCTTTCAATATGATACCCTGGGCTGGATTTTCTCAATGGGGACGCGTTGGGGGCAGGACTGCTGGTTGTCGGGTTTCAGTCCCGCCCCCAACGACGTCCGGCCAACCCACGCTATTTTCCCTTGATTGACCTTGTTAAGCCCGCCCTGTGGGCTTAGCCAGCCAATTAAGGGAAAGCCAGTGACAGAGGACGTCAACGTATGACGTTTCATTGGTCAAAAATTTTTGACAGATGAATTGTCAGCGTTTGACAGCTTTGAGAAGCTGTCGAACACTGACAATCTCTGTTCTAAGGTGAGCCCTTGTACTGAAGACTCACCAAACCTCTTTCCTCAGCAGAAATCAGATGGTTGCTGCATCGGAGAATGCAGCAGCCATTCTGTCATCTCTGCCGTTGAGATGGCACCTCCAGATCCCCAAGGGTTGAAGCCTGCAGGAAGAAACAAAGGTAATTAAACTTTTTCTAACACTTTACACTCACCTCACATACTTACCTCTCCACACTTGCACCCATCACTCACCTCCACAGCGGACTTTTCGATCCCTCTCACCCCCGCAGACCCACTGCTCACCTCGCTGACCCTGGAGAGGTTCGCAGCCATCGGGAAGCCCGCACTTGCAGGGGTAAAATGGGGATAAGCCTCTTAACTGCCTGTTAACTACCTATTAACAGGCAGTTAATTGGCTGTAATCCCCTTTCCACCTCGAGGAGACAGGGTCCCTGCGCAAGTTGGGGATCCGCCTCCCGGGAAGATGGCCCGGAGGCGGGTTGGGGGCGGGATGGGTACCCGCTCCCAGTTTCTGCCATTTTCCCGGCAGTCCCACCTCCATACCCGCCTCCCCAGGGCTGGCAAAATTCCAGTCTTTTTAGAAAAATTATCTCAGATAAAAAGTTGAACATGTTTTATCTTGTATGTGAACAGCGAAAGATATAGGTTAGAGATACGGAGTCAAGCAGAAGGTTTCGAAACAGAATGCTGTGAGACAGTCAGGAAGCAAAAGGCTGTGAGCAGGTTGGAGTACAGGAGAGAATAGTCAGAAATTATCCTGTTTTAAGTCGAGACCTACTAATGTGGGGAAGCCTGGTGTATTCTTTATTTTGTTTTATTATGGGAAGCTAAGTTGTAGTGATTGAATGAAATGAGCCTGATCATAACTGCTGTTCTCTATTTTCATCTTACTGCGAAATAAAGCAGCTGATTTGTTTCATTTCAAGCCCCATCTCACCAAGTGTTTGCTCAATCTGCACTTCCAAAAGATTAAATGAGTACGTGTGAAAGACGCACTTATTCAGCTCAGGTCACAAGCCGTTGTACAGGTCATTGTACACTCCTAGATTACACCATTGTGCAAATCGATACAGGGCAGTGTGAGTCAACATTTGTACATGTACGACACTCAGACAACTTATGGGAACGACTGATGCCACCGAACCGGAGAAGGCATCACAAGACAGATCTGAATCTGTAATACAAATCTGATTTCCAGTCATAGGTTTCTGAGCAGTAAGGGTTTTCAAAAGTATTTTGAATGATTTGATCGGCTGCAGTTGATTTCTATTATTGCTCACTGTTGATTTATTCTTTTGATAGATGCTTAGAAGTTCCTCTACTCCTTTCCTTTCCCACCACCCCCTCAGCTCCTGCATCCTCTTCTGCTCCTCACTCACCTGTTGCCTTCCATCCTCTCTTCCTCACCCTGCCCCTCTCCATTTCTCCTGTTCCCCCCCCACATCATTCCATCACGTTGCCTCCTTCATGTCTGCTCCTCTCACCCTGAATACTCCCTTCCCCCTCGCCCCTTCTCCCCATTCCCTCTATCAGCCCTCTCAGCCCCTATTGCTCTCCCCACACTCCCTTTCCCTTTTCCCTCCTGCCTGCCTGCCAGGTTGTCTCTGAAGCCAGTTTCCTAGCGCCAAGCTGAGAAGCCAACAATTTGGTTTTTTTTTAAAGCACTTATTGTGCTACAATTAGCCTAGCAGGGTAAGCACTACAGAAGAATCAAATTAGTGCTGAGAAACTGGCATAGATGGATGGGGATAGGAACCGGATTGAGATCAAGGAGAGTGGAAAAGCACCACCAACGCAAAGAACAGGCAGGCTGTCAGAGGCCCAAGACCTGAATATGGATCCGGAACATGGGGAACAGGGTGGACCAGGCTGGGAGCAGCTTACATAAATTTCAAATAAAGGTTACTGGGCAGCAGCAAATAAATGTTAAACCAGTGTAAAATTAAACTTAGCTGTGGGGAGCGCTGTGGCCTGGGCAAGACTATTATTCCATCAGTCTGAGCTGCATTTAAATTTGAGTTCCAGAAGTGAAACATTGGTATGCTAACCCTTGCGCTATCCAATCCCCTGGATCTCAACCTGGAGTATCACCCCACCCAAGGATGGAAGTCTTTAAACATAGATCAGAGAGGAGACACACACCACAAGTGCCAGCCTACCTATTAATGCCCTGAAGTTGTAAAGTTTTTAAAATGTTGAAGAAAATAATTTTAAATTGGAGCTCAGAGAGCATACTCAGCTGGAATAGAAATGGAATTCACCCCAGGAGTAAGCAAAGTTAAAGTCTTGGTGGGGCGGTGGAACTTTCCAATTTATTAAAGTTCGGCTTGGCCCAAAACATAAGAACATAAGAAACAGGAGCAGGAGTAGGCCAATCGGCCCCTCGAGCCTGCTCCGCCATTCAATAAGATCATGGCTGATCCAATCTTGGCCTCAACACCACTTTCCCGCTCTCTCCCCTTACCCCTTGACTCCCTTGTAGTTCAAATGTCTGTCAATCTCCACCTTGAATATATTCAATGACTCTGCCTCCACAGCTCTCTAGGGTAGAGAATTCCAAAGATTCACTACCCTCTGAGAGAAGAAATTCCTCCTCATCTCCGTCTTAAATGGGCGACCCCTTATTCTGAAACTATGCCCCCTAGTCCTAGATACCCCTACTGCAGGAAGTTACACATTTTAATGTTTTTTTTATTTGGACATTACTAAATTGTTTACAGTTTAAATTACACAGGTACAATTATATTATGATAAGATGGCACAGTGTAGCTTATTAGATGAGATGTGTGAGGCAATACTTCTCTTGCCAGCAGAATCAAAGTGTGGCTGCTTTGCCTATAACAGATTGTCTGGTAATTTATCTCATTGCTGTTTGTGGGACCTTATTGAGCACAACTTGGCTTCTGCTTTTCCCTACATTACAACAGTGACTACACTTCAAAAATAGTTCATTGGCTGTGAAATGCTTTGGGACCCCCTGAGGTTGTGCAAGGCAATATATAAATCCAAATTCTTTCTTTTGAATAAAATATTGAGCAAAGTGCCTCTGATGGCCTGAATGTGGTTCACCGGGGCGCTTAACTATTAGCAACCAGTACCTGTATACAAACCTCTTAATGACATTTATGCAAGGGACACATGGATAAAGGGGATGATCTCCTCTCTCTGCCCATTAAGAATGTAGTAGTGAAATTTAATTGCCCACAGATCCCTGTAATATCTTCATTGTCAATGGTGGGCTAGTTCTGCATGAGTAGCATCCAGGATCTTGAGACCATGTCCATTGTAATTGCCTGTCAGTGAGAGTAATTAGGAATGCCTGGGGGGATGCAATCTTAACCACAAATTAAAGAAAACAATTTTTGTTCTATTTTGTATGTTGCTGCTGGGTGACGTTAACACTCTGATCCCAAAAGCTTTTCTGGGAAGTACTGTTTAAATCCCAACTAGATGTATCCAATTTGAAAAGAAAATGTTTATCCTTGCCTCAGGAGTTGCATAAGTTATAAGTGCCATTCTGTGATCCTACTGCAGGACTCCAATGTTAGATTTCCTGTCAGACTCCTCGTGTTGCACGTACATAATTTCCTCCAACTTACGACCTTCCCTTTTAAAATCAGGAACATCTGGCACTTACTGACTTCAGTGAGCCACTGGGGCAAAGGGTGATGTTGAGCTAGGCCGGGTACAACCCCAGCAGCAATTGTGAGATGACTCGTATCTGTGTCCTTCCTCTGTATCTTTCAGTGAGATGTTTGCAGAGAGTGATTTTGAGAGAGGCCTAAGAGCAGGCCGCTTGTCTGATTTCTAATTGGACAAAATGGACAGGGGAAGAGGAAGATTAGAAGCAAATTGAGAGAGTTACTAACAAATGGGATAAGGACTGAGGAAAAATGCAAAAGAATAATTTCCACCTCACCATCTTCCTTTGGTTCAAACTCAGAACCAGGCACTTTTTTTTTTAACAATGATCTTGTAAACATGTAGTTTTTCGCAGCGAGTTGTTACGATCTGGAATGCACTGACTGAAAGGGTGGTGGAAGCAGATTCAATAATAACTTTCAAAACGGAATTGGATATATACTTGAAAAGGAAAATTTACAGGGTTATGGGGAAAGAGCGGAGGAGTGGAATTAATTGGATAGCTTTCAAAGATTTGGCACAGGCAGAGTTGGCCGAATGGCGTCCTTCTGCTCTATAAGATTCTATGATTCTACCCAGGCAAGTAATTGACCACCATCAGTTATTGTGTGACTTGTGTATCTGCGTGTCAGCTCTTGCATAAGTACAATACACACCAAGTAAAAGTCATTCCAGTTTGACACTTCCATTTCCCACACCATCCATTGTTGTAGCTTCTTTGAGTTAAACTACCAATTTGGAGAATTATTGATAGTTTTTTGCTGCACGGAGTCATACAAACTAGGAACTGGGTTGAGATGTTCCAGACTCATTGCACATGGGGCTTTTACAGCCAACAGATGGAGGAGACTATCATCCCATCAGTCTCGGCTGCATTCAAATTGGAGTGCCAGAGATGAAAGAGACAGTGTATGGGAGTTACTTTTAATAAAAGAAGATAGGTTTTCTAACATCATAAATAGTATAAATCAGACCCTTAACTTCTCGGCTGGCAGGAGAGGCACCTCCTATGTTATGACTGCAATGAAGCCACTTCAAAGTAACTGTTGTGTGTCCAAAGCTTTTAGCAAGAGTGCTGCTGAAAGAGGATCTGTCACCAGTTGAGCCAGCTGCTTAATCCTGCTCATTTCAAAACTGGAATGTTTAAGAAGTTAATAACAAACTGAAGCATTTCATTTCTTTTTCAGTTACTTTTTTCTTTTCAATTTAGCTCTCTAGTATGTTGACCAGGCCTTGCATCTAAGGAACTTCTATTGATGGAGCGTGTACCTGTTACTTAATTAATGTCTGTGTGTGCCTATGTTTCTGTGTGTATCCGCTTCCTTGCCCATGTGTGTATGGGCTGTCTGTAACGCTGTTAACTATGGGCAAAAGCCGGGTGTTAGATTTTCAGTTGTGAGCCAGCCACATTCCCAAGATATCACCATGCGCCACAAACACGAATGTGGTTAAAAGCGACAAGCTCCATCTGTCACGTGGGTTACCGCTGCACGTTAATCGGAGTTTGATGCCCTATTACTGCTGACAATCCTGCTGCGAGTCACTGATTTTCCTTTAATTATAGTTACAGTATCTCCTGGTCACCACAAGGAAGAAGTGGTCACCTGCCAGAATTCTCCTGAAAATGTTGTTTCCGCAGCAGGAAGGATGAGCAATGGTTGTGGAATAAAAGCAGCTGGCGCAAAGCCCCAGCATTAAAATTAATGGGCAGGGAATTGCGGGCTGCTGATGCCGAATTTACCAACTTGCGCCCCTGGCGTGTGCCAGGAATGCTGAAGTGGAAAATGTCGGCTGCTGCGTGTAATGGGTGTTATCATGAAATAATGAAAGGAGAGGAGGCTGATTTATTTTTAATTTTTGCTATCAAAGTGTTTTATTCTGGAGCGCACTGATATCCAATTATTTATAGAATTTCTTGATGAAGATTAGAGACTCATTTGTTTCCCACTGTGGGGCCCCACTGGAGATCAGCCAACCATTCAGCATGCACCAGTCTCTAATGTATTTTCTGTATAAATGTTCTTAAATAAATTAAATGTCCTGTATGGGGAGAAGGCAAAGGAGATGCAAAATAAACATTGAGGAGAAAAGTAACTCTAGGGGAAAGTAACTCGAGGTTTCTGTAGCTCTAGTGCTCATTATTGTGAAGGTGAAAAGAATGGTAACTGTAGAGTTTGGTGCCAATGGTGTTATATGATGAGGAAACTCCTGGGGTTGGTGCTGTGAATATCAAAGGAGATGGTAGCTTTGGAACTCCATGTTCTGAATGTTAAAGGAACCAGTAACTCTAGGAGGTATTGCTGAATTTTGAAGCAGATGATCGAATAGCTTTTCCGCTGGCCTCTGCCTAATTTTGTGACACGATTGAGTGGTTGGCAATGCGACATGGTTTGGAGATTGGTTATGTTGGATCTCTACCAATGTCATTTCCGGCAACCGGCAGAAGCACCTGCCTCAAAAATGTTAAACATTCACTTGGGAGCAGGGCCATCCTGCAAGTCATTTCCCACTGTTCTGGTGTGCAGGCGTCATATATAAATTACACCTATTTTAAATGGGTGTCCATAGTTGCTAGGCAGCGGTAAGTACAGGGAAGGTCATGGAAAGGGCACCATCAAATTAAGGTAGATGCATTTCAGCCATTTGTTAACCGCTTTTGTTGTGTGTTTTTTCCTGGTGGCACTTAGATTCTCTTGAGCCTTTGTACCAAGTGTTGTAAATTATTTTTTGCCCCAGCACCATTACTGAAACTGCTGTGGTTTCCATTGGGAACCCCCTATCTTTGGTGGTTTGAAGAGAAGGAAGACCAACAAAGGGATGCCGGACAGGTCAGGTTACACAAAAGGTGCTCTGTGCCCACCCACTATTACCTGCACATCTGCAAACAGAGACGAACGTACTTTGCTTCGGCACATGATGTGTGCAACCTGATGAAAACAACTTCCAAACTTTGCACGCACAACAGCCTGAGTACTGCTTGCCACGATGCTTTCCCCTCCATGCCAATGTGTGAAGAATGTGCTCGTAATTCTAGTTCTTGTGCTTCTTCTACATGTTACCTCTGTGTCATTTAGCCCATAATGGGAGTGATGGCAACAAGCAGTTAGATTCCATGTGAGGCATTTGGCGAATTGATTGCATGAACGGTTGTAAGTGAAGGAACCTTTTCAGGTAAAGGCTAGGGGCGTACGAGGCACTATACTGCCTCTTGGATATGGATGGTAAGCAAATCAAACACTTTAACAGCATGTGAAGGAGGTCATTGTAAGTGGCAGCCACTTTCCCCAAACATCACAAAATATCCATGACAGTATTCCTGTATATAGGAACCGTGACACCGTGACAAGTTCTGACTGCTGCAGATCATAAATCTGTGACACCATAACTTACGGTGTCATTTTTAATTGGCAGTAGTGGTGTGTTAATTATCAATGATGCCACTATCTCTATAAACTCATTGAGGTTCTAGAGGCTGCAGGTTGTTTTCTGAACTAACACTGGCCTACCCGAATTTGTTTTTCTTCTTGGCCTCCTTCGGCTCTGCATCAACGAGAGAGCAGGCAGCCGACCTATTCTCAGGACTCTTGCCAATGAACCCCCCCCGCCCCCCACAGTGCCAACAAAAAGATATGTGAGACCAACTGAGAGGCAGTGTTCCCTTCCTCCTTGCCCCACACACGACACCTCTCCATCAATGGCAAGCTGCATCTCGTCATCACTTGTTGCTGCATGTTGGTGCTCCAACACTTCACACTCCTGTGCCAGCTGACAACTGGGTGAAACTCTTGTTAAAAAGGCAGAGTCTGCTCTGGATGTAGAATAACTACAGTGATGAGCGATGGAGGTGAGAATGAGTTGGTTTACAGCTGCTTTTTTCTTACAGTTTTCCCAGCTGATAAAGATCTCCCACACCCTGGCTCCAGGAAAGTTCCCACTAATCGACCAGACATTCTTCCCCAACCACAGAGAGATGGTGAGTATCACCCAAGCTGACTTTTAAATGCTGCTGTAGTTCTACTATGTTTGTGTTTTGTGAGTGGCGGAGAGAAGGAATGGGGGGAGCCATCTCTTTAATTTTCCTTCAGAATATTCTGAACAGGGAGTAATTTTCTACGAGGTTGTTCTCAAACCCACGTGCTTTCAGTTTAGTCCAAATCTAGGTTTTGCTCGGTCATTTTCAAGCCTACCCAAGGTCTTGTTTTGTTTACTTCTGTATTTAATTATATTTAAAAGACAAATAAAATTTCACTTCTCTTTTGACAAGGCCTGGTTGCTATCTTCAGATGGGTTCAATACCTGAGTCAGTCCATTCTGAAAATCTTGTTTCTGTTCCCATTTTATTGGTTGCCGGTAGAGTTCACACAGCAGCAGGTGTGATGTCGGCTGCAGTGCTAATTTCTGTATCCCGTTTTTTTGCCGAATTGTGTGAGAATTTTTAAACATCAGGCTCTATACTTTTGGAGATGCAACCCAGGAACTCCACCATCATGTAACTGATGCCGAGCTTTGTGTCTGATGGCTCTTTAAATGTTTGCTTTTTCAAAGATGTTGAGGATGAGCTGGCACTATTGAAGGCAGCATAAATTCAAAAGTAAGTTGGAGATCATTGGAATAAACTAAATGATGTGGCTCAGTGCATTGCAATTCTTTCCCCATTTTTTTCTTCTCTCCTACATGCATTGAATCATACATTTCCACAAATATTGGCAGATCCACAGGGGCCATCACAGCCTGATCCCTTCCTGGTCTCATGCACTTTTTAGTAATGCTCACTGAAAAGTGATCAGAAGCTGATCTTTCCATTCCCTAATCTGAGTGTTGAGACCAATTGTAGCACCACAACTGCTGCCCTGGCTGAGTTCAGATAACTCACACAGACCAGGGATTGAACCTGCAACTTTCCTGGTCTGTATTACTGAGTTCCCCACAAACATTTGCCATTGAGAATGACACCTCACATTTCACCTGTCATTTGGTTCAGCTCGGTGCATGGGCTGAATGCAGACCATTTGCCATTCCAAGCTATAGTTTGTTTCTTATAGAAACAATTCCTTTAGTTAGCCCATTGCATAGCAGAGTTTACAGGATTGGATAGTGGAATGCATCTCCCTATCCTCTTTACTGATAGGGAAGCATCCACTTAGAAAGCCAGAGCTCATTCTACCTATGCTGGCTATATACCATCTACATATGCTGTGAGACTTTCATAAGCCAGGATGTGAGGGTTTGCTTAAACACTATCTGAAAGACCTGGAGTAACTTCCGTGCTCTTGGTAAACATTCTTGTCTTGGTCTGACAGCTCATACGCACATCTGTGCTGAAGTGTTTCATGCTGGGCCTGAACTTACAGTTCTTCAGGAACCTCATTCCTAGTTTCTGCACTACTTTGGTCTAATCCAATTTTTTCTGTGCAGGTTGAATGAATGAGCAAGAATATTAGGTTAACTACTGCAGGTATAGTGCTCTCAGCTCTCGATTCTGATTCTCCACATTCGCTCTCTGAGCCAGTACTGTTTGGATCTGTTTAGTTTTGGTGTATGTGTGTGTTACATTGCTCGTGCTGTTACTCTAGTACTCTACTGCCTCCCAGTCAGAGAACAAAATATGGAGCTCAGAATGATGCCTTCCAGATCAGTGTTGGGTGTGGCATCAGTGGTCATTTTTACAGGGACAAGGCCCACAGATGATTTCTGCCCCTACCTCCATAGAATGATAGCAATTCAAATTTGGATGTGAAGGATGAACTTTTTCAAACAATGAGGAAGACCATCTTAGGGTAAGTAAACTAATATTATACACAATGGGGTAAAAATTGAGTCGCGCCCCATTTGGGGCGCTAACCTCGCCGGGGCGCGACTTTTAGCGCCCCGAAAAAATTAGCGGCCCCGCGCCGGAACTTCAGTGGTTGCGCCCCAAGAGGGAAGCGGGGCGCAACTGGAAGCAGCCCGCATCCCTCTTGGGGCGCTGCGAGTGAATATCCTGGCGTGCGGCACGTCGCGCCGCGGTATTGCAGGCCTTCCTCCCCTTCTTAAAGGGGAGGGACCCTGCGCAGCGCGAACCGGGGCCCAGCTGGGCCCCCAGGGATCGGGAGTGCCGGCAAAAGAGCCCGGCACTCAAGAGAAGTGCCGGGCTCTTGGAGCGCAGCCGGCACTTCACGGTGGGGGGGCTTCACGGGGGCCGGGGGCAGGTGCTGGCAGGCGGCCAGCAACAAAAATGGCCGCCTGCCACCTCCGCTTTAAATATCGCCGCCCCGGCCGCACGTACGCCTCCCTGAACCCGTCGGACATAGCGTCTGGCGGTAAATCAGGGGGCGCGACTGAAGATCACGGCCGGGGCGCGAGCGGGGTGCTGCGCACGGCGATGACGTCATCGCCGGCGGCGCAGCGCCACAGGGCGCTACCGGCTGCCGCCGCCGCTAACCTCCCACTAAATTTTTCGGGAGGCGTGGGCGGCGCTGCGCCCGGGCGTTAGCTGCTTTACGCCCCATTAGCGCCCTCTTAAGGCGCTAACGGGAGGCGCAAGCAGCTGAATTTTTCCCCCAATAACTTTCAGCTGCCAGTGATTCTGACCTAAATCAATATTGGAGAAGAGGGAAAAGTCGGTATGGCTGAAGTATATCGGAAACCAACACCAATCCCCCACATTTGGTTGGCCTTCTTCCCTCATCAACAACAGTCCCTGAAGTCAAGACTGAACATTTTATAGAGGGAATACGGTTATTTTCTCACTTTCCCAGATGAATCCACATCATGGTCTTTGGCCAGTTTCACCTGGTGACCTGCTCACAGGATTCCATTGTCGTTGGTTCCCCAACACCACATCTGCAACTGGTGTTGGCCCCTTTTGGGGAGAGGAGGGAAAATCCACTGCAATTATCCAGTTTTAATGAGTCTCTTGGGACCCTTTTTAATGGTTAATACACAGAACGAACAAATTGTCAACAAACGAGAGGGAGAAAGAAAGAGACGGAGACCGAGTTACTGTGATAGAAATAAAAGCACTTTTACTGTTTAGAGTAGAGTAGAGGACACTGTAAAAGTGACATATGAAAAGTTAATTTCTGAAAAGACAATTTACATTCATGGAATATAAAATTCATAAATAATGCAGAGGAATCTGCAAACAATGCTGTAAATTTAGCGACAAGTACATTCCTTCAAGAAAGCTTTATTTCACCTTATCCTTTTTTCGCTCTTCCTAAAACCCTACTCTGCCTCCCCCACCAAACCCACGCCCTTATCGGACAGATAAACACACACATGCACGCAAACACACACAAACACACACACACAAACAACCCTCTCCTGGTCTCTGTGCTTACTGTAGGTAGACACATTGCAAGCATATTTATATAAACCACCAACCAGGCAAACTGTAAGAAAAAAAACTGATTTTACAAAGATAAATCAAGATGAAATAATTTTTTAAAAAGAGCTTTTAATTCTTTTATTCCCCACCAATATTCTGTCTGTTACTTATCCAGCTTTGAAGAGCTCATAATCTAGACAGGACACAGAATATTTTTCAAGCAATAATGTGCGCAATCCACTCATACAGAACTGTACTGAGTAAAATATAGCTTATGTCACTAGTCGATAAATTTTTTTTAAAAAAAATTATATATAGGTAGGTGTTTTGTTCTTGCCACAAATGTTTTAGGTGATTTTTTTCCAGAACATCTATTGATCAGTGTTGTCACCACGTCTGTTTGAAAATATGGGGAGCAATTTGGAATTTTATAATCTCTGGTAAAGTGAGGGAGGTCTGCAAAGTCAGGGGAGAGTTATTTTTAATTGTATGACACAAAACAGGTATTTGACATCCTAGTTAGCTCACATCAGATGGTGCTGCTCTGCTTTGTAAATGGTGGTACAAATAGTTCATTACAGATGTTCTGCAGATGTGTGAATGATGCTCCTTATTGTCTCAGGCACAGAACATTCTTTGTGAGCATTGGTGCTCTGTAATCATGTAACAGCTCCAGTAAGTTTAAAAGGTGCAATTTTACACGTTAAAACTCTCATGGCCCTTTTTTTGTTTGCTTATGCCTCTGTGAAGTGCCTTGGGACCTTTTTGTACATTAAAGGTACTGCATAACTGCAAGTTGTTGTTGGAAGCATGCATTTTGTGTAGAACCGCCCTTGCCCTCTATTTGGGTATTTACCGCAACCTTCCACATGACGGCCCTGGGAAGTGGTGGGCAGTGCGGTGGAGAGCTGGTAAATCCTTTGGGATCCCAGACCCCTGTTTCCATTTACATGCAGCAGTTGGGGAAAGAGTGGGCAGTGGTGGTCCTGGTGAGGGGGGTGTGGGGGTGGGAAATCCCCCGGTTGGGTTGAGAAGCAGTGGTGGGCTTTTGGGCATTCTCTACCACAATCCCATCCAATCTCGAGTGGGATCACGGAGGGGAATTCCCCCCATTAAGTCAAATTCCATTTTTATTACATGGGATTCTGAGATGTTTATCAGCGTTTTGGGAACCACAATTCTGCAATTACATCCATTTTTTTCATGAAAGCTGAAAACCAGTAGCTTTAATGATATGGCAGTTCAGCTTTTACCTCCCTCTAAAAGTGCTTTGACACTATATGAGCACAGCCACTGGTGGGAGACCAGGTCTCCCTCTATTGGCTGCATGCCATAGTGTAGACAAGCCAATGGCAATGTCGATGTTCCCTTATCCCGAGGGCAGTGCAGAACCATGAAATTGTGGGGCTGGGATTCTGTTGTCAGGATAAAGGAGCTGGTTTCAGCTATATAAATGCAGCAAGCACGTGGTTACTGTCCATGAGGCTCTGTGACGCTGAGACTGGCTCTCCACTCCAAATGTAAAGGCAGGAGAGCAGCACATTTATGCAAATTTTCCAAACGTGGAATCAGTTCAAGCATGAAGATAAAAATGCCTTTAAGACACCCACCAAACAGTTTACAGGGTTGTGTTGCACAGCACTGCAGAATAAATTTTGTTATGTATTTTTTAAACGAATTCTGATGCCAAATAAGCAATATCTTTTACAACAGACATATGAATGTAAGGAATTTGAACATCTTTTCTTTTTAAATATTAATAAAAATTACCAAAATATCTTTGTCTGAAACCTTTTGGGGTAAGGCACCCACCAGTGTGCCACATTTATAAAGGGCAGTAGCAGTTACATATGGCACAAGACACTGCATTATTAATATATATATAAAGCTCAGAAATATATCTGTTACTGCAAGGAGCAAGTCTGAAGCAACATTGATTGGCATGGAGTCAAATGGCCCAAGCACTGGGCAATTTAAGGATAATTCTGAGAAAAAAAGAAAATGGCCTAGAAGTCTGTGTTTGATGTGCTAATGCTGGGAACAGACAGGCACTAAGTCATGGCTGTGTCACACAAAATGGCTGCCCTTGCTGGCCAACATTTTTACAGAGGAATGTCCCTTTCAGGGGTCTGTGGCATTGATCCTGGTTTTGTCTGGGGGCGCTGCTCCTCTGTACCAACTGCAGTAACCTTCCTTCTGCCGGATGCAGACATAGTGCTTAGCTTGGTGCCCCATGTATCCCTGGTCAGACAACATATCGGTCCACAGGCACTCGTTCTTTGCTGTCACAAAACATGGCAGGTAATAACAGGGTTTGATCTGTGGAGATATGAATGACAGATGGAGAAATGTTAAATAAATTCTACTCGGAGAGAACACGTTGCCTACAGGACCCTTTATTTAAAAATCTTAAATTTAACATTCATGTGTGGAATAGATCGGAAGCATTGCTTAACCTAATAGTGTGTGGACACTGGATTAACATCAGAAAAGATACAGCCAGTAACACAGAGTGCTGCCTGGTGATTATACCTCAATATTCTCCACTGATCATAAACCAGCTCCCTTGTATTCATTAATTCCTCCCAAACATCACCCTATATGAGTGACTGTATCTTTACTGTTACTCCATTTTCTCACACTAAAGGTAGAGGTACAGTCAGAAATACACTGTACTGGATGGGAGTAGCTAAAGAGCCCAAAGTGTGAGTCCTGTGTTCATAAAGATGTGTATACCTTGCAATTGCAGCCGAACTGGTAGCGATGATTAAGACCTTTGCGTTGTGACAGGGTCAATCTCTCCCATGGTACAATGAAGTTACACACTCCTGTGTAGACTTTCCCATCATAAACTCTACCTGCACATGGACAAAAAAACAGTCATTTCCCAGCATTTGCTCCTAGTATAGAGCACAGTGTTTCCACGCTACACTTACCAAAGGGAATACAGTAGAATATACATTACCTCTGCAAATGGTGGATGTATGTCTAAGTCTGTAACTGGCTGAGGTGGGTGGGAGAAGGTAGAGGGGAGGTGGAGATAGTTTTAGATTTTGCTTTTTGGTAGCTATGTCAATGTAGGTGTGGAAGGGTGGGATTCCCACCTGCTTGACATGCACTGCTGATCCCAGAGAATATCCCAGGGTCAACCTAATTGATACATTTTTTGGCTCTTTCCTCCTGCTATGGTTGGACGGGGGGTGGGGGTGGGGGCGGAATTTCTGGCTGCTGCAGGATTTTGGTGACTGCAGTAACTTCAAATGGAATTAACAAACTTAAGCAACATCCTTTGAGAAGGGCCAGTACATGACCGCAAATCGATCGCCTCATAATCAATTGCACTGTCTGGGGTGGACTTTTTCATTTCCAAAATTCCTCTGCCAGTCCTGGCAATGCTTGCGGCCTGTTGTATACAGGTGTTTCTGACATCCAACATTGCTGTGACAATGATGATGGAAAATATGATGCATGACACCAGAAGATCGTTACAGAGGCAGACCTGCAGGACAGATTCCCACCCAATTTTCAGTCCTTGCCCGCCAGTGCAACTTGAGAAGCAAATCCTCCACAAGAACAAAACAGAAAGGAAAAAAGCCAGTAAGACCAACAAATCCAGTCCTTATTGATCAGTTACTCTTGCCTACTGCCCTTCTCACCTTATCCCCAATCCCTTCTCTCCCCAGAAACACACTTAATTGTCTCGTGAACCCAGTCATATACTGTCTGCTTTAGTGGCATTCCCTGGTAACTTGTTCACAGCTCTATTAGCCTTTGAATGAAAACATTCTGCTTGATTTCCCTTCTTACTCAACTCTCTAATGTTTAACTTGTGTTGCATGACATTTGAACTCTGTAGTGAATAATTTACCTGGATCAATTTTGTTAATTCCCTTCAGAATCTTCTAAACTTTAATTATGTCACCTCAAAGGCTAACTTTCACAACCTTTCCTCATAACTTAAATTCCTAATACTTGAAATCATCTTTATTGATCACCTCTGTATTTTTTCAAGGGCAAAGGATGTAGTGGAGCCACACTCCTCACCCCAATTGCTGTTCATAGAATCATACAGCACAGAAGGCGGCCAATCGGTCCATTGTGCCTGCTCTTTGAAAGAGCTATCCAATTAGTTCCACTCCCCTGTTCTTGGGCCAGTTGACAGTGAGGTCCAGTGCCTTGTTGTGGGATTTCAGTGGTCTTGCTACTTTGCTTATTCCAGGGGGACTGTCTTCTGTCATGTAACAGGACACAGGTTGGATGCCGGGTTCATGATGGTTCAAATGTGAACCTTCAGGCCTACAGCGCCATCGATTGGTGCAAGTATTTTTGATGGGTTGAAGTCATACATCCCATTTATTTGTACATTCTGGCTTATCCCATCTCAAGAACTTTGAAACCTGAAAATGATCTTGCATTAGACTGAGCATTATACTACGCACAAAGGTACAAGTGTTTCCAGACATACAATGGATAGCAGCATTCTAACTAGATATTAAAAGGCTGGAAGTTGACCTAACTGGACAGTCAACATAATAAGAATGAAGTTTGCTGCAGTGGAGCCCTTGTCATTGGTGTACTTAGTAAACATATATAAAAAGCTTGGTAAAATCTTCCCTGCTTTGAATCCTTGAATACAATATTAGGCTCCAGAAAACCAGACTAAACTCTAACTGGACTCCCAGTAAAGGAACTCTCAGGTAGATCCCACCCCACCCCCACACCCTGTTTACTTTCTGATACAAGCTGCTGCATCCTCAGATACACAGCCTCACAGATGATGGTTAAACCTAAAACAACATTGTTCTAATTTATGAGAAGTTATATTTCAAGCATTGCTCTGCAAATCAAAATATACTCTGTGCTGCATGGTTACTGTGCGAATTTTGCCAACCATAGCCTCTCACCTGTGATCAGGTATTGGAATTTGTTCACCTGCAGACGGATACCACACAGACTCTCAGCAGCTTCCGTATAGATGTACTGAACCTGTTGCATTTTGCTGAAGCCACGATACATCTACAGAAGAGAGAAATCATTGTAAACAGTGACGCAGACAGTCACTTACCTTCAAGGAAAGAACACAGATACAGCAGTAACACACATGGAGAGGCAGGGCTTGGGTTTGTATCAATGATTACATCCACACACTGAGTTACAGTCTCAGCAGTGACACCAAACAGAGGCTAACTGCCTACTCACAGAGAAGGAGGGTGATTTAGTTCAGCTGCTGATTTGCTGTATGGAGAGTTATAGAGGAAGCACGGTCAGAAGC
Organism: Squalus acanthias; assembly: GCA_030390025.1. Lineage (NCBI taxonomy): Eukaryota > Metazoa > Chordata > Chondrichthyes > Squaliformes > Squalidae > Squalus > Squalus acanthias. The sequence continues at coordinate 85,595,074 of CM059435.1, forward strand.
CTGAAAACAGGTAATTCCTTGCCAGGGGATTAATTTCCTGTGAAGAACTCTAAAATTTAAGAAAGCAGCTGTAAGATATGTGATGAGATGGCACTGTGCCTGGAGTGGGAGAGCACAGGTTCAGGTCTAATTCTGCACAGCGGGTTCCCATTATTGGTGGTGCCAGGAGAATGGTTGGTTCAACAAAGTAAAGGTATTTTCCTATGTGCAGTGGCACTTTTGTCGCAGTTAGTTGGTGCCAATGGGCCACCTAATGGCTACAACATAACAGATTGGGAACTTTATTACCCATTTTTTAAATTAGACAGTTGGGCCAGAATCCAGGAAGCTAAAATTGTTTTGTACTTTGCTTTTAATTCACAAGGTTATGAGTTCAAATCCCAGAGCTGCCAGCGAGTTGAATTTAATAACAAAAGACCATCTAAATTAGTTAAAGAAAAATATATTACATTGAAATTAAAAGTTCCATTTATTTAAAAGGGCTATATTAAAACTTTAATTGGAGGGAAAGAATAAGCCTGGAGGGCACAAAACTACAACAAGAAGCAGTTTGTTTTCAACAGCTCTTTAATGTCTTCATTGCCTCGGCAATAAGCCATTTTATCAGGGTTTTAAAATGGAAAAATGCTCTATGATATGGTGAGGCCTGTTGCTAAAAATGTACTGCTATATTTAAAACTTGCTACTTTATTTAAAAGAAATTAAAATATCATATACATGCCACTGGTTTATGATGTGGCGGATATCATAACTGATGCAGCACAAACTTAGTGAGCAGTCAGCACAGGCATCCTTTAAACTGAGTAAGTTGTTAAGCGCAGTTTGTTGGAGGAACTAAACCTGGGTCAAACATACCAATACCTTAGTGATGCTTTTTAAAATGCATCTTGTTTCAACATTAAAAGGCCTGGTTTCAGAGCCTGATGTTACTAAATCCTATGAGAATACCTGCTCAGAAATGGTGTCAGGTTCTGTCAGGCAAATTGACAATCTTTTGGGACTTTTACGTTTTCTAAAGGGATCAAATTCAACCCTTTAAGTTAAGTGTAATTTCTTTTACTTGAAGTTTTTTCTAAATCTATTTTGTATGAAAGAATAATCCCTGGAGCAATTTCATTCCTACCCTTGAGCACACGGTGAAGTTGAGTGTCCACCTGTCCTCAGAAACTGTTATCAACAGATGGGAGGGGAGCAGGATAGGCCATCCATTTATTCTTGCCACAATGTTGCTGTCAGTCTGTCTGTCCCCATGTGTATCTCCCATCTGTCAAGGGATGGGGTCTTTCAAACAGATGCTCTTGATCTATTTCTAAGGGTCTATCTGTCACCTCCTGTACTGTACAGAACACTCTGGCTAAAAGGGAACAATTCATTGCCCTTTGGTATGCTGCAGCTGTTGCAATGTAAGCTCTTATACATGTACAGTACGTACCAAGTACAAAGGAATGATTCACTCCCATCTGGTACTGTACAGCCGATGCTTCTTGGTGTCCATCTTATTTAGATTCCACTTCTACCTGACAATGTGGAAGATTGCCCATTTATGTCCTATCCGCAAAACACAGGATCAACCTAACCTGGCCAATGACTGCCCTATCAGCCACCTCCTGATCATCAGTAAAATGATGAAAGGAGTTATTAATAGTGCCATCCAGCGACACCAACTCACCAATAACTTGTTAAGTGGCACTCAGTTTGGGCTTCACCAGAACTACTAGGCTTCAGACCTGATCACAACATTATTTCAGACATGGACGCAAAAGAGATCGTAATCTTATTATCTTAAATAGCCAAAAAGAAATTCACTTGAGCATTAGGAGATGGACAGAGTGACACCATGGTATCAATCTGTGACACCACAGGGTGCCAGGACTCTGCTCTATGCCTATGATTCCATTCAGGGTATGTTCCCAATTTTGGCTTCAGCATTACTTGATGCAGCAAATAGATGTAGGCACAGGGAGGGAAAGAAAGTCAATGTTCCATCACTCAGCTTCTGGGGGTTGGTTATAGAGTGGCATTGGCTGTGCCACTAGCCCTGCAATCTATTGTTTCTCTTGATAAGCATGATGCCGTCTCATAGGTTGTGTATAGTACATGGTTGTTCTAGTTTGCTCCGCTCTCCACAGCAACAGCTTCTCATTTCCACCCCCCCCCCCCCCCCACCCCATCTAAGCTCATGGTTATTCAGTTAGACTGTGGCACAGATCATTAGTGCACTGCACGCCCTGCCATATAAGTTGCAGGCTATCTTCTTCTCTCTTATTCCCCACATGTTCAATGTGTAACATTAGCTGAGGCCAGCTGACTATTAGAGAGGTTTTCCCTCACAATGGAAGGAGGGGAAATATCAAATGATGAACTGACTTGTGTTACTATGGCAGGGACAATGAAAATCAGCATTGCCACTCTTTCAAAAAACTATTTAACAGAAAAATTATCCTGTTCTCTTCAAGGAAATATGCATATTTGTGGTAGGAATGGAACATTTTCTAGTCTTTATACCCAATATCAACATCCAGCACTCTCAGGTCAGGTATAGTACAGGTTAGATGCAGAGTGAATATACCTCTACTCTGCCCCAATAACGTGGCTTAACCCCAGCGCAGATAGTATCTCCAAGTGTGACATTTCTGTTTTCTATACCAGCTATCTTTGTGAACTGTTTGAGTCAGATGGCCAATTAGTGCTGAACTTCAGATTGTCTTATGCTGTGGATTTTCACTCTAAGAACTGAATTAAGAGTTCCCCAGTCTTGGGTCTCTTACAGCCAACAGAAAGAGGAAATTTTTATCCCATCACTAAACCAGATTCAAATTCAGTTCCCAGAGGTAAGAAAACATTGTATCACTGAGTTGCTACACTCAGATTCTTTATGATGCTTAAACAGACTAGGCCTGGTTTGACTCACCTTCATCTGTTTGATCGTGTAGCGCATTGTACCAAAAGGTCCATCCTTTAGCAGCTTCTTCCCAACCACTTTTGCCCGGATAACTGGAAGATAAAGAATGAGTACATGGTCATTCAGTTTTAAAGTACAAGTTTAGAAATTAACAGGAATGTTGACAAAGTCTAGCTGCTTTAGACTGCTTATAAGTGGGAAACATATATACTGTACATACAAGATATCTTCAAGATTTTTCATTAAAACTGCAGTCATAGCTCCCTGATGGTTCATTTGGTAAACTCAGTGTGGAGCTAACTGGGAAGGTCCCAAGTTTGATCCTCATTTTATGCTGAGTTAATTGATCTCAGCCAGGGTGGTAACATGGGCACTACAATAGGCCACAGCACCCATGGTCTAAGGCAGGGGAAATCAAATAGGGTTTCCACTCCTAATCATTTTTTGATGTGTGGACATTAGGTGAGGACAGGACCAGGGCCAGCTGTGATGCCCCCAGTGGTCGAATAGAAGGCACACACTGACTATAGGCTCACACGTGAAGAATAGCCACTTGGCTGAGGTACTGCAGGATGGCCTGCACCTGTAGAAATAAACCCCAACAAAAGTTAATGCTTTCAGGAGAGGAGGAGAGAAAATTGGGGGAGGGGACTCCCTGAAATGATGATGTCATAAATTGCACAACCTCCTCTGTGAAGTGCCTCACTCATTGAGAAAAGGAGGCACATTGACAGCTTCTGTTAGCGAAACTGCTGACTAAAAGCAGAATTGTCTCTTTAAAGGAGTAAAAGTTAAACTACATAAACAGTTACTAATGAGAGGGAACGAAGGATGACTGAAGGCATCGCCAAAGCTGCCCTTTACTGACAGGGCATTTGCAAAGTCTCCATCTATTGCCAAACATGCATCTATAAAGCTCCTTCTCAATGTCGGGAGGGCATCTATAAAGTGAGGACACACATTTTCTCACAGAAAAGCTTCCCCGGTGCCCATGTCGCACATGTAGTTTGAATCAATTTAATAAATGTATTTATCTCTTTCCCGTGGACTATTTAATTTATTCGCCATCATTTATTCTTCCTCCCCCTGCTTCCCCATAAGTTTATGTCCTGGAAACTTAAGACGCCTCAAACCAAGTTAAGTGTGTGGTGAGGTTATAAATGTCAGTACCAGCCCAGTCTAACAGCAGCTTTGTGCCTGTGCTAGCCTTGAGCTCTTTCGTTCGGCTGTAAGCTTTGTTTCAAGGGAAGAGCATGACTTCCACTGGAGCTTCCCAGTGTTTAGTCTACAGTCCTCTGCCCCACCCCCAAACACAAGTGAACTTTTGTTCCATGCCAGCCAACCGGCAATCAAGCATTACGGCAGCATGACGGAGCTAGGGGCAGCACACCAGATGGGGCAAGAATGTGGAAAAACACAGCAGCAATTCACATTGTTTTTCATCCTGCTGTAGGGATTTGGCTTAGCTTTTTAAGAGCAATTTCAGGTCAGTCTGATTTTTAAAAAAACTATAAAGGTGACTAAAGGAAACAAGGTGATTGCGCAGCAGATCTGACAAGGTCACTGCGTGGAGATGTTCAACACTGAAACTGGCTTCAGCACTGCTAGTTATCAGTAATGCTCTGGTGCCTAACATTGTATATTTATGGCCATTTATATTATAGCCCACTGACTAGAGCACTGCTGTAATGTAAATGAAAAGCACTGCTGTTTCTCCAACGAGCAGAGACCCATCTCAAGATAGGGTTCTCCTGCTCCTCATGATGCAGTAGTACTTCCAGGAGTGAATATAAATTATTCAGGCTTCAGCACACAGTTTATTCATATGAAAACAGAACAGCGCCCAGAAATGAATGTCACACATACATGAGACTGCCCATTTAAATCGGTTTCCCTTTGCTGCTGGTGCTGTGGAATCTGCCCATAATGTAAATAGAACAGATTTCATACCACTGGAAGCCTCAGAGAATTACAAAACCATTCCTGCTTCAGAATAGGATGTTAGTCAAAGTCCAGCAAGAGACAGTTAGCTTTCTGTTGGTCTCTACATGCCAAACAAGGAACGTGCGTTTGTTTGTCATCTGACATCAGCTGGGAGACGAGATATGGCGGAGTGATTTTTAAATGCCGGGTTCTCGCCTGAAAAATGGGCGGCCAGCAATTGAAAATCAGGATGCCCTTCAGCCACCCCATTGACACCCAAGGCCTGCCTGATGCAACTTGCAGACAGGTCTGTAAATAGGCGGGCAGCCTGCCTGCCTGAAACAGATGGGAGGCTGCTTAAATATGCAAATCAGGGTTGTAGAGCCCCTAAAGGCCGTTTTAAAATAAAGCAGCCCAGGAAACTTTTCTTTTTATGGTGGGCCCAAGAGGAGCAGGAGTCCGCCCCCCTCGGGATCACCTCCCCCAGACCTGACCTGCCAGCTGGATCAGTGTGGGAACTGGCCAATTTCCATGGGCCCTACAGCTCGCCAGTGGCTTGCTACTGAGGCTCAGGCCCCACATTGGTGGCGGTCGGCATGGCTGCTCCGCTGACTTTGTGCTTGTTTTGGGGCAAACCCTCCCCACCCCCGTGGACATTGATTTTCTTTGTAACTTTGTTGCTAAGTGTCAAGTCCTGATTTCTTGGCTAGTTACCCAAATTGAAAGAAAGACTTGCATATATACAGCACCTTTCACAACTTCAGGACGTTGCAAAGCGCTTTGTTGCCAATGAAGTACCTTTGAAGTGTTGTCACTGTTGTGATGTAGGGAATGCGGTAGCCAATTTGTGCATAGCAAGCTCCCACAAACAGCAACGTGAAATGACCAGATAATGTGTTTTTAATGATGTTGGTTGAGGGATGAATATTGGCCAGGACACCGGGAGAACTCCTCTACTTTTCTTCGATATAGTACCATGGGATTTTTTACATCCACCTGAGAGGGCAGATGGGGCTTCAGTTGAACAGCTCATCTGAAAGACGGCACCTCCAACAGTGCAGCAGTCCCTCAGCACTGCACTGGAGTGTCAGCCTAGATTGTGTGCTCAAGCCCCAGGAGTGAGACTTGAACCCACAACCTTCTGACTCAGAGGTGAGAGTGCTACCCACTGAGCCACGGCTGATTGTCAGAGATGTATGAGCCAGCCTTGTGTCTCATCTGAGCTGATTCCAACAGAATCAAGATCATTTAAAACATATAGGTGATTTTGCAGGCAATTTCCTGGGTCGATGCAAAGCCATAGACGAACTCTAACAAATCGCAGGAAATAGCCGGCGATGAGAAATTAAGCCAGAAAAACTCCAGGAAGAATGCCCATTGTAACTTTGGACCCAGCTGCCCTCCCCTCTCTCGGGTTGAGCCACTGAGCCATCTTCGCTCCTGAGCTACCCTTCTCAACCAGGTTACTTATACTCATTTATTTATTTAAGTAACTGTGGTATGTGAGCAAAACATTTAATTATTTACTTCAGTGGATATGGAAAACTTTATTCATTCATTTGGTTGTTTTTTTCCAGTCAAAAAGCACTTTTTTCGCTGCTTCTGAGCACATTTCTCTCACACTTCTTTCCAAGCAGTTTCATCAGAAATGTGCACCCCCTTACAACAGCATACCCCTCGCTCCCTGCGAGGAATGACATGGGGGTGCTGCTAGTAAATATAAAAGACAAATGCCCTTGTCATTTGTAGAAAATGGAGAATAGTATATGGCTGCTACGGAGCACTAGTGGCTGAAGAAGCAAGCTGGGAACAAAAGTACCTTTTTGGTACAGAGTACAGTGTGAAATTTGCATTATTAGTTCTTTTGAGAGACTGAAACTGAGCCGCCTGCCCCGCTACTAAATTCAATTCTTTCAAAGGCTAATAAGCTTCATAACCTCATGCGGGTGAGTGGTGTTGAACAAACTTTCAAAAGTGCTTTGAGGCCTATTTACATCCTCTTCACTAATAAGCAAGGTTCCCTGTGGTTCATCTAGTTACCGGGACGCAGTGCTATTAACTCCCTACTGGAAGCATGTCTGCTATTTACCCGATCAGTAATTTGCCTTTATTGGCACCCTCTGTGTGTGCTTGTGCTCTCTCTTTCTCTTGCCTGCTCTCTCTGAAAGGCTATATATGGTAAGGGTATATGAGCACACTGCCCTTTGCTAAAGCTGCATTTTAAATAATTTGGCCCAATTCCATTAGCTGGTGCCTGGGTCTAGATAAACAGTGAATTTAGAACTTTTTACAGCAATAAACAGTTTTATTATGTCTATCACTTGATCTTATTTCCATTCCCAGAGCAGCATGTGAGAGGATTTCCATGCTTGCAGTCAAGACCCTGCAGTTTTGATGGCGAAGTATTAAATTAAATTAGCAGCAGGTAACTGGTGGATGCTTCTGAGTGCAGCTGAGCTTCATATATCAATCTAATTACCTACCTCAAGCCACATTATTTTAAAACTAGGAATTAGTGTAAATTGCAAACACATGCAGATTAATGTAAAGAAAGAAAGTTCTGTGGAAGACTTCGAACAATGAAAACTGTCAGAAGCTCCTGTGTGTGAAGTTTACATGGACAGGAATTTAAATTACAAGAAGTAAATTAACGGCCAATTTGCCTGGGCCTTGCGCCCCGGGGACTGAATATTCCCAGGTGCAAAGGTCAGTAAAGAGGGGCACTGCCCCTGTAACGCTGCCCCAGGATTTTCAAGGTTTTCTTGGGAGGGGGATGTGCAGAGCCTCGCCTGCACCCAAAGTAGATGCAGGCTAGATGAGGCCATTAAGGTGGAAGTGGACATTCTAGCCTCCTGTCTCATTTTGCAGATGACACCACTTTGCTGGGTGCCCCAGTGCAGAGGCGCTTAGAAAAAATGGTGCTTTGGCTGAACTGAATGGTCCATGGGGTTCTGAGGGATTAGGCTGAAGAATTTTGGATAAGGTACTTCTTGGAGTTTTAGGACCCTCCCAGAAGTTTGAACTTAAATTATTGCGGGCAGAGAGACAACGGTAGGTCTGAGCCACGAAAGGTCATCGACCTGAAACGTTGACTCTGTTTCTCTCTCCAAGATGCAGCCTGACCTGCTGAGTATTTCCAGCATTTTCTGTTTATATTCCTGATTTTCTAGGCTCTATTGCTGGTGTTAGGCCTTGCTAGGAGGTACCAATGGGGCCTTTAAATAGTATAGGACAGGAAATGCAGGTGATTCCTGGGGCTGGACAGCTGCAGTGCACTTCTGGTGTGCTGTACGGGTTTAGCACCCAGCTGGAGGGAGGAACATGCTTTGCTTTTTAAAAGTATATTTGTATCTTGTAGTGGGACTGACAGCTTTGTTTCAGTAGGCAAAGATTTCCTTTTGTTATATAAACACATGATTTAATTTGAATTGAAATGGTATTGCACAGTGTATTCGCCATCACTGTTGTATTCACACTCTCACTGCCAGATGGCAATGAGCTCCCTTGAAGAACTGGTGTCTTGGAGGGAATGGCTGGCTTTCTTGCATGGAGTTACAAGATAGATTTACATGAAGAAAGCCCTTCAGCCCATTTGATCTCATCCTTTCAGGACACTAATCCTACCTTTTCACATTACAGCATTTAGCTGTTTCTTAAAGAAGTCTAGTGTTCTGTCCTCCATCATCCTTCCTACAAGTGTTAGTGTATTGTGGTGTCATTGTAAAGCATTTACTCCACGTTTATTACTTTGATGTAGGCCTCACTGGGGACAAGTAAGGAAGTCCAGGTCCCGAGTGCACTCACTAGGGACAACATTTTTGGTTGGTCCATTTATGCACGTGAATTTAGGAGGCCTGCTTGTGACAGGCCACGTCATGGACAGCCTCAAGTTGATACGCAACTAACAGTGGCAGAAAGTAAAATCTGATTGTTTACTTCTAACAGTCTTTTGCCCCAACATCCAACCAATCTGGTTGATAATGACAGCATGGAGTTGAGAAGGCAGCAAGGTCCATTAAATATTTAATAAAATAATTCGATGTTACTGCAATGTGGTTAATGGAACCTTTTTTATACGTATTAAAAATGACAAAATGTTCTGTAGGGCATTTAAGCCTGACTTTTATGTCAGGGATACTGCTTTACAATTAACCTCCACGCACACATATTCCAGCTTGTTCCCTCCAGCCATTTCAGATTATAACTAATCACCGAGTCATAGGGCGGCCCTCTGAAAGAGCAAGCCACTTCCCTGCCCTTTCCCATACCCTTTTATATTTTTCTTTTTCAAAAATATGCTCACTTCCTTTTTAAAAGCTATTAGGGATTTTGCTTCCTCCACGGTTTCCGTGTCTTAATAACCCTCTGCATCAAAAAAAAATTGAATTTCTCCCTGCACTCTTTTGGTGATGATCTTAAGTTTGTGCCCTCTAGTTACCGACTCACTTACCGATGGAAATAGTGGGGATGATAGTGCAAAACTGCTGATAGCGAATTGGCAGCACGTTTTACACCCCGCCTGACTTCTTTATCCAATGTAAAGGAAAATCGGACAGGGTGTAAAAGGGGCTGCCAACTCGCTAACACCCATTTTGTGCTTTTGCTGAAGATCAATTTTAAGCAACTTACCTGAATATGGAGCTGGGCAGAGCAGGAGTGAGGAGAAGGTAGGACCATGGTCTTGACAAGGTCTGTGCGGTGGTCACTCCTGCCAATGCTATCATAGACAGGCGTGTCCGACAGGTAGGTTGGTGAGGACCAAGTCAAGGATATGTTGGTTCCTTTGCCACCTGACACAGACCCAGTCTGGCAGCTTTGCCCTTCAGACTTTGGCCAGTTCAATCACTTGTGGCACTGCGAAACGGGGAGACGTACTGAATTGTCAGTTAGGAGTGGGGGAGGGGTGGGGTGTAGTCGACAGTGAGCAGCAGGTTTCCTTGGCCTTGTTTGGCCTGGAGCCATAAGACTTCATGGGATCTGCAGTCAATGTTGAGAACTTTATGGGCCAAGCCCAACTGTGCGCCCACTACTGGTGGGTCTGTCCTGCAGGTGGAGCAGGACATGCAGAGGGATGGTGGTGGAGAATCTCAGATATTGGCTGATAGGTATGACTCTGTGCATACTGCTATTGCTGTTGCTTGACTAGTGTATGGGAAGCTCTCTCAACTTGAATGGCAGATGTTAGTGAGGAGGAATTTGCAGAGCTCTCTGGGCTGAGATTGCTGGAGTTTTGCCCTGATCCGTGCCTGGGTCATTGCCAATAGGTCTATCCGATATTTCTCTTATGGTTGTGTTCTATAGCGGTTGCTTATCAGTTCAGGGGGCATTAAGAGTCAATATTGTGGTACTGGCCAGGTAGGGGTGGCAAGCCCGCTTTCCTGACGGACATTAGGGAACTAGTTTGTGTGATATTTCCATGGTCCCAGCAGCCCAGGATTCTGCACAACATTTGATTATTTTTATCTCTTATTCTTATAACCTTCAATCCCATTCTGAAATAGATGTGCTGCTGTACGTGTGTTGGACTAAGTGCTAGCCTTTCAGATCTGTACTGTACATGACAGGGTGACAGCTGCCTCCCTTAATACAGTCTCCGTTTAATGCTTTGATCTGCTTTTAGAACTGGAAATGATTAAAAAGGCATCACCACCACCTTTGGGAGTTTGGGACAGGCCCAGCTCCTGGAATAGCCGCATGATAAAACTCCTTTGTGGTTGCAAAGCAGGGTGAAGTTTTGAACTCTCTAATTTTCTCCATTCTCCCCCCCCTTGCTGGGCTATTGTTCTACAGCCACTAGCCACACTCCCAACACCTTATCCAAAGGACCATCATTCATGCATGACCTTTGACAGCAAGTATAGGCAGGCTAATCAACTGTGGAGGACATCATAACTGAGCCTAACCCTGTCCTCAGCCAACATTAACACAGAAATATTTCCAGCAGGGATGGCTCAATAATCAATCAAATGTGGGAAGCCTGGATGATTTTCTTTGCGCTTGTTGCGGTCAGTTGTGGCACCTGTATTGCCACCCTGGCTGAGACCAGCTCTCAGCAGAGTCCGAGGATCGAACCCATGTCCTTCCTGGACTCTATGGTTCAGAGATTACTTTATAGCCCTGACCCATCTTAAGCGTGCAGGGTCAGTTTATAACCAATGTTTATCATGTTGGCATGACTAGCGGCATGGATGCATCAGTTCATTGCATATATACAAAGACAACTGAAGATCTTTCCGAAGAATCTTTCTCCAACCATGATGGCCCTTTAAAGAGAACAAGGCTCTATCCTTCCTCCCTCTTAAGCATATTTATTAAATAATACTTGCCTCTTTTCTGCCTCCACTATGTTTACCCTTTTTAAGAATTAAATAAAAACAGTGCCGCTGGGATCACGCTCACTGCGGAACTCCACTGCTGACCCCACCAAAGTTTGCAGGCCCAGAGGAGGGGTCTCTAGGAGTGCGGCTTCGCTGTTGTGGGCGTTTCTGCTGCGCCCACCCTGACTGAAGGCTCATGAAACATGGGTGGAAGTTGGCTCCTCTGCCATGAATCATGGTTCTAGGGGCCACTTTAAGAATTGAAGAAAAAATTCACCCCCCCGCCCCCCTATTACTTATTCTGGGGTCCAGCCTCTGAACTCGAACTGGAACCGGGGCCCACTTTTCGTCCTTCAGGAGGCCGATTTGCTTCATCTCACTTAATGTACTGACCTCCAGACTTACTCCAGGTCCCTTTGAGGCCAAGGACGTGGAGTCCCCATCCTCGGCCCTGTCCTCTTCATCAATGGGCTTGTTTGGCGTGGGCATAGGCTTCACCTCCAAACAAGGCCATTGGGAATTCCAGTGCAAGGCCTGGACCTGGCAATTCTGGGTCCCAGCAAAGTTTGTGCCCATTCCACCAAACTCTTACTGGAATGGAATAACTGAGCAATATGTTTTAAAACATATATAAATGTGGATATCTCTTTTGTGAATAATTTTTGAGCGGCTCGAGGTTAGGGTACTGTAAAGCCTTTTACAGTGCAGTCTCGTCCATTACTGTGATGCTTGACCAGAATTGTGTGCGATATGACACAATCGTGATGTGGTGACGTTGCACCCCTGATTGGGTCTTGCCTTCAGATATCTTTGTTTAACTTTGCATGCAAGGTCTGAGAGACTTGGGTAAAGGGAGGAAATAATTGCAGCATATCTTTTTGTTGGCCACAAACTTGGGGGATTTTGGAGATGGGGGAAAAATTGGGTTGCTTTGCGCCTCCCGTTAGTGCCCCGAGGGGCACTAACTGGGTGCAAAGCACCTAGCACCTGGGCGCGGTGCCGCTAACGCCTCCCGTGAAATTTAGCGGGAGGGTAGCGGCGGTGGTAGCCAGTAGCGCCCCAGGCGCTGCGCCTCCGGCAATTACGTCATCGCCGTGCGCAGCGCCCCGGCTGCAAACTTCACTCGTGCCCCCTGACCGACCGCCGGACACTATGCCAGGGTGGAGCAAATTAAAGGGCAGGTGCCGGGCAGCCATTTTTTTCTGGGCCGCCTGCCCCCTTTCGCCTCCTCCTGCGGGATGCTGGCCGCGATCGGTCAGAACGGCACTCCTCTTGAGTGCCGGGCTCTTTTGCTGGCACCATGCTCCCTGGTTGTCCAGCAGGGCCCCAGTGCGCGCTGTGCTGGGCCCCTCCCCTTTAACCAGGGGAGGGAGGCCTGTAGTACCGTGGCGCTATGTGCTGACGCGTGTGGCGCTGCTACACGTGGCGCCACGATATTCAATGGAAGCGCCCCAAGAGGGAGGGGGCGCGCTTCCAGTAGCACCCCGCCTCCTGCTTGGGGCGCTACCATTCAATTTCGGGCGCGGGGGCGCTAACTTTTTCGGGGCCCTAAAAGTAGCGCCCCGGCGAAGTTAGCGCCCCCAAAGGGGGTGCGACCCAATTTTTCCCCCTTAGGACCTTAGCTTGCAAAATGAGAGTTCCTTTGAAAAATAACATGTTAGGATGGGAAAAATCTCATGTTAACAAGGATGAGTGAGCTCTCTATTCATTCAACAGTTGGCAGTGATACCGAGGATGGGGAGGGAGATTTTAGTGGCTGACTAGCCGAGCAGGCAGCTCATCAGCTTTGGCTCACAAGAATGTTGGCCAGCTAGAATGGCGGCGGCACTTGCAGATAGGTCCTGGGAGACGGGAGGCAAGGCCGAGGGGGCCGCGCCTTGGCCAGCAGCAGCCCGCAGTATTTTTGTAGGACCCGGAGGAACAGTCCTGCACAAAAATAATGTGAAACTAATCTTTCCACGGCCTCTTCAGCCTGGCCCGCCGACTGTTACTGGTCGGAGTGCGCACAGCGCATGCTCTGCCCAGTCCAGCCCAAAAATGGCAATGGGGGTCCTATGTACGTCATAGGACCCTGATTAGCATTATAAATGGGCCTACTGCCTGACTCACACGGCCGCTCCAGTCGCCCAGTGGTGGGGTGGGGGGGAACATTGCCATCGTCACAGTAACGGCAGCAATGGGGCAAGAGTTCATTGCCTACCATTTTTGGGTGCTACTGCCCTGTTTCCACTCAGCAGGAGCCCTGAAAATTCATCTGGTAATCTCTTGCCCACAGAATGTGATTTTTTTTTAAGGCAAATCTTTGGACTCACCAGCTGCTGCCAGAGAGGCTGAGATCCTGACAGACTGCCTTTTATTCTGTGCCTTACCACAGCAGTGTGGTGGAGATTGGGAACTCCAAGCGGTGGGTGGAGTTGGATGTAGAACTGAACCTGTGTGTTGATGCTGCAACAACCTGGGCCACTCAACTGCGATATCCTTTATAATGGTAGAGTAGGTCTGTTATCATTCCACGTAATCAAAAATAAGCAATGTTTAAACAGCTGCTGTATCGAACAGAAAAACTGAATAAATAGTGGTGTTCCTGCCAGCATCAGGAACACACAGCCCTGCCCTCATATTGCAGTCATCCTGGTGTGATAGGTATTTGACTCACCCACCTCACACCATGACTGTGCAGGAGTCAACACTGAGGTGCGCACTATTACAGATCACTTCAGCTGCTGTAGCAGAAGTAGAATGGGCCACTGTATATTTTTTTTAAACTGATAGGGGCTGTAGCTATTTGGCAGTACCCTCACCACCTGCCTGGCTGGATTTCAAAACACATAGTTACTGTGATCTCATCTGCATGAGGGATAGAGAGATTAGTGTGGCATTTCCTGCTGAGGGGCATACTTCACATTTAGTGCCCAGGCTTCCCATGGTTCATTTAGGCCAGACAAATAAACAAGCCACAATGGGCTATGTGCCAGAACGCAAGTGTGTCCGTTCCAGTCGGTCACCTGAACAACCTTGAGCTTTAGGAGATTCTGTTCAATCTGTAAAAGCGATTTGATCTTACTTCAGTCCTAAAATTCAAGTGACAGGTGTGAAGAGTCACGCTGTAGGAGGGAAAATGTAAATGAAAAGAAACCAGCGGAGAATGTGTCCTCGCACGCTGTCCGAGCAGCCCAGGCATGGGTCTCCACCACTCCCTCCCATTTATTGTAGGGAGCTCAGGTTGTTAGGCCAGGCTTCCTGATTTTGCCCCGTCTTCCACTGCAATCCAGCCCATACTTTCCAATACAAGGGACTGAGGGTTGACATACACGACAGAATGCATCAGAGTGATAGGGCGCTGGTTCTTAGCCACGATTCCTTGCATGGCAATGTGATGTAGCAGGGCGCACTTTCCCAGTGGAAAGTGGAGGCAGGAGAAAACTGAATTTCTCTCTTTCCTTATTGGTTTACTAGGTGGAATTTGTGAGGCATGGGGGGGGGTGGGGGGGAAGGGAAGGGAAGGGGGATTTTAAGCCGCCCTGCCCGGTGGGAATGGGGCGGGGGCTCCTTTAAAATGGAGCACACAGCCTTACTGCCCCACTGAAATCCCACTGGCCACCATCTCAACTGCTCACTGAAGTTCAGTGGCACAGGCGCCTGCTGGGAGCAGATGGGAGCCTCATAAATTTATGCAAATGGAGTCCCATTACGTCACTCCCGACTGCATTGTAATTCGGGTCTGAGGGGGGAAGTCACTATGGCTTTCCCGCCAGGTGAAGGCGGGTCAGAAGCTGTCAGGAGGATGAAGGGTCCTCCAAAGTGAAAACCTTTCCTTTGTGGGGCCAGGTGGGTCTCACAAAGAAAGTCAGGGCCTCCCTTCCCCCGGACTCCGCACCCGACCCCCCCCCCCCCCCGCACCCGACAGCACCCCCGCAACTTGAAGGTGGCACTTCCTTTGGTGCCAGCTGGTGGCATCTGACCACCTGAACTGGGAGTTAAAATTGACCCCCAATTGGTACCTGCACTCTCTCAGTCATTGAATCAGATGAGGGGGACAGTTAATCATCTACATCTCAGTTTGTTGAAAGGAATGTGCTTGCTATGGTTGGGTCCTGCTGGAATATACTGTATCACCGTAGTCCCCATCAGTAGTGGTGCTCTAAGCAACACAGTTTGAATTGTCGAGAATGAACAGACTGATCTATTGGATCAGCTTTGTTAAGGGCTATGACGTAACTGCCAGTCGCAACACTGCACATTTTGTAACAGATGAGGTCACCCAGCACCCAGTGTCCTATAGGCTCTGTGGCTTCACAAGACACTTTGGGTCAGTTGCACATTAAAATCCAGAGTAATGTGTAGTCCACAGAGGTAGGGGCACTCAGCATAACATATCAACCGTTGTCTGATAACGCTCCTGTGAAGCACCTTGGAATGTTTTACTACATTAAAGGTGCTATATCGATACAAGTTGTTGTTGTTGTCCTGCCCCCAGGATTGGTTTGGACGGGGGGTGATTTGCCGTGCTGTAATTCTGTCATTGCAGACGGTTATTTTTGGTGGCAGTGGTCAGACTTTTCTTGCAACTTGTACTGTCTCTATCCTCTGAGCTCTGAGGCAGAGAAGCATACTGCTGCACATTCTCATGAAGGTATTCTGAAAAATCTACACGATTAGACACTCCAGATATCCCGGGTAAAACAGAAATGTTAAATGATAACGTCCTCTTATGTAAATATTTATCGTGCAGCATCTTTAATTCCGAGTACATGGGGTTTTGTAGACTTCTATCAATACAATTCACAATTTATTTTTATCAGGAATTACAGCACCAGTGTGAGCGATGATTGCATTTGAGGACTGCAGTAGTACTGGTTCAGTGGTTCTATTTCATAGACTTCATCATGATGCACTGAATCTATAGAGTGCCAGACCAAATCAGCTCGGTGCTCTCTCTGCTCCCCATGGTATTGAAACACCTCTCCTGACACTGTTTCGTGACTGAGAAAGGGCAAGTTGCCAGTCATGCCAATCCCATTTTGTGACCAGTGGTTGTTGTGAGGTGCACAGTTGAGGCTCAATTCAGCCGGGTAAGATCTGCACGTGCTCCCACCCTTGCTCTTCCTCCTGTGCTGTGATTTTTCTTCACATCCGCCAGCCCCATTTCTTCTATATAGCAAAAGTTACTGTACAGAGTAAATGGCCGCCAGGGGTAGTTATTAAGCAAAGCCAGTCAGGAGAAGGGGTAGTTACTGAAAGGAATGGGGGAGTTACTAACCAGAATTTGTGGAGCTCCCAATGGGACATATCGGCAAAACACAATGCAGCATCAGACATCATTTTTAATGATGCGGAGATGCCGGTGTTGGACTGGGGTGGACAAAAGTGAGAAGTCGCACAACACCAGGTTATAGTCCAACAGCTTGATTTGAAATCACAAGGAGCAGCGCTCCGAAAGCTTGTGATTTCAAATCAAGCTATTGGACTATAACCTGGTGTTGTGCGACTTATCATTTTTAATAACATTATCAGGACTTCATAAAAGCCCAACCACCCCGAGTTATTTCTTTGAAGGAAACAACAATGCTGCAGAGTAGGAAAAATGAACTAGTTGCATAGTCTTGACCAATAAAAGCTCGGCATTGCCGTCATCTATGTGGTGAATGCCAGAAAGCTGGAGTGTGCAGGTCATTGCGGGGGAGCAGAACACATCACTTTCAGCACCGAAACCGAGCTGTAAACAGCAAACATTGTGGGATGGTTGCAGTTTTGGGTTTCAGCTTGTAGGAGCCGATAGTGAGCTGCGGATATTCACTTGCAGCTTCTGTTGGACAAAATGGAGTCTTGCAGAAGTGCCATCCTCACCAGAGCTGCACATACTCTCTCAGGGGATGAAGATTTGCTTGTCAGCTGTTGCTCAGTTGGTAGCATCCTCACCTCTGAGGTTTGTGGGTTCAAGTCCCACTCCAGTGATTTGAGTACAAAAATCTAGGCTGACACTCCAGGGCTATACTGAGGGAGTGCCGTCTTTTGGATGCGACGTTAAACCGAGGCCCGTCTGCTCTCTCAGGTGGACTGTAAAAGATCCCATGGCACTATTTCGAAGAAGAGCAGGGGAGTTATCCCCGGTGTCCTGGCCAATATTCATCCCTCGACCAACATTACTAAACAGATTATCTGGTCATTATCACATTGCTGTTTCTGGGGGCTTGCTGTGTGCAAATTGGCTGCCGCTTTTCCTACATTACAACAGTGACTACACTCCAACAAGTACTTAATTGGCTGTAAAGCATTTTGGGACATCCTGAGGTCATAAAAGGTGCAAATAAATGCAAGTCTTCCTCCTTTCTTTCATTCACAAAATGGATGCAAATGAGGAAGGCTATTTTCCCATCTTAGCACAGAATTAAAAAAACTCACATTCCCTCAGCTAACTGTCTCTTGAATGAGTCAAAAGTATTCACCAGCATTACAATACCCAAAAGAATATGGCGTGAAGAAGGTGTTCCTGACATCTAGTCTAAACTTTCCTTTTACCAGTTTATTTAACCCCATGCTGGTTTCCTGATAACACAGTCCCTTTAATATTTTTTACAATGTTTCATTTTTGAGAGCACAATTAGTGGGTCAGCATTGGAGAGAAGGGCTAGCTCCCATTTTCAAAAATGTAACTTTAACAGGAGACCGAGTTCCCACGTCCCGGTGGGTCCTCACTAACCATCGTGCTGGTAAAAAGTTGTCCTCAGCAACATTTTTCTACGATAAAAACAAAGAAATCTGTTGGGACAGGGTCCTTGTACTAACAAAAGTATCGTCAATCCAGTTTTTGTGGCACACAAGTCTGTCGCTGGAATAAGAAGCTGGATTTAGTAATGTAAGCCCAGGGGTGATGGATAGTAGTCTTCTGGAATCCAAACTAAAATAGCAGCAGTATGAGAGCAGATTTAGTGTTTTCCGGTCTGCCTCCTTCTATTCCTATCTCTTGTGAAGTGGCTCTGATTCTGATTTTGATTTTCTTTGATCTCTGGTTTCTTTTTGTTTGATCCCAGTTTTTTCTTTCATTATTCAGTTGCTCTTCATTCCAGTACTGGATCTGTCTCAGGTTATCTCTGGAGATCTGGTTTCCTGAGTCCCAGACCAGGAGAGACGGCCTTTCAGAGCCACTAAGTGTACTGCTGTAGAGCACACATGACATCTAACTGATTACAGCTTTTTGCCATCTCTGCTTTCTCACGTCCACTCGTACTGCATACCCCGACCTTCAAACAAAAACTATTATTTTTAATTAAATGATGTGGATTATTTTAAGCCATTGGGAGCTCCTTTTCCTCTGCCACTGGGGAAGTGAAAGGATTTAATACCAGGAGGCAGCTGGCAAACTACTTTAAATACCTTTTATAGTGGCTTTGTCAACATCACAATTTGACTTGCAAGCCACGAACCCTAATGCAAACAAGACGGCTTGCTTGGCAGTACTGGACAATAAGAAATTCTGAGTTAGACACTGGTCACAGAGCTTAATGTATACTTTGGTGTTTCTGTAACTGTTCACTCCCCACCCCTTCAGTAGAACAGCAGTGGTTCCACTGTGTTGTTTCATTAAGAATATTCAGCGATTTTACTTCTAGTTAGCTTTAACAAAAAATGTTCCATATATGCAGTGGAGGCTCATTACTAACTTTTCGATTTGAAACACAGATAGAATAGTGTGCAGCTGGAGCATTTGCGTAGCACAGAGGGCATAGCATGGATCAGAGAGCACCTGTGACACAGAGGGCAAGGCACCGGCCAAATTGCGTTCCAAGGCTGTAATACATTGTGTTGCACAGTGATCTACGATGCTCAGACAATATCATAAACCATGGGAATGAAGCACGAATTTGTTAATGTTATCTGAACTCTGAGCTGTGCTGCACCTTTGAAACTCACTCAACCTGTAGTGTTCCATATGTTATGTTTTGAGATTTAATTCCAGGAAGGGGTCAGCTTTGTTAAATAACATGATAATGTGATAACTTAGTCAGACACCTCCTGACTTTGCTCTCCTGTGCAGAGAAATGGCCAGTCAAATTATACTTTTACAGCAAATAAAATCAAACTGTTTTGAAACTGGTGATCGGTCTATACCACTGTGGGAACTCTCGGTCTTTGTGTAGAAGCTCTGTCTAGTCATATAACAGTTAAAGTGGACTATTAACTGGTTTGCCAAACCTTGTCCTGCTTGCCTGCCTTTATATAGATGCATGCTCCAGTCTCCCAATCACCAAAAACTGCAATCCACCTCAAACAGTTTTTTATAAACCCATCCAATCCTCTCCCTCCACAGGGTTTCATTGGGCCGGTAAGTTAGTGGGCGTTTAGGAGCATGAACTACTCTACTGCTGGCAGAGGTCATTTAGAATTTTCTTGGTTTCATGTGGACTCGAACATGGTCAGTGCCCCCCACCTTCAGGCACATCTGGGAGGAGGTCTGATGAGAGATCCTTCCACACTTTTTCCATTTACAACGGCTCCATAATCTATTTTTAAACAGCTTTGGCTTCTCGCAACTATTTTTTTCTTAATTATTCACGAGCTTGTGCTACAAAAGGTTTTATATTTAAGACAAATGTGTGCGTGTGCGGGGGCGGGGGGAGGCGGGAGAGGGGTTGATAATTGGTTTAACAAACATTACAGTTTAAAAACTCTGGCATTGTTAATCCTTTTGGTAACATTAGCTTACATTCCACTTTGAACAAACTGCCCTTTAGATGCCTGGATTTCATTTATGTTTGCGGACTTGACTCGCCTGCTCCCTCTGAGCAAAGAGTAATAAGAGAAGCATGAAAATATCTAATACACATGTAAATGGTCTTTTCCTGCTCTGCAGTATCCACTGTCACTGGAACCAGCTGAATTAAAAAAAACTAACGGAGCAGCTTGTTGGAGCACCAACACATGACATGGAGGATTATAAGACCTAGGTCTCAATCCCTCGAGTTCACCAAGAGCTTAGCCTCAGCGACACTGCTGCAGTGAGGTGTTCAGCAGAGGCTAGGCGCTTCCTAGAGATGGGAGCAGAACTACAGTGGTCTCCAGGCGAGCTCTTATCCATGAGTATACCACTAGTCCTCTGCCGTCGATGGGAGAGCATCACGTTTTGCTGTTGATGAGATGAGTGCCACTCCTCTGCTATGGATGAGAGGAGTATCAGGTATCAGGCAGCCACCTCAGTGCAGTGTTGGCACGGATTTATTGCACAAGGTGGGTTGGAAATAGTGAGGGGAGAAAAATCCCCAAAACAAGAGATGTATCAGCAAAAAGTTACCCAAATATTTAAAAAGGAATTGTTCCTGTTTTGTGGAGGAGAGGTGCCAAGAAGAATTGTTGTCATTCATCACAATGACTTGAGCAGTTCACAAAACAATGGGTGATGATATTCTTTTGAAGGTGGCTTTACATTGCTGGAGAGCCCTCAACATGGTATTCTTCTTGTCAACTGCAGAGGCACAAACTCCTCTCGTCAACAGCAGACATATGAGCCCTGGTTTTATTTCGGGGTGAGTGAGGTGTGGGGTGGGGTGGGAGGGAAACCCCCCTCAGACACCTCATGGTGAGGCCCAGCCCTTTTAACTTCTGGGCCTCATTTACATTTCTCTGCACTGTCTCCCACACGGGGCCAGCGGGAATGACGCAAGAGCCAGAGGGCGGGAGTGGGAGATCGGCAGGAGGCCGACGTCACCTAGAAACCAAGGGAACAATCCCCGGCAGGGTAAGTGAGAAGGGGGCTGCCCATGATGACTGCAGCTGGAGAAGGGGGGAAGGGAAAGACTGGGGAAGAGGAGGCCCAAGGTTTCTTGCTCCTCCTGGGCCACAAGCAACCTTAAGAAAATGTAAAAATGATCAGTGCCGTGCAGGTGTCCCGATCCTAGGAGTTAAAATTGTGTCATGGCGCCAATGACATCAATGGGCCGTGTCGTTCTCATTTTAATTAGGCCTCTACTCCTTTGTGACAGCCAGCCTTCTCATGCCTGATTTCAGGTTAAGTTAAGATGGTGGCAAGCAGGAATGTGGCACAACCACCGCCCCCCCTCTTCATCTTAAGACCCTGCTTGTATAATTTCCGCTGGGCGTGGGGGGGGGGGTCAAAATGCCTCCTGTGATATTTCCTCATCACTTGCAGGTGCAGTAGCCCCACCATTTATGCCACTCTATTACAAGTGACCTGACCTCTGGAGACTCAACAGCCTTGGAGATGTACATTTTCAGGTGTCTCATGAGCTGCTGTTGACAACAATAATATCTTGCATTTATGTAACGCCTTTAACATAGAAAAACATCTCAAGGAGCATTTTTATTTAATTCATTCTTGGGCTGTCGGCATCACTGGAAAGGTCGGCTTGGATTGCCCAACCCTAGTTGCCCTGAGAAGGTGGTGGTGAGCTGCCTTCTTGAACCGCTGCGGTCAGTGTGGTGAAGGTGCTCCCACAATACTGTTAGGTAGGGAGTTCCAGGATTTTGACCCAGTGACGATGAAGGAATGGCAATGTAGGGGCAAGTTGGGATAGTGTATGACTTGAAGGGGAACTTGGGGGTGATGGATCTGCACCTGCTGCCCTTGTCCTTCTAGGTGGTGGAAGTCCCAGGTTTGGGACATGCTGCTGAAGATTCATGGCGAGTTACTGCAGTGCATCCTGTAGATAGTAGACACTGCAGCCACGGTACGCCAGTGAGTGGAGGGGGCTGGATGTTGAAACTAAAAATGTGAGGAGAGACTGTTAATGGGGAGAGCCTGGTGCACAAAGGTCCATGTTTCTATGTGGGTTTCGGTCCCCTAGAACAAACCATCAGAGTGTGTGTTTAATGGTTCCCTCTTCTCATCAGAAAGAGACCTATGGCTCCTATGAATTGGGTTCTTTCAAGTTCCTGAATCAGTGATGGGAATAACCTTCCTGTGCTGTGCCCCATGTACAGCAGTGCATTTTCATTTATCTCAGTGCTGGGGGTCCTGAGATTTAACAGCCCATTTAAAAATATATCCGCTGATTTGCAGCAGCACTCTGCGTTAGAGCATTAATACATGGAGTCACTGGGTGACAGGGTGCTGGTTCCCTTCAAGTTCCCAATCTCAGATTTTGCTGTCGATGTGAAAGGGTATTTCATGCAGGTCAGTGCTTCCCCACAGTTAGAAAGAGAGAGAGAGACAAAATAAAATCCGAGATAAAAGTCTGAGACCGCTCTGGAGTACAGGATTAGTGGAAGCTTGCGAGCAGCTCACACGAGTTTATCGGTTGTGTAGTAAGAGGAAGCCAAAGCTGACTAGGAAGAAAATGATTCAATACTTTTGAATATTTGATTTTTCTGATCACGGGACTAGGAAGAAGAACTTGAATTTATATAGTGCTTTATCATGTCCCCAGAACCAATGACTTACTTCGGAAGTGCACTCAATTAGCTTTGTAGGGTAATGTGGCAATCAATTTGCAAATAGCAAGATCTCAAAAACAGCAAATGAGATGAATGATCAGTTAATATTGTTTTTCGGGGTGTTCAGGGAAGGAATGTTGGTCAGATACCAAGAGGACTCCCTGCTGCTCTCCAAATAGGGCCAAAGATCTTTTACATCTGCCTGAACCACCGGAACAGGCAGATTAACTAATTACCTTCCTACATCTCTAGCAACAAAGAGGAGAATTAAGCATTAGTAATCTTAACTTCCCTGTACCATATCCTGTTGGAATCACTTTTGTGTCTTGGAAGGCAAGTAGCAGCTCTTAACCCTGTGGCTGATGCTGCTGGACTTCAGAGTATGAACTGTTTGTCATTTACTGAGTTTGAATAACCCATCCCATGCCCTCTCTCCTCTTGGATCCAGGTTTAGATCCTCTCTTTATTGATTAAAATTTCTGTGCTTTTTCCTGTTCTGTTTCATACCCAAGTCAAAAGTGCACGGTGGCTGTGATACAGTGCGGTTGCAAAGCTTACAGGAGCATGGAAGTGAAGGGTTTCTGAAAAGTACCATTTAAGTTTTTTTTTAAACTGTCAGTACATAGCAGAGGGCTGCATCTGACTGTCCAATTGTTATTGAAGCATACTTACTTTCTTCCTAAAGCTTTTAGCTCTACACAGAACAGGAAAGAGGTGCGCAATTACACTGTCGACATGGGGCCGTTGAGCCAATTAGAGAAATAGTTTGTATCTTAAGCGTGATTGTTCCAGAACATTCCACTCCACAGAGTTCAAATGTGCAACCCTGAAATGTGTCAAAGAGAAACTTTACCTGTTTGGCACAGAGATTGGCAGGATGCCTGCTTTCGGGTAGTAAATGTTTAAGAAGATAGCGCCCACTATCACGCAGCTGTAAATTTGCTCAGGTTTTAAATAAAAGTGATAATCGCGAGTGTTGCTTACTAAGATGACGCAAGAGAAATCTCGCAATGCATCGTCGGGCAAGGAACAGAAAAATTGATCTTGCTACTTTAAGTCTAACGTCAGCCCATTCAGAGTACTGTACATTTTACTATGGTTCACACAGAGCTATCGGAGATTAAAATTGTTAACATATTTTACAACGGATTTAGGATTTATCTAAGGAAACTGCAGCATCATGGCTGGTTATAGAATGGGGAAACAGCAAGGAAGGTAAAATATAATCTTGAAAAAGAAAAGTGGTGAAAGACACAAGTTAAGTTGACCTGGACTACAGTGAAAGCTGCTGTGGGATGCTAGCGATATTCTGAGCTTTCATTTGAGGTGGTGGTTAAAAAAAATAAGTTATTCTCTAGTTGAGACTATATTTTCTTAAAAGCAGCCACGGTGCAACCACTCTCCACCCCAACACTCGGCCCCCCGCCCCCCATAAATAAAAAGAGATGCTCCTTACCTATGTCGGAGCTGCAGAAAGCGTCCTGGGGATGGTTTGGCATGCAAGTGCATGCCTCCGTTAGCTCATTGAGTTGCATGCTGCTCAAAGCCAGCAGCAGGCTCAAAGCTGCTGTGACAGAAATCGGCATTCTCTCTGAAAGACTCTCTTTTTTTGGCGAGTGAGATGCTTTGATAAATCGAGAGTTTCAGGAACCAAACAGAAATAAGGGAAACAATCTATACTATTTTGTTCAAATGTTCTAGGCGATGACTGTTCTTTCTCTTTCTCCCTCTTCCTCTCTCTCCTGCTGAATGAGAGAATATAACTACCTACCATGTATTAGACAAGTGACATAATAGCTCTGCCCACCCCCTCGATGCAGGAGCCAATTAGCAAGTAGCAGATGGCTGTGATGTCATAAGAGGAGTCGGTGGCAGGAGTGGGAATCCGGGCAGTCGGAAGGACATGTTAATGATTCTGGGATAAACAGCTGCCTTGTTAGCAACTGAGGAGGGAAAAAAAAATAATTGCTCAGTATTTTCAAAAGGGAAAGACCTGTCAGAAGCCACGTCCAGAGCATATTAGGTCGTGTCTGTGAAGTATTTAAAATCGAACGCAGAAAGAGGGGAATGTGTTAAATATTAAACTAAATTGTTAATAAGTTAAACAGAAATATTGAGAGCAGCCCTGTTGTTGTTCTTCCTTCCAGCCCCCTGCTTTTTTTATTTCAATGGATTGCAATAACCCTGAGGAATCTGGGTCATCATTGTTACACATGACAAAGATGAAGAGAGTGACAGGGTGGGGGAGAGAGGTGGGGAGCATTCCATTCCTCTTTAACTGTGTGTCACCCTGCATGTTAACAATGATGTGAAGGAATAAGATTAAATATTTGCAAACTGAGGAGTGGGTGGTGATTAGTCCCTGGGGAAACATCTGTTGTACACAGAGTAGACTGTTAGCTGGAACTTTATTTTTTAGTCTGTTTTGAAAGTTTGGTGGGGGGGTGGGAAGTAAAGTGCTTCCTGAGAAAAGGGAGGTGTGTACAAGTTTCTTGAGGTTAACACATTAGACAGTCTGTTCCCACTGGTGTGTCATTGTGCACAATGTCTGTGTACATCATCCATCTGTGGTTTGACTAAGTTTCCTCAGACCAATTTTCTCCACAGAGTTGACAGAATATAGTGCGCCCACATTCCCTGTCTTTGCCAGTTTTTTGCTTTTGGCAATGAACTGCAGAAAAACTAACTGCAATATCACACAAATCCTGGTTGCTGACGTGATGGAATGTTGTCCACAGTGAAAAGAATGTCAGATACTTTACAACAAATTGACTACAGCATTGCCCACAGTCAGTTCATAAATATATGTATTTTTCAAACCTATAAGCATTTATAATGGAACTATTATTTTAGATAATACTTTTATTTTATATTGTTTACTGGTTGACTGGTGCACATGTTGCACATGGAGAGTCAAGGCCAAATGTGTTCAGATGAAGCGGGGTTACAGGGTGGGAGCTAATTGGACCAGGGCACCTAGATGTCATTCAGCCCCATTTTGAAGTCATACATTCTGTTCTATTTTTATAGTTCCATTATAAATGCTTATGTCTGCATATATGGTTGGGTGGGGTGGGGTGGAGTGTATATGTTTTGATACACAAGGTATCGCAATTGTGTGGGACAAGCTCGATGGACCAGATGGTCTTTACCTGTCCGACATTGTTATTATGTTCATATATAATGGAAATGCCAAAGCCAACTTGTAATTACATCTTTCTGCCAGGGGTGGTGTTGTAGTGCCTCTACTGGGAAAGGGCATAATTACAGAGTGACAAGTTTACATAGGCAAGTTTCCATTATAAATGTGCACATAGGAATTTATAATGAAATAAATTTGACAGGAAATGTGCACAGATGTAAGATCCTTATTACTAAGAGATCTCGTGCGGCATTGCTCAAGGTAAGTTTGGGGATTTGCTGTTTTATTATTGGGGTTTTTAATGCTATTGGGATAACATCAGGGCCACTGATTTATACTGGCTGAATAAATCAAATTCCATTCTTTTAAATTCTGGGAAATTTACTAACTTTCCCTTTGGGGACTGAATTTCACAATTCCGTACATTATTCGGTGAAAACAGTAAATGAGTAGTCTTTATTTTATAATATACAGCTTTACCTATGTATTTAATTTTTGTCTCCTACCATTTTTATAGCTGAGAATACACAATAAGATGGTATGTAAGATTCACCAATTGGGTATTATACATTCATAAGTGCTGCGGAGGGGAAATGGAGTTTAGTTGCACTTTAGGGCCAGCCTGTGCTTGGTAGCAGTGGGAGCAATCTGCGCTTTGGTAGTAATGGGCAATCATTCTGAGCTTTGCTGGCACTGGGGAATGGTCTTCAGGTTTAACAGAACTAGGATGGGAGCCCCGCAGTTTCTGAGAACTGCAATGGGGCTATGGCGTTTGCAGCATGGGAGAGTCCTTTAATCTGACATTATTGTGGAGAGGGAACTTGAGATTTGGCAGAACTGGGGGTTGAATGTGAACTTGTGGAGTCCTTACAACAACAACCTACATTTATATAGCACCTTTAATGTAGAAACTGTCCTAAGGCACTTCACCGAAGTGTAATCAGACAAAGGTCGACACCGAGCTAAGGAAAGAGCTATTTAGGAGATGAGCAGGGGTGACTAACAGCTTGGTCAAAGAGGTTGGATTTAAGGAGGGTCTTAAAGGAGGTGACGGAAGTGGAGAGGTGGAGAAGTTTACGGAGGGAATTCCAAAGCTTAGGGCCTAGACAGCTAAAGGTACGGCCGCCAATGGTGGGGCGAAGGAAATCGGGTGCACAAGCCGCCAGATTTGGGAGGAACGCAGAGTTCTGGGGTGTTCCAGGGCTGGAGAAGGTTACAGAGATTAGGAGGGGCAAGGCCATGAAGGGATTTAAACACAAATTTGAGGCATTAGAGGACCAGGAGCCAATGTAGGTCAGCGAATACAGGAATGAAGTGGAACTTGGTGCTGGATAGGATATGGGCAGCAAAATTTTGGATGAGCTGAGGTTAATGGAGCATGGCCAAGAGAATGTTTGAATAGTTAAGTCTGGAGGGTGATAAAGGCATAGAGCTGTTAACAGCTGAGAAGGAAGAAACTTGGAGAGGGGATAAAATCCTCATAATCCCTCTTCTGCAGTGTGCTGTCGACACTCTATCGGTGAGATGAGATTCTCTGCTGATGTTACATTTTGTGACATGTAAACAATGTCACCTCGTCCTGAACAAGCTACTCCCTCTGTAGACCTGCCAATTTTTAATATTCAATTTGTCTTTTAAACAAAACACTAAAGGCTAGAAATTAATCTCCTTACCGACAATCCATAGCGCCATGACATGGCGATAAAATGGCAGGCTGCCGCTCTTTCACCAGCTGGTGGCGGGTCCCGCGGTGGCCACCATATTGTTCTCCCCCTTTGCGCTGCTGATAACTGGCAGCGCCCTGGAAAAAAAATGGCAGCATGGTGACGTCAATCGGCGTGCTACGCCGACTCAACGTCGCCAACGCGAACTTTGACCCTAGTGCTGAATTCCTAGCGTCTGCATTGAGCAGTGTGTGAGGCCAGTGATGCAGTTGGTAGGAGACGGCTTTTGAAAATGCATTCACTGACCTTGACCAGTGGCCTGAGGTCATGAAGCTTCTTTGGGCACTGGAGCCAGGTGGTGGGGGTGACACTGCTGGCAGTGACGGCCTTAGTGATGTACTCCCACATTGTTCTTTCTGGAGGACCTCCAGGCCCCTGTGGGTAGAGGGCCGCTCTTGCAGTATTGACCCTGTGCTCAAAGCTGGAGTGCTGCATGTGAGACCCTCGGTGCCTCTTCCCTGGCTTGCTGAGCCATTTGTGTTGGTGCTGAGGCAGTTTTCCCATTTGTTGAGGTTAGGAAGGTAATCCAGCTTTAACAACTGAATATTCACATTTGGAACTTCTTTTAAATATTGAATATTTCTTAAAAGGCAGAAAAATGTATTGATTCACTGCATTTTATTTTGTATTGCTTCAGTGTGCATGGCCCCTTTAATTCTCAGACCTCTTCATTACCCACAATTCCTTGCTGTGGGAAGCTGCAATGCCGGACCTGGACAGAGACTTTGTCCCGGATCCCTCCAGCAATGCCACCAGGACGGCATTGCACGGAAGGTGAGCGCTGCGCCACCTATCTCCATGCCCCCCAGACCAATTTCACTCGGTTGGCGCTGCGACCATTTTCAGCACCCGTTAACTGCAGTTGCCGGTAACATCGGCAACTTTGCTGGCGAACACAAATTTTTCCCCCTCAGGTCTTTCTTTCTATGAGCAGAGCTAACCAATCCCAGAGTCAATGGAAGGATCAAATCACCAGACTACTCGCTCATGTACCTCTCCTAGTGACCAGTTAAACATTAAACACATCAATCAGAGAACTGTCATCCAGGACGATAAATGGTCTTTACAACACCAACATTGTGGTTTGATTGGCTGACATTTGCCACATCACTCAATAGAATGAACATGATTTGGCATTTGGGTCCATTATTCATATTTCCGACTGTACAGCTTTAGGTTAATAACATGCTTGTTGTTTTAGTAATGTGTCAACCCTCTGTTAGAAAGTTCCGAGACCTATAATTCATGAAAAAGATGCAATTGTGACTTTAAGTAGTTTTGATTTATTTTTTTCTAGAAGAAATCAAACACAGGGTTGTTACATCACCCCTCCCTAGCCTGCCCTTAATGATTTAATAGTTCCTTGTTCTCAGTGGTTAAAAATATAGAAACGTTCCTATCCCTTTGTAAAATCACAGAGCCTCGGTCTCTTGTTCAGATTCCGCAGTGTGTATAAGATGTGTCTGTTTCCATAGTTACTGGTTAAGAATCCAGCATCTCTGGTTACAATGTAGATTAGATATCAGACAAAATGGATGGAGAATAGTGTGTGTGTGTGTGGAGAGGAGGGGAGGGGGGAGAGTGAGAGCTGTGTGTTAAGTGAAATTCTTTTGGCGATGGCTTTAGAGAAAACTCACTTGTGTGTGCATGTTAATGATATTACTCAACTTGCTTTTCTTCCATGAAGGGAGAGAAGCCGCGGCCTCTAATTAAGGGGGCACACATACTCAGCCAAACTCAATTTGCAAGAGGCCGAGCGTGCAGCATTAATTTGTTTGAACTAATTACTGTAGCTCGACTTGGCATAAAGCGGCCTGAACTCCCTTTTCTGGTATGAATATTACTCCTCATTAGTGGAGGAGGATAGAGTGGTCGCATCGCATCAGTTTGGAGCAGCAAGTAATAATTCAAATAATCAAAAAAAAGCTTTTTTTTAATTGTATGAAATCTCACTGCGGACTCCCCATGCCATGCACCAATTGCCCTTGGAGAGCTGCCAGGTGACTGACTTTCAAATCTCCATCGATGGAGCTCTGAGCTGCTCACTGCAGGATGTGTTGGAGCTGCTTGAGGAACAGTCCTCCTCCGAGGCACCTGGTTCCACTTGTCACTTGCTGAGAGTAGCATTCAGAGATTGAAGTAGGGTTCCACCCATCCATGGTACGTACCATGGATTCCTGTCCCTGCTGCACCACTTTGCCTCGAGTAGATTTTTGAAAGCTTTCTGAAGATCAGATTCTCAGAACCAGGCGGCGTGGTACTTTGTGCTGACAGTGAAGTAGTACTGTTGGGGTTCATGCCGGCAATTCCATGCACATTTCTGCTGTCGAGGGAGAGAAAGAAAGAATTTGCATTTATATAGCGCCTTTTATGATCTCTGAATGTCCCAAAGCGCTTTACAGCCAATGCACCTGTCCACTAGCAATGTGATTTCTGTACTCGGATCCCTAAATCTCTCTGCTCCTTCACAGTTCCGAGCTTCTCACCATTTAGAAAATACGCTGATCTGATGGATTGTCCTGTATTAAAGTCTAGTGACAGAAAGGCACACCAGCAGGGTCACACTCTGGTCCTTCCTCTCATGTGACCAGGTTACAAGAAGAGAATTCCCCTTGCCTTCCCTGTCATGAGCCAAAATGCAGCTCCGCACCGTTAACAGAAGAGACAAACTCCAGCTGCAGCATTTGGCGAGAACGGAGAAAGGAGCCGCACGGTCACACAGGCCAAAGGCATGAACTGAAGAGCAAACGCTCACACTGTCGAGGCCTAGTCACCCCGTCTGCACACATCCTCTCACTGTCGTCAGTGCTCACAGTTTGAACAGATGTTGTTCAAACTGTATCTCCTTTGTCAGCTGTGGCTCAGTGGGTAGCATCCTCGCCTCTGAGTCAGAAGGTTGTGGGTTCAAGTCCCACTCCAGGGACTTGAGCACACAAAGCTAGGCTGACGCTCCAGTGCAGTGCTGAGGGAGTGCTGCACTGTCGGAGGTGCCGTCTTTTGGATGAGACGTTAAACCGAGGCCCCGTCTGCTCTCTCAGGTGGATGTAAAAGATCCCATGGCACTATTTCGAAGAAGAGCAGGGGAGTTATCCCTGGTGTCCTGGCCAATATTTATCCCTCAATCAACATAACAAAAACAGATTATCTGGTCATTATCACATTGCTGTTTGTGGGATCTTGCAGTGCGCAAATTGGCTGCTGCATTTCCTACATTACAACAATGACTACACTTCAAAAGTACTTAATTGGCTGTAAAGCGCTTTGAGACGTCCGGTGGTCGTGAAAGGCGCTATATAAATGCAAGTCTTTCTTTACTAAAACAGAAATAAAACTAAAAAATGAAGCAATGAAGAATCCTTTACCTCAAAGGTGAGACCTTTTCCTCTTTAGGGCAGCTGCCTACACAAGGATGAAACCCTGTAGGGGCCCTGTTAGAGTGAGAGGCTCAGAATCATTGCTGAACACTGCCTGTAAATGGTTGTTGGTGCTCCCACTCTGATCAGTGCAAGTTGTTGGGCAGGTTTCCAGGTTTGTTCACATACTCAGCAGCACTTTTATATCAGACAGCTCCATTTTAGGAAGAAAAAGGAAACAGGTTAGTGCTCCCAGAGAGAAAAAAACAAGCGAAGCATTTGTTTTCCCTCTGGAACCTTGCGATTTGGCTCGTCCCATTTGTGACCGACATTATTTCACTAAACAAGTCAGTTCACAGTGGCGTTTCACTGCCAAGAGAGTCGTTCAGGGAAAAATAATGCAATAGCTTAACCTGGTAACAATTATACAAAAAGCAGCTTGTTGCCAGTCAGGGTTTAATTAATCCAACACATGGGTGTAAGATATGAAGCCCAGCTCTGAAAATTGTCTAGCTATCTTGTTTGCTGGCCAGCGAGCAAAGTATTTAAAAAATGGCAAGCCTGTGCATATAATAAGGTTAGTATCTGAAATTATTCATGAACAAAAAGACCTTTCCTATTTCAGTAGAGGCAACTTAAAATAAAATCTGAAAAAAACATTTGGCAAACTTTTGGTTGGGCAGAGAGAATACAGGTTGAATTTTCCTCCATTATCCCAGCCGAAGTCAGGCAGGATAGCGGGACAAATGGATCCATTAAAGCCTAGCGCCACCTTCTTGCCCTGGCCTCAATTTCACTACCTGCCCCGCCCCAACCCCGCCAGGACCCCTGCTGGCTGCCCTTTCCCACCAGCGGCATATAAATGCAAGGTTGGGTGGAGCCTAGCCTCCCATCCCAATTCCCTCTCGCTATCCCTGTTACCGTCGCTTCCCGGGACAGCCTGGTAGAACGTAATGGTGGGAACAGAGTTGCAGCCCCCAAAGCACAGCAATGGAGTGAGGGGGCCTCATAGAAACATAGAAACATAGAAGATAGGAGCAGGAGTAGGCCATTCGGCCCCTCGAGCCTGCTCCTGCCATTCAATGCGATCATGGCTGATCATCCAAATTCAGTACCCTGTCCCTGCTTTCTCCCCATATCCCTTGATCCCCTGAGCCTTAAGAAATATATCTAACTCCTTCTTGAATATATTTAATGAATTGGACTCAACTGTCTTCTGTGGTAGAGAATTCCACAGGTTCACCACTCTCTGGGTGAAGAAATTCCTCCTCATCTCAGTCCTAAATGGCTTACCCCTTATCCTTAGACTGTGACCCCTGGTTCTGGACTCCCCCACCATCGGGAACATCCTTCCTGCATCTAGTCTGTCTAGTCCTGTTAGAATTTTATAAGTTTCAATGAGATACCCTCTCATTCTTCTAAACTCTAGCGAATACAAGCCCAATCGACCCAATCTCTCTTCATACGTCATTCCTGCCATCCCAGGTATCAGTCTGGTGAATCTTCGCTGCACTCTCTCCATGGCAAGAACATCCTTCCTCAGATAAGGCGACCAAAACTGCACACAATACTCAAGATGTGGTCTCATCAAGGCCCTGTACAACTGCAGCAAGACATCCTTGCTCCTGTACTCGAATCCTCTCGCTATGAAGGCCAACATACCATTTGCCTTCTTAACCGCCTGCTGTACCTGCATGCTTACCTTCAGCGACTGGTGCACAAGGACACCCAGGTCTCGTTGCACTTCCCCTTTTCCCAATCTATTGCCGTTCAGATAATTATCTGCCTTCCTGTTTTTGCCACCAAAGTGGATAACCTCGCATTTATCCACATTATACTGCATCTGCCATGCATCTGCCCAATCACCCAACCTGTCCAAATCATACTGGAGTTTCTCTGCATCCTCCTCACAGCACACACGCCCACCCAGCTTTGTGTCGTCTGCAAACTTAGAGATATTACATCTAGTTCCTTCATCTAGATCATTAATATATATTGTGAATAGCTGGGGTCCTAGCACCGATCCCTGCGGTACCCCACTAGTCACTGCCTGCCACTCAGAAAAAGACCCGTTTATTCCAACTCTTTGCTTCCTGTCTGCCAACCAGTTTTCTATCCAAGACAATACCTTACCCCCAATCCCGTGTGCTTTAACTTTGCACGCTAATCTCTTATGCAGGACCTTATCGAAAGCCTTCTGAAAGTCCAAATACGCCACATCCACTTGTTCTCCCTTATCTATTCTACCAGTTACATCCTCAAAAAATTCCAGTAGATTAGTCAAGCATGATTTACCTTTTGTAAATTCACGTTGACTTTGTCCGATCCTGTCACTGTTTTCCAAGTGCTCTGCTATTACATCTTTTATAATGGACTCTAGCATTTTCCCCACTACCGATGTCAGGCTTACCGGTCTATAATTCCCCATTTTCTCTCTACCACCTTTTTTAAATAGTGGGGTTACATTAGCTACCCTCCAAGCCATGGGAACTGTTCCAGAGTCTATAGAATTTTGGAAGATGACCAGCAATGCATCTACTATTTCTAGGGCCACTTCCTTAAGTACCCTAGGATGTAGATTATCAGGCCCTGGGGATTTATCAGCCTTCAATCCTGTCAATTTCCCAAACACCATTTCCCTACAAATACTGATTTCATTCAGTTCCTCCCTCTCATTAGACCTATGTTCCCCGACATCTCTGGGAGGTTATTTGTGTCCTCCTTTGTGAAGACAGAACCAAAGTATGTATTTAATTGGTCTGCCATTTCTTTGTTCCCCATTATAAATTCCCCTGATTCTGACTGCAAGGGACCTACGCTTGACTTCACCAATCCTTTTCTCTTCACATATCTATAGAAGCTTTTACAGTCAGTTTTTATGGTCCCTGAAAGCTTACTCTCATACTCTATTTCCCCCTCTTAATTAATCCCTTTGTCCTCCTTTGCTGAATCCTGAACTGCTCCCAATCCTCAGGTTTGCTGCTTTTTCTGGCCAATTTATATGGCCAATTTATATCTGCTCTCCTTGGATCTTATGCTATCCCTAATTTCCCTTGTTAGCCACGGTTGAGTCACCTTTTTTGTTTTATTTTTATGCCAAACAGGGATGAACAAATTCTGTAGTTCACCAATGCAATCTTTAAATGTTTGCCATTGCCTATCCACTGTCAACCCTTTAAGTAACGTTCCCCAATCCATCCTAGCCAACTCGCACCTCATATCATCGTAGTTTCCTTTATTTAAATTCAGGACCCTAGTCTCTGAGTCAGCTACTTCACTCTCCATCTTAATGAAGAATTCTATCATATTATGATCGCTCCTCCCCAAGGGGCCTCGCACAACAAGATTGCTAATTAATCCTTTCTCATTACATAATACCCAGTCTAAGATGGCCTGATCTCTAGTTGGTTCCTCGACATATTGGTCCAGGAAACCATCCCGTATACACTCTAGGATTTCCTCCTCCACAGTATTGTTACTAATTTGGTCAGCCCAATCTATATGTAGATTAAAGTCACCCATGATAACTGCTGTGCCCTTATTGCACGCGTCTCTAATTTCCCGTTTAATGCCATCCCCAACTTCAGCATTACTGTTTGGCGGTCTGTATACAACTCCCACTAACGTTTTCTGCCCCTTGGTATTTCTCAGCTCTACCCATACAGATTCCACATCATCAGAGCTAATATCCTTCCTTACTATTGTGTTAATCTCCTCTTTAACCAGCAATGCTACCCCACCTCCTTTTCCTTTTTGCCTGTCCTTCCTGAATATTGAATACCCCTGGATGTTGAATTCCCAGCCTTGGTCACCCTGGAGCCATGTCTCTGTAATCCCAATTATATTGGCCCGAAAATTAAACCTAATACGCGAGAGTACGCACTGTGTACTCTCGCGTATTAGATCCCGAATTGCCGGTTTCCTGCATGCACTGCGCATGCGCGGGAAACCGGCACTTCGTGAATTGAAAAGGGGGCGGTTCCTAAGTGAACCACGTGCACGCTACAGGCTGTGCGCACGGAGTGCACTTAGTTATTTTTTCAGCTTTGAACGCGCAGGTAAGTGATGAAGATTTTACACATAAAGAAAGCAGGCGTAGGACACCCTTTTAACAAGGTAAGTAGTTAATTAAGTGTTATTTAAAAAAATTTTCAACAGGTTTATCTTTTTTAGAGACTTTAAAGAAAGGTAAGTTTATTTTTATAACTTTTAAAAAGATTTAAAATTTTTTCAAAAATTTAATTTTTTGTTTAAAGTGTTTAATTTATTTAACTATACTTATTTTATTAATGTGATGGCTTTTTTTTAAATTTAATTGAGGTTTAGCTGTTCTTTTGGGGGTGTGTAGTATTCATAGCTTTGACAGGTCTTCCTGTCAAAACTATGAATGAAAGATGGTGTGCTGCCATTGGCTCTAACTGAATCACGTGATCCCAAAGCTCGCACGAACTAATTGCGTCTCTGGGTCACGCAAGCACTGCACGGTTCCAAGAGAGAGAGCCTTTCAAACTAAAGTTCGTGTGGGCCCGGAGCAAAAAGGTAGGCGCGGAGTGTGATATCGCAGGGAATCCTTACCCCCGCGGGAACCCTCACTGTTTAATTTATGGGCCAATATATCCATTTACATCTATTTGCGCAGCTAATTCATCCACCTTATTATGAATGCTCCTCGCATTAAGACACAGAGCCTTCAGGCTTGTTTTTTTAACACTCTTAGACCATTTAGAATTATTGTTTACTGTGGCCATGTTTGATTTACACCCTTGATTTCTCTGCCTTCCACTTTTGCTTTTCTCCTTCCTGTCTTGTGTTTCTATCCTTGCTTCCCTTTCCTCTGTCTCCCTGCACAGGTTCCCAACCCCCTGCCATTTTAGTTTAAACCCTCCCCAACAGCACTAGCAAACACTCCCCCTAGGACATCGGTCCCAGTCCTGCCCAGGTGCAAACCGTCCAGTTTGTACTGGTCCCACCTCCCCCAGAACTGGTTCCAATGTCCCAGGAATTTGAATCCCTCCCTCTTGCACCATTCTTCTAGCCACATTTTCAGCTGAAATATCCTTCTATTTCTAGTCTGATAAGTACGTGGCACTGGTAGCAATCCTGAGATTACTACCTTTGAGGTCCTATTTTTTAATTTACCTCCTAACTCCCTATATTCAGCTTTTAGGACCTCATCCCATTTTTTACCTATATCGTTGGTACCTATATGCACCACGACAACTGGCTGTTCACCCTCCCCCTCCAGAATGCCCTGCAGCTGCTCCGAGACATCCTTGACCCTTGCACCAGGGAGGCAACATACCATCCTGGAGTCTCGTTTGCAGCCGCAGAAACGCCTATCTATTCCCCTTACAATAGAATCCCCTATCACTATAGCTCTCCCGCTCTTTTTCCTCCCCTCCTGTGCAGAAGAACCACCCATGTTGCCAGGAAGTTGGTTGCTGCTGCCTTCCCCCGATAAGCCATCCCCCTCAACAATATCCAAAGTGGTATATCTGTTTGAGAGGGGGATGGCCACAGGGGACCCCTGCACTACCTGCCTGCGCCTACAACTCTGCCTGGTGGTCAACCATTCCCTTTCTGCCTGTGCAGCCTTTACCTGCGGTGTGACCAACTCATTAAACGTGATATCCACAACGTTCTCAGCATCGCGAATGCTCCAGTATGCATCCATTCGCAGCTCCAGCGCCGCAATGCGGTCTGCCAGTAGCTGCAGCTGGATACACTTCCTGCACACATGGTCAACAGGAACACAGGAAGTGTCCCTGATTTCCCACATAGCGCAGGAGGAGCATACCACAGGGCCGAGCTGTGCTGCCATGACTTACCCTTTAATTAATTTAAATTAAATTAAATCAAATCAATACCACCAATTACACTACAATTAAATGTTATACTCAGGGGCCCTTGTTTACTAGCATTCCCCGCTACACAACAGAGACCTTAGAAACTATAACCACAAAATTAAGACCTTCTAAACTTTATAAACTATTAACCTTAACTGTCAAACTATAGAGTAGTATAAATACTCACCTGGCCGTACTTACCCAATCAGCTGCTTCCTCTTGCCAACGTCACTTTTTGAATCGTGACGTGGCTCTGCAACGCCGCCACCGGTCTGTGAGATTGGTAAGCCTTTGGAAAAAAAGCCCGCGAAAGTGAGTTTAAGTCCTCACTGAACCACCACTCTCTACTCCTCCCGACTCCGGCCTTTGAAAAAAAGCCCGCGAAAGTGAGTTTAAGTACTCACTGAACTGCTACTCTCTACTCCTCCCGACTCCGGCCTTTGGAAAAAAAGCCCGCGAAAGTGAGTTTAAGTCCTCACTGAACCACCACTCTCTACTCCTCCCGACTCCGGCCTTTGAAAAAAAGCCCGCGAAAGTGAGTTTAAGTACTCACTGAACTGCTACTCTCTCCTCCTCCCGACTCCGACGTTTTCCCCCTGTCATTTACCTGTGTTGGATTCATGCTGTGCCGAGGTCTGCAAGGCTGTAGCCCCTGCTTAACTCAGTATCTATCCCCTTCATCACCAGTGCACTGTGGCCGCAGTATGTACAATCTACAGGTTGCACTGCGGCAAACAGGTTGCACTGCGGCAACGCACCAGGGTTACTTGAACAGCACCTCCCTCCCCTAAGGCCTGTACCACTGAGAAGGATGAGCAGCAATGTCATGTGATCACTATCACCTCCAAGTTTGAATCCAAGTCACAGGCTTTGGCATAGATCACCATTCCTTCATCGGATATTTGCTGAGTCAATATCCTGGAATTCCCATCATGGGAGTTCTGTCACAACAAGGACTGCATGGGTGCAAGGAAAATTCCCATCACCACCTTCGCAGGGAAACTAGGAATGGCCACCAAAAGCTGCCCTGCCTGTGTCGCTCGCCTCTTGAGAATAAACGTCAAATATCCCATCACTCCATGCTGCATATTGCAGCGTTCCTCAGAGTGACCCTTGACTGAGATGTTGGATGGAATTTTGGCCCTTGACGAAAATCTAGAGAGTAACACTCTTTCAAATTTGTCCCAGTCTGCAGTAATATGGAGCACTAAGTGGAAAGGACAAGCTGGCGGACAAGTCTCTGCTGTGCAGCACACAGGGTCGTGTGGCAGAGCAGAGCCCTTATCTGACACTGCAGTCAGGAGGTGTAATGAGCTATTTGCTCTTGGATCATTTGTAACCCACAAGTCAAGTTCAGTGGTTGATTTGAACTTTTGACTTGGGAGCAGCTGGTTCTAGGCAAACAATCCAACTCCTGACACCAGCAAGCAATGTGCCCCAGGAGTTTGAGAATTACATCTTTCCATCATCACCCCGGGGTTATTTTTTGTGACAAGCTATTTCCCTTAGTAACTTCATTATTCTAACTGCTGTACATCTGCAGAGCAGGTGCCGACTAGAGGATAGTTGAGGGATTTAAAAGAACCCAGGGGTAGGGGAAGCTGACAGGACCTGTTCCACCAGGCACCTCAAAATTACCATCTCATCCATACACAGAATTCCAATGGATCAAGCCCCTTCCCTTTCATTCACCCGTTATAGTAATTTATGCTGGTTGTTCTTCATGTGTTAATTGTGGCAAGCTGTTCAACTATGGGAAGCATAATAACCAGCCTAATTCTGTCCACATTCAATGTCCACATACGTCCAGCATGATAGCATATAATTAGTAACCATACTGTCATGGTATGTGAATATTAACTATACTCATATTGTCAAGCTAGATCTAAGTGGAGGAAAATGTGATATTAAAGAATAGACACATATTAGTTAGAGCCGAAGATTAAGATGGTAAAATATTGTCCTTACGTAAAATACAGTATACACAGTGGGACACACTTAGTGAATAAATTGAGGGATGTTGCACGTAAAACTCATGGCCAAAAATAAATGGCAGCATTTTCTCCTTTCTTAGAGTAACCGCCACATTGTCCTGTTGAAGCCATGTGTATAACCGGGCTAGTAAATCCTCTTTGCTAATTTTCATGTGTGTGTGTATAAAAGGAGGAAATCAAGATTCTCCACCAAACAAAAATAGTTAGCTCGTCTCTCCGTTCACATTTGTTCTGTGATTTCCTTCTCTATTTCTTCCCCCTGTATCTTATTCTTTGCAAATTGTTCCAGTTCTTCGCTACCTCACCCCTCATCTATATAAAAAGGGCTATTTTAATCTTTAAGGTTCTTTTCCGGGCTCTCCTGATAACTGGTAAATGCACTGCCTGATGTACTACTGAGGATTACAGGCCAGAAAGGTCCCAAGTTCAATCCCTGGTCTGTGTTGAGTTTTCTGATCTCAGCTGGGACAGCTCTTGGGCACAACAATAAGCCTCGGTGCCTTAGGGCTAGATAGGGAATAAAATCAGTCAGAATTCCCGTTCCTGAACACTAACCCCTAGCTGTAAAGGGCACATGTGTGGGTGTCAGATGAGGACAAGATTAGAATTTTCTGTGATGTCATTTCGTCCTCCCTCGTAGTTGAATAGCCTCACTCTCGACTGACTCATCGAGATTATGCACTTGGAGGAGATAGCAGGGGGTTGCTGGTTCCTGTGGAACTGTGCCCAGCATGACAGTATGTTCAGGAAGGAGAGGGGGAAAAATGAGGGCGTGAGTTCAAAGTATACGTTTTTCAGATGAAATACATCTGGGCAAGTTTAAAAATAAAGTTACACCCACCAGTCAGTGAGTACGTTAGGAAAGCAGTTCTATTATTTGGGTGGGGAGGGCTGCATGTGGGCAGGTGCCTGTGAGAATTACATGGAGGAAAGAAAGAAAACATTAAATTAAAAAAAACATAGTTATGAGTTCAACGTATTTCTTGTAACTGACTATTTCAGTATTGGTGCTCAGGCTTACATCAATACACAGACATCCATTCTTCAATGATAAATCCTAAGAGTTTGAGAAAGAAAAAGAAAAGAAAGACTTGCATTTATATAGCGCCTTTCATGACCACCGGACGTCTCAAAGCGCTTTACAGCCAATGAAGTACTTTTTGAAGTAGTCACTGTTGTAATGTGGGAAACGCGGCCAATTTGCGCACAGCAAGCTCCCACAAACAGCAATGTGATAATGACCAGATAATCTGTTTTTTAGATGTTGAGGGATAAATATTGGCTATGACACCGGGATAACTCCCCTGCTCTTCTTCGAAATAGTGCCATAGGATCATTTTCATCCACCTGAGAGAGCAGACGGGGCCTCGGTTTAACGTCTCATCCAAAAGACTGGCACCTCTGACAGTGCAGCACTCCCTCAGTACTGCACTGGAGTGTCGGCCTAGATTTTTGTGCTCAAGTCTCTGAACCCACAACCTTCTGATTCGGAGGTGAGAGGGCTACTAACTGAGCCACAGCTAATAGTTTGTTGATAACTAAATTAAGAAATCAGCCGCTGCCAGCCAGCAGAATATTCAGCAAATATATTGTAAGATGCATTGCAATTCAAACATCCATTTATCAAAAACATTTAAATATTGCGAATTCGGTCTTCCCAATATTTAAACAATTAAATATTGGGAAGACCAAAACCATTGTTTTCGGTCCCTGCCACAAACTCGGTTCCCTAGCCACTGACCCCATCCCTCTCCCTAACATCTGTCTAAGGCTGAACCACTCTGTTCGCAACCTTGGTGTCATATTTGACCCTGAAATGAGCTTCCGACCACATCTGCAGCATAACAAAGACCGCCTATTTCCACCTCCATAACATCGCCCAACTCCACCCTTACCTCAGCTCATCCGCTGCTGAAACCCTCATCTATGCCTTTGTTACATCCAGACTTGACTATTCCAACACACTCCTGGCTGACCTCCCACGTTCTACCCTACGTAAACTTGAGGTCATCCAAAACTCGGCTGCCCTTGTCCTAACTTGCACCAAGTCCCGTTCGCCCATCACCCCTGTGCTCGCTGACCTACATTGGCTCCCAGTTAAGCAATGCTTCGATTTTAAAATTCTCATCCTTGTTTTCAAATCCCTCCATGGTCTCGCCCCTCCCTATCTCTGTAATCTGCTTCAGCCCCATAACCCCCCGAGATATCTGCACTCCTCTAATTCTGCTCTCTTGAGCATCCCTGATTATA
Source organism: Squalus acanthias (assembly GCA_030390025.1). NCBI lineage: Eukaryota > Metazoa > Chordata > Chondrichthyes > Squaliformes > Squalidae > Squalus > Squalus acanthias. The sequence continues at coordinate 85,635,913 of CM059435.1, forward strand.
ATCGCTCAACCATTGGTGACCGTGCCTTCTGTTGCCTAGGCCCTAAGCTCTGGAATCCCCTGCCTAAACCTGTCCACCTCGCTACCTCTCTTTCCTCCTTTAAGATGCTCCTTAAAACCTACCTCTTTGACCAAGCTTTTGGTCATCTGCCCAAATTTCTCCTTATGTGGCTTGGCGTCATTTTTTTTGTCTTATAATACTCCTGTGAAGCGCCTTGGGACGTTTTACTACGTTAAAGGCGCTATTTTTTTTACTCGTTCCTGGGATGTGGGCGTCGCTGGCAAGGCCAGCATTTATTGGCCATCCCTAGTTGCCCTTGAGAAGGTGGTGGTGAGCCGCATTCTTGAACCGCTGCAGTCCGTGAGGTGAAGGTACTCCCATAGTGCTGTTAGGGAGGGAGTATGAGGATTTTGACCCAGCGACAATGAAGGAACGGCGATATATTTCCAAGTAAGGATGATGTGTGACTTCGAGGGGAACTTGGAGGTGATGGTGTTCCCATGTGTCTGCTGCCCTTGTCCTTCTAGGTGGTAGAAGTTGCGGGTTTGGGAGGTGCTGTCGAAGAAGCCTTGGCAAGGTGCGGCAGTGCATCTTGTAGATGGTACACACTGCAGCCACGGTACGCCGGTTGTGGAGGGAGTGAATGTTTAAGGTGGTGGATAGGGTGCCAATCAAACGGGCTGCTTTGTCCTGGATGGTGTCAAGCTTCTTGAGTGTTGTTAGAGCTGCATTCAACCAGGTAAGTGGAGAGTATTCCATCACACTCCTGCCTTGTGCCTTGTAGATGGTGGAAAGGCTTTGGGTAGCCAGGAGGTGAGACACTCGCTGCAGAATAGCCAGCCTCTGACCTGCTCTTGTAGCCACAGTATTTATGTGGTTGGTCCAGTTAAAGTTCTGGTCAATGGTGACCCCCAAGATGTTGATGGTGGGGGATTTGGCGATGGTTATGCCATTGAATATCAAGGGGCAGTAGTTAGACTCTCGCTTGTTGGAGTTAGTCATTGCCTAGCACTTGTGTGGCATGAATGCTACTTGCCACTTATCAGCCCAAGCCTGAATGTCGTCCAGGTCTTGCTGTATGCGGGCATGGACTGCTTCATTATCATAGGAGTTGCGAATGGCACTGAACACTGTACAGTCATCAGCGAACATCCCCATTTCTGACCTTATGATGGAGGGAAGGTCATTGATGAAGCAGCTGAAGATGGTTGGGCCTAGGACACTGCCCTGAGGAACTCCTGCAGCGATGTCCTGGGGCTGAGATGATTGACCTCCAACAACCGCAACCATCTTCCTTTGTGCTAGGTGTGACTCCAGCCAGTGAAGAGTTCAATCCCCGATTCCCATTGACTTCAGTTTTACTAGGGCTCCTTGATGCCAGACTCGGTCAAATGCTGCCTTGATGTCAAGGGCAGTCACTCTGACCTCACCTCTGGAATTCAGCTCCTTTGTCCATGTTTGGACCAAGGCTGTAATGAGGTCTGCAGCCAAGTGGTCCTGCCGGAACCCAAACTGAGCATTGGTGAGCAGGTTATTGGTGAGTAAGTGCCGCTTGATAGCACTGTTGACAACACCTGCCATCACTTTGCTGATGATTGAGAGTAGACAGATGGGGCGGTAATTGGCCGGGTTGGATTTGTCCTGCTTTTTACGGACAGGACATACCTGGGCAGTTTTCCACATTGTTGGATAGATGCCAGTGTTGTAGCTGTTCTGGAACAACTTGGCTAGAGGCGTGGCTAGTTCTGGAGCATAAGTCTTCAGCACGAAAGCCGAGATGTTGTCGGGTCCCATAGCCTTTGCTGCATCCAGTGCGCTCAGCCATTTCTTGATATCACGTGGAGTGAATCGAATTGGCTGAAGACTGGCTTCTGTGATGTCGGGTACCTCAGGAGGGGGCGGAGATGGAACATTCACTCGGCACTTCTGGCTGAAGATGGTTGCAAACGCTTCAGGCTTGTCTTGTGCTGGGCTCCGCCTTCATTGAGGATGGGGATATTCATGGAGTCTCCTCCTCCCGTTAGTTGTTTAATTGCCCACCACCATTCATGACTGGATGTGGCAGGACTGCAGAACTTTGATCTGATCCGTTGATTGTGGGATCGTTTAGCTCTACCTATAGCATGCTGCTTCTGCTGTTTAGCATGCATGTAGTCCTGTGTTGCAGCATCCCCAGGTTGGCACCTCATTTTTAGGTACACCTGGTGCTGCTCCTGGCACGCTCTTCTGCACTCCTCATTGACCCAGGATTGGTCCCCTGGCTTGATGGTAATGGTAGAGTGAGGGATATGCTGGGCCATGAGGTTACAGATTGTGGTGGAATACAATTCTGCTGCTGCTGATGGCCCACAGCACCTCATGGCTGACCAGTTTTAAGCTGCTAGATCTGTTCTGAATCTATCCCTTTTAGCACGGTGGTAGTGCCACACAACACGATGGAGGGTGTCCTCAGTGTGAAGACAAGACTGCGTCTCCACAAGGACTGTGCGGTGGTTACTGCTACCAATACTGTCATGGACAGGTGGCATCTGCGACAGGTAGATTGGTGAGGACGAGGTCAAGTAGATTTTTCCCTCGAGTTGGTTCTCTCACCACCTGCCGCAGGCCCCGTCTGGCAGCTATGTCCTTCAGGACTCGGCCAGCTCAGTCAGAAGTGGTGCTACCGAGCCACTCTTGGTGTTGGACATTGAAGTCCCCCACCCAGAGTACATTCTGTGCCCTTGCTACTCTCAGTGCTACTTCCAAGTGGTGTTCAACATGGAGGAGTACTGATTCATCAGCTGAGGGAGGGCGGTAGGTGGTCATCAGCAGGCGGTTTCCTTGCCATGCTTGACCTGAAGCCATGAGACTTCATGGGGTCCAGATTCAATGTTGAAGACTCCCAGGGCCACTCCCTCCCGTCTGTATACCACTGTGCTGCCAACTCTAGTGAGTCTGCCCTGCGACACTGTAAAATGGGCAATATCGAATTGGCTGCCCATTATACACCACGCCCAATTTTCCGTTGCATTTCTCTCATTGGAAAGGAAAATCTGGCATGGTGTATAATGGATGACTGATTCAATGGCCCCGATCTTATCTCAGCGAGAAAGGCGCGAGGGACAATTTTGCGGTCGGGAAACCCGGAAGAACAGGTTTCCCTCGGGTACTGCCGAGTTTAACGGCAGGAACTGATTACCATTTCCCGGCCCCAGCCAGCCAGCTTGAAAGGCTGGCTGGCTGTCGGACGGGAAGGCCTTTGGCACCAGGCCGCAGCCGGGGAGCGAAGAGGAGGATAGGAGGGATCGGAAAGACCAGTGTGGGGGATGGGGAGATTGGAGGCCAGAGGGGATATCAGAAGGGTCGCAGGGGAGATCGGAAGGGTCGGGGGGACGGGGGGGCGGTGGTGTCCAATCATGGGGGGGTGGGTGAGCAGGTTAACTGGATCCGGCCGGCTCGGGTTAAATATAAAATGGTGGTTAATTCTGAGGCACGCAGCCTCATTATAATATTTAAATGACCAACGCACCTCCTGCGAGCGGGTTGGTTGCTCGCCTCCCTGGCCCGCCGCCGTTGAAACCGGAAGTGGGCGGGCTGGGGTTGGGTTTCATATTTTTACATCCCACCCGACCCAAACTCACCCATTTTTAGGGGTAAAATTCCCCTGAATATCTCCCATTTCACACCATCTCCCCAAGTTAAAATGACCCCACGGTATGAAGAAATTCATGAAATCAGTCCTGATTTTGCTTTTCACCGGTTTGAACCTTCTCCCCCTCCCCCCCTTGCTATACTGCCACATTTAACTTGAAATGCTCTGGATTTGCTTTTCATATAGAATTTATTATCTCACATACCTCTGTACATGGGAGGAACTATCGTATGTGAGAGGGGAAGAGTGGGACAGCTAAAGGGGAAAAACAGGAATTCGAAAATGTTTGCAGTCTTATCATATGGTGTCCATGTGGGCTTTGAGGAGGTTGCATTGAGACTGGGGGATGGGCAAAAACAGACACAAGTCTCATTCTGAAACTGCAAGATTCAATCCTTACACAGTGCGCTGTCTGGGTCGGGTTTCTAAGAGATGTCTATGTGGGCTGTTTATTCAATTGTTCCCACACTCACCAGGAGTAAACAGCACACTGGGGTTTGGCAGTACTTGGCTGCTTTTGAGAGTACAACTGATTAAGCCCAGTACACACACACACACACACACACACAGGGCTACCTATAAAGTAGGTTGGAGAGTCTCCTCTTTGATGATGAGCGACAAAAATGATTCGTTTTAACATTTTTTCATATATTCCATATTTTTCTGCAGTGCTTTATGTTTACATTTTAAAAGAAACTAAGGATAGTTCTAATTTCTCCCCATTCCTTCAGCCTCCCTCTGCCACACTGACTGGAGTTAGGAGATTGAGCAGGCAGCCTCCTACTACTCCTTTACCCATGCCGTTCTGTACCAGCTACCCAGAGGTGCTGGAGTGTTGCCCTACAATCACACTTCCTCATAGTTTCCCCTCCTACTACTCCTGTAGGGAAGAGATGTTCAACCTGCAGCCCCTGACAATCCATCCCTCAAAGTCCAGACACCTCAGTCCTATTTGTGCTTATATTTCTTATTTGATGGTTTGTCCCACTTGAAGTTTGTGGCCTGGAGGTCATACCAGCAGGAAGGTCTCAAGTTCAGTCTATGAACTCCGTGGCCCTGGGCTAGGAGGAGGGGAAATCAGCCAAGGTTTCTGCTCAAGATTGCTATCCACCGTCTCAGTTGGAAGTGCACTACATTTCAAATGTTAAAACTGTATGTAAAGAAAGGACAGGATTGGGTTTGACTGGTGCCATCCATATTTAAATAGTCTGCCATATCTCATTGGCAAGATTCATGAAGACTGTCAACTTGGGGGAAGCACTGAAGGGCTGCTGTTGCCTGCGGAACTCTACCCCAAGGGGAACAATCCTCTTAAGGAGCAGAGAGGAGATGGTTGGATAAAAATATGAGATCCGTTAGATCTTCATCTGAGTGAATATTAAAGAACACTGGTTCACCTTTAGGCAATTCCCTCATTTATCAAATAATTAACTACGTTTCTGTGAATTTTATGTTTATCAAGTTGGGGGATGTCAGTGCTGGGAACAGACACTTTCCATTTCAGGCACCCAGTGACCGCTTTAAGTACTTCCAGGTCAGGTAGAGTATGGGTTAGTGTAAGATTCCTTCTACTTTGTCCCACTTTACCTTGGCATCAGCTCCAGAACAGCACCATCTACTGCACCAGTGTGATTTTTTTTCCATTTCTCTTGTGGATCTTCTGAGCAAGATTGCCAACTTAGTGGCAAACACATTCCATATAAAAAAAAGGATTAATTTTCAACATTTCATTTCAGTGTCTAATTTTATTAGATTTGTATTTATGGCTGATTCCATACAGACATATTGGCTGAAAGGTTTTTCCATGTGCAACAGTGTGACAAAGCTGAGTTAACAGACACAGAAAGAAAGAAGAAAGAAAGAATTGCATTTATATAGCACCTTTCACAACTTCAGGACGTCCCAAAGTGCTTTACAGCTAATGAAGTACTTTTGAAGTGTAGTCACTGTAATTTTAAACTGACACAGTGGCTGAATTATACTGAGTATCTGAAGTTAGTTCTAGTCCCTCATGCTGTTGGGCTCAGTCTCTCCTCCCAGCCAGTTTGCCTGAGGGTATCTATAATACTCACTCTCTCAAAAATGCCCAGGAGATGGAGAAAAAGGATGTTAATGTTAATCCAAAGTCTTTTTGTAATTTATTGATCTTTTTAACGAGAGCTGCAATGGCAGGACTCTCTTTAACAAGTTGCGGTTTCGATGTTCAATTTAGTTCAGGGTCCCCACATCCCTGTATGCTTTCCTCGTTTGACCCAATTCAAAACAGCTCATTCCTACTTTGCAGAAAAAGTTTGTGTCAATCAATTTGAAAGGAAACATCACACACGAGTCTCGGCTAGTGGAGCACCTCAGCACACGCTCACAGCTGAGCTGTCGGAAATACTCTCAAATTCTGAAGTCCAACAGTCTTGGGAATGTGTAGGTTCCACGCGTGGTTTTAATCAAATTCACCAACACTCAAAAATTAAGAATCAACATAACCTTCACCTCAACGCTCAGCTTTAGAACATAATAATCATTGCTGTGGAGGAATGTGGATTCAGATTCTGTTCCGCTTGGCTCCCAATCTGAGTCATGCTAAAAGAAGTTGCAGCATTTCCTTGCCGGGGACGGAGAAAGTCAGAGGGAAGAGTCACACCTGGGTGGACCCTAGCACCATTGGCCTCTCAGCAGCGGAAATGTCTTGATCAGATGGACTGTAAATGAGGCATTACTTACGGGAATAAATGTCAGAATGCTTTGTGATTTTGCATAAACAGTCCCGATGTTGAGAATTCCTCCCTACTCCTCCCCTGATACATTGCTGCACAAGCCAGGGCTACACATAGCCCAGGAGAAAACAAGCTGAAGGTTATAAATCCTCAGACTTTTGTTTTTGGGAAACTGGGTGGTTCAGTGGATTAAACATTGGCTTTTAATCTCCGGAGCTTGATGGGATGAAAGTGTCTGGTGGTTGTAAGGGACTTAAATGAAATGTGGTAAGGCAACTTCAACCCAGGTTATGGTCAGTTAGAGCCTACATCACAAAACTGTCAAATTTTGTATTACTTAACACCAGATTTTCAATCTCAGCAAAAAGCCCAAAACAATAGCTGATATGGGAATATGAAAAAGACAATGTTGGAGGTGCCATTCTGAAGTTATGGTTAAAGCACATTGAGGAAAAGTAATGAGAGCTTTACTGTATTACTGGTGATACTGTTTTAAATCTCTACCTCCTTATGAGGAAGTACTTGGACTTTACTTTTCCTGCTAAACAAAACCAAGATTAAGAGCTTCTTATATGGGTCATCACTGAAATTGTCCCATAGCCCAACTCAAATTTATCTGATGTTAGAGAACAATTATTTCAAAAAGAAATTACTACGCTATTTCCATGAACCATTGCTTCCTGGGGAAGGATACAGTGCTCTGTCCTTGAGTAGTCTAAAGGCCCTTGGTGCAAGGGATGTTGAGTACAATGAATGGCACATAGGCTCCAATGTGAGAATAAGCTGACACTCTTCCCTGAACATGCCTGCAGTATTCTCTCAGGTGAATACTGGAAAAAAAAAAGCAGAACCGATTTTCCATAAATGTTGTGATAGCACTGGGGATTTTTGTAAACTGAAGAAAATAAGGCAGTTTGGAAATCTGCGAGTCATTTAGCATTTCATACAGGGACTAGATATCAAAAATATTCTGTCTTTGCTCAGTGAAGTTTGGAAGAGGAAGCTGCTTCTGTAATATACAAGGCCCGTGATTTGACCAGGAAATTCATTAGGGATAAATGGGAAGGGGCTTGATCCACTGGAATTCTATCCAGCCAGGATTGAATGATCACGGGTTAGGTTCGGTGTAATTCTGTGTTTGGTTTAGGTACAAGTATATCCTGTGTCCACAGTGCATACATTTCTCCTGTAATGGATAAACTCCCTCTATCTCCTTCTTTGGCTCAGTGTCAGTTCTTGTCTGATAACGCTCCTGTGAGTCGCCTTGGGACGTTATACTACATCGAAGGTGCTATATAAATGCAAGCTGTTGTTGTTGAAACAAGGAATCTGCACCATGGTGGTAGATGTTTGAGGAGGGGACAGACCGAAATAGACCGAATAATTGGGGCCTTTCCTATGTGATATCATATTACCTGGGATTTCCTTTCTGCACAGTCTTCATACCAATGTGCTGTCCTTTAACCTTGAATAAATATAGCAAATGTATAACCTGCAGCTGAACAAATCTCTATGGGAGTGTCAGCAGCTCTGTAGAAAGTACCAATGTAGTCCTGTTAGGGTTTGACAAGTTCTGTCTCAGGAGAAGTAATGCTGTAGTAAGATTGGATTTTTTATTTTGTATCTAACTGTACAATACATGTCTTGGGAGTGATGCTGACACTGCTTGCCCACAAGAGAGTGTTCCATTGCCCAGTACTAACATCCCTCATCTTGATGAGCACAAAATTCACAATTTAAAAAAAAATCAAACTGCCTTATTAAAACAGCCTGGGAGCACAGATTTTATGCACAGTGCTCCCTGATGTGATACGGTGAAATGTTCAAAAGGGTGTGAGCAGCACTTCATTCCTGATGCCTGTAGCCAGTAGCCCTAAGACTTACAGGGGTAGAATCTCCGCAGGGCTTACCCCATCTCTGCTGTAACTTTAGCAGAGGATCAGCGGAAACCCCGGAGAAGCTGCTTATACGCTGTTTCCCTGGGATTTCTGCCGATTTTCCATTGAAATTACGGCGGGAGATCAGGAAGAACCCCCATAGAAATTACTGGCAACAAAATGTAAAGAAGGGCTGTCTGCGAGAAACTAGTATGAGCATACCCCTGTATAAAATTAGGAATTATTGGAGAACTCAGCATCACTAACTGAGTTTGATCACTCTAAGAGCAATAGGGTGGTTGTATTTAGACAAAGGGCTGAAGTGAGGAAGGACATATGCAAGTGATGAAGTCAGTTGGTGAAGTCACTGGAACAACAAATATGCTGCAGACAGACAGTGGGCACACAGACATTACGAGGAGGAAAACTATCTACATGGATGTTTCTGCAAAAGAATGTCTTTACTTCCTTTGACTTTTGTTATCTGATGGATCTACATAAAAAGCTGTTTGCTTAGGATTCGGTAAGCAGTGTCCTGATGTAACTTACAGTAAAGATCAAAGAGGCACAGCATGCAACATCTGTTCCCTCTCTCCCATGGATGCCCCTCTTGGTTAATTCACACTGTCAGTTGATGGCAGCAGGACAAGGAGGTGGGTAGTGTCTGCTACATCCGCACTTGGGGCCTCAGTGATTCAGGCAGGCATCACAAGCTGTTAGCCAAAGCAACCCCCATGTTGTAATCAGCTGCATCACTGAGAGCAGCAAAGCAGCAATGAAGAGGAAGGGTCCTGTCAATCATTCACTTGTTAACATTCCTTTCAGGAATAAGTAATATTCTGTGTGGTGATAGAGGCCACAGCAAAAATGTCTCTCCTCCTTAACCATTAAAAGAAAAGTAAAATGTAAGTGGATTAGAACATTGTTCTTTTATTCACCTGTGTGCCTGATTTTAACTCTAATGAGGACTGGAGACTCACAATTCGTGCAGATCCTGTTCATTGTGATATACAGTAATTCTGAATCAGTGAGATATTTGAATCCATTTAACCCAAGTGTTCCTCACACATTAACTGGGTAAAAGTGCATTTACAGACCAGTTTCCCTTCCTGTCCTGGTGTGAGTGAATTACATGCGAACATATGAACATGCGAAAAATGATGGACAAGTAAAGACCATCTGGTCCATCGAGCCTGTCCCACTCCTTGTGTATCACAACACGACTCGAGTGTCCTCAACTCCATCCCGCAGCATGCTACCCGCCACCACCTCAGCACAACCCCAGCCCGGCATGAGGTTGAAAAGGCCATCCGACAACTGAAGAACAACAAGGCCTCAGGAGCAGATGGAATCCCCGCCGAGGCGCTAAAACATGGCAGAGAAGCACTATTGGTGCGAATACATGAACTCATTTCTCTTATTTGGAAGGAGGACTGTTTGCCAGAGAATCTCAGAGATGCCGTAATCGTGACCATCTTCAAGAAAGGTTACAAGTCCGATTGCGGTAATTACAGAGGAGTCTCCCTGCTGTCTGCCACAGGGAAAGTCATCGCAGGAATCCTCCTCAATCGCCTTCTCCCAGTGGCTGAAGAGCTCCTTTCAGAGTCGCAATGCGGATTCCGCCCACTAAGGGGCACAATGGACATGATCTTCACCGCACGTCAACTACAAGAGAAATGCAGGGAACAGCACCAACCGCTGTACATGGCCTTCTTTGACCTCACAAAGGCCTTCGACACCGTCAACCGTGAGGGATTATGGAGTGTCCTCCTCAAATTCAGCTGCCCTCAAAAGTTTGTCACCATCTTCCACCTGCTTCACGATGGCATGCAAGCCGTGATCCTGACCAACGGATCCACCACAGACCCAATTCACGTATGGACCGGGGTCAAGCAAGGCTGTGTCATCGCACCAACGCTCTTCTCGAGCTTCCTTGCTGCAATGCTCCATCTCACCCTCAGTAAGCTCCCCGCTGGAGTGGAGTTAATCTACAGAACAAACGGGAAACTGTTTAACCTCCAGTCCAGATCCAAGGTCGTCCCATCCTCTGTCATCGAATTACAGTATGCAGACGATGCTTGCGTCTGCGCACAGTCTGAGGTTGAACTCCAAACCATCGTCAACACCTTCACCGATGCGTACGAGAGCAAGGGCCTTACACTAAACATCCGTAAGACAAAGGTCCTCTACCAACCTGCCCCCGCCACACAGTACTGCACCCTGATTATCAAAATCCATGACGAGGCCTTGGACAATCTGGACCACTTTCCATACCTCGGGAGCCTACTGTCAACAAGGGCAGACGTCGATGATGAAGTCCAACACCGCCTTCAGTGTGCCAATGCAGCCTTCGGTCGCCTGAGGAAGAGAGTGTTTGAAGACCAAGACCTCAAACCCAGCACCAAGCTCATGGTCTACAGAGCAGTAGTGATACCCGCCCTCCTGTATGCTTCAGAGACATGGACCATGTACAGCAGGCACCTCAAAGCACTGGAGAGTTACCACCAACGCTGCCTCCGCAAGATCCTGCAAATCCATTGGCAGGATAGGCACACCAACATCAGTGTTCTTGCTCAGGCCAACATCCCCAGCATCGAAGCTTTGACCACGCTCGATCAGCTCCGATGGACGTGCCACATCGTCCGCATGCCCGATACGAGACTCCCAAAACAAGCGCTCTACTCGGAGCTCTGACATGGCAAGAGAGCCCCAGGTGGGCAGAGGAAACGTTTCAAGGACACCCTCAAAGTCTCCTTGAAAAAGTGCAACATCCCCACCGACACCTGGGAATCCCTGGCCCAAGACCACACAAAGTGGAAGAGAAGTATCCGGGAAGGCGCCGAACACCTCGAGTCTCTTCGCCGGGAGCAAGCGGAAGCCAAGCGCAAACAGCGGAAGCCAAGCGCAAACAGCGGAAGGAGCGCACGTCAACCCAAGCACCCCACCCACCCGCCCCTTCAACCACTGTCTGCCCCGCCTGTGACAGAGACTGTAGGTCCCGCATTGGACTCATCAGTCACCTGAGAACTCATTTTTAGTGTGGAAGCAAGTCATCCTCGGTTCCGAGGGACTACCTAAGAAGAAGAGAAAAGAGTATCACAACATATACACTCCAGCCCACCTGAAACCATGTGATCTCCAGGGAGAGGCAAAAAAAGGTTAAAAAAAAACCCAGGCCAATATGGGGGAAAAAAAATCTGGGAAATTCCTCTCCGGCCCATCTAGGCGATTGAAACTAGTTCAGGAGATCACTCTGGCCCTGAATTCCCTGCAATACCTACCTTCTGTAAGAGGTGATCTCCGCCCCAGCCAGAAACAGGTCCAGCTTTCACTTGAAGGAATTTTACACAGGCCTGGATACATAGGCCTGGATTTTGCGGTAAAAATAACGGTGAGGCTTTCCGTGCACACTGTTACTGAACAATAACTCGGATAGCAACTTCCAGCAACCGCACATACGCAGTTAAACGTGGAAATCAGGAAGTTGCTGTCCGAGTTGTCCTGCTCCTCCAGAAGCTGCGCTATACCAGTATTTCACCGAGAGACTCGGCATTGAAACACATGGAACGGTGTGACGTTGATGTACTTGTGTGATAGATACCCACTAAACACGCCAGAAAAAGCTAGGGCTTGTACATTCAAGTTTAAGTGAACTTTCAACGGTGTGATAAGTCTTAATTACTGCCAAACAACCTCTCTGGCACTGAAAATGAACTTTTACAAGTCTGGAGTCTCATTCCTTCAGATTTTAATTATTGTTGGAGATTTAAAAATATTAAAAAATTAAAATAATTTTCTTTTTGCTTTTTATTTCTCTTTTTCTCCTCTCTCTCTTCATCCCATCTTTCTTTCCCTCTCTTTATTTCACTTTCTGTACCTGATTTGGCATTGAATTAACTATTCCAACTTACACTTCCTGGTTCTGACTCTGCGCTACTCATTAACGATTCTTCAATCTGATTGGTTAAGGAGATACACAGTTGCTTGTCCTGTTCACACAGGTCCCAGATTCCCTGTAGAGGGCGCCGCACTGTTTTGCATTTCTAATCACCACAAATTCCAGTGCAAAAGTCCACAGAAAGTCGGTGGGGCAAATGTAAGTGGAATGAACGGCTCGCGCCATTCGTTCGCCGCTTAACACAAAATCCGGGCCATTGTCTTTTCCTTGAATTAAATAAGGAGGATAATATGCTAACACTGCTGGGAGATTCCATTAAGTGACAGCATCGTCCTTTTTTTTTTAACTTGTTTCGGAGATGTGGGCAATGCTGGCACAACCTCATTTATTGCTCATCCCTAGTTGCCCTGAATAGCTAGTGGTGGAGCTTCTCCTCGAGCCACTGCTGTTCTTGTACTGATAATGCTCCCACAATGGGGTTAGGTAGAAAATTCCAGGATGTGGACTAAATAACTATGAAGGAATGTGTCCAAATCAGGATGGTCTTTGGAAGGAAACTTGGAGGTGATGGTGCTCCCACGGTCTTGCTGCTTTTAACTTTCTCTGAGGTAGAGGCCGTGGGCTGGGAACCGTCCTGCTGAAAGTTGGTCAAAAACAGCAACTTTTGGGGGAAAGATTGCCTCTGTGCGCCATGTGACAAAATCATAAACCTCTTTCAAAATGAGTTTAGAATTTAATGGCGCATGGCTTACAGAGGAAATTTGTCCCTTAATGTTTTAAATTGAGATATATTAATGAGCCCATGTGGGAGCATTGCTTGCACCCATGTGATGGGGTTTTCGGGCTGTATTGTACAGTCTCTGCTCGTAAACAGCAGTGCGCTCTGCCTTCTGAGGAGAATTGGCTGCCGTCGTCCTTTCAAGTGGAAATGTTCCAGAGTGGATGGAATAAAATGAGAAAATCTTTCACATTGACTTGAATGTATAATTCCATGCTTGAGAATGTCACAAGGAATTTCGGAATGCACCACCAGTGTGGCGCCTTTAACAGAGGATTTGGCAGGGAAACAAGGGGTTATTTTTGTACATATGAATCACTGCATTTTCCCTTGGGTCAAACAGTAGCCAGCACCATGAAAATAATGGAAGATTTATAATAAATGGGATGTTATTGGAAGGGGAATGCCAAGTCAACAAACAGCAGATTTTAAGATCCAGAAAACCTTTGTAAACATTGCATCCCATGGAATCGCCGACTGCCCTGAGGGGACAACGCTATGTTATGTCCAATGGAATCGCCGACTGCCCTGAGGGGACAACGCTATTTTATGTCCCATGGAAATACTGACTGCCCTGATGGGGCCACACTATGTTATGTCCAGTGGAATCGCTGACTGTCCTGAGGGGACCACACTATGGTATGTCCAGTGGAATCGCTGACTGTCCTGAGGGGCCACACTACGTTATGTCCAGTGGAATCACTGACTGCCCTGAGGGGACATCGCTATGTTATGTCCAGTGGAATCGCTGACTGTCCTGAGGGGCCACACTATGGTATGTCCAGTGGAATCGCTGACTGTCCTGAGGGGCCACACTACGTTATGTCCAGTGGAATCACTGACTGCCCTGAGGGGACATCGCTATGTTATGTCCAGTGGAATCGCTGACTGTCCTGAGGGGCCACACTATGGTATGTCCAGTGGAATCGCTGACTGTCCTGAGGGGACCACACTATGGTATGTCCAGTGGAATCACTGACTGTCCTGAGGGGCCACACTATTTTATGTCCCATGGAAATACTGACTGTCCTGAGGGGACCACACTACGTTATGTCCCATGGAATCGCTGACTGTCCTGAGGGGACCACACGATGGTATGTCCCATGGAATCACTGACTGTCCTGAGGGGACAACACTATGTTTCATCCCATGTAGATGAACAAGTTCATTTTGATATGCAACATAATTACACCAGGGCTCTGCTCTGTAGTTCCATTCAATGCGATTTTTACTAGTGGTATATTAATCTCATACACTGGTTTATATATCCCTAAAAGATCTTTTGATGGCCCTTTGGGCATCTGACTTTTTCTCTGTGTATCTGTGATAATAGGGAGCACATGCAATAGAGACATCACTGAAATATCTGATTCATACAGGTTATCAGCAACAAACATAACCTTGATATGTAAAGACTATTAAAAGAACATTTTTAAGAATATCGAGCATGAAATGAGGCAGAGTCCATTATATTTATCCAAAGAATGGACCAGTTCTCAAAGCAGATTCAACTTAAATCAACGTAAGAGCTTCATGGCACAGTGCTTCAGTGCTCCGACTCATAGGGACAGGCTGTGGGATTTGATTTGCAGTCTTCCATACTTCAGAGCTCTGTCATACTGTACACTGAGCAACAGCACATGGTACTGCGCTCCCAGCCCTCCTCGCTTCAGAGCTCCAGCACATTGAACACAAATCAGCAGGGCGTGGCATTGCACTCGCTGCCCTCTGAATGAAGAGTTACCAAACTCAACGGTATCACTAAAGAAAAACATTGCGGATGCTGGAAATCTGAAATAAAAACAGAAAATGCTGGAGATACTCAGCAGGTCGACGGTATCACCTTGTGGAGGTGCTGAGAATAGCCTGAGCACTTTGCCAGAAGGGAGAGAAAAAAACAGTGGGTCATGAATTCAAACATTCTACAAAAAAATGTTTAAGCAGCAAGAGCTGATGGACAAGAGTGTCAGACTAACTGGAAGAGTAACTGAGTCTGACAGTATGAAGGAGCTAAATATCAGTAGAGACATATGGGGGGATTTCTCGGGGGTCAGCAGGTGCGTTCGGTGGCGGGTCGGGTGGGAAAAAACATTTTTTGACAGCGGGTCGGGACCCCGGTGTGAACCCGCTAGCACTCGCCTTTCCCAGATGTCGGGCCTGTCAACGCTGAACAGACCCGACATGCAGCGGTGGGGGAGGCAATTCAGGTCATTATGACCTTGTTAACAGCCCATTAAGAAGTATTTTGAGCTCACCTTTACATTTTACGAGGTCGCCCACGGGGTCCACTCTGCTCGGGGATCACGTCAGGTAAGGAGGTCGGGAGTTGTGTTACCATGAAATGATCTCATTACTTGACAGCTGCAAATGTGGTATAAAAGCTCCCATCTCACATCAGGTCACTTTCCAAGCTCAGAAACTGTTGCGTACTGCATTTGGAAAACAGATTGAGCTTTATGCAGGTTGCAAGGGTTTGGAGTAAACTCTATCCAGTGTCACCTCATTGGAACAACCTCTCTCACCATGGACAGATCACTTCTGTCATCTCAAGTTCACCTGCCATCTATTACATCAGCATCGGTGCCCTTGAAACGATCTCACCTTGGTCCTCTGAATCCCACCACGATCAGCCCCAACACCAGCAGCACCAACAACACCACCAACCTTCTCCGCAATCACCTGATGCTGCACAGGACACAGGGCATCAGCACCCGACAACATTGCTGCCTGGGAGGCCAGGGATGGCCTCACCATGGCCAGATTTACTTCACTTGACGCTGTACACCCTGGCTGCCACATGATGCGCCAGGTTGGCACCACCCCACACCAGCACCATAAAGCATCCCTACAATTCCCAAGCCATTCCTTTCACACTCATCACCATTGCAGGGAGTACGGTTATGTCTCACCATTCACTGCAACTCACTAAACCACTTCAAAAGGTGCATACAAATCTGTTCAAGAACACAAAGTGTTGAAAATAAAGATTTCAATGTTTGACAGCACATTAACAGAAACTTCACATGAACATTGGCTAAAACACACAAGTGCCTACCCTTGTGTGTTGTTAGTTGGTATGATTAAACTAGAATGAGGGTGAGTGTGAGGGGTGGCTAGTGAGATGGGGAAGTGATAATGTAGATAGAGATGGATGGGTGGAGGTGCAAGGTATGTTGGTGTGAGTAAGAATGTGCAGGAATAGGGTAGGGAAGGCAGAGTGATGGGGATGTGATGAATGGCACAGCAGGATGAGGTTGAGTGTGGCTTTGCATGTTTCGTGATCTACTGAGATCATTGAAAGGTTTGCGCCACTGCAGCCTGGTCCTGCTTGTATCCTCGTGTGCAATGTGCAACCAGGATGCGTTGGTGTCCTGGGGAGGTCTCTTCCGCCCATTGGAAGGGAAGAGAACCTCCCTGCATGCTGTGAGTCCCTCCATAAGCATATGGAGGGAGTCATGGGAGAGCCTGGGTGCAGCCCTGCACCTTTGTGCAGTGATTGTCAGGGTTTGCAGCACCTCAATGCTGTAGAACACTGACAGCACAAATGTCAAAATCAATTTGCGCATGGTCCTTTTAAGGAAACCGGCTGACGACGCGTCATCGAATGACGTCATCAGACCCGCTTCCTTCAATTGGCCGGGAAACGCACTGGGCGGGCTTAACAAGGCCAATCAGGGGAAAAACATTTTGGACAGCGGGCTGGAGCCGGCAGCGAGGCCGGGACCCACCACCGACATCGCCTGCTACAGACCCGCCGAGGTTGGTAAAATCCAGCCCAAAGTAACACAGAGTTATTAAGCTCAGTATCACAAAGGACCTGGATTAACATAAATATAATATGGTCAGTAATATAGGCTGCTGGTTGGAAGGGAACCGAACTGACAACAATTACTGAAGGTGCTCATCAACTTGGTGGTGCTTCAACCATTGTGCTGTTTTAACAGAACTTTTATTCAGTTCCGGTATATGCTTGGGTTCAGTAAATGCTTCAAATCAGGTCCCCCAGTAAGGTTATTTGCACTCTTTATTTATTGAAAGTAAACTCACAAACTGAAGAAAAGGTTGGTACAAAGGTAACCTGAAACACTGGCTATAATGTCAGGATTCTTACTCCCCCTAATAATAATCCCAATATCTCTATTCAGGACATGAACCCTGACTGCACACCACAGCTGGCCAACAGGCCTGAAGGGTAGAGTGAACCTAATGAGAAGCACAGTCATTTACCCATTCTGCTTTCAGTGAACCAAACAGAGCAAGAAGAGGCACAAGCTGGCATGCCTGGCAGAGACAGCTGGCATCACTGCTGATGGCAAATTGTCTGATATGTAGTTTTGATTCTTACTACACTCAGAGTTATAATGCTCCAGTCCAAATCAGCGCTTTTCCCTTATCCTCCTTAAGCATCTTGTAGAAGCTTGCTTAGTACAGCGTCCTGTGCTATTGTAGGTAATTTAATGCACAACTTGTTCCATTCGGGCACACCATGGTGTTGTGCCACAGAGTGGTAACACTCAAATTCTCACCCATGATTTTCAACTAGGGCTGGAAGAATTGCTCTGATCGCTATGAGTGGTGATACTGAAATGTTGTCAAAAAGAATGTGCTCATGGCTTTACTAGATGCAGCAAGTAGAGAATTCCGCCCCCCACCCCCACCCCTCCTGTAACCAGTAGATTGTGCTTCCTAAAGGAAAGCATCCCAGGAGGTATGGGAGTTAACCACTTCCTTGTGGCCGATTCAGGAATAGTAATTGGATTGTCAAGAGGAAACTCTAACAAGGTATCAAAACAGATCCAACTTAAAAAATGGGGTGAAATTGTGCTATTAGCATGTAAGTTTCACTCACATGAAATTATCCACTGCTTTAACAAAGGTGATAAAGAGCCATTAGTAAAGGCCTCCTCTATTAACCATGGATGATCTACTGCACATCAGATTTAGAAGAAATGGAAGGCGAGGGGAAACGGTGAAAATAAAAGGAATGTCTGAATGTTGTATGTATAATAATTGGGAAAGTTCAAAAGACAGGAGGTCCTAAATAATTTGCTTTTCTTTGTGTTTCAGCTCACAATTCCCAAATTCCCAGTGGTTGTAAAGATGGGACATGCTCATGCAGGCATGGGTAAGGTAAGCAGTACCAAAACAAAAGAGGCCATGGACACTGTCCATCCCAGCTGTCCAACATAAATATGGGATGAGCCAGAATCCCTGTGAAGTGAACAGAAATTTGAGCTCAACCATTGGCTCAGTGGGTAATATTTTCATTGATACTAATTTAATGAGGAGAATCAGAATGGGCTCTGTTACAGACATGCAATTCTCCCCGCCCGGTTTCCCTCTCGGTGCTCCACCCAGGTGGTACTTTACATTAAGCTTGATCAGGCTAAAATCTATCCCAGCAAGTTTATCTAGTATCCAGTTAGGCTGTACAGGAAGGTCTCAGGTTTGATCCCCAATCTGCGTTGAGTCACACATGCCAACCTAGAAAACTAGCAAAAGCTGACCAACAGCTTCAAAAAAGCTGACAATTCAAAACCAGTGTTAAGTATAAGCCTATAACAAGTGAAAAGAAGTAATTTCACAAAGTGCAGTGGAATACGAGTTTGTGGAACTTAAGCTGCAGATAGACTTAACCTTCCCTCACTTGTACTGGAGGGGCGAAAGCCTGAAGGAGCATACAAGTGCCAAAGGCAAAAGATTTATATTCTAGGGGGATCTGGAGGTGTGTCTTCCTCCACCCCAGAAATCTATGATTTTTTAATACTTTATTTTGTGCCTTTTCCAGCTTTTTGGAGTCTACAATAACAATAACTTGCATTTATATCAGGGCTGTCAAACAATTAAAAAAGTTAATTGAGATTACCCTCTCAATTAAAAATGTTAATCTCAGTTAATCTTGGTTATAATCGCATATTTAATTGATACAATTACTGCATCCATCTCATTCAAGTTTGTTTTCTTGCTGATGCTATTATTATTGTTATTACATGGAATTATATAGAAAATGGAACTGTTTATTGTGAAGAACATCAAAAACATTTGAGCCATCATATACGAAAGTGCAAATTATAAAAGGAAAATTTGTAGGCTTCACATAGCTACTGGCAAAAACATGCAACACAACCTATGAGTCTAAAAAGAACTTTAGTTCTATTTCTTGCTGCCATTTAGCCAATTGCTTAGACAGACAAGTTTGTTTATATTTTCAGGAGGGAATGCCTCCCATGGCACTGTTGTTGCCGGCATTGCGAAGTACTGATGTACCAGCTTTGCTAAATTTTAATGGGCACCAACACGCTTTGAGCTCCATTCCAGATCCATGCTGATAACTAGTTCTGCTTTATAACGATCCAAATTATGTTGGTTGGCTCTGTTCCTTCGTATTCATCCTCTGAATCAGATGCCGCTAAGAAGAAGTTAATTTTCTTCTTTGGTGGTTCAGTTTCGGTAGTTAGCGCGCCAGGCTCCTGGTCTTGTGACGCGTGTGACAACAGTATGGTAAGAATGAACTTCCACCCCTCGTCCCTCTCGGATTTTGGAAGGCACTTCGGATTCTTAAACCTTGGGTCCAGCGCTGCCGCTATCTTTAGCTATGTGAGATTGCTGCTTTCTTGGCTTTTATTTAAGTTTGCAGTGAACGAGTTCTTAAACCGAACAACATACGCTGGGTCATCATCTGAGGCAGCCGTAACACAAAATAAATGGCACAATGCGGGTAAAACTACGGAGCAGGAAACACACATCTCTTCCCCCACGGAGCTCGGTCACATACCTGCAGGGCTCTAGTCAGGTTCACAAGCTTTGGAGTACGTCAAATTCAGCAGGAAGATGGGGGGGGGGGGGGCAAACCATGAGCCGAACCACTAGGTTAAATGAGCAATTCCTGAAATGGGTGATTACAACAATTAAGGGGTGAACTTTGGAGCAGTACAGGGCTATGTACAGAGATGAGAATAGTTGAAGAAGACAAGCACAACAATAATTCATTCATCCAGAATTATAATAACAAAGGAGTAGTTACAACATTAAAAGATAAAAATGGAGATGAAGTTAAGATGAGGAGATAGTCAAAATAGAAAAAAGTATTTTCTATCACTAATGAGGATAACATAAATATGTTGTACAATTATTATAATACTTCAAATATTAAAAACTCAGTATGACAAAGATACTGAGCAAATTAAAGGGACTGAAGATAAATAAATCCCTTGAACTTGAAGGGATTTATCTAGAAGTGTTGAGAGACTTGGGAGGACTGGCTATCATCAAGAGACAGTCATTGGGTAAGGTGTAGAATGGGGAGTAGGCATATCTATATCTATATACATGGGAAACAAATCCAATCCAGGCAACCCCAGGCCTGTTAACCTAACTTGCATAGCAGACAAAGTAATGCAAATCATGCTAATGGATAGGCTGGAGTAGGACCTGGATAGAAATAATAATTATATAAATAGAATCAACATGCCTGATAAACGTCTTGACTTCTTTGAGGATGGTACTGATAAAATAGACAGTGGAATTCCATAAAATGTAATTTATTTTGACTTTCAAAAGTCTTTTGACAAGATTCCATGAAAAAGAACTAAATTAATCTAGAGATCAGAGTAGAGTATGGGAGTGGATACAAAGTTAGCTAATGGATAGGAAACTCAATGTGCTAGTCATAATCATAGAAATTTACAGCACAGAAGGAGGCCATTCAGCCCATCTTGTCCGTGCCGGCCGACAAAGAGCTATTCACCCTAATCCCACTTTCCAGCACTTGGTCCGTAGCCTTGTAGGTTACGGCACTTCAAGTGCATATCCAAGTACTTTTTAAATGTGATGAGGGTTTCTGCCTCTACCACCATTTCAGGCAGTGAGTTCCAGACCCCCACCACCCTCTGGGTGAAAAAATTTCTCCTCAAATCCCCTCTAAACCTTCTACCAATTACTTTAAATCTATGCCCCCTGGTTATTGACCCTTCTGCTAAAGGAAATAGGTCCTTCCTATCCACTCTATCTAGGCCCCTCATAATTTTATACACCTCAATTAGGTTTCCCCTTAGCCTCCTCTGTTCCAAAGAAAAAAAAAACAACCTATCCAATCTTTCCTCATAGCAAAAATTCCCCAGCCCAGGCAACATCCTTGTAAATCTTCTCTGCACCCTCTCTAGTGCAATCACATCCTCCCTGTAATGTGGTGACCAGAACTGCACGCAGTATTCTAGCTGCGGCCTAACTAGTGTTTTATACAGTTCAAGCATAACCTCCCTGTTTTATATTCTATGCCTCGACTAATAAAGGCAAGTATCCCGTATGCCTTCTTAATCACCTTATCTACCTGTCCTGCTACCTTCAGGGATCTGTGGACATGCACTCCAAGGTCCCTCTGATCCTCTGCAATTCTCAGTGTGATACCATTTATTGTGTATTCCCTTGCCTTGTTAGACCTCCCCAAATGCATTACCTCACACTTCTCCGGATTGAATTCCATTTGCCACTGTTCTGCCCACCAAACCAGTCCATTGATATCTTCCAGCAGTCTGCAGCTTTCTTCTTCATTATCAACCACACGGCCAATTTTTGTATCATCTGCAAACTTCTTAATCATACTTCCTACATTTAAGTCCAAATCATTGATATATACCACAAAAAGCAAAGGACCTGGTACTGAGCCCTGCGGAACCCCACTGGAAATAGCCTTCCAGTCACAAAAACACCCTTTGACCATTACCCTTTGTTTCCTGCCTCTGAGCCAATTTTGGATCCAACTTGCCACTTTGCCTTGGATCCCATGGGCTATTACTTTCATGACCAGTCTTCCATGTGGGACCTTATCAAAAGCCTTGTTAAAATCCATATAGACTACATCAGATGCACTACCCTCATCAACCCGCCTTGTTGCCTCCTCAAAGAATTCAATCAAGTTAGTCAGACACGACCTTCCCTTAACAAATCCATGCTGACTGTCCCTGATTAATCCGTGTCTTTCTAAATGAAGATTTATCCTGTCCCTCAGAATTTTTTCCAATAATTTTCCCACCACCGAGGTTAGGCTGACTGGCCTGTAATTACTCGGTCTATCCCTTTCTCCCTTTTTAAACAACGGTACCAGGTTAGCAGTCCTCCAGTCCTCCGCCACCACACCTGTAGCCAGAGAGGATTGGAAAATGATGGTCAGAGCCTCTGCTATTTCCTCTCTTACTTCTCTTAACAGTCTGGGATACATTTCATCCAGGCCTGGCGATTTATCCACTTTCAAAAATGCTAAACCCCTTAATACTTCCTCTTTCACTATGTTTATTTCATCTAATATTTCACACTCCTCCTCCTTGATTGCAATGTTTGCATCGTCCCTCTCTTTTGTGAAAACAGACGCAAAGTATTCATTAAGAACCATACCCATGTCTTCCGCCTCCACACACAGGTTACCTTTGTGGTCCCTAATAGGCCCTACTCTTACTTTAGTTATCCTCTTACTCTTAATGTATTTATAAAACATCTTTGGGTTTTCCTTGATTTTACTTGCCAATATTTTTCATGCCCTCTCTTTGCTTTCCTAATTTCATTTTTAATTTCAACCCTGCACTTTCTATACTCCTCCAGGGTTTCTGCAGTATTGAGCCCTCGGTATCTGTCATAAACTTCCCTTTTTTTCTTTACCTATCCTGTATGCCCCTTGACATCCAGGGAGCTCTAGATTTGTTAGTCCCGCCCTTTTTCTTTAAGGGAATATACTTGCTCTGAACCCTCACTATCTCCTCCTTGAATGCCTCCCACTGCTCTGACAATGATTTACCTTTCTGTCTCCAGTCCACTTTGGCTAAATCACATCTCAGCTTAGTAAAATTAGCTTTTCCCCAATTGAGAACTTTTATTCCTGGTCTGTCCTTGTCCTTTTCCATAACTACCCAAAATCTAACTGAATTATGATCACTACCACCAATATGCTCTCCCACTGATACCCTTTCCACCTGCCCAGCTTCATTCCCTTGGAAAGTGTCTTGTCAGACTGAGAGAGGTGTTGAGTGGACTTCTGCAAGGGGCAGCACTTGACATGTGTTGTTCCTTGTCTACATAAATGATCTGAATACTGAAACCAACAGCAAGGTTGCCAGATTTGCAGATGACATTAAAATAGGCAGTTGAGAAAGAAAACAAGATGTGGGTAGGGATTTGCGGAGGGAATTGGATCATTTATGCAAATGAGCAGACTGACATCAGATAAAATGTAATACTAAGAAATACAAAGTATTACACAATCGATAAAATAATGTGTGACGTAAGTATAAAATTAATGGAATAGAATCATTCCAAAGTGACTCAGAAAGGGACTTAGGAATAATATTGGGCATGTGTCTAGCAACATCTAGGCAATGTGGTGAGACAATTAAAAAAACATAGCAAAATCCTGGGCTATATATAAAACCAGACAAGCCGAATAATTGAGGTTATGCTGAAGCTGAGCAACATAAAATAAATGTGGAACAGGTGCCAGAATTTCTTCACATTAATGGGGGATGTGAGGAAAAACTTTTTTACGCAGCGAGTGGTGAGGACCTGGAACTCGCTGCTGACGGAAGTGGTGGAAGCGGAGACACTCAATGTTTTCAAGGGGAGATTGGATAGGTACTTGAGGGAAATAAACTTGCAGGGCCACGGGGATAGAGCGGGGGAATGGGACTGACTGGACTGCTTGACAGAGAGCCGGCGCGGACTCGATGGGTCGAATGGCCTCCTTCTGTGCCATTATGACTCTATGACTCTGACTCTATAATGGTGAAAATTTTCTACCAGGCAGGACATCAAATTTTGGATACATTCAAAGCACGGTGGATAGGCTGGGAAAGCATGAGTACTGGAGGGGTGAGCTTTGCTGGGCTAAATGGCCTTTTCTCATCCTTAACTTTTCTGACGTTCTCATGACCGTATTGCCAATTGGCTATTTCTTGAACAGGCATGGGAACATTGGCATTGGAACCTGGATTCCCAGGATCTTTTCTGGAACTCCAGTATGGATACTAATAAATGGAGCCATGACAGAAACAGCCATTATATAGAGTTAGACAGGTTGGGCTGATTTTCGCTTGGGGAAAATTGGTATTAATGGGGTGGTGACAGCCTAAAGATGGGGTCCATAGCCTTACTGGCTCGTTAACCCCGACGATTGGCCCGCAGAGACTTTCACAGGGCCTACCATTGGACGCTGAAGTGCCTGTCTGAAACAAGCGGTAGGCCTCTTTCCCATGCAAATTAGGAGTCCTAATGACGTAGTTAGGACCCCAGTTGCAATTTTAAGAGACAAATTCATCGGATCTCAAGTATGCACTAAGTATAAAAATCACTCATCTACTTATTGAAGTGACAGCTGGCTGTTTAAAACAATGAATGCTAAAAATGCCACACATCCTCAAATCTGATGTAACAGTTGCACCCCTTCGTTGAGAGGACAGGAGTTGTTTAAAAGTGCACATTATACACCTGATGTTAAGCTAAACAGTTAGGAATTTTCGAAGCAGCTAGCTGGAACTTTGACGGACTGCTTAGGGGGTGTTCCTGTACACTCTGTGAATCAGAGCAAAGTCTACAGTGAATGACAGCTGAAAGAGTCTGTAAATTATTGCCCAATCAAGTAGTGCACGGATCCCTGTAATTGGATGAATTGAATTTTTCTGTGTATCCGAGAAATTTCACATCTTGCTTTTTCTCCGTCGTTCATCTATGAAATGAAAATAATAAAACTGTGATAGAATATTCAACAAACTCAACACACTGCTGACTGAACCATAAATACAGTGAAAGATGCATTATTCCCAGTGGTAAGGGTACTGAATGGAGGTCTCACTCCTACCTGAGCTCATACTACTCTCTCCCCCTTGCTGGAAAAAGTTTAATGAATTGATGAGGGCCAGCAAGATAACACATTGGCCACTCTCCCTTTCCTTCCTTGAGCACCATGGGCACTAACATACTATTCAGTCTATAAACCTAATAGCTGCACAAATCACCCTTTACACTGTGATTAAGGTTTCATTAACTCTCGATATGACAATATATGTATTGCCATCTGTACTAATGGGAATTACTTGCACGGTGAACCTTGAAACCCTTTCCTCCACTTTAATAGGGTGATACCAGTTGATCTATTACATCAGCTGTGTGTTGCCACCTAGGAGACATCCCTCAAATGCTAGCCTTCACCTAATTCACTCAATTTTGTCATAATGCACATGAAAGGCAGGGGACGGGAAGGGACATTCCACAAATTAGAGAACTGACACATTGAGGAACAGGCCTTAGAGCTGATGGGAATGCACTTTTGTCTAGCTGTGGGAGATGGCAAGACCAGTGGGACAGTACAGGCAACAGGTTAGTGGATGCACACCTAGATAATTGCCATTGCATCCCTGTGAAGCAGCACATAACTGGAAGCTTTCACACACTTTTCTGTCTTAATCCCAAGAGAGTAATGCTCACCCATTTTTAGTTTATACTGTCCTTTCCAGTAGATCCATCACAGCAATGGGAGGGCAGAGGATGTTGAAGAGGAGGAAGATGATGAGGAGTAGGAGAGCAGAAATTTATTCTTCGTCAACTATAATGATGATGATGTCTATGAGGATGATGCTGAGGAAAAGCCAACACAGGAGTCCCTGTGTTCCTTTGTCCCAAACCCTGCTTTCTCACTTTCACGCACCAGTTCAGATACCATTATCTGGAGGAAATTAGATAGTGTAAGTGAGGATGTGGCACTGAGTGATTTCACAGAGCTCAATGGAACCAGAGGAGTGGGGAATGGATACACACATATTGGTAGTATTTTTATGGACAACAACTTTTCAGATGCTTTGTATGGTTTAATAACAATGCTCTTAACTCTTTTTACTTCTTTCTCTTTCTCCTGCTGGCCTGGATTTGTCTATTACAGATAAAAGTTGAAAATCATTACGACTTCCAGGATATAGCCAGTGTCGTGGCCCTTGCAAAAACTTATGCAACTACAGAGCCTTACATTGACTCCAAGTACGACATCAGAATTCAGAAGATTGGGAACAATTATAAAGCGTACATGTAAGTATCTGCCATTTTATCTATTGTAAAAGTTATTCAACATGGCGAACTTCATAATGGTATTGGTGTTTCAAAGTGCTGAAATGTAAGGGGGAATGATGCATTATTACTTCCACCATTCTCCACATTTTAAGTTCCTGATATTGATTGTGTGATGGGAATATGCCAAGTTGAGCCCAGGGGCTCCCTACAAGCAGGGGAAAACGCTAGTTGATAGAATCGTAAGTCACCTTTTCTACTGAGCCTGGGCTCAGGTCACCTTTGTGCTCTCGTGAGGTATTGTTGGGCCGGGTTTCTCCTACTCTGTCCTACATCTGTCCTAAATCAGGGATGATCAAGATGATTTGTTACACAGACAGTCCTCTCTTTTATGAACTCAGCCCAACCTCACCAAATCTTCTGAAGAAAGGTTCTGTAAAGTTTAAGAGAGGCAGTATTATCTAAACCTCTTCTCAGTTATTTTAACTTTAGCAGCTGCAAGTAACAAAAAGGAATGTATTTCCAAGTTTCCTATAGGGAAGTTCCTGATCGCCATGCAACAGATACCCAACCAGTGACAAAGTAGAGGTTAAGAACTTGCCAGATGAAGATTGTGGGTGCAAATCTGTGTCCTTGTGACATCCAGAGAAAAAGGTGAAAAAGGAATGAAAGAAATTTGTTTAGCAAATATCTGGATCATCAGGGCTAAAATTCCTATTTTCCATAAGGTCTTAAGCCCCCAGCAAGCTGTGCTCCATATATACCCAAAGGCACCTCCAATGCAAGTCTTTTCAGGTATCTGATTGGTCAACACAGCAATAACTGTTTAAAAATTGATGTTTTCCTGAGTTCACAAAATGTCAGAGAATCATGGGAACCTTTGGAAACAGGGCTCTTTGTATCGGACAAATCTTTCCATACCCGAGGTTGGTTTAACACCAACTTTCGGTGCTTTGAATTACAGTGTGCAGCTGACTGGTGGCCGAGTACCATCCACTGCTTGTATCATTTTAGGTTATGATGCAGGAAATCCTGCTTGGAAGTCAAATATTGATGCATTCGGCAGGTTTCTATTTAGAGTCATCAGTAGGAATTTAAAATAAAAACAAAACTGTCTGGTTAGTTATCCACACAACAGGCAACCTGCTCCACACATATTTAGTTTCACTGCGTGAGCACTGTGTGGTAGGATGGCAATACCTGACTTTCACATCATGGTGAGTTTCCAGTTTCAAATCTGCCACTGGAGGGGAGGCTTAGGGATAAGCAGATGAGTCACTTTGGGCCAAGCTGGTGAAACTCATAGGGGTAAAAATTCAGTTGGTTGCGCCTCCCGTTAGCGCCTTAAGAGGGCGCTAATGGGGCGCAAAGCCGCTAACGCCCGGGTGCAGCGATGTTTGCGCCGCTCGGGAACTTAACTAGAGATTGTGCGGCGGCGCTAAAACTTACCGCTGCGACCACCTGCGCGCGCAGATTGTGACGTCATTCCATGGTGCAACGCCCTTGAGGCGCCCCGGAGCGGAAATTGAGTGGCGCCCCCTGCCTTACCGCCTGGCGCATCCAACGACCAGAAGACTGGAACGCTATCAATCGCTGTGGGGCTGGGGGGGGGGCGCTATTTAAAGGGGGCCTCTTCCTGTCTTTTATTGTTGGTGGCATTTTTGAACTACGCATTCTGAGAGAGAGAGGGAGAGACTTCTGGAGAGATTCAACGTTGTGTGAAGGAGTTTTGGGTACTGAGCAGCACTTTGCAGGTTCATTTTGATTTGCCATTCCTTGTATCGATTTAGCAGAGACTGTGGGAGCTGCACTCTGAGCTCTTTGCCTGGTACGCTCCATTGTTCTTTCCAGCACATTTGATGTGCAAGTCTCTCCAGGCCGAGATTCAAGGCTGCAATGAACAGGATGTGGATGGAAAGCAAGATTAACCATCCCCTTTAAGAACTGGCCCGTGCCATTGTGTGTGTGTTCCATTGCTGACTGACATTACATGAGCTTCGCCAGCGCTCTGAGTTAGCGCCTCACTCCTTGGCCTTTGCGCCTTAAGACAGGTGTGCAGTGCCTGATTTAGCGCTCCACTCACCTCCCGGGGCGGTAAAAGTGAAGTTTCCAGTCAGTGCCGATAATTAGCGCCAGGCGCTAATATTTGCATCCAGACGATATTTGCGCCCCAAACGGGGCGCGACCTAATTTTTACCCCATATAGTGTGATTGGCTCAAGAGCAGCGTAATAGGCAGACAACAGGTCACACACGAGATTGAGAGAAAATGACAGCTCGAAAACGTGCTTTTCAAGGCAGAAAAAATGGGGATCTATCCTTTAACCAAATTTTTTTGCAGCTATTTTACTTCTGCCTCTGGAAGATGGCCTGTGGTGTTGTAAAAGGATGCTCAGTATTATCCTGTTTGTAACATTGTACACTTCTCTCTTTCAGGAGGACTTCAATTTCAGGAAACTGGAAAGCAAACACTGGCTCTGCCATGCTGGAACAAGTGGCCATGACCGAACGGTAAGCATTTAGACCACATAAACCCAAGTCAGGATACAAAACTCTACAGTGGCGAATTCAGCAGAGTACGAGGTGTTAAAGAAGAATTAAACCCGTGAGAGAAAATTTAAGCAGTGCTTTCTCCATACCTTATTTCTTTATTTAATGTAGCCTCACTGGGTTAACTCAACTTCAGCTAATAAAGGTCCTTGTGAGTTGCTACTTCTTTTGAAAGTGGGTCCTCTCGCCATGATTTTTGTCAATGATGATTGAACCTCAGGCTAAGCCAAGAAGCATTCTTATAGTGCAGTGGTGTTTCCTGGCTCTATCCCCTCCTAATTCCCTGCAAATCTTCACTATCATAAGGCACGTTCATATCATGGCCCTACTGGAAACTGTACAAACTAATCACAATTAGAAGAATTGTTTACAAGCCAAAAATTCATAATGTAAATATGGCAAGCTGCCGAGGGGAAAAAGACAATTGGAAAAGTACACTGCTTTCATTCAGAAAAAGGAGGTAGAATTTATCTCTTAACCATTTTTTTTTTGGGTTACCTACTAATATCCAACAATACAATCTAAACAGAAAATGCTGGAAATACTCAGCAGGTCAGGCAACATCTGTGGAGAGAGAAACAGAGTTAACGTTTCAGGTTGATGACCTTTCATCTTTATATTGGAAACCGCTATCCTGGCATTCTTGAGAACATGAGAAGACTGTATCATAGCTATATTGGAAAGTCGACAAAATTAGATCAGTTTTGTAGTGGTAACAATCCCTCTTGGTAGATTAGTTCTGTATGGAATTAGTGTGGAAGCCCATTCTAGTGCCTAGAAACAGCCTCTTAGAGGTAGAAATGATATAGACGCTGGCAGCTTTGATTGGGCCAGAGCAGTCTGCTGAACCAATCCAGCATCTGGTGCTGTCTTGCTGACCCATTAAAGTATCTTGGGGGTTATTTTGGTGGAAGGGTGAAAACAGGTGCTATGCTGTGCTAATAAGACACGCCTGTTTGAAAGTCTTGTTTTAGCATGCAATTTTGGTCCTAATTGCTCATTACCATAATTTGAACATGCCCGGAGATGCTAAAACAGAGACACCTGTAGGTTTAGCACTCAAGCGCTGATTAGACGCAATTTTCGTAAAGCCGTATATGTGGGCTCCATGCACCCACTTCCACTGAAGGTGTGCAGTGGGCTGGCTGACATAAAGCAGCAATTTTCAGTATGGCTCAGGGACCGAGGGACAGGGCGCACAGGTTCTCGGACGAGGTGCTGGTGGAGGAGGTCCAGAAGGGGAGGAATGTCCTACACCCGCAGTGGGTGGGGGGGCGGAAGGAATGGAGCCCACCTCGCCCTCTTGTCCCTCTCTCCTCCGGCAGCTGGTGCTGCTCTGCCTGGCCTCATGTCCTCCTCCCATTCCTCCTGCAGTCCAAGGGGGACCCTGAGTAAGATGCCGATGATCAAGCACTTCCTTTCTCTTAGTGACTCCTATAAGGTGTCCAATAAGGTGGAGTAGCACAGCACTTATTATTTTTAGGTGAAGTCCTGAGAGAATTTCTGGAATAAATGTTGATAGAGTGTTGGTGAAGTCTTGATAAAGTGTTCCAGAAAGTCTCCCTAATGTGTTTCAGAAGTCCTCTTCAAACCTCCAGCAGCAAGTGAACAGTAAAAGGTGATATAGCGTTAAGTAGCGCTCGAAATCCTCTGCAATGACTAGTTTACTCCGCTGTTCGGAGAGGCCGTTAGGTCAAGCACTAGCCACCAAAATGACGTGTAACCTCCTTAATGAGCGCTAGCAGGCAAGTTAAGTGGCAATCAGCTGCTTAATGATCCTCCGGGTGGCCGTTCCTAGCACAAGCTTCAACTCCTTTACCAAGATGGCGCCTTGCGCTAAACACAGACCAAACTTGCGTTTCAGCTTAAGACCCCAGATTGACCACCTCGGATGCTCTTTAGCACCAAAAGTATCTGGGGAAAATCGCCCCTCTTGAGGTTTGGCCATAATTCTGCGAGAATGTGAGAATAGACAGGCACGTTATGTGGAAATTACATACAGTGACATTGTGACATTTTGTCTAGAGACTGCCACCCACAATGCATCATCCCCATTTATGATGTGACAGCAGTGAGATGCTACACAAAATGCCTGTTCCCAAGCTGTCAGTTTCAAGAAAAAAAAGCATAAAACATTGGAACAAGGAACAACAGAGACACACCAGAAAGTGTGCAGCCAATGTCCTACATGTGGGACATATGGAAATTGAGATGAATAGTTTTCTTTAATGAATTACAGCACGGAGATGCTGCAGCACACTGGGAGAATGCATGATACAGCGTAGGGCACAAACTCTAGGGTCTCACTGGAGCTGACATTTCAATGGAAACTCTCTTGCAGCTATCGAACGTGGGTGGATGCCTGCTCTGAGATGTTTGGTGGCCTGGACATCTGCGCGGTAAAAGCTGTACATGGAAAAGACGGGAAGGATTATATCATTGAGGTTAGTTGGATGGCCCACGTCCCAGTTTGTGATGCATTTCTATACTGTGAGTTGACTTTAGTATCAAGACTTTTCATCTTGTGTGGGCCCATCTTCTGGCTGGAGATAATGTTTCACAAGCAAATTATTAAAACAAAGGATTGTTTTCCTGAATTAGTGGTTTACAGGAAAAGAACTGCCATTTTAAGGTTGGCTGCATATGGGTACAATGGATATGCAAGTTACAGTGGGTGCAACACAAGTGGTTTATTCTACACAAAAACACTGGGTGAGCTATATCGTTTATTCATGGAATATAACATTACATCATCATTTTAAAGCTATTTCTAATTTAGTTTAATTGTGATTTTACTATTCTGACTGCAGAGGGTCATTTTCCATTTAACTGCGCGTATTTTAGCAGCCGATTTTAACAAGGTCCACCCGGTGGTGGCGGCCCTAAGATCAGAGTGCTGCACATGCTGTCCTGTTCCTGTCCCGATCCTCCCCACCACCATTGAAGGGCCAGGCCAAAACGGCGGCCGCCTGAAGCCGGCAGCAGCCTTATTGCAGTATACAAATATGGGTCCTATGACTTTCATAGGACCCCGATTGCAATTTTGACGTATGCTCCACCTATTTGTGTCTAGCGGTGAGCAGCCTAACCAGCAGTGGCTAAAGGGGCAGCTGGAGGCCGCGCACAAAACACAGGAAACATCTATTTTTTTTGGTGGGGCCAAGAGGAATACAAAAATATAAACTGGGCTGCTGCCAGTTGTCTGAGGCCTCTGCTGGGATCACCGTCTACACCCCACCCCAGCGTGGGAGCCAGTTGATTTCCTGCCCTCCCAGAACCGGCGAACTGCAGCCCTAGGACACCCCACTGAGTACTTTGCTAAAACCAGGTCAAGGCGAGCACTACCACTTGTTGCTTCCTTGACACATTGGGACATAAATCTATCGTGCAGTACAGTTACCAACTCTTGATTCTAAAGCAATTGAGTTTTTTCCCAGTTTATATTGAAATCTCCCATTAAAACAACGTTCCTCTTCTCACATACCCTTCCTATCTCTTCATAGAGCAAATTATCTGCCTTATGCCAAGCTGAGGGTCTGTAAACGTACCCCAAGTGTTAGTTTGGAATTCTTTCACACTAGAGATGTAGTTTATTCTATAGCTATTCCCCTTCCACAGGATTCATTGGGGGAATACTTTTAGCGCCCCGGAAAAATTAGCACCCCCGCGGCTGAAATTGAGTGGTAGCACCCCAAGAGGGAAGCGGGGTGCTACTGGAAGCGCCCCGCCTCCCTCTTGAGGTGCTGCGAAGGAATATCGCGGCGCTACGTGCCGCGGTATTGCAGGCCTTCTTCCCCTTCTTAAAGGGGAGGGGCCTTGCGCAGCGCGACCCGGGACCCAGCTGGGCCACTGGGATCGGAGTGCCGGCAAAAGAGCCCAGCATTCAAGAGAAGTGCCGGGCTCCTGGAGTGCAGCCGGCACTCCGCGGGGTTTGGGGGGGGGGGGGGGGGCGCTCAGGAGGCCGGGGACGGCAGCGGAGACAGGTGCTGGCAGGCGGCCAGCAACAAAATTGGCCGCCCGGCACCTCGCCTTTAAATAGCGCCGCCCCGGCCGCAGGTGGGCCCCCCTGACCCCGTCGGACATAGCATCTGGCGGTAAGTCAAGGGGCACTACCGAAGATCACAGTCGGGGCGTGAGCGGGGCGCTGCGCACAGCGATGACGTCATCGCCGGCGGCGCAGCGCCACGGGGCGCTAATGGTTACCGCCGCTGCTAACCTCCCGCTGAATTTCGCGGGAGGCATTGGTGGCGCCGCGCCCGGGCGCTAGTTGCTTTGCGCCCCGTTAGCACCCTCTTAGGGCGCTAACGGGAGGCGCAAAGCAACCGAATTTTTCCCCCAATATGTTTACATCCCAGGTGTCCCTGAATATAAGGCTACGCCACCTCCTTTCTTTGTCCACACTGTCTTTTCTAAACACTTTATACCTTTGAAAGTTGTCTTCACTTCCATCCTCATTATTTTGCCATATTTCTGATATTCGCACTACATCGTAGTCCCCTATTTCCACATTGGCCTCTAGTGCTGGCAGCTTGTTCCTAATGCTTCCTAGCGTTCATGTATATAAATGTTATTATACATCTAACACCTTTCAAGTCCAGGTGGATGTCAAATGAGGACAGAATTGTTTTTGGCTATGATGTCCTCCACCATCAAGCTACTTGCCAGATTAAATCAACATCTTCACGATAGGAGGGGCAAAAAGGGAAAAAAAATCCTGCATTGAGTTTGTGGACTACAAATTTGTGTGATGGCAATGTACAGTACGGGTCCCACAGGAAACAGTAGTGCGTGTCTGCCATCTTGTGGCAGGATTGGCAAACATACTCAAACAAAAGAGAAAAACTCAAATGATGCACCTCCTGCTCACACAACTCAGAGGTCCTCCTTTCACAATGCTTGAATAGTATGTGACAATAGAGTACAGCTGGAGGCAACTGGAACAGATGTTTCCCAAAATTGACTCCAATGGTTGTTGGGAGCACAGAAAGAACAGGAGAGATTACAGTGAAGGACCAATGTCGTGTCCGATTTCCCATTGTATAATATATGTTGCAACAGCCTGGTTCAGTAAGTGGTGGGTAACTGTTTTTGAATAAGAGGCATAGTTCTAGGTAATAACACTGCCTCGAAACAAGGCCTGCAGGACTCAGAAGCAGTGTGTGATGTGAAGGTTTGGCACTGGTGTTCTATGCAACCAATTAGTTTGACTTTTTGAGCTCTTGGCATAAAAATGGAGGTCTGATGTTAAGCATTAGCAACTATTGTGGTGTTGCTGCAGTTATATGCCTGGATAGCACTGCATCCAGTGTTCTTACAGTGCAAATGGCAGGAAACATGGATCGTTTGGATGTCATATGGATGGGTGGAAAGAGGCGGGGATGCAATGGATGTTCCTGAGTTGGTTTCCACCTCCATCCACCCAGATCTATTGAAAGATCGGCTTTGGGAAGTGGAAAGTCTCGGCTACAATCTTGTAGAGGATCAACAAGCCAAAACTGACTGATGTTGGAACACAGAGAATGCCAGCCTCATCAAATGCATTGGGCTGTTTAGTTCAGGACTGAGTCCAGGAGCAACAGGAGCGTTAACTTGTTGAGCGTAACAAGTGAAGTTGTGTTTTTTGTGGATTCCCATTTGCCTCAGCATAAATCAGATGGGATTATTATTCCCAGATCTTAATGTTTGTAACTGAAGGTAGTTTGTAGTCCTTATAGAGTAGAAGTGAGTGGACAACAATGCAGTCAGTCTGTCTAAATAGTTATTGACTAGTTATTGTGAGCACTGTATATAACACATCATTTGACTACTCAACGTTCAATTCAGTCCATATTTACTTGCAGTGATTCCGTTGCTGCAGATCTTTTAAATGGAGAGTTAACCACATATTAGAGCAGGGTTGTACTTTTACTGTCTCATGAACTGTATGCACCACTTTTGTGGCTGAAGTGTGGCCCTTTATTAAGACGCAGTTGCTCTCACACAAAGAGCAAACTGGAAGCAATGTTGCCGCTATTGGATGTTATTGCTATTGTCATAATTGCAAAAACAAATAGCATTCATAGAGCATTATTAACATAGTAAACATCCCAGGGCACTTCAAACAAAGCACCAACCTACCAATCGATGAGTCACATGGAGTGAAGGACCCGTTGCTGGTTTATCTTGAGATTATTCATGTTAGGATGAGTTTCACAGACATTATAATGTTTTTCAGTGCAATAGCAGAGCATCACAATTCCCAGCAAATGCACAAAGTAAGGACACTGATTAAAAAATGATGGAACTGTGGGAGAATAGAAGACATGCAGCCATTCAGCTCCTCAACAATCCCTTCCCTTCTCTGTGCTGGCTCCTATCCCCCTGCACTGAAAAACGATTCCCAAGAACGAATTAGTGGCATCTTCTAAACTTCATCTAAATATTACATACTGCAGAGAAACTGAAACAGATGGAGTGAGACAAGGACAGAGTGAATTAGAGAAAGACAAGGAGAGAAAAAGTGTATGAGAGCGAATGAGAGAGGGACATAGAGAATGCACCCATTTTCAGCTATTTTGTTTTTATTGGCGTGCAGTGTCATAACGGATAAGAAGTTCCCATAACCCAATTATGTAATTTTATAAGAAATGTTGTGCGAGTTGAAGTCATGTAATTGTTTTTTTCTTTAGCTTATTCCTCTTGTAAGGAAATGCATAACATGAGAACCTGTTTATCAGACCAAATACACAGATGGCACTTTGAGCAGATTTGTTATCTATAATCTAAAATAAATATTTCCCTCAATCAATTTTCACTAACATACTTCAAGAAACATTTTGAGTCACATCAGTGACCTACAAGGTGCCTCAAACACAATGTACAATATTGTTCAGCATCTTTGGTATGTCCAGGAGAAGGAGGAACTTCAGA
Source organism: Squalus acanthias (assembly GCA_030390025.1). Classification (NCBI taxonomy): domain Eukaryota; kingdom Metazoa; phylum Chordata; class Chondrichthyes; order Squaliformes; family Squalidae; genus Squalus; species Squalus acanthias. Next base: position 85,671,304 of record CM059435.1, read on the forward strand.
GGTGGCAGCAAGTGGACTTTTCCCATTACATTATTGCCGTATCTCCTGGTATCTATCTCCTGTTCCACTGAAGGATTAGCCTATGCTGTGGTGTCAACAAGGGCGGAGAAAGCATTACTTTACTCTTGGATCTGTTTTAAGTATGTGGGACTTAGCAAGCAATCATTCCCAGAAACAATACACGAGAAATCATTCCCAGAAACAATACACAAGAAATCATTCCCAGAAACAATACGCGAGAAATCATTCCCAGAAACAATACACGAGAAATCATTCCCAGAAACAATACACGAGAAATCATTCCCAGAAACAATACGTGAGAAATCATTCCCAGAAACAATACGTGAGAAATCATTCCCAGAAAGCCAATGGTTCTACCACACTACAAGGAGTAGCTATGTTGTACAGTACTTCTATTTTACAGATGTGCCACAACTCATAACATTGGTTGTTTAGGGCTCCCTTAGTAACAGAGAGCCCTTTTATAGAACCTTTTTCTAGATCACTATAACACTTTGTGCTGTGCGACATGTTGCTATGACTTACTCTCCAATATACAAACCATAAAAGCTTACTAGATGGGAGCAGGAAGTTGCAAAAGGACATACGCAGATTAGGTGAGTGGACAATGATTTCTTGCATATTGTTACGGCGAATGATTTCTTGCTAAGTGGCAGATGGAGCTCAATGTCAGGAAGTGTGTGGACATCTAGGGAACGGTAGCGTAGTGGTAATGTCACTGGGCTAGTAATCCAGTAGGCCTGGACTAATGATCCAGAGACGCGAGTTCAAATCCCACCACAGCAGCTGGGGAATTTAAATTCAGTTAATTAAATAAATCTGGAATAAAAAGCGAATATCAGTAATTGTAACATGAAACTATCGGATTGTTGTAAAAATCCATCTGGTTCACTAATGTACTTTAGGGAAGGAAATCTGCCGTCCTTACCTGGTCTGGCCTATATGTGACTCCATACCCAAAGCAATGTGGTTGACTCTTAACTGCCCTCTGAAATAGCCTAGCAAGTCACTCGGTTGTAACGTTGTAATGAAACAAAATAATAAGAATGAAACCGGACGGACCACCCGGCATTGACCTTGGCACCGGCTACGGACACGGCAATGGCACACCCAGCCCAGTCAACCCTGCAAAGTCCTCCTCACCAACATCTGGGGACTTGTGCCAAAATTGGGAGAGCTGTCCCACAGACTAGTCAAGCAACAGCCTCACATAGTCATACTCACAGAATCATACCTTTCAGCCAATGTCCTGAACTCCTTCATCACCATCCCTGGGTATGTCCTGTCCCACCGGCAGGACAGACCCACCAGGGGTGGCGGCACAGTGGTATACAGTCGGGAAGGAGTGGCCCTGGGAGTCCTCAACATTGATTCCGGACCCCATGAAGTCTCATGGCTTCTGGGCAAGAAAACCTCCTGCTGATGACCACCTACCGCCCTCCCTCAGCTGATGAATCAGTACTCCTCCATGTTGAACACCACTTGGAAGAAGCACTGAGAGTAGCAAGGGCACAGAATGTCCAACACCAAGACATAACTGCCAGTCTGGGCCTGCGACAGGTGGTGAGTAAACCAACAGGAGGGAAAAACCTACTTGACCTTGTCCTCACCAATCTACCTGTCTCAGATGCATCTGTCCAGGACAGCATTGGCAGCAGTGACCACCGCACAGTCATTGTGGAGACGAAGTCCCGTCTTCACACTGAGAACACCCTCCATCGTGTTGTGTGGCACTACCACCATGCTAAATGGGATAGATCTAGCAGCTCAAAACTGGGCATCCATGAGGTGCTTGTGGGGCAGCAGCAGAATTGTATTCCACCACAATCTGTAGCCTCATGGCCCGGCATATCCCTCACTCTACCATTACCACCAAGCCAGGGGACCAACTCTGGTTCAACGAGTGCAGGAGCAGCACCAGGCGTACCTAAAAATGAGGTGCCAACCTGGAGAAGCTGAAACACAGGACTACATGCTTGCTCAGAAGCAGCATGCTATAGACTGGGCTAAGCGATCACACAATCAATGGATCAGATCAAAGTTCTGCCACATCCAGTCGTGAATGGTGGTGGACCATTAAACAACTAATGGGAGGAGGAGGCTCCAAGAATATCCCCATCCTCAACTGATGGTGGAGCCCAGCACGTGAATACAAAAGACAAGGCTGAAGCATTTGCAACCAACTTCAGCCAGAAGTGCCGAGTGGATGATTCATATCGCCCTACTACCAAGGTCCCCACCATCACAGAAGCCATTCTTCAGCCAATTCGATTCACTCCACGTGATATCAAGAAACGGCTGAGCACACTGGATAGAGCAAAGGCTATGGGCCCCGACAACATCCCGGCTATCGTGCTGAAGACTTGTGCTCCAGAACTAGCCGTGCCTCTAGCCAAGCTGTTCCAGTACAGCTGCAACACTGGCATCTATCCGACAATGTGGAAAACTTCCCAAGTATGTCCTGTCCACAAAAAGCAGGACAAATCCAACCCGGCCAATTACCGCCCCATCAGTCTACTCTCAATCATCAGCAAAGTGATGGAAGGAGTCATCGACAGTGCTATCAAGCGGCACCTGCTCACTGATGCCCAGTTTGGGTTCCGCCAAGACCACTCGGCTCCCGACCTCATTACAGCCTTGGTCCAAATATGGACAAAGGAGCTGACTTCCAGAGGTGAGGTGAGAGTGACTGCCCTTGACATCAAGGCAGCATTTGACCGAGTCTGGCACCAAGGAGCCCTAGTAAAACTGAAGTCAATGGGAATCGGGGCAGAAACGTTCCACTGGCTGGACTCATACCTAGCACAAAGGAAGATGGTTGTGATGGTTGGAGGTCAATCATCACAGCCCCAGGACATCACTGCAGGAGTTCCTCAGGGCAGTGTCCTAGGCCCAACCATCTTCAGCTGCTTCATCAATGACCTTCCCTCCAACATAAGGTCAGAAATGGGGACATTCGCTGATGACTGCACAGTGTTCAGCGCCATTCGCAACTCCACATGATAATGAAGCAGTCCATGCCCGCATGCAACAAGACCTGGACGACGTTCAGGCTTGGGCTGATAAGTGGCAGGTAACATTCGTGCCACAAGTGCCAGGCAATGACTATCTCCAACAAGCGAGAGTCTAACCACCTCACCTTGACATTCAATGGCATTACCATCGCCGAATCCCCCACTATCAACATCCTAGGGGTCACCATTAACCAGAAACTTAACTGGACCAGCCACATAATTACTGTGGCAACAAGAGCAGGTCAGAGGCTAGGTATTCTGCGGCGAGTGACTCACCTCCTGACTCCCCAAAGCCTTTCCACCATCTACAAGGCACAAGTAAGGAGTGTGATGGAATACTCTCCACTTGCCTGGATGAGTGCAGCTCCAACAACACTCAAGAAGCTCGACACCATCCAGGACAAAGCAGCCCGCTTGATTGGCACCCCATCCACCACCTTAAACATTCACTCCTTCCACCACCGGCATACCGTGGCTGTTGTGTGTACCATCTACAGATGCACTGCAGCAACTCGCCAAGGCTTCTTCGGCAGCACCTCCCATACCATCCTGGCTTGGAAATATATCGCCTTCATAGTCGCTGGGTCAAAATCCTGGAACTCACTCCCTAACAGCTCTATGGGAGTACCTTCACCACACGGACTGCAGCGACCTCTTCCACCTAGAAGGACAAGGGCAGCAGGTGCATGGGAACACCACCACCTCCAAGTTCCCCTCCAAGTCACACACCATCCTGACTTAGAAGTATATCGCCGATCCTTCATCGTCGCTGGGTCAAAATCCTGGAACTCCCTACCTAACAGCACTGTGGGAGTACCATCACCACACGGACTGCAGCGGTTCAAGAAGGCAGCTCACCACCACCTTCTCAAGGGCAACTAGGGATGGGCAATAAATGCTGGCCTTGCCAGCGACGCCCTGATCCCATAAACAAATTTTTTAAAAATTCAAGAATGACGAATCGGAATATTTTCTACATTTTTTTTATTCGTTCCTGGGATGTGGGCTTCTGTGATGGTGGGAACCTCAGGAGGAGGCCAAGATGGATCATCCACTCGGCCCTTCTGGCTGAAGATCTGGTTGCAAACGCTTCTGCCTTGTCTTTTGCACTCATTGAGGATGGGGATGTTCATGGAGCCTCCTCCTTCCGTTAGTTGTTTAATGGTCCACATCTATTCATGACTGGATGTGGCAGGACTGCAGAGCTGTGATCTGATCTATTGGTTGTGGGATCGCTTAGCTCTGTCTATAGCATGCTGCTTCCATTGTTTAGTATGCATTTTGTCCTGTGTTGCAGCTTCCTCAGGTTGGCACCTCATTTTTCGGTACGCCTGATGCTCTTCTACACTCATTGAACTAAGTTTGTTTGCTTGGCTTGATGGTAATGGTAGAGTGAGGAATATGCTGGGCCATGAGGTTACAGATTGTGATGGAATACAATTCTGCTGCTGCTGATGGTCCACAGCGCCTCATGGATGCCCAGTTTTGAGCTGCTAGCTCTGTTCTGAATCTATCCCATTTAGCACAGTGGTAGTGCCACACAACACGATGGAGGGTGTCCTCAGTATGAAGACGGAACTTCATCTTCACAAGGACTGTGTGGTGGTCACTCCTACCAATACTGTCATGGATAGATGTATCTGTGACAGGTAGATTGGTGAGGACGAGGTCAAGTAGGTTTTTCCCTCGTGTTGGTTCTTTCACCACCTGCTGCAGGCCCAGTCTGGCAGCTATATCCTTCAGGACTCCGCCAGCTCGGTCAGTAGTGGTGCTAATGGCGAGAGACTAGGAACTGCGGAGGGTGTCCACGTATGCAAATCACTAAAAGCTAGTGCACATATACAAAAAATAATCAAAGACATTAATGGAATGTTGGCCTTTATCTCAAGGGATCTGGAACGCAATGGGGATGAAGTTATGCTGCAGTTGTACAGAACCTTGGTCAGACCCTGTCTGGAGCATTGTGTTCAGTTCTGGGTACTGCACTTCAGGAAGGATATATGGGCCTTGGAGGAGGTACAGAGCAGATTGACCAGAATGATACCTGGGCTTAAAGGGTTAAATTATGAGGACAGGTTGCGTAAATGTGGCTTGTATTTCCTTGAGTTTAGAAGGTTGAGGGGTGATCTAATTGAGGTGTTTAGAAATGATGAAAGGATTTGATAGGATAGATACAGAGAAGCTATTTCCTTTGGTGGGGGAATCTGGAACAAAGGGGCACAATCTTAAAATTAGAGCTAGGCCATTTAGCAGTGAAATCAGGAAGCACTGAGAAATCTGGAACTCTCTTCCACCTGTGGATGCTGGGTCAATTGAAAATTTCAAGACAGAGATGAATAGATTTTTGTTGATGATATCAAGGGATATGGATCAAAAGCGGGTAGATGGAGTTGAGGTACAGATCACCCATGATCTGATTGAATGGCAGAACAGGCTCGAGGTGCTGAATGGCCTACTCCTGTTCCTATGTTACATGCTTTGAGTGCCCTCACCCTGTGACTGCACAGCACATTGCAGCAGCAACACAATAGGTGACAGAATGGTAAATATTGGTGTTGCTCACAATCCCATGCAGTGAGTTCTCAATTTTTGCCATTTCTGTTATGAGGAGGTAAAATTCTGAGCCCTATCATTTGGTTCCCAATGACTATAGAGGGTGGGCAGATACGAAAGGTGTGGGTCATATACTAAAATACACATTTAAAATTGTATTAAAATATGTTGGATATCAGATGTGATTTAAACTTCCATAGTTTTGGTTAAGCTTCCTGGTGATGTATGGAATGTGGTTATTGATCTGACTATTCTCTCTACTTCCTTCCCTTCTATTGCAGGTAATGGACAGTGCCATGCCACTGATTGGAGAATACATTGAGGAGGACAGGCAGTTAATATCAGACCTGGTCATAGGGAAAATGAACCAGCTTCTGTCGGACAACCCTGCAGCATCCCAGCAAAGAGCCGGAATGACACTGAGCCAGGTTAGCAGCGAAACCAACATGGAGGTTTTCTTCCTCTGCTTTATTTGTCCCTTCTTCTTGTGAAGGCGTTGATTCTTTGCTGGGGTATAGTTCCGCAGAAGATTCTGGGTACCCTCTCATACCTTGCCCAAGTGTCTTATCCTTCTCGTGTTGGCCTCGTCAACAAGACAATACATCAGCTAAGAAACCACTGAACAGGGATTGAACCTGGAAACCTCCTGCTCTGTAGTCCTTCTTTAAATTTCATCCCTGTCCTTTTTTTTGTTTATCCTCCTCCTTTAGGGTCCCTCTATGCCACACATCATACCCCAACCACAGGGCACGAAGCAGCTGGATCGAGCCCACTCCTACTGACGCAGTCAGTCTGACCATGAGGAAATATACAAGATTCCCTGGGGTTGTTGTGTTTTTCTTTCCCTGTGAAGATGCCTCAGCTCAGCGGCTGTTCTACAAAAGCCCTTCATCCCAATAGATTAATAAATCTATGGCCCTGATATTTATGAGGAGGCGGGGAGGGGGAGGCGGGGAGGGGGAGGCGGGGATGGGGAGGGGGAGGCGGGGAGGGGGAGGCGGGGAGGGGGAGGGGGAGGGGGAGGCAGGGAGGGGGAGGCTAAAAGCAGCTGAAGAACCCGGCAAGGCCGGGCACGCGGAGGACCTGAATAACTTAATGGCAGGACCTCATTATCATATTATGGATCCGTTTCTCGCCCGACAGTCGACCAAATAGGCAGCCAGGTCAGTGGCCGGAACCTGCGGAAAGAGGTCGCAGCCTTCGGGATGATCCCCAGCAATCAGGAGGGTGGGGGGAGGGGGGAAGGTCAGCCATTGTGGTGGAGGGTGGGTGGGAAGAGAGTGCATCATGGTGGGGGGAGGGGGAATGTGAAGCCATCATGGAATACTCAGACGCCACGAAACCTGCCACCGTAAACTTGGCAATCGGCGTGTGTGCCGCGGGTTAGGATCACGTTCCGTGCATTTGATGGTTTAACCTCCACCCGCCGTGGGGTGTCAATATTGAGGCCAATGTCTCTGCCCATGCTGAAAATTTAAAAGTAGCATCCTACAGGCAAGAGAAGATGGTCTCCACAGATTTAGGAGCAGCTTGGAAATCAAATATGTACAGCTCCCTAAATGTGCAGGCTGTAGTCAGAGCATCTTTAGCAATGGCTTCTCTCTTCACTCATGTATCATCATCTCTGGAGACCCCAACTACCCATCATTGGCCCCCAACTTCTTTCTTATTCACATGGTACACCTTGGCAAAATCATTCACAGACATGAGGTTAGCTTCCACATGAATCCTGACGTCACCCAGCTCTACCTCACCACCACCTGTCTTGACCGCTCCACTGCCTCTGTGTTGTCAGACTGCTTATCCAACATCCAGTCTTGGATGAGCTGTCAATTCCTCCAGCTAAGCACCGTAGCCATTGTCTTTGGCCTCAGCACAAACGCTATGCCCTCACCATGAACTTCACCCCCTCCCTCGCCACTGTCTACTAAACCAGACTGTTCACAGTCTTGGCACTCTTTTCAACCCTGAGTGAGTTTCGAATTCCACCTCCTCCAATTAAAAAAGCCACCTACTTCCACCTCCGTAACATTGCCCGCTTCCACCCCTACATCAAGCCCATTTGCTGCTGAAACCCTCATTTGTGCTTTTGTCACCTCCAGACTTGATTATTGCAATGCTATCCTGGCCGGCCACCCATTCTCCACCCTCCTTAAGCTTTAATTCATTCAAAACTTTGCTTCCTGTATCCTATCCTGCATTAAGTCCTGCTCACCCATCACCCCTTGTCCTTGCTGACCTACATTGGCTCCTGGCTCCTTCAAAGTCTCAAATTTAATATTCTTATTTTTGGGTTCAAATCCCTCCATGGCATCACCATTCCCATGTCCCTGTAACCTCCTCCAGCTCTAAACCTCTCCCAAGCTCTGCATCCATTTTTCTTACACCTCTATAAAATGCCTTAAGTTTTCTATGTTAAAGGCACTATATGAATACATGATGTTGTTGTACCTTGCTGACCACAAAAACAACCATTCCCTCCTCCTCCCAGCCAAATGCCAAATCAAAACTTCCAGTGACCAGAAGTTCTCCCCAATGAAATTGTAAATTTATGTTTTAAAAAATATATATTATATTGCAATTCAGTGGTTTGCTGGGGAGGAAGGATAAAATTAGACCAGTTTTCTTCCCTCAACCCAATATTTTCCTGAGTCCCTTGTGATTTTGCAAATTTCATTTTCTTAAACAGGCCGATGGTAATGTCTGCCTCACAGTTCGCAGAACTGTGACGAAAAATCACTTTCTCTGCCGGATCATGCTTCCTTATATTCACAAAGTGCACTGTGGGGTTCATTTCCTACTTCCAATAGATTCTGTTGTACAGTTATCTCCCTCAGGGTATATTTGATTTTCATTGAACTAACCAGGAGCCTTTTGTCTCCAGGGAGTGATGAACTGCACCAACAGTGATAAAACCTATTGTCCAGCTACTGCACTGTCCTTATCTTTACCGATTTCCCTTAAATCCTCAACAGGTCCAGCCTCAGTCAACAAAAACACAGATGCATCCTCAACCAGGAGCCACTTCCCAGTGGGGGCAGCCAGCCCAAGCTCGTCCACCACCTCAAGGTGTGTATAGTTTATACAAGTACATGGGGGAATTGGACCAGACTGTCTTAAGGCAATTCCGTATTTCCTCTACATTGAACTATAGAACAAAAACCTTGAATATCTATTTATCAAACAGGTGAAGCCAGGGAAGAGTGATGGGACACGTCAGCCATTTCAGTTTAAATGAAACTGCCCTCAACCCTGACAAAATAATTACTGCCAGTTGGACTGGCTGTAAAAAAAACGGCTACCTCTCCTCCATTTGTGGTGTGGTTTAAAGTGAACATCTCCCACGGTTTTCAAAATGAATTGGGGCTATGCTGGCTAACGGGTCTGAGATTAGTCAATTGACCCTCGTTGTATCAATTGTGATATTTCATAAACCCGCCTAATCTAGGTTTAATACTCGTCTTTGATGTGTGGCTTATATAAAAAAAAGTGTTAATTCACTTTGTTTTAAAACAAATGAGTGTAATTCAATCCAAAATCCTTTCCACGAAGAAAAAATGTGGCAGGGACGTTGCAGTGCTGGGAGAAAAATAGACTGATTAATTGCAGTGGCACAACAGAGACATATGGACAACATTGTTCTTGGAATTCGGAGGTCTTCTGGAGGAGGTGCAATAAAGGTGGGGGATAGGGAGGGGGTGGTCAGTTACCACCTGAACAGTAATTCAATACAAACGTTTTCTGTTTAGGAAGGCCATGGGGTTAATACAAAGTGCCCCGATGCCCATATAGGAACCATGCATGCAGCCTTTCAAAAGCCAAGTCTGGCAGGGTTTACCCCATTTTTGCAGGGTATCTGTGGTTCTTTCACCAAAGATTTTTTTTTTTTATTAGCCACCTTGCACACGAGGCCCATGGTACATAGACTAAAGCTGCCCTAAATTCTGCTTCTGCAGAAATTATGCATGTTGCCCCTAGTCTGACGTAATGTCACAGCATATTCCTGCCTTAACTCCGGGGAAAGTCTGGTCCTGACCTCGTTTTTATTGACTGTTTCCGTTATGATAATCACTGCTTGATGAATTGCTGTTTCTTTTATTGCCTTAGGAAAGTCTTTAACCAAAAAGTTTCAAAATACCTGAGGATGAGTCATTCCAGGCCACAGAAAGCTGGAGATCACTTAGGTGTAAATACTGTAAAAGGGGTAAGAGAAAGAAAAGACATCAGACTTCACCAAATTTGTATTCTTTTCTTGAATGCAGGAAGCCCACGACAACCCCAAAGCCCTCAGATTCAGCGTTCCAACACAGCACCTCAGCAAAGGCCTTCTCCGCAGGGTCAGCAGCCCCAGAGTCCTCAGTCCAGCACAAATCAGCAAGAGAAATCTCCAGGTTCAGGTTCTCCAAAACAGATCAAATCTGCAGGCGCCTCTCCTAACCAGTCATCCAAGCCTGGAGCTTTCTCTGCACAGCAGTCTAGGCCCTCTGCTCAAGGCCAGGCCCTTTCTCAACCAGGATCTGGGGTAGCTACTCTAAAGCAACAGAGCACAACACCACAGCCACTGCTCAAGTAAGTAGTCTAAAGAGACAGTTTTAAAAAGATGACATTTAAATATCTTAAACAGTATTTTCTTTCCTCTTTTGTAGTCCTGCCCCTCAATCATCTCTCCCCACATTCTTTCCCAGCCAAGCTGGCAACTAAAGGACTTCCTTACAGTTTTCTGTCAATGGAGCTGTCTAAAAGACGACTGTGAATTGCACAAGAACAGTTCAGGGTGGCCTATCCGGCATTCCTCGCCTTGCACCTATATACTGCGTCCCCTGTTAAGAGCGCTGAGATGAGGGAGCTCAACCTGTGAGGGGTCAGGTACCAATTCATGTCCTACTTCTCTGTGGTATGCCACATTGGTACATCATCACACTATGGCACCCAACTGCGAAAAGCAATCATTCCCATCAGCATCATAGGTGTACCAAGCCAAGGCAACATCAGACACCAGACCATGAACCTTCCAAAATAGGTTCACTTGGCACAATAATGGCTCCCATTGTCTTGTGAATATCTTTTATTGTCAGAGCTATCATGGTTTTGTCACTCATATCTGACATTAATGAGGATTTACAGAGAAGAGAAGCGAAAAGTTGAGGAATTTAGTGGCAGAGTGTTAGAGATCCAGCACGCTGCACCACAGAGCATTAGGACAGAGCTTTAGTCACCCTCCTGCGCGCTGATTTTTTTCCTTATAGAGATGATGCTGGAAATATTTCATGTCCACAATAGATTTTATTTCCCCTACGGTTTTCAACACCATATGGACTGGCATCATAGTTGAAAACAGCTAGCAGAAGTGAGCTTAAAGGGCAATGGAGCCATTCTATTGTGTGAAGCACATCAGCTCTATCCACCACCAAGTGAATTAATTCAATTAAATCCACTAATTAGTGAAGTTTTGGCTGCAGAAAAAACACACTAGAAATTATAATGCAGGACAATATGGACAGTCTGCACCTGGTTTGAAATTAATAGGCGGAAAAATCTTGTACGGCCTTGTTAAACTCCCCATCTGAATTCCTGCTATGTGCTCTCAATGCGCAAAGCTTTGCAGCAGGAGAGTCTTCAAAGTCTTCAGTTGGGCCACAAAGATGGCTGCTGTGGGTAATGGAAATATCACATTAGCACAGTAGACATGTAGTTCTGAGATTGGGGTTCAGGTAAATTGTTGGATCACAGTAGAGGGAATCTTCCATCTAATTGTGCTAAACCTGATCTGGGAGTGCTGGATGGTAACACGGTGGGTGGCTGAAATGGGAGAGTGTTCCACTTCCTAATACTAATCTCCCTCACCTTGATGAGCACAAAAAAAAAAAATCACCAAATAGTTAAAATTTATGATATTCCTAATGGAAACATTGGGGACTATTTATAATGTTTTATTCAGTATGTGGGCAATAGGTTCTGCATTTTGATAATCCAAGTGCATGGCCGGTATTGCAGCTAACGGAACCCCTTCCCCATTTAATTTCTCTTTCAGCAAATCACAATCCTTGACAAACAGCTTCAGTGTTACTGAGCCCCCTCAGCGTACCGGCGCCAATGAAGATGAAGCAAAAGCAGAGACAATTCGGAACCTAAGGAAGTCCTTTGCCAGCCTCTTTTCTGATTAACTCTTTAACAGTATTTTCATTTCTGAGTTAATGAAATAGATAAATAAAACTGGAAGTCCAGGCACCTGCCAAACTGTTCTCAAAGGTTGATGGGAATTAGAGATGGAAACATCTGCAGTGTGAAATGCAAACACCCTTACATGGATCAATGGGCATTTCATTTCAATTTGTGGATAACAAGCTGTAAAATGAGGTATTGTTTTCCAACTAGGCCGAAAGGCAAAAGAAAAATCCTGCTATGCCAGGTGTGTGCAGATGTAAGTGTGTGTGATGTGAATAACTGTGCACTTTATCTCTCAAAGCAGTTTGTTGAGTGTCGTATGGAATGCCGTTATCAATCAGAGAATCGCCATTTATTTGGATTAAAAAAGAGTGTATACAAAGTGGACTGATCGCTATTCCTGGATGACAGAACCAGTACATCCATCCATCCATTTATTCCTCTCCTGATTCAGTTCCAATTCGAATCCCAGATGTTTTATTTTTCTCATTCCAATTCTTGATAATTTTCCTCAGAGAGAGAGAGAGTATAATAGACAGAAATAATGGAAAAATGACTTCTATGGGTCAATACCATTATAGTCAAGCACTGACACAGTGTCCTTCCTTAATTGGTAAACACCAAGGAATGGTATCCCCAGTCTGGACTGTACATATTGAGATGATTACCAACCAGGACAGAAACTCCCCCACCACCTCCCCATCTCTATTAGTGACAGACTCTACAGGTCAGTGGTAGGATTCTTTCCCGACTGAAATCATCTGTAGAGTTTGCCCAAGATGGAGGATTGTAGGGTGCTCCAGAGAAGGAGTGTACGTGATTGACAATTGCCCGTATAGTTCCATTCCCCATTTAACTGCAGCTAGATACTATTCTTAGTTCATCCCATCCAGTCACACCAGTCTGAAATAATTACAGCAACTGCTGCCACAAGTAGCACTACAACATGAGCTTAGCTTTCAAAATGTTCTCCTTATTGTGCCTATGTCTGAGATCAATGAGAATCTGAGTTTGCATACTTTTCCCAGAGGCAAACTTTGAAGCTACTTGCAAATGTAAGCTTCCAGCAAGATGGTATGAGGGGCGGGAAACCATAGTTATGAGGCAAGATGAGATACTGGGACTATTTCCACTGGCACACAGGGGGCCAAGAGAAGATTTAATAGAGGTTTTTAAGATTATGAAGGGTTTTGATTGGGATCATCAATTTAAAATTGCCACTACAAAAGTGAAGAGAGAGGATGGGAGAAATGTCTTTATGCACAGAATTGTTAGAGCATGGAATGCTTTACCATGGGGAGTAGTTGAGGCAGATCTATTGAATCTTTTATAGGAAAATTGGATAAATATTTGAAGCAGAGGAAGATACAGGCTGTGGGAAGAAAGCAAGGCAATGGGATTGTTTTGGATTGCTCCGGCAAGGAGCCAGACAAAGCACAATGGGCCGAGTGGCCTCCTTTTGTGCTATAAGCTCCTTTGGTTCATGCAAGTACATGGTTTCTTTGAACTCTAAGTTTACTTTGTGCAAAAAAGCATCCAAGTTAGTGGGTTGAGGCATGAATTTAACCGTTCCGCCATTTGGATACGCACTGAAAATAACATGGTATACCACAACATTTTTGGTGGGTTAATTTTAAATTTGGTGATGGTGTAAAACGGACTATATCGGATTTTCTTTTCCATTGACTCGAACCCCAACACTTCAATGGAAAGGAAAATCAGACGGGGTGTATAATAATCCTGATCTTTGGGACTGATGGAAAATGCCATACTGATGGTAATATTTAGCCTGAGTTAATTACCTAAGCTTGTGTTTATCAGTAGAATCAAAAAACAGTTACCTTCGAGTACCTAACTTTACTCCATCTGTGTAATAATAAAAATTCCCAAGTCCTAGCATTTCTCTCCTGTAACCTGGACCATGTATCTTTGATGGTATGTTTTACATGAGACTGAACCCACATGGAGTACCCTACTAACCTCCTCCATCCTCCCAGCCTATATAGTGGGGGGGGAAAGCAATTAAAAAAAAAGTTACTTCACAAACAAAATAGATTTTCAAAGGTATAACAATAGCCTCTCAGAATCTTGGCCCAAACAATTCACATACCTTCAAGACAAAGCAAAACTGCAATAAGTTTTGTTTACAGGACCCCTCGTGGATAATCATAACAAAGCCTATAATTACAAATGCAACTGGCTGTAAGTATAAGCAACTGAAAGCTAGGTGATCAATATTATTTTTATCACCTTGGTGAGATCTGTGTCTTGTAACACTTGTAAAGTAATGGACATAAACAGAGGTGAGCCATTCCCCTTTTCAAAGGTGTTTCTACATACTAGAGAGGGCTGTATATTTGCCACTTCTCACCAATACAAAGAAACAATGACAGCAAAAGATATTTACCAGAATTATCACAGATGCCATTTTAAAGTTGATGCAATATAAATTCCTAAAAAATTAAGATTCTTATGGCCTAAAACAAGATAGATCTTCATAACCTTACTTCCCTTACTAGTTGTTAGACACTGTTACAAAGATAGAAGTATGACAGGCAGCTCAGTAACAAGTGTCTGCAGGCAATCCACTGGCCCGACTACTGTCCGGACCTGACCAACATTTAACAATTTCCTGCTCCCTTGCTCTTATTAAGACCCCGCAGCCCCTTGTTAAGATGATGCTCCCATTGCTCTTTTTGCAGTCCCATTCAGTGTGTTCTTATATCCCTATTCTCTGGCTGATTGAGACCCCCAATCAACTGTGAAGAGAAAGCCATAATCCTTCAACTGGGCACCCTGCCGACAGCTTTCCATGAGCTGATCCAGACATCCATTCTGTCTGGGAGCTGTGTGGACATTTTACTGAAGGAACAAGCCAAAATGTACAACAATTTCACCTCATTGGTGAAATATTATATCCAGGGTTACACAGGACATATGGCACATCTCCCTGCAAGATTTGAAAAGCTGGTTAAACTGGGCACCCACCACATTTCTGCTTCCCATGCAGCAGCTCCAAGGCTGTAGGAAGTAACGTGAAAACAAAATTGTTGAAGAGGTAAAAAGGAGAAAGAGGAGAAAAGGGGAAAGTAGAAAAAGTAAAAACAAGACGACAAAAAGTGAGGAAAGAGAGAGAAAACAGTGGAGACGAGACAAAAGAACATAAGAACATAGAGTAGGAGTAGGCCGTATGGCCCATCGAGCCTGCTCCACTATTCAGTAAGATCATGACCTCAACTCCACTTTCCTGCCCTATCCCCATAGAATGAAGGAGAGAGAGAGAAACATCTTTTTGCAGACTTACCTCGACCAGTATCTTTAACTGGAGGGAAGCAAGAGGCTGAGGATATTTTGATGGGGCCCAGCCCAAAGAGGTTGAGAACCAATGAATCAGATCATTTCTTGTTAAGACTCACAATTGTACTCAATGGAACGCCTCAGTGTTGGGACCCTTACTGTTTCTAATTGCCATAAATGACCTGGATTGAGAAACACAATACAAAGTGGTCAAATTTGGAGATCATACCGAGAAGGGCAGTGGAATTGAAAGAGGAAATTGAGTTGGAAAAGATATGCAAGTGGGCAGAACAATGGTAGATCAAATTTAATGCAAAGAAGTGTAAAATGCTAAATATAGGAAGGAAGAATTGATGACATACTCACTCCATGAATAGTGTGGAAACAGCTAAAGATGAAGCGGAGATACCTGGGACTCTTAGTAGAGTTGACATTAAACATGTTCAACCAAAACATAGCAGAAGTCAACAAATCTAATAGGATATGGAACTACATAGCCAAAACAGTAGAATACAAGTCAGAAGAGGTGATGTTCAAACTTTATAATGCTCTGCTCAGAACGTATCTTGAACAGTGCATCCAGTTCTGGTTGCCAAGAAACAAGAGAGACATTCAAGTGCTGGAGACAGCCATAAGGCTGATCTTAGTGTCAGGGGTCTGAGTTGAGGGAAGACTGGAGAAACTTGGGCTTTTCAGGCTAGAAAGGAGGCACTTGAGAGCTGATCTTATAGAGCTAGACAGGATAGCTAAAGGCATGGAAAAAGTTAACCTGGAATGTTACTTTAAATTAAACTATGGGAGTAGAACGAAGGGAAACAGGTTCGAATTAACAAAAGGTTATTTTAGGACTGATAAGATATTCTTCTTCGCATAAAAGGGTGCTCAAAGTCTGGAATAAACCTCTAAATATAATGGAGACAAAATTACTGGAATAATTTAAGAAACAATTGGATGCTACAATGATGATGTTAGGATCTATCTGGATGGATGAATGAAGTTGGCTCAATGGCCTTCTACATCCTTAATTATCTGGTGACAATTGGCTTGAATGAGCCTTGAGAAAAGGCATGTGGGTGAGGTTCACATGTAGGTGGCTTCCAAAATCCTTATCATTATGCTTCAGTGATGCAGCTAGGAAGAAGCAGTTTTACAATGCACTATGATACAGAGTGAGACAGCCCACACGGTTACAAACACAATGATGGGCAGATAAACAAGGGACAGCCCATAGTAATAAGTACGTCAGGTCTCATTCAGCAAGAAAAATTAACAGATGACCTGTTATTTAAACTAGAAAATGGGCTTTAAAAGTCCCAAACCAATAAATGTAAAATTCCAAATCTTTAACCTCAACCATAAGGAAAATGATTTACAGTAAGTTAAGATTTCTCATCGTGCTTCCCCAATGAGGCAGACTGTATTGAGATAATGCTTTCTTGTCACGTGAGTTTGTTGTCTCTCTATTTCTTAATACATTAACATTAAATAGTTGAAACACTGCAAATTACAGCATAAATTTAACCAAAATAATGGGAACACCTGGACAAATGCAGCCATAAAACATCCGAGCTACCAGGAGGGTATTGTGCAACGAGTTCAAATAAATGGGATTCTCTTACTACTTGTCATTTCTAATTGTAGCATGCCTAACAGATCCACTAACAATGTCTGGCTGCCAGAGGATCATCTGAAGTGTTTATTTTCTGTTATTTTGTAAATGTACATCAAAAGGACATCTCTTCCCCCAAAACATGACTATAGAAAACTGTGTCAATCTTTTAGTGAGCCAAACTTGCATGGTTGTCTGACAGTCGAAGTGCTGCTTTTTGTGTTTTCAATGCATTGTTTATTTTAATATGTTTTTCCACCACTCTCCTGAAGCCACATTTATCAGATTTCAGTATTCCAAAGTAAATGATCATTCAATGTGTGCGCGCATAAACAACGAGTCTTTGCAGGCTATTAAATCATGAGGCATAACAAGAATTGGACTCAACTGTTATGCACCTCCCCCGCCCCAACCCAAGACCCAATCATCAATTAAGTAGAACTCCTTGCCATTCCTCACCGGGTTCACAGATAGAGAAAGGACAGCACTCTTGGAACCGCACCCCGGTAGGGTTCTCAACCCTGCAGAATTGCCCTGGCGTCTCCAGGAATTAAAGACTAATCTCCAGGACACTGAAAAAATTGTGTTTTTTAAATTTTCTTTGAACACTTTTGTTTACTAGCTATAAAAATATTGGACATTGGAAAAAAAGGTTGTTTGACTGACAGTCAAGAATCATCTAATCGGGTAATGAAGAGTCTAATATGCTTTCCAATTGGTGTGATAAGGCAGTGCACTGCAAGGATGGACAGGTTGGGTGACCAATGGCAGGAGTGGGGGTGGAGCGGTTGGCGGCAGGTCATGTGATGACACCTCCAGGAATACGTCCAACCAGAGTTAGAAACCCTACACCCCCGTCAGTATAAATCACCAGCTCAGGAGAGGAAGGTAAATTGGTACAGCCCCATCTGTACCAAATAGTTCTTTTTTGTATATAATTATTATATATTGATTTTCTTTTTTTTTTTCCCCTTTTCACTTTTGGATTTACTTATTTCTTAAATCAACACCTCCCATCCCCTGCCCCAGAAATGATGGGCAGACAACCTGCTCCTGGGACCTTCCTGCAAAGGTGTGGCTGAGATCAGAAACCCCCGCCCGCCCGATGGGAACAGGGTGGCAGCGGTTAAAATAGCCATAGAGTACTTACTGTTACTTTCCCCATGTGCTCCTGCCTACCACCATTTTAACTTTCCGTAGTTGGCAAAGGTGCCCACCAGAAGTAGGGGGGGGGGGGGCACATGAATATATTAAAATTGGGGTCCTATAACGCAATTTTTACTAAAAGTGGTGGCAGTCCCGCCTAGTACCCCGGGAGTTCAAATCCAGGCTTCAGCGTGTGTTCCAGTGCACTGCATCGGTGTGCAAGTTATTGAAATGTTCTGTCTTTTAATTACCCTCCATTAACCCATTGTGGATGGTATTGAAATGAAGATTCTGATTTAATTTTTAACGTGTTATATTCTTGTCAAATTTCTATAAATTATTTAGTGATGTAATTTCATCTTGTAATGAGGAAGAATATTGTATTTGGACTATGTGTTGTTGTAATGTGTTGAATTAAGAGTGACACTGGTTTCTTTTAGAAATAAAGTTCATCTTTTGTGCTCTGTACAGTTGTTTTCTTAACTGTCAATTTTCTCCCTCCTCTCCAGCCAGCGATGATTGATCCTCGGGTGCAGATCCATGGGGCCAGTAGCTATGTGTACGCTGCCAAAGTAATTATTATTTGTGTGAGTTTAGACAGCGAGTGTAAATAGACTTTCAATCATAGAGGGTAGCACAATCAAGCCTGATGCTGTCTTCATGCAACACCTGTACCTGCACACCTTGCTGCAGTATTCACAGGACAGTAATCAGAAGAGGAAATCCTGGGAGTTTCCTGGTCTGTATGACTCAGTATCACAATTTGTTCATACTATCTAAACTAGTATAAAACTACAAAAATTATTTTTGTATATGTAATCAAGTCATACTATCCCTCCACACAGTTAGATTCTACTAGAACTGTGCCACCATAGAGAGGTGACAAGCGAAGGCCTCAACATCTTCCAGCACAGAACAAAATCAGAGTTACTGCTCCCCCAGGTGCTCCCGCGTACCTCCAACGGATCAGCAATGACTGAAGTCTGCAAGCTACAAGCAACCCATCCTCTTGTTGGGATAAGTGCATGATGTGGGGAAATAAAGAGGGAGCAGCTAAATTAATACCAAAAAACACACACTACACAAGGCTCATGGGTGGAAAAACAGCAACTTACTTAAGTCACAGGCAGTTCTGACTGAGTGACCAGTGCTTGATTGGGAACTCTTTTTATGCTAAACCAAGAATGAACTAGTTCTCCAAAGGTTTTTTTCAGCAGGCTGAGGGATACCTGTTATGGGAAAGTACTTTTGGGTGCAGGCAGGAAGGAATTTGTTCAATAATGGCTTTTCTTAGACCATATGATATCCAGCAGAAGGCTGGTGTTAGAAGAGCTTCCCCAGATATGGAAGCAAACTTCGAATCTTTCATTGATGTAGGTTTTATATGAAGAATTAAAAAGTTGTTGAGGTATACCAGTGCATGACACGTAATGAGAAACCAAGCACCTTGGATGCAATTTTAGCAATGGAAGAAATTTAGGAGTTCAGTTGAGATCAAAGAAGATAGTGAGGCTAGGAATGGATGAAGAAGCAATAACAGTGGACCCACTAAAGGCAAGAGACAGTAGCCGCTTGTTGGACTTGTGAAAAACATGGGCTGGACACCAACTAACTATTTGTAGTCAATGGGTGGAAAATCTAAGTGTATCATTGAAGAAGTGAAAGAAACAAGATTTTAATTTCTCTATGAAAACAAATAGAGATCACATTGTAGCACTTTAACCATGGCACTGCTAGAAGAATGAAGGTTGTGCAGACTGAAGTTATATAACCTGAAGGAAGCTGATGAATGTAGAGTGAAATCAAAAGCGTTGACAGAGTTGAATAATGAGTGTAGAACAGAGAGGGAGAGAGAACAGAGCCCTGGGGAAACCCTGAGCTAATGAAAAAGTGTCACAGGATGAGCCATGAACTATAACACAGATACAGTAATTTGAGGGAAATTTGATAGCCAAGAAAATAGCTACAGTGGAAGACCAAATAATGGTAAATTGTTTAGAAGTGCATGTTGTCAGACCTTATCAAAGACTATGGATATTTTCAAGAAGATGACAAATGAATTAGCAACATTCAAGAGCAAGGTCTGTAACACCGCAAAGAAAAACACCAGTGAGAACAGTCGAGCCAAAAAAGTATACAGGTGATCATAGATGAGGCCAGAACTATAAAGGCAATAGATAATTTTAGAGTTAACAGCAGCTTCCATGGCTTTGAAAAGTACAACTTTAATGAAATTATTAATCAGGGATAGCAGCTTCTTGATTATCTTTAAGAAAAAGATCTTGCATTTATATATTGCATTTCATGATCTCAGCATCCCAAAGCACTTTACAGCCAATTAAGTTCTTATGAAGTGTAGTCACTGTTGTAATGTAGGGAAATTTGCGCACAGCAAGGTCCCTCAAACAGTAATGAGGTTTTTTAGTAATATTGGTTGAGGGATAAACATTGGCCAGGACACGTTTGCAGAATGCTCAGGGGCTGCAAAACAGCCTTTATTGCCACCAGGAACGCTGCACAAAGACCTTTCTGCACGCTAATGGTATTTAGAAAAATCAGAAAGGAAATCAACCCACCATATGGTGACCAGTGCTTGAAAACTGAAGTCGAACTCTGTGTCTGCAAGAACTTCTTGGATAAGCTTCCTCAGAACAGACCCGATTATGGAAAAATTATTCTGCAGGGCACATGACCAACAATACTCTGACATCTAAATTAAACTCAAGTTATGAATAAATAATGATCATTCACTACATTATTTTTCAGTAATGGGCTCTTGTTTCCCACTCAATAAACTTCCAGTGATTATTTCAGAATAGGATATCATCATGCACCAAATAGGGGTGTATTATTGTGCCTAACTCGTGTTTTGTCCATCACACTTGGGGCGTCAAACTTCTGAGTCTGTCTATATATAAATTTCTGTCTCACATTTTCACTTTATTGGCTCAATGTTCATATTCAGAAAACAGCAACAAATCACAACTGAATAGGTAGGAAAGATACCAACTGGAAGCAGGTATGTAAACTTCCAATTAAAAAAACCGTAAAGACTGTGCAAACAACCAATCCAGAATGCGCAATCAGCAAAATATACCAATAAAAGGAAGGTGCACCAATAAAACGACAAATTATTTAAAAAAAATCTTGTTTGGGTGGATCTTTACCTATACAACCAACAATGTTTTCCATCTGAAGCCAGAGTCTTGAGTTCATGGGGTTCCCAAAGCCATCAATCTCAGCTGAAGAGACTCAACGAGACAGTTGTGACATGCATCTGTGCCTACAATTCCCAAATTATTAAATTTTTTGATTGACAACAAAAATGCCCATTCACACAGCATACCAGGACATACTTGTTTGTAAATAGCGCCACTCCACAATGGTGTGCAACTGGGACATTCCTGGGGACAAACTTCCCCAGGGAAACAGTTTTAAGAAGTGAAAATAAACATATAAAACAACAGGCAAGGTAAATACATGAACACTTCAATTGTTTCTGAGGTAACTTTGAAACAAATAATGTTGCATGCTATATATAAGCTAAAGTTGCCAACTATGCTTGGATGTTTCCCTGAAGGTTTTGTGACATGACCTCCCGCCTCCAAACGGCCCGACCCCACTCTCCCGCCATTGGTCGCCCGACTCGTCCATCCTCATGATGCACTGCCTTACCCAGCCAATTGAAAAACAAGAAGGCTCATCATTACAACAGAACATGCTGGAAACACTCAGCAGGTCAGGCAGCATTGTGGAGAGAGAAACAGAGTTAACGTTTCAGGTCGATGACCCTTCGTCAGAACTGGAAAAAGTTAGAGAAGTAACATTTTTAAGCAAGTGTGGGGCAGGGAAAGGGAGGAGGGGAGGAAAGAACAAAAGGGAAGGTCAGTGATAGGATGGAAGGCAGGAGAGATTAAATGACAAAAGATGGTGCAAGGCAAAAGGAGATGGTAATGGGACAAGTTAAGAAACAAAAGATGACTCTAGATGAGGTGTAAATGGCACTGGCAGAATCATCAACAGCTACCATGTGAGTGAAAAAAAATAGGGGTCGAGGTTATAGTCTGAAATTGTTGAACTCAATGTTGAGTCTAGAAGGCTGTAAAGTGCCCAATCGAAAGATGAGGTGCTGTTCCTCGAGCTTCGTTGGAACAGTGTAAGAGACCGAGGATGGAGAGATCAGAGTGGGAGTGGAGCAGAGAATTAAAGTGACAGGCAACCAGAAGCTCGGGGTCACGCTTATGGACTGAATGGAGGTGTTCCACAAAGCGGTCACCCAATCTGCATTTGGTCTCCCCAATGTAGAGGAGACACATCGTGAGCAGCGAATACAATATACTAAATTGCAAGAAGTACAAGTAAATCGCTGTTTCACCTGGAAGGAGCGTTTGGGACCCTGGACAGTGGGAAGGGAGGAGGTAAACGGGCAGGTGTTGCATCTGCTGCGCTTGCACAGGAAGGTGCCATGGGAAGGGGTGTTGGGGGTGATAGAGGAGTGGACCAGGGTGTCGTGGAGGGAGCGGTCCCTTCAGAATGCTTAAGGGAGGGGGGAGGGGGAGATGTGTTTGGTGGTGGGATCACGCTGGAGGTGGCAGAAATGGCGGAGGATGATCCGTTGAATGTGGAGGCTGGTGGGGTGAAAGGTGAGGACAAGGGGAACCCTATCATGGTTCTGGGGAGGGAGGGGAAGGGGTGAGAGCAGAAGTGCGGGAAATGGAACGGACACGCTCGAGGGCTATATCAACCACGGTAGAGGGGAATCCTTGGTTGAGGAAAAAGGAAGACATATCGGAGGCACTAGTTTGGGAGGTGGCATCGTCAGAACAGATGCAGTGGAGACGGAGAAACTGGGAGAATGGAATAGAGTCCTTACAGGAAGCAGGGTGGGAGGAAGTGTAATCCAGGTAGCAGCGGGCTTATAGTGGATGTTTGTCGATAGCCTATCCCCAGAAATGGAGACAGAGAAGTCGAGGAAGGGAAGGGAAGAGTCAGAGATGGACCGTGTGAAGGTGAGGGAAGGGTGGAAATTGGAAGCAAAATGAATTAAATTTTCTAGTTCAGGGCAAGAGCAGGAAACGGCACCAATACAGTCATCAATGTACCGGAAAAAGAGGTGAGAGAGGGGACCCGAGTGGGACTGGAACAAAGAATGATCCACACATCCTACGAAAAGGCAGGCATAGTTACGGCCCATGCGGGTTCCCATAGTAACACCTTTAATTTGGAGGAAGTGAGTGGAGTCAAAGGGGAAGTTGTTCAATGTGAGAACAAGTTCAGCCTGGCAGAGGAGGGTGGTGGTGGATGGGGACTGGTTGGGCCTCTGCTCAAGGAAGAAACGCCTCAGGCCATCCTGGTGGGGGATGGAGGTGTAGAGGGATTGGATGTCTATAGTGAAAAGGAGACGGTTGGGGTCAGGAAACTGGAAACGGTTAAAGTGGCGGAGGGCGTCGGAAGAGTCGCGGATGTAGGTGGGAAGAGACTGGACAAGGGGAAAAAAGAGTCGGGATAGGAAGAAATCAGTTCCGTAGGGCAAGAACAGGCTGAAACGATGGGTCTACCAGGGCAGCCCTGTTTGTGGATCTTATGACTACTGTCAATGCAGGGAGATGTTTTTCTTTACCTACAAGAAGTTGCAGACACTCTTGGCTCAGGTCC
This sequence comes from Squalus acanthias, assembly GCA_030390025.1. Taxonomy (NCBI): domain Eukaryota; kingdom Metazoa; phylum Chordata; class Chondrichthyes; order Squaliformes; family Squalidae; genus Squalus; species Squalus acanthias. Next base: position 85,694,764 of record CM059435.1, read on the forward strand.
TTCCATAAATATCCTCTCAATATGGATTCTTCTGCTTCTACACCAGTCCCGGGCACTTGGCACACCCAGACAGCAGTTCCGACTCAACCCAAAATCAGAGCGTCTGGAGCTCCAGAGATGCGGCCAGCAGGCGCAGCGTGGCAGCAGTGAATAGCCAATTGGCTGCTACCATTTAAAAACGTCAGCCCCGTTCTTCATCTACATAAAATAATGTGCAGCAAAAGGTAGGTCATCTCCAAAGAAACTTTCCTCCCGAGTTGCCAGTGGAATGCTTGGGATATGAACTGTCGATATCGGGAGACTCCTGTTGAAATCGGGAGGATTGGGAACCCTAATTAGCTGATCTCTTGCAATTATATTCAGCAAGTAAGGGCTGTGGGTTGGGGGGGGGGGGGGTGGTGGGAGGAAGAAGTAAGTGGGCAAGGACTCGATTGATGAAAAACTCACTGCAGGGCTTCATATTTAGTAATTGTAAATGCTTACACCAGCTGCATTTCTTTTATTTACGTCTATTATCTCCAACAGTCAGCAATGATTCATATAAACAGTGACATATACTGGAAGGATTTATTCACGTTTGTAGGGAAATTTTGATTAAAAGTTCTGAATTTAAACCAATATATTTAGGCAGAACCTTTTGGTGACACTATTGCAGAGATATTTAGTGAAGAAGTGAAGATGCAACTTAGTTTAATATTTTCCTAACTTTATTTTTACTGTTTAGGGTATGTGTTTTATAGCAAAGGTCAGAAATTTTAAAAAGAGCTAGTACTCCTGTTACAGTGAGTTATTTGTGTTAATATGATATGCAGAGAAAACAAGTTTGTTTATTTATCTACCTACCTGCAGTGGGTAAGGACGATAATATTCATTCACAAAATAGTGTGAAGATCTCTTATAAATATATTTAATCAATCCAGACTGTTCTTCGCCACCTCCTAGTATTGAGAGTCAGCATGGCATTGAGAGCGCTCTGGGGTAGCTACCTGCCCATCCTCTAATCTGGAGAGTGTGCACGTGTGAACAAAATTAGGAATATTCAAGGAAAAAGACCAATCAAGTGGTTTAATCCTTTCACTTTAACATGTGAGTATTGTCTCTATAAGTACATTGATACTGGTGGGAGCTGAACGAATATTTACTGTTTCAATAGAAAACGCTTTTGGAAGTGTTCGTACCTATCAATGTGTTCCATTTCAAATATAGATTACTTTATCTTTCCTGAAGGTTATATCCTTAAAATCTACATATTCCATCAGATTTTGCTGTAACATTGCATCATTGATGGCGGCTGTCCATTTTATTCAGCTGCACTATTTTATTTCTTGGTTGATATCTTGGGAATAAAGGGCTTAAACAATCTTAAAACTTTTGAAATAGGTCATTTGATAGTACAGATGAAATACTATCATTTCATATAGCAATTATCTGGTTCGTGCTCTGCCTACAGCACAAGGCTTACCCATAAAAAACAGGAGTCCCAGGAGCTGAAGCAGTCTTCTTAAAGGGAGAAGGTAGGTTTATGGAAATTATTTTGTGTTTTCATGTACAAGTTTGGTGCATTTTGCTCCATACATTAGTTGATTTTGCTGAGTAGTCCTCCATTTTCCATTTCTCCCCCTACTAATACCTTATTTCATTATTTGATTATTGCTGGCTTTACATCGTCTCTCACAAAAAGGTCATGGGCTTGATATGAAGAGCATTTGTCGATATCAGTGTCTTCAGTTACACTCAGTTAATGTTCAGGTAGTATCTGACCACAGAAATATCATTCTACATGTCAATGGCCATTCTCCAGGAAGCAGCTGTGACATCTACATTATGCTGCATTACACAGTCCCCCATTATCTGAAGGAGAGGAAACATTGGGTGGATGGCTTGTAAGAGAAAAGGTCTAACCTCTGCATCCGTGGCTGCTGACACAACTGAGTAATCTCCCAACAGCAGACAAGCGCCTCGGCCTGGACACATCAGCATAATAAAGTCTTCAAGACACTATAGGTCACGGGGCAAAGTGAGTTTGGCAGCTACTCCATAAGGGCGCTCAACATTTCTTGCAGGTACAACATATTCTTTTTCTCTTTGCTTGGGTCTCCCAAAATGATATGCTGCCACCAGGCCTGGGCAGGAGATTGGGCCATCTCACAAAACATGTATCATGTACTCCTGAGCATGCAGGCCAGCTCTGCAGTCACAGCCAGAGGGCTCAAAGTACCCTCAGCTAGATGAGGCTCTGTTTAAAGTCCACATTTAGAAAGAAAACAAGTGGTGTCTTATCATTTTATGTTTATGTACTAAGGAGGTTAAAGAAATATATTTAACTTTGTTACACTGTTTACTGTTCATTCATCGTTCTTGTGCAAATAAAACCACAATCCTGATTTCTCACTATAAAGTGTGCTTATCCAGTCCACCTTGCAGAGAGTGATGAATCACGTGATGACGCTTGATATATTTCAGTAGCCAGTGTACAGAGTAAAGGGTTTTCTGTTGTGATCCTTAGGTTTTGTTATTGTTTACCTTGACATTGGAAGGAGCCAGAGATGAAGAAGTTGAGGGCAGTGGTGACTGACAGCCACTGGCAAAGCATGCCCACCAGGTCCACTTGGCAGTAGGTCTTCTTCCAGGAGGCTGAAAATGTCTGTGACTACCTGACGCACTGGTGTTCCGACATGTCCAGGAAGCGGAGGTCTGAGTATTTATAGTGGGCCGAAAATTGATCCCCGGACGCGAGAGTACGCACTGCATACTCTCGCGTATTCCCACCCCAATTGCCGGTTTTCTGCATGCCCTGCGCATGCGCTGAAAACCGGCAATTGCTCTTCTGAAAAGGGGGCGGGGCCTGGGTGCATCGCGTGCGCGCTACAGGCTGCGCGCACGCTGTGCACTTCATGCTTTGGACGCGCAGGTAAGATTTTGGAAATGTAAAAAGGAGGAGTAAGACCCGCTTTTAAGAAGGTAAGTAGTGAATTAAGTATTTTTTTGATTTTTTTTTTACAGGTATATCTTTTTTATAGACTTTAAAGACAGGTAAGTTTATTTTTATAACTTTTTAAAAGATTTTAAATTTTTTCAAAAATTTAATTTTTTATTTAAAATGGTTAATTTAATTAACTATACTTATTTTATTAATGTGATGGTTTTTTTTTTTTAAATTTAATTGAGGTTTAGCTGTTATTTTGGGGGGGTGTAAGATTCATAAGTCTCACAGCCATGCTGTGAGACTTATGAATGGAAGATGGTGTGCTGCCATTGGCTCTAACTGAGTCACGTGATCCCACAGCTCGCACGAATTCACTACGCCGCTGGGATACGCAAGCCCAGCACAGCTGATGTCTGGAACATCAATTTCGTGCGAGCTGGATCAGAAAAAGCATAAGCGAGGTGAGACATCGCGGGGAAGGCTTACCCCCGCGGGAACAGAGCGAGATCAATTTCTGGGCCAGTATTGTTTGCCTGTCATTTGATCAGCCCCTGTCATCTCGCCTTACTTTAACTGGCAAGTTCCAGGAAGCCCGGGAAAGCTGTGCACTCAGAGTTGAAGCTCAAATCTGCAGTTGAAACAACTCCTAATTGCCTCTTTTAATTGCTAATCCGTATCTCTCATGGGGGTTTCTCGCACACAGTCGAATGCGCTGCAGTTAAATGCGGAAGTCAGCGGGTTGGAGCCGGCTTCCAAACGCGGACAATTTCAGCGCATTTAACCACCCACCCGCTCCCAAACCCACTCACTCATTGCTGTTAAAATTCCCCCCCTCAGGATTTGAAAGGTTAAGAATTAGCTCCTGTTAAAAGCCACCAGCTATCTTTTGATGTGGAACTAATTTTTTTTTAGATCTTCACTAATATTTTAGAATATTAAAGTAGATTACACCTTTTAGAAAAATACAACTTTCTTTTCCCTCTGGCGGAAAAGGCAATTTGTCAGGTGGGGTGGGACTAGTAATAATGACACTGCTTAATATTCAAAGATACAAAGCATTGTAAAGCAACCTATTGTAGAAAACCATATAGATAACATGAATTGCTGAAGACTAAATTTCCATTGAAAATGGTCTTCAATTTGTCATGGGGGCTGGATTTTAGAAAGAAAGTGACTATGTAAACATTTACACTTCAGAGGTATGTAACTTCAGAGGGAATTTATTTTCCTTTCAAAAGGTATGTAACTTGTGCTGAGGTACTGCCTGCTAGGAGTCAGCAACCCTCCGGTACATTAATCAAGTGGCTCTTCATGAGAGTCTGGACAGTGAGGGTCAGAAAACTATTCACCGTGGGACGGGGCATCACAATGAGCCCAATCATTCCCTCACCTGGCATTCAAATATAGCCATTTAGTGACCCCTGCTTAAAAGTGCACAAGTATTACCCCATGTTAATCAGGAGTACTGAGGCCAACTGTGCTCAACTTTACTGAATTTGCCTAATTCAATCAATATTAGGGATTCAACATGAGACCTTTCTAGTCTGTATGGTTCCACACCATTCAGGCACTGAGCCAACAGGAGCTGGCTGCAAATTATCATCTTTGATGTTCTTTTGTTTAAAAGTTTATGCAAACTGGATGGCACAGTGGGTCACTGTACTTTCACTTCTGGGATCTGGCTTCAAATTCAAGCCAGATTGATGACACGAAAGCCTGTGCTCCCTCACTGAACAATTTAGTTTCAAGTGGGCATAAAGGCAAAGCACAAAACCACTGATAACTACAACTAATTAGTAATCTCACTCAAAGTCCGCAGGATAGTTGGAGGTTGGAACTGATGCCACAAGTCGCACTCTTGAGGCTCCGCATTTAACCAGTGCTGTACCTAATCTGGGAGCATTTGATGCCGACACTGGCGGGTTAATTTTCCAACACTGCACTCCAGGTGAGCCTCACCAGCTGACAGTGTATATTGAAAATTCCAGCATTTGCGCGACACAATTTTCTATTACGTTTCAGATACGCACGCAATGGGTGAGGGTCCCCCACCGGGAATGCAAAGATGGAAAATTACCTCTCTTTGACATGCACAAAGATATCAATGCAGCTTTAAACTATCAGTGACATGCTTTAGACAGCTGATTTTATAAACTCTTAGGTAACTATAATGCTTTGCACCAGCTTGTTAATTTTTGATACTTAAGTGAATAAAAAAAAGCTAAAGTTTAGTAAGCCAAACAATTGTATCAACACATATTTGCTGCAAGCCTGTCTGCTTTACTCTGGCTAGGTTGTGTATGTGCAATGTGCTGTGCCAGTGTGTTAAGATGTAGGTTCATGCTCATGATTCTCCAAAAGGGGGAGCTCCAGATCTTAATCAGTCAGAGGAAGGCACAGAAAAGAATTAATCCATTGCACCTGCCGGCTCAAGAGCAACACTGGGCTAGGTTGAACACAAGTTGCCTAACACTTGAAATGGGGGGAGTGGGGGAAATGAAGGAATTCTATTATATAAAAAATTAAATCTCACTTCACAGATCTGCAGCACAAGAATCCAAATAAATCAGAGCAGGTCAAAACTCCAAAATAAACCAGAGTAATTTCAGATTCACAGATGATCTTGCAGGTCCTTCCCAGAATGATTAATTACCAATGGTGATTTTTACAAAAATATCAAACTATTCCAGTTTTCAGAAAGAATCATTCCAAAGTCATCTGAACCAATTTATTTCTGTGCACTTTACAGTAAATGTTACAAATGATTTTTACTTTAGCAAGCTGCTTTTCCCTTGCATGTAGCACGCAGGAATCATAATTTGGTAATATATCTAGAAGCAAAATACAGGTAAGATTGAAACTCTTAATATGCAGAGTACTAATTCTTCAGTAGCTGCTTTCTTTGAATCACATACCCCAATGTAACCCATTCTTTACAAATCTACATTACAATCTGCTCAGTCAAATAAAGTATTTAAATTTTCCATGAAATGTATTCCAGACAAAGATGCGAACATATTCAGAAAAATTGCTGCAATATTCTAAAGCCCACTTTTGTCTGCCCCCTCCTCCCATGAAATAAAATGTACCATTACTCCACTATCTTGGGCCAATTGTGCATTTAGATCCCTTTGTCCCACATTTCGTGTAGTCCTTATTTCACCTGGCAATTGAAAAAAGAACTTGTGTACGTTTCAGTTGCAAGTTTTTCCAGATTAAAACAAAATTGACAAAGACCAGAGATGCAGAAACTAACCATCCTTTAAGAACTAAATCGAAGAAAAGTTCAAAAGCTTCCATGAAGAGTTCTTAAATGATACCACGCCTAATATTTGCTGATCTGCCTCCAGTAGACCTCCCTGGAAATCTGTTAGTGTGAAATCCAGGCACTGCAGATGACTGACCTGGCATGGAATCAGTTGGGTCAAACTGTGGCCTGAATGGAGGCAATGTCCCTGGCATCGGTCCCGATCCAGGTAAAAAGCGATTAATAGGATCTCCTCTGTAAGGCAGCTGAGGATGCTCATCATATTCTCCTCCGATAATCCCAGGTGGATAAAACTGGCGAGGTTCAAATGGGAAGGGATTGAAGGGGCTGGGCTGACCTGGAAACAAGGGCAAAGCGGGTGGCAAATACAAAGGGATTCTGTGCAGTGCTTTTCTCCTCAGCGCATACCTTTCCTTGTAGAGCTTTAAAAACAATGGTTATGCTGAAGTTAGAACATCTGTACAAATGTAAGGATACATTTAATTTTTTTTTTAATTATCTAATTTTCCCCATTTAACTATCTTAGCTTCCACCCTTGTGCTTTTGCCACATGGCATGCCTCAGCTGAGAAAGCAGGGCAGGCTTTCTCCTCCCAAGTCGGGAAATGTATGAGGCTGGTGCAGGGTGACTTGCTGTGACGGTCCCTCTTTAATGCAAAGGGGGAACAGTATCCCAATTAGGCAAGTTTTCCCAACAATACGACTGAGATTAGGAACTTAATTGCACTAATCAGTACCTACTGCTTGATGGAACAATACAGCAGGAGTGCCCATATCACTTACTTCATAAAGTTTTTTCCTTAAAATTTGAATTCAATGGTACTTTTGTGAGAATCTTCAAGATTATCCTCTGCATCATCATCTTAACAGCACCATACTCTTGTGCCCTTATCATATGACAACAACCTCCTTGCTTTAATTTTCTCTCCTTTTGGTGGTGCCTCATGCTGGTGTGTACTTGAACAGGCACCATCAGCCCTTCAGCACCTTGCCTAACTGGCCATTCTTAATGCGTGAGTCTGAACAGCAACTGTTGGGTTATTCAGCAGGGGGTAGTGGACAGTGCACATGTGAGACAGAGATCAACCCAGCCTTCCCCTCAGCACCTAAACAAATGCACCTAATGGGAGTTGAATGGGAAACTGGGCTCATTTTTTTTCTCCCCTAGCCCACAGAAGTTGAAGCCAATTATGAAAACAAAATAAAAACACACAAACAGCATTACATTCATGCAAACATTTGAATCCCACTCAGTCAATCTTGCACTAATGTGGAGACTTTAAAGTATTACCTCTAATTTCACAATAAAATGTAATTCTTTAAAAGCTCTACTTACTTTCTTCCAGTCATGGCTGCTGGTCCGTGAATCTGTTTCAAAAACAGAAAGTTGGATAATCCTTAACTTAATTTGCAAGTGAAGCAACAGGCAAGTGACAATATATCACTCAGAATGTTTGCTACTTCAAAGCTTGACTGAAGGCTTCACTCAACCAGAAATAAGGCTAATTAAATAGACTGCTGCTGGCATTTAAAAAAAATTTGAGATTTATAATATGCACACAGACCAATAATAAATGATATTCAATTATTTTCTATGAAATAAACAGCAGTTTCCACTTTCTTGACAATATTTTGTGACTGTGGAGGATTTCATCACTGGACTCTGATCACAATGGAATATATTAGGGGGTTGGTAGTGCAACAAATGTTGTATCCAGTCATTTAATATGACAGAGCTATTATGCGTCAGCATCACAAGTAACATTCCTATATATGCATGACACTTGTATGAGTTGTCAGGTACACATCAGCTCAACGGTTGCCTTGATGGGGTCCCCTGAACTGTAAGAATGTTAGCTCACCTCTGAAGTCCCTCAGGTACAGAAATCTCCAAAGTAATTGGTCGTTGATAGCTGTATGAAGATCCCTGCATACCGCCGAGAGAGATAAAATAGAGAATACATCCAGGAGTCGGAAAATTCGCAATTTGAGTTCCAAAGGGAGAACCACAAGACCAAACACATCGGGGAGGTTCAAAGCTGGAAGGGTTTAAGACGTCATTTATAAAACAGTTATTTCTTTGGCATGGTGAAGAAAACTGCATTTCCTCCTTTAATAAAAAAATCAACCTTTCTGACTAAAATTTTAAAATGCAACAACTTGCACCAATATAGCACATTTAATTTAAAACAAAGAAATGAATGTTTAAAGTATAAAATATTAAAGAAAAATGAACAGTAGATAAACTTTGCTACATAAAATTAATAATATTTCTGCACACTTATACCAGATTTAATCACAACCTTTTGTTTCCATACACATTACTGCCACTGAACATTTGAAACTATTTTGTAGTTTATGTCTTTTCACTGATTAAGATGCAATGGAGATTCTCGGCAGAGCAGATCAGGGCATATTTGGTCTGCTGGGAAGCATCAGGTTGCGAAGCCAGCCATATGCCATTAAAATTAACATTCGTTCAGTAACTCATTTTCGAAAAATAATTTCCCAGGAAACTGGTTAAGCTTTCTAAAAGCAATGAGGGACTAGAAAAGGTTCCAAATGGAAATCATTACTGTTGAAGGAGAAAGCATTACTTTCAATGTAAATTAGCATCCCTGTCCCTACCCATCCCACTCCTTCTCATCCCAGGAGATATATTGGGAGGCTGGAAAGAGGCCAAGACTCTTACCTTGTCTGGCACTGGCAAGTAGAGGATACACAAGCTGATCTTTGAACATGCAGGACAGTTTTTGTAGATCTTTATACACATTTGCAGCACTCTCACCTTGCAAAGACAAAAAATTATTGGAAACAATTAGGAATGGTTGAGACGGCAGGGCTTAAATTGTTAAGTCTCTCACAGGTTAGACCAGAAATGCCATCTTTGTTACAACATCATTTCTTGAGAGAGACTGTGTGGCTATGCAACTTAAAACTCAACTTTGAGTCAGGTGTGAGTATTCAGTGTCCCCACATCATATTTGTGAAACTACTCTGCCATACATGAAGTTGGGCAGTTTCATAAGCAGGAGGAAAACAACGAGAAAACCAAGGGTGTGGCAAGAATGAGGAACTTAAAGAAATTACTAGTAAAAAAACAGTACTAGCAAAATTAATGGGACTAAAAGTCGATAAATCCCAAGGACCGGATGACCTACATCCTAGGGTTTTGAAAGAAGTGGCCATTGGGATAGTGGGCGCATTGGTGGTCATCTTCCAAAATTCTATAGATGCTGGAACGGTTCCTGCAGATTGGAGGATAGCAAATGTAACCCCGCTATTTAAGAAAGGAGGGAGAGAGAAAACGGGGAACTACAGACCTGTTAGCCTCACATCAATAGTTGGGAAAATGCTGGAATCTATTATAAAGGATGCAATAACTGGGCACTTAGAAACTAATAGTAAGATTGGGCAGAGTCAACATGGATTTAGGAAGGGGAAATCCTGTTTGACAAACCTATTGGAGTTCTTTGAGGGTGTAACTAGTGGAGTAGACAAAGGGGAACCGGTAGATCTGGTGTATCTGGATTTTCAGAAAGCCTTCGATAAGGTCCCACACAAGAGGTTGGTGAACAAAGTTAGGGCACATGGAATTGGGGGTAATATACTAGCATGGATTGAGAATTGGTTAACAGACAGAAAACAAAGAGTAGGGATAAACGGGTCTTTTTCAGGATGGCAGGCTGTGACTAGTGGGGTACCGCAAGGATCGGTGCTTGGGCCCCAGCTATTCACAATCTATATCAATGATTTGGATGAGGGGGCTAAATGTAACATTTCCAAATTTGCTGATGATACAAAGCTAGTTGGCAGTGTCAGTTGTGAAGAGGCTTCAAGGGGATCTCGACAGGCTCAGTGAGTGGGCGAGAACATGGCAGATGGAATATAATGTGGATAAATGTGAAGTTATCCACTTTGGTAGAAAAAACAGAAAGGCAGAGTATTTCCTAAATGGTGAAAGATTGGGGAATGCAGATGCTCAAAGGGACCTGGGTGTCCTTGTACATGAGTCACTGAAAGTGAATGTGCAGGTGCAGCAAGCCATTAGGAAGGCAAATGGTATGCTGGCCTTCATTACAAGAGGATTTGAGTACAGGAGTAAAGAAGTCTTCCTCCAATTATATAGGGCCTTGGTGAGACCACACCTGGAGTACGGTGTACAATTTTGTTCTCCTTACCTAAGGAAGGATATACTTGCCATAGAGGGAGTGCAACGAAGGTTCACGAGATTGATTTCTGGGATGGCGGGACTGTCGTATGAGAAGAGATTGAGTAAACTAGGCCTGTATTCTCTTGAATTCAGAAGAATGAGAGGGGATCTCATTGAAGCATACAAAATTATTACAGGGCTTGATAGGGTGGATGCTGGGAGAATGTTTCCCTTGGCTGGGGAGTCTGGAACCAGGGGCCACAGCCTCAGGATAAAGGGTAGGCCATTCAGGACTGAGATGAGAAGAAATTTCTTCACACAGAGGGTGGTGAATCTTTGGAATTCTCTACCGCAGAGGGCTGTGGAGGCTCTTTCATTGGGTATATTCAAAACAGAAGTCGATAGATTTCTGACTAGTAAAGGCATCAAGGGATATAGCGATAGGGCTGGTGAATGGAGTTGAGGCAGAAAATCAGCCATGATCTCACTGAATGGTGGAGCAGGCTCGAAGGGCCGAATGGCCTACTCCTGCTCCTATTTCTTATGTTCTTAACTTGGCTGCTATCAACCCAACTTACTCTCACCCTCCAAAAAGGTTTTTAAGCTGTACTTACATTTGTTAACACTTCTCACCCACACAAAAGCCATTTAAATTTTAAAAAAATTTCCCCATGTACAGATGTATTTAAGAAAATATTTTTCCATACTAAAATGATAGTTTTATATAGGGAAGGGAAAGCATGAGCACAAGTAACTACAAGTAACACATTGAAAAGGGCATAGGATGCTAATGTGCTTTTTTATAAAAATCAGAACCGGTTGAGCTCTGGTGAAGGGTTCCATCTGAAACATTAATCTATCTTCCAGCTACTAATTGACATGCTGTGGATTTCTAATCTTTCTTGTTTATTTTATTTCAGATTTTATAATATAGTTAACTCTACATCTGATTTACTCTACTCAAATAATTGAAGCTGATACTTTGAGGAAGTAATGCACCAGGTACTGCAGTACCATAGTTATACCCCCACAACACAGAACTAAGGATCAGAACATCACAAACGTATACGTGCGTATGCACAGACATGAAGACGATGGATGCCAATAACACACCTGCCCAAAGTATTAGGATTGTCAAGGTCCCTCTGACAGACAGCTGCAATGGAGCTCCATAGTACTATGAAAAGATACGTTTTACTGAATCAGATAATCTGACCTCTTACCGATGAAATACTCAAATCAGTAAACATGGAAGGATATGCAAGAGACGAGATGGTAGTGGGTTAGTCCCTTTCACCTCTGAGGCCTAGGTTGAGTCATGTTAGTCTTGACTTTGGCAATTTCTAGTGAGTACAAATCCAGAGTATAAAACTCTCTGTAATTCAGTAGAACTTGACAATCTCATGTGCTGTGCTAGAACGGAGAATGCTTAATGCTGCCACTGGGTACCAAAACGACAAACTGTGGTCTACTATCCAGCACTGACACCCCTCTTATAGATATTCATTTAAAAAGAGACCATAAATTTTTTGCCTCAGCAAAAAGTAAACACAATTTATTCAAGTAATATGTTTATTCCTGTGATTATTTCCCATAACTATGTAATAAAGATATGTACATTCAAAAACCAAGTTTTAAATTCCACCACAGAAATTAAAAACAGAACTTACCCAGTCTATTTAAATAAACATAGTACGTAGGAGACAACTGCACTTTCTTTACACTTTTGACACTCTCGTTGATCTTCAGTGTGGCTATTAAGAGGGAAAACATTCAATGCAATCAGCATATGTTAATGCATTCACAATCAAACTGAAGTATGTTACAGCACTCTTACACTATTCTAACTGTGATTGAGAAACCCTGCGCAAGAATTTTAAAGGGCTTGATGGCAGCATGTTGGAGTATTAATACGTCACTGAGTGTTGGGATGCAAGCCCACTTTCTCTCTCCCTACACCCCCAAAACTGGCGAGTTCCCAATTTTAGTTGCATATCATGGAGAGTTTGCCAGATGCTTATCTACAGGGAAGGATGTTCAGCATGGCCTTGGGAGCAATTGTCTACTCAAAATTGGTGCACAATCCAGGTAGTAAAATGGGCAATGCTGAAACCTCACTAATCTCATTACTTTAAAGCTATAAAGATTAAGGAACGAGGCTTGTAAATAAGGCATAGCTATAAATACTCATTTATAAACTATTCTTTGGTCATTTACTATCGCCTTTTAAAAATTAAAATGACTGTTTCCTTCTTACATGTATTACAGCTTAAACACTTCAACTTGGTTGGCACTTCAGTGCAGCACTGAGGGAGTGCTGCATTGTTGGAGATGCTGTCTTCAGATAAGACATTAAACTAAAACTATATCTGCCTGTTCAGGTGGACTTAAAAGATCTCATTGCACTATTCAAAGTAAAACATGCAGTTCTCCCAGAGTTTTGGTTAACATTTATCCCTCAGACAGCAGTACCAAAACAGATAAACTGGTCATTGATCTCCAGCTGTTTGTAGGCTCGCTGTGCACAAATTCACTTGTAAAGTGCGTTGGGACATCGTGAGGATATGAAAAGCACTATATAAATACCAAGTTCTTTCTTTTAAAAAAAATGCTCTGCTGGCCTTGCTTTCCAGAAACCCCTCAATCTTTGATTGATATGAAATGTCACGGTACCCTCTCACTTCAAACCAGTCACAGAATTCTACTGTTTTGGGGGGGGGGGGGGGGGGGTGTGGAGGAGGAGAAGAGTGGCTATCCCAGTTTCCTCAGTATCCGAGACTGATCTCACTCTGGGGACTAGACCTTTTTTTGAAACATACATTCCACAACTCTTGTATAAGAGCAGAATCAGGTAGGAAGCTGAAATGCTTCATAGCAAGCAGATAAAGCAAGAGAGCAGAACAGAGGCTAATTTGCAACGAAGGAGAATCAGACTTTTTTTTGGACCAATCAAAGGCTTGATCGCCAAAATTAGAAACACAAGGGATTTTTTTTTTTTTTTTTTTAATTCATTCACTGGATGTGGCCATTGCTAGCAAGACCAGCATTTATTGCCCATCCCTAACTGCCCTCGAGAAGGTGGTGGTGAGCTGCCTTCTTGAGCCGCTGCAGTCCGTGTGGTGATGGTACTCCCCAGTGCTGTTAGGGAGGGAGTTCCAGGATTTTGACCCAGCGATGATGAAGGAACAGCGATATACTTCCAAGTCAGGATGGTGTGTGACTTGGAGGGGAACTTGGAGGTGGTGGTGTTCCCATGCACCTGCTGCCCTTGTCCTTCTAGGTGAAGAGGTTGCGGGTTTGGGAGGTGCTGCTGAAGAAGCCTTGGTGAGTTGCTGCAGTGCATCTTGTAGATGGTACACACTGCAGCCACGGTACGCCAGTGGTGGAGGGAGTGAATGTTTAAGGTGGTGGATGGGGTGCCAATCAAGCGGGCTGCTTTGTTCTGGATGGTGTCGAGCTTCTTGAGTGTTGTTGGAGCTGCACTCATCCAGGCAAGTGGAGAGTATTTCATCACACTCCTTACTTGTGCCTTGTACATGGTGGAAAGGCGTTGGGGAGTCAGGAGGTGAGACACTCGCCACAGAATACCTAGCCTCTGACCTGCTCTTGTAGTATTTATGTGGCTGGTCCAGTTAAGTTTCTGGCCAATGGTGACCCCCCAGGATGTTGATGATGGGGGATTAGACAACAGTAATGCCATTGAATGTCAAGGGAAGGTGGTTAGATTCTCTTGTTCTAAAACTAGAAATGCCATTAAACAAGTATGCATGTCTACCCCAGTCTAAAGGTCATGTGAGATAAAACAATACATGACAGCTGGCAAATGAGCGACATATACTCTTTCCAAAGAGCTAGCATGCATTACCATTGACTACAACCAGATTTCCCATTGGGACACAGGTGAGTGTAGCAGACCCATCTTCACACAGGGAGTGATTGTACTGCAGTCTATAGACACCTCCGTTCTTCCATTTCTCAGGCATATAGGCAACCTTCAGTCCGGTACCCTAGGAAAACACAAAGATTTTTTTTGCAAATTATTTTCATCCCCTTCTCGGAGTTCCCAGCAAAAGTTCCAGCTAAGAAGGTGAGCAGGTGACCTGTGCCCAGGCCTCAACCAGTATAGGCGAGAGGTGTGCGAGAGTGACCTAGGTAACTCTTCCTTAGGAAAGAGCTTGGCCTCTACTTGACACCTCCCTTCATATTATACTTCAGGCTGGGGACTTGCCAAGTGTAGAACAGTTGATGCACCACATATTACCATTCCATGATACAGCCAGCAGCACTACGTTACAGCCCACCTGATATGGTAGCTTCAAAATCCTGTATGTTGGACACAGGGTAAGTTACCCTCCACTCAAATTTTCCCATCAACCTCGAACCAACCAACAATTTAAGGGTGGAAATGAGGTGGGAACTAGCCACCGAGTCTGCTATGCATTCCTGTAGAGTAGTGGTCATGTTCACTTAACACACAAAAGGTTCCTGTAATAACTAGAGCAACTTTCCTCCTAAAGTGCGCTGGCGTGTGGCCGTGCATCGATCAGGAGGTCCCACGCAGGCCGCTCACCAGCTGTTGCCGCTGGCAAAGATGCTGCACAGCAAATTTAAAGGGACTGCGTGTGGAAAAAAAAAATTAGAGGGAACATTGAACCAGATTTCCCATCCAAATCGAATGGAAGCTAGTGAAAATGTGTGTGTCAGACTGCAGAATCATACAGCACAGGAGGTCGTCATTCGGCCCATCGTGCCTGTGCCTGCTCTTTGGTAGAGCTAGCCAATTAGTCTCAATCCCCCAGCTCTTTCCACATCACCCTGCAATTTTTTTCCTTTCAAGTATTTATCCAATTCCCTCTTGAATGTTACTATTGAATCTGCTTCCACCACCCTTTCAGGCAGTGCATTCCAGATCACCACAAGTCGCTGTGTATAAAAATGTTTCCTCATGTTGCCTCTGGTTCTTTTGCCAATCACCTTGAATCTGTGTCCTCTGGTTACCGACCCTTCTGCCACTGGAAACAGTTTCTCCTTATTTACTCTATCAAAACCATTCATGATTTTGAACACCTTTCAAATCTCCTCTTAACCTTCTCTGCTCGAAGGAGAACAACCCCAGCTTCTCCAGTCTCTCCACATAACTGAAGTCCCTCATCCCTGGTACTATCCTAGCAAATTTCTTCTGCACCCTCTCCAAAGCCTTGACATCCTTCCTAAAGTGTGGTGTCCAGAATTGAACACAATACTCCATCTGAGGCCTAACCAGTGTTTTATAAAGGTTTAGCATAACTTCCTTGCTTTTGTACTCTATGGGCTGGATTTTGAATGACCCATGGAGTCGGGTTTGGAGGCGTGTGGGGGGTTAAATTTGCGGGGTCGGGGTTTCCGACCCCATCCCGACTCCACGCAATTTTGACATAATCAGTCGCGGGGTTCCCGACTGCGTCCCGCCTTCAAGAGGCGGGAGAGGCCATTAAAGCCCTTAACAAGCTGTAAATTGGCTCTGTAATGCCATTTTGAAACGCTGTAGCTAGTTTAACCCTCTTCTGACGTGAAGCACGCCTGGTGTGAAACACTCCAGTGAAACCTGGCGGGAGCACAAGTGGACAGCTGACTATCGGCTGCAGGTCCACTATTACAACAGAGATGTGATGAAGGTAGTAGTGGTATTAGGTCTGAACGTCGCCTCTGATGCTGCTGCATTGAATGTCTTCAGAGACTGCCTGGGAGGACTTGCTTGGGAAAAAAATTCATTCATTCTCTCTCTCGTCTCTGAGACTAGGCAGTCAGCAATGATGACATTATCAGAGGCGACTTTCAGACTGAAAACAATAATTAGTTCATGGGTTCCCACATGCTACAACTCAATTGCCCAATTAAGTGAAAATTGCATCAGGCATCCACATTAATCTGGAGTCGGGGGGGAAAACACGAAATGCGGATTACACGACCCCAACCCGACCCCAAGACAAAATCCAGCCCTATGCTTCTATTAATATAGCCAAGAATCCCATGGGCTTTTTTACCAGCCTTCTCAACTTGTCCTGCCACCTTCAAAGATTTGTGTACAAACACCCTCAGGGCTCTCTGTTCAACTGGGTGGGAAGTTTGTGAACTTGAGCTCATAATCTGGAGTAACCATCCGGTGCAGTGAAGGGAATGCTGCATTGTTGGGAGTTGTTGTCCTGCGAATAAGACATCAGTGTGGCCCCCCATCTACCCCTCCCAGTGCTTCAGGTGCCTGTTAAACACCCCATGGCACAATTTAAAGAGGAGCAGGGAGTTATCTTCGTGTCCATGCCAACATTCTTCCACCGAATATCACCAAAAAAAAACGCTAACCGGGCATTCATCTCACTGTTCTTTGTGGTACATTGTTGGTACAAAAAAGCTGCAGTGTTTTGTCAACAGTCACTGCACTTCTCAGGCAAGTCATTCTTTAAAGTAAAGACATTTTGACATGAAAAGGTAAAGAACAAACAAACTTGCATTTATATACTGCCTTCCACATCCTCACGACATCCTAAAGCACTTTACAGCCAATTAATTGCTTTTGAAGTGTAGTTCTGTTGTTTTGCAGACAAATGTGACAGCCAATTTGCACATAGCAAGATCCCACCAACAGCAAAAAAAAAAATGACCAATTCATCTCTTTTTTGATGTTCTAATCTGGGGATAAATGTTGGCTAAGACACTGGGAGAACCCTTTTACTCTTTGACTCGTGGTTTGGGATCTTTTACAAGGGTAGCTTCTATAATTGTTTAAACCAAAAAAAATGGAAGAAGTTTTCAATGTCTTGTGGAATGAATACACTGCTAGAAAACAGCACAGGTACGGGTCATCTCTGTCCACTCAAAGGTAGGGATTCATTTTAAAATAGAGAAAACAAAAAAAAAATCCAGAGAAAAAAGGGACGGGGAGAGATAGAGATAGGTAGATAAAGGTGAAAATTACATCTGCAAGATGTTCAGAATAGAGTGGGAGATGGACATGGGGCTTAAATTGTCAATTAGAAAGCATATTTATTTTAATTGGTCAACTGCTCCAAAAGTTTGGACACCAATGATGTAAGGCATGATTCTGTACTGTACATAACCAGATCACACATTGAAAGGCCAAGGGGAGATTTAATTGAGGTGTATAAAATTATATGGGGCCTAGATAGAGTGGATAGGAAGGATCTATTTCCCTTAGCAGAGAGGTCAATAACCAGGGGGCATAGATTTAAAGTAATTGGTAGAATGATTAGAGGGGAGTTGAGGAGAATTTTTTTCATCCAGAGGGCGGTGGGGGGTCTGGAACTCATTGCTTGAAAGGGTGGTAGAGGCAGAAACTCTCACCACATTGAAAAGGTACTGGGGTATGCACCTAAAATGTTGTAACCTACAAGGCTACGGACCAAGAGCTGGAAAGTGAGATTAGGCTGGATAGCTCTTTTTTGGCCGGCGCAGACACGATGGGCCGAATGGCCTCCTTCTGTGCCGTAAATTTCTGCGTTTCTATAAGAAATTTCATGTCACTCTCAGATTGTTTACCTGTGGAATGTATCCTGCCTCCAGCATGAGGAGGTGAAGCACTACAATCAGAGCATCCTTTGGGTTGGTGCACTCAGCAGAGTGATACAGTGTTTCTAATGAATGCGGCACCTTCCCATCAACTGCTTCACTGCACAGCATTGGCTCATATGGATATTTTGCTGTGGTTTCTTCAAATGTCACAGACAACTCGTCAGACGATGAACTCTGGAGGCTTGCTTCGGGCTGCTGATATGCATGAGAGTCAATCTCATGACTGGACTCAAGTCTATTCCCGCCATTCACAAGGAGCTGATTCTGAGCAGTATTGGAGCATGATGGCTGCTCTTTAACATTCAAGTCTGACACTGAGCCAGAGGCAGAGGCAGAAGAGGAATCGGGCAGTATTAAGCAGATCAAATCCCCAGAGACTATTCCTATGGACTTCACGGTTTGCTGGTCGTCAGTCAGAATATCTTTTCCATTTAAACTGATGTTGAACTGGGTAGCAGAACTGTAAAGCAAAAGTGGAGAACAGTTTCAAAATTTAAATCAGAGAGCTGCAAAATTCTAACTTGCTGCATAAATATAAAAGATACATACAGAATTTTACTGCATTTTTTTTTGCAAATTAAAGAACGTATATTTCCTGTACCCCCCACCAAAAAAAAAAGTCAATACTGCAGAACCTGGCACAGTACAGAATACATCCACAGATCCTACCTCACTATCACAATAGTCACATCATCTCACTTTACTCATCTCACAATTTATGAAAACTAAAAAAGGAGTTATTTAATAAAAGCTACAGAATACACAGAATACATAACATTGAAAGAATTAGTCTTGGGCAGGAAGTTAAAGGATGTTAGCAAATTTCTGTTTAGTTGCCATTTGTAAACTGTCCAAGTTTAAGTTATTAGAAATGATCGACTTAATTGCCGCTTGTAATGGAGTGTCAACCATCTATTATTCTGCTAATATTCCATTAATAACACCAAAAACAAGATGCATAAGAGATGTCGAAAAGAAACCGACATAATAATTTCTCAATTTTTCTCTCCTTTCAATTTTCTTCCACCTCATAAATGCGATAGCAGACCTCTCTTACATCAGTCTGGACAATGATATTACATTGAGTGTACAGCACAGAAACAGGACATTCGGCCCAACTAGTCTATGCTAGTGTTTTTGCTCCACACGAGCCTCCTCCCACCCTACTTCATCTAACCCCATCAGCATACCCTTCTATTCCTTTCTCCTTCATATGCTTATCTAGCTTCCCCTTGAATGCATCTATGCTGTTCATCTCAACCACTCCCTGTGGTAGTGAGTTCCACATTCTAACCACTCTTTGGGTAAAGAAGTTTCTCCTGAATTCCCGATTGGATTTATTAGTGACTATTTTATATTTATGACCTCTAGTTTTGGACTCTCCAAGTGGAAACATTTTCTCTAAGTCTACCCTATCAAACCCTTTCATTATCTTAAAGACCTCTATTGGGTCGCCCCTCGACCTTCTCTTTTCTAGAGAAAAGAGCCTCAGCCTGTTCAGCCTTTCCTGATAAGTATATCCTCTCAGTTCTCGTATCATCCCTGTGAATCTTTTTTGCACCTTCTCCAAAGCCTGTATGTCCTTTTTATAATGTGGATAGTAATCCAAGTGTGGTCTAACCAAGGTTTGATACAAGTTTAATGTAACTTCTCTGCTCTTCAATTATATCTCTCTAGAAATAAACTTTAGTGATTGGTTTGCGTTTTTTTTAAAATGGCCTTATTAACCTGCATCGCTACTTTTAGTGATTTGTGTATCTGTACCTCTAGATCCCTTTGCTCCTCTACCCCATTCAGACTTTTATTATCCAAGCAGTATGTGGCCTCCTTATTCTTCCTACCAAAATGCACCACCTCATACTTATTTATGTTGAAATTCATTTGCCAGTTACACGCCCATTCTGCAAGTTTATTAATGGCTTCCTTTCTTTTGTCGCATTGTTCCTCTGTATTAATTACACCTCCCAATTTGGTGTCATTCGCAAATTTTTAAATTGTACGTCCGATTCCGGAGTAAAAAAATTAATGTAAATTGTGAACAATGGTCCTAACACCGATCGCTGTGGAACACCACTTCCCACCTTTTGCCAGTCTCAGTAGCTGCCCTTAACCCCATCACTCTTTTTTCTGTTTTATAGCCAGCCTGCTATCGATTCTATCACCTGACTCCACATGCTCTGACCTTAGCAATGAGCCTACTATGCGGTGCTTTATCGAAGGCCTTTTGAAAGTCCAAATATATTATATCTACTGCATTACCCATGTCTACACTTTGTTAATTAAATAAGGTTGGCCAAGCATGACTTTTTCCCTTTTGAAATCTGTGCTGACTACGATTATATTTTCAGTTTCTAGATGTTTTTCTATTGCAGCTTTTAGCAAACATTTCATTATCTTTCCTACTACTGACGTTAAGCTAACTGGTCTATAGCTCCCTGGACTTGCTCGATCTCCCTTTTTAAATATAGGAATAACATTAGCTGTCTGCCAGTCTTCTGGCACTACTCCCTTTTCTAATGCATTGTTATATATATATGTAATAGTGCCTCTGCTCTCTCTTCCGTAACTCTTAATATGCACAGGTGCAATCCACCCGGACATGGGGTTTTATCCTCTCGAAGTTTGATTAGTTTAGCAATTATCTCCCCCTCTCGATCTTAAATGTCTTTATATCGTTTTTGATTTCTTCTTCTAATGTCATGCCCACCTTGTTAGTTTCCCTGGTAACTACTGAGGCGAAAGTATTCAATATTTCTGCCATTACCTGCGAGTTTATCTTGTGTATCCTTTAGTGGCCCCATTCCTATCCTGATTTTTCATTTTGTTATTGATGTGTCTGTAGAATACTTTACTATTTCTTTTTATATTCCTCGATAATTTAATTTCATAGTTTGCCTTCCTAATTGTTCTTTTTACTTCTTTCCTAACCGCTTCGTATTTTCTTTTGTCATCCTCTCCTTTACTGTATGTAAAAAATGAGAAGTCGCACAACACCAGGTTATAGTCCAACAGATTTATTTAATTTTACAAGCTTACGGAGCTGTTCGCTCCTTCTTCAGGTAGAGTAGCTGTGAGAGAATCTCCCAGAATTCACAATATAAACACAGAAAAAAATCTATTCAAATCTTTCCCTACATCAAAGACACACTAAGAGCACAGCCAAGACAATGAGATGTGTCCCAGGGGGTCCAACGTGTCAAAACACCTGCTGGCTGCATATCCTCTCCATTTGTGTTAGTCTTTTTAAAACAAAACCTGGAAAGACCGGCCATGATGTCAAGTCACGTTCTGTATCGTGACATGAACCCGGTATCGCGATTGAGGCCATCCTCATGAGTGCGGAACTTGGCTATCAGTTTCTGCTCTATGATTTTACTGTATGTATGTAGTGTATGCCTTTTTCTTTAGTTTCAAATTTACCCTGATCTCTTTATTCATCCATGGTGTTTCATTATTGACTAGTTTGTTCTTTTTTATATTTCTCCTGAACTCTATTGATCGCCATTTTAAATATTTCCCACTGCTGTTCTATCTCTTTGTTAACATTTTTTTTTCCAGTTTACCTTCCCTAGTTTCATTCTCATCCCCATAATCATTATTTTAAATCTTATGATGTTATGATCCAGTAGTGATTCCTTTCTTGTTGGGCTTCTTACACGTACTGGGTAAGAAAGGAGTCCTGAACACGCTGTAAAAGCTTCATTCTCTTTTCCCCTTTCCCTACCTCTTGCCAGTTTATTTGGGGTAGTTGAAATCTCCCATGATTATTATTTTACTCATTTCATAGATTTTTCTACACATTTCTTCCTTCACTTCCCTTCCACTATTAGGTGGTCGAAAGATTACCCCTATTAACATGATCGATCCCTTCTCATCCTTTGTCTCAATCCATATGCATTCAGTTTCTATCTTAATGTTGGTTATGCCCCATTTTTCTACTGCCATTATGCTATCACGTGTACAGTCACAGATTGTTTGATTCTGTACAGACCAGGGACGAAACATGGAACCTTCCTGGTCTGTGTAGCTCAGTACCATGCCTCATTAAACATTTACATGTAGACATTGGGAACTCACATTACATGATTTTCAAACCTTTCTCAGAAGACCACTGTGGCTACATATTTAACAAAATACAATCTTAAATAAGCATTTTGCTATATTTTCCAATGTCGAAATATAATTACTACTTATTCTGATTTTTCTCTCACAAACATTAAAGTCGAGTCTCACAGGCAATGTTCAGCTAACCCATAACATTTCATCAAACACAACTTCAAAATAAGAGAAAAGCTGGAAACACTTAACAGGTCTGTCAGCATCCGTAGAGAGAACAGACATGTTAACATTTCAGGTATACAGTCTTCATCAGAACTGGGAAAAATTATGAACTGGATTTAAAAAGGAAAATGACTTGTAAAGTGTTTAAAAGGAAAAAGGATTTTCACTATTCCCTCTGGTCTCCCTCTCGGACTCCAAAAAGATTGGAGCAAGCACCTCAGCTTCATCCTCCTACGCCCCCAACTCAACAGATTCTGAAATTGGCACAATGTTGAGCTCTTCTTCCGCCACTTTGACCTCTATACCTACGTTTTTGCCCAGGTAGCTTCCCCCACAACCTGTATGGCAGAAGGACCTATACCTTGCGGAGGCTGAATGCCAACTCTGAGAACTCCTATCTTCCCCTTGACCATGACCACATTACTGAACATCAAGCTATAATTTTCCAGGCCAATACTGACCTCATGTCCTCTCCAGATCTTCCCCGCACTGCCTCCAGTCTCAGCTCTTCAATCCTACAGAGTCCACTTCCACCTCCTCCCTCCAAGATACATAAACTGTACTGACGGAATACTGCACTGTCAGAGGTACCATCTTTCGGATGAGGCGTTAGGACAGATGGGGCCCCGGTTTCTCAGGTGGACGTAAAAGAACCCATGGCACTATTCGAAGAGGAGATGGGGAGCTATCCCGATGTCTTGGCCAATATTTATCTTTCAACCAACGCCACTAAAACAGGTTATCTGGTCATTTATCTCATTGCTGTTTGTGGGACCTCGCTGTGCGCAAATTGGCTGCCGCATTTCTCTATATTACAACAGTGATTAATTCGTCGAAAAGTGCTTTTGGATGTCCGGAGGCCGTGAAAGGCGCTATATAAATGCAAATCCTTGCCTTTAAGTGAACACATTTCCGAACATCTCCATTCTGTCAAATATGACTAAAACTCTGTCGTTCGTCCCTTCCATTTCCCATTCCACTCCCACTTTGACCACTCTGTCTTTAGCCTCCTACTGAGACTATTTAAGGCTCAGCGCAAACCCGAGGAACAGCGCCTTAAATCAAATAGTCACTTTGCAGTCCTCTAGCCTTAACTTTTAATAACTTTAATCTTCACTGTAGCTCCCATTTCTTTACAGCAGGAGATGCTGGCAATGTAGGATGGATGTCTCAGCATTCCTGGATGTTTGGGGAAAGGCAGGTTGCCAAACTGCCTTGGGGAAGGGTACTCCATGGGAACACTGTGCTGGCGGGGCAGTTTGCACACTTGGTGTCAGTCTGCTTTTTTCTTCTCAGGCAACCTGTTCCACTTTGCCAACTTTTCCGGTTTCCATTTCAGACCTGCCTCACCTCAATTGCCACCGCCTCAGCTATTCACATGTCCGGAGTCTCTGAAGTGTCTTTAATTTATTTCATTATGCTGCTTCCTATTAGTTCATGTTAATATCACCAACTATTTTGCCAGCTTCCATTTTCCTTTTATGCACTTTACAGGTCATTCTACACATACTTCGCTCGTATGCATGTTTTTTTGGTTTTCTTCCCCCTTTCCTTTGCGCTGCCCCTGTTTAAATGCGGTTCGTCTTCAATTTTTTTCCCAGTTCTGATGAAAGATTACATCAAACATTAAAAATTAGGGAAAAGCGGCATCCAATTTGCACACAGCGAATTCAAAGACTGCTGCCATCAACCCTGAACAGGAGCAGCACTGCCATTCTTAATGTAAGCAGGTTTGAGCGGAGTGTTCTCTGACCCTATTTCACAGTTTACTGGCAGATATGACAGGCTTGCCATCAAATCTGTCACTCCAGCTGATCTGTAGAGAGGTGAGAATATCTGGGTGAGAAGTATGCTCCAGCAATTTGAAGAAAATTTTAAATCAAATCAACAACTTGCATTTAAAGTGCCTTTAAAGTAGAAAACCTCCCAAGAAGCTTTAGAGGCATAAGCAAAAAAAGTCAAGTGTGTTTAAAAGTACTCTGCTCATTAGCCTCCCAACAGCCCTTTTCTTGTAGACAACAGAAGACCTTTTTTCCCCCCCAATAATGAATCTCAATTAAAAGTAACTTCAGAGACCTGGGATTTGGCAAAATGCATTTGAGCTGAATCATACAATGCAATCTCCACCAGAACAAAACAGAATAATTTTGGTAACTTTCCTTAAACACTAGCAGATTTCCATTGATATTAATCAAGTAGAGTCTAGTACCTAGAGTACAATTTTGATGTTTACTGTGGCCACAATCATTAGAAATTACAACATAGCTTTTCTGGGCTTTAATGCTATTTAGCAAATGCAAATGAAGAATTTTCCAAACATCTTACAAGTAGCTATCTGCTCATAAAGACGCCATTAAACATTAAATTTCAAACTATTTTAATACACTATAGCAACATAGAAGATAGGAGCAGGAGTAGGCCATTCGGCCCCTCGAGCCTGCTCCGCCACTTAATGAGATCATGGCTGATCATCCAAATTCAGTACCCTGTCCCTGCTTTCTCCCCATATCCCTTGATCCCTTTAGCCTTAAGAAATATATCTAACATATATCTAACTCCTTCTTGAATACATTTAATGAATTGGAATCAACTGCCTTCTGTGGTAGAAAATTCCACAGGTTCACCACTCTCTGGGTGAAGAAATTCCTCCTCATCTCAGTCCTAAATGGCTTACCCCTTAACCTTAGACTGTAACCCCTGGTTCTGGACTCCCCCGCCATCGGGAACATCCTTCCTGCATCTAGTCTGTCTAGTCCTGTTAGAATTTTATAAGTTTCAATGAGATCCCCTCTCATTCTTCTAAACTCTAGCGAATACAAGCCCAATCGTCCCAATCTCTCTTCATACGTCATTCCTGCCATCCCAGGTATCAGTCTGGTGAAACTTCGCTGCACTCCCTCCATGGCAAGAACATCCTTCCTCAGATAAGGCGACCAAAACTGCACACAATACTCAAGGTGTGGTCTCACCAAGGCCCTGTACAACTGCAGCAAGACATCCTTGCTCCTGTACTCGAATCCTCTCACTATGAAGGCCAACATACCATTTGCCTTCTTAACCGCCTGCTGCACCTGCATGTTTACCTTCAACGACTGGTGCACAAGGACTCCCAGGTCTCGTTTCACTTCCCCTTTTCCCAATCTATTGCCGTTCAGATAATAATCTGCCTTCCTGTTTTTGCCACCAAAGTGGATAACCTCGCATTTATCCACATTATACTGCATCTGCCATTCATCTGCCCAATCACCCAACTTGTACAAATCATACTGGAGTTTCTCTGCATCCTCCTCACAACACACACGCCCACCCAGCTTTGTGTCGTCTGCAAACTTGGAGATATTACATCTAGTTCCCCTGTCTAGATCATTAATATATATTGTGAATAACTGGGGTCCTAGCACCGATCCCTGCCGTACCCCACTAGTCATTGCCTGCCACTCGGAAAGAGACCCGTTTATTCCAACTCTTTGCTTCTTGTCTGCCAACCAGTTCTCTATCCAAGTCAGTACCTTACCCCCAATCCCATGTGCTTTAACTTTGCACGCTAATCTCTTATGCGGGACCTTATCGAAAGCCTTCTGAAAGTCCAAATACACCACATCCACTGGTTCTCCCTTATCTATTCTACCAGTTACATCCTCAAAAAATTCCAGCAGATTAGTCAAGCATGATTTACCTTTTGTAAATCCATGTTGACTTTGTCCGATCCTGTCACTGTTTTCCAAGTGCTCTGCTATTACATCTTTTATAATGGACTCTAGCATTTTCCCCACTACCGATGTCAGGCTTACCGGTCTATAATTTCCCGTTTTCTCTCTACCACCTTTTTTTAAAATAGTGGGGTTACATTAGCTACCCTCCAATCCATGGGAACTGTTCCAGAGTCTATAGAATTTTGGAAGATGACCAGCAATGCATCTACTATTTCTAGGGCCACTTCCTTAAGTACCCTAGGATGTAGATTATTAGGCCCTGGGGATTTATCGGCCTTCAATCCCGTCAATTTCCCTAACACCATTTCCCTACAAATACTGATTTCATTCAGTTCTTCCCTCTCATTAGACCCTATGTTCCCCGACATCTCTGGGAGGTTATTTGTGTCCTCCTTTGTGAAAACAGAACCAAAGTATGTATTTAATTGGTATGCCATTTCTTTGTTCCCCATTATAAATTCCCCTGATTCTGACTGCAAGGGACCTACGCTTGACTTCACCAATCTTTTTCTCTTCACATATCTATAGAAGCTTTTACAGTCAGTTTTTATGTTCCCTGCAAGCTTACTCTCATATTCTATTTTCCCCCTCTTAATTAATCCCTTTGTCCTCCTTTGCTGAATCCTAAACTGCTCCCAATCCTCAGGTTTGCTGCTTTTTCTGGCCAATTTATATGTCCTCTCCTTGGATCTTATGCTATCCCTAATTAGCCACGTTGAGTCACCATTTTTGTTTTATTTTTATGCCAAACAGGGATGAAGAAATTCTGTAGTTCATCCATGCGATCTTTAAATGTTTGCCATTGCCTATCCACCGTCACCCCTTTAAATAACGTTCCCCAATCCATCCTAGCCAATTCGCGCCTCATACCATCGTAGTTTCCTTTATTTAAATTCAGGACCCTAGTCTCTGAGTCAAATACTTCACTCTCCATCTTAATGAAGAATTCTATCATATTATGATCGCTCCTCCCCATGTAGATTTAAAAGAATTTATGTTGCCAATCATTTAAAACCCTTGTTCAGTTGCAGTGAAATCTGAGAGTTCCAATACTACAGCTTTCATTTACATAGTGCCTTTACTGTAGAAAACTATCCCAAGGTGTTATCAGAGGTGCAAGGGAAAAAAAATGGATATTGAGCCAGAGGAGGAGAAATCAAGAAGGGCATTGGGGGAGGGGGGGCAACCTAAAGCTTGGTTTGAAGGAGGATCTTAAGGAAGAAGCCTGTTTATGTCTTCCTGTATTTTGGTGCAGTCCTTCACATTATTAGCTATAGGTAAGGCATTTGGGGAGAGCTAACAAGGCAAGGGAATACACAATAAATGATAGGATACTGACAAGTGTAGAGGAAGAGAGGGATCTTGGAGTGCATGTCCACAGATCCCTGAAGGTAGCAGGACAGGTAGATAAGGTGGCTAAGAAGGCATACGGGATACTTCCCTTTGTTAGCCAAGGCATAGAATATAAGCAGGTGGAGGATGGTGACAAACTTTTGAGGGCAGCTGAATTTGAGGACACTACTCCATAATCCCTCACGGTTGACAGTGTCGAAGGCCTTTGTGAGATCAAAGAAGGCCATGTACAGTGGTTGGTGCTGTTCCCTGCATTTCTCTTGTAATTGACGTGCGGTGAAGATCATGTCCATTGTGCCCATTAGTGGGCAGAATCCGCATTGCGACTCTGGGAGGAGCTCTTCGGCCACTGGGAGAAGGCGATTGAGGAGGATTCTTGATGACTTTCCCTGTGGCAGACAGCAGGGAAACTCCTCTGTAATTACCGCAATCGGACTGGTCACCTTTCTTGAAGATGGTCACAATTACGGCGTCTCTGAGATCCCCTGGCATGCTCTCCTCCTTCCAGATAAGAGAAATGAGTTCATGAATTTGCGCCAGTAGTGCTTCTCCACCATGCTTTAGTGCCTCGACGGGGATTCCATCTGCTCCTGAGGCCTTGCTGTTCTTCAGTTGTCGGATGGCCTTTTCAACCTCATGCCCGGCTGGGGTTCTGCTGAGATGATGGCGGGTAGCATGCTGCAGGATGGAGTTGAGGACACTCGCGTCGAAGACAAAGTCTCGGTTAAGGAGATCTTCGAAGTGCTCCTTCCAGCGGGCACTGACTGCCTCTCTGTCCTCGGTGCCTGCTTCACGACGACATGCAAGCCGTGATCCTGACCAACGGTTCCACCACAGACCCAATTCACGTACGAACTGGGGTCAAGCAAGGCTGTGTCATCGCACCAATGCTCTTCTCGATCTTCCTTGCTGCAATGCTCCATCTCACCCTCAGTAAGCTCCCCGCTGGAGTGGAGCTAATTTACAGAACGGGAAACTGTTAACCTCCTTCGCCTCCAGTCCAGATCCAAGGTCGTCCCATCCTGTGTCGTCGAATTACAGTATGCAGATGACGCTTGTGTCTGCGCTCACTCGGAGGTCGAACTCCAAACCATCGCCAACACCTTCACCGAAGCGTACGAGAGCATGGGGCTTACACTAAACATCCGTAAGACAAAGGTCCTCTACCAACCTGCCCCCGCCACACAGTACTGCCCCCCAATTATCAAAATCCACGACAAGGCCTTGGACAACGTGGACCACTTTCCATACCTCGGGAGCCTACTGTCAACAAGGGCAGACGTCGATGACGAAGTCCAACACCGCCTTCAGTGTGCCAGTGCAGCCTTCGGTCGCCTGAGGAAGAGAGTGTTTGAAGACCAGGACCTCAACCCCGGCACTAAGCTCATGGTCTACAGAGCAGCAGTGATACCCATCCTCCTGTATGCCTCAGAGACATGGACCATGTACAGCAGGCACCTCAAAGCACTGGATCCTGCAAATTCATTGGCAGGATAGGCGCACCAATGTCAGTGTTCTCGCTCAGGCCAACATCCCCAGCATTGAAGGTTTGACCACGCTCGATCAGCTCCGATGGACGGGTCACATCGTCCGCATGCCCGATACGAGACTCCCAAAACAAGCGCTCTACTCGGAGCTCCGGCACGGCAAGAGAGCCCCAGGTGGGCAGAGGAAACGCTTCAAGGACACCCTCAAAGCCTCCTTGAAAAAGTGCAACATCCCCACTGACACCTGGGAATCCCTGGCCCAAGACCGCACAAAGTGGAGAAGAAGCATCCGAGAAGGCACCGAACACCTCGAGTCTCTTCGCCAGGAGCAAGCGGAAGCCAAGCACAAGCAGCGCAAGGAGCGCACGTCAACCCAAGCACCCCACCCACCCGCCCCTTCAACCACCGTCTGCCCCACCTGTGACAGAGACTGTAGCTCCCGCATTGGACTCATCAGTCACCTGAGAACTCATTTTTAATGTGGAAGCAAGTCACCCTCGGTTCCGAGGGACTGCCGAAGAAGAAGAAGAATATAAGAGCAGGGAGGTTATGCTTGAACTGTATAAAATACTAGTTAGGCCACAGCTCGAGTACTGCGTACAGTTCTGGTCACCACATTACAGGAAAGATGTGATTGCACTACAGAGGGTACAGAGGAGATTTACGAGGATGTTGCCAGGACTGGAGAATTTTACCTATGAGGAAAGATTGGATAGGCTGGAGTTGTTTTCTTTGGAACAGAGGAGGCGGAGGGGAGACTTGATTGAGGTGTATAAAATTATGAGGGGCCTAGATAGAGTGGATAGGAAGGACCTATTTCCCTTAGCAGAGAGGTCAATAACCAGGGGTATAGATTTAAAGTAATTGGTAGAAGGATTAGAGGGGAGTTGAGGAGAACCTTTTTCACCCAGAGGGTGGTGGGGGTCTAGAACTCACTGCCTGAAAGGGTGGTAGAGGCAGAAAACCTCATCACATTTAAAAAGTACTTGGATATGCACTTGAAGTGCTACAACCTACAAGGCTACAGACCAAGAACTGGAAAGTGGGATTAGGCTGGATAGCTCTTTTTCGGCCAGCACAGACACAATGAGCCGAATGGCCTCCTTCTGTGCCATAAATTTCTATGCTTCTATACCCCCCCCAATTTTGTATAATGTCCAAATTTCAACATGGGTGCAGAAATTCCGATCCCTACGGGTGTGTACGCGCTGTGTACTCACCCGTAGGGACATCGGAAATGCCGGTTTCAGGCATGCACTGGAAACCGGCATTTCCGATCTGTCAAGAAAGCTCTTACAATTCTTGCGCCTGGTAAAAGCGTAAGGCCTGCTTTTACCAGGATAAGAGTTGAAAAAAGTTAAAAGAAAATGTTTTCCACTGATTTATCATTTAAAAATACTTTAAAGAAAGGTAAGTTTATTTTTAGCCCCATTAAAAACTTTAATTATTTTTTTCAAAAAATAAATTTGTTTAAAATACTTAATTTATTGTAATTTAAAGTCATTTTAAAAATGTGATTTAAAAAAAAATGTATTTAAAGTTTTACTATGTTTTGGGGGTGATCTCTATTCATATATTTGATAGGTCTTCCTGTCAAATGTATGAAAGGAGATTCCCTTCTCTGAACCGCCTGCGCCTCTGGGATACGTGGGCCCTGCGCACCGGCAGTTTGGAGAGGCCCAGCAGCGGAACTCGGCACCTCCTGGGAGCCCTCCGGTCTTGGCGCAGATTTTTCCAGATCGCAGCCCTCCGCCTGCGATCGGAATTTCTGGGCCCATACCTCCAATTCCTTGGGTCCAAATCATTTATGCATACGGCAAACAACAGTGGTCCCAGCACACATCACTATGGAACAATGGCCCAGAA
This sequence comes from Squalus acanthias, assembly GCA_030390025.1. Taxonomy (NCBI): domain Eukaryota; kingdom Metazoa; phylum Chordata; class Chondrichthyes; order Squaliformes; family Squalidae; genus Squalus; species Squalus acanthias. Next base: position 85,725,376 of record CM059435.1, read on the forward strand.
ATTCCATTCGCAGCCTGATTTGGAAAAATCTACGCCGGGACCGGAGGGCTCCCGGGAGGCGCAGAATTCCGTTGCTGTGCCTCTTCAAACTGCCGGTGTGCAGGGCACGCGTATCCCAGGGGCGCAGGCGGATCGCAGCGTCCCTGGGATCACGTGGGCCATGGGGAGCCAATCAGAGCAGGGAATTTCCATTCATAGATTTGACAGGAAGACCTGTCAAATCTATGAATAGAGATCAGCCCCAAAACATAAGTAAAACTTCAAATAATTTTTTTTTTAAATCACATTTTTAAAATGACTATAAATTAACTACTTTAAACAAAAATTAAAATTTTTGAAAAAAATAATTAAAGTTTTTAACGGGGCTAAAAATAAAGTATTTAAAAATGATAAATCAGTGGAAATTTGTTTTTTTTACTTTCTTAAACTATTAGCCTGGTAAAAGCAGGCCTTGCGCCTACTTTTCTAGGCGCAGCTGTTCCCGACTTACCTGGACTGAAGCAACTGTGAAAAAAACAGAAGTTTCTGCCGTACGCGCTGCCTATCCGGCGCAGGTGTTTGACCTGTCAAGCCCTTTCTGCAGAGAATGGAAGTTCCGGTTTCCAGCGCATGCACAGTGCATGCATAAAACCGGCACTTCCGTTGGCCCTATGGGTGAGTACACAGCGCGTACACACCCGTAGGGAACGGAATTTCTAGGCCAATACTTCTCAATTTCTGCAGTATGAGAAACACTCCAGGTGCCCTGACCTTTTGACGAGTCTCTTATGTGGCACCTTATGAAAGACCTTCTAAAGTCCACGTATACCACATACACTGTTTTACCCTTGTCTAATCTTCCTGGTATTTCTTCAAACAATTCAATAAGGTTGGTTAAACGTGACCTTCCTTTTAGAAATCCATGCCGACTATTTACTATATTTTTTAGTAAATGGCCTGTTTCCATGTTGTAACATCTTTGTATTTCTATGAATTCACACCATGCTCACTCACTGTAAGGCTTTGAGACCACAACTTAGAATGAAGCAACATTAAGAGATAAACAGAATTAGCAAGGTGGTAGTTTCCGTGATAGATTCTGCCAATAATATAGCTTGCAATCTCGACACCCCAGAGGCAACATATTGAAGACTTGGGAAAAATTTGACACGGTACTAACAAATTTGGCACAGCATAATACACATCTGAATATCCCTGCCTCAGCAACAGCCTAAACTTTCCCTTAGGCTTTCTGTGCACATGTACAATTTCCAATAAAAATTACCAGGTATAAATTTATGATTTGCACTGCACCAAAACCAAATTCCAGTGTTTAAGAACAATGGATAACACTGTACAGTATCTGTATTCTATTATTGTGTTCAAACCATAATTTGACAGCATTGATGTGTGACATTCCATTCTAGTTAACTTATTGTAGAGTTATTCTGGAACACCGCCTACAGAGTGAAAGTTATGTGACAGGTCTAAAAAGTGTCTCTATGCTATAAAATTATCAAGAATGTCAATAAATCGCTAGTTGATCATCAAAAAGCTCTTTAGTAGGTAATATGGCCCATTTGATAACATGAAAATAAAGATATTTCTCATTTCAAACCATATTAGCAGCACAGACACTCAAACTAGTCAACCACTGAAGCAGTGGCTTGACGTTGCTTCACTTACTTGTATCCTAAGGATGGCAGAAAAGAGTTTATAATCTTACTGCGCAGGTCAGCGAGAGTAGGCTCATCCTCCTCCAACTCTACCCAGCCCCTCTGTCTTTGAACTCGCACACGCAGTTTCATTGCAGCTGATTCAACATGAAATTGTCAACTGCTGTTGGTATTTCTGCAGGTGCAAGAGGAGCTAGACAGAGAGAAGAAAAAGATTAAAATTACAGTATTATTCTCAAAAAAGAATCAAATTTAACTGAAGTGCAGGTTAATAAACTTTGTGGCATACATGTTGAGACACCTTGGCTAAGAACTGGGACACACAATTCCCACACAGCGAGTTCCCTCATATTAGCTAGGTCATTGTGGAAAGGCACCAAATGGAAGATCAGGAAACTCCCAGAGTGAATGGAGAAAAAAAACTGTCTCAGTTACAAAGAAAATTAGGCAGCCAGTTTCCTTTCGGCAATAAAAAATGGAGTTCTAAAAATGGAGGTAGAAAATAACTTTTTAATGACAGTGATTCCCTCTTTTTAAAAAAAAAAAAATACTTTCTCGTTTTCTATATTCATGACTAGCTTGTAGAACAGAGGCGGACCAGCTCCAAGGTTTCCACCTATGCCACATCCCCATTTTCCGGGGACAGTTCCGGATTAGGTACGGTGTCCCCGGGCAAACAACGTCCCCGGTTCAGGAAACTCGTCCCCGAATAGAGCCATATTCATTGGTCCGCTGGTCCGGAGGAGTTTCATTTTAACTTTATTTTTATATAAATTGGAAAAATTCAATCTTTGTTTTTTTTTAAAAACACAAATGTACAGAAACCCCAGAGGGAGCTTCTCGTCCCGTTCGCACCCAGGAACGGATTCCAGGAACAGATTCCAGGAGCCAATTGAACGGAGGAGACGATGGCAACCCTGCCTTCCCACAATGCAGTGTGGCAGAGAAAAGGCCCAATCGATAACTTGGGCCGCACTGCAATCTGGGGGATTGAGTCACCTGACCCCGTGTTTCAGCCAATAGTGACTGGCCAGAGGGAGGAACCTTTAAAATGCATGGGAGAAGCCGAGGGTGCGGTGAGAACTGGTGGGTTAGTGGATTTACTTTACTTCAGAGATCAGTATGGTGCATCGTGTTTTTTTTTTAAATAAGGCAAGCTCTAAATTCTCCCACCGGGAAAAGCTTTCTGAAATCTTCTGAGACAGAGCGTGTTTCACACCTTATATGGAAAATCTCAGTCTGTTTGGAACAGATTTAAAATTGAGAAATTAAAAGTTTGGGTATTCGGGGACAAGTATAGATGGTACAGCACTATTTCCAGAATACACGCAAGATTCGAGATTCGGTGTAAAGTGAAAATGACGTTGTCTCTACGCGTATTCCACTAGCAGAAGTAACAAAGTTGTCACGTCGGTTTTCTTGAAACGTGTCCTGGCTACTTTGCTGTGCTCCCACCCTGTGTGTCCCCGGATTCGCTTTAGAAGATATGATCACCCTACAGTACAGCACAATTGAGATCAGGAACTCATCGGGTTTGCAGGCAAAAACTCACATACCACCATTCTGTGGCACAGAGTATTGAGGTTGAAACATGCCACGCAGAAGAATATAAAACTCTTAAATCATAGATTAATTAGGAGCTGAGTCACTGGAAAGTGTGAACAATTTCTGCTTGAGCATCCAGTGACATAACACAGAAAAATGGTATTGTCCAATAATTTGGAAGAATTTCATGGTGTCTGAAACCCTCTTATTTTTCTTCTTTCATTCCAGTATCTTATGGTAAAAGACCTATATTTATATTGCACATCCTAAAGATGTTCTAATTCTCTTCTGAAGTGAAATTGCAGAGCAAGGTCCCACAAACAGCGATGAGATAAATAACCAGTCAATCTGTTTTGGTGGTGGCATTTGAGGTACAAGTTGGCTAAGACATCAGGAGAACTCCCTGCTCTTCTTCGACTAGTGCCTTGGGTTCTTTTATATCCATCCGAGCAGTTATAAAAGGCACTCAGTTTAACATCTCATCAAAAAGGCAGCACATTGGTCAGGACACCACTCACTGGTATCATCAGTAGTCAGCAGTAAAGTTCTTGCTGCAAAAGGAAATGAATATTCACAATATTCCAAGAGTTATCCACATAAAAAGAGTCACGATTTTTGTTTTGAGCAGTAACAGTCTCCTATTTGTCATCCAAGGTGTTCTAGGAACCTCTAAGATATCCTGTGGTCTTCTTCAAGCAGAAGATCAATGATGATTTGGATTTTAAAGCTATTTTCATGACTGTGCTTTGGAATTAGCTCAGCAAAAACTTTTGGCTGCCAGGTGGGGAAACACTGAAGACAAATTCTTTGCATTTCCAATCGCTTCCAAGTCATTGGAGGTCATGGAGAAAATCCTCCGATGACTGGGATCATATTTGACACAAATAAAGATGGTCACAGTTGTTGAAAGCCAATTAATACCCCAGGAAATCACTGCAGGAGTTTCTCAGAGCAACGTCCTCAGCCCAACCATCTTCAGCTGCTTCAATAACATTAACTCCTTCATAAGATCAGAAATGGGGTTGTTTATCAATGATTCTTTAACATTCAGATCCATTCATAGTTCCTCATATAATGAAACAGTCCAGAAGTGACAGGCAATGGCCATCTCCTACAAAGTGCAACCACTTCCTCTGACCTTCAACGGCACCAACTAGTGCCGAGTCCCCGATCATTAGCATCCTCGGGGATCACCACTGACCAGAGAATTAAGTGAACCAGCCATATCAACAACATGCCCACAAGAGAAGGGCAGTGGCTGAGTACATTGCGATGAGTGGCACATAGTATTACCTCTCAAAGCCTCTTCACCATCTATAAGGTTCAAATTAGCAGCGTGATGGAATGCTCACCACTCACTAAGATGGGTGCAACTGCAACAACACTCAAGAAACTTGACAGAGCAGTCTGCTTGCCACTAAACTCAATATCCCTTCCTCCACTTTTGGCACTTAGGGGCAGCAACACGTACTGTCTGCTGAACATTGCAGAAACTCATCAAGCTTCCTCCAACAACACCTTCCAGCCCTATGACCTCTACCACCAAGAAGGACAAGAGCAGCAAGATCGTTGGAACATTATCACCACCACCAAGTTCCCCTCCACGAACTACACTATCCTGACTTAGTCATAGATCACAGCTCTTTCACCAAAATCCTGGAATTCCTTAGTTTTGGTTGTTTGGCCTTCAACTTAGCATACTCCTTGTTGGTAAAGTGTTCTCTGCTCTGCAGACAACTTGGAGGAAAACCAAAATTTCCCAGCAAGTGCTTCATCCCTTCCCCCTTCAAGGCTGTTTTTTTTAAAAGAAGAAATATCATTCTTTGTTCTTTATAAATGTACAATGGCAGTCTTCTGCTTTCTTCCCAGCACCCTCTGGGACTTGCAAAGGCACTGTACTTCGGCAGCAGCAGGAATCGGCACGCTGGGCAAACAGAGAAATTAGTGTTTCTTCGACAAAAGCAGAAATACCGTTTGCAATTGAAATCCAGAATAAAATAAAATGTAAAAATTGGCTTAATAGAGACTGATGAAATATTAAAGCAACGATGAAAAATCAAGTGAGAATGCCCTGAGGAAAAAATATATTTGCTAAGAAAACGCAGGTTACATGGTCAATATCAAAAAACTGTACATGTAGGAAACACATAAAATGACATTGTACAACAAAAGGGCATGTGAAAGCCGACAGCAACCACCTGACTTACTGGAACCCTTGATAACAGATTCACTTTCGGTTCTGAAGTTAAGTATATATAAACACACTGCCTCTCCCTCCACAGACACAACCTCTCTGTATTCACCCGTTTCACAAGGTCCATTTCTCGCACTCTGCTCTGATTTTTTTTGGGGGGGAGGGATAGGTACGCTGCATTAAAAGGCTTTAAATCACCCGTAACTGCGGCTCCTGGCCGGGGAGAGGTGGCGTGAGAGCGAAATATTTATGATCCGGCTGGAGACAGGCCGTTCGATGCCCGTCTCCTCCTCCTCCTGGGCCTAGCCCAAACTCCCAGTACTTACAGCTTTCGGGAATCGCCCCACTCAGGCCTGGTCTTGCCCCTTTTCCCTCCACCGCTGGCGTTAATCTGACACGAGCTGCCCGCGGTCACTATGGTGATTATTACTCCCGGTTATTAATCTCGCCGCGGCGGCCCCGCAAACTGACTGCAACCTAAGCCCCGCCCCCCTGAGGCCGGCAAGCAGCTCAATCGACTGCGCCTGCGCCTGCGGTGGCCAATCCTGTGTTGCCCGGCACCCTCGGCGCGTGCAGTCCGCGCACACTCAGACCCGCTGTTGTGATGATTTGAAGGCGGAGCCGCCATTCAGGGTAAAGGCATCACTTAGTGTGTCGGTACACTGTCCCATCTCTCAAGGTTTTTCGCCACTCAGACTTTTCCAAGTGTATCACTCATTACTTGGGACGACAGTCACTTATTTCTGGTTTAAAATGTAATCTATTTTGATTAATGTCACTTTTAAAATAAACAACACAATTTCTCATGTTTCCCAGCTCTTATTCTTGCTGAATATGCCAGTTATACCATTTTGCGAATACCACCAACTCCTAATCAGTATTTATTGAAATTTTCAGTGAGCAGAACCCCTGCAAATAATGACTCCCCGCCCCTTCCTAAATCCAGCTACCCAAACATAACAATCCTGCAACAATATTAGTATACATCTGAAATAACAAGCTATTAAGCCAACAAACACAGAAAAATACATAAACCTAATAGCAGATTAACAGAAATCTGATGACCTCATAGATCCCTGCGATTTCCCTGTGTCTGTCCAGACTTACATGATCTAAAAAGGTTAGAAAAAAAATAAAATTGAATAATAGGGTATATGTGGCCTATAGCCAGGTATGATACACATAAAATATATATAAATACAAGAAAATAACAAGTTAAGAGAGGGATAAGGAATGTAAGGATGGAGTATGGGGGAAGAATCTCAAAAAATATTTTAAAACAACAGTAAAGTATTCTACAAATATATCAGTAAAACTAAACATAAAATGTGAGATGGGACCCCTGGGAGGAGAGGATAGTGAGTTAGGAGGTAATAAACAGAAGTTGACAGGGATAGTTAGCAAGTGCTTCGCATCAGTGTTTATAAAACGAAAGGATATTGAGGAGGATGTAAATCCTGAATTGGTTAAAAGCAATATGACTGATTATAATAAATAAAAGGAAAGTGCAGTATTAGAGAAGTAAGGTAAGTTAGTTAAGCTAAAGGATGACAAAATACTGGGATATGGCAGGATACATTCAAGGATCCTGAGGGAAATGGGGGAAGAAATAGTGAAAACTCTAGAAATAATATTTCAGGGTTCTATTGAGTGTTCTAATGGTGGAGCACTCGAGAGTGGTCAGCATACTACCCATTTTCAAAAAAGGAGACAGAGCCAACCTATGTAGTTACAGGCCAGTTAGTTTAACATTTGTTGGTAAGGAAATTATGGAATACTTAATTGAAGAAGAAATTGTGCCTGGCGTGAGGAAATGCAAATTTGAAAAAAGACTTGGAAGAATTAAGGCTTTTTTTGTTTTAACAATGCAGACTATGGGGTAATATGACATAAATATTTAAAATTATAAAAGGATGAGACAGGGTAGGTAGAAGCTGACTATTTTCAATAGTTGGGGGGGGGGGGGTGTCTAGAACGAGGAGCCAGACATACAAAATTAAATGTAAGAGATTTAGAATAGAGGGCAAGAGAAACTTATTTACACAGAGTTGTGAGGCTGTGCAATTCACTTCCAGAGCGAGTGGTTAAAAGAAAGAAAGACTTGCATTTATATAGCACCTTTCATGACTACTGGACGTCTCAAAGCGCTTTACAGCCAATTAAGTACTGTTTTGAAGTGTATTCACTGTTGCAATGTAGGAAATGTGGCAGCCAATTTGCGCACAGCAGGCTCCTACAAACAGCAATGACCAGCTAATCTGTTTCAGGGATGTTGATTGAGGGATAAATATTGGACACCATGGATAACTCCTCTGTTCTTCTTCGAAATAGTGCCATGGGATCTTTTATGTCCACCTGAGAGTGCAGATGGGGCCTCAGTTTAACATTTCAACTGAAAAATGGCATCTCCCTCAGTACTGCACTGGAGTGTCAGCCTAGATTTTTGTGCTCGAGTGTCTGGAGTGGGACTTTGAACCCACAACCTTCTGAATCAGAGGCAAGGGTACTACCAACTGAGCCACAGCTGACTTTGACTATGAGGCAGAAACTATGTCACTGTTCAAGCTTAGTTTGGATAGATGGATGATGGGAAATGGGATAAAGTGATATGGGAACAGGGCGGATAAATGTGAATAGGACTATTTGTTTGTGTGGAAGGTAAAAACTGACATGGACTGGTTGGGCCAAATGGCCTGTAACTTCTATGTAAATATTTAGAAGCAGTCAACACAGATTTCAGAAAGGAAGATCATGTTTGTCAAATCTGATAGAGTTCTTTGAGGAGGTGACAGATATGGTGGATGGGGAAAATGCAGTGGAAGTGGTGTACATAGACGTTCATAAAGCCTTTGACAATGTACCACACAGCAGACTATTGGAGAAGATTAAGGAGTATGGAATTAGAGGAAGCATAGCAAATTGGATTACAAACTGGTTAGAAGGGAGGAAACAGAGTGTAGGTGTTAAGGACAGTTTCTCAGAGTGGTTGGAAGTGGGTAGCAGTGTCCCACAGGATTCTGTTCTAGGACTGCTTCTGTTCACTGTACATTAATGATTTGAATATAGAGCCAAAGGGAGTGCAGTTGAAATGTGCAGGCAATACTAAAGTAGGAGGTAGAGTAAATAATTCTGAGGACCAAAGAAATCTGCAAGCGGATTTGATAACATGGTGAAATGTACAAAAAATTGGCAGATGTCAGTAAGTAAGATGGTGCATTTTGGTAAAACTAGTGAATGGGGGAGGTTAGGTGATGTGGAAGAACAGAGGAATTTGGGGATTCTGGTATCCAAGACACCTCAAATGAATAAAGTCATAAAAAAAGTTAATGGGACACTATGTTTACGGTAAAAGGTATAGAATATAAAAGTCGAGATTTAATGATATGTAAAATATGTAAAACCTTTAAGACCACAGTTGGAGTGCTGCGTAGTTTTAGGCTCCACACTTTAGGAAGGCTGCTGAGGCAATACATTGGTACAGTGCAGAATCATTAAGATGTTGCCTGGTACGAGAAAATACAAATATGAAGACTTGAAAAATTGGGGTTGTATAATTCAGAGGAAATTATGTGGTGGTGGAGGTTTTAATTGCACAGCGTTTCCCAACTCCTCACTCTGAACTGGAAAGAAACTCTTAAGCTGCAAGCAGCTCAACTTTCCAAATGACTATAAGTTTTTTTCAAACAATTATGTAAAAATAAGAACTGAGTATTTGACTTTAAAATTGAGGCTGAATTATCTCTGTTCACCCTGGTCCAATTATCTCCCACACTCTAAGCTCATTCATCTGAAGACTATATCTGGTTTGGTCTTCACTCCCTATGGGAAACACCACAAGAGATCGACTAGTACAAAACAAGGTTTGCGCATTACTTTTTTTTAAAGAAAACCTGCCATATCTGACTCATTTTGATATATAAATATAACCAATTGTAAGCATCTTACTTTTAAAAAAAATGCCCCATGTGCTGAAATGAATTTATTTAAAATCAGTCTTGGTCTTTTTGAACAGAAATGTTACTCCGAAGAGTTTGCAATTTTTGCAGCGAGGCGTGTCCTTTGTTTAAAACCGGGCCGCTTTAAATCAGACGAGTCAACTGATACGCACGCACGCATTCAGTCATACATAATGGAACTTACGCTCGATCGAACGAACGAATGAACGCTTGAATGAACGAATGATCGAACTAACAATGCCAGTAGGACTGGCGTAAAACAGGTTTTCTTGGTTTATTGGAATAAATGTTATCTGTAGCATTTAATTGGATTATGATGGAGCTATGTGTTTGTACACTGGTGTTGAAATGGTATGTTTTATGTGGAGTTAACTTTGAGATTTATTATTTTAAATCTAAAAAGTTGTGTGGAATTGCTTAAGGGTATTTGTACTGTAAACATTATTGATTATTTGTAAAAGTAATCATTGCATTTATGTTAATTATAAGGCTGTTTTTAAGGCTTTATTTTTTACTGTGATGGATGAATGTAATGGATTTACTATGTAATGGATTTACTATGTAATTGATGAGTTGTACAGGTATTATTGTTTTTGAATAAAAATATTTAAATCAGACGAGTCTGCTGTGCTCCTGATTCGTGTTTCGAAAAATAAAAGCCTCAGGAACGCGTTCGTGTGCGGCCGCCCGTTTTGAGTTGTCGCGGCAACTGTAGCGGCGGTGGCGTGCGGCTTGAGCTCGGGGGACGGTTGTTGTCGGCGCCGCGAGAACAGCTTCAGCAGCAATGAGTCGCAGCTACAACGACGAGCTCGCTTACCTGGATAAAATCCACAAGAACTGCTGGAGGATCAAGCATGGCTTCGTGCCCAACATGCAGGTAGTCCGCGCGGCTCGACAGACAGACAGCCCCGGCGCGGTAGCTCTGCCCATCACTGCCGGCCCGATCCCTCCCTCTGTTCGGGCCCTTGCCGGCATAAGAAGCAGGAGCAGGCCATTTGGCCCCTCGAGCCTGCTCCGCCATTCAATAAGATCATGGCTGATCTGACCTTGGCCTCAACTCCATTTTCCCGCTCGCTCCCCATAACCCTTGACTCCCCTGTAGTTCAAAAATCTGTCTATCGCCACCTTAAATATATCCACCTCCACAGCTCTCTGGGGTAGAGAATTCCAAAGATTCACCACCCTCTGAGAAGAAATTCCTCCTCATCTCCGTTTTAAATGGGTGACCCTTTATTCTCAAACTATGCCCCCTAGTTCTAGATTCCCCCCCCGAGGGGAAACATCCTCCCTGCATCGACCCTGTCAAGCCCCCTCAGAATCTTATGTTTCAATAAGATCCCCTCTTATTCTTCTAAACTCCAATGAGTATAGGCTCAACCTGAGGGCAGTGATTTCCCTTGCTGCCACAGTCTCCCAGGCTGCTGTTGCCGCCATCCATTGCACCCCACTGCTTTTTGAGTACTTCAGTGGAAGGAACGTGGGCAGGCAGACGCACCAATGAGAAGGCTCCAAGGAAGCTCCCCTTGTGCCCCATTCAGATTAAACACAACTCCAGGCGCGTCACTGACGCAGTCCCCATTGCCAGTGCATTTGTCCTCCGCGCCCCTGGACCAGGGAGGAGAAAATGATTCATCCTAATTGCTATCCAGTCACTGCTGTTGGAAGGTGCATACTTAGATCATTGGGCTTGGCTGTCGTGCAAAAATCTATCAATCTCCGATATAAAATTATTAATTGAGCTAGTCTCTACTGCTTTTTGTATAAGAAATAGGAGTAGGAGTAGGCCATTTGGCCCTTTGAGCCTGCTCTGCTATTCAATAAGATCATGGGTGATCTTCTACTTCAACTCCACTTTCCTGAACTATCCCCATATCCCTTGATTCCCTTAATATTCCATAATCTATCGATCGCTGTCTTGAATATACTCAACGACTGAGCCTCCACAGCCCTCGGGTAGAGAATTCCAAAGATTTACCACCCTCCGAGTGAAGAAATTTCTCCTCATCTCAGTCCTAAATGGCCGACCCCTTATTCTGAGACTGTGACCCCTAGTTCTAGACTCCCCAGCCAGGGGAAACATTGTCCCTGCATCTACCCTGTCAAAACTTGTAAGAATTTTGTATGTTTCAATGAGATTACCCCTCATTCTTCTAAACTCTAGAAAATATAGGCCTAGTCGACTCAATCTCTCCTCATAGGACAATTGCCCCCCCATCCCAGGAACCAGTCTGGTGAACCTTCGTTGTACTCCCTCTATGGCAAGTATATCCTTCCTTAGGTAAGGAGACCAAAACTGTACACAATTCTCCAGGTGTGGTCTCACCAGGGCCCTATATGATTTATTCTTATACTCAAATCCTCTTGTAATAAAGGCCAGCATACCATTTTGTGGGAGAGAGTTCTACATTTCTACCACCCTTTGCGTGAAGAAGTGTTTCCTAACTTTTCTCCTGAATGGCCTGGCTCTGATTTTAAGGTTATGTCCCTTTGTCCTAGGCTCCCCATTGGAAAAAAGTTTCTCTCTATCCTATCAATTCCTTTCAAAATCCTAAAACTGCAATCAAATCACCTCTTAACCTTCCATATTATGAGAAATACAAGCCTAGTTTATGTAATCTCTCTTTTTATAATCTAATCCTTGGAGCCTTGGTAACATTCTGGTGAATCTGTGTTGCACTCCTTTCTAAGGTGTGGTGCCGAGAACTGTACACAGTACTCCAGATGTGGTTTAGCCAGGGCTTTGTATAGCTATAGCAAGACTTCCTCCCCTTTTATAGAACCGCCATTCAATGCGTTCATGGCTGAACATGCTACCTCAGTACCCCATTCCTGCTTTCTCGCCATACCCCTTGATCCCCTTAGTTGTGAGTGTTATATCTAACTCCCTTTTGAATATATTTAGCGAACTGGCCTCAACAACCTTCTGTGGAAGAGAATTCCATAGATTCACCACTCTCTGGGTGAAGAAGTTCCTCCTCAGCTCAGTCTTAAATGGCTTCCCCTTAATCCTTAGACTGTGACCCCTGGTTCTAGTTTTCCCTACCATTGGGAACATTCTGCCCGCATCTAATTTGTCTAAACCAGTCAGGATTTTAAATGTCTCTATAAGATCCCCCCTCATTCTTCTGAACTCCAGAGGATACAAGTTCAGTTGACCCAATCTTTCTTGATATGTCAGTCCGGCCATCCCAGGAATCAATCTAGTGAACCTTCGCTGCACTCCCTCAATAGCAAGAATGTCCTTCCTTAAGTTAGGAGACCAAAACTGCGCACAATACTCCAGGTGTGGCCTCACCAAGGCCCTGTACAACTGTAGCATCACCTCCCTACTCCTGTACTCAAATCCCCTTGCTATGAAGGCCATCATTCCGTTTGCTTTCTTGACTGCCTGCTGCACTTGCATTCCCACCTTCAGTGACTGATGTACCATGACGCCCAGGTCTCGTTGCACGTCCCCTTTCCCTAATCTGCCACCATTCAGGTAATAGTCCGCCTCTCTATTTTTACCACCAAAGTGGATAACCTCACATTTATCCACATTGTACTTCATCTGCCATACATTTGCCCATTCACCCAACCTGTCCAAGTCACTCTGTAGCCTCCTAGCATCCTCCTCATTGTTCACACTGCCTCCCAATTTAGTGTCATCTGCAAATTTGGAGATATTACATTTAATCCCTTCGTCCAAATCATTAATATATAATGTAAACAGCTGGGGTCCCAGCACCGAACCCTGCGGTACCCCGCTGGTCACTGCCTGCCATTCTGAAAAGTACCCATTTACTCCTACTCTTTGTTTCCTGTGTGCCAACCAGTTCTCAATCCACGTCAACACATTACCCCCAATCCCATGTGCTTTAACTTTGCTCACCAATCTCTTGTGTGGGACCTTGTCGAAGGCCTTCTGAAAGTCCAAATACACCACATCTACTGGTTCCCCCCTGTCCACCCTATTGGAAACATCCTCAAAAAATTCCAGAAGATTTGTCAAGCATGATTTCCCTTTCACAAATCCATGCTGACTTGGACCTATCATGTCGCCACTTTCCAAATGATCTGTTATGACATCTTTAATAATTGCTTCCATCATTTTACCCACGACCGATGTCAGGCTGACTGGTCTATAATTCCCTGCTTTCTCCCTCCCTCCTTACATTGGCCACCCTCCACTCCATCGGAACTGATCCAGAGTCTAAGGAATGTTGGAAAATGATCGTCAATGCATCCACTATTTCCAAGGCCACCTCCTTAAGTACTCTGGGATGCAGACCATCAGGCCCCGGGGATTTTTCAGCCTTCAGTCCCATCAATTTCCCCAATACCTTTTCCCGACTAATAAGGATTTCCCTCAGCTCCTCCCTCTTACCAGATCCTCTGACCCCTTTTATTTCCGGCAGGTTGTGTGTGTCCTCCACAGTAAACACCGAACCAAAGTACTTGTTCAATTGATCTGCCATTTCCTTGTTCCCCATTACGACTTCCCCTGTTTCCGACTGCAGGGGACCTACGTTTGTTTTTACTAACCTCTTTCTTTTTACATATTTATAGAAGCTTTTGCAGTCCATTTTAATGTTCTCTGCAAGCTTCCTTTCATATTTTATTTTCCCTGCCCTAATCAAACCCTTCGTCCTCCTCTGCTGAGTTTTGAAGTTCTCCCAGTCCCCGGGTTTGCTGCTACTTCTGGCCAATTTGTATGCAACTTCCTTGGTTTTAATACTATCCCTGATTTCCCTTGTTAGCCATGGTTGAGCCACCTTCCCTTTTTTATTTTTATGCCAGACCGGGATGTACAATTGTTGTAGTTCATCCATGCGATCTCTAAATGTCTGCCATTGCCCTTCCACTGATAGCCCCTTAAATATCGCTTGCCAATTTAACCTCGCCAATTCACGCCTCATACCCTCAAAGTTGCCCTTCTTTAAGTTCTGGACCATGGTCTCTGACTTAACTGTTTCCTTCTCCATCCTAATGTAGAACTCCACCATACTATGGTCACTCTTCCCCAGGGGGCCTCGTACCACAAGATTGCTGATTAGTCCCTCCTCATTACACAACACCCAGTCCAGGATGGCCTCCCCTCGAGTTGGTTCCTCAACATATTGGTTTAGGAAACCATCCCTTAAACACTCCAGGAAATCCTCCTCCACCGTATTGCTTCCAGTTTGAGTAGCCCAATCTATATGCATATTAAAGTCACCCATGATAACTGCCGTGCCTTTTTTGCACGCACCTCTGATTTCCTGTTTCATACCCTCCCCCACCTCACAACTCCCACTAACGTTTTCTGCCCTTTGGTGTTCTGCAGCTCAACCCATATTGATTCCACATCCTCCAAGCTGATGTCCTTCCTAGCTATCATATATCCAAATTTGCCGATGACCCAAAGATAGGTGGAATTGTAGACAGTGTAGATGGAAGCATAAAATTACAAAGGGATATTGACAGATTAAATGAATGGGCAAAACTGTGGCAAATGAATTTCATTGTAGGCAAATGTGAGGTCATCCACTTTGGACCAAAAAAGGATAGAACTGGGTACTTTCTAAATGGTGAAAGGCTAAAAACAGTGGAGGTCCAAAGAGACCTGGGGGTCCAGGTACATAGTTCATTAGAATGCCATGAACAGATACAGAAAATAATCAAAAAGGCTAATGGGATGCTGGCCTTTAGATCTAGAGGGCTAGAATACAAGTTATGCTGCAGCTATACAAAACCCTGATTAGACCACACCTAGAGTACTGAGAGCAGTTCCTGGGCACTAGAGAGGCTACAAAAAAGATTTACAAGGATGATACCAGAACTGAGAGATTATATCGATTTAGGAAAGGATGAACAGGCTGGGTTTCTTTTCTCTTGAAAAGAGAAGGCTGAGGGGTGACCTAATAGAGGCCTTTAAAAATTATGAAAGATTTTGAGAGTAGACACAGAGAGAGTGTTTCCACTTGTGGGGAAGAGCAAAACTAGAGGCCATCAATGTAAGATAGTCACCAAGAAATCAAATAGGGAATTCAGAAGACACTTCTTTACCCAAAGAGTGGTGAGAATGTAGAACTCGCTACCCCAAGGAGTAGTTGAGGCGAATAGTATAGATGCATTTAAGGGGAAGTTAGATAAGCATACGAGGGAGAAGGGAATAGAGGGTTATGCTGACATATAAGGAAGGATTGGAGCAGGCTCGAGTGAAGCATAAATTCCAGCATAGACTGGTTGGGCTGAATGGCCTGTTTCTGCTGTATATTCTATGTCTACACTACTTACTATTGACAAACTTGGATATATGGATCTCTATTGTGTTCTCTTAAGTCATTAATACATATAGTGAATAGTTGAGGCCCCAGCACAGATTGTTGTGGGACACCACTAGTCACTTCCTTCCAATTCAAGTACATACCCATTATCATGTAAGAATGTACATTAGGGGAGGTACAAGGTACTGTGCCACGATTGAGTATTTGTAAGATAAAGTGGGGCAAAAACTTGGTGGGCTGGTCTTAAGCGTTTGAACTCGATGGGTTGAATTAAGAGTGATACCTATACCATTTTCAGTGGTAAATCCTTTGCAACAACTGCTCTTACTGCAATGTGCTCATAGACACAGCTTTTAGTACAGACTTAACAGATTGCTTCCATCAAACAGCTGGTTACTGGTATTGCCATAGAGGTAGTGCAGCGAAGGTTCACCATACTGATTCCTGGGATGGCAGGACTGTCGTATGAGGAGAGATTGGGTCGACTAGGCCTCTATTCACTAGAGTTTAGAAGAATGAGAGGGGATCTCATGAGGAGAAATTTCTTCACTCAGGGTGGTGAACCTGTGGAATTCTCTACCACAGAAGGCTGTGGAGGCCATATATATTTAAGAAGGAGATAGATTTCTAGACACAAAAGGCATCAAGGGGTATGGGGAGAGAGTGGGAATATGGTATTGAGATAGAGGATCAGCCATGATATTGAATGGTGGAGTCAGGCTCGAAGGGCTGAATGGCTACTCCTGCTCCTATTTTTCTATGTTACAAGAAAAAGCAAGGCTTGAAATGAAAATCCTAGAACTGCTCGGTCTAGTAGCAGACAGTAATTGGTCTGCAGCTTAAACAGTGATCATGTAATAGAAACTAACCATGTATCAATATTTTCACGCTGGTATTGGAGAGTTTGCTTTATTTAAAAAAATAAAAAATAACCGCACTATACAAGTTCCCTTTTGTATTGATCAAAGGCGTGTCCAGGCGTGCTTTGGTATTAAAATACATTTGTTGGTCTATCACACTAGCCCCCCTCAAGGTTGCCTCTCTGGCAAGATGTACTGGTCTCAGTCTAGTGGACTACTATAATTTTTAAGTCCTGGTATTGCAAATTTGTTCCAACCCTTGAGAAAGAAACAACTTGCAAATGAATTTTGCCATTCACATCTTCAGGATGTCCTCAAGTGCTTTACAGTCCGTAAATTACTTTTGAAATGTTGTCACTGTTTTGTAGCGACACATGGCAGCCAATATGCACACACTAAGTCCTACAAACAGCAAATTGGATAAATGACCAGTTAATTTGTTTAGTAGTATTGGTTGAGGGATGAATGTTTGCCAGGACATCAGAAGAACTCTGCACTCTTCTTTGAATAATGTCATGGGATCTTTTACAGCTTTGGTTTAACGTCTCATCTTAATGACAATACTTTCAAAAATATTGCACTCTCAGTACTGCACTAAGGCACCAGGCAAGATTACGTGCTCAAGGCCTGTAGTGTAGTTGGAACCCACAACTTCTTGACTTAGAGGCCAGAGTGTTATAAATGAGCCAAACTGGCACTCATTTTAGCTGAAAAATAGCTGGTTATCATTCATTTGAGGTAGTTTGGTCTTGGGTACAAGACTAACCAGCTGTAGTTAGTGAATTGGATGCAAGGAGGCATTTCAGCCTGAATGTTACAGGTTTGGTCTTGGTAGGAATTCCTATCTCACAGCTGTAATTAGTGAGATTATATCACAGATTACTGCAGATAGAAATTAGGCAAAAGTTGACTACTGTAGTAGTATGTTGGATCTAATTTCTTAGACTGAACTGGTATTCCTGTATTCTAGGTGGAAGGGGTGTTTTATGTCAATGATCCCCTGGAGAAATTGATGTTCGAGGAGCTGCGAAATTCATGCCGTGGGGGAGGTAAGAACAAATTGCAAGACGTTTGTGATAAAGGTGTTGAGTACAGGAGCCTGATTTTAAGTATGCACATGTGATCAAAGCACATGCTGCATGCAGAAGCTCAAAATAGCATTTGTGTTTATGGTATGATCTGATGTCATAATTTGGTATTGGGAATCATATTGTACGGAAAGGAGGAGAGGTGCAGTCTTGTTTATGTATCTGTGCAGGTCAATGGTGGCTTTTTAAATCCATACACATTAGGAAGCTTTAAATGTGAGATCTTTGGACAGTGGCGAAACAAAACTGGCAGAAGGAGTGGGATGTAGCAACAGAGGGAAAGCAATGCCAGGAAATGCCGTTCCTGAGATGTGGTACCTCTGCCCCACCCAAGATGGGCCTGGTTTAATGTAATTCAGTCATATCTATCTATCTAAATTGTAGACACACCTCGTGTTTTCCTCTAATGCACAGACTATACCAACCACTGTGGAGCTGCATTTGACAAAGCAAATGGAATATTAAACAACATAGCCAAAAAGTAGAGTACTAGTCAGTGGGAGTTTTGCTGTAAACTGTACAGTGCTGTGGTCAGTCCTCACCTTGAATTCTGGTCACCAAGACCTAAGGGTGACATTTGGCCCCTGCAGGCTGATCACTAGCATCAGGTAACTGAAAGGTGACCTTCTAGAGGTATATAAAATAGTAAACAGTATAGATAAGGTAGATAAAGAAAATTACTTCAAACTAAACAGGGGGAGTAGGACAAGGGGACATGGGTTCAAACATGTAAGTGCAAATTTAAGACTGATATCAGGAAGTTCTTATTTACACAAAGACTGATCATGTGGACTGGGATTGTGGAGGTGACAACCTTGAAATCATTTAAGAAATAATAAATGTCATGGGGAATTTTAGGGTGTTACTGGAAGGGTGAGCTCAATCATCTTTATCTTGTGATGTGGTTAAGTTATGCATCTAGTAGCTTGATCTTTTCCACTCCTTTTCTCTCTTTTCTCCCCCCTGCCGAAGAAAGAAAAAAAAAATCAGAAGTCCTAGAACCTTAATCCATGGGTAACAGATTTTGTAGCTTATCACATTGCATTAAATTGATCAGTGTTGAAATTGGATTGGTTAAGTTGGATTATAAAGCTTTTCTTTGGTGGCTACAGTTGTAAGCAGTTGGTCTTTTGTTGGTATCTTTATTTCCCCCCTCTTTAGGTCACCCTATGATGCACATCATTCCTGCAGTTGACGTGCAGGGCAACCAGATTTGATCCATTTACTAGAAAGTGCAGTGTGTTCAGGGTGTGTCTACTTTTCTCGCCATGTGGAAGTACCTGGCCTTTGTTTCCTGGCAGCTCATGATAGCTTGGCTGTGATTGAGGTCTTGGAGCTTGAACCCATTCCTGTGTCTCACTGTTCACAGGGCATCACCTGAACTACAGTGTTGCCTTTTATATTGCCTGATTTTTGACTGTTCTAATGGAGCTAATGACGTGAAAGAGTAACTGGAAAAATCTGATCATAGACTGAGGATGTCAGAAGCTAACTGTAATTTAAAAATAACTAGTAAACACTTGGTGGTTAACTTGTGAATACTCACTCAAGTTGAAATGGACAACAGGGGATAGGAGGACAGATATGAACATACAAAAAGGTCAGTTAAAGACCAGCTGGTCCATTGGGCCTTCCCCTTCTAATATCAAGCCCTCTTCCTCCCCTTGCAGCCACACACTATCTGGGAGAGGTTTTAAAAAAAAAAAGGAAAAAATCTTTGGCCAACGTAGATGGGGGGGAGGGTAACTGGGAAGTTCTTCTGGCCCGTGCAGGCAATCAAGCAAGCTCCAGGAGATCAGTGACTGATGGCACTACCTCATCAACTCACCTTTCCTCTAAAACTGGAGATGTCAGCCATTCGTAGGAACGTGTCCAGCTCCCTTTTGAAAGCTTGCAGCAAATCTACACTCACTGCACACGCCAGCAACTTGTTCCAGAGGTAGACGACTTTCTGTGAAAAGAACAACTTCCTAACTTTCTGCTTCTGTAGCTATTACTGATGCCCCCTCGTTCTCCTTTGCTTATCTAAGTTGAGTAACCTATCCACCTGGACAGAATCTATTCTCTTCATAGTATTGATGACCGCAATTATATCCCCTCGCAGTTTATGTATTTTCAAGGCAAAAAGTCCCAAATCTAAGCCTTTCCTGATGACTAAGGATCCTTATACTGGCTATCAAGCGAGTGACCCTCTGGACTTTTTCAGGGCTTCAATATTCCCCGTCATGCAAGGTGACCAAAATTGTGCACAGTATTCTAGATGCAGCTAGGCCAGGGCCTTGCATAAGTTAAGGGATCGTACTTCGCCTTACATTTAATGACCTAGCTGTGCATCCTAAACTAGATTCACCTTTGTAACAGCCTTGCAACACTGGTCGTGGACCTTCAATGACTTGTGATCTATAACTCTCCGATCCTTATGCTCAGCTGCCTCACGTGCACAACTCCGATGTATACGTGCTTGGAGTTGCCCTATCCAAATGCATCACTCTGCATTTATTTATATTCTATTATATTTATCTTAAAAGACATCTAGATACTGGCCCATTCCCCTGTCATATCCAGATTTGCCTGCATGATTTCTCTCATCTAGAATCTTTGCATTCACACATAGCTTGGTATCATCAGCCCACTTGCAGATCGTTCCCTAGATGTAGGAGGGAAATTAAATGGTTCAATCTTGAACCAAGATGTTAATTTGTATGGCTGCATAGCCTTTTCTGTTCTTTTCACCTTTTGTGACGGCGATTGCAAATTCGGTAAGGTTTGGGTCCACACAGAAAAGGATGGTCTAGAGCATCTTAGTATTGTGTGTATTGATGGACTATCCCTGTGCATGTGGGTATACACTTCTTCTCTCGGTTAGTCAGATTGCATCTTGCTGCTTACAATTATAGGAAAGCTAAAAAGGTTAATCCTTGTCTCGTTCTAGGTGTGGGTGGCTTCCTGCCAGCCATGAAGCAGATTGGAAACGTGGCAGCATTGCCTGGGATTATTCACGTGAGTTAGTGATCACTTAACTAAGATTCACTGCTCTGTGGAACTTGCTTTTTAAAAATTATATGAATGTAGTATTGCATAAGGAAATGAAATCTGCATTGTTTATTACATAAGATAATGGCCTGAAGTATGTTTCAAAGTGTAAACTATTGAAGAAGTACAGATAACATTGTAAAGAGATCAAAGCTTCAGTAATATAACAAACACCCCATAACCCAAATGTAACAACCTTTTTTAAAAACTGTGGGCTGTTTTATTCTGTTCTCCAGTTGCTATAGTAGCAGTAGGTACTGGATGCTAGGCTTCTGTGAATTACACAACATGGTAGAGGGAAATGGCACTCCCTTTATACGTTATAATAGCGCAATTAAAGGGGATTTAATATCTGGAGTAGATTTTTTGGCATTGTGCTTTGGAGTGGTTCAAATAAGGGTGCTTGTCCAATAGATCATTATATCCCAGCGTGGCACTGAGCTAGAGTTTTGTGCTCAGGAAAGCCGTCATCTTCACACAGCTTGCAGATGGTGTGGGGTGATAATTGAGATTCCTGGGAGCTGGTCATTTGATACCCCATGGCCATCAAAACATGAAATGTAGCTGTAAATAAAATAAAAGATGTGTTTTATGATGGGAATTCTGGAAGAGTAAACGAGGATAAAAATGAATAACTACCTTTTTTAAAGGTTCCTTTGATATTGCTGGTAATATGAATGGTGCTGCTCTAAATACTTTGAAGCATTGTGGCTTCCTGACCCGTGAAGCGTGTTCCATCAAAGTTGTCTCCTGGCCTGAAACTTGACAATACTATTAGATATGTGCAACTATAGAATGTCTGTATAATGAAGATGCTTTAAAGTGAGCTCACTTGTTGAAACTTAAAATAAACTCTTCAAGATGAAATGCTTGGAAATATATGTTGTAGGCAGATAGAAGAGCACACGTTAAAACTTACATTTTAAAACATTGGTTAAAACTTAACATTTTCAAGATTAGCAGATTGCTTTGTGTGTGTGTGTACATTCTGGTGTGGATGTATCAGACTTCATTTCTGGTTATTGAAACATTGTTTTTATTAAGCCTCTTTTCTTTTCTTTTTAAAGAAATCCATTGGACTTCCTGATGTCCATTCAGGTTATGGGTTTGCAATTGGAAACATGGCTGCCTTTGATATGAATGATCCCCAGGCCGTGGTATCTCCAGGTAAAATTTATTTTTTCCACTGGTTAGATTGGGGTGGTATAGACGTTTAGTTGTGGAGCACTTGACCAGTTGAAGATCTGGAGTTTTTTCTTGGTGATCTGCATACATTCTGTTAGATTAGATTAGAAAAGCGACAAAAATATAACCATCCTTATTTTATTATCTTAAAACTGTTATTTCTTTTCAAGAATGGTGTGATTGTGGCAGTGCCAGAGCATTGGACAAGGATGTGAATGTCCAAATGCAGCCCAAGAGCTCCTTTGATCAGGCCCACAAAGCTTCTGTTGCTTCCATTTAGAAACTTTGGACTCTAGCTCTTTACAGTTCCCAGGACATGAAAAGAGTGCCCCCCCACCCCCCTGATTAACCAGTCAGGCAGCTCCTCTTAAACCCTGGAATTTTAAAGAGCTCAAGCTTTCAAGGTTCTGGGCTTTGGTGAAGGGGAGGATAAGGGGGCTTAGCATGGTTTGTGCATGGAGGTGTCTTGCTACTTATGGATTTGGAGGTGGGGTCTTTTTGTGCATAAGGGTCTCCTTTTGTTTATGGGGGCTCAGATTACTGGTCATATGTGGCCCACTTACTGTTTTTGATGTGTGTATTTGGCTCCCAGCTCCACACATTTGGACATTCCTGCACTAGGAAAGCTGAGCTTGAATTCCAGTTTCTGTTGATGTTCATATTCTGTCACATCCATTTTGGCACAGGGAGTCCTCTTGTATTTGTGAAGGACTGTTCACCATGTGGGTTGAGCAGTGCACGTTTCTATTCAGATGCCTGAAGTTTTAGGGGGGGGGGAAATGGAGATGAAATAAAATGTAATGAGTGATATTTATGAAAATGTTTTTTTTCCTCTTTCAGGTGGTGTGGGTTTTGATATCAACTGCGGGGTGCGTTTGCTGCGTACCAACCTGGATGAAGGGGATGTGCAGCCAGTGAAAGAACAGCTGGCCCAGGCCATGTTTGATCACATTCCTGTAGGAGTCGGATCCAAGGGAGTCATCCCTATGGGTGCCAAGTAAGAATGCTGCATAAGGACTTGGAGACTAATATAAAATATATATTTTTGAGGTGGGGGGAGAACCAGAGAGAGTAGGTTTTGTTGCAAATTACAGGAAACTCTTTCGTATCCGGCACCTACGGGACCGGGATGGTGCCGGTTGATTAAAAATTCCGGGTAACGAGGAAGGGACATGGAGTGACAATGGCCCAAGGTACGAGAGCCCTGATCTCACGGCCACAGGTGCTGGAGCCTCAAAACCTACTCCTGAATTTTGCCGGTTATTAGAGAATTCCGGATAATTAGGTGCCGTTTAAACGAGAGTTTCCTGTAGATGGTTTGGCAATGTTAATGCAATTTTTTTTGAATGGAAGGGGGATATGGTGGTGGTATATTTATTCTGATTTAGAAAGCTGTATGCTGAAGGAAAGAGTTGAGAAATTGTGCTCTCTCTGTCATAATCAGCATTTCTTTAAATGAATGGTAATTTTTAGTTTGGCAGAGTGCAGTAACAAATTAGATCTAATTCTCAAAAGTGACGGTTAGTGTGTTTTTTTAGCCCTTTTACTCTAAACATATTTTTGGCTTCCACATTTCAGTCTATTCTCGTAGATGAGTCTTCCCTATCTCCTCGAGTGTCTTCATTTTCCAGATTTTATGTTTTTAAAAAAAAATTTAAAATCTTTGCACACCAAATAATAGTGATTTTTTTTTTGGATTGCTTTAGCTACTGGATCTATCCAGTGCTTCCACAGGGTCTTCATGTCTTCAAAAGTGGTTGAATAATACTCGCACTAGGCTTTAAATTTATAAAACGTTTATTAAACTGTAAATCAATAAGCGAGCAATAGCAGAAAAGTAATTTATAGTAGTTAAACTTTACCAGCTGCTCATATATAATGGAAAATAAATAGTTTGAAATGCTTGTGCTGAACTATCCATTGTAATTACTTTTCAATATAGTCTTATTAATCCTTTTGCACTAACTATTGAAGTTGTCTGGCTTATTTTCTTTGGTGTTTGCAGTTAGATAACCTTTTTTTCCAGACACCAGATCAAACTTAATGATTTGAAAAGCACAAGCTAATAAATACTGCCTGAAAACAGCAACTGAAGCCAAACAATTATTTAAATAACCAACTGATAAATTCAGAAAGCTGCTAATCTTCACATTTATCTGAACAAATCACACAGCATGTTAGCATTTGAATTGTGTGGCTTGGCTCTTCCCTCCAGCAAACTACCTAGAGACTGAACAGACTGGTTGCCACAACACTGTATTGAGCTAAACTGGGACGTGCTTTCTGTGAGTGTAGTTTTTAAATCCTTTGCATACCATGATAATTAAAGACTGCAATATTGTATCGTGGATAAATTTGCTTCATTTTTGTCACTGTGATGTAACAATTATTTTACACTTTAAAGGAAATATCCAAGCAATTATTTATTCAAGGTAAGCATAGAAGATAGGAGCAGGAGTAGGCCATTTGGCCCCTCGAGCCTGCTCTGCCATTTAATGAGATCATGGCAATTCAGTACCCTGTCCCTGCTTTCTCCCCATATCCCTTGATCCCTTTAGCCTTAAGAAATATATCTATCTCCTTCTTGAATATATTTAATGAATTGGCCTCAACTGCCTTCTGTGGTAGAGAATTCCACAGGTTCACCACTCTCTGGGTGAAGAAATTCCTCCTCATCTCAGTCCTAAATGGCTTACCCCTTATCCTTAGACTGTGACCTCTGGTTCTGGACTCCCCTGCCATTGGGAACATCCTTCCTGCATCTAGTCTGTCTAGTCCTGTTAGAATGTTATAAGTTTCAATGAGATCCCCTCTCATTCTTCTAAACTCTAGCGAATATAAGCCTAATCGACCCAATCTCTCTTCATACGTCATCCCTGCCATCCCAGGTATCAGTCTGGTAAATCTTCGCTGCACTCCTTCCATGGCAAGAACATCCTTCCTCAGATAAGGCGACCAAAACTGCACACAATACTCAAGGTGTGGTCTCACCAAGGCCCTGTACAACTGCAGCAAGACATCCTTGCTCCTGTACTTGAATCCTCTCGCTATGAAGGCCAACATACCATTTGCCTTCTTAACCGCCTGCTGCACCTGCATGCATACCTTCAGCGACTGGTGCACAAGGACTCCCAGATCTCGTTGCACTTCCCCTTTTCCCAATCTATTGCCGTTCAGATAATCTGTCTTCCTGTTTTTGCCACCAAAGTGGATAACCTTGCATTTATCCACATTATCCTGCATCTGCCCAATCACCCAACCTGTCCAAATCATACTGGAGTTTCTCTGCATCCTCCTCACAGCACACACGCCCACCCAGCTTTGTGTCGTCTGCAAACTTGGAGATATTACATCTAGTTCCCTCGTCTAGATCATTAATATATATTGTGAATAGCTGGGGTCCTAGCACCGATCCCTGCGGTACCCCACTAGTCACTGCCTGCCACGCGGAAAAAGACCCATTTATTCCAACTCTTTGCTTCCTGTCTGCCAACCAGTTCTCTATCCAAATCAGTACCTTACCCCCAATCCCATGTGCTTTAACTTTGCACGCTAATCTCTTATGCGGGAGCTTATCGAAAGCCTTCTGAAAGTCCAAATACACCACATCCACTGGTTCTCCCTTATCTATTCTACCAGTTACAGCCTCAAAAAATTCCAGTAGATTAGTCAGGCATGATTTACCTTTTGTAAATCCATGTTGACTTTGTCCGATCCTGTCACTGTTTTCCAAGTGCGCTGCTATTACATCTTTTATAATGGACTCTAGCATTTTGCCCACTACTGATGTCAGGCTTACCGGTCTATAATTCCCCGTTTTTTCTCTACCACCTTTTTTAAATAGTGGGGTTACATTAGCTACCCTCCAATCCATGGGAACTTCCAGAGTCTATAGAATTTTGAAAGATGACCAGCAATGCATCTACTATTTCTAGGGCCACTTCCTTAAGTACCCTAGGATGTAGATTATCAGGCCCTGGGGATTTATCGGCCTTCAATCCCGTCAATTTCCCTCAACACCATTTCCCTACAAATACTGATTTCATTCAATTCCTCCCTCTCATTAGACCCTATGTTCCCCCACATCTCTGAGTTTATTTGTGTCTTCCTTTGTGAAGACTGAACCAAAGTATGTATTTAATTGGTATGCCATTTCTTTGTTCCCCATTATAAATTCCCCTGATTCTGACTGCAAGGGGCCTGTGCTTGACTTCACCAATCTTTTTCTCTTCACATATCTATATGATATCTGTATGAATCCAGATGATTTCCAGCATCTGCAGTATTTTGCTTTTGTATTAATGAAATTACTGTGTTGTATAAATGAAGCATTGTTGGAATCTGAACTGGCACTTTAAAGGGAGCAGAGAGTACTTTTTGTTCACAGTACTTCTCCGCGCCCCCCCCCCCCCCCCCCCCCCCCCCCCAACTGTTCAAATGTCAAATTTCGTAACCTGATATTTTTTTCTCCTTTCCACCAGAACTGTTCCTAATGACTATTGCAGCCTCTATTTTCGTAATAGACCTGATGGCTTGTTGGTCTTTCTCATCCTTTCAATATAATTGCTACTGAAGGACAGCTTTGAATTAATTATTTTGTTAACATCATTGGAGGTGCTTACTGTGATAGTAAAAAATGCTATTTGTAATTGACCTTGGCTATGCTTGTACCAATCCTCCAAATGACTGAAGACGGTTTCATTTTAGAATTTTTTTTTTAGTTGACCCTTGTGCTATCTTGCTGACTGTTGACATTTATTTGCAGAGATTTAGAAGAAGCTTTGGAGATGGGAGTGGATTGGTCCCTGAGGGAAGGCTATGCCTGGGCTGAGGATAAGGAGCACTGTGAAGAATATGGCAGAATGCTGCAAGCTGATCCTTCCAAGGTCTCTGCAAAGGCCAAAAAGAGAGGATTGCCTCAGGTAATTGTGTACCTTTTCTCTTTGTACCTGACTGACAGTGACCATGAGACCTGCTCTGTGGCTGTGCTGCAGAGGTGCCCAAGAACCATCTGCAGTAACTGATGCATCACCGCCATGTCAGTTTTATCTGAGATTAACTTGCTGCGTGGAGATTCACAGGTATCAACTCTACTGTGTGCAGTCTTATTGCTGTTTGCGGTTCTTATTGCAAATCCTGTTGTGATCTCTCTTTACTTTGCATGGACAATGATCCAGGAAAGTTGGGCATCTCCCGCTTCCTACATTCATTGTAATAGGAAATGTTTGTACATCATTATTCCTGTTTTGCTTTTTTGATGTGCGGTGGGGTCTAATTCCCAGTTTTGGAAAGTTAACTTTGGAAATTACTTTTAAAAAGTTGAACATTGTGTTTAAAACGTGAGTGCTTAGGAAGTGTTTGGAACTGAATTGATGCCAGCAGTTGCATTCTAATGTGTATGCATTTTTTTTTTAGCTGGGGACTTTGGGTGCTGGAAACCACTATGCTGAGATTCAGGTGGTGGATGAAATCTACAATGATTATGCAGCACGTAAAATGGGAATTGACCATAAGGGCCAGGTGTGTGTCATGATTCACAGTGGGAGCAGAGGTTTTGGACACCAGGTTGCAACAGGTGACACTTTCCCTTTTCTACTTAGACTAGACTAAGTGTGATATAGCACATCTCTTGTGTTCAGTGCAAAGCCTCACTCCACACAGCAGTATTCCAATCTGTGTGATAATGGTACATTGTTGTATTTGTGTCCGAATGTCTCAATTTTTTTTATTGTAGCACTTACAGGTTTTGAAAGTGCCAAATCCCATAATGTATTATGCAGTGATTGTTGTCTCTATCTTTCCTTGTGGCTCCTATACGACACGATTGTGACTAAAAGTTAAGGAATACTCTAGGATAAGGCACAACAATGGCTTTATCCTCAAGTATTCTTAATTCTAAATGCATTTTTTCCTCTTAAAAATTGATCTAAATTATTTTTCCTGGCGATGACTAGTCATTTTTGAGTGAGCATTTCATTAGGCAGGAAAAAACAAACCTTGAGGTTTCGGCACTTAAATTTGTCCTTGCACAGCAAGCACTGATTAGTTGTGACATAGCATGTCTCGGCTGTTGAGAACATAGCATGAAGTGGCTTTTGAAGCCAATTTAATGGAATTAAAAAGGCAAAATATCAATGCTATGAGGACTCCACAATAAAGGAATTATTTCTATTCTCCTATTCCATTACAAGATGATTATTAACTGCCCTCTTTAGTACTGCAGATATGTGTTGGCATCCTAGAAGTGCAAATTATTTTTATAAATATGACCAATTCATGCATGTTTTAAGATAAGTCTCCTTGGTTAGATTTAACAAATCTAGCTTTTACTTTATTGCAATGACTTGGAATACATCCACTATACTTCTTGCTAGCTGAGGCAGAGCATTGCTTTGTTTTCTAGATGCCCTAGTGGCTATGGAGAAAGCCATGAAGAGAGATAATATTATTGTCAATGACAGGCAGCTGGCATGTGCCAGGATCAATTCCGAAGAAGGTCAGGACTATCTCAAAGGCATGGCAGCAGCTGGAAACTACGCCTGGGTGAATCGCTCCTCTATGACCTTCCTGACGCGACAGGTAGGGATTGTGTTGAATTGTTCCATTCAGTTAATGTGTCAAACTTTGTTGCTAACTGCCTCTCGATTTGCTTAGTCTCCAAGATGCTAGTTTATTTTTGCTTTGCTGTAAGTACATACTTTAGTGTGTTTTTTTTTTTAAATACACTGCTAATGGGTTGATGTCAACACACGTCTTGGATTAGTAGGGCATGGGTTTGTCCCTTTCCTGATGGGGAGCACCCTATCTCATCCAGGCCATTATGGGGAGGTGCAGAATGGAGGCAACTCTCCTTATCTCTGGTTCTTACAAGCAGCTGCAGATTAAATAATCTCTCCTGTCTACCTGAGTTTGCACAAGTGGGATTTATTGTTGTTAGGCTCATCTTTTCAAAGGGAAAGCTAACACATTTAGAATAGAAAATTAGGAAATTGTCTATTTTTAAAAACTTAGAATGTAATTCTCCAGTGTGCCAAACTGTGAGGGTTTAAAGATATGATCTTGTGAAAAGGTGGAATTTGAACATAGCTGGCATTGTACTGTGTTTTTTCTTGTTTCTCATATATCCAAATATTTTTCTCCCATATATTTTCGCTCTCCCGTGCTTCTCACATTTGTGCTCTCTCATCTCGTGGTCACTCTTTCCTATATATTGTGTGCATTCTCTCTTCACATCTCATGTGTTTTTTTCTCTCGCCCATATTTCATGGGCTTCCATTTATTTTTTGTGCCCCTCTCCCTTTTTCCCTATGTCTGTCTTTTTCCCAAATCGCTTTCTCCAACTTTGTGTTGTTTTCTTGCTCTTGGTTTTTCTCTCCTTCGTAATCTCCTCGCTTTACTTTTTTTAGGCATTTGCCAAAGTCTTCAATACTACACCAGATGATCTGGATATGCATGTGATTTATGATGTGTCTCACAACATAGCCAAAGTGGAGGAGCATGTGGTGGATGGGAAACAGAAGACATTGCTGATCCATAGGAAGGGTTCTACCAGGGCCTTCCCACCACACCACCCTCTCATACCAGTCGATTATCAGGTATGGAAACTACTGAGATGGAACATATGGGCTCTCTGAAGTTTTGTAGTTATCTGGAAAGCTTTGCTGGGCTGTAGAAACTTGCATGGTGTCTGAGATTGTTGAAACTCAACTTGGATGCACACCATGGAAATGACTATTTAGCCTAAATTGGATGTTTAGTAATAAAAACTAGAGTAGTATTAATCTGTCACTATATAAAAGTAGTACATTTTAGTAAATATTAAATCGTGCCATATATGCAAGGCATGTAAAAATGAGAATTGAAACAAAATTGCTACAATAGCTTAAATTTCACGTTGACTCTTGAAATTTGAACAAGTCTGAATTGAATCTTCACATCAGAATCCGAGCAGCCCATTCACTTCTCCAGCTGCTCAAATGGAGAAGCTGACTTTATGCACAATTAATCCTTGGATCATTGAGTTGAAGACCACTTGTACATGTGTTTTTGGGTTTGGTGTGCTCTGGAAACTTGGTAGGAATGCTCAAAGTTAAGCTTTCATTTTAGAAGTGTGATTCAATTTGAAACTTTTGTTTAAAATGGTACGGTGTTGCAATACAAGTTGTTGGTTTTTTTAGAAAATGGGAGGTCTGAAATTCTGCTAATGCAGATTTTGTACATTTTTTTGGAGATTAAAATCTTGTACCTTTTTTACATATGCGCGTCCACTGAACAGCTATATAAATGGGTATTCTGATCGACAAGGTTTTCTTCACCGGCTAGCTGATTACTGGCTAATGCAGAAAAGTTAGAATGTCTTGCTTCATAAAATTGTTCAGTTATGGGGAGCGGGCAGGGAAATGGAGCGGAGCCCAAGATCAGATCAACCATGATCTCATTAAATGGTGGAGCAGGCTCGAGGGGCCAAATGGCCTGCTCCTGCTCCTATTTCTTATGTTCTTATTACTGCAAAATCTTTAACTTGCATACATACCATACAATATTAAACCCATTAAATATATTCCTTTAAACACCAATGCGAGACTAACCAGGATATGGACTGCTTTTGCAGTGGACCCATGAATTTATTGTACAGACTACATTTAATATAATTTACCACTCCTGTTATGCAAACTATACTTATGCTCCTAATTAAACCTATTGGAAAGTGGCTGTGTACGTTGTAACATTTTATTTATATATCTGTAGATCTACAGAAGCTCATCAAGTTTGGTAATGGCATTTAAACCTGGCAAGGAATTTTAAATAAAAACAGAAAATGCTGGAAGTAGTCAAGTCAGGCAGCATCTGTTCTGACAAAGGGTCATCGACCTGAAACGTTAACTGCTTCTCTCTCTACAGATACTACCTGACCTGCTGAGTATTTCCAGCATTTTCTGTTTTTATTTCTGATTTCCAGCAGCCGCAGTATTTTGCTTTTGTATTAGGATTATTAAATAGTTGGGGTTAGAAATTCGGATGCTGTTGAAGTAATATATCACAATATAAACAACTTAAGGAATTTAACTCCCACTTGCATTGTGATTTAAACATATTTCAACATGTTTCACTTCCTGCTTTTGCTTTTTATCACCACTTTACAGATATTTTCCAAATTTGGCTTCCACCCCCAACTTAAAGCATTTAATTTATTTGCATATATCTCTGGAGGAATGCAGCTGGTTCATATTGAGGCTTGTGAAGGAAGGACAAAATGGGAGGCTAGACCTGGGAGGGAAAGTGCTGGGAGTAGAGCGTTGGGCTATATAGGATAGTGGCCAAAAGATAATGAATCTTCTTGGACATATTGCCAAGCATGTGCTTAGTAAGGCCCAATTGGAAGAAGGTACCCATGACCAATCAGCTCAGACTTAGTGGCCGTGTGATTTCCCACATGGCAAAATGGTGACAAACAGATGATGCACTTAATTTTTTTAAAGATTATATGATTACCATTCAGATATTCTGGTGAAGAATTTTCATGCAAGTACAACTGACACATTGGCCAGGATTTTCATTACCTTGGCGGGTTGTGGCGCTGCTGCTGGTTCCATCCCATTCTGGAAAATGAACTTGCGTTGATTGGGCTTGTTAAGCCCGCCCAGCGCATTTCCCAGCCCAATTAGAGGAAGTGGGTCTGGTGACGTCATTCATGACATGTCCTCAACCGGTTTCCTTGGTGACCACGGCCAACTTTCTTTTAGCATTTGTGCTGTTAGTGTTCTACAGCATTGAAGTGCTGCAAACACTGACGAGCACTGCAGAGGTGCAGGGCTTCACCAAGGTTCTCCCATGACTCCCTCCATATACTTATGGAGGGAGTTGGAGCACGCAGGGAGGTCATCTTTCCCTTCCCATGGGCGGAAGAGACTTCCCTCCCTGCAGGAGAACAAACAGCCTGGTTGCACATTGCACAGGAGGATACAAGCAGGGATGTGGTCAGGAGGACCTGGATGCAGTGGTGCAAACCTTTCAATTATCTCATTAGAACACAATGTTGGTACAAAGCCACACTCCTCCTCATCCTGCTGTGCATCCCATCACTCTGCCTTCCCTACACCTGCACGTCCTTACTCACACCAACATACCTTGCACCTCCACCCATCCCTCTCTATCTACATTATCACATCTCCATCTCACTAGCCACCCCTCACACTCGTCCTCAATCATACCAACCAACCACACACCAGGGTAGCCACTTGGGTGTTTTATCCAATGTTCATGTAAAGTTTCTGTTAATGTGCTGTCAAACATTGAAACCTTTATTTTCAACACTTTCCAGTCTTGGACAGATTTGTGTGCACCTTTTGAAAGTGGCTTAATGAGTTGCAGTGAATGGTGAGACATAATGGTATCCCCCACAATGGTGGTGAGTGTGAAAGGAATGGCTTGGGCATTGCAGGGATGCTTTATGGTGTTGGTGTGGGGTGGTGCCAACCTGGTGCATCATGTGGCAGCCAGGGTGTACAGCGTCAAGAAGTAAATCTGGCCATGGTGAGGCCATCGCTGGCCTCCCGGGCAGCAGTGTGCTCAGGGTGCTGATGCTGCACAGGACAGAGGGTATCAGGTGATTGCGGAGAAGGTTGGTGTTTGGTGTTGGGGCTGATGGTGGTTGGATTCTGAGGACCAAGGTGAGACCGTATAAAAGGCACCCATGTTGATGGAATAGATGGCAGGTGAAGTAGAGATGACAGAAGCATTCTGTCAATGGTGAGCGTGTTCTTCCAATGAGGTAAGAGTGGAAAGCCTGCAGAATCTGTGCTGGAAATGGACTGAGAAACAGCTTCTGGTTGAAGAAAGTGATGATCTGTCAGGTGGGAGCTTTAATGTACATTTTGAAGCTGTCACGTAATCAGCTGGAGCAATGGCCATTCAACTCCCGTCTTGGGTTCACAGACGTGGTCCCCGAGCAGCGTGGACCCCATGGGCGAGCAGATAAAGTTAAAAGGTCAGATTAGAAGCATTATTAAGGGTCTGACAACAACCCAATAATTGGTTTAATTGGGTCACCCACCTCCGCGGATCGGAGATCACACGCGCCTGTGGGAAAGGCACGTTGTGGCGGCCCGCTGTCCAAAAGAAAATCTAATTCTGGCCATTGTGTGCGTTCTCCTATTGATTTATCTTTGTTTTTAATGCCTTTAGTTGACTGGACAGCCTGTTTTGATTGGTGGAACAATGGGAACCTGTAGCTATGTCCTTACTGGCACTGAACAAGGCATGACAGAAACGTTTGGAACCACCTGCCATGGAGCGGTAAGGAATTCTGAAGTAGAGCATGTAGCTGGAAGTGTTAAATTTCCGAGGATTCCCCTTCCTAGAATTACATGCATCACTGTAGACCTTCACAGTCCAATAAATATCTGACATTGCCCGATTGTCATCTTCTGATTCAAAGTTATGTTGATAGACTTGCCTGAGTGTTTAGTTTTAATATTTTTCAGGCGTAGTCTGTTGCATACACTGTATAAATAGAGTGTACAACCTCAATTATCCAGGCTGTCCTGATCCTGTCTATTTCTCTTCTCGGGCCTCCATTGTTCTCCTCCTGGTGGTAAGATTAGCTAATACTGGAACAATTGAGCTACAGTTTTTTCACTGGCTCAAAGCTTTCTTTCTCCCCCGCCACCCTAAACCTCAACAACTGTCTTTAAAGTGCCCTACCATGGTCCACAGCTAAGGAGATGAGCACTAAAAGCAGCATATGCTTGCCTCTAGTTATCCTGTTGGCGGTCTCGCTTGCTGATCTGAGTGGCGCTGCAGACTTGGAAATCAGTAGATCTTGCCTGTTCAAATGGGCTTATTGAACATGGCATGAGCTAGTACAGTAACATTTCACCACCTTATTCTAATGTGGTGGATAACCTTTTGTATTAGAATTTGCCTGCTATTCCTAAGTATTCAAAGGATTGGACAAATCCAGTGCATAATATATCAATCTCAATCTCTATTACAGTCGTAGTCTCATTTAGTAAATTCTTATTTAAAGCACTTTTATTTCATGGGTGTAAAAGTGGGACATGAAAAAGAGCCTTGTTTGACTATTGGCTTAATGGTATTAGAAATGTCACTTGCAACCTTTTAACATGATTAAATTTCACCTATGTAAAGAATTGGAATATAATTTTGGAATTTTCTTTCCAGGGGCGAGCTTTGTCACGTGCAAAATCCCGACGTAACCTTGATTTCCAGGATGTGTTGGACAAACTAGCAGATAAGGGGATTGCTATTCGTGTTGCTTCACCCAAACTAGTAATGGAAGAAGTAAGAGCTGCACTTTGGTTTTTGTTTTGGATTTCTGTTGAAGTTGATTAAATGTTGTGGGAGCTAGTTACTTGCTTGACCTTTTTCCTATGAATCTTCGTGACATTGGTGAGAAAAATGTAGAGATGTTGTGTATATTTTAATTAGATTTCTGAATATAGAAAATCCTGACTTGGTAGATATTAATTTACAACTTGTAGTCTGCTCAAACTTGATTGATTGACAAATGTGACAGACAAAACCCAGTCCACACTAGAAATAACTTTTTTAACCTTGACATGAAGTGGAAAAACATTTTCCCTCTTAATTACTATGTTTAAAAGGGTGTTCATAGCCCTCCATGACCTTCCCAAATGCTCGTTATTTGTGTTTGAGCCTATACAGTTAGTATTGACAGGCTATTTGAAGGAGATGCATCACAATTGAGTCCTCATCCCACATCTGCACATGCATTTCCAGTAAGGCATTGCTGATTATCAATCATGAGCCAATTTTCCTATCTCTAATCCCAGGTGCTAAGGTCAATTGTAGCATTCCTACTACCATATCCGCTGAGATCAGCTAACTCACCGAAGGTTTGAAGAACTGTATATTTTTCCTCCTCCGATACAATATGCATATTTTCAAGTCCAGGTTTCTGTTGGAGATTTGCTCAAAGGCTGCTTCTGGAGAAGTACCTGCTTCCAGGTATCTGACAGTAATTAGGAACTCACCACGGTTGCAAATCTGCATTCTATTACTCTGACACAATGTGTTAGAGCTTTAATGCACTGTGTGTTTCTTAAAAGTCACCATTATAGAAAACAATTTGTATATAGTAACCGTCCTATTATATTAATGATTCAGAGTTGACTGTGCTTGGCAAGACTACACTATTGGCTACCTCCCTTTCTATAGGGCTATACTAAAGGTGGCTATTGTTGACTGATCTGTGTAATGGGGTAAGATAAATGTTATTTAGAAATTAGTTTGTTCATGTTTAATTTTTTGTGCATGAAATGAGTACCCTCACTGACAATTAAAATGTTGTGTGGGTCTGTATGTCTTTTGTTTCTTGAACCATTGTTGGGATTGAGATAGTATACTTCTGTTCACAACGAAATCTATTATTATACAAGGTCTTCCAAAAGAATTAGGACCCAGGTTCAGACTCCTAGTCAAGTTGTATTACAAAAAGCAATACTAATTTAAAACTTGTCAACTGTTAAGAGTACCTCCTTTTTTTTCCTTCTAGGCTCCTGAATCCTACAAGAATGTAACCGATGTTGTGAATACTTGCCATGATGCAGGGATCAGCAAAAAAGCCATTAAACTGCGACCTATTGCAGTTATAAAAGGCTGATGGAGGCTTCTTGATGCTGATGGGCTAAATTAGGAGAAATCCTTTGGATAAACTGACTACCTTTTATTAAAATTCATGTACTTTTTTTTTAGTGAAAAATCCTGGGGGGGGGGGGGGGTTTTCAGGCTTACTCTGCCACAATTTTTTGTTTCACTATCATTTCAGAAACTGAAATTCCATCATTACTGATTATTTGTTTATCCCAATGAATTGTGGCACTTTACTTGTTCATCTCTCCCTGCAGTTTTACAATTTTATTTTGATAAAACTGGAATTGTGGAATGGATAGATGTACAATAAAATGGTAGAGTCAAATCTTGTGCATTTTTTTTTGTAAACTTAAGATAGATCGTCTTTTAAGGCAAGGGAAGAACAATCTCTTAACTTCAGTGAGCAACCCACCAAAAAAATTATACATTAACTACCATGTACATCGCAGGCATTTGTGATGCATTGTAAATTGGCAATGGGAAAGAAACATTGGCCCGTGTTTTCCGATCCCTCATTTATAATTTTAAAATACTTTTAGCCCCGTAAAAAAACTTTAATTTTTTTCCAAAAAGTTAAATTTGTTTAAAATATTTAATTTAATGTGATTTAAAAAAAAAATTATTTAATGTTTTGATGTTTTTGGAGTGATCTCCATTAATACTTTGACAGGTCTAAGCTGTCAAAAGTATGAAGGGAGATTCCCTTCTTTCATTGGTTCCCCCATGGCCCATGTGATCCCAGGGACGCTTGCGAACCGCATGTGCCCCTGGGCTACCTGGGTCCTGCGCATTTTGTAGAGCAGAGGCCCAGGAGTGGAAATGGCCGGACCTCTGGAGCCCTCAGGTAAAGGCGTAGATTTTTTTTTTTCCAGATCAGAGGCCTCCGCACGCAGGAAGCATCCAATCGGAAAATACGGGCCACTGTTTCTTAAATCCAGATGAAACAAACAGCACTCTCTCATCTGTGGTAGCAGTGGATGTGCTAGAATTGGCTTAAGCACCCTGGGTTAGGGAGGAATAAATCATATTGAGTTCCCACACCTGATCCCTCCTCAGTGATCCATGTTAGAAAGTACACATGGAATTTGGATCAGAACAAGAGCAGACTAAATGCTGATATCCTTGATCTCTGTCCCCACCTACCCCAATGCTTGACTAGCCTTTAATATGTGGTCTTCAGAGCTTTATACAAACATACAAAGCTGATGGACAGTAGAAGACCAATTGATCTATTGAGCCGACCCCATACGGTCATGTTATAACTAAGCACCATAAACCCCCAATGCTCCTCACTCACCAGCAGCCATGCAATCTGGTTGGTGGGTAGGGTGGAGCTGATTTAAACAAAAACCCTGGGCCAATTGAGAGGAAAAGAATTCTGGGAAATACCTCTCCAACCCCTGAAGGCAATCAAAAGTTGTTTCAGGAGACCACAGTGATCATGAGACACATCACCCAACATCCCAGCTATCTTTTATACTACAACAACAACTTGTATTTATATAGCACCTTTAAAGTAGTAAAACATCCCAAGGTGTTTCACAGGAGTATTGTAAGACAAAAAATTTGATACTGAGCCACATAAGGAGAAATTAGGACAGGTGACCAAAAGCTTGGTCAAAGAGGTAGGTTAAAAGGAGGAAAGGGAGGCAGAGAGCTTAGGGCCTAGGCAACAGAAGGCACGGCCACCAATGGTTGAGCAATTATAATCAGCGATGCTCAAGAATAGCAGAATTTGAGGAGCGCAGATATCTCTGGGGAGGTGGGGGTGTGGTGTTATGGGGCTGAAGGAGATTAGAGATAGGGAGGGGCGAGGCCATGGAGGGATTTGACAAGGATGAGAATTTTGAAATCGAGGCGTTGCTTAACCAGGAGCCAATGTAGGTCTGCGAGCATAGAGGTGATGGGTGAATGGGACTTGGGGCGAGTTAGGACAGGGGCAGCTGAGTTTTGGATGACCTCAAGTTTACGTAGGGTAGAATGTGGGAGGCCAGCCAGGAGTGCGTTGGAATAGTCCAATCTAGAGGTAACAGGCATGGATGAGCTGAGGCAAGGGCGGAGACGGGTGATGTTACGGAGGTGAAAATAGACGGTCTTAGTTATGCTGCGGGTATGTGGTTGGAAGCTCATTTCAGGGTCAAATATGACACCAAGGTTGCGAACGGTGTGGTTCAGCCGCTCCGATGTTAGGGAGATGGTTGGAGTCAGTGGCTAGGGAACGGAGTTTGTGGCAGGGACCGAAAACCATGGCTTTGGTCTTCCCAATATTTAATTGGAGAAAATTTCTGCTCATCCAGAACTAGATGTTGGACAAGCAGTCTGACAATTCAGAGACTGTGGAGGGGTCGAGAGAAGTGGTGGTGAGGTAGAGCTGGGTGTCGTCAACGTACATGTGGAAACGTGATCTGTTTTCGGATGATATTGTCAAGGGGCAGCATGTAGATGAGAAATAGGAGGGGGCCTACCAGAGGTAATGATGTGGGAGGGGGAAGAAAAGCCGTTGCTGGTGATTCTCTGGCTACAATTAGATAGATAAGAATGGAACCAGGCGAGTGCAGTCCCACCCAGCTGGACAACGGTGTTGAAGAATGGAGTGGTCAACCGTGTCAAAGGCTGCAGACAAGTCAAGAAGGGTAAGGAGGGATACTTTACCTTTGTCACAGTCACAAAGTATGTAATTTGTGACTTTGATACACAATGATAACAACCGTAGCCAGGAACTTGTCCAGCTCCATTTTGAACGCTTGGTGAATCTGCAATCACTGCATGAGCTGGCAATTTGTTCCATAGATCGATGACCCTCAAGAAAAAACTCCTGACATCTAAACTAGTTCTATGCTTACTTAAGTATGTATATCCCCTCCATTCTACCTAATCTATTCACATGGATAGAGTTAGTCCCTTTTATTTTAAATACTTGTACAAGGACATTATAGTGCCTTAGTTTGATATTGGATCATTGTAGCAATACATTCTAATACTCTGCTTGCTTTTGCTAGTGTCATAGCACTGGTCATCAATCTTGACTTATGCACTGTAACGCCTAGGTCTTTTTCCCTCTCAACAGACTTTAGTTTGGAGCCCTGCATGGTATATGCACACTGGTCATTAGCCCTACCATGTGCATAACACTACATTTATTTACATGAAATGTCATCTGCCAGACGTGGTCCCATTCGCCATCGCATCTAGATCCGATTGTAATCTTTTCTCATCCAAGTGGGGTAATTTTAGCTTTTGCCGATAGTGTAAAATGGACGATATCTAGTTAGCTGCCCATTATACATCACCTGACTTTCCTTTCCATTGACTTCAATTCAAGAGATGTATAATGGATGGCTGATTCGATAGCTTCCATTTTGCAATATCAGTTAAAATTACCCCCAAGGTTCTAACACTAGCATAAATCTGTGTGTCAGCCACAAAATTACACTGTTCCCCCAACACCTTCAGCCAGATCATTGATAGTGAAGAGTAATAGTCTATAGTATACTCTTCAGTGCCCCTTGAAGACAAAAAGGTTTGGGAACTACTGAAACAATCTTAATTTTGTTCTTGGGCTGGTGAACAGTCCATCTCAATTGCATATTGATGTTTATTCCTTCACTACTTGCAGTGTTATGGGTGGTGGATTAACCTTTCTTGCTTTATTAATGGGAGTGGGGGGGAGGATTAGAGTAAAAATTCTCTAGGTAAGAGTAAGCATTGCAAACTTTAGTGTGAAATATTAGGTGCAACAAATCAGACTAACCCATCAGGTAACTTCACTGGAAAGCCCCAGTTATTGAATCAGTAAATATTACAGAAAAGGCTCATATCATTTCCAATGCAGAATCTGCAGGAGCATATTTTTTTCAATGTGACTATTAGCATAGTTGTGTATGTACACTACATATTTCTACAGAGCTGGGTTTTAGTTTTTTTTTAAACCGTGCTAATGTGAGGTTCTACACTCAATTTCAAAGCCTGGAAGTGAAATGTAGAAGCATACATAATGGTGAGTGAATAGTTCCCATAAAATTTGACAGCACATCTATCTCCCTTCAACTCTGTGACAAGAGAATGTTTTGTACTTATTTACTCATTGGAAAAAAATACCTTGTGAAATGGATTGGTAATTGGTTGGGAGGTAGGAGACAGTAGGGATAAAGAAATGTACTCTGGCAGGATGTAACCCGGGATCAGTATTGGGGCCTCAGCTTTTCATCACATCAGCAACTACCTTCTCCAGTGCCGGATGTAGTCGAGAAATTGGATAGGATAAAAATAGATAGAGTACTTAAAAGGCTGGCAGTGCTCAAAATAGAAGTTACCCGGTCTGGATGGGATGCATGGGTGGAAATTGCAGAGGCTCTGGCCACAATCTTCCAATCCTCTTTAGATATGGGAGTGATGCCAGAGGACTAGAGGATTTCAAATGTTACACCCCTGTTCAGAAAGGGAGGAGATGACAAATACAGGCCAGTCAGCCTAACAGCAGTGGTGGGGAAACTTGTACTCCGGTAGAAAAATATGGGTTAAAAAATGAAAACCAGTATAGATTTGCTAAAGGCAAATAGTGATTGACTAACTTGTTTGATGAAATAATGGAGGGTCGTGTGGTTGATGTGTATATGGACTTTCAAAAGGCATTTGATAAAGTACCACAATATAGACTTGTTAGCAAAATTAAAGCCTATGAGATTAAAGGGGCCGTGGCTCTGGATACAAAATTGGCTCGGACAGAAAGCAGAGAATAGTGGTGAACGGTTGTTTTTCAGACTGGAGGGAAGTGTGCAGTGGTGTTCCCCTAGGGTCAGTGTTGGGACCACTGCTCTTTTTTATTTTATATTTATTAAAGACCAGGACTTTGGTATATAGGGCATAATTTCAAAGTTTGCAGATGACACAAAACTTGGAAATGTAGTAAACTGTGAGGTTAGTAACAGACTTCAGGAGGACATACAGACTGGTGAAATGGGCAGCCAAAATTTAACACAAGTGTGAAGTGATTCATTTTGGTAGGAAGAATGAAGAGGGGCAAAATAAATTAAATGGTACAGTTTTAAAGCAGGTGCAGAGACCTGGGGGTGTACATACACAAGTCTTTGAAGGTGTCAGGAAAAGTTGAGAAGGCTGTTAAAGCATACAGGATCCTTGGCTTTATAAAATAGAGGCATAGAGTACAAAAGCAAGGAAGTTGTTAACCCTTTATAAAACATGCAGGTACAGCAAGCAATTAGGAAGGCAAATGGCATGTTGGCCTTTAATGCAAGGGGGTTGGAGTACAAGAGTAAGGAAGTCTTGCTACAATTGTACAGGGCTTTGGTGACAGTTTTGGTCTTATTTAAGGAAAGATATACTTGCCTTCGAGGCAGTGCAACGAAAGTTCACTAGATTGATTCCTGGGATGAGAGGGTTGTCCTATGAGGAGATTGAGCCTATACTCTGGAGTTTAGAAGAATGAGAGGTGATCTTATTGAAATGTATAAAATTCTTAGAGGGCTTGACAGGGTAGGTGCTCAGGCTGCTTCCCCTGGCTGCAGAGTCTAGAACAAGGGGGCATAGTCTCAGGATAAAGGGGTCGGCCTTTTAAGACTGATGAGGAGGAATTTCTTCACTCAAAGGGTTATGAATCTTTTGGAATTCACTGCCCCAAAGGGCTGTGGATGCTCAGTCGTTGAGTATATTCAAGGTTGAGAGAGATATTTTTGGACTCTAGGGGAATCAAGAGATATGGGAATGTGGAAATATGATTTTGCCCTTACTAGTGCATGATGGGATACTTGACATCTAATGTATCGTGTACCATTGCCTGTGGACTAAAGTCGAGTCACCAGCAACTAACATAACGACATCTGGCCAAAGAATGAAAAGCAATTCTGTTAAAGGTCAATCTCGTTTCTTTATCTGCCTGAATACTGAAATAGCTTTGTACAGAGTTGACTAGCTACATTTATACATGATCATATGGAACTGGTGTTCTCCACTGTACCAACATGATAATCAGACATGAGTGAGTTAATCATCCTTTTGGTAACAAGACTCAGACAATGCCTCCTGACAATATAATTAACTTACCTTGTCTGAAGACATTTCTGTCCTGCTGACCTTGAGTGTCTTTGTTTAAACTCTTAATTTGTTTGATACAATACCATTACACGTGATTTATGGAACGCTTGCCTGTTTTAATGTTCTTTGGAGTGTGAGCCTAGCTATTGACTAGACTCTCGCTCCCCTTGCGCAAGTAAAAGAATAAAGCTTTGTTTATCTGACGGTACAGTTTGTTTCAGAGTCTTACTCGGAGTTGAGACTTCGACAGGAATCGGGCAAGAAAGTGGAGTTGAGGTCGCAGATCAGCCATGATCTTATTGAATGGCGGAGCGAGCTCAAGGGGCCGTATGGCCTACTCCTGCTCCTAATTTTTATGTTCTTATGTAACACTGGTTTGGCCCCAGCTGGAGTATTGGGGCTAATTCTGGGCACCACACTTTAGGAAGGATGTCATGGCCTTAGAGATTTACTAGAATGGTACCAGGGATGAGGGACTTCAGGTACGTGGAGAGACTAGAGAAACTGGGGTTGGTCTCCACAGAGCAGAGAACGTTGAGGGAAGATTTGATAGGTGTTCAAAATCATGAAGGGTTTTGATACGAGTAAATAGGGAGAAACTGTTTCCAGCAGCAGAAGGGTCGGTAACCCGAGGTCACGCATTGAAGGTAATTGGCAAAAGAACCAGAAGTGACATGAGGGAAATATGTTACGCAGCAAGATGTGATCTGGAACGCGCTGCCTGAAAGGGTGGTGGAAGCAGATTCAATAACTTTCAAAGGGGAATTGGATAAATGCTTGAAGGGGAAGAATTTGCAGGGCAATTGGAAAAAGCAGGAGAGTGGGATTAATTGGATAGCTCTACCAAAAGAGCAGGTACAGGCATGATGGGCCAAATGGCCTCCTTCTGTGCTCTATGATTCTATGACTTGGATGAAGGAAGAGTTTTATATCCAAGTTTTCAAATTACATCAAGTTAGGAGGCACAATAAAGTGTAGATGGGGGCAGGAAGTTGCAAAGGGATAGATTGTGAGGGCAAAACTGGCAAATAGGCAGATTTAAAATATTACACTGATGCTTCAGTTGTACAGTGCCTGTCAGACCCCATCTGGCATACCAGGGCTTAGGGTTAAATTATGAATCCTGTTTGCAATAATTTGGCTTGTATTTCCTTGTTTAGTCAGTTGAGGGCTAATCTAATTGAAGGGTAAAAAATTATAAAGGGATTAGATAGGGTAGATAGAGAAATTATTTTCGCTGTTGGGGGAATCCAGAACAAGGGCAAAATCTTAAAATTAGAGCTAGGACATTTAGGAATGTAATCGGGAAGCATTTTTTCCCCATACAGGGTAGTAGAAATCTGGAAATTGCTCTCCCAAAAGGCAGGGATACTTGAAATTTTTAAGACTGATCACTAGATTTTTGTTCGGCAAATACATCAAGATGTGGATCAAAGATGGGTAAATGGAATTGAGGTGCTGATCTGCCATGATTTGACAATGTGGAATAGGTTCAAGGTGTTGAATGGCATACTCCTGTTCTTATGACCAGTCAGATCCATGTACTTGGTCACCTTAATAGTGGCAGAAACCTGAGGGGAGGCTCCTTGCTCACATTCTAAGCCAACAAATGCTAAATGAAGCCAGTGGAGAGAGAAGACAGGCAAAGCTACCTGTGAAGGTCAGATTTCAACAATTCCTCCTGTAGGAGAAAAACCACAGCTTTTACCACCATGCATGACAGTCAGACAAACCAGGAATAATTATGCTTTGGCAATTTAGTAAGCAAGACTAGTGTGAATTATGGTGGCATTTTAACATGGCAATAGGGGTAAGGTATTTCATATGAACTCTGGTTTGAAGGTCTCTATGGAGCTGAACAGTGCTTCCTCTTGCTCCTCTGCTCCATAACAGTCCAAAACTTGATATATCCCATAATCAAATGTGTCAGTGACCACTATTAAGAGTTACTACTGAGGTCAAAAAAATCTTCAACACAGGAAAGTAGTAAAAGTTCTTATTTATTTTTTTATATTTAGATTTACATTTCTACATAGTCCATGGCAAGATACTAACTGTTCTCCATGGTCACTCTTTGTGCTGAACTTCCTGTTTAAAGTGGTAAAGTGCAACTGATCTTACAAATGGTTCAATGAAGGGGATTGCAATGTAGATTGGGTAAATGAAGTGACACCATGGCTTTTCTGGCTCTGGTAGATAAAATGGCAGCTGGTGATGATGTAGGGACAGTATTTTTGCACTTGGAACATAGCAGAAATATGATCAAGGTGTGCTTAAGGATAGCAAAAGCTTAAAGGACAATTTAGAATTGCAGACCATCCTTTAATAAAGGTAGGTTGTGGACATCCCAATCTGATGAGCTAGGTAAGAAACTGCCAGTAATGCATCTAAAAGCATTCACAGATTTCTTCTTCAGAGCTGTCTCCCCCAAAATCCAACAGTTAGAGGCATTTTGCTTTTGGGTTGATGTAGGTTATTGAATAATTTCAAAGAAATTGCTGAACAGGAATTTGATGCAAAATGGCACAAGCCTGGAGACAAATTGCAATCATTCTCTAAAATAGATAATAGTTAATCTGTTCACAGGAAAGTTTGAATGAAAGCAGAGGTAGCTATGCAGGAACAAGTTCTCACTGTACACACTTTGCCAACCTAGAGCAAACCAACTTTCACTGTACCTAGAGACCAAATTCAAAAATCTTATTTATACAAAAACATATGCAACACTTAAGCAAAATGACACCCTGCCCACACAAATTTGATTATTGTTCTACATGGATTATGCACCTTCCATGACATTTTACAATCCATTTGGACAGTATTAATATGCTCCTCATTCCAATTCAACTGGTGACAAGGACACTCTTCATGAGTGTCACACCCTCTGTTTTACTTGACCTGTACAAGCATGTCATTGTGTAGAAATCAAACTATTTCCAGACTATTGGTAGCAGCCATTTATATTTTACACTTTCTATTCAATAAGCAGACTACACTTTAGAATGATGCAAAAGCTCTGTAGACAATGCTAAGCTTGGGTTACTGCAAATTTGAATTATGCACTTTGTTTCATCATTTTGCTAAACTCCAATCCTTGTTGAATTCTGGGTTAAGCATATTCAACAGCTCCTCCGCAAGTGCAGTACACTGCAACACCAGAGCAGTGGAACATCCTGGTTTTTCCTCAACTCAGCAATGTTGCTGTGGGTAGGAAATTAGGGCCATTGTCATCTGCTTTCTGACAATTGGTGAAGTAGCATTGGTGGAGGCCTGGAAATAAGTTAGCCATCCAGCAGGAGGTACATGGCTATGCAAGAGCTGTAAATTTCACATCCTTTTAAACAGTGAGGTTAATGCTATCTGCAATGGTTGTTTTCAAACCTAAAAACTAGATTATAAAAGGATTAAATATTAGAGCAAATTTTGCTCAAAACAATAGCCACTAACATTGTTTTTATTAGGTGTA
Organism: Squalus acanthias; assembly: GCA_030390025.1. Taxonomy (NCBI): domain Eukaryota; kingdom Metazoa; phylum Chordata; class Chondrichthyes; order Squaliformes; family Squalidae; genus Squalus; species Squalus acanthias. The sequence goes on from CM059435.1 coordinate 85,770,292, forward strand.
GTTTGGATTTCCCTTCTGCCCACAGCACACATACACTCTAGCCTAATGGACATCAGTGTTCGTGTTGCTGATGAGGCCATTTAAGGAATTATTTGAAATAATGTTGTGGTCTATGTACTTATCCATGTAGCTAACACTGGGGTGCCAGGAAGGTGGAAAGCCTTGTGATTGCATCCACATGGACTGGACCATTCTATTCCCATCTCATACACAAATTGGGTACAAAAAGGCAGCATCGCACAAGCAAATTTTCCCCCTTCCTTTTTGTTTGAGAGTTTTAAGCTTGAGCTGGAATTGACAGACAGGCTCAACACAACAGAAATGAAAAGTTCAAGGTTTCACAGGAACCAGAGACTTAATGCAGACATCTTCACCAAATCAGGCAGCAAATCTCATGCATCCCAGTCGTCCTCGTCTTCAGCGGTTTGCTGCTGTGGAGGTGGGAGGGGTGGAATGGCATCAGACATTCGAGCAAAAGCGCCACCTGGTACAGGAACATCGCTAGCAGCTCCTCCACCACTGCCACCCTCACCTTGTTGAGGACCTTTACCTGAAATACCTGTAAATCAGACATACAAGTTTTAATCCAGTTAATTATACTGAATGATAACAGGTATATTATATTATATATATAAAATATTATATATTTTGTGGTAAGTAGTTCAAGCTACTGTACATAGTGTCATCAGAGCACTCCTATCAGCTCCAGCAAGATGAAATGCAGAATAAAGTTTCCATTTCTGTTGGCTGTAAAGGACCTGTGAAACCAGTTTGGGGTAATTCTCAACCCAGTTCAGGTGGCTGAGTTTGCAGCATAAACCTGCCCACAGGTTGGTACTAAAAGTGGTTGGCCTCATGAGAAAGGCCAGAAGAATGGCTGCTGTGGAAATGTCACTTGTGTAGTCAGGACCAAGGCACATTATTAGGGCAAAGCAGAGGAAACTTTACCCTGTATTAAAATCAATGCCATAATCAAAGTATAAATAACATGTAAGGATGTAATCTGTTCAGTCTTTTAGATAATGCCACTTATGATTTGATATCAGCTGACCCTACAATCACTTTATTTGTAAAGCTATGTCAGCACTAGGTTTTGTACCTTTTCTCCTCATCGCAAGCTTGTTGAAGAGATCAGACATCAGATTCCCACCTCCTTCCATTGTTCCACCTAGAACACACAATACAGGTCAAGGTCAGTAAGGCCTCTATTTCCTCCCCTGTCCACACTCCAAGTAGTGTAGTTGCCCCAAGAAAAAGAGCACATTATACAGGTTTCTAATCTAAATTTCCATACACACTTCCATGAACAAACTATCAGGACAAATGAGGAAAAGAAAAAGCACATCATGTGGAATGACTCCGCTATTCAGATTCTCAACAAATGATACATGGATTTGAGCTGCTTTTGCAACCATCAGCATCTGTGGTACAAAAAGCTCCACACGTGCATAGCTGGCAAGATACTTTACTTTCACTTGGATAAAACCATGTCCCAAATTGACAGCGGGAGTTGGCACCAGCTCAGTGTTCCTGAATTTTGGAGGGAAATGGGGGAGGGGGGAAATGTCTGCTGCCTCTCTCGCAGGGTCACTATTTAACTAAAGATTACACAAAGGATTCCTTCGTAGTCCAGCATCTGGAAAAAAGAGTGAAAATCAATGTCACCAGTCAACACCTCCAAAAACCTTTGATACTGGGTTTTTAATGTAAAAAGGTTTTATATACCTTCTGAAACTTCACATCTAGTTCTGGTCAATTATCTGAAATAAAAAAAGGAGTTAAATAGAAACATACCTTGTTCCTGTTCTTTCTGCTTCTTCTTTTCCATCTTAATAGTCTTTGCATTGCGCAGTTTGGCTTTCCCGATTCCTCCGGCCTGCCGGATAGATTCCAGCAGATTGGCTCTTCCATTGGAGGGTTTCACAACCTCCTGAGGTGCTCCCTGAACAATGCCACCTTCTAAAAGGACAATTAGAGAAAGTAGAAGTCAATTAAAACACTTTTCACAATTAGGGTCCTACTGATTTGGGTGAGAAATTTTATGGAGGTAAAATTGAACTTTGGCAGGGGCACAAAGTCTTCAATGGAAAGGCAAATTGGGTGGGATGTATAATAGACGGCCGATCTGTTACTGCCCATTTTATGCCCCGGTGAAGTGGAATTTTACTCCCTATGTCTCTTAGGCATCACAAAACACTTCACATGCAATGAATTACTTTTTGAAGACATTTATGTAGGTAAACATGGCAGCCATTTCACACACAGCAGGATCCCTCTAACTGGTCTTTTGCCTCATTTGCTATTTCTGTTTTTGGTGGCGTTAGTTAATTCAAGAATATTGGGGTCTATAACAGCCACATAAACAGGCAAACAAGGTCTTGTTTTAATGTTTCAACAGAAAGGCCACACTTCCAACAATGCAGTAATCCCTCAGTACTGCATTGAAGTGTCAGCTACATTATGTGCTCAAATTCTGGAGTGGGCTTTAAACACACAACCTCCAAGGCGAGACTGTTGCCACTCTTTTACAATCATGGAGGTGGTGTGGGCAAGGAGGAACACTGGAGGAACTGCATTTTATCCACAGATTTGTGCCTAAATGCAAAAGGATAGTCTCACAGGTAAGGGCTAGGTGTAAACATTATGCAATAATTCCGATGAGGCATGATCTGTTTAAAAAAAAGTTAATTGAAGGAATATTGCAGGATGCCATACAACCTCATCCTCAAAAATATGAATTCAAGTTCCCTTCATGGTTTTTTTCCCCCCATTCTTGGGATGTGGGTGTTGCTGGTCAGAAAGGCATTTATTGCCCACCCCTAATTGCCCTGGAGAAGATGGTAGTGGGCCTTCTTATTGAATCCTTGCAGTCCATGTGATGAAGGTGCTTCCACAATGCTGTTAAGTACAGAGTTCCAGGATGTTAAGCCAGCGAAGATGAAGTAACGGTGATACATGACTGGTGGATAATACACCACGTGCTGTAGTTTGAACCACAGATAGGTAAGGTCCCCAAATTTGATCCATGTCTGTGATTTGAGGGGCATTACAACTGGCCTCCGAATTCCTGGGTTAGGGAGGAGAATAACTACAAAAAAACAGCTGGGGTTCACTGACTCCTATCTTGTGACTTCTGCTAAAAATGTAATTGGTGGAGATGATCAGGCAAAGTTTAGATGCTCCTTATGCGGAATAACCTGTGATGCTCATTTTAACTTCTGTTTCAAATTGCCATCCTCTTGCCAATACCAAGCCTGCACTGGAAACATTTGAGGGCAGTCAGAATCAAGTCAGCCATCTCTTGGATTAGTTGGATTTTTTATTTCTAAAAAAAAAGCAGGTACTTTAGGGCAAGAGTTTCAGAAATCCTGGTATTCCTTTAAGTTCATGAGACTGAAGACATTTAAAAATCACAGAAGCATAGAATGTAGCTCGAGTTGCACAAACTCATTTGGGCACAAACCCCCTTGTATTTGGTGCAGTGAAGGTCCCAGCCAGCAATGACCTGCAGTCCCACTACATTCCTGCTGATGGCAGTGCTGATCTATAAGGTGGCACCATGAGCAGAAGGTTAATGGGGACAAACGTCCATTCATTCCTTAGCAGCCCTAATCCTGGTGGCACAGGAGAGAACCATGAATCATATTTTTATGCAACTGCCCTGCCTTGATTGAAACATAATTTAGACCGGATTGAGAAGAGACACATTTACAAACAGACCTGGTGGTTGACTGTTGCCAACATTCGTTTGCAGAGATGACTGAACTGGAAGTGGAGGTGGAGGAATCGGAGGAGGAGGTGGCGGAGGAGGAGGAGCACTCACTGGCGTCAGCAGTTCAGGAGGAGGAAGTCCTACAGGTGGCAGTGGGAGACTAGTATTCTGTTGATCTGAAATGCAGAACATAAAAATTATAGACTTTGAGTAACAGCCACGACACCACTCCACAATCTCTATGTGAAATGAAAAATGTTAGATTGAGCTCTGATTATTGCTTTGCAAATATATAATTCCTGCATTTTCCTAGAAATTGAAGATTATTGCTCTAATGAGGAAGATACGTTATGATTTTAAGTCATTTCCTAATGTTTGGTAACAATTGGTTTGCTATTAAAACTGCCAGGGCTATGTAAAATGTGTGTGTCCAGACAAAGATGTCACACAATACTGCACACTTTCTCTGTTCCTCCTCTTCCCCCTCACCCCACAAATCATATGCTCTAAAGTGGTTGTATCTCAGATATTAAATCTAACTGAATGTTTTATATAGTGACTTCATTTTGAGAGATAAATTGAATGCATTTTATTTTTTCTCTTCTCAATTTTCTCTCCTTACTCTAGGGCGCAGTTTTAATGTGCCTTCTGGTGACCAGCCAAGAGAGAGATTGGCAGTGGCCAAGGAACAGTCTTGTACCTCACTCTCTTGACCGAAGGAGGTGTGGAACACACAAGAAAAAGGGGGGGGGGGGGGGGGAAGGGGAGATGAATGAGTCCCCATGCATCTTTTTAATAGAAATAAATGGGGAGGGCTAATCACCCTGGTGTACTTGTCATGCATCTACTACGGGGTTGTTAAAATGTCATAAAAGCCCTAAAAAGACAAAAATATCATCACCACCAAGTGCATATGTGTAACTTTGCTCTGCTCAGCTCTTTCTAGTGGGTGAATACATTACATTATCAATAGTTCTACAAAGCAGTAAATGTAGACCATCTTGCAGTACCTGGCCCGTTTGTGTAAAGTGGTTCTGTATTGAAACTGGGCAGTTCAGGCATATTGCTTCCTGGCACAGAGGGTGCAATGCCCGGACCCAGATCAGCACTGTACATGAGGTCATCTGCGATGCCAGGCAGATCTGGCAGGTAGGATGGGACATCAATCTCTGGAACCTGTCCCAGGTCTGGTACGTAGAAATAATTCTCAGTTGTCTGAAATAACAAAAGAATGCAATGTTCAAAAGCTCATGCAAAACAGCTCAAAAAAACTTTGTAGCAATATTGAGAAGTAGATATTGGAAGAATGTTCTGCATGTTCAGTTTCAGCCAGCTTGGAGCTAGTGTGCTAACAAAGTGCACCACCTGTAATTTTTATATCAGATCACATTTATAAACCAGAAAGACATTTAGGGGCAGGACATTACTGCACCAATTGCATTTCCCTTGAGATCTGCTGAATCCCATGTTGGGCTCATGAAATTGGAGAGGGGAGCTTAACTAGCTTAGCTCGAGTTCCAAAATTTACCAAAGGTTAGAGTTCAGAGTTTTCCCCATTAACACCAAGTGACTGTGGTCCCACTTGAACATGGTTAAACCTTTCTCTAAATTATAAGTGCAAGGAAATAAATCCTGTACTCAGACGGCCAATGCCAAGCCAACAGAGCTAAGGCAAACCTTTCAGCGCAAAGCTAAGAAACTGGATGTACTGATAATGGAAACATACTTGCAGCAATCAACATCTACTAGTGAAAACTTAATTATGGTCAGAACTCACAGTTAAGTAACTTTGTTACCAACGATTTCCTATCACACAGACTATGCAGAAATTAACCAGGTTACTCTCATTCCCTTTTGTTCAGCGAATGAAGCACTGCATAGCTTTCATTAATTATAGATTAACAAGCATGGACAGCTCTCCTTCTCCCATGCCCAATGGGACAATCTGCAGAGGATGGCTGGTGACAGGTAAATGTACAATCTATATTCTGTGCATAATATAAAGCTGTGCCCAGCACACTGCCAAATTGGTATTTTGCATATCCATTATTTAAAAATAATAATAAAAAGTATGATCATGGCACAGCATGTTATGTAGCAGAGTGGACGGGGCATGGACTCCCCCCAATCTCAGCGATGCGATCCTCCACAATTACCCGTCTTTCAAGTTGCTCCCTCTTGGTGATAGAGAGTGGAGCATCAAATGGTTTCTCTTCTTTCTCAGTCTCCAATGCAGTGTGAGTTTTTGTCACAGCTCCGGCTAATGGGTCCAATAGAACGTACTTCTTGTAGCTGTAGGGAGAAAGAGTCGAACACTATCAAACGTCACAGGCCAAGCAGATCTGGTTCAATATCTTAGGCCTCCATTCTAGAGAGCAAAGAGTAGAACTGAATACTTATAAAACCAAGCTACATGTCTAACACACAATACTTCCTTCTGGATATTCTTGCTAAATATACTATAAAAGTAATTTTTGCAACTCCCAAACATATACTTCAGCCATTAACCGTAAAAGTTGAAAGTATATTGGAACCAGTCCAGCATTTCCATTTCCAGGGGCATCTCACAGTGAAACATACAAACTAGTTACAGTTACCGCAGAATCTTAAGGGTAGTTTATGTTCAATTAAAAATATATCCAGAACACTCACTTTATTTGACAACCTGAATCGAGAGGTTGAAATAAGCTCTAAATAATTTGTAGCACCTCCAGGCATTGCAGCAATACTTCTCTCAGGATTACTTTAGCTGTGGGTTGAACCATGTTTCACCCTATTTTCATTCTCTTCCAGGATGCACATTTATATATATTTTTTAGAAATGTGGGACAGAAATTCAGATCGGGAAACACACAGCTCCCTTGTATGAACTTAAAACAGCTTAAAATGCTTTGAAGACACTCTCAGGAAAAAGAATGATCTCCTAAAATCTTAAAAATTATTATTTTTTAAACAGCATTAAAATATTTTCCTCAAAAAAGTGAACTCAGAAGTTCACACATCATGAAAACCCAGCCCCCAACTGCTTTTATACTGACCAAAATTAGAGTACAACTACTTTATTCTTTCATGATGTTGGGCATCAATATAAAGCAAGTTTCAGTTTCTTTTTGAATTAAATTTAATTACCTATTTTGATCGTGGCATGAACTGGCCAAGACAAACAACACACCTATGATTACACATTTATGTGATGGTTCTGTTTGTTTAAGTGTGATATTACACTCAGACCTGTGTGATATTCATTATTTATAATTCATACACAGAACCTGCAATAAGCTACAGGTTGCTGTTCTGCAAAAGTGTTGCCGTGACGCCAATAGTTAATCGTCTCCTGAGAATGTTGTTTTGCATTAATGGCATGAACCACAGACCACACTGACAGTTGGTATGTGCATGTACAACTCACACACAGAATAAACATACCAATAAAAACAAAACTATTCTCTTTCTCTTAACAGGGTTAGTGATACCTACGGGTTCTCAGTGGTGTTGAAAAGTAGCAGAGAACTAATGGAGCTGATATTTCGAGGAAGGCTTCCCAACCCTTCCTCCGTCTCATTCTCCTCCCGCGACTTAGTGTTCAAACACACCGGATAATGCTTTGCCTTCTCCTGAAGGAAAGGAAGAAAAATATCTCAATTAGTTCAGTCTGCAAGTCTCTGCCTACACTGGAAACATTTCCTGCTCTAACTAGATTGGCTTCTAGATGTTTACTTTACTAGAGTGACGAGACGGATCCCCAATGTCAGAGGAGGAATCACATGAGCAACTTGCCCACTCTTCATGGTGAGTCCTGGCAGTTAATCTCCGCAGACTGACTGTGGAAGGGCAATCACAGCAGAGCTCTTGCTCCATGCACCAGACATTCATCTCGTGTCCTTTCAACCTGGAGGGGGTCCACTGACAAGATCAGGAATTCCAGCTGATTTTTCTCCCCCCCTAGCTCAGACACAGTAAGGCCTCACTGTCACCTCAGCGGAGATTAGATATAGGTTGGAAATAATAGGGCAGTAGTGATAGTATTGAATCAACCATCTCAATAATATACTACTGGAGTTAGTGATTGATGCAGAGACCATGTCAACAATAGGTTAGATTGGTGGTTGAAGGAAAGGGGAATATGGGAACAGGTGGGCACATGGGATTAGGACTATTGCTTATGTAGAGGAAAAACTGAGCAACCAGTTCCTGTGTACTAATTCTATGTATGCATTTATTGTATTTCCAATTTAAAATACAAAGCCCCTACAGGAGCAGAAAGTGGTGGAATGCATTCTTCATGTTGTTCACACTACCTTTATACACCAGATGGCATACTGTGTGGATCACCTGCTATCTTTTCTGTTCAAGAAGTGTATGTAAAACACTCATTTTTCCCACAAGATTGCATTTGAGATATAATGTTGAAACAAGACATACAGGTTGTGTATTGCTGCTATACTTGGTTAGGGAAAGGGATTGAAAATCCAGTATATAAACTGCTTTGGAGAGCACTAAAGACAAAATATAGGAGCTGGAAAGACTGAAGAATGTACTATGCACTGTTCTATTAGTTTTCTGCTCTGATTCACTTTGCATTGTAAATAAATAATCCACTGCCTAAATAGATTAATATTTGTAGTGTACTAACCAGAAAGGCATTGCACAGTATTTTGAAGTAAAGTGACATGAGGAGTATTTTAGTTTATTCACATCAATTTTTAATATGCAAAATACTTCAGCCCCATTTGCGCAGCTTTTAATATTTATACAGCTTGCATAAAGGATCATCAGGATGGCAAAAAACAACAAACATCAGAGAATTGGAGGAGTAAATTGGCTGCTTATATTTTAATTAAAAATGAATTAAACTCCACATAATTTACAAGGAAGATGCTGTGGCCAGTAGTTCCTAATAACCCAGGGTACTTCAGGGCTCAGCTGCACAAATCATTCATGTAAGGGGTAACTACAGATTAGTATTTTGACAAGGATAGGGTGGACAAAGTACTTTGAGAACCTCTCAGTATAAAATACACTCCCCTTTTAAAATCGAAACCAATGTAATCATATAAACACCACCTAACTGTAGAAACTGGCTTGGTTTTGAGAATTAAATTTTCACTCTGGGAAAATTGTGCACCCAGAGCAAGAGATTGCCCAAATTTAATTAACAAAACTTAAGATTTTGCAGCCAGCTTTATACTGAAAGTACTCCTGGTTGAAAGAGAAGACACAAGTACATGCAAGGATCCTAAAATGGATAAATGATTAATCCTGAATTTCTTTCACAATTGAGGAAACTATGGTTGCCCCATACCTGCACTGCCTTTTCATCCAGTGGCTTCAGCTTGCTGTGAATCTTGTAGCGTGGACGCTTCTGCAAAGCAGTGTCGTCTACCCCAGTGAAAATGGAAATATAATCCTGAAGCCTGTCAGGTGCAGGGTACTTTGCACTGGAAAAGACCTACACAGAACACAATAGAACAAAAAGGCACATGAAACCCAATATTAAGTTGGTATTAGCAAAGTGACAGCACACAGCCTCATCTCCACACAGCCCAAGATGAATCTGCAGACCCCCCACCTCCTTTGAGGAAGCACGCTGTCTATGATCACTGTCTCACCAAAACTGTGACCTGGAACTAGATGCATGAAGGAGCGTAAAATGTAAACCACACCCTAGCGCTTCATGGTATAGTGTGCTGAAGCTTGAATTGAGATTTCACTTCTAACCATTGTTTATTGTACACTGCTGCCATTTTGCAATCCCTTTATTCCACTGAATAAAAACAAAGTGTTGCAGAGGAAGATAGATTACAAAAGAAACTCATGTACACATGCATACAGTTAATTTACAACAGATTTGATGGTTCTTATAGTTTTGTAATATTTGAAGGGAGCACTGTCCAAGCTTCATTAAGATATGAAATGGACAAACTCAATTGACCCCACCCCCATTCTGTGGTACCCCATTGGAGAATGCAGGATTTAATTGTGGCTTCTCTGTTCAATGTGCCAGATGCTGTGACAGCAAACAATCATTTCAGATTCAAACACAGTTTACAATGGCACCTCAGTAAGTAACGAAGGAAGTCAAACTGGACAACTGACTCGAATTATGATTAATTGGGAGATCTATTTAGACTAAATTTGTATTGTTACTGGCTCTGCAAACTGTAGAGGAAATTTAGTGTACAAATGGTTTCCTGACTGGAAGTACAGAAGTTGAAGTGCTGTTATTTAGCATTTTACATTGAGAGAGTCAGGTCATCTAAATTCAAATCATGCAACAAAGAGAGCCAGCGACACACTGAAGGAATACTTTTCTGAATTCACAAATCCCTATTTCCATGTAGAAACACAGTCCAGAATCTCACACACGCACCCAGAAAACACTGGAAAATTAGCACTTACTTTAGTGGCTTTCTTGCTGCCTTTGATTTTTTTGATCTTCGCTTGAGCTAAGTTGATCCGGTCGTTGATGGACTGTAAGCGAGTTTGGTTGCTCTCCACATTTTGGGAAACCCTGCAACAAGACATCCTGCTGTTAAGAGTTGTTCTAAATGGTGAAATACCATTATGAAAATATATTTGCCACTACTCAGGTAAGATTTATGGAATTAAAGAGGATAGCAAACTGGATTCATAATTGGTTAGAAGGGAAAAACAGACAGTAAGGGTTAAGAGCAGTTTCTCAGATTGGTTGGAAGGGGATAGCAGTTTCCCCACAGGGTTCAGTTCTGGGGCCACACTAGATCAATGATTTGAATATAGGCCTAGAGGGGGCGGTGTTGGAATTTGTAAATGGTACAAAATAGGTAGTATAGTTAATTCTTTAGAAGACCAAAGGAAGTTGTAAAGGGATAAGATGAGAGAATGGGCTAAAAAAATGAAATACAGTGTCAGTGCATGTGGGCTGATGCATTTTGGTAAAAAAAAAAAAATTATACTCTGAATGGAGGCAGGCTTGTTGCAGTGGTAGAGCACAGGGATTTCGGATACAGGTTCACTGAACATTACAAGGCAGCACCACTGGCGATAAGGCTGTTAAAAAAGCTAATGGAACTCTAGGTTTTATCTCGAGGTATAGAATATAAAAGCGAAGAGGTAATGATGAGCCAATACAAAACCTTAATAAGACCGCAACTAGAGGACTGTGTGCAGTATTGGGCTCCACATTATAGGAAGTATATTGAGATTTTAGAGAGGGTACAACATAGATTTACAGGGATGCTGCCTGGCCGCCTCAAAAAACCCACCCCCCGAGATATCTGCACTCCTCTAATTCTGCCCTCCTGAGCATCACTGATTATAATCGCTCAACCATTGGTGGCCGTGCCTTCTGTTGCCTAGGCCCTAAGCTCTGGAATTCCCTGCCTAAACCTCTCTAACTCTTTTTCCTCCTTTAAGACGCTCCTTAAAACCTAGCTCTTTGACCAAGCTTTTGATCACCTGTCCTAATTTCTCTTTATGTGGCTCAGTGTCAATTTTTTTTGTCTTTTAATACTCCTGTGAAGCGCCTTGGGACATTTTACTACGGGGGAGTAGCCCTGATAATAAAGGAGGACATAAGGACAGTAGCTGGAAAGGATCTCGGCTCGGAAGATCAGGAAGTAGAATCAGTATGGGTGGAGATAAGGAATAACAAGGGGCAGAAAACACTGGTAGGAGTAGTATATAGGCCCCCTAACAGTAGCTATACCGTTGGGACAGAATATTAATCAAGAAATAGTAGGAGCTTGCAACAAAGGTAATGCAATAATCTTGGGGGACTTTAATCTTCATACAGACTGGACAAATCAAATTGGCAAAGGTAGTCTGGAGGACGAGTTCATGGAATACATTCGGGACAGTTTCCTAGAAAAATGTCAAGGAACCAACCAGGGAACAGGCTATTTTAGATCTTGTATTGTGTAATGAGACAGGGTTAATTAGCAATCTCATAGTAAAGGATCCTCTGGGGCAAAGTGATCATAATATGATAGAATTTCACATTAATTTTGAGAGTGACTTGCCGAAATCCAAAACTAGAGTCTTAAACTTAAATAAAGCCAATTACGTAGGTATGAGGGGCGAGTTGGTAAGATAGATTGGAAAAATAGATTAAAAGGTATGGCGGTAGATAAGCAGTGGCTAGCATTTAAAGAAATATTTAGTAATTCTCAACAAAAATACATTCCATTGAGAAACAAAAACTCCACAGGAAAAGTGATACAACCGTGGCTAACTAAAAAAGTTAAGGATAGCATTAGATTGAAAGAAGCAGCTTATAATGTTGCAAAGAATAATAGTAAGCCTGAGATTGGGAGAGTTTCAGAAACCAGCAAAGGTAGACCAAAAAATTGATTAAAAGGGAAAAAATAGAAATGAGCGAAAACTAGCAAGAAATATAAAAGCAGATTGTAAGAGTTTCTACAAGTATGTAAAAAGGAAAAGAGTAGCAAAAGTAAACGTTGGTCCCTTAGATGCTGAGACAGGAGAAATTATGGGGAATAAGGAAATGGCAGAAACGTTAAACAAATATTTTGTATCTGTCTTCACAGTAAAAGACACAAAAAACATACCAAAAATGGTGGGGAACCAAGGGTCTAAATGAGGGTGAGGAACTTAACGTAATTAATATAAGTGGAGAAAAAATACTAGAGAAACTAATGGGATTAAAAGCCGACAAATCTCCTGGACCTGACGGCCTACATCCTAGGGTTCTAAAAGAGGTGGCTGAAGAGATAGTGGATGCATTGGTTTTGATTTTCCAAAATTTCCTAGATTCTGGAATGGTCCCAGCGGATTGGAAGGTTGCAAATGTAACACCGCTATTCAAGAAAAGAGGGAGAGAAAAAACAGGGAACTACAGGCCAGTTAGCCTGACATCAGTCATCGGGAAAATGCTGCAATCCGTTGTTAAGGAAGTGGTATCAAGTCACTTAGAAAATCATAACATGATTAGGTAGAGTCAACATGGTTTTATGAAAGGGAAATAGTGTTTGGCAAATTTATTAGAGTTTTTTGAGGATGTAACTAGCAGGGTAGATAAAGGGGAACCAATGGATGTAGTATATTTGGATTTCCAAAAGGCATTCGATAAGGTGCCACAGGATTAGGGCTCACGGGGTTGGGGGTAATATAGTAGCATGGATTGAGGATTGGTTAACAGACAGAAAACAGAGAGTAGGGATAAACGGATCTTTTCCAGGTTGGCAGGCTGCAACTAGTGGGGTGCCGCAAGGATCAGTGTTGGGGCCTCAGTTATTTACAATCTATATTAATGAATGACCTAGATCAGTGGTTCCCAACCTGTGGTCCACGAAAAAATGGTCCAAACCCCTAAAATAAACGTGTCTGTTGTCTCCACAGATGTTGAATGACCCGCCGTGTGGTTCCAGTGTTTTTATTGCTGTTTAAAGCTGGGTTTTGGGGATGAGCTGATGGAAGTGAAAACCTGCCGTGGACGGAGGGTGGGTTAGTTTTCTGGAAGGAGCAAATCAACTGGGCCGAAAAATCAGCTCCAGACAAATTCACCAAAATATTTCCCACCTCACTACTGCACAACGGCAAGTACTGCTCCACTCTATCATATAAACCCAACCAGTGCCCCTTCAATTCAACATTCTTCACCAGTGTCCCCACTATTATACAACCTCAGGCGTGCATGTACGGAGTGTGGGTCTTTGACAGTGGGTTTTATACAACAGCAGTCGCCAGTCCTCTTGTGTCACACTAAGTAAAACTAGATATCATAAATAAGATCCTCAATAATAAATCCAGTAGGGAATTCAGGAAAAACTTTTTTATGCGAAGAGTGGTTGGAATGTGGAACGCGTTACCACAGGTACCAGATATCAGTGAGGGGAGCAGAGAGATTTCAGCCGTGAGTTGGCTCCGTGGCTTAGCTTGTCAAAGCGCCTGTCTAGTTTACAGGAGAGCCTGGCTTCGATTCCCAGCAGGGCATTTTTTAAAGAACAAAATATTCTCTTATGATCCCACAGAGGTTGGTTGCTTCTCGTTTGAAAGTGCTGCAACCCTTTGGGATGGGAACGGATAAAGGCTCATCACACGCACATCACAAATGCATATTAAAGTCTGACTGTCATTCGGCCAACATGCTAACATTTCCTCCAGTCTGCAACAGAAAGTTATCGGTTTATTAATGCCGATTAAAACAATTATTCATCGTGATACTGCCTTTAATTAAATGTTCGTGTAATTGATTTAATAAACTGCCCGACTGTTTTATAAAAATCAGACCGGAAATCAACCCCGTGCTCCAGTTGCACCGAATTCCAACCCCTGGCCCACCAAGGAACGCTCCACCCAGCAGCTGTGAGAGCTGTAAATATACTGGGTGCATTCCCGCTAGATACAAATGTATTCCTGACTTGTGTTCGATGTAAATGTTTATTATCTCTACAAGTTACAAGTGTCTGTAGATATATCTGAATTCATTATTCATTTATTGGGACGCATCTGTTTAATTGTGAATTGAGGCAGTGCATTCCAGATCCCAACAACTCGCAGTTTAAAAAAAAATGGTTCCTAATGTCGCCTCGGATTCTTCTGCCAATCACCTTCAATCTGTGTCCTCTGGTCACCGACTCTTCAACCACTGGAAAAATGTTTCTCCTCATTTACGATATCAAACCCATTCATGAATTTAAACACCTCTGTCAAAACCTCTGCTCTAAGGAGAACAACCCCAGCTTCTCCAGTCCCCCACATTCTGAAGTCCCTCATCCCTGGTACCATTCCAGTAAATCACTTCTGTTCATTTCTTCCTTCTAATAAATAACTATAGTGAAACGCTTATAAGAAAAAGCACGAACAGAATAAAAAAGAGAAATAAATACTGAGCAAAATGGATGTGAATGTTTAAGAACATAAGAAATAGAAGTAGGAGTAGGCCATTCGGCCCTTCGAGCCTGCCCCGCCATTCAATGAGATCATGGCTGATCTTAGAAGGTGAAATAACAGAAGATCTGGGTTTTATGATTGGTCAGTGAGAGGAATCCATCTTTCAACCGGGCTTTGGCCGTTCGATTTACTGATAAAGACAGACAGAGCGAACCAGTGCAGACAGGACCGGCTAGCTCTGTCAGTAGAACATGAGACTCTTAATCTCAGGATCATGGGTTCCAGCCCCACGTTGGGCGATTATTTTTACTGCTGATTTTACAGGCGATCCCTAGCTCTGAATTCCGCGGCAGAGAGTCCAAGGAGTGTTTGATGTAAATGAGATTCAACAACAATATCAGAAAATCTCTCCATGATTCTGAAATCTTATCTCTCTCTCGTTGAACTTCGTATCATTTCACCTGCAGCTCGGCGTCAGTGCGGCTCAGTGGGACGTCGGGCCAGTCTCTCCCTTCACAACGCATCAGTGCCGGGAAAACAACGGGGAATTTTACACACATGTTGTGCTCTGTAACTTCTTATAAAAACTTCAGTATTCTTCACTCCGTGTCCAACCCGGAGAGGTCTCCCCTGGTGTGTCAGCTTTAGATGTTTATAAACACGTCAGCAGAACATTAACATAACCTGAGCTCTGAGATCTGGTCGGGTCCCAGTCCCCCGAAGTGATTAATGAGCAGGAGGGATTAGAGTTTCTTTAAAAGAATGACACGAAAATCACTTTGATGTGAGGCCGAAATAGCTCAGTTGGGATTCGGCAGGCTTTTAGATATTTTGTAGCTCTTTCTTTGGGTCCGTTTCTCGAACTTACCAATTTAAACTGAAGTCTTTTATCCGCCACTGAAGGGTTGGGTTTGAATAGAGAGAGACATCAAGGATGGAATCTATTTCCATTGGCTGTATTTATCTTTTATTTCTCTGTCTCCTTCTGCCCCTTTCTCTGGTTTTTGTCTCTCTCGGTGCCGGGTGAACATTTGATTTGATGCATTTGTCCTAAACTGATGCCTTTTACACATCTCGGGGCGGTCGGACAGGCTCTGTCTGTCTGTTACTGCTTGTGACCATTAACGGGAACAGGCCGTGAGTTAAACATTTATCAGCAAACCGAAGAAAGACAAATAAACAGAGAGATGTGTTACTCCGCCCCAGTGCAAAGGTGAAATGGATGTTGTTGAAAATAATTTCCCCCCGACAGGTTGTGTAGATTTTTTGTAAAGTCTGGATTTTCAATGTCAGGAGAAACTGAAAAAGTAAGAAATAAACTGCTGATGACCCGTACAGGGATTAAACCCGTGCCCTTAGTGATATCAGCACCACGCTCTAAACAACTGTGATAAAAGCTGTCCACATTGTTCGAGCCCCACGCTGGGCGGTTTGTGTTTTACTTCTCACACTGGGTCACAGAGATATTGTACAGATAATGAACACACCACATCCCTTAAACATGATTCCGATACAAAATAATCACTGTTCGATCAAAACCGAGTATGTAAATCGAAAGTAACAGAAAGAGCACTTAATTGTGAAAAGAATGATTGCACCAACAGTGAAGGGGAATCTGCCAGCCTCCGCCATTCTAATCCTGTGACTGTGGGAGTTTGGTTCGAGCAGAGGTTTGAAATGTGACGACACGAACACCCCCACCATCCATGTTAAACCTGAAAAGTGTCTGGCAAAAATTTGGAACAGGCGGGGAGGAAGTAACCCTTCGGAGAGGTTTGTGTTTCTGAATCCCTAACTCTTCTGGCTCTTTTTGACATGTCCCCATTCAATGTACAGACCCTCTCCTCAGTCTGCCCCTCGAGACCCGTCACCTCACATTTCTCGCCAGCTAATTTCAAAACATGTTTTACACACCCCTCCAGGATTGTCCTGGAGTCCCCAATACTGTGTCAATTGTAGCACTTTCTGAAATACTACCCGTGTCATGTGTTAGTCAAGAGAGACAGAGGGGAATTAGACAGACCAAGCGTCGCTGAGCCTTTGCTGTAGTGAAACAGGGGTTCGTTTCATGAAACATTGCTACAGCTTTCAGAATAGAGGGAGCTTATGGGTTCCACCGAAACAAAAGGGTTTGAGGTGTTGGCCGGCAGGACAGATAGAATGTGGGGAGTGTTTAAACTAGATGTGGAGGTTGTTGCTGTAGTTGTTCTATGGAGTTCCTTCAAGGAGGTGATTCTGAATGCAATGGATCAACGTGTACCCATGCAAAGCAAAGGTACTGAGCGTCATTACAGTCCAGCCTGGTTCAACAGAACTAACAAAATTCATTCAGAAGAGAAAAAGGGATTTAAGGCCATGACGGTAAATGGCACAGACTCCAGGCGGCTTCAAAACCAGGCAAGACAAGAGTGTAAAAACTACAACAGAATGACGAAGAACAACTTCACATTGAACATGGCAAGTGAAGAGAAGGGTAATAATAGTGCCAGAGGTAAGATGTGACATTATTCACAAAATGTTTTAAATGGCTTGTTTACGTTGTGGTCCGCAAAAGCTTTTGATGACGATGTGGTGGTCCGCATAAAGGAAAAGGTTGGGAACCGCTGACCGAGATGAAGGGACCGAGTGTAATGTATCCAAGTTTGCTGATGATACAAAACTAGGTGGGACAGTAAACTGAGGAGAACAGAGTCTGAAAAGGGATATAGACAGACTAAGTGAGTGGGCAGTAAGGTGGCAGATGGAGTATAATGTAGAGAAATGTGAGGTTATTCACTTTGGTGGGAAGAATAGAAAAACAGAATATTTTTTAAATGGTGAGAAACTTTCAAATGTTGGTGTTCAGAGAGATTTGGGTGTCCTCGTGCAAGAAACACAGAAAGCTGGCATGCAGGTACAGCAAGCAATAAGAACATAAGAAATAGGAGGAGTAGGCCAATTGGCCCCTCGAGCCTGCTCCACCATTCAATAAGATCATGGCTGATCTGATCCTAACCGCCAATCTACTATCACAGAACCATCTCCTGAACCTAACAGAATTGGACACACGAAATAGGAGCAGGATCAGGCTACACGGCCCCTGGGCCCGCTACACTACCCACAGGGCCATGACCAATCCGAACCTAGACTCATGTCCAAATTCCTGCCCGCTCCCCGTAACCCTTAATTCCCTTTACTTCTAGGAAACTGTCTATTTCTGTTTTAAATTTATGTAATGATGTAGCTTCTACAGCTTTTTGGGGCAGCATATTCCATGGACCTACCACCCTCTGAGTGAAGTAGTTCCTTCTCATCTCAGTTTTGAAAGAGCAGCCCCTTATTCTAAGACTATGCCCCCTAGTTCTAGTTTCACCCATCATCGGGAACATCCTCCCCGCATCCACCCGATCCAACCCCTTCACAATCTTATATGTTTCAATAAGATCGCCTCTCATTCTTCTGAACTCCAATGAGTAGAGTCCCAATCTACCCAACCTCTCCTCATATGTCCATCCCCTCATCCCCGGGATTAACCGAGTGAACCTTCTTTGTACTGACTCGAGAGCAAGTATGTCTTTTCTTAAGTACGGACACCAAAACTGTATGCAGTATTCCAGGTGCGGTCTCACCAATACCTTGTACAACTGAAGCAATACCTCCCTATTTTTATATTCTATCCCCTTAGCAATGAAAGCCAACATTCCATTGGCCTTCTTAATCACTTGCAGCACCTGCATACTAACCTTTTGAGTTTCGTGCACCAGGACCCCCAGATCCCTTTGTACTTCAGTACTTTCCAGTTTCTTGCCATTTAGATAATAACTTGCTCTACTATTTTTCCTGCCAAAGTGCATAACCTCACACTTTCCAGTATTATATTCCATCTGCCAAATCTCTGCCCACTTACTTAGCCTGTCTATGTCCCCTTGCAGATTTTTTATGTCCTCCTCACTCACTACTTTCCCTCCCATCTTAGTATCATCTGCAAACTTTGATATGTTACACTCGGTCCCCTCCTCCAAATCGTTAATATAGATTGTAAAGAGTTGGGGACCCAGCACTGACCCCTGCGGAACACCACTAGTTACTGATTGCCAGTCTGAAAATGAACCATTTATCCCAACTCTCTGCCTTCTGTTAGATAGCCAATCCTCTATCCATGCCAGAATATTACCCCCAATCCCGTGATTTTTTATCTTAAGCAATAATCTTTTGTGTGGCACCTTGTCAAATGCCTTTTGGAAGGAAGGCAAATGGCATGTTGGCCTTTATTGCAAGGGGGCTGGAGCATAAAAGTAAGGAAGTCTTGCTACAATTGTACAGGGCCTTGGTGAGACCACACCTGGAGTACTGTGCACAGTTTTGGTCTCCTTATCTAAGGAAGGATATACTTGCCTTGGAGACAGTGCAACTAAGGTTCACTAGATTGATTCCTGGGATGAGAGGGCTGTCCTATGGTGAGAAATCGTGTAGAATGGGCCTATACTCTCTGGAGTTTAGAAGAATGAGAGGTGATCTCATTGAAACATACAAGATTCTGAAGGGGATTGACAGGGTAGATGCTGAGAGGTTGTTTCCCCTGGCTGGGGTGTCTAGAACTAGGGGGCATAGTCTCAGGATAAGGGGTCAGCCATTTAAGACTGAGATGAGGAGGAATTTCTTCACTCAGGAGGGTTGTGAATCTTTGGAATTCTCTGCCCCAGAGGGCTGTGCATGCTGAGTCTTTGAGTATATTCAAGGCTGAGAGATAGATTTTTGAACTCTAGGGGAATCAAGGGATATGGAGATCGGGCAGGAAAGTGGAGTTGAGGTCGATGATCAGCCATGATCTTATTGAATGGCGGAGCAGGCTCGAGGGGCCATATGGCCGACTCCTGCTCTTACTTCTTATGTTCTTAAAGGCGTTATATAAATACAAGTTGTTGTTATTGAACTTGCACACATAAAACCCAGCCAAAAACACACCAAAAACAAAAAAAAACAGATCAGCAGAATACAGCATCTTAAAGGTAGGCAAGATATTTGAACTGTCTTGTGATTAAGATTGGACCCTTCAGATGCAGAATTGGTTCTAAAACAAGACAATGCAAGTCCCATAGTCCTCACCATGAAGCAAGATTGTGACATGAGGAGCATTGAGGGCAGAGTTTTAAATATTCAAGAGTATGCCTTTCATTTTAAATGCTATTAGTGATAATACATTATAACAATTTTTACTACAATCTTCATTTTGTCAGTATTGCAAGAAATCCCTAACTCAGACAGCTTAAGTGCATCTACTTTGAAATCATGCTCCAAAGTGTTACATTTACTGCATCAAATCTCCAGAGTCCTAAAAATTAAAATATGGAGAGCGTGTTGGATTCAAAACAAAGGCTATCCTTCTAGTGCCCATGATCACTAGGAACTGAATTAAAGCATAGAATCCTTGCAGTCAGAGTAAACAGACTTTCATCTGCTCATTCTGGGTTGGATTCCAACCCAGGTCCCAGAAGTGAAAGGCCAGTATCTAACCCAGTACCCTTCACCAAACATACCTGTTCACTCTTTAAGCAAAAAAAGCGCCAGGAGTTCTGTAATGGGAGACCAGGCTTCGCTACGCTCCCAACTGTACTAATGATGGTTTTCGCTAGCACCTCCACAACACTTCTTTGCTCTTTAACAGGCCGAGTGAATTCCATACATACAGGACTCTCCGACGTTACAGACCTGCTGTGATACAAGCACAGCACTAGAAGACCACAAACAAAAGTTACACTGTGGTGCATTACACAGAAGTTAACAGGTTATAAAGGACCCATAATAGAGGTCTCATTCCGAGCAACTTTTCTCCTTGTTCTGCTACACTTTGCAAGGATGGAATCCACCAATAAGTAGAGTTAATTGGATGACATGTTCAGTTGTATTTTAATACACTATACAATGGAGCTATATCTTGGGTCTGCTTCCAGAACACCAATAGCCATGGTACAATTAAGTGCAAAAGCTTTTCAAACCCTTTTCCATCATCATTTAAAACAGATAGAAAGAGGAAGGTCCCACATTCCACCCCCACACTGCAATCTTCTCAGCACCGCAGAATGACAGCACAAGGAAGATGGTTGTGGTTGTTGGAGGCCAATCATGTCAGCCCCAGGACATCGCTGCAGGAGTTCCTCAGGGCAGTGTTCTAGGCCCAACCATCTTCAGCTGCTTCATCAATGACCTTCTCTCCTTCATAAGGTCAGAAGTGGGAATGTTCGCAGATGATTGCAGTGTTCAGTTCCATTTGTAGCTCCTAAGATAATGAAGCAGTCTATACCCTCATGCAGCAAGACCTGGATGACATGCAGGCGTGGGCTGAAAAGTGGCAAGTAACATTCGCGCCACCCAAGTGCCAGGTAATAACCATCTTCAACGAGAGAGTCTAACCACCACCCCTTGACATTCAATGGCATTACCATCGCTGCATCCCCCTCGCTGCATCCCCCACCATCAACATCCTGGGGGTCACCATTGACCAGAAACTTAATTGGACCGCCACTTAAATACTGTGGCTACAAGAGCAGGTCAGAGGCTAGGTATTCTGTGGTGAGTGTCTCACCTTCTGACTCCCCAAAGCCTTTCCACCATCTACAAGGCACAAGTCAGGAGTGTGATGGAATACTCTCTGCTTGCCTGGATGAGTGCAGCTCCAACAACACAAGAAGCTTGACACCATCCAGGATAAAGCAGCCCGCTTGATTGGCACCCCATCCACCACCTTAAACATTCACTCCCTCCACCACCGGCGTACCGTGGCTGCAGTGTGTACCATCTACAAGATGTACTGTAGCAATTAGCCAAGGCTTCTTCGGCAGCACCTCCCAATCCCACGACCTCTTCCACCTCGAAGGACAAGGGCAGCAGGCACAAGGGAACACCATCACCTACAAGTTCCCCTCCTAGTTGTCCCGATTCCTCCCCCCATCCTTTCAAAAACTTCAAATTTTGCTTTGTTTAGGCATATCTAATTTAAACAATTGCATCCTTTCCACATTTCCCCCCCCTACCCCCTTCCCTCCTAAAATTAGGTCAATAACCTGTTTTTTCATACCAAAACAGGAAAGCCTGAGCACACCATGACAAGTATACTCATCTAGATGTGGTGAAAGGGTTAAGACTACACAGAGGGAAAAGACAACATGGGGACATGTTACACAGAAGGGAGAATGGTGATATCATTATTGTGCTGTGTCCAAGCAATACTCCTCTAGAAAGTTATACCCAGGAACTTCTGCTCTTTGCTGGTCTTGATAAGTTTTGACAGCATCTCAGTTCTCACATCCTGTTCTTGTGCTTATTTCTTTTGAGTAGCACACTCATTGTGATTTTCTGGTGTTCAGCAGAATTTGGCATTGGCATGTGCAATTCTCTACATCAGCCAGGACTGCTGATTACAGCAAATATCCTTCACTCTTTATACTATGAACAACAACTTGTATTTATATAGCGCCTTTAACGTAGTAAAACGTCCCAAGGACTGCACTGGAGTATGTCAAGACAAAAAATTTGACACCGATCCACACAAGGATAAATTAGGGCAGGTGACCAAAAGCTTGGTCAAAGAGGTAGGTTTTAAGGAGCGTCTTAAAGGAGGAAAGAGAGGTAGCGAGGTGAACAGGTTTAGGCAGGGAATTCCAGAGCCTAGGCAACAGAAGGCACAGCCACCAAAGGTTGAGCGATTATAATCAGGGATCCTCAAGAGGGCAGAATTAGAGGAGCGCAGATATCTCGGGGGGGTTGTGGGGCTGAAGGAGATTATAGAGATAGGAAGGGGCGAGGCCACGGAGCTATTTGAAAACAAGGATGAGAATTTTGAAATCGAGGCGCTGCTTAACCAGGAGCCAGTATAGGTCAGCGAGCACAGGGGTAATGGGCGAACGGGACTTGTTGCGAGTTAGGACACGGGCAGCCGAGTTTTGGATGACCTCAAGTTTATGTAGGGTGGAATGTGGGAGGCCAGCCAGGAGTGCATTGAAATAGTCAAGTCTAGAGATAACAAAGGCATGGATGAGGGTTTCAGCAGCGGATGAGCTGAGGCAAGGGCGGAGACAGGCGATGTTACAGAGGTGGAAGTAGGCGGTCTTAGTTATGCTGCGGATATGTGTTCGGAGGCTCATTTCAGGGTTAAATATGACACCAAGGTTGCAAACAGTGTGGTTCAGCCTCAAACAGATGTTAGGGAGAGGGATGGAGTCAGTGGCTAGGGAACAGAGTTTGTGGCAGGGACTGAAAACAATGGCTTCAGTCTTCCCAATATTTAATTGGAGAAATTTTTGCTCATCTAGAACTGTCTGTCGGACAAGCAGTCTGACAATTTAGACACCGTGGAGGGGTCGAGAGAAGAGGTAGTGAGGTAGAGCTAGGTGTCGTCAGCGTACATGTGGAAACTGATGCTGTGTTTTCGGATGATGTTGCCAAGGGGCAACATGTAGATGAGAAATAGGAGGGGGCCAAGGATAGGTCCTTGGGGGACACGAGGTAACGATGCGGGAGTGGGAAGAGAAGCCATTGCACGTGACTCTCTGGTTACGATTAGATAGCTAAGAATGGAACCAGGCGAGTGCAGTCCCACCCAGCTGGACGACAGTGGAGAGGCGTTGGAGAAGGATGGAGTGGTCAACCGTGTCAAAGGCTGCAGACAAGTCAAGAAGGACGAGGAGGGATAGTTTACCTTTGTCACAGTCACAAAGGATGTCATTTGTGACTTTGATGAGCCGTTTCGGTACTGTGGCAAGGGCGGAAACCTGATTGGAGGGATTCAAACATGGAATTGCGGGAAAGATGGGCACGGATTTGGGAGGCGAAAACACGTTCAAGGACTTGAGAGGAAAGGGAGGTTGGAGTGGGACAATCTAGTCACATCACAAGCCAATCAGAAAGCAGGGTTGGAGGATCAAATCTACGCAATGTGACTAGGCAAAAGTCCTGATGGGGTTATATTAAGCAGATACAGGCATGAAGAGCCACATGAACCTGCTCACGTGACATCTGGGTAACAGTCAACAATAGGTTATGTTATCACCCAGCAGATGGGAATAGTCACTGGTCTGATGATCCATTCAATTTAATTGGAACTGGTTTCAAATGATGAACTGAACAAAGTAGGACTGAATTTATACTTTTGCAATAGTAAAACAAAACTGCAAATGCCAGTAAACGAAAATAAAAAATAATAAACTGATCATCTAACAGTTTTCTATTGAGCGATTTGTAGACCATCTTTTAGCAGATTGCAGCATCTGTTGTTTCTCCGCTATTTTTTTCATAGAAACATAGAAGATAGGAGCAGGAGTGGGCCATTTGACCCCTCAAGCCTGTTCCGCCATTTAATGAGATCATGGCTGATCATCCAAATTCAGTACCCTGTCCCTGCTTTCTCCCCATATCCCTTGAGCCTTAATATATCTAACTCCTTCTTGAATATATTTAATGAATTGGCCTCTACTGCCTTGTGTGGTAGAGAATTCCACAGGTTCACCACTCTCTGGGTGAAGAAATTCCTCCTCATCTCTGTCCTAAATGGCTTACCCCTTATCCTTAGACTGTGACCCCTGGTTCTGGACTCCCCGACCATCGGGAACATCCTTCCTGCATCTAGTCTGTCTAGTCCTGTTAGAATTTTATAAGTTTCAATGAGATCCCCTCTCATTCTTCTAAACTCTAGCGAATATAAGCCCAATCGACCCAATCTCTCTTCATACGTCATTCCTGCCATCCCAGGTATCAGTCTGGTAAATCTTCGCTGCACTCCCTCCATGGCAAGAACATCCTTCCTCAGATAAGGCGACCAAAACTGCACACAATTTCCAACCTTATTAACATTCTCTTTTAAGGAAGGGTTACATACCCAAACTTTTCTCTTTACAGATGCTGACTGACCTGAGTATTTGCAACAGGTTTTGTTTTTTATTTCTACTTTTACAATATTTGCACTGGAAAGCAGAAATGGGGGCTTGATCACAAAAGCTAGAGTCCTTTTCAACCTGAGTTTTCATCGCATTTTAAAACATGTTCTGAAATTCAGACATAGTAACTGTGTGAATCAACAAGGCAATTTAAAATGTAATATTCACATCATTACAAAACAGTGATTAATTCAGCTGTCAATTCTCCTATCTACCCAATACCTACAGTAAATTGTGTCATTAGTTCTTTCAGGGGAGGGGGGGCGAAAGTTAATTTATGTGCCAGTTAGTAATTTATTTTAGTAACTGGTAAAATAGTAGCAATTCTACAGAGAGGTGGTATACACCTCTCATCAGTCTTCCCCAACCACAGAAATTCCCAGCTGCTCCAAATCACAACCTGCAGACTCGAAAGTCAGACCAACAGCACCACAACGCTTCAGATTTAAAATTCTTCAGGTTTCTCTCTCTGCCCCATCTTATTGCATCTATTTTTTTGTTCACATTTCCAAAAGGGATTAAATGTCTCAACATCTACACAGGCACATTTCCAGCAAGGGAGGAGGCTGT
Source organism: Squalus acanthias (assembly GCA_030390025.1). Lineage (NCBI taxonomy): Eukaryota > Metazoa > Chordata > Chondrichthyes > Squaliformes > Squalidae > Squalus > Squalus acanthias. Next base: position 85,795,315 of record CM059435.1, read on the forward strand.
CACCTGATCTCCATTAGCAGCAGGAGTCCCGGCCTAATATTCCCGCCCCAGGGACAATTAGACCAATTGTGAACGGCCCTATCGCTCTCGCGCACGAGTTCAAGTAACTCAGCGCAGCAATAAAACCTGAACATTTCCAGCCATATACATCTTACTTCCATAAAACATCGCCACTTACTCTACTCAAATCTTAGGACTTCAGCAAGGACCTTCCTCATAGCTTGATGATAAAATGAGTCCCTTTGGACTCATTGGATGTCTTAAATGCAAATAACATAGCTGCCCCAATAGTTCAACTAGTTAAAAGGGTAGAGAGTAGCTGAGTCTGATACCAGGAAGGTCCCAGGTTTGATCCTCAGTTGTGCTAAGTTAGATGATCTCAGCCAGTGTGGCAGTAGGGACACAACAATGGTGTTAGAGAGGGGATAATTAGTTAGTACAAGACTGGGGTCAGCTAGGACAGTCAAATAGGTCACTGACACACTCTGGGCACACACATGACCATTAGGATGAAGTGCCAGAGGGCAATCTATGCCAATAGAATTTTATCCCAGCAAGAATTCAACACGCTCAGATGAGGAGAGTAAAAGGGAAAAAAAAAATCCTTGGTGGCAAGGGAGCTTAGCACATTGATGCTAAATAATATGGCTGTGTTTATTAGCAACACAAGTAGGTTGGACCAGATTTCTGATTGGTGTGCCTTGTCCTCTAAGGGGACCAAACAGTTTGTCTGGAATGTATAATTTGATCCTGCCTGCTGTAGAGTAATTCAAGTTCTCTGCCCTTCTCCCCCCTCCAATCCTCTGTCCTCTTCTCTCCCCCCCCCCCCAAGCTCCTGCCCTACTCCTCTCTCCGATCCCCTGCCCTACTCCTGGCAAAAAACGGCTGGCAACAGGGAAGAAATATAGTTCAGGCCACAGGCTCTGGCTAGGCGCGTACGGCCACATCGGGTGCACATGCACGGCTCCGGTGGTGGGGTGGGGTGGGATGGTGCTTAGGCTAGGCCCAGAGGGCTGGGCTCTGCCCCCATACAGGTGCGCATGCGCATAACGACTCAAACTTGTTCGTGCAAATAATCACTCCGAAATACGACTACTGATGGAAAGGCACACAGAGTTGTTACACCGGTGATCACAGTGCAAGTTTTCAATTTTAACTGTGTTGTCATGAGTAGGAATGATAACCAGAAGCTAGATAATTTCCCACAGCAATGGAAAGAACCATATTTGCCTGCTGTTGTGCACCTGATTGTATCCAGTGGCATCAGCAACAAGGCCTAGGACTAAGTAACCTACCCTCCAAGCTATGGGATGATGTGCACGGAGTCTCCACTTGCCACATTCGAAACTGGAAACATGCTACACTCAGGGCAATTGGGAGTATCCCCCCTCTTTTTGACCTATGTAGAGTTTTAATGTTTATTTTGGGCGAGGATTGACAATACTTGGGTTAGAATTTTTAAAAACCAGTATCACCAAGCCATAGAATGGATTAGGTGCAGATTAAAGTTACCTTTATCTCACCCCAACAAGTCTTAACCCTATTCTCAGAAGCACATTCTTTTCTGCACCAATTTCCATTTATTACATCGAGCATTTTTTGGTCCCCCCCAAGCATTATTACCAGGTAAGTCTCCATTTCTGCATGGACTAATCCCCACTATGAATGGTGTTGAGACAAGTCAACCAAATCGGTTTTAGCCAGCAGATTGACAAGATTTACATCCAGTCATTCTTGCTGGATTTGAACTCAAATCTCAATAAAAAAGATATTTTGTGAACCCACTGCACTATCCTTCTCATTAGATCCCTCATCACGGTTAACATTTTTCCAGAATTATCCAGAATTATCCAATCAATCCTGCACCCAGTCCACACACATCAAAATATAGTCTCCTTAATTCTCACAAAAATGTGCAAATATTATTACATACATAAACATCCAAGTGGCATATCACCTGCCTAGCTGCCTGCCACCTCCCACTGCTTCCCTTGTCATCTCCTTCCTCCATCTTTGGTCAACATACTCAACAGCTTCCTTGGTTCTCCTTATGAGGTCATCAACACTAAATCACTCAAGGTCTCTCATCCCCAACTGCAGTTTTCACCTCTAGTCCCTCAAACCCAAGGGAAGCAGACTTGAATGTAAATGGCACATAAACCCTTTTCTCAATAACCAACCCTCTTCTCTGACCGCTTTCATTGCTTGCTCCATTTTCACCTCCAATAAGCTTGTGGGCTTGTGTCACAAAGATCAAAAACTATCTGCCTCCTCCTCCCCCACAATGATGTTTCAGGACTTTTGGCCCATTCAGGGGTTTGAAGAGTTACTTTTAAATGTTGGGTTTTCAAAAGCAAAGTGTATTCATAGAACATACGAATTAGGAGCAGGAATAGGCCACTCGGCCCTTCGAGCCTGCTCCGCCATTCAATAAGATCATGGCTGATCCAATTACTCCACATTCCCGCCTACCCCCGATAACTTTTCACCCCCTTGCTTACCAAGAATCTATCTACCTCAAAAATATTCAAAGACTCTGCTTCCACTGCCCTCTGAGGAAGAGCGTTTCAAAGACTCACGAACCTCTGAGAAAAAATTTCTCCTCATCTGTCTTAAATGGGCGACCCCTTATTTTTAAACAGTGACCCCTAGTTCTAGATTCTCCCACAAGAGGAAACATCCTCTCCACATCCACCCTGTCCAGACCCCTCAGGATCTTATATGTTTCAATCAAGTCACCTCTTACTCTTCTAAACTCCAGCGGATACAAGCCTAGCCTGTCCAACCTTTTCTCACAAGACAACCCGCCCATTCCAGGTATTAGTCTCGTAAACCTTCTCTGAACTGCTTCCAACGCATTTACATCCTTCCTTAAATAAGGAGACCAATACTGTACACACTACTCCAGATGTGGTCTCACCAATGCCCTGTATAACTGAAGCATAACCTCCCTACTTTTGTATTCAATTCCCCTCGCAATAAACGATAACATTCTATTAGCTTTCCTAATTACTTGCTGTACCTGCATACTAACCTTTTGCGATTCATGCACTAGGACACCCAGATCCTTCTGCAGCTCAGAGCTCTGCAATCTCTCACCATTTAGATAATATGCTTCTTTTTTATTCTTCCTGCCAAAATGGACTTCACATTTTCCCACATTATACTCCATTTGCCAGATCTTTGCCCACTCACTTAACCTATCTATATCCCTTTGTAGCCTCCTTATGTCCTCTTCACAATTTTTTTTTAAAAACACACAAGGATGGATGGTAGTTAAAATGCTAAACAATAAGCAATTCTTTAGCCTGTCTCAGTAAATCAATAAAAGTCTCACACTCAATGTGCTGGGAAAACTCTGGTCCTGGACACTTGGCAGGGGTTTTCTGGCAGGCCTCCCTTCTGGCTGTGAACTCAGATAAAAACCAGAGACACAGGCAATCAAGTCCAATAAAGGCTGCAAAATCAATCAAGTGCCAGTAGGAGAATACAGGAGGGTTGTTAGGAGTTGTTTTGAACACCCACGGACATGGATCTGATCATAACTATTGCTCTGTATGTTCACTTGCTGTGAAATAAAATGAAACAATTCATGTCTGGTCTCATTGTACCAGGTATTTGCTCAGCCCCCCTTCAGAAAGCTTGGAGAAGCACTTGGCGACATGCAACAGACACAAATATCTAGCTCAGATCACCAAGGGGGATATCACTGTTGCACTCCTGAGTTACACTATCGTACAGGTAGATATTGGACAGCGTTAGTGTACTCTGGTACTTTAAGGATATGGAAACCAACCCCATACCGATCCACTGCTCTCGCTGAAACCCTCATCTGTGCTTTCATTATCTTCAAATTTAATTTCTTCAACATCCACTTGCTGGCCTTCTGAACTCCATCCTTCATAACCTACAAACCGACCAAACTCTGCTCCCACTCGCCTTCCTTGCTGACCTCAATTAGTTCCTTGTTCCCCAATACAACCAATTCAATATCTTCATTCTCATGAATGAATCGCTCCATGGCCTTACCCCAACCTACCTCAGCAACCTAGAAATGTAGGTATGTAGAGGATTAGCAAAGATCATTGCAATCCATCAGGGCAGTCTCAGTACCTAGGAGATATATCTCAACAATATACATTACACCCATCTATAATATTTTTCTCCAGCTACTTATCCATCTCTTGTTTCGGGGTACAGTAGTATAGTGGTTATGTTACTGGACTAGAAAGCCAGAGGCCTGGACTAATGATCCAGAGACACGAGTTCAAATCCCACCACGGCAGCTGGGGAATTTAAATTCAGTTAATTAAATAAATCTGGAATTAAAAAAAGCTAGTATCAGTAATGGTACCATGAAACTACTGGATTGTCATAAAAACCCATCTGGTTCACTAATGTCCTTCAGGGAAGGAAATCTGCCGTCCTTACCTGGTCTGGCCTATATGTGACTCCAGACCCACAGCAATGTGCTTGATTCTTAACTGCCCTCGGAAATGGCCTAGCAAGCCACTCAGTTGTATTCAAGGCAGTGGCTCACCACCACTTTCTCAAGGGCAATTAGGGATGGGCAATAAATGCTGGCCTTGCCGGCGACGCCCATATCCCGTGAATGAATTAAAAATATAACCAGGCTGCACTGCTTACTTGGCAGTCTACTTCTCACATTAGGCACCCTCTAAATTAGCTTTTCACCTTCCATCTTCTACATTAAAGACCATATTCTTCAGTCCTCCAGCTTCGAGGGTCACACCCTCCCTTTCCTCTGCATCAGTGGCAGAGCACTCAGCCACCTCAGCCCTATTCTCTGGAGCTCCTTCCCTAAAACCATCTGTCTTGCTACTTCTTTCTTGGTCTTTAAAAACCTCCTCAAACCCATTTTTTGGTCACTTCCTCTTTTACTGTCTGATATTCATTCCTGCGCTAAGACATGCCTCAAGACATTTTATTGCATGAAAGGCACTATATAAATGCAAGTTATTAAATGTGAAAACAGTATTAATCTACCTCCTCCAGTTCAGAGTACTCTCTGTACTCCTTAAGAAATTAAATAAAAAAGCCTACACAAACTAGCAATAAATAAATAAAGCCAGTAGAATTCTTCCCTCAAAGGCAGCTTATTAACTTGTTCTCACAAGTGATGCAAACATAGTATCTGGCACAAGAGACAAAAAACACAGAACTAAATCTGTGGCGTAATCCCCCTGTTCAGTAACACACAAAGCCCAATGTTTACACAAGTCTCTCACTACCTATGTCCTTTATGGTCCGTACCTAGCAAAGACATCATTGGAGATTTTCTGGAGATACTGAAGGGCATCACTGATCTGGTGAATAGCTTCCTCACGCCGCAAGTCTGGCTGGATAATCGGAACAGTGTACACCTGTCCTTCAGTGAAGTACTTCTGCATCATTTTAATTCAATGTTGGAAAACTAGAAACAAGAAAAGACAAAAGGCAAAAGAGGTAAAGGCTGGTTAATCAAGTTCACTTTTCTCAAATCAACTGCAGTTTTCTGCTAGAACATTAATTTTTAACGCTCATGTGACCCTTACACTTCAAGTGCTCAGAGTTCCTAAATGGATGCTGATTTCCTGTTTCAAAAGGCCATCTGAACCCCTCAATTAGGCTACAGCCTGCAATTCACAATGATATACACCATCTGAATCCTTCAATTAGATTCCAGACAGTTTTATTTTCAGACAGAACACGTTTAACTCTTTCACATTGAGCAACATGACTAGCTACTCTGCTTTGATCACCGCTTTCTGCTCACCCTTGTGGGCTAACGTGAAGTACTTACATTGTACCTCAGATGGAGAGCGTAGGGATTAGATCTGTTGGTCAAGAAGAATCATGTCTAAACGTCCACTAACACCAGGGTTCAGCAATGTGTGTCCACACGTGAGTGCGGTGTCGGTGTGCTCAGTGAATGTGTCCAGAGAGCCCGGTCCCCAGTATTGCGCGGTCACACCTCTGTCCCCAGTCTTGTGAAACAAACTGTTGCCTCTTCCGAGTCAGCAGGCTTGTTGCTGGGCATGCGCACATGGCTGCCTATGCTCTGCGCATGTGCAAGGCCGCGCACACAGCCTGCCGGCACCTGATGTACTCCGTGCGCTTCGCGGCGGCGTCCCCTGCTTCTGACTCTGGTACCACCGCCATCCCATCCTATCCCGTCCCCCGGTGCCCAACCTGACTCACAGCCAGCCATTCATGAACCGCTATTTCCAGCTCCGCCCGCCACAGTCTTACCTCAGGAAACGAATCCGCGCCTGCGCAGCGCCTGGCAGTTTATGCGCATGCGCATATCTTCAGCCTCAGGTCCTCTTTCCGAAAGCCCCGCCCACCAGAACAAGCCACGCCCCGGGACGGCTGTTGGCCAATCGTTCCTGTTGCCCAGCTGCAAGCACTGACTTTTCTGCTCTGTCCACAGATGACAAAAAGTATGAGAAAGTATTTACAGCGCAGAAACGGGCTATTTGACCTAACTGGTCTGTGCCGGTTGCTCCACACGAGCCTCCTCCCACCCTTCTTCATCTCACCCTATCAACATAACCTATGCCTTTCTCCCTCAAGTGTTTATCCAGCTTCCCCCTAAATGCAGGTGTGCTTTTCTCCTCAATTACTCCCTGTGGTAGCGAGTTCCACATTCTAACCACTCTCTGGGCAAAAACGTTTCTCATGAATTCCCTATTGGATTTATTAGTGACTGTCATATTTATGGCCCCTAGTCTGGTCTCACCCACAAGTGGAAACATCTTTCCAGCATAGACTGGTTGGGCCGAATGGCCTGTTTCTGTGCTGTATATCCTATGTATATCTATGCAAGTGGAAACAACTTTACGTCTACCCTATCAAATCCTTTCATAATCTTGAAGACCTCTATCAGGTCACCCCTCAGTCTTCTCTTTTCTAGAGAAAAGAGCCCCAACCTGCTCAATCTTTCCTGATAGGTATAACCTAGTCCTGGCATCATTCATGTAATTTTTTTTGCACCTTCTGCAGTGCCTCTTTATAATATGGAGACCAGAACTATTCACAGTACTCCAAGTGTGATCTAACCAAGGTTCTATACAAGTTTAACTTAACTTTCCTGCTTTTCAATTTTATCCCTCTAGAAACGAACCCCAGTGCTTGGTTTGCCTTTCTTATAGCCTTATTAACCTGCATCGTTACTTTTAGTGATTTGCGTATCTGTACCCTCAGATCCCTTTGTTCCTCTACCCCATTTAGACACCTATTTTCCAAGGAGTATGTGGCCTCCTTATTCTTCCTACCAAAATATATTACCTCGCACTTCTCTATATTGGAGTTCATTTGCAATTACACGTCCATTCTGACACCGATTGAGTTGCTGCATTTCCAGCATTGTATGTTGTTTCCTATTGTCATTATGTTTACCAGTACGTAGACAGGATTTCACCCAGAAAATAACTGAGAAACCTACATGAAGGGCCAAGATGAATTGTGCAGAATATCAGGAGGAATACCTTATGAAAAGGAAAGGGAAGAGAAATAATTTTGGAAAAAAAAATAACAACATATAATATTAACTCAGACGCGTTGGGAGCGGGGGCAATCCGATATCACGTGGGAAACCCGAAAGAAAGTTCAGTGCGTCTGTCAGCAGCTTTTTAACTCAGCTAGCTCATTACCATTTTACTTCCGGGCTTGCCATCCAATGCACGGCAGCGGGCGTGATGAGGATCCGCATGACGCGATCTCAACTCCAGTATTTAAAGGGCCAATCCGAAGATGGAATTTGGAGGAGTTGGAGTTTGAAACAACAGAAGAGGAAGTTAAAAAATGGATTCCAAATGGGCAAAGACTGCGCTGCGCTTCAATGACATCACCCTTGATGTGCTGCTGGGGGCTGTGAGCAGCCGTAGAGAGATACTCTTCCCCAGCAATGAGAGGAAGAAACCTGCTGCTAACATCAAGAAGACATGGCTGGAGGTGGCCTAGGAGGTGAGCAGCAGGAGCATAGTGCCACGCTCCTGGATTCAGTGCAGGAAGTGCTTTAATAACCTAACCAGGTCAGGAAAGGTGAGTACAGTTGCACATTCACCTACATCCTGCTGTGTGCATCACCCCACTGCCTCACTCTGCCTTGTCAAGCCTACTCCATCACATCACTCTTCACACCCACGTACCTTGCACACCCTCCCATCCTTCTCTTTCTATGCACTTCCTCACATCCCCATCTATCCATCCACCACTCCCACTCACCCTTATGCATTTTCATGCCTCTCCCTCATAGTCACCCTCTCCAAATGTACTGCATCCATCGGGTGAGCACATGCCATTACAATCACTCCTAGGTCTGTTCTTTCCCCCATTGCAGGAGAAGAGAGCACAGAACACAAGGAAGAGAGAGAGAAACAGAGATGCAGAGGAGAAGGCGCTGGAGATCAGTGGAGTTTCGTGTCCCCAGCCGTTGGAGATGGGGACTTCCAAGCTACCCGGTGAGATAATTAAATATCAGTGACACACGTGTCATACAACACTCAGTCATGTTGACTTGATTTCAACAGCGAGTGAAATATGATCATCTTCAAATGATAACTTGCAACATTCTTACCTTGCCAGTACTAATTCATATCTTTATCTCTGACAGGGCCTTCATACGTGCGGCAGGAATCGCTGGAGGTCACTGATGATAATTCTTCAGAGGAGCTCAATCCCTCTGAGGGTGCACCATCACAGGACTCATGCAGACCATGTACCAGCTCAGATGCTTGCACTTCGGTGGGATCAGTTAGACGGATGGTTGGATTTTCACTTGGTGACTCACACTTCACAAGTGACCAAGAGCAGATGGTGGCGGCAGGGACAGCTGTGGAGAGTCCGCGTCAGAGGGTGCAGCCCTCTCCAACTCTGCTCAGTTGGACACAGATGCTGTACCCTGGGGGCCGTCGATGAAAAGGAGAATAATTGAACAGCAGCAGAGAATGTGTGATGCACTGACAGGCCTTCCAAGCACACTGACCTTGATTGCAGAGAGAATGGAGGAGTCGCCCCAAGCATGAGTGGGTTGATGTCGCAGGGCATTGCGATGATGTGTTTTTCCATGGATAGAATGGTCAGCTCCATAGAACATCAAACGCTCCAATCAAATGAGACCATGCTGCCTTAACCACGGCCGTGATAAAATGTAAGGTTGTTAAGTTTCTGTTGTTTAGTTAAACCACATAAATTTTATTCTTTTGCACGACTTTCCCGCCTTGCCCATTCTTGGTTGCTGGGTGGCAAGTCGCCTTTTTACTTGTTTGATGATGAATGGGAAGACATGAATTTATGGGGACCAATGGGGGGATGTGTACGGGGTGGTTAGTTGTTTGCAGGACTGCTTTGGGTCAGTGACATGGGTGGGTCGGGGGGGAAGTTATGGGAAGAGTGGCCACTGCATCAGCTTCTGACATCGGTCCACTGGTGCAACCTAAGTGAGCCTTGCATTAATAAGGGCATCCCTGGCATCCCGGGCAGCAATGTGAGCAGCTGGTGATGCATTGCCCTCATCATCTTCCTCTTCCTCGTCTTCTTCCTCCTACTCCTCCTCCTCTTCCTTCTCGGAATCGTCCGAAGAGGATCTGAGCTCTGCGCCTTGTTGTTCCTGCAGGTCCAAACCTCGCTGATGCACAATGTTGTGCAGAGCGCAGCAGACCACGACCATTCTGGACACCCTGGCTGGTGCATACTGAAGGGCACCTCCAGGTTTGTCTAGCACCTGAAGCGCATCTTCAGCATGCCGATGGCTTGTTCGATCACACATCTGGTGGTCATATGGCATTCATTGAGCACTGTTGGGCTTCATTGGTTAGGTTTCTGATGGGTGTCATCAGCCAAGTTTGAAGTGGGTATCCCTTGTCTGCAGCAGCCACCCCTTAAGTCTGCTTGCAGGTCCAAAGATGTCAGGGAACTTGGACTGCCGCAGGACGAAAGCATCATGGCAGCTTCCTGGGAATCTTGTGCACACCTGCATAAATATCTTTTTGTGGTTGCACATCAGCTGCACATTGATGGAGTGGAAGCCTTTGCGGTTCACGAATACTCCAGGTTGATCTGAGGGTGAGCGGATTGCCACGTTTGTGCTGTCAATGACACCCTACACCTGTGAGAAGCCAGCCAGAGATGCAAACCTGAGTGCCCACTCATTCTGACCAGCGTCATCTCAGGCGAAGTTTACATAATAGCCAACCCGGCAAACAACCCATCATTCATCTGTCTTATGCATTTGTGGGCCGCCGACTGGGAGATCCTGGATATGTTTCCGGCAGAGCCCTGGAATGATCCGGAGGCAAAAATATTGAGAGTGGTGGTGACTTTGACAGCCACTGGTAACACGTGGCCACCAGGTCCAGCAGGCAGCAGGTCTTCTTCTAGGAGGCTGCAGATGTCTGCCACCACCTGACATGACAACCTGAGCCTCCTGAAACACTGCTGTTCGGACATGTTGAGGAAACTCAGCCTCTGCTTGTACACCCTGTTTCACTGGTAGTGCCTCCTGTGAGCGGCACCTCTCTGCTGGTCCTCTCTCTGCTAGTCCTCTCTCTGCTGGTCCTCTCTCTGCTGGACCCCTCTCTGCTGGTCCTCTCTCTGCTGGACCCCTCTCTGCTGGTCCTCTCTCTGCTGGTCCTCTCTCTGCTGGTCCTCTCTCTGCTGGACCCCTCTCTGCTGGACCACTCTCTGCTGGTCCTCTCTCTGCTGGTCCTCTCTCTGCTGGACCCCTCTCTGCTGGTCCTCTCTCTGCTGGTCCCCTCTCTGCTGGTCCTCTCTCTGCTGGACCCCTCTCTGCTGGTCCTCTCTCTGCTGGTCCCCTCTCTGCTGGTCCTCTCTCTGCTGGACCCCTCTCTGCTGGTCCTCTCTCTGCTGGACCCCTCTCTGCTGGTCCTCTCTCTGCTGGACCCCTCTCTGCTGGTCCTCTCTCTGCTGGACCCCTCTCTGCTGGACCCCTCTCTGCTGGTCCTCTCTCTGCTGGTCCTCTCTCTGCTGGACCCCTCTCTGCTGGTCCTCGCTGCTGGACCCCTCTCTGCTGGTCCCCTCTCTGCTGGACCCCTCTCTGCTGGTCCTCTCTCTGCTGGTCCTCTCTCTGCTGGTCCTCTCTCTGATGGACCCCTCTCTGATGGTCCTCTCTCTGATGGTCCTCTCTCTGCTGGTCCTCTCTCTGCTGGTCCTCTCTCTGCTGGTCCTCTCTCTGCTGGACCCCTCTCTGCTGGACCCCTCTCTGCTGGTCCTCTCTCTGCTGGTCCTCTCTCTGCTGGTCCTCTCTCTGCTGGTCCTCTCTCTGCTAGTCCTCTCTCTGCTAGTGCCCTCTCTGCTGGACCCCTCTCTGCTAGTCCTCTCTCTGCTGGTCCTCTCTTTGCTGGACCCCTCTCTGCTGGTCCTCTCTCTGCTAGTCCTCTCTCTGCTGGACCCCTCTCTGCTGGTCCCCTCTCTGCTGGTCCCCTCTCTGCTGGACCCCTTTCTGCTGGACCCCTCTCTGCTGGTCCTCTCTCTGCTGGACCACTCTCTGCTGCTGCCCTTTCTGCTGTCCAGGTCTCTCAAGAGCAGGCTGCTGCTGCTGCTGCTGGTACTGGTCATATTGGTCCTCATCCAATCGAAGGCAACCGAAGCGCCACCCATCCTGCTGTGATACAGAAAATCTCCAAAGTGTAGAAAGTAAACACTCAGCAAAAGTACTGTGAACAAACCCTTTCCCACGAGCAGGTAAGAAAGCAGCTGTGAGTACTGAGTATTTATTGCAGTATTTCCATGAGTTTGATTCAGCCCCCGCAATTGCCGTTGTGTTCTCGCCTTGCTTTCACTGGCGAGTTTCAGGAAGCCCGGGAAACCCATGGATGCTCCATTAAATTTAAACGACAGTTGAAATATCACTCCAATTGAGTGATTAGCATATGTTAAAAGGCAACCCGCCTCTCCTGAGGGGGTTTCGCGCAAGAGTTAAACGCAGAAATCGGTGGGTTGGGGGCAGCTTCCCGATGTGTTCGCATTTTTACCGGTTTTAAGCCTCCCCCCCCCCCCCCCCACCCGCACCCAAACCTACGCACACACCCACGCTAAAATTCTGTCAGAAGTCACCAGAACATGCTGAGTGAATTCTGAATTGATTTTCTACGTTGTGAACATGTCAATCCAGTTTAATTTAACACTGTGGGGACATGCTTGTGCTTGGCTTTGATACATACATGTTAGGAAAAAAACAAATTGCTTCGAATCAGGGAATGCTTTTGCACCTGAAACATTCATCTGTTTTCTTTCTCCTTAGAGATGCTGGCTGACCTGCTATGTATTTTCAGCATTTTCTGTTTTTATTTCTGATTTCCAGCATTTGCAGTATTTCCTTTTTTATGGCCACATGGTGGGATACCTTGCCAACATGCACTATATATATGACCCCTTCCATTGGGCGGGACGCCACCTGCCTGATGAAAGTTTATGGAGGCCTGAACCATTTACATGGTTGGGCTTCATTAAAATATAATCGGTGAGCTGCCAGCGGTAAAGGCGCAGTGATAGGCAGCTCGCTGATTGGAAGGGGCTGAAGATCCGACCGCCCCTCTGTGGAGCCAAGTCAGTTGTGGTAAATAAAAGCGGGAGGGAGGTGATCTCTGGGAGGGCCACGTAGGAATGAGGGGGGTGTCAATCTTTGTGGGGCCAGGAGAAGCATTAATGCTCTCACAAAAATCATTTCAAAACTTATCTGTGAAGTTTTAAGGGCAGCCTCTGTCACAGGTTAGGCTATTACATGTCAAATACAATGAGCAGAGTGTGCACGGTGTACGATCTGCCCTTTGGTACTTAAAAATTGCATCAGGGTCCTAGTGACAATTTTCAGGGGCTGATGAGGCACGTGCCTGTTTCCTGTGGGTACCTAGGCCATCCATTTCAACGCTCCCACCAAAATGGCGATGGCTGGAGCAGCAGCAGGAATAGGGCAATAAGAGATGTACCATGATTTTCATCACGCTACTGTCCCTTTCCCGCCCAGTGGTTAAGACGGAAATCAACCCCACTATCTTAACGTGAAGAATGATCTTTGGGTTAGTCATAGGATGACCGCTGGTGTCCAGTAACCAGATCCCATTATGAGTCAGCACTTTTATGAGAGCAGGAAAAAATGCAATAAGTACTATTTCATGTAAAATGAAGTATATAATAGATATTGGGTAAAGTGATGGTTCGTAATAAATGCACTGTGGTGTTTAATAAAATGCAGGAAGCATACAGCAATGACTTACAGTCCCATTGGTTTCAAGCAAACAAAAGCAGCAGCCTGGAAAAGTTGCTTTTATAGTGCAGTTACTCTTAAAAATAAAGCACACACACTTTATAATGTAACTAATGGCATATTTAAGTACAGAGGCAGTGGACTGTATGATTCAAAGCCTCTAGAGTCCCACATTTTGCCTCCTCCTGAGGAGCAATGTTGCTTCTCTCAACAAAAAGAATAAAAAGATTCTCCTACAAATGGGTTCACTGGTCTTCAATATTTAATATTCAGGAAAGGAAAGGTAGCGATGCTAACTCTGCAACAAATACCTAAATTGATACCTACATTTTTTAATAGGTTCCAACTAGCAGGAAGGATAACAGGGAAAAGGATGGCACTGACAGGGACTTCATTCATCTTTGGCATCACCAGTTTGGCAGAGCCTTGAAAATATTTACAGGAGGTGCTGGCAGGGCACTCTTCCTGTGGCTCATGAAAATAGTGAAACCAAGTTCGATCAAAAATAGTGCGCAGGTAAGCGGAGTGAGATTATGATGTCCCCAAAACACGGGGCTCACAGTGCCACGAAGGTGTGCTTACTACACTAAGTTACCCATTCAAAGGCAGTACAAAGAAGGTTCACTCGGTTAATTCCGGGGATGAGGGGGTGGACATACGAGGAGAGGTTGAGTAGATTGGGACTCTACTCATTGGAGTTCAGAAGAATGAGAGGCGATCTTATTGAAACATATAAGATTGTGAAGGGGCTTGATCGGGTGGACGCGGTGAGGATGTTCCCAATGATGGGTGAAACTAGAACTAGGGGACATAATCTTAGAATAAGGGGCTGCTCTTTCAAAACTGAGATGAGGAGAAACTTTTTCACTCAGAGGGTAGTGGGTCTGTGGAATTTGCTACCCCAGGAAGCTGTGGAAGCTACTTCATTAAATAAATTTAAAACAGAAATAGACCGTTTCCTAGAAGTAAAGGGAATCAGGGGTTACGGGGAGCAGGCTGGAAATTGGACATGAGTTTGAGTCGGATCGGTCAAGGCCCTGTGGGTGGCGGAGCGGGCCCAGGGGCCGAGTGGCCTGGTCCTGCTCCTACTTCTTGTGTTCTTTAGAGTTGAGGTTGGATCAGATCAGCCATGATCTCATTGAATGGCGGAGCAGGCTCGAGGAGCCGATTGGTCTACTCCTGCTCCTATTTCTTATGTTCTTATGTTCTTAAAAGCGGTCATTCATCACAATGCCTACATTACAGGACACATATGCTCTGCCTCCCAAACAGTGCAGAATCAATACTTGATCTTATGTCTAGCTGCAATACAAGGGAATTCCACAATCTCAGCAATCTTGTTGAATCACTCAATCAATTACCACTCCCACACCATTATCTCTGGAGACCCCCAAGGATCTATCCTTGGCCCCCTTCTATTTCCCATTTACATGCTACTCCTTGGCGATAGCATCCGAAAACACAACATCAGGTTGCACATGTACGCTGATGACACTCAGCTCTAACTCACCGCCACCTCTCTGGATCCCTCCACTGTCTCTGATTTGTCACACTGCTTGTCCGACATCCAATATTGGATGATCAGAAATTTCCTCCAACTAATATTGGGAACTCCGAAGCCATTATCTTTGGTCCCCGCCACAAATTCCGTTCCCTGACCACTGTTTCCATCCCTGGCAACTTTCTGAAGCTGAGCCAGACCGTTCACAACCTTGCTGTTGTGTTTGACCCGAGATGAGCTTCCGCCCACATATCCGCTCCATCACCAAGACTGCCTACTTCCACCTCCGTAACATCGTCCGACTCCGACCCTGCCTCAGCTCATTGGCTGCTGAAACCCTCATCCAAGCTTTGGTTACCTCTAGACTGGACTATTCCAACGCACTCCTGGCCGGCCTCCCATCTTCCACCCTACATAAACTTTTGCTAATCCAAAACTCTGCTGCCCGTGACCTAACTGTAACCAAGTCTTTTTCACCCATCACCACTGTGCTTGCTGACCTACACTGGCTCCCGGTCCAACAACGCCTCGATTTAAAAATTCTCAACCTTGTTTTCAAATCCCTCCATAGCCTCACCCCTCCCTATCTCTGTAACCTCCTCCAGCCGTACAAGACTTTGAGATCTCTGCGCTCCTTCCAATTCTGGCTTCTTGAGCATCCCCAATTTTAATCACTCCACCATTGGTGGCCATGCCTTTCAGCTGCCTTGGCTCTAAGCTCTGGAATTCCCTCCCTAAACCTCGCTACCTCTCTCTCCTCCTTTAAGATGCTTCTTAAAACCTACCTCTTTCACCAAGCTTTTGGTCATCTGTCTGATATCTCCTTCTGTGGCTCGGTGTCAAAAACATTTTTTTATTGATATTACTCTTGTTAAGCACCTTGGGATGTTTTGCTACGTTAAATGCGCTATATAAATGTAAGTTGTTTTTGTCTGTTAGCTTTGGCTCAGTGGTAACACTCTCACCTCTGAATCGCAGATTGTAGGCTCAAATCCCACTCCAGAGACTTAAGCATGTAATTTAGGCTGACAGTTCACTGCAGTACTGCGGAATTGCTGCATTATTGGAAGTGCTGTCTTTCAGATGAGAGTTTAAATCTAGGCCTTGACTGCCCTCTCAGAGAAGATCCCATGGTACTTCTAGAAGAAGAGCAGAGAATTCTCCTGGTGTGCTGGTCTACATTTATCCCGCAACCAACATCACTAAAACAGATTACCTGGTCATTTATCTAATTTCTGTTTGTGGGACCATGCTGTGTGCAAGTTGGCTGCCATATTCCTGTACATTACAACAGTGACTACACTTCAAAAGTACTTCATTGGCAGTGAAGCGCGCTGGAATATCCTAAGGATGTGAAAGGTGCTATGTAAATACACGTTCTTTCTTTCAGAATGCAAAAACATTTCTAAAGTACACACAAAAATAACTAATGGTGGGGAATGAATGTGTTTTTTGATGTCACCACACCCATGAGTGATGGTGTCACTACCTGAAGGTGAACATGAACCTGGGAACACTGACACAAGCCAACCTAAGCTGGCAATACTGCATTATGTCAATTTGTGATTCTGCCACTGTCAAAGAGTGACCTGGACTAGAATGGGGGATGGAGAAGCCAACCTGACTGCATCATTCACCTACCAAAGAAATGATGTGCTGCTGGGCTGTGGTTATGGCAATTAGGCCATTGGCCAAAAACAAGAATAGTATTTGAGTCCAAGATGACAAACTTTGTCTTTGTCTTAGAGTCTTTTATTTTGCATTTGAATCAATGCTGTGGAACTGCATGGGAAAATGTATGTGGAAGGAGAAAGAGAAGGCAGAGTGATCCTGGGATATTTTTCAGTCATTACACCTCTGGAAATCTTCTACTCTTCTTCTAAAACATTTTTTTGCACAGCGAGTTGTGATCTGGAATGCGCTGCTTGAAAGGGTGGTGGAAGCAGATTCAATAGTAACTTTCAAAAAGGAATTGGATAAATACTTAAAAAGAAAAAAAATTCAGGGCTATGGGGAAAGAGCAGGGAAGTGAGCCTAATTGGCAGCTATTTCAGAGAGCCAGCACAGACACAATGGGCCGAATGGTCTCCTTCTGTGCTGTATGATTCTATGATTCTATAAACTTATACCAGGAGGCTACAAGAATATTGAGCACATGTTCACACAGCTGGTAATATCACATATTGCATTCCTTAAATGTTGCTTCATTAAAAGAAGAGTTGTTTTTAATTTACAGAATAAATCTTTTAAAGCTCATTACACTCAGAAAGTAAATGACTGCTTTTTTTCTAAAACTAAAGAAAACACATAATAAGAAGCATTTTTGTCTTAATTCCTTCTCTGCAAATGCCCACTGAGGTTCCTGACTGGCTATCCAGTCATTACTCTGCTTTATTGATCTAATTTGTTTCTAAGAACCTTGTCACATATTTCAGTTCCAGGTATCTCCTCAGGAAACTTCGAAAATGTTGCACAGTGCTCAATTCCATTTAACTGCACAAACTGTATTTTCTATGCCTGTATTAGTATATTAAATTATCTAATGATCTAACCTTCAGACTTGTCAGCAACTCTCTCCATTATCCTGCCCCCTTGGCTGACTACAGTAAACTTTATATCGTTCATCATGTGTACATAGATCAGTATTACACGGTTACATCAGGAAGGCCTTACTGGTTTACATGTGGCTTACTGAAAGATCTTGTGCACATTAATTGAATCAGCAAGCAGACAGAGATTAGAGTAATGATTGTATGGTTTGCCAGCAACCGCAGTAGACTTATATGGGGAATGATTGAAGGCTAATAGAACTGAAAGCAATAATTAACAGAAAGGCTTTTTGCAACAGAAGACAAGTGACCACTTTTAACTAGAGTGGTTAATATTAGCCTCAGTTGCAGTATATCCACAGTACACAATTCATTCTGGTACGGACACTTCAGTGCAGTAATGAGAGAGTGCTGCATTGTTGGACGTGCCGTCTTTTGGATCAGGCATTAAATTGTGATCTGTCTACCTGTTCAGGTGGATGTAAACGATTCCATGGCACTGTTCAAAGAGCAGGGAGTTCTCCTGATGTCCTGACCAATATTCATCCCTCAGCCAATACCCCAATCATTTGCTGATTGTGGGTCCTTGGTTTGTGCAAATTGGCTGCCATGTAACAACAATTGGTTCTGAAGTAATTTATTGGCTGTGAAACATTTTGGGACATTGTGAGGATGTGAAAGGCACGAGACAAATTCAAGGCATTTCTCCTTTTTCAACATACCTGGACAATAATATGCTTTGTTACAGTCCACTCACTAACAGAGAAACCTTATAACACATATCTGTGCAGGGCATTCTGGAGGGGGAGGGTGAACAGCCAGTTGTCGTGGTGCATATAGGTACCAACGATATAGGTAAAAAATGGGATGAGGTCCTAAAAGCTGAATATAGGGAGTTAGGAGGTAAATTAAAAATTAGGACCTCAAAGGTAGTAATCTCAGGATTGCTACCAGTGCCACGTGCTAGTCAGAGCAGAAATAGAAGGATAGAGGAATGGTGCAAAGGGGAGGGATTCAAATTCCTGGGACATTGGAACCGGTTCTGGGGGAGGTGGGACCAGTACAAACTGCATGGTTTGCACCTGGGCAGGACCGGGACCGATGTCCTAGGGGGAGTGTTTGCTAGTGCTGTTGGGGAGGGTTTAAACTAAAATGGCAGGGGGTTGGGAACCTGTGCAGGGAGACAGAGGAAAGGGAAGCAAGGATAGAAGCAAAAGACAGGAAGGAGAAAAGCAAAAGTGGCAGTCAGAGAAATCAAGGGTGTAAATCAAACATGGCCACAGTAAATAATAATTCTAAAAGGTCTAAGAGTGTTAAAAAAATAAGCCTGAAGGCTTTGTGTCTTAATGCGAGGAACATTCGTAATAAGGTGGATGAATTAGCTGCGCAAATAGATGTAAACGGATATGATATAATTGGGATTACGGAGACATGGCTCCAGGGTGACCAAGACTGGGAATTCAACATCCAGGGGTATTCAATATTCAGGAAGGACAGGCAAAAAGGAAAAGGAGGTGGGGTAGCATTGCTGGTTAAAGAGGAGATTAACACAATAGTAAGGAAGGATATTAGCTCTGATGATGTGGAATCTGTATGGGTAGAGCTGAGAAATACCAAGGGGCAGAAAACATTAGTGGGAGTTGTATACAGACCCCCAAACAGTAATGCTGAGGTTGGGGATGGCATTAAATGGGAAATTAGAGACGCGTGCAATAAGGGCACAACAGTTATCATGGGTGACTTTAATCTACATATAGATTGGGCTAACCAAATTAGTAAAAATACTGTGGAGGAGGAATTCCTAGAGTGTATACGGAATGGTTTCCTGGACCAATATGTTGAGGAACCAACTGGAGATCAGGTCATCTTAGACTGGGTATTATGTAACGAGAAAGGATTAATTAGCAATCTTGTTGTGTGAGGCCCCTTGGGGAGGAGCGATCATAATATGATAGAATTCTTCATTAAGATGGAGAGTGAAGTATTTGACTCAGAGACTAGGGTCCTGAATTTAAATAAAGGAAACTATGATGGTATGAGGCGCGAGTTGGCTAGGATGGATTGGGGAACGTTACTTAAAGGGTTGACGGTGGATAGGCAATGGCAAACATTTAAAGATCGCATGGATGAACTACAGAATTTGTTCATCCCTGTTTGGCATAAAAATAAAACAAAAAAGGTGACTCAACCGTGGCTAACAAGGGAAATTAGGGATAGCATAAGATCCAAGGAGAGGACATATAAATTGGCCAGAAAAAGCAGCAAACCTGAGGATTGGGAGCAGTTTAGGATTCAGCAAAGGAGGACAAAGGGATTAATTAAGAGGGGGAAAATAGAGTATGAGAGTAAGCTTTCAGGGAACAGAAAAACTGACTGTAAAAGCTTCTATAGATATGTGAAGAGAAAAAGATTGGTGAAGTCAAGCGTAGGTCCCTTGCAGTCAGAATCAGGGAAATTTATAATGGGGAACAAAGAAATGGCAGACCAATTAAATACATACTTTGGTTCTGTCTTCACAAAGGAGGGCACAAATAACCTCCCAGAGATGTTGGGGAACATAGAATCTAATGAGAGGGAGGAACTGAATGAAATCAGTATTTGTAGGGAAATGGTGTTAGGAAAATTGACGGGATTGAAGGCCAATAAATCCCCAGGGCCTGATAATCTACATCCTAGGGTACTTAAAGAAGTGGCCCTAGAAATAGTAGATGCATTGCTGGTCATCTTCCAAAATTCTATAGACTCTGGAACAGTTCCCATGGATTGGAGGGTAGCTAATGTAACCCCACTATTTAAAAAAGGTGGTAGAGAAAAAACGGGGAATTATAGACCGGTAAGCCTGACATCAGTAGTGGGCAAAATGCTAGAGTCCATTATAAAAGATGTAATAGCAGAGCACTTGGAAAACAGTGACAGGATCGGACAAAGTCAACATGGATTTACAAAAGGTAAATCATGCCTGACTAATCTACTAGAATTTTTTGAGGATGTAACTGATAGAATAGATAAGGGAGAACCAGTGGATGTGGTGTATTTGGACTTTCAGAAGGCTTTCGATAAGCTCCCGCATAAGAGATTAGCGTGCAAAGTTAAAGCACATGGGATTGGGGGTAAGGTACTAACTTGGATAGAGAACTGGTTGGCAGACAGGAAGCAAAGAGTTGGAATAAACGGGTCTTTTTCCGAGTGGCAGGCAGTGACTAGTGGGGTACCACAGGGATCGGTGCTAGGACCCCAGTTATTCATAATATATACTAATGATCTAGACGAGGGAACTAGATGTAATATCTCCAAGTTTGCAGACGACACAAAGCTGGATGGGCGTGTGTGCTGTGAGGAGGATGCAGAGAAACTCCAGTATGATTTGGACAGGTTGGGTGATTGGGCAGATGCATGGCAGATACAGTATAATGTGGATAAATGTGAGGTTATCCACTTTGGTGGCAAAAACAGGAAGGCAGATTATTATCTGAACGGCAATAGATTGGGAAAAGGGGAAGTGCAACGAGACCTGGGTGTCCTTGTGCACCAGTCGCTGAAGGTAAGCATGCAGGTGCAGCAGGCGGTTAAGAAGGCAAATGGTATGTTGGCCTTCATAACGAGAGGATTCGAGTACAGGAGCAAGGATGTCTTGCTGCAGTTGTACAGGGCCTTGGTGAGACCACACCTTGAGTATTGTGTACAGTTTTGGTCGCCTTATCTGAGGAAGGATGTTCTTGCCATTAAGAGAGTGCAGCGAAGATTCACCAGACTGATACCTGGGATGGCAGGAATGACATATGAAGAGAGATTGGGTCGATTGGGCTTATATTCGCTAGAGTTTAGAAGAATGAGAGGGGATCTCATTGAAACTTATAAAATTCTAACAGGACTAGACAGACTAGATGCAGGAAGGATGTTCCCGATGGCGGGGGAGTCCAGAACCAGAGGTCACAGTCTAAGGATAAGGGGTAAGCCATTTAGGACTGAGATGAGGAGGAATTTCTTCACCCAGAGAGTGGTGAACCTGTGGAATTCTCTACCACAGAAGGCAGTTGAGGGCAATTCATTAAATATATTCAAGAAGGAGTTAGATATATTTCTTAAGGCTAAAGGGATCAAGGGATATGGGGAGAAAGCAGGGACGGGGTACTGAATTTGGATGATCAGCCATGATCTCATTAAATGGCGGAACAGGCGCGAGGGGCTGAATGGCCTACTCCTGCTCCTATCTTCTATGTTTCTATGTAACACATTGTTGCAGCTCCCTCGCTAACTGAGAAACTGCTTGATACACTTAATATACATCATATGTCATTGCAGCTCTCTTACTAACTTATTATCAAAGAAGTAAAGCCTGTTAAGTATTCCCAACATAGATCTGTAGATGACAGGACAGTGTTCCACAAGGCTCCTCATAAAGGTAGTGCCCAACTGTTAGCATATGAGAAAAAGAGATTCTATTTCAGAAAGAGGAGAGCGGAAATATTTGTGGCAAAGATTAGTTGTGAAATATTAGCCAAGGTCTCTAAACAGGTTGGGAAGTTTCATAGGTTGAGTTTGTATGTGTCAAAAGCACTCCATATGCATATCTGCTCATTTCTCTCATTTCAAAAAAAAATTTCTCTTCTCGTTTGAGTCTACATTCATTGGCTGAGATGATGGGCTATGACCTGCTCCTAGGTCTCTCGCTGCTATGAGCATGTTGAGCGTGGATGGTGCTGGGGGATGGCATGCCCTCCCATTTGCCTCTTTCTCTTTATAAACAGCAGCCCCCACTCTAGGGGGGAGAAATTCGGTATCGCCCTGTTTGGGGCGCAATTATCAGCCGGGCGCAAAGTTTAGCGCCTGCCGCTAATTATCGCCTCCGACTGCAAACTTGGCTTCTATCACCCCTGGAGGTGATTGGAGCGATAAATCAGGCGCTACACACCTCTCTTAAGGTGCTAACGCCGAGGAGCGAGGTGCTACCTCAGAGCGCTAGCGAAGCTCATGTAATGTCAGTCAGCAATGGAACACAGACACACTGGCGCCGGCCCGTTCTTAAAGGGGAGGGTCGATCCACACCCTGCTCATTGCAGCCTTGAATCTCGGCCTGGAGAGACCTGTATATCAAATCTGCTGGAAAGAACAATGGAGAGGCCCAGGGAAAGAGCTCAGAGTGCAGCCCCCACAGTCTCTTCTAAATCGATGCAAGGAAGGTCAAATCAAAATGAACCTGCAAAGTGCTGCTCAGTACCCAAAACTCCTTCACACAGTGTTGAATCTCTCCAGAAGTCTCTCTCTCTCTCAGAATGCATGGTGCAAAATTTTCACCGACAAAAAGGCAGGAAGCGGTCACCTTTAAATAGCGCTCCCCCAGTCCCTTCCCGACTGCAAAATGTTCCCCTCAACCTGTCGTTGCTAGCGGCAGGCGGAAAGGCAGGGGGCGCCACTCAATATCCGGTCTGGGGCGCTACCAGGGCGTTGCACGCTCGATTGACATCACAATCTGCGGGCGCCGGAGATCGTGGCGGTAGTGTTTAGTGCCGTCGCAAAATGTCTGGTCAATTTCGCGAGCGGTGCAAAAATTGCCACACCCGGGCGCTAGTTGCTTTGCACCCCGTTAGTGCCCTCTTAGGGCGCGAATGGGAGGCGCAAAGCAACCAAATTTTTCCCCCTATGTCTCCCCTCACCCCCACTTCCCAATGGCATAACCCAATATGAGGATCTGACCAAGAAAAGGAATTGAGGGTATAACCCATACAGTACCACGGGGTAGCACATTGCAGGACTACCATGTCTGATAATGTTTAATATGTTTTTGCATTAAATATTTTATTTAGTTGAGTTATTAGTGTACTCAGTCGTTTGACTAAAAGGGAAAGGATCAACAAGACCCAACACCAGATGGGACGTGATCTGTTAGCTGGGGGAGGGGGGTGTGGAGCTCAATGTAGAAGGACTCAATGTAGAATGAAAGGATGTGAGAGAAACAGAAAAAAGCTGTGACTGCCTGGGATCAGCTGTTTGTTTCTACTTCAGGGATAATTGTGGTTCAACTCACACCTTAGCCGTGAAAATTAAACTTTGCTGTATTTTATTATAAAACATCAAAATCCTCTCAGCTCAGGATGGCCCAGAAGCTCGGCTGATGTTGGATTATTACTTTCCATTTTACCTTCAACAATTTTAAATGTGCAGAAAGGATTTGCGGGTAAATGCATTTGTCAATGGCCCTGTTTATCCTCTGAATTGGTTTGCATTTTGTTCTATCACTTGGTGGTCTCATTGTTAGGAAAATGTACACCCACGTCTTATCTTTTTGAATTTATTTTCTCTTCTCTCCTGAAGATACCAGCTGTCCTCCAATGCTTCATTCAAGCAGCCAATCTTCAATGAGATTTGGCAACTATTCAATGATTTCACATCACAATCAAATGCAATCCTAACATACATATTTCCCAGCAGGGCTCATGGGATAGCCACAGGAATGGGAAATCTAGCAGATCATTTTTCCCCCCTACCTCGACCAGGGACACTGAAAACAATTGTAGCGCCTCTACTGCTGCCCATGCCCAGATCAGCTAACTCAGAGTGTGGGACTTTCCTAGTCTGTGTGGTTCAATATCACACTTCCCAGTGCATTTACCAGGAAAGCCATTAGGGAAACTTATCCTGTCCTTTTAAAGTGCAAATGCGTGTATGGCACAACAGTGCACTGGATTGTATTGAGGGGAGAGAAGCAGAACTTCAGAACATAGCAGTGATTCTGCGCAGGTTTCTGACATTGGCCGCGCTCTCAGTAGGGGTGGGCAGTAGGAAGCAGAGAAGTCTGGTGCTACTCACAGGCAGGAGGGGAAACTGGAGTATCAACCAACCTGAGTCAGTTTTCACACCCATATGAGTGGCTCACTCAGGATGAACATTGATAGAAGTCTGATACCAAGGAAACTGTGTGGAGAACTGAAGGAAAGGGAGAAAATTAAATGCACAAGAAATAACATTAAAATATTCAGTGTCTGAGGCCTTTTGTTCACCTCATTTCTCCCCTCCTTCATCTAACATGGAGTGACACAGAAAACAAATGTGTAATGATAGCAATTGTGGGTAAGGGAAGTACAGTTATTTTTCTCATTTGGAAATGCATTTGTTTTCATTCCTTCAAGGTGCTGAGGTTAGACACTTGCTTCCAGGGTTCCATCAGTGCTACTTTGTGGTTTATCACTCAGAGATGTATGAAGGTTGCCCAGAATGACTGGCTCTCCACTTCTTCCTCACCTAGTGTGAGAATGTACCTCAGGTATCTCCCATGGCAGCAACAATCTTGTCACTCCATGGCCACTGCTCTGAGTGTATCAACATTTTAAAAATATTTTCTGCTGATTTGAATATGCATGGCCTAGGAAAGAAGAATATGCCTTGTTAAGTAAGTGAATCTTTCTGATACAACTTCTCAAACTGACAGATATCTTGTCAGTTTAAAAGTCGGTTCTAGTGGCTGAGAGAAATTAACTGTCTCTTTAAGTTTTTGCTTGAGAGCAGTACTGTTTCCTAACAAGGTTCACAAGACTGTTAACTGACTCTGGGGGTAAAGGATGTCAAGCTGACAGCAGCCAATGACAACATTGTTGGAACATAGTGATCTGACAGGCTGGTACTGCACTCTCACCACCCAAATGCAACATTTTAGTGAGAATAAGAGTTGAGGCAGAACTTGCATTCTTCAGCTCACAGAGATGTAGCAATCACCCAGCACCAGCTTTTTCCACTAAACCAGCAAAATTATTTAATTGTGCAGTAACCATAGACTGTGACCCAAACCCCAGTCTTCGTCTCAAACCCATATCCCAGCCTCAATCATAGACCTACTCATAATCCTGACCCAAACCCTAGCTTGAAACCTACCTCTGAGTTCATTATTGACCCTTGTCCTAAACTTCAACCCTGCCCCTGGCTGCCCTTAAGCCGACCACCATTAGTATTGCATTTGGGTGTTTTAGTTCCAGATATGATCTTTAATTTGCAGCCGAGATAGCAAAAAAAAAACCCAGCTCCAAGCAAAAGGCACAGGAACTATTGTTGTATTTTATGCAGAATAACCACATAACTTGAACACTGGAGGCTAGCTGCAAGAGGCTTTTAAAGCACCAAATTACTTTCATATGTCTGATCTGCGTACATCTTATTTTTAGGTCTCTCGCTCTCTTTCAATGACAGTTTGGATTACAATTCGTGAGTCTGTTTCACTGGGTTCCACGTGAAATGAATATATAATTTCTCTATGGTCTCTTTGCATAGCCCTGGGTTATACATTTAGACAGAGCTAAATAATGCAATTACAGCAGCCAGAAAGTGTGGAAGGGGAATTCTTTCCGTCACTGCTGTACCATGTTGCTGATCACTGCTCACAGTTTTATCACAGTACAAAAGACAGAGTGAAATGCTGTCAGCTAAAAGCTTTCATGATCTGTGTAGCTCCTTCATCTGGGTCAGCCCTTTCTTCTTTTATTAACATAAGGAATGATAGTCCTGACTTTCTCCCACTCTCTCACATGCATCTTTGTTTTGCTGACTCCCTCACTCTCTCTTTCTGTCTCACCATCCCCCACTATCTCTCTGTCAGTCTTTCCTTCTGTCTGACTGTTTTCACTCCTCTCTCTTTCTCTCTCTCTTTCTGCCTCTCACTGGCTCTCCTCCTCTATCTGTATTTCTGTCTTTTCATCTGAATTCCTCTGTTTGTCCATCCTTCTCCCTTTCTCTTTATCTCCCCATCTGTCTCCATCTCTAGCTGCGTGCCGTAAAACACTCTTTCCCTCCCTATATCTCTCTTTCTCTCTGTCTGGTCACCAGTCTGCTTTCTTTCCTATCACTCTCTTTCTGCCTCCCTTTGCCTTCTTTGTCTTTACATCGTCTCTGCATATATGCTTCTTCCACCTTCCCACTACAGGAAACTCTCTTTTAACCGGCACCCAAATAACTGGAAATCTCTCTTAACCGGTAAAATTCTTGAGTAGGGTTTTCCTTCAGCTCTCCTTTAAAAATAACTTTAAAAAAAACCCCGAGGCGTTTGCCTTGTATCGGAGCGTGTAGATTGGGAGGGGAATGTGCAGCCCGGGTAGGCAGCGGACACGACAGATGGTCAGCTGGCGGTCCCTGGGGAGACGGAGCTCCGAATGCAGGCGCATGTCAGTGTGTACGGGGCTCTCGTACGTTGGGAGATATAACTCTCCATTATCCGGACTTTTTGATTAACCGGCACCACGCCGGTCCCGTCGGTGCCGGTTAATAAAGAGTTTCCTGTATCTTGTTTCTCAAACTCTACATCAATGAATTTACCCATTGAGAGGAGGCTAGCAACTTGTCCCAGGGATGGCAGAGAGGGGAGAAAAAGAATGCAGGGACTAAATTGGATAAGGCCCGAAAATAGGCGCGGCGTTCGTCATGCGCAATCTGCCCGCACCTGTTGAAAGTAGTGCAGGCAGCACTCAAAATTTATGCTGCTTGCTCACTCACATGATTGAAGCACTGAGCCCAGCGCTAAACATGATGCTGGTTGGCTCAGTGTTCAACAGGGGGTCCAATATCATGGGAAATCTGCTCTGTATTTAAAGGTTGCCTGCAGAGTGAAAGGCTATCTGTAGTTCTTGAAGGGGAGGGGCTTTGAAAGAGAATTCTGACTGGAGCTGAAGTTAGAAATGTCTCAACAGGGCAGCACTGGAGACCTTGGTGCAGGGGGTCTATAGGAGGAGACGGGTCCTCTACCTGCAGGGGGCCAGGAGGCCTTTCAGACACACTGTTCAAAGGTAGTGGGAGGAGATCACTGAAGTGGTCAGTACCACCAGTCTTTCCCCCAGGACATGGATCCAGTGCCACAAGATGTTTAATGACCTCACACGAGTGGTCAAGGTGAGTGAATGCATCTTCAAATGCCATATCCCACCAACTGCACCACTGGCCTCACGCACTGCTCAATGCACCACACCCCTATCATTCACCTACCAACAATCTCTGGCAATCATGACTCATACTTCACAATCATAGCTTCACTTCACCCTCATACACTTAGCACTGCTGCAAGCCTCACACCCACATTTTACACACAATATCAGCTATTCAACCATGACAGGCACATCTCCCAAACACATTGCACTCACTGACACACTTCCCTTTCTCTTGCAGGCCAAGGTGGCTCACAACCGACATGAGCAGGAGCAAACAGGGTGGGGGGGCAAACATGTCTGCAGAACCTGACCAGCCAGAGGAGAGAGTTCTGGAGAGAATTGGAGGGGCCGTCAGCCCATCACTGAGGACGTGGAGATCGGCGAGGCTGAAAGCATTGATGATGACGGTATGCTCATACCTAATCCTTCTTCTCACATCCCACTTCCTCCTCATCCCACAATCTCTTCTCACTTACAAGCTGCTAATAGCGTAAGCATGCACATCTTGCCGTTTTCCTTTCAAATACCCAAGAACTGCCAGCAGCCCAGCTTGTGCAGGAAGAAGTAGAGGAGGAGAGTGATGGCGAAGAAGAGACACCATCACTCGACCTGACACTCCCAGGCACCAGCTCAGAAAATGGCACTGTGCAGACTTTACAGGGTAGTAGAGATGCGGGATTTGCATGTGGTGAGTCACCAGGCATGAGTGGGCTGCAGCCAGGCCAAGGGGAAATGGTAGTGCAGGTACCAGCTCCCCGAGGACGAGTTCGCACATGTGTTCTGCTGCACATGACTCAGATGATGCCCTTGATGGGGCGGCCTTCAGAAGAAGGATGATGAGCATGCACACAGAAATACTAGGTGTAATGGCAGGCCTGCCAGAGAGCCTCTTGGGAGCATGGAGGAGTCCGGCTCCAACATTGAATGGGGTTTTGTGCAGAGCTTAGAGCCCATAATTTCCAGGATGGAAGTGATGGGCAACTCCATTAGAGCACTTGTGGACCCAACCGTGATGCTGGGTGTAATGGGCGATGTCGCAGCTTCCATTGCAGCACAAACGGAAGCGACCCAACATCTGAGTGCTGCACTGGAAGCTCAGACTGATGCCATTGTGGCTGGGTTTACGAGTGTGGAAAGGGGCTTGCAGAGTCTCACAGCAGGCCAGCAATCTGGAATGCTGAGGCGCTGCCCCGGGGGAGTGGCAGTGGCTCCGCGGAGCAAGAACCTGCTGTCCTTTCTCAGGATGACAGCATTCGTACTCCCACCATTGCCACTCCGCCATTGCCCTTGTCACTGCCTGTCAGCCAGTAGCCCAGGCTGCTGCCGCCCATGCCGAGGTAGTGCAGTCTACAGCCAGGCCTTCTAGGCCTAGAGCTGCTCGAGGTCATCCAGCAAGGCCATCTGCAGTGTCCCCCACGGAAAGTCAGCAGCCTTCCACCAGCTATGCTGTAGCCACTGGGGTAGCACTGATTAGGAGCACTAGGATAGGCAAAGGAACATGAAAGACAGACACTAAGGGAATGCACGAGGGTGATTAGTTGACTTTGTTATGTAGTATTGGATTGAATCATTTATAAATTATGTTTGGAATGATTGTTTTCTGGTGGCTTTCATTTCAGCTTTGTGCCCAAGAGGACGCTGTGATGTTCCATGACAGAGGATGGTAAGATGGGGAAGTGTTGAGCAACGGGGATCTGGGGTATCATTCTGGGGTACCGGAGTCTGATGAGGTGGTCACGGACAGCCCGTCTGAAATGGTAACCTGCAGCCTGCTTCCTCCCTTCCTCCTCCTCCGCCTCCTCCTCCTCCTGAGGACGTTGCAGAACCCGTGGTGGCATGGGCCAAGTTGTGAGGATGCAGCAGACCACCACAAATTGGGACACCCACTCTGGTGAGTACTGGAGAGCACCTCCCAAGCGGAAAAGGCAGTGGAACTGTTGCTTGAGCACCCTGATGGTCTGCTCGATGAGGTGCCGCATGGCAACATGTCATTATATGATTGCTGGCCATGAGTGGTGGGGTTACGGAGCGGAGTCACCAGCCAGGTGTAGAGTGGATAGCCCTTGTCTCCGAGCAGCCACCCTCAGGTTCGACGTGGTGGCTGGAAGATTGCTGGCACAGTGGACTGGCGCAGGATGAAGCCATCATGACTGCTGCCAGGATACCGGGAATTCACCATCATGATGTGCTGGGTGAGGTCGCACACCAACTGCACATAAGGTGAGGGTGTGGGTGTGGTCGCACACCAACTGCACATAAGGTAGCCTTTGCAGTTACGGTACATCTCAGGATTGATATGCGGTGCCCACAAAGCCATGTATGTGCAGTCGATGGCGCCCTGCACCATGGGGAAGCCCAATATCCTGGCAAAGCCACATGCGCGCTCCTCCTGTTTCTCTTAGAGAGAAGACAACAAAGTCCCTTCTCCAAGAGTACGGAGCCTCTGTGATCTCCCGGATGCAGCGATGGATGACGAACTGCGAGATTTTTGCTATGCCACCTGTTCCAGCCTGGAAGGACCCACTGGCAAAAAATTCAGGCATGGCCACCTTGAGGGCCAATGGCAGAGCCATTGTCACCTTACTCTGAACCTGCAGGTCTGGTTCCAAGAGGTGGCAGAGTTCTGTGACCATCTCCTTGATGAAGCAGAGCCGGCCTAGGGGCAGGTCAGAGAAGTGCTCCTTGAAGACCCTAGGTTGGTAAGGCCTCCTGCTGAGAGCTCTCTGCCCCTTCCTCCCTCTGCGAGTAGCTTGTCTTCTTTGTTGCCTCTGCTCCATCTCTCTGTCATTCTGCAGCGCGAGGGGGACTGCAAGTAGAGCCCCCATGACTGGGAGCAAGTGGAGTAGTCAGAGGCCTTCCAGTAGCAGCCAAAGCCTCCCTTCATCTAGCAGCACTCCTTGCACACTTTAACAACTTTATAAATGTCTTCCAGCAAGTCAGTATTGATATAAACTCTGCAAGAGCCAGTACAAGAGAAAATATCAACTTACCTGCAAGTTGGATGTATCCGTTTAAATAACTCTGGTGGGGGTACCCTCATGCAGCTGAATGCACGTTCAGCTGTGCGTGTTTAGGAGAGGGCGTTGTTTGGAATGGCGACCTCCAAAATGGTAGGTCGTGCATCAAATCAGCGTGTAACGCTGACTGATGTCACAATCTGCCTACTGTGCATACTGCCGGAGCACGCACGTCCTGCCCGCGCTATTGCCCTCACCAAGATGGTAACTAGTGCAGGGCCACGCCGGAAGTGGGCAGAAGTGAGGCGGCTGCCATTTTTTTCCTGAAACCGGCCTTAACTGCTGGCGCTAAGGTGCCCAATTTTGCAGCCTGCAAGTCCACTACATGAGCCACTTTCATGCAGCTCATAATGATTGATTCAGGCAGCAATGATGGAAGCCTACGAGCAGGCCCCAGCCCTGCTCAGCGATGAAGGGTATAAACCCAAAAAGATGAGGGAAACTAGAAAGGAATAGATGGATTTCATACTGTCAAAATAAAGCTTAAAGCTCTACAGAATCCACTTCAAACAAAGCAACTTATTTGAATTTGTATTTTTCTGCTCATCAAGATGGGAACCCAGTGTCCTTGTCAAGCATTTCCAGATAGATCAGGTACAGCATGGTCCATTAGCTCAGATCATTAGAACTTAAGCAGTTTTAGGAATACGAAAATGCAATTAGTTCTAACAAGCCTATCCCTTATTGAGAGATCTTAATCCACCTTCTCACTATATTCATCAATTCTTTCTCTGTCCAGAATCACACTGGGGTGAGTGGGATCGGTGCATGGGGTGGCTGAGGTGAGCATTGGAACCAGAAGGAGTGAGGCCCGGATGATTTTAATGGCCAGGTCTCATATATGATTGGCGGGCAGCAGGCCTCCCTCCCAGCTTTAGCGCGCAAATTCTGGTGGCACTCGTGAGTTAGCCCATTTAAGGGTGAATCTACCTCTTAAAGGGAGGTTACACTGACCGAAGTTCATCATTCTTTTCATCTCCATTTCTTGTGCTGGACAGTGAACATGGCTGGAAGGTGGGGAGCAGTTGCCCCCAGTTTTGATGCCTACCTGGAGGTGTCAGAGACAGGAGGGAAGTGCTTTTCCCACAAAGTGGGAAGAAGATGCCTAATAGCCTCTCAAAAAAGCATGGTTAGAGGTGGCAGAGGAAGTCAGTTGCAAGAGCATCACCCGAAGGACCTGGATCCAATGCAGGAAGAGATTCAATTACCTCATTAGATCAGCAAAGGTGAGTACAACTCCTCCCTTCCCCATCTCTTACATTAGAAACATCAGAAAGGGAGGAGGCCATTTCGCCCCTCGAGCCTGTTCTGCCATTCCATGAGATCATGGCTGATCTGCGACCTAACTCCATATACCTGCCTTCGCGCCATATCCCATAATACCTTTGATTAACAAAAATCTATCAATTTCAGATTTAAAATTAACAATTGATCTAGCATCAATTGCCGTTTGTGGAAGAGAGTTCCAAACTTCTACCACCCTTTGCCTGTAGAAGTGTTTCCTAATTTCACTCCTGAAAGGTCTGGCTCTAATTTTTAGACTGTGCCCCTAGTCCTAGACTCCCCAACCAACGGAAATAGTTTCTCTCTATCTACCCTATCAGTTCCCCTTAATATCCTGAAAACCTTGATCAAATCAACTCTTAACCTTCTAAATTCCAGGGAATACAACCCTAGTTTGTGTAATCTCTCCTCGTAATTTAACCCTTGAAGTCGGGTATCATTCTGGTGAACCTACGCTACATTCCCTCCAAGGCCAATATATCCTTCCTAAGGTGTGGTGCCCAGAACTGCTCACAGTACTCCAGGTGTGGTCTAACCAGGGCTTTGTATAGCTGTCTCATAACTTCTACCCCCTTGTATTCTAGTCCTCTAGATATAAAGGCCAGCATCCCATTAGCCTTTATGATTATTTTCTGTACCTGTCTATGATATTTTAATGATCTATATACCTGGACCCCCGAGTCTCTTTGGACCTCCACAGTTTCTAGCTTTTCACCATTTACAAAGTATCTATGCTTTTTAGGTCAAAAGTGGATGACCTCACATTTGCCTACATTGAAATCCATTTGCCACAGTTTTTCCCATTCATTTAATCTATTAATATATCTTTGTAATTTTATGCTTCCATCTACACTGATTACAATGCCACCTATTTTTGTGTCATCAGCAAACTTGGATATGTGACTTTCTATCCCATCATCTAAGTCATTAATAAATACGGTGAATAGTTGAGGCCCCAACACAGATCCTTGTGGGACATCACTAGTTACATTTGTCTCCATTGCAACCGGTCACAATCCTTCCTCCCCATTCTTCAGGATTCAGAGCAATTGTCAGCCCTGCATCATATCATCACCACCAATCACAAGGGCACACTATTCCACCTCTCATGCACAGTCCTAACCTGCTTGCTGCCTTCACTGCTTCCACTCATGGCATGCTTTTCTCATCTACTGCCAATTGCTGAAACTGCATCTCCTTGCAATAGTTCTTCCTCAAGTCACACTCAAGCCACTCCCACTTACTTCCCACTCAAGGCATCCCCATTACCTGAGCGTGTTGCTTCTTTTCCCTCTCAGATTCAATAGCCCCACACATGTGCGCTTGCCTTCTCAGCAGCGACTCATAACTGTCTCCTTATCATCCTGCAGGAAAGACAGCACACAACATAAAGGAAAGAAATAAGACTGGTGGAGGAAGAGCCAGATGGAGCAGAAGGTGATGGAAATAAGTGGGACATCCAGACCAAGCAGCATTGGCGATGGAGAGTCTGGCGTCTTGTTAGAACACAGTCACTGCACTTCACTTGTACCCCTTCATGAACCACAAGCAATTACAGCTTCAACCAACCAAACCTCAACCACTATGATCAAGCCTTTCATGTGAAAATGTCCAGCCTCTCGTTGCCATTCTAATTGGTGTCCTTTTCCTCTTTCCATTTGGTGGTCCACCTTCCTATGCTTCTCCCTCGCCTTCAACCACCTGTTCCTCATCAGATGAAGACTACCCATCTGCCTCCTCCATCTGCAATCCTCTCTAGATTGCGATATTGTGCAGGATGCAGCAGGCCACTATCAGACGGGAGACTCTCTCCGGAGCACAATGCAGCAGGAATGATAACAGAAAGTGCAATCTCAAACCCGATCGGTCCTTTTAGGATTTGCAAAATGAAGACGCAAAGTATGGCTCGTGCAATGTTGCTGTGCTCCCACACGTGAAACAGCGAATAAGAAAATAAATCATTGTTATTCATAAGAGGTTGATGCATATCATTGTTTTAAATCGTCCTTTTTTTTGTCGGCAGGTGCTTGAATATTATCCCGATGACAATGCCTTTAACAGGCGACCTGTCCCTTTAACGAGCGTGGCTGTGCGTCAGTTTCCAGCCGGTCCAGGAGCAGGAGCAGCCTGAGCAGCATCATTCCCGTCTCCTGCATCTCTCTGCTCTCGCAGCATCTCCTTCCTCCCTGGTCATGGAGAGCCTGATGGAGAACCCAATGAGGGCAGTGCTCTATCTCAAAGAGTTGACCACCATCGTCCAGAATCAGCAGACCCTCATCCAGACTCAGAGGCACAGGATCCACGAGCTGGAGGTGAAAGTGGAAGAGCTTCTGGAGGAGAACCAGAGCCTGAAAGATCAGCCGGCGAGCGGCGGCCACCACCGCCACCACCACCACCCTCAGCCTCAGCCTCAGCAACAGGAGCAGCAGCAGCGAGATCTCCAGCATCAGCACCAGGATCCGCAGCACAAACACCCCGCCATCAGCACCAGGGCAGTGATCCCCTGCAACCCAGAGTAAGTCCCAGAGAGCCCGTTCCTTCTGAACTTTACCCGTTTCTATTGATATAAACAAACGCATCAAGGACTGGTTGAGAAGGCACTGCTCAGCCTGTGTCTCAACACGACCTCAATAAGCTCCGTACCAATTTATCTTTGTAAAATAATTCCTCCTTTTTAATTTCCAGTGGTTCGTTTTAAAGAAGCGTCTCAACGCCGTGTAATTAAAAGTGCACCAATGACCGGCCACATATCATTATCAGAATGGAGCTCGCCTCTAAATACCAGAGGATCACATTTTCACACTGGAGTTTTTAGTCTTCTCCATTTCTTGAGCTTTAAAGTGAAAGTGGAAAAGCCCAACTGAGCGTTATATTACATTTACTGCCACTGAAATGCCTCCCTTAACCACAGAAGACGCCAATTACAGATCTGTGTAGTGAGGTTAATCGCCCAATAAGCGTAAACACGGATGCATTGATTTTTATTTACCTGTATTTCCTACTTTTTTTGCTGGAAGGGTTGGGTGAAAGGAAAGAGTAGCTACGATTGGAGTTAACTTCGAAAAGATATATATGACATAGTTAAACTGTTGCAGAAGGAGGTGGGGACAATAGGAAGGAAGGATCAGTTCTTTTTGGAGTATAACCAACAAATCTAATAAAAAGTGACTCCTATTGTGCTCAAATGGAGAGGCGAGTTAAAAAGAATTCCAGAAACTTTAAAATAATGCGTCTGTTCCAGGCTGCAGTTAGGTGCTGAAGATAGGAAATTACCAATAGGTATTTAAAGATTAAGGAAATCAGTAGATATTTTTCTCATGCATACTAATACCTATTTGCTAACGTGTTGATTATTATTTGATAAAGTCGCAGTGATTGTTATAATCATGAATCCCTTGGTTTGAATGCCCTCATGCATCAATGACATGGAGTGTGCTGGCTGCTGGCATCTACCATGACGAAGTTTGTCAGTAAATATATGGGTGCCAGCCTCCTTCCTCTCCCCCGTGTACTTCACAGTATGTTTTATACAAGTATTTGGCTAGAATCTCATACTGGGGTTATGAAGATGCTCTTGCAGGTTATGACATAATGTGAACCCTTCGATGATGTGGCTGGGTTTCAATCACTCCCAATCATCAATTATATATTTATACAAATATATACATGCACAAAATGCAATTGCTTATTTAGTTGTTGTCACATGCTCTGTGTCAATCAAAAGAAAAGTTTGGATGTAGTAAATGTAATTCCTCTTTTCCCATGGCCATGTACAGTCTGTCTTTTCACCAAATTCATTTTTTTTCTCTCTCTCTGGCTCTCTTTTGTCTCTGCTTTACTCCATCCCGCTGTCTTTCTTTATGTCTCTATAATGTTCTCTATCTCTGCTTCTCTCTGTGCTGTTTTTTTCCCTTTGTCTATCTTAGTGTCTCTGCCTCACATTGTCCATTTCTCTCGGTGTCAATGTGTGTCTATCTGCTTCTTTCTGTTTGTCTCTACTGCTGACTCTCTGTCAATGTGTGTGTGTGTCTTTATTTTCTTTCTGTCTGCCCCTACCAGCTCTAAGAGCTCTGTCTCTTTGTGTTTCCATCCTTTCTTTGCCATTCTTTCCACCTCAATCTCTTTGCTTGCGTGTCTCTCTTTCTATCAGATTCTGTCTCTCTGAGGGTCTGTGCATTTGCCTGTCTCTTCCTACCTCTGTTTTTTCTGTTCATCTGTTTAAAGATTTTGTAAAAGAAAAGATCGACTTTGCTAGTGGCTACTTCACTGGAATGCCCTCTCAGGGCATTAGTATTGTTCCTGCACTGCATCTAAGATTATGACAAGATCATTATGGTTTGGCAGGCTCCATGAATTGAGATGTGTCCCACACTTCTTCTTTGTCCTTGTGCTGTGAAAAAGTTGATGTCAATAAGTGCAAATCAATATTGCAAATTTATTGATTAGTGTGACTAATGGAAGCATAATACAAGGAGATTTAGTGAGATACCGCCTTTTCTGCTCTACCCTGTAGTTCCTGAAATGGAGGGTTAAGTTGGGGCAAATATAATAAATAGACTTTACTGACTGCTTTTGACCAATTACAAGTAATTCAGTCAAGGGCTTTATGTGATTGCAGAAACTGTCTGAGTGAACTACAAGTTCATATTTGTTATTTGAATATGTATTACTGTTTTTCTGCCTATGTTCATTATTATTGAACTGCATAATGAGAATTAGTGGTCATCATACAATTTAAATTATTTGTTATATTGGAGCTGGAGGAGTACCAGCTCTGTGACGGAATCTATTAGACAGAAATGTCTGTTGGGTATGGTGCTGATTCTTGATTCCATTGCCTAACAAGCAGGAATGTCCAAGGTCAAATACCTGTGACAATGTGGCAAGTATTGTGTGATGTCCCCTGCATTCCCCACATCCTAAGATTTGGTAGACCGTGATGGAAAACCATGTACATTATGGTTATTTTTGATGGTAATCTGCAGGAAGGGTCACGGTCTTGTATGTATCAATATTATTATTGATAAGAAACTTTGACATCATTTTTTTTGTCTCTGGCAAAAAGGGACAAATTATGTAAGGTGCTGTAATATCATTCTCCCAACGCTGCCACAGTTTACTTACCCTGCTTAATATATTCTCAGCAGATACCCTGTTTTGCTGCATATGGTGTGTGATATGATTCCCGCATGGGAATGACTGCTTTATTTTTAATTATTGTGATTGAATGTTGACCCCATTGAACGAGGTTTGCTGAGCTGTTAATTAACTGAATACTCATACTGCATGACCTATCTGTTTTATTTTGAAGTGTAGTAATCCTGCGGCGTGTTGCTGGCACGTATAATCTTGTGAAGGATCGAATACGCATAGCAATATTTGCTGGCAACAAATACAGTAAATGCTGTGTAAAAGGGAAATGCTGGCATTGTATGGCTCATGCATCCATCAATGTTGGATCCTATGCATATATATTATAGATCAGGTAAAAGGGAATCGTTTCTTCCCCTCTGATACTACACAGTTTGAAGTGCCTCAGTGTCAGTTCCTGTAAGTGCACAATACACGCTGTATAAAAGCTGGTAAGATATCTCAGTGGCATTCTTGTCCATTCCTGCCTTAAACTGGTTACGTTGCACTTTGCACTGTTTTGTTAACATTCGTTTAGAAGTCACAGACAACATACAGATTTTTCAATGACTAATCCAACCCCATTAGCAGAGATTACTTAGTTATATAATATACTTACAACAGCATAAAGTCTTTGTTCCTGACATTTTGTAGCTGAATGCGTGTTTGTTAAGAAGATGTTTGAGGAAAAAATGGTCTGTTCTTAAAGTGCAGGATTGAATATGAGTCAGTGCTGTAGAAGACTGACTGAGTACAATAACTGGGTGACACAGTGGATTAGCACCGATCACTTCTGGAATCTGCTTTTGAATCCAACACAGACTGATGGGATCAAAGTCTTTTTCTTTGGCTGCTGGAAGGACCCAATTTAAATAGACTTGGGTGGTTTCAAAATGGTTCCTAATGAGCTCAAGTATTGAACCTCTGCTGTATAGGAGCTGGGAGTGCTTGATGCTGATTCTAAGTACAAAGTGGAATAATTGTTCTATTTCTAATACTGACTTTGCTGATCTTGATGAACACATTTTCCTCCAAAGAGAATGGCTAAGTAAAATGATGCATTATCTACATGATCCCACAAGTTAACAGAATGTGTGTGTGTGTGTAGTGTGTGTGTGTAGTGTGTGTGTAGGGTGTGTGTAGGGTGTGTGTGTGTGTGTAGAGTGTGTGTGTGTGTGTGTGGGGTGAGGTACAAAATAGTTGGTGAACTACTGCCCCATCACCAACCAAATAGTATAGCAATGGTAATTGACACTGGTAGTATTGATCTCACATCCCCAGTACATCAAATTCCAGTGTAAAATCCAGTCAGAATAGCCACTGAGAATTTACCTGCTTTTGGATCTGGTCACTGATGAGAACCATTTAATTAAGCAGTTGATGTCAAGATATTCAGATGTGACTGTAATCTGAGTCTGCCAATCAAACTAATAGTACAGCACATCATAGTGAACTGAGCATCTTTCTCGAATTATTATGGCTGTATTTTTCAGTAGGGGTGGGGGAGCAAAACATTTAAGCACTTCTGAGTTTCTACGTCTTTTATGTGGCGGGTGGCTGGGGTGTGGGGGGAGTGGTGGCTGGGGTGTGGGGGGAGTGGTGGCTGGGGTGTGGGGGGAGTGGTGGCTGGGGTGTGGGGGGAGTGGTGGCTGGGGTGTGGGGGGAGTGGTGGCTGGGGTGTGGGGGGAGTGGTGGCTGGGGTGTGGGGGGAGTGGTGGCTGGGGTGTGGGGGGAGTGGTGGCTGGGGTGTGGGGGGAGTGGTGGCTGGGGTGTGGGGGGAGTGGTGGCTGGGTGGTGGGGGGTGGATAGTGACAGTCTGTATCCTTCCAGGTGCTCTGACTTTTACGGGAAGGACTTACTGAGGCATTAACCCATTTAAAATAAACAGGTTTTCCCATCTGTGCTAAAATAGCAGAGAACAAAATGTTATATGAAGAGATTAAACATTAGTCAGCTAATATCACTAACAGTAATTTCTAGCCTTCTATTCTTCACAACTACAGTGACTGTTATGAGGGGTGGGAGTTGTCAGAACATTCTATATCCTTCACACGCACTACAGCAAGGCCTCCATTAGAAGCAATCACAGCCGAAAGGGATGACAAGCTTATTTTCCAAAGATTGCAGAGGCTTCAAGTTGTCAGAGTTAACCTGAAGGTTGAAAACGTTTAGTGCGTAGATTAGTAAGACAATCATTTCCAGCCCTGTATGGGAAGAGCGCGTCATCATTGATGACCCTTTTTAAAAACTACTATTACGAAGAATTGTGATTAGCTTTCATTTCTATCTGTTTCCTTTTATCTTCATGACTATTTTTGTTTAAACAGTGCCACATTAAGGGGGCTGGCTAGGAGTGTTACTGAAACCAAGGGTGTGAAGGAGCTGGATTTTCCCCTAATGTTCTCCTTTCCTTTCTTGAAAGGAAGGGCGCATTCTGGCTAAGGCTCCATGGGTGCTGGACACTCTCTGATATTTTGCCCAAGCAGCCATTCTTCATAGATCCTGAGTGCCTATGAGTTATTTGATCATGAGAGGCATCATGACCATGCCTGATCCCGTCCTCACCTGATGTCCACATATAGGCATTTTCTTGCATTGGATGGCAATCAGCAGAGAGAACAGTGACTAATTTTGATTTTGTTCTTTCCCACGTCCCTTGCCCAGAGACACTGAGGTCAACTGTCGTTCCCCGACTGTCTCAGCTGAGATGTGCTAACTCAACAAGGACTGGGAAACATCATCACACATCAAGGACATAACAGTTACTGTCAGCTATCATCAACTAAAACAAGACTCAAAGACAAAAGAAAAATCACACACACAAAACAGTAGGGTGGATGGCTGGCAACTCTCAATGACTTACAGGCCGGAATCTAATCAGGGGATCAGGTGGATTATATATAGAATAATGGATACACAAAAGTGAGCTCCGGTCTAGAAACTAATTGAGAGGTTTGGATAAATTATGTATAGAATAATAGATCCCAGGAGTGAACTATAGGTTAGAATCTAATGAAAGCTTTAGATGAATTATATATAGAATAATAATGGATGCCAAGGAGTATATTATTATTTGAATTTTAATAAATATGTATTTTCAAACAGAAATGTTGGTTAGTTCTGTCCTGGAGTGTGGCTTGTTCAAATTCAAATGTGTTTTACCCCCCAAAATATTGCATGTTGTTAATTCAAGCTGAATTAAAATGCAGGGTTGCATGAAAATGATGCAGAGGCATTATCGTGATTAATGGGAATTACAAAATAAATAAATCTTGACTCGGATACATTCTGAGTTCAATTTGTGGTTGGATTGCCTTGTGCGTATTTTAGCCATGTGGCTGACTCTCATCTCCAGTAACAATCCTTGGCAGCATTGTCAGGTGCCCATTGGCTCAATAGGTGGGGCCTTTTGCCCTGACCAATCTCCATCAGCATGGCATGGGGGAAGTAAGGGCATTGTTGAGTCATTCTCTGCAAAACACCCCCAGGAAATTAGATACATATGATGCAGATGCTGCATTTGTGACATGAGTGATGTCTGTCACAACACGAATTACATTGTTGTGATCATGTTTTGATAAATACAGTTAGAAAGCTGTGCTAATAACTTTTCAACAATCGCAATCCTCCTTTAACCATGAAGGTTCTATTTTTTTCTCTCCAACTTCCTCCCCTCATCTCCTAATGACAGGCTAAGGGGTCGGCCATTTAGGACTGAGATGAGGAGGAATTTCTTCGCTCAGAGGGTTGTGAATCTTTGGAATTCTCTACTCCAAAGGGCTGTGGATGCTCAGTCGTTGAGTATATTCAAGGCTGAGATCGATAGATTTTTGGACTCTAAGGGAATCAAGGGATATGGGGATCAGGCGGGAAAGTGGAGTTGAGGTCGAAGCTCAGCCATGATCTTATTGAATGGTGGAGCAGGCCTCGAGGGGCCGTATAGCCTACTCCTGCTCCTAATTCTTATGTGTTTATGACCTTGACTGTCTCACTGAGGTTTAGTTCCACAGGTGGCAGTTTCTCTACAATACCTTGCTCAAGTGACCATTACTCATGTGTGAGTATTGACAGTGACTGCCAGCACACTATCCAAATGTAGAGGACTGCTAATTCTGATCCTGTCCTCGTCCAGTGTCAGCACATGCACCCTTACAATAAGGGTCTCTGTTATGGTTCAGGAGCAGGAACTCTGGCCGTCTTACCCTTCCCTAACCCAGGAATACTCAAGCCTATTGTAGCACCCCTACTGCTGCCTAGCCTGAAATCAGCTAACTCAGTACAGTCCAGGGATTGAACCTGAATGTTTCCAGATTTATACCAGTACAGAATCTTTAGTGTAAAACACAGCCAGATGAACAAGGCCCTGTTAGATACTTACAATTTGGACTTGCAAACCTTATTTCCACCTTTCATGACATCTTTGCCACAGTTAGCTATTTCCTGCTTGGTTACTGCACTTTCTGGCAACTTGCTCAGTACTTGCAGTCGTTTGATTTTTGTTTTGACAAATGTAGTGGGTGGAATGCTTAGAGACATGTGATGCAAATCTGCTTGGTGATACAAGAGATGCCATTAATTATGTTATACTGCACTTCACAATTCGAACAGTACAAGGCTTGAGCCATATGAGGCTTACAAATGGCACTGTTATCTGGTTAAACAGAAATTAACCCCCTGAAAGTTGAAATTCTTGCTAATTAAAACACAGAAATTCACTGAGAATTTGCATACCGAGCATTTTTTGAAGGAGTGAAAATAAACCTTTAAAGAAGGCATGCTTCCTTATAAATGAGACTCTCTAAATCAGCTGAATGTAGAGCTTGTTTGGCTTTATATACTCAGAGCACATCATGCAGAAGCTGAGACTAATTTGTTAATTCCATATGCATTGTGCAGATGTACAACACTCACATGACTGTTATACCTATCTGAGACACCAATTCAATAAACACAGCTTCGCCATAGTTTGACCTGCTTTAATTTATTAATTCCTCTGCCGTGATAAGTATTAAACTTACCTGCTTTACAGTTGATCTTGCATAGGAGATTTTGATGAAAGTATACTATGCATATAATCCTGGGGGTCACCAATGACCAGAAACTTAACTGGACCAGACATATAAATAATGTGGTTACAAAAGCAGGTCAGAGGCTGGCTATTTTGTGGCGAGTGATTCACCTCCTGACTTCCCAAAGCCTTTTCACCATCTACAAGGCACAAATCAGGAATGTGATGGAATACTCTCCACTTGCCTGGAATAGTAGAGCTCCAACAAAACTCAAGCTCGACACCATCCAGAACAAAGCAGCCCGCTTGATTGGCACCCCATCCACCACCTTAAACATTCACTCCTTCCACCACCGGCGCACCGTGGCTGCAGTGTGTACCATCTACAAGATGCACTGCAGCAACTCGCCAAGGATTCTTTGACAGCATTTCCCAAACCTGCGACCTCTACCTCTACCGCCTAGAAGGACAAGGGCAGCAGGCGCATGGGAACACCATCACCTGCAAGTTCCCCTCCAAGTCACACACCATCCTGAGTTGGAAATATATCGCCGTTCCTTCTTTGTTGCTGGGTCAAAATCGTGGAAAACTCTCCCTAACAGCACTGTGGGAGTACCTTCACCACACGGACTGCAGCGTTTCAAGAAGGCAGCTCACCACCACCTTCTCAAGGGCAGTTAGGGATTGGTAATAAATGCCGGCCTTGCCAGCGATGCCCACATCCCATGAATGAATAAAAAAAAATATAGAAGCTGATACTGAAACATTCATGCTCCCCTGATGCCACAGGATATTTATCCAGTGAGTGAGTGAGCCATACAGACCAGGAAGATCCCAGGTCTGCACTAAGTTAGATGTTCTCACTAGGGACTTTGAAGTTAGCCTAAGCATCCTTGAATTAGGAAGCAGAAAATCAAACATCACTTATTTCTTCACCTATTTATTTTAATACTCTGGAGCAGACAGCGTGCTAACCCATGTATTACCCAGTCTCCATAATATGCAAAGTTTTGTTAATTGAAAGACTACGGTTTGGAATTTTGAGCATTGCTTGCCGTGTCGGCTTGGCTTATTACCAAGTCAGAAGGCTGAGTTCAACCCCACTCTGACATCTGAGCATATAATCTAGATTTACATTTAATTGTAGAGTTGAGTTAGTGCTTCAGAGTTGGAGGTGCTGTTCTTTGGCCGAGATGTTAATCTGAGACTCCGTATGTCTATTCCTGTGGTTCTGGTGGACATTAAACATCCCTCAAAACATTGCTCAAAATGCGATTCAGATGCCTCAACAGATCTGGTGGAGTTCTATAGTACTCACCAGCCAGGGTCTCCAGAATCATCGTGGTCTGCTGTGCCCTGCACAACATCGCACAGCAGCGTGGCTTACCGCTGCCTGAGGAACAAGTGGCTCAGCGCACAGCCTCCTACTCAGAGGAGAAGACAAATGGGGAAGACCTTATGGATGCGGATGTTCCACCAGCACGCGAGCACATTGCTGGCCGTGAGGCAAGGGATGCACTAATCCATGCCAGATTCGCGTAAGTTTATGCAGCAAACACATGTGGCTGGCACATGGAAATGAGTGTCTGGCCGACCTTCTTAACACACCATACAGCATCTGTGCAATAAACTGTGGGTTCTTATCACTCTCACCACCATCATTACAGATGAAAGGCGCCCTGACCCCTCACTGTGCAACCTCCATTCCTGAGCACACATAGGCCAACTCTTTGAATCTTTGCCATCGCATTTCTTTATTGAAATAACGATGAGAAACTTCACTTTGT
Organism: Squalus acanthias; assembly: GCA_030390025.1. NCBI lineage: Eukaryota > Metazoa > Chordata > Chondrichthyes > Squaliformes > Squalidae > Squalus > Squalus acanthias. The sequence continues at coordinate 85,838,721 of CM059435.1, forward strand.
GTTAGATCAAAACACCCAAGTGACTACCCTTGTGACTATTCGTGTGTTAACTTTCTCTTACGCGTGCTTCTACATGGTGCTTCCCCTGTGGCTTCAGCAGATGTTGAGGCACCTTGCTCATTGCTGCGCCTGCTTCGACACCTTTGGCGGGCGTCCTCTGGGTTTGGGAGCCTGGGAAGGCTCGGCAACAGTATGCTCCTCCTGCGGCTGTGCAGGGGCTGAGACGGCCATCTCAGTTGGGTGAGAAATTTGTGGCTCTGACCGAGGGCTCCACAGTGGCATAGGAGTGTGAGTGCTTGGAGAGGAGCCTACACTTCCTTGTTGTCGACCACCAACATCCCTCTCATGGGTCACCCGCACTTCACTGCTAGCAAGTAGCTGGAGAGCACCTTGCTGCACATCAGTGGGGCCATGAGGACCCGTCTCTGTACTGACAGTCTTCATAACGGGGATGTCCATGTACCTCTGGTTCCTCTCCTCAATAGATGCCCATCTATCATCCATAGCAGACCATCTATTTAGAAGAGTCACCATGTTCATTTGAGTCTGGCGATTTATGTCTTCCATGGAGGTTGCCATCCTTTCCATGGCGGCACCTACATTCGCCATTGCGTGCACCACTGCATTGCTCATGTTTGACATGGACTCCTCCATTCTCTGCACAGTTACAGTGGTTGCAAACCCTGTCAGAGACTCCTGCACTTGTTCCTGAAGTTCCAGCACCGCTCTCTTTCTGGATGACCCCAGAGGCACAGCGTCCACATGCAGCTGAGCAGAGCTAGGGGCATTCAGTGCCATCTGACGAGGACTCTCCTGTGCTCATTTCTGCTGATACTGCACCCTCAGAGGTTGCAGCTTCCTCTGAGGATTTGTCTGGCTCTTCCTCCTGGACAGTGGGGAGGAGGGCTCTCGATGGTCCTGTGAGGGGGTAAAGGCATGAGTTAGACATGTGATATTAACATAGCAGACACATCGCATTGTGCAGATGATCAGAACTCAATCTGTATGAACATCAGATGCCATATTAGTCACTCATGAAATCTAAATGAGAGGATTGCAAATCTATTCTGTCACCAGCTTGCTCTACTGCGCCCGTCTCTCCATCACCCACTTCCAGCTCCTCTGCACCTACAACGATCTCGATAGCAGCATCCTCAGCCATGGTCAAGTGTGTCATGGAAGGTGGCCCTCCTCCTGTCCTCCCCCTTTCCCTCTTATTGTGGGCTCTCTTTTCCTGCATGAGGGAGACAAGTGGAGTTTGAGCGAGAATGTTGGAGTGAGTGTAGAGAATCCATAGCATAGATGCTTAGAGGGAGACAAAGATGGAGTGAGGTGCCAATACCAAGGGCTCTCCCTGTGCGTTGTTGCCACTGCATAACAGTGAGAGCGAGTGTGAGGGGTGCATAGTAGAATAGTGAAGTGATTCTGTACATAGAGAGAGAGGGATGGTTAAGGGTGCAAGGGATGGAAGGGTAAAGTGGGATGTGCAGGAGTAGGTTGACAATGCAGAGTGCTGGTGATGAGAAGAGATGGGGAGCAGATTGAAGGTAAGTGTGATGTTATACTCACTTTTGCTGAGTGTGGCAGATCATTGAACCTTTTCCTGCACTGAACCCAGGTGCGTGAACACAAAGACCTGGCGCTAACCTCCTCAGCAATTTGCAGCCAGGCTGCCTTGGTTTGCTGAGGAGGCTTCCTCTGTCCATTGGAGGGGAACAGAACCTACTTGCGCCCTCTCACTCCCTCCATGGAGGGAGTCATCATCGAATCTTGGAGAAGCCTTTGCTCTTGAAGCAGTCATCTCGCTATCAGTAACACTGAGAAGCAGCAGAATATGAATGAAACACCACAAGGCTGCTCGGGCCCCTTAAATGCAGCTGGATGGAAGACGTCAGCAGAGGTGAGCAGCAGACCCAAACCCACTGATTGGGCCGGGTAGCGCGCACGGCGGGCTTAATAAGCCCAGTTAAGGGAAAATAGTTATTTCAGAGTGGCTGAAACCAGCAGCGGGACCGGAACCCGCCGACCAGCCAACCCGACTCCAACCCACCGCCTATGGTAAAATCGCAGCCTTAGTGATAGTTTAGCGCTCCATCTGAAATCCTTTGACAACCTCCCCTCTATTAGCCTTAGAAGAGGATCTCATGCTTGCAAGTGTGACATTCTTGATTCACAGTTATGAAGTCAGTTTGCCTTACAGCCTCACTGAGAGAGATTAACTAATTCACGCTGAAATTTGTGTACTTTGGTGCTCTGGGGTTATGTCTATTTGGAATTAGTTTGACTGTCCAAACACATTTCACTTCGGATTCCTAGCCAACGTTGGAGAGGGGAAACTTGTATCTCATCTGTCTGCGCTGGATTTGAATCTAGGCCCCAAAAGAAGATGTTGTTCCACACCCATTGCTTCACCCAGCCTAGTACTCATGTTCAGTAAAGCAATTTTAGTCAATCACCATCTATTTGAATTTATTTTTATTCATTCTCCAGGCTGCTGAAATGGGGGTAGGGTTAGGACTGCCACCTTCCTCCAACTTCAAAGCCAAATGAGGGCAGTAGATTATGGCTTGAGATCTGAGTGGTGAAATTGATCTTTGGTGGTAGCGCAAAATGGGCAATAATAAATCCGCAGCCCATTTTCCACCTTGCTCGGTTTTTGTTTCCATTGAAGTCGAGGCTGCTGAAGACCAATTTAAACCCCTCCCCCCGCCCCAGATGTTTTCTTTGCTGCTGATGAAAATTTATGGAAAATGTTATTGACTAATCCCTCTATCATAAGATACATCATTAAATGGAACAAATGGGCTTTTTTTTAAAAAAACTGGACTTTTGGAATTCTTGTTACGTTTTGAAATTTTCTGAACCATGCACTCAAAAGGTGGACTGCGTAGATCAAAACTGGATGAGCGACAACTATGCTGGAGGTAGTCAGATAGTGAAACCCTGTTATATAGAACACTCTTGTAATGAGACCTCTAAAACAGAAAAAAAGAAAGACTTGCATTTATATAACGCCTTTCACGACCTCAGGACGTCCCAAAGCGCTTTACAGCCAATGAAGTACTTTTGAGGTGTAGTCACTGTTGTAATGTGGGAAATGCGGCAGCCAATTTGCACACAGTAAGCTCCCACAAACAGCGATGTGATAATGACCCGTCTGGCTTTTTTTAATAACGGTGATTTAGGGATAAATATTGGCCAGGACACTGGGGATAACTCCCCTGCTCTTCTTCGAAATAGTGCCATGGGATCTTTTACGTCCACCTGAGAGAGCAATGCAAAGTTTCATGCAGTACTGTAACGTTGATTCTGTGGTACAGTGGGTTAGCATACTGTCCTTCAAAGAAAAGGGTTCAAATCCAGCCACAATTGAGGAGATTGCAGTATTATTACAGTAATTTGGGGCAGTTTAAATCCAATTTGCAACAAAATGATCTACAATCCAATATTAGCACAGTTTGGAGCCGGTGATGTAACATACTGTGCAAAATACAGTATTCTAAGTGTGTTGTATAAATAAAAAAAACCTAAGACATGGCGCACAACAGGTAACTACTGCATTTCAAATCCAAGCACTTGCCCACAGATTCGCGTTCCCATTCAGCAACAAACATGACCTAAGGAAGAGCAATGAATAGCATGACCTGAAAAACAAAAGCAGCTGTCGACTCAGTCGGGCTGGAGGGCTGTCGGGCTGTCGCACAGGAGAAGCCATGTTAATGTACCACGATTCACCCAGTCATTCTGCAATTGTAATCTTAGAGTCTCAAATTCCAAAGTAAATACACCTCTCTACACCTCAGTGCAGACAGCTGTCCTATAACTCATGTACATAAGGATCTCCTTTAACTACAGTAATTAAGTAATAACTGTCTGCAATAAAGTGTGTAATATGCATGTTAAAAATATTACAATTACAGGATTATTGGATGAATCATAATATCAAATTCGCTGCCTAGATGGTAATCTGATGGAGCAGATCGCTCACCTGTTGTAGAACCCGCCTGATTTTCATCCCATTGATTTCAGGCGGGTTCTATAAAGGGCAGGCGATCCACTCTGCCGGATTACTCCTCAGGTGGCTATATTGAAAATTACCCTCAGTGTATTCCATTGCACTCATTACTTTGGTGGTCCCAGCTAATCAATTGAATACAAGAATTATCTGACCCCAGCCTAGTGGGACAGTAGTCCCAGAGAAAGCTGACACGTGTTCCGTGAGCTTTCAGCAGATATTACAAAGGTTCTACAGGAGTTGGTAAAAAGCAATACTGAGCCCACTGTGATCCCAACAGTTTACCAATACAAAATACCACAGAGTGGGAGAATACAAGTTTTCACCTCATGCTTCGCAATACAATGAGTTCTCGAAGGGTAAAGCTCTCTCTGCTTTGCTCCATCCTCAGTCTTCAGGTATAGCCCATGTTAGATACAGAGTAAGGCTTTTTACATATTGTCATTCCAAAGTCAGGAAAGCACAGGTTAGATAGAGTGACGTTGTCTTTAAATTGTCCCATCACAGATTTGGGGATAGCAAGAGCTTGATACAGAGTAAAGGTCCCTCTATATTCTCCATTAAACATTCCTTGATCAGGCACCGCATGTGCTAGATAGAGAATAATACTGTCTTCTGTCTTTGAACACTTGATGAGATGTAGAGTGAGCGTCTAAGTTGCATATAATCCTAAACTGACATAAAGGTCATGTGCCTTAGGTTGACTTGTACTGCTGTTTCCCCCCCCCCTGTATATTCTCTAAATGCCGATGACAGAAAGTTGACTCCATTGAAGTCACTTGGGGTGTGTTTACACCACAGAGATGATTCTGTGATCCCGTGATGACAGTAGGAGCCACAATTGCAGAGTGCGAATTGGAGAGTCAAAGCAACAATATTGTTGCTCTATCTCTAACCCAAACTCCTTTGAATGCTTCAGCATCACCGTGGAACACTTTCTGCTTCACAGCACCACTAAAAAAGCTAGGTTCGGGGCCTGGTAGATCCACTACAATGCCTGTCAGAAGTCCTAAAGGCAAGAGTGGGCATAGATGTTCAAACTTCTTATCCCACGGACACACAGGAGACAGTTCATTTTGTTGCATTATAGGTGATTGTATTATGTTTCCTTGAAGGGTAATATACTTCAATTCTCAGTATACATCCTGATTATTTGATGTGCAGTGGTGTGCTGATTGCAATCTGCTTTGACTGATTACATTAATTACCTTCCTTCTATGTGCCTTGATAATTCCCATCTTAGATTGTATAACTAATTGCATTAGAATAAATGTTTTTTGGATTTTTTGTGATTAATATGAGGTATGTCATTACTGCCTAATGAAACACTTTGCATATTTTTACATCTTAGTTTACCAGTATCAGAAACAAACACTTCCAAGGTCTGTCAAACCTTAAATGCAGATAGAAAATCTATCTCCACTAATCAACGTCTCTCAGGACAGGCATTGCACAAATTGGGCACAGGGTGAAGTCCTTTACTCTGCCCCGACAATGCCCCCGTGCCTTTACTTCATTCTCAACCTTAGAAGAGCACCTGTTACTGTACCAGTGTGCCATTTTGTTTAAGACAACCAATTTATATCAAGTTTGATAAATAAAACAAGGTACAAAAATTTTGAAAAAAACTGCACAGCTGGGAACAAAATTTGGAAACCTCATTTGGAGAACGCATAAAGATGAAAACATTCACCTCAGTGCTCTTCAGGGGTTGCAAGTTATTATTGCGGAGACAAGCACAAAAAACATCCAAAAATATTTTACTTCTTGGGGTGGAAGTCAGGCATCCGGCAATGGAGTGATTGGTAATTAGGGCAGAACCCATCGCCACCAGGTTTCTGCCCCATCTTTGCTTCACTGGCAACTTTCATCAGAGGCGGGATGCACACTTTTCTCACCTACCTCTCTCTGCCTCAATGTCAATTTTGGGGACATATCTGGAGGGGCCTTTACCAGACCTAACAACAACAACTTGCATTGATATGGCACCTCTAATGGAGAAAAATGTTCCAAGATGCTTCATAGAGGAGTGATCAAAACAAATGGATGCCGAGCCAAAGATAGAAATATTAGGAGGGTCTTAAATGAGGAACAACATAGGGACAGGAAGAGGATATTCAGCACCTTCTGCTATTAAATTAGATCATGGCTAATCTGTACCTCAACTCCATTTACACGCCATTTGCAAACATGCTGACAGGTGAGAGAGGACATTCTGACTTGATTCTGACATTGCAATGAATTAGGTCACGCCATCATGTGGGTCCCACAAGGAGCTGCTCTAACATCCTGCCAGGTCACGGGGAGGACACCTAAGTAATGGCACTACTAGCCTGAGGTCCCATTCCTGATATGTAAAGAGGCTCGTCCCCAGTACTTGGGACAAGGTCATGGCCTAGACAGAATGATGGGCAGCAGGTCCACCCTGTAGCACCATCAGTGGTGCAGCAGCACTGGTGACGTTTCTGTTCAATGGTCTTTACTGAAATTTCATTTTCTGAGGGTGCACATCATTTTAAGCAGGAGGTGCTGCAGCATAATGTATCAGCCTTTTGCACATATAATTTTAAGATGAAATAACATGAAGCATAGGCACAGCGCATTAGAGCTCCACTGTCGTGTGCAAAGGTTGGCAATCTCAGTTCCCCACATGGTGCATTCCCATTTCAGCCATGCTGTTGTATAGAGGCAATCAGCAGTGATCAGGTGCTTTTAGATGAAGGGATAATCAGACATGATGGAGGTTTCTTTGTTGCATTGAAATCATGCAGGTTTTACAATGGGCAGGCTACTACGCTTTGCCAGTTTACCAACCAGACTGTGAAGTTGAAAATTACCCCTAATGTGTGGGATAAATAGACCAGCGTAGAGGAGGGAAGAAATAGTTAACTTTAAAGGTTTGTATTTAAAAAAAAAAAATTATTTTGCAAGCTGTCTGTACTATTTGGCCTAGATTTTCTGCATTTGTGGATTTGGGGTACATTTCTGGTGTGGCGGGAATTGTGTCTGTCATGAAGATGTGCCTTTGACCCCAGCTAATGTTCCAGCCTTCGAATGATTAATATATTGTAGGCAGGCTCTATGTCCGAGTCCATGCCTATCTTTGATATTACAGTATGTGAGATGCACGTTAGCACCACCAGTTCCAGAAGCATGGGTCTCACATAGCTGGTATGGTAAACCCTTGTACTGCGAATCAGTAGCCCTACTGTGCATAGGCTGTGTATAGTATAAAAGCACCTTTGCCTACCTTATTCTCCATTACTGTATCTTGTGTCTGGCTTGTGTATTGATGTCTTGCTAAATTACCATGTAAATCGCCAATGGTTTTTTTTCATTCTTGGGATGTGGGCATCACTAGCAAGGCAGGCACTTATTACCCATCCCTAGTTGCCCTCAGTAATTAAGAATCGTCCACTCTTAACTACTGCTGTGGAGTCACCTTTGGGGCAGACTGGATTAGGACATCAGGCTTCCTTCCCTAAAGGACATTAGTGAACCAGTTGGATTTTTACAACAGCTTCATGGTCACTTTTACTGACACTAGCATTTTATTTTCAGAATAAATTTTTTTCCAACTCAAACCAAATTCTCAAACTACCATGGTGGGATTTTAACTCATATTCTCTGGATTATTTATCCAGTAACATAACCACTACACTATTGTACCCCTAGCTGATGTATTATGTAAGAGAAGTTAATTACCTGCTAGATAACATCCTTGTTTTGGTTAACTTTATAACACTGTGTCCTGTAGTCCATTGTGACCTACGAAAGGTTATGTTGAACATGAAAGTATGGAAATATGCCAGAGTCTTGATAGTGTCAATTGATTATAAGTGAAAGTGTGCTGATTTGCAATTATGAATGTACTACTGACATAGCGGTTTAATGTAATAACGGGTTATTATCAGGTGGGATTTAATCTTCAACTGGATGTTATTTTACTGAACTACTCAACCAAAGTTGTTTCTACCAAGGAATGTAATCCTCTGCATTGGGAGGAAGATGTCTAGTGATATAACAATGAATGGGAAGAAATGGGTGAAAAGAAGAATTGCCTCTGTGGAGATCTAGCAGTGTAGTAGCTGATTGGGGTTGAGATACTGAGTTATAATTTCAATTTGGATTTCAACTATCGCATCTGCTGTCACAGAAAATTCAATGGGAAACCTGATGCACTAATTGCATCAGCCCGCTAGGTATGACATGCATGGAGATGAGGATGGTGCACATGCACAGAATGGGGAATATGGTGCCATGAAAGTATAGCACGATTCAGTCCAGGCGTAGAAGTGAGCCTTCTGTTCATATTGTGTTTCAAAATTAAATACTGCTCCAAAATCTACTGTCTAGCATTAATTGTCTACTTGTCATTTCATCTACTGTTAAAGCAGGTTTAGGATGTGAGAGGATTTCACCTAATGAGAATGCTCTTCAATCACTGTGGAGAGATATTAGCAGTCTTCTACTTCTTTTGGATAAAATACACAGGGAACTATATCTGTCACTATATAGGGCTGTTTAATTAAGAAATGTTATAAAAATAAGCATTTTAACTTGAGATTTAGCAACAACCGCGGTTTTGTTTTATTGTTAATGGCTGTCACACACTGGGAAAGTAAAATAAATGTAGAATCCCACAAGACTCCTATCTTTCTTGGTAATCTCATCAAGCAGAGCAATGCCATGGCCTAGTGGCAAAGGGCTGACGACAATTTCCTCAGTCATCAATGGATGTTCTCTGTAGGTGGAAAAAAATTGCTTTGAAACTTGTTTTTACTGTGTAGATGAAACAGCAGATTGCTCACCTTTAAAAGTAGTCATCATTCTTCAAATTAAAGTTAAACTCTATATACTGTGGGGTAAGGAAGGTGTGCAACTGAGAAAATCAGAAGCTTGCTAGTCTCTTTCAGTTTTTCCATCCTGAGACCTCTAGATTTCCCATCCCTGTGCAAATAGGATTGTTGCCTGCTAAGTCATTTCAATCAGACTTCTGAAAGGGGTCTTACATTGTTTTGTTCAAAGAATTGTCAGGTCATACATCTTCTAATATGAATAAAAGCAATTAAAGATGATTTTGCTGGTTTTCGTGCCTAAATTGCGCCTTTTAAAAATGTATTCTCAGGATGTGGACATCGCTGCCAATTCACCCATTTATTACTCATCCATAATTGCCCTAAACTTGATACAACTGAATGGTTTGCTAGGTCATGTCACAGGGCAGTTAAGAGTCAACCATGCTGGTGTGGGACTGGAGTCACGTATAGGCCAGACTGAGTAATGACGACAGGTTTCCTTTCCTAAAAGGACATTAATGAACCAGTTGGGGTTTTTACAACAATCCTATAGCTTAGTGGTTACTTTTTTTTTTACTGATACCAGCTTTTTATTTCCAGATTTCTTTTTAACTGAATTCAAATTCTCAAACTGCCATGGTGGGATTTAAACTCACATTCTCTAGATTATTAGTCTAGGCCTCTGAATGACTAGTCCAGTAACATAACCACTACACTAACTAAAAATGAGCAATAGGCACAGAACAAAAATGGTTTGCCCCCATTTGGCACCTGAAAGTACTGCACCTGAATTTCCTGTATGACTTTTCAAGTGGTTGCACTTGAATGTGTCTGAAGAGGGTGCACCAATGCTAACTGTCTACAAATGAGGGTCAGAAATCTGTGCATTCAAATTTCCTGTTCCAGCATTGAGTGTAGTTCAGGGGCAAACTGCTTTAAAATAAAATGAGTGCTATAGCGTTTAGGTGCTATCTGTCTTAAAGGACAGGCTGGTATTGTCAAGAAAAATCTTTGTTTTTGGTCTTTTGAATAAAACATTGGTTTTCAGCTTCAGAAATGGTTGCAGAATGCTGTAACTCTTTTACACTTGCTGATAGATGCCATGGTTGGTACAATGGTTTCCCCAAACCCCCTTTTTATGTGATGGCTTATTCGGAGGCAAAGAAAGAGCAATATCTACATGCTGCCTCGATAGTTGATATTTGCCGGCCCCTCTCCACAGCCACCATCAACTCCTTCACTAGCAAAGGGCAGGAATCTTGCTTCCACTTTTTCATATGTGGTTGACTTTTACTGCCTCTCAGGGCAAGTAGAAATGGGCAGTAAGTGCTGCCTTCCCAGAGTATGTCTCCTCTTTATTAACACGGTGCTCCCCTTTTACCTTCTTTTTCCATGGCGGTGCACATCGGCCTACCTATCCTAGTTCTCCTTCTAAGTGACAGGAGATTGGGAGACAGGGCTAAGCTGTGCTTCTGGAACACGGTTCTGGGAATGAAGTGGGCCTTGATTTCTTTGAGCAAGGACCCTGGATGGTGATGTGATCCAGTACAAGGCCCAGCTGGCAGCTGTTTGAGTCGTCATTACAGGGATCTGGACTGCAGATGGTGCTGGAATTGTCACTCTATCAAAGGAGGTCTGCAAGTTCTGTAAGACGATCCTTAGCACCCTACTACGCCATTTGTTAGAAGCTTCTGCGCAGCTCCGCCAATGGCTCCAACAACCTGTTGTGTTCAAAATGTATCCTTTTCTTAAAAGCTGAGCCACGGAAATCTGGATCCCTGCCTTCAGCGGCTGGGAAGGGAGGTGACGTCACTCTCGGCTGAGGGGCTCCATGGTCCTCTTCCTCCACTTGCTCCTACTCCTGTCCACTCGTGCTCAGAGACTCACCAATTGTGCTGCCCTCCTGGTGCCTATATAAATCTTCTGGAATGGATGTCTCTGAGCTCTTGAGAGAAGAGGATAAGTTCATTGACAGGGTGTTAGTGTGCTGCTGTTGTAAAGTGACATTGAAGAAGCCCGTTTCAGAAGGGTCTCTTAAGAGGAAAAAGCTGTTCCTTTGGCTGAGGAGGTATCGTAGAGTGGGAGCTTTAGCGTTCAGAATGCTTGTGTTGTGAGAATTTGTAGTGCTAAAAGAATATTTAGAGTAGTGAAGACGGGAAATTTTCAGGACACGTGCAAAATATGTGAAATTGTGAGGTACAGAATACATTGAGGTGCACATAAGAATCACCTTCTTCTTGTTGAGAAGCATTGCCATCCAGTGCCCAACCTTATCTTTTCTGACAAGTGAACAGTTTCTGGCACTGCATCCATGTGATTGCACAGTCTAGCCAGCTTTCAGTTCCTCTGCTATCTGCTGCCAGGCTTTGCGTCTAGCTGTTTGTGGGACCTTTTTACCACATGAGGTGTACAACCTTCACCTTCTGCCTCCCCACAGCCTGAAGCAGCACTTCTGCGCTTTCCTTGTCAAACCTGTCCTCCTCTTGTTGCTGCCATCCTCTCCTGCTAGAGGAGCAGAAAGGCATTATCAAGAGATGGAATTTTAAAACCAGCAAAGGACACTTACATACCAGGGCAGATGTCAGTCAAAGACACATTTAAAAGTACTTTTATCAAAACTATCTGACACACTCAAATCTATCTGGCGCAGCCAACACACTCATTTACCATCATCCAGGAATCTCAGGGCCAGTGAACCTTGCTTCTGCAGTAGTTCTTCCAACTTGGCTTCCTGAAGCTCCATGACCCTTTAAGATGCCAGGAGCCTTTAAGGCCCAAGATGCGCCCAAGCATCTGTGTTCTCCATCACTAATGTGCCTCCACATGTGCCGAAGTCCAACCTCTCTAATATAATGAGGGCCATCGGCCATGGGTGCAGCGCATTCCTGATGCCCTGTGCACACACTGCCACATCCAGTCATGAATGGTGGTGGACCATTAAACAACTAACGGGAGGAGGAGGCTCCATGAATATCCCCATCCTCAATGATGGTGGAGCCCAGCACGTGAGTGCAAAAGACAAGGCTGAAGCGTTTGCAACCATCTTCAGCCAGAAGTGCCGAGTGGATGATCCATATTGGCCTCCTCCTGAGGTCCCCACCATCACAGAAGCCAGTCTTCAGTCAATTCGATTCACTCCACGTGATGTCAAGAAACGGCTGAGCGCACTGGATACAGCAAAGGCTATGGGCCCCAACAACATCCTGGCTATCATGCTGAAGACTTGTGCTCCAGAACTAGCCGCGCCTTTAGCCAAGTTGTTCCAGTATAGCTACAACACTGGCATCTATCCAACAATGTGGAAAACTGCCCAGGTATGTCCTGTCCACAAAAAGCAGGACAAATCCAACCCGGCCAATTACCGCCCCATCAGTCTACTGTCAATCATCAGCAAAGTGATGGAATGTGTCATCGACAATGCTATCAAGCGGCACTTACTCACCAATAACCTGCTCACTGATGCCCAGTTTGGGTTCCGCCAAGACCACTCGGCTCCCGACCTCATTACAGCCTTGGTCCAAACATGGACAAAGGAGCTGAATTCCAGAGGTGAGGTGAGAGTGACTGCCCTGGACATCAAGGCAGCATTTGACCGAGTGTGGCATCAAGGGGCCCTAGTAAAACTGAAGTCAATGGGAATAGGGGGGATAACTCTCCACTGGCTGGAGTCATACCTAGCACAAAGGAAGATGGTTGTGGTGGTTGAAGGTCAATCATCACAGCCCCAGGACATCGCTGCAGGAGTTCCTCAGGGCAGTGTCCTAGGCCCAGCCATCTTCAGCTGCTTCATCAATGACCTTTCCTCCAACATAATGTCAGAAATGGGGATGTTCGCTGATGACTGCACAGTGTTCAGCACCATTCACAACTCCACAGATAATGAAGCAGTTCGTGCCCGCATGCAACAAGACCTGGACGACGTTCAGGCTTGGGCTGATAAGTGGCAGGTAACATTCGCGCCACAGAAGTGCCAGGCAATGACTATCTCTAACAAGCGAGAGTCTCACCACCGCCCCTTGACATTCAATGGCATTACCATCGCCGAATCCCCCACCATCAACATCCTGGGGGTCACCATTGACCAAAAACTTAACTGGACCAGCCACATAAATACTGTGGCTACAAGAGCAGGTCAGAGGCTAGGTATTCTGTGGCGAGTGTCTCACCTCCTGACTCCCCAAAGCCTTTCCACCATCTACAAGGCACAAGTAAGGAGTGTGATGGAATACTCTCCACTTGCCTGGATGAGTGCAGCTCAAACAACACTCAAGAAGCTCGACACTATCCAGGACAAAGCAGCCCGCTTGATTGGCACCCCATCCACCACCTTAAACATTAAGGGGGCTAAATTCGGTTGATTTACGCCTCCTGTTAGCGCCCTAAGATGACGCTAACGGGGCGCAAATCAACTAGCGCCTGGGTGCGGCGCCACTAACGCCTCCCGCGAAATTCAGCGGGAGGTTAGTGGCGGTGCTGCGCCGCCGGCGATGATGTCATCGCCGTACACAGTGCCCCGCTTGCGCCCAGGCTGTAATATTGGGTGGCGCTCCCCGACTTACCGCCGGACGCTATGTCCGCCGGGGTCAGGGGGGGCCTACCTGTGGCTGGGGCGGCGCTAGTTAAAGGGGGGGTGGTGGGCGCCCATTTTTGTTGCTGGCTGCCTGCCAGCACCTGCCCCCGTTGCTGTCCCCGGCCCCCGTGAAGCTCCCCCCCCCGGCGGGGTGCTGGCTGCTCTCCAATTTTTACCCCTGACTCCCTCCACCACTAGCGTACCGTAGCTGCAGTGTACACCATCTACAAGATGCACTGCAGCAACTCGCCAAGGCTTCTTTGGCAGCACCTCCCAAATCCGCGACCTCTTCCACCTAGAAGGACAAGGGCAGCAGGCGCATGGGAACACCACCACCTCCAAGTTCCCCTCCAAGTCACACACCATCCTGACTTAGAAGGATATCATCGATCCTTCATCGTCGCCGGGTCAAAATCCTGGTGCTCCCTCCCTAACAGCACTGTGGGAATACCACCTTCTTAGGCAGTCCCTCGGAACCGAGGATGACTTGCTTCCACACTAAAAATGAGTTCTCAGGTGACTGATGAGTCCAATGCGGGACCTACAGTCTCTGTCACAGGTGGGGCAGACGGTGGTTGAAGGGGCGGGTGGTGGGGTGCTTGGGTTGACGTGCACTCCTTCCGTTGTTTGCGCTTGGCTTCCGCTTGCTCCCGGCGAAGAGACTCGAGGTGTTCGGCGCCTTCCCGGATGCTTCTCCTCCACTTTGTGCGATCTTGGGCCAGGGATTCCCAGGTATCGGTGGGGATGTTGCACTTTTTCAAGGAGGCTTTGAGGGTGTCCTTGAAGCGTTTCCTCTGCCCATCTGGGGCTCTCTTGCCGTGTCGGAGCTCTGACCCGACACACCTTCACCACATGGACTGCAGCGGTTCAAGAAGGTGGCTCACCACCACCTTCTCAAGGGCAATTAGGGATTGGCAATAAATGCTGGCCTTGCCAGCGACACCCACATCCCAGAAACAAATTTAAAAAAAACACTGCTCTATTGAGTTCAGACATCTCCTAAGGTTTTGAAATTACTATTTTATTTATTTTATCGGAAATTTAGGAGCCTTGAAAACTTTTTTTAAAAATGACATTTTTGCTGATTGCGGTGAAAGGTGTCAGTACTTACAATGAGACATGACATTGACTGTACCAGCTGGCTTGGCACAAGCATCCAGAGAGTGAAATTGGTCAACACTAGTAGCGCAAAACGGGCTGATAGCGAATCGGCAGCCCATTTTACACCGTGTCCGATTTTCTTTTCCATTGAAGTCACTTGCCTTAACATTTCATCTGATAGCTGGTTATGTGCTGAAGTCCTGGAGTGACTTTATATGCATATGCAATGAAGGACCCCGCTGGCTTTGGGCATACGGAAGCCTGAAATCAAGTTAGGACAACAAAGCAGTTTAAAGATCGAGCAAGTTAAGGAAGAAAGCCCTGTAGTGAATTGTGTTTTTGTAAATAAAACCTTTCTTTTACTGGTAATCTGGTGCTTGCTGTCTGTACTTTAAACCTAGGATTTTGGAGGCAGCCAACACAAATCCACCAGAAATTCACAAATGGTCTCCCCCTTACACTGCTCAAGTGTAGTGAGCCATTTCTCTATTTAATGTCCCCTACAATGACCATTGATTAATATCAACAGCTAACTGGAAAAACAGAACTGAAATGACCCAGCAGGGATGTTTGGATAGCACAGCAGAGGAAGGTCATATGATTGCTGCATGGAAAACAAAATCAGAAAATTGCTTTGTGTAGTAAATAGAAAATCTTGATGTCCAGGATACATTTTTTTGCTGCAGTACATGTTATACACTTTGAGTATTTCAATCAATTTACATCTTTCAATATTTATCACCCGCTGTGTCTTGGACACTCAATCAGATAATTCATTGTAAGTGATGCTACATACAATTCAAAAGGTCAGGCTCAATATAATCAACTATTTTTTTTTAACATATTTTAGGTGGCCTAACAACCAGGGTCAGAAGGAGACAACTTTAAGGAGGATAGATGTCACTGGGTCAGTGACAGGCAAACCAAACCTTTCAGTTTCTCTAACACAAAGCTCTGGCTCAGCAAGTGATGATACATTTTGCATTTTTATTTCTTCACACAAGATATAGAGTTCCAGGTGATGATACATGTGGGAGAGAGTTCCACAGCCAGAAATGGTGTAGAATACAAAAGCAAAATACTGCGGATGCTGGAAATCGGAAATAAAAACAGAAAATGCTGGAAATACTCAGCAAGTCAGGCAGCATCTGTGGAGAGAGAAACAGAGTTAACGTTTCAGGTCGATGACCCTTCGTCAGAACTGGAAGATGTAGAATTCTGAGCTGACTTTTTGGATTGATAAAGAATGCTAACATGCAGTTGCAGCAACTTTTGCAACCCTGGGATAAAAATGGAATCTGGCTTAAATTCCAGCAACTCTTGTGTTGGTGGTCCAGGCAAGGCTAATAGCACTGCCTATCTCTTCGTTGTTGTAGACTCTGGCATGGATTTGGCTAACGTTATCCATCCTGCTGGTCTTAATCACTTTGGACTGTACTGAGTCCCAGAGCAAGAAATGTATTTTCTCTATCAAACTAGTCTTAAATATCCCATTATTGGATCAATATTTGCTTTGTATAACACTAAAGTTGTTCATGGTGACAAATAAGTCAGAGTTTTCATAGGCTCAGCTTTTTTAGTCATCTGTACCTTTTGGTCACCCCAGTATAGAACTATCTACCCAGGTATTTGAATATTTGAAATGAAGAGAGTTGAGTTCCTGATAGGTAGAAATAGATGGATGCAAGGCTTAGGCTTTCTACTGGCTTCTGTTTCTCAGGTCATTGTTTCTACATTCAAGTTAGACATTTTTTTAACCTGTCCATATTTACTTTCTTTTCCCCTCTCAATGCTGTCCTTTTCCTCACCCACCCAATTACCTACACATTCCTTCCAGGAAGACAGCGAGGGGACCTGCTCCCAGACCTCTGCCAGTGCTGCTCTTGAACTGGTTTTTAGGAGGTGTGCAAGAATGACCTCTGCAGTGTCGCGATTTGTGACTATCCTTCTTTTCTTGTAGGATATCTGCAGTTTAGAATAAATAAAAACTATTGTGCGATTATACAGAGAATACCAGGAGTGGTATCTAATCAAGGGGCTGTGATGGTACATATATCTATGTGTAGAATAACAGATATCTGGGTATAATTACAAGGCTGGGATCTAATTGAAGGATATTTAGGTGATTTCAATAACCTTTTACTCACACCCCTCTATTTGTTGTTTTTCATAAGGTATGAAGTTCATGGGGCCAGTTTTATTCCATTTTGTCCCCTCTTTGTCATATGTTAACATGAACACTGACTGTGAGTGCGTTCCAAATTGTTCATGACTGACACAGCCTCAGTAAAGAATTAAGAAGAGTAACTCAATTACTCGAGTTGATTACCAGGAAGTAACCAATTCAGTGTACACAGTAACGCCCTCTGATCTAATGCTGGCTGCAAGCAGCTAATTTAGATGTGGGGTTATACTTCCTCCAGACTAAGCATGAGCCTCGAATATTCAAATATATTGTCTAGACAGCTTTGTTTCAACTCTTCTACTTCTCTCCCCTGCATTACTTCATGGCTGCATAACACCAAAACCCAGCTGTTTTTCAATTAGTTAGCTTCATCTTATAGCCAATGGTGGTTCTTCTAACCTGTTGCTATGTAACCTGATCAGTGATCAAACAAAGCTCTCAATCAATGACTGCAGCAGACCTCAAAGAATAAAACTAAAATCAAACCAGTGTACATGCTGTTAACCTGAGGCAGACTCAATCACGGCTTTCAAAAGGGAGTTGGATAAGTACTGGAAAGAAGAAAATTTGCAGGGCTACGGAGAAAGAGGGTGGGGGGGGTTGGTGGGACTAGCTGAGGTGCTCTTGCAAGGAGCCGGCACAGGCTCAACGGGCCAAATGGCCACCTTCCGTGCTGTAACCATTCTATGATTCTATGTTGAGGAGACCGCATTGTGAGCCGTGAATACATTAAACTAAATGGAAAGAAGTACAAGTAAATCACTGTTTCATCTAGGAGTGTTTGGGGCCCTGGACGGTGGGAAGTGAAGAGATGAAAGGGCAGGTGTTGCATCTCCTGCGCTTGCATGGGAAGGTGCTGTGGGCAGGAGAGCAGGTGTTGGGGGTGATGGAAGAGTGGACCAGGATGTTGTAAAGGGAACGGTCCCTTCGGAATGCTAAATCCAGTTTATACTGGTGTGTGTTTGAGTTGGTAGAATCATGAAACCTTTGCCTGAGAATCATTGAGCTCATTTTGTTCAGTGCCTATTTGTAATTGTGCTCCAAACTCTGATTTATTTTTAATTATTGGCCCCATTTGCAGCAATTAAAATTATGTCAGTGTCCCAATTGCGTCATAGGACATCAATTTAAATATATTTATGAGGCTCTGTGCCTGCCTGTGGTGAGCTCCTCTGCCTCCTCCGAAAATGGCGCCAGGTAGGAGTGCTGGGAACAGGACCGTTATTTTTACCACCAACTCGCCCCATTCCAGTCAGCGGGCAGGGCTAAAATGGGGACTGAACATTCCTCTAACCAACAGTATGTTGGAGCCAAAGAATGTCTCCGCAGTTAACATCCATTTTTAGCATAACAAGACATAAAAGGTTATTACACAAGATTAGGGCTCATGGGGTTGGGGGTAATATAGTAGCATGGATAGAGGATTGGTTAATGGACAGAAAACAGAGAGTAGGGATAAACGGATCTTTTTCAGGTTGGCAGGCTGTAACTAGTGGGGTGTCACAAGGATCAGTGTTGGGGCCTCAGCTATTTACAATCTATATTAATGACCTAGCTGAAGGGACCGAGTGTAATGTATCCAAGTTTGCTGATGATACAAAGCTAGGTGGGACAGTAAGCTGTGAGGAGAACACAAAGAGTCTGCAAAGGGATATACAGGAAACTTTCGTTTATCCGGCACCGACGGGACCGGCGTGGTGCCGGTTGATCGAAAGTGCCGGATTACAGAGAGGTATACTTACCAAGGTACGAGAGTCCCGTACACGGCCACAGGCTTAACAATTGGGACCCGGAGAGGGAAAGTAAACGAGACTCCGGCTTTTTCCTCCGTGGCGGCGACAGGTCCGAGTCGGAAGAACGTTGACCCCCCTTTCGTGGGGGCGAAAGGTCAGAATCGGGGTCTTGTCTGTATAATAAAACTTACCTGATTTTTGCCGGTTAAGCGAGAATTCCGGATATTTTCACTCAGAGGGTTGTGAATCTTTGGAATTCTCTGCCCCAGAGGGCTGTGCATGCTGAGTCTTTGGGCTCGATTTTGCCAGTGTGGGCGGGCTGGGGCATGTCAGGTGGGATTCGTGTCAGGACCCCGACTCCTAAATGAAGTGTTGGGAAAAATTGCGATTTTCCCCTAATTAGGCAATTGATTTCCAGCGTGTGGGAACCCCTGGCCCAATGAGTCTTTTCATACAGAAAGTCGCCTCCGATGATGTCATCAATGCTGCTGGATTTAAGACCTGCAAGCAGCCTTGCTTCTTCTGGAGACTGGAAACGCTTTGGAAATTGTATGAAGGACTGCATTTACTGACCATGTCCACCAGCAAGCAAAAGTGTGCACCTCGCTTTGATGAGGCCTCCCTCCAAGCTCTGGTGGAGGGAGCAAGATCTAATAAGGAGGTGCTCTTCCCTTCCTCAGGGAGAAAAAAGCCACCCCAGCAGACTAAAGCTGTGTGGCTGCAAGTGGCCCAGGAGGTCAACTCCATATCAATGAGCCGCAGAACCTGGCTGCAATGCTGGAAGAGGTTTCATGACCTTCTCCGCACAGGAAAAGTGAGTATGACTTTCCCATCACCCTCAATCTGATCCCCATCACCTCTCCTCACCAGCACTCTGCTTTGTCAACCTCTTCCTCCACATCCCACTAGACACTTACATCCCTGCACCCTTACCCATTGCCTCTCTCTCTATGGTTACATTCACTTAACTATTCGATCATGTAGCCCTCACACTCCCTATCACTGTGATGCAACAACAACAACTTACAACACACAGGGAGGGCCCTTTGTCTCCTTCTAAGCATCTATGCTATGGATTCTTTACACTCACTCCTTCATTCTCACTCAAACTCCACTTGTGTCCCTCATTGCAGGAAAAGAGAGCCCACAATAAGAGGGAAAGAGCGAAGACAGGAGGAGGGCCACCCTCAGTAGCCCAGCTCACCACCTTGGAGGAGGCGGCCCTGGAAATCGCCGGTGTCGAGGAAGATTCCCAAGTGGGGGACGGACAGATGGGCGCATCACAGCAAGCTGGTGACAGAATAGTTTGGCATCTCTCTCATTGACATTGCATGAGTCACTGATAATGAATCTGATGCTCTAACAGATTGACTTATGATCATCTGCACTATTCAATGTGCATGTAACCTTGACCTCACATCTCTAACTCTTTCCTTTACTCCCCCACAGGACCATCGAAAGCCCCCGTCCCCACTGTCCAGGAGGAAGAGCCTGAGCTTCCAGACTCCTCAGAGGAAGCTGCAACCTCTGAGGGCGCAGCGTCAGCAGAATTCAGTGCACCCAGCACCAGTGCAGACACTCACACCTCGGTGGGACCTTCGCGAGATAGAGTAGTGTTGGCACCTGGTGTATCACAGCTCACAAGTGAGCATCAGCAGATGGTGGAGACAGTCCAGCAGTGGAGAGTCCTCGTCGGAGGGCGCAGGACTCTGCCAGCTCAGCTCAGCTGCATGTCGACCCTGTGCCTCCGGGTCCATCCAGAAGGAGAGCGGTGCTGGAACTCCAGGAACAGGTGCAGGAGTCTCTGGCAGGTTTTGTCTCCAGGGTCGCTGCGAGTGTGGAGCGAATGGAAGAGTCCATCGCGAACATGAGCAGAGCCTTTGTGGAGGCATTGGCGCATGAACGCATCACCGCGGAAAGGATGGCAACCTCCGTGGAAAGGATGGCTACGGTAGAGGAGAGGATGGCTATGGCCATGGAAGAGCTAAGTCGTCAGAGTGTTGAAAACATGGTCATTGTTCAGAATAGACTGGCATCTCTTGAGGAGCGATGGTCAGCTATTGAGCATAGAAACCAGACCTTCATGGAAGTCCTCTGGAGTAGGACTTCCAGTGCAGAAATGGGTCCTCATGGCTCCCCTGAAGTGCAGCAAGGTGCTGTCAAGCCACTTACTAGCTCTGAAGTGGGCCTGACCTATGAGAGGGATGTTGGTGGCAGACAACAAGGAAGTGGGGGCTCCTCTCCAAGCGCTCACACGACCATGCCACTGCAAAGCCCTCAGTCAGAGCTCCACCAGAGTCCTCACCCAACTGAGATGGACGTCTCATCCTCTGCACAGCCGCAGGAGCAGCAGACTGTTGCCGAGCCCTCACAGGTTCGCAAACCCAGAGGACGGCCGCCAAACGTGTCGAGACAGGAGCAGCAAGAAAGTGAGCAAGGGGCCTCTACATCTGCTGAAGCCAAGGGGAAGCACCACGTAGGAGCACGCGTAAGAGGAAGATAATGCACAAGTAGTCACAAGGGTAGTCACTTGGGTGTTAGGTTGTGTATATTTTTGAAATGCCATCAGTTGCTTGTTGTGATAAAAATTTCTGATGACAATCTGTTGAAGTTGTGGCCTGTGTCATTTCGCAAATGGGACTTCCACATTGAGGGCTTAGAGCGACTTGCAATTGTCAGTATGGTGGTCAGAGTGATAGGAATCTGTAGGTTCTTGTCCATTGTCGATGCTCTAGTAAGAAGGTGTGAGGCTAAAGTGTTTGATTGTGCAGGCTAAGCAAATCTGGCCAACATGAGTGCGTCCCTTGCATCCCGGGCAGCAATGTGGTCGCGCTCTGGTGCCTTCTGGCCTGTGCAGTTTCAGGTGGGTGAGCAGCAGCTTGGCGCTCCTGTTGATGCTCCTGCTGTTGGTGCTGCTGTTGTTCAGGGTTCTGCTGCTGCCGCGGGTGGTCTTCGTCCGAATGTGATGTCCAGGAGGAAAGGAAATAAATGGTTCCCATGCTTCACGTATATGCCTCAGTTGAGGAAGCGCTCAGTCAAGGTGGGGAGAGGGGTTTCCCAGGAGGTCACACTGGAGATGGGTCTCAGGCTCCAAACATCCACAACAATGAGTAGGCCTGCTAAAAGTTCCCCCAAACCTGAGACAACAAAGTTCTGCCACCTGCAAATGATGATTGCTGAAAACTCCTTTTTAATGGTGGAGCTGCAGCTGTTACTAAGCAATCCACTTGTGAGGCCGCCAGGATTACCTGACGTGTTCCAGAGGAGGCGTGTAGGATGGGGGAAATGTCTAAAAATCAGAAAGGCCTCTCAAAATTGGATTATAGAGGCAATTAAGTGGTTGTTAAGGGCCTTAAGGGCCTATCCCGCCTCTTGGAGGCGGGATGGAAACGGGGTCTGAAACCCCGATTCTGGGAAAATTGCTCAGAAGCGGGATGGAGGCAGGATCGGGCCCGCACGCCATGTTTTGCGATTTTACCACCTCACACGCCTCCAATCCTGCCTCCTCGGGCCTGGCAAAATCGAGCCCTTTGAGTATATTCCAGGCTGAGATAGATAGATTTTTGGACTCTAGGGGAATCAAGGGATATGGGGATCGGGCGGGAAAGTAGAGTTGAGGTCGATAATCAGCCATGATCTTATTGAATGGCGGAGCAGGCTCGAGGGGCCGTATGGCCTACTCCTGCTCTTATTTCTTATGTTCTTATGTTCTTAAAGCAAGATATCAAAGTTCCTTATCCTGCCAACATGAGCAATGACTGTAACGGGCACCCTGTTAACACAATAATATTCATTAAAGGAAAATTCAGCTCAGGAACTGATTCATTCCCCACCCATCTAATGGAAAATCTCCTGGTTTATAAGAACAATTGTAGGAAGGTCATTGTCTAACAGACATGATTCTCAGCTAGCACTGGGTCAGATCCATCACAGATTAGAGGTTGTGCAAACGTGAGCCATATGATTAAGCCATGCAGTGCATTCAGCTTGCTCCATCATATAGGTCCTTCTGTATCTGTTCAGACCACTTTCTTCTCTCTCCCGCTTTAACAACCAGAATGTATCCTGCTACTCCGTCCTGAATCAATAACATCTCAATTTCTTTTCAACTGAATCAGCATTCACTGTGCTATTCAATAGACAAAGATTCTTAAAGATAAGGAGAGGTACATGCTTCGAAATGGAGACTCATCAAGATAGCCCGATTGAGATAGAAGAACATTTGTAGACAATTACACAGCAAGATGCAGTCAATCCTTACTATAATATGATATTCTCTGGCATAACAATAGCCAGTTTGAATTCTAACTCTTCCTTTGATCTTCTGATTCCAACACCCAGTGAAACCAACAGAGAGCAATAGGAAAGACAAGACAGAATAATAGAAAGGTAGAAAGACACTGGGAGAAGACAGAATGAGAGAGAGCGATGACAGGTGAGATGGAAAGATGGAGAGAGAAATGGAAAAAATCACAGGTAGATAGAGACAGACAAATGGACAGAAACTAGAGGCAGAGCACTATCACCGAATGCAGGAAATGAGTTATTTCCTTTCCTCCGATGATTCCCCAGATGGTTTTAGGGAGCACACGGGCTTCTGGCACAGACTCTTGTCGGCCACTCTGTCCAGACATGCTTCATAGTTGGTGATTCTCCTGTGGCTGCTGGGGAACAGTACTACCCTCCTTGGCCTGTCTTCTTGCACCAGGACCTCCAGGGACGCATGAGAAAAGCAAAATACTTGGTGCTGCAAAATATTTTGAAGCGTTCTTGCAGCAAAAATGAAAGCGGGGAATTCCTCCTCACTTTAAGAAGTGCATCCTTGTTTTAAGTAGCCCTTGGGAGGCGCGCTGCAACTTGCGTGTGTCATGTGGGCAGGCTGCCTGATTCCTGATGTCATGGGGAGTGCAGCCTGTCATTCAAATGAAAATGAGACTCGGGAGTTAACCTGACCAGGGCATCGTGCCAACAATGTCATGGGGGCTTTCTACGCACCCTGCCTGATTTGTGCTCCAAGTTAAAATAGGGTATTAATCTTTAATAGGGCCGAAGGGTCTAAGAAATCTAATACTGCTAGTCATTTAGTTTCTATCTTCAACACAATCTGAATGTTTAAGTAATGCACAGCAGTCATTGACTCTGTTTCAATTTCAGTTAGTACAGAGATTCCACACATAAAACAGAACATCTGCCCATCTTTAAGCCAGACCACAGATGTGCTCCACATAGAATTGTGATCTGGGGGGTGGACAGGGTACTGGTATATTGCTGTATTGCTGGGTAGGAATGTAGAGCTTTACACCTACGGTCTCCTACACCACATTTGAGTGCCTGACATGCCTTCAAGTGAAACTGCAAACCAGAGAACTCATGCCTTCCTGCAGGGAAGAGGGAAGCAGTAAAAAAACTATTAGTCAGATGAAGGCAGCTCACCCGCAACCATCAAGTGAGTGGTTAGACAGTGACAGTGACAGAGAGATGGGAGCTGCTTGTATAGGGTGCGATACCTAGGGTGAGAAGGACTAAAAGAGCAGAATATCACTGAAACAGGATGCAATTTTATGCCAGTCTGAGGATTTTCCAGGGGAAAACCTTGGTATGTGACACCCTTGATATTTTGTAAGTATAGTAAATTTATAAATAGTCAGAAGAGACTATCATCAACTGAAGAGAGATGACTGGAGTGTACAGTCTCAGCTAACGAGTTCAGCTGTTTCTATGGCAACCCTGTCCTGAGAGTTAAGTGCTGCACATTGCTTGTAATCTCTAGTTCCTTTGAGACTATTTGTGAAAAAAAAATCAAATGGCACACAAAGGCACTTATGATATGGTGAATATTTCTTTCAATTCCACCCTGTGCACAAAAATTGCTTGGCTAATATAGCACAGTTCCAGAGGGAGGGAGATAGTTCTCTGGAAGCATTCCGGCAATGAACAAAGTACCTTACCCCATCATATTGCTATTTTACGATTAATTGGTCAACTGGTAGGGGACTAGGGTTGCAGTGGATTTCACACATGCCGTTTAACCGATGAAATCTGAGATTGAATCCAACCCAGAACGATGGGATGTGAGTCTCCTCTCTCTGCCAACTGTAAGGGTCCTACGTGGTGACAGTTTGGGGCACTCTCAATCCAAATCCTCATGGCTACGATTCCACATCCTCAAATGGCTCATAATTCAACACCAGTTGTTTCAGCAGTCTCAATCCAATGCTACCGATAAATGGATTTTAGCTATTTACGCCATTTCTCAGGGGCTTCTGCCAAACTCCCACTGAAGAACTATTGTGAAATTCCAGGCAGTACTGTCCATTGCTCTTTCCCAATACAGAAGATGCTTTGTCCCAGAGCTTTTGAGCAGAATCGCTGGTGCACATAGAGTAGGCATCTAATACACCTGGAGTTTCTGCTGAGGCTCTTTGATGATAGATTGATGGAACAACGGCGCAAACGGCTAAAGCAGCCATTTCTCCTGGGGTTCCACCGATCTGCCAAATTTGTTGATCTGATCTTTGCAGTTAAACATAGATGAGCATTTCAAGGGAGCACTCTTACTTGCATAGAACGTTCTTGTATGTATTTGTCCCCGGAATTGGGTGACAGAGAGCTAATTAAGCACTGGGCACAGCTCTTCCTACAGATCTCTGCCCTAGTCTGTCATTAAACATATTTGGATGTTGATTATGAACATGAATCAATGGATATAGTTAAGTCCTGATTTTAATTTTGCTCTATGGCATCTTCCCCCATTCTAGGAGTGCATTTATGTACATGAATCAAGTATTCATCATCTGTCAGATTACTCCTTTTTATAGCAATTTACTATACTGACATGGTTTAATAATTTGTAATGCTACTGTGTTATTTTGGTTATTTTTATTTTCTTTCCTTTTTTTACACATGAAGTGTACTTGCTTCAGCTACCTTCACTGGCTGAGAGGGCAGGGTGTAAATTTACTCCTAAGTTTCAGTCACCCTTTTATCAACTAGCTCTGATTCCCCACTCCCTTTTCCCCGAGCTAATGTACTTGGCCTCTACTCTTCTTAGACCTGAAGCTGCATCTTACTGCTCTGCAGAATGCCTTGCTGGCGACCCATGTGACTTCACCAGGGTCACAGATACGAGGATGCTGGAAATAAAGAAGTAACATGTCATAGTCAATCATTTTAGTGGGAAACTGCCCAGAAGATCTTCATAGAGCTGTTGGGAGATTGTGAGGACAGTTGATGTGTTTTTATTAATGAACAGGCATGCCATAATAGTTCATGGTATGTTACAGCTCCTGGCCTACAAGTGGACATGGTACATGTTATAGTATTACAGTGAGGGATGTTGCAGTGGAGATGTATTAAAGTTTCTATTAGTGAGGGAGCTGCAGACACCGATGTTGAGTCACTTACAAGCCATTCAGTACTAGACATAAGGGAATTATCCACTTTATTTGTGTGTATTCTACAGACAATACGATACATGATAACCATATGCTATATTATTTAGGAGCTCACTGCACCGATCCGGTTTCAGACAACTGCTGATCATATAAAACACAGACAAAGGCAAACACACAGCCCCTCACGGATCACACGCTTGCACCCACTAAGTACAAATTCACACCATGCATACAGAAGAGGTGTCAAATTTGGAGGTTTTAAAATTCAGATACTGAGAAAAATGTTTGAACATAATGTCAGTTTGTAGAGCCCCAGGGTTTCCACAGGCAAAGCCTGGTGAGAGTAGAGATTGAGAGGTCGCACAACACCAGGTTATAGTCCAACAGTTTTATTTGAAATCACTGAGTAGAGTGAAAATTGAGTAGAGATCACAGTGATCTGGAATAACTTACTGTTACTCTAAAGAGTGAGGAGGGCTGCGGTGCCACTAGTAATGCAGAACGCTGGGAGTGTTACAGCGTGGAATACAACAGTGGACATTTAGGGGGAGAACTCCTGTGGGGATTCCCCTAATTTATTTACGGAACTTTGGTGGAACCCCCGAAGAAACAATGTAAAAAGCTTTTTTTTTTAAAATAAAAAGCTGTTTCTACAGGGTTTTGCCAATCTTCCACCGAAGTTACGGCAGGAGATCAGGAGAACACTATGAAAATTCCCAAGGTCGGAGATACATAATTACAGGGAAATTGTTTGCATCTTCGGGTGGAAATAATCGTAACCTAAAAATAAGAAAAAAAGGGATGAGAGCAAAGGCCAGTGTACAAAAAGAGATAAAAATGAAGCAGAAATAATGGAAAAACAAGAACATATTAAATTGACTGTATAGCAATGTACAGAACAACAGCAACAAAATGGGAGACTGGAAGCAGTAATTAGAAGAGAGAAAATAGTTGTAACAGAAACATGGCTGCAGACAGGACAGGATTGGCAGTTAAATATTGCGCACTATAATGTATTTAAAAAAGATAGGGAAGGAAGAAAGCGTGGTGGGGTAGCTGTATTAATCAAAAATTACATAATGGCAGTAGCAAGAAAGGACATAACTAACAAAGAGATAGAAACTGAACCCATATGGATTGAGATAATAGGAAGGGATTGGTCACACGATTAGGGGTTAATTACAGTCTACTAAATAGTGGAAAGGAGTGGCGGGAGTATTATGTAGACAAATATATGAAGTGAAAAGAAAAAACGAAAGACTTACATTTATATAGCGCCTTTCATGACCACCGGACGTCCCAAAGTGCTTTACAGCCAATGAAGTACAATGAGTAAACAACACAGAATCATAATCATGGGAAATTTCAACCACCCCTAAATAAACTGAATGGGCGAGCAAATGAAAGGGGAGACAGGGATGGAGTTTTTATAATATGTACAAGACTCTTCCTGACCCAATATGTAAGAAGCCTAACAGGGGAGGAAGCACTGTGAGACTTGGTAATGGGAAATGATCCGGAGCAGATTAGAGATGTGGGAGAACATCTAGGGAGTGGTGATAATAAAATAAAAGTTTAAAGTAATGATTGAGAGACAAATAGATAGTACAAAGACCAAAGTAATAGTTTGGAAAAAAGCCAACTATGAGAGAATGAAAATGGAGTTAAGGAAGGTAAACCGGTGAAAAATATTGATGGACAAAGAAGTAGAACAACAGCGGGCAATATTTGAAGGAAAGATAAATAAAGTTCAGGAGAAATATATTCCATTCAAAAAAAATGAGCAAGCTAGTCAAGAATGAGACCTCATGGATAAATAAAGAAGTGAGGATACAATTTAATCGAAAGAAAAAGACGTATGACTCATGACAAAGGTCAAGGTGTGTGGAGTCAGAGGTCAGGTAGAAGAATGGATTGAAAGCTGGTTACAAAACAGGAAACACAGGGTAGTAGTTAAGGGTAGTTTCTCAGACTCAGCAACTGGGAAGTTGTGTCCCGCAGGGATTGCACCCCGCCCGATATTACCTTCCACTGAGTGGCCGATTCCACCCCATCAGGTTTCCGTCGGGCGGGTTATGTTATTACCCCACTGGTCTCCATACGACAAAAAGGAAATTGAAGCACTGAGGAAGGTGTAGAAAAGATTTACAAAGAGGCTACCAGAATTGAGAACATGTAGCTATGAGGAAAGATTGAGTAGGTTGGGTCCCCTTTCTCCAGAAAACATAAATCATTAAATGGTTTGATAGGGTGAACGTGGAGAAACTGTTTCCACTTGTGGGTGGGTCCAGAACAAGGGAGCATAAATATAAGGTAGCCACTAACAGATCAAATGAAGAATTTAGGAGGAATTACTTTATACAGAGAGCGGTGAGATTATGGTACCTGCTGCCACATGGAGAGGCTGAAGCAGATAGCAGTAACATTTAAGGAGAAACTTGATGCTTAAATGAGGGGGGAGGGAATAGAGGGTTATGGGGGCAGGGTGGGAAGTATAAACACCGTTGGGCTGATTTCTGTGCTATAGAGGGTAATTGTAACCCCCAAAAATGGGTGGGTTTGTGTCAGGTGGGAAGTTAAAATGTTAAGCCCACCAGCCTCAAACCCGCCCACTTCTGGTTTTAATGGGGGGTGGGGGAGGGGGGGGGGGGAATTGGGCGACCAACCCACTCTCAGGCGGTGGATCCCTCATTTAAATATTTTAATGAGGCTGCATGCCTAAAATTTTTATCTGTGTCCCAGCTTGAACACTCCCAGGCTTCAGGGAAACCCAGCAGGTAAAGGGAGGCGAAGACTGCTGGATGGAACAGGTAAGTGCCTTTCTAGCACTGATTGTGGGCCAAGAGGAGCAGGAGTGCTTCCCCACCTTCCCCCCCGGCCTCCCAAATTACCCTGTTAACCTCCCGAGCGATGGAACCCAACCCCCCACCCCCGGTGAGCGGACTCCCCCTCCCGATGTCATCCACGCCCCCACACCCGATCACCTCCATGCCTTCCCCCCGCCCCATCTCCTCCACGGCCTCTCCCTCCTCTATGCCCCCTGGCTGTGGCTTGGTGCCGCAGGCCTACCCACCCGACAGCTAGCCAGCCTCTCAATCTGGCTGTCTGTGGCCAGGAAACGGATTCCAAAAATGGTAATCCGGTCCTGCCACTAAACTCCGCTGGAGCTGAGGGAGACTCGTAATTCCAGGTTTCCCGACCATTAAACGGCACAATCCAACGCTCCCTCCCCGCTTCCCCGTAAATATTGGGGCAGTAGATTCTATGTAATTCTATGTTCTATCATAATGTGCATTTTACAGATGGTCTTGGGTGGTGGGGGGAGATGTTGGCAACCTAATGCCATGAAATAACAGAATGTGATGTCGTGCCCACAAATGGGGTCCGTGTGAGTTGCTGGTTTTTGCTGAACACTTCATTGGGCAAAGCACTTCCTGACTGAGGGAGAAAAAAACTCCGCAAGTGGATCAGTGAGTAGTGAATGTCCCAGCAGCCTGGCTGAAAAGTTGTAGAGACTTGGAAGGTGAGCACCTGAAAACTATATCGTGGCAACTGTACATGGCATGGAACAGGAGGGCAATTTGTGCCATGCAATCTAACTTCAGCCTGTGAAATTGATTTCACTTGTAAATAGGTAAATAGGATTGAGTTGTCCTAATACCACTGCTGGAGGAGGAAACCTTATCCAGATGGAGAACCATCTGCTAAAATCTGGCTGGAGCAGAAATTCAATCTATGTCAAAGAGCAGTGCAAATTTGCTGAGATGGTTGCTCTTTATTTCATCAGCTTTCACGTCATTATTAGACAGTAATATCCAGTATCTATGCCACGTTTGTACAAGTTAGTTCACTAGTACAACATTTACCAATCTGGCTTAAAAATATGAAAAGCTGCCTTTGTGTATAAGTTGCACCCTTGTAGTCAGCTGACATAAACCCTATGTGGCTTATATACAAGATTTTTTGCCACTTAAGTTGTAATGGTAAACTACATCCCCAGTTTGGATCTCAGCCAGCAGAGAAAATTCTTTTAGGAATCCAGACCATCTGACGAAAGGTCTTCGACCTGAAACGTTAACTCTGTTTCTCTCTCCACGGATGCTGCCTGGCCTGCTGAGTTTTTCCAGCGTTTTCTGTTGTTATTTAGGATTTCCAGCATCCGCAGTATTTTGCTATCCCATCTATGATGTACTTTGACTTATGTAGATCCTGACCCTGCTGGGTCTGCACTTCCTCACTATCGTGATCAAAGATCCTGACTCAGTCAGAGCTTTACTCCCTCGCTATAGTGACCTGATGCAACTGCGTTCCTTTGCCCCCACCCTTCCCCATTACGCATTGTAGGTAAATCTTCCATGGCATCTGAATCAGCCGCTTCAGCCTTACTGAGTTCATTGGGATGATGGTCAAACAACCCAGCATGCTTTTCTAAAAAATCACACTGCTACAAAGATAGAAAGCTGAGTCCCAGCTCCCAGAGAAACTGGCCCTTCTAATTCAGAACAATATATAGACGGAATGATCCTCATCAGGTTACATGAAGCCTTGAAAGCTCAACATTAATCTTAAAGAGTTTGAGCAATATGGAGAAAAGAGACTTACTTCTTCCTTATCTGGACTGAATTTGAGTGCAGATCCCAGATTTGAAAGATTAAAATTCGAATATAATTATTGAAGGTCGACAGAGTTGCTGAAAATGAGAAGTGTGGAAGAGACAAATTTGACCATGAAAATTCTTACTTATGATTTAAATTTGAACCTGACCTACAGTATTTATGAAAGCAGCAATACTTTTGTGAAGCAGAGATAAATCTTTTAACATGTTTCTGGAAGCGATACCATATTTTTCAGCGAGGATTTGTAGAATGACAACTAAAACTGTGTTAATATCAGGACTGAAAGTTCAACATTGTGAAAAATTATATTTAAGGTAATTCTATACACACCTTATACCACCAAATTACTAACCATAAAGTATTCAGAAGGTTTGGATGATCAAAGATGAATTTTCAGGATGTTGGCGAACCAAACTAGTCAAGGAAACCTGGAGTTTAGACTTGTGGTTTAATCCACAAGAAATTTACTGAAGCCAAAGCCAAGTACTTATGCCAAGCAGTTAATAATGGTGGTTATTGTCTGGGCTGTGAATGTAATCAAGCCAAAAACAGCAGCTGGCTTTGTCATCTGAAGGACATGAGACTCTTACATTGCAAGTGCACATTCAGACTTCAACAGCTTTCATTAAGCTTCATCTAGAGAAGGCTGATGATCCTACAGTTCTGATGGTTATTATTTTCTATTTGAATGTCCAAAAAAAAAATGTTTGAAAAGAAAATGGGCCAGAAAACCAGCAATGCTGCACTGCTGTTTTAACCTTGGTGGAGCGCGACTTCTGCTGTGCTGGTGACCCAAGTGCCTGACCCAATCAGATTTCCTGACATCAGACATTTAGCATAATTTTGGTGGGTGCCCATGCAAGTATTAGTACAGCAGGGGCACCGGCTAGGTGGGGTGGAACAGAAAAATCTGCTACTGCTTGGGGGGAGATATCACTCAATAATAAAAATCGACCCCAGAAACCGTTCCAAGGGCTCCACTTTTGTCACTTTGCGCTATTATATGCCGCCTTCGTGCGGGTGTACAAGACATTGAGGGCATTGGAGGTGGGACTAGCAGGAATTCTGGTGGGCGACATTAGTTCACATGTCCCAACTCCTTTTCTGACATCAGGCTACAATGGCGTGGATGCAAGAACTATGTACACCCACCCCAGGAAATGCCAGAACATTGCCAGATGGGGGGAGACCTGACATAATCAAGTCCCACCTCAATTTCTGGCCCTGCTAGTCTCATCCAGCCCCTCAAATCTGCTGAATACTTTGCAGATTTATGTGGCTGATGTTTCTTGTTTTACCTTTCTGGTGCATAAAAATGGCTGAGGAGAAGTGTTGGACTTTGAAACAAACTTATTTACAGGACTACTAATACAAAAGCAAAATACTGCAGATGCTGGAAATCTGAAATAAAAACAGAAAATGCTGGAAATACTCAGCCGGTCAGGCAGCATCTGTGGAGAGAGAAACAGAGGGGGCGATTTTACCAGCCCTGGGGAGGCGGGTTTGGAGGCGGGACTGCCAGGAAAATGGCAGAATTTGGGGGCGGGTGCCCAACCTGCCCCCAACCCGCCTCCGTGCCATCTTGCCAGGAGGCGGGTAGCCTGTCCTGCGCCGGGTCCTGTCTCCCTGGAGGCGGGAAGGGATTAAAGCCACTTAACTGCCTGTTAACAGGTGGTTAACAGGCAGAAAATAGGATTATCCCCTTTTTGCCCACACAAGTGCGGGCTTCCCGAAGGCTCCGAAACCCGCCAGGGTCACTGAGGCGAGTAGTGGGTCTGCGGGGGTCGGAGGGGTCCAAAAGTGTGCTGTGGAGGTAAGTGATGGGTGCAATCACCCCCAGAGTCATCAGATCTGATGAAAGGTCATTGACCTGAAACGTTAACTTTGTTTCTCTCTATACAGATGCTGCCTGACCTGCTGAGTATTTCCAGCTTTTCGGTTTTTATTTTTATTTACAGGACCTACTGGCTTACTCACAGTGACAGGTGCTTTATGTATATTAGACACACAAAATATTTTTCAGCTTATGTTTCAGTTGGCTCTGTACTCATCTAAGCTAACTGCTTGAGCCTAGCAATTCACCATTCTATATTTCTGGGAGTGAATTTTCATACTCATCAAAGTGAGGGATGTCAGTACTACGAGTGGAATGGTTGTGTTTTTTGCTCCAGCAGGTGCATCAAGCATTGCCAGGCCAGGTAATTCCAGAATTTTTGAAAGCCCAATAAGTGCTTCAAATTGCTGTCTCCATGGGGTGTCACATTCCTCTGAGATGTTGTACTCCAATTGCTAATTTGGCATAGTTTGGAATAAAAAGCCAAAATTGCTCTAATTAACATAAATCAAAATTTTAAACTGACTGCATAGTTTAACTGCTTGTGATATTTCATAGAAATTAGAATCATAGATATTTATGGCACAGAAGGAGGCCATTCGGCCCATCGTGTCTGCGCCAGGTCGAAAAAGAGCTATCCAGCCTAATCCCACTTTCCAGCTCTTGGTCTGTAGCCTTGCAGTTTACGGCACTTCAAGTGCATATCCAAGTACTTTTAAATGTGATGAGGGTTTCTGCCTCTACCACCCTTTCAGGCAGTGAGTTCCAGACCCCCACCACACTCTGGGTGAAAAAATTTCTCCTCAACTCCCCTCTAATCATTCTACCGATTACTTTAAATCTATGCCCCTGGTTATTGACCTCTCTGCTAAGGGAAATAGGTGCTTCCTATCCACTCTAGCTAGGCCCCTCATAATTTTATACACCTCAATTAAAGTCTCCCCTCAGCCTCCTCTGTTCCAAATAAAACAACCCCAGCCTATCCAATCTTACCTCATAACTAAAATTCTCCAGTCCTGGCAACATCCTCGTAAATCTCCTCTGTACCCTCTCTAGTGCAATCACATCTTTCCTGTAATGTGGTGACTAGAACTGTACGCAGTACTCTAGCTGTGGCCTAACTAGTGTTTTATACAGTTCAAGCATCACCTCTCTGCTCTTATATTCTATGCCTCGGCTAATAAAGGAAAGTATCCCGTATACCTTCTTAACCACCTTATCTACCTGTCCTTCCAACTTCAGGGATCTGTGGACATGCACTCCAAGGTCCCTCTGTTCCTCTAAATTTCTCAGTGTCCTACCATTTATAGTGTATTTCCTTGCCTTGTTAGCCCTCCCCAAATGCATTACCTCACACTTCTCCCGATTGAATGCCATTTACCACTTTTCTGCCCACCTGACCAGTCCATTGATATCTACCTGCAGTCTACAGCTATCTTCCTCACTATCAACCACACGGCCAATTGTTGTATCATCTGCAAACTTCTACATTGAAGTCTAAATCATTGAGATATACCACAAAAGCAAGGGACCTAGTACTGAGCCCTGCAGAACCCCTCTGGAAACAGCCTTCCAGTCACAAAAACATCCGTCGACCATTACCCTTTGCTTCCTGCCACTGAGCCAATTTTGGATCCAACTTGTCACTTTCCCTTGGATCCAATGGGCTTTTACTTTTTTGACAACCTGCCATGTGGGACCTTGTCAAAAGCCTTGCTGAAGTCCATGTAGACTACTTCAAATGCACTACCCTCATTGGCCCTTCTCGTTACCTCCTCAAAAAATTCAATCAAGTTAGTCAGACATGACCTTCCCTTAACAAATCTAAAGTCAAAAACTTTCCAGCAACCTCATTATATTGTATCCTTAGCAACAGGAAAGCCAGGTTTTCATTAATCATATCAGTATGCTCAGTTTCCAAAATGCAAGATTAAATCATAGAAAAGCAGCCATATCGAAAAGTTGATGCAAGGTGGTGGCTGCACTGGGAAATCTCCAGCTGGTGCTGCAGACTGCCGAATCACAATCAGTATCACTCTAAGCATTTAGGATGGGTCTGGTGGGACTAGTCTATTTCTCTCCACTGCCAGACCTGGACTCCATTGTTTTCATGTCATTAGTTTGGTGGGATTGAGCATTCTCAGTTTATGCTGTCCGTTGGGCACTTCTCTAGGCCTGAGCTCCCCAGCTCAATGAAGACCATGTAGATCTGTTGTGGTAAGGTTTTCAGAATCTCTCTACTGATTGATCTATCTGTAACGGAAACTATTTGAATGTGGAGCTCCTTTCTAGAAGGTGGACAGGATCCTTGATGGCCTCAAACCTCCCAGTGCTCGGGTTCACAGCTGTGGGAAGAGAGTGAGGTGATCCTTCTCGGGGCTATGATCCTGTCACTCAGGAGCAGCAATCTCAACTGCAGGAAAGTAGTAAGAATTTTGTAAAATGTTGCTTTGAGCTGAATAACTAAAGCTATCGCTTTGCATTTGAATGGAAACTGAAGCACTTCAGTTGCAGAGATACAATATGGTAGAAACTGTGAGGCTTTCTGCCAGCATGAAGTTTCATTAGACACGAGTGCAGGGGGCAAAATCATGATTTCGTTTCAAGTCTAAAGCACCAAAAAAAAACCCTGACACACTCAATCATATCCATGTCAATCTACCCTACACCCCCAGCTGTATTCCTATCCTGCTGCCATCCCAAGCTCTTGTCCCTCCTGCGTAGGCCTATTATTTCCCTTTACTGTAACACAAGTATCCTCCTCCACACACATGGGGAAGCACCTCTGTAGGCGCACTAGGATAGGCAAAGGCACACAGAAGACCGGCATGAAGGGAATACACAAGGGTGATTAGTTTATTTCTGTATGCATTATGTCATGATTGAATTGATAAAACTGGATTAGAATGTGCATTTTCTGGTAGTTTTTATTTTTGTGTTGTCGTAAAGAGGACGATGTGATGGTCAGTGATAGAGGAAAGGTAAGGAGCGTGGGACTGTTGGTGACTGGGGAGTTGTGGCTGATGTTTCTCGTATTGCTCATGAATTATTTGATCAGGTAGAACCCAGGCAGAAAGGGGCTGTCTACATTGTAGCCTCTCCCATCAAGTCCTACAGTATAAGAGCTGAAGGTGGGAAGGTGTTTAGAGGGAACTGGAGACACCTGGGGAAAACAGAGCCATCATCTCCTATTGATAAACTTCATCTCTCCAATACAGTTTACATGCTCAGTCTTTGCAGTATTTCTCCCTCTGAAGGTTTGAGGTACTTGCATGCCACCAGGTGCCATTTCATCACTGGAAACATGATCTTTTTGACAGCAAATGCTGATGCTTGGCACGCACAGCAAGGAGAATTATTTTTCATTTTCTTACCTGCCATTGGGGGCTAATCACAAGCCACTTCAAATGCAAGGAAAATCAGGCGTGGTGTATCATGCATGTTGTACAAGCTCCGCACTAGCTCAGAAGAGAATTGCGGGGAATCCTGGAGTGACCTCAGTAGCAGGTGTAGGAATCGCTAATTTTTATCAGCAAATGCTGACACATCATAGTAAACGTTGACTTTCAATGTGAAATGCTGATGGTTGGCATATATGGCAGTCTAGGGATTGAACCTCAAAACATTATTATAATTTATGGATCAATACCACAGCAGAGAGTGTATTTACCCATTGAAATGCCAGTATATTTTAATACTTTAATTGCAACCTAAATTGATATGGCCAATTTATAGAGCAAGATGCCATTGGGGGTAATTTTGACTTTCGGTGATAGTGTAATATGGGCAATATTGAATTAGCTGCCCATTGTACACCACGCCCAATTTTTCTTGCTTTCGAAGTCAATGGAATTGAAAATCGGGAGAGATGTATAATGGGCGTCCCACTCGACATTGGCCAATTTACACTATCACCCAAAGTTAAAATGACCCCCGTGTGTTTAGAAATCCAGAAATGGAGTGTTTTGTGAGTGGTGGCAGAGGACGTCAGCTCAGGCAATGTGGTTTCAAATGCTGCAACGTGGGTACCAGGAGTTTTTAGCTGTGATGTATGTATGTTTGTTTTTAAGTCATCGATCGCTAGGACGGAATTAAAAGCAATAAAACCCAATCTTCCTGGTCAAGAAATATTTGTAAACTGTTCATGCTTTGAGTTTGTGGATAATGACATTACCTGCCCCCCCGCACCACTCATCCATCACTGAGTGTTGGCGCTGCCTTTAAGTACCCCCAAGACACAGTTTAAATGTAATTTTATTCCTTGGCAGTAAAGATTTGCTAATGGCAGTGTCTATCACCAGCAAATGTACACCACTAGCAAAATGTTACTTGAAGGAACCTTTTGCAAACTATGATGCTTGAGCTATCTACATCCTGTATAATCTCTCTTTCCTCTATTATCTCTTTATGTTCTTTATTATAGACTTGTTCCTATGCTATGCTATATTTAACAACCACACTTTGACTTGGCTTCTAAATGATCT
This sequence comes from Squalus acanthias, assembly GCA_030390025.1. Lineage (NCBI taxonomy): Eukaryota > Metazoa > Chordata > Chondrichthyes > Squaliformes > Squalidae > Squalus > Squalus acanthias. Next base: position 85,875,452 of record CM059435.1, read on the forward strand.
TCCTTCTACTAGTGAAAGTGATATGTCTGATCATAGAATAGAGGCTTAACAATACAGCAGGGATTGGGAACCTCTGGCCGTGAATTTAATTCTGGAGGCGGGATGGGTGTGGGTCAGGTGGTTTCCGGTCCCGCCCCCAGCTGCTTCCGCTCTGCCGACGTGATTTTCCCTTGATAGGCCTTGTTAACCCCGCCCTGCGGGTTTACCGGCCAATTAACAGGAAGCGGGTCTGATGACGTCATTTGATGACGTGTCATCTGCCGGTTTCCTTAAAGGGACCACGCACAATTTTATTTTGACAGTTGATCTGTCAGTGTTTGACAGCATTGAGGTGCTGCAAACACTGACAATCACTGCACAAAGGTGAACACTTGCACCCAGGCTCTCCAGTGACTCCCTCCATATGCTTATGGAGGGAGTCACAGTACGCAGGGAGGTTCTCTTCCCTTCCAAAGGTGAAAGAGACCTCCCCAGGACACCAACTTACCTTGAACCTCCACTCAACCCTTTCTATCTACTTTATCACTTCCCCATTTCACTAGCCACCCCTCACACTCATCCTCATCCTACTGCAAGCATACCAACTAACAACACACAAGGGTAGGCACTTGAGAGGTTTAGCCAATGTCCATGTGAAGTTTCTGGTAATGTGTTGTCATACAATGTAATATCTTTTTCCAAAAGTGCCCCTTATTGGACAGATCTGAGCGCACATTGAGAAGTGTCTTACTGAGTTCCAGTGATTGTTCAGTCATAACTACCCCCCCCCCCCCTCCCCAACTGGTTTTAGTGATGTGTGTGCATGGAATGGCTTGGACATTAAAGGGATGCTTCACGGTGCTGGTGTGGGATGGTGTCAACCTGGCGCATCATGTGGCAGCCAGGTTTTACAGCATCAAGTGAAGAAAATCTGGCCATGGTGATGCCATCGCTGGCCTCCTGGGCAGCAATTTTGTCAGAGGCTGATGCCCCGTGTCCAGTGCAGCATCAGGTGGGTGAGGAGGAGGTTGGCGCTCCTGGTGCTGGTGCTACTGTTGTGGCTGGTTGTGGTGCTGCAGCGGCTGCTCTTCCTCTGAATCTGACGACCAGGATGGGAGGATGTAAATGGTTCCCATCCTGTTGCTATAGATTTCAGTTGAGGCAAGAAGCTTGCAAGCGCACACTCAAAGTGGTCTGAAATTATTCCAATCAGGTAACACTGCAGATGGGTGTCAGCTTGAGCAGTCACAAGGTCAGAAGATTTGCAAAATCTTATCCCAAACCTCCAATAACAAAGTTGTTGCATCTGAATGTCAGCCATGTTACAGGAGCATTTTTAAAGTGCTGCACCAATAATTATAAATCATATCCTCGAGAAACTCATCTCCTTGCAGCTGGTGTGTTTCTGACAAGATGGGAAACAGGAGCCAGAAGCACGAAAATGGGAAACACTATCAAAATAGGATTAGCAAGGCAGTTAACAGGCTCTTAACTGCCTTAACTACCTGTCCCACCAGTTCCCGTTGGGTCAGTTTGGGCACGGCTGACCCAACACAAAAATCGGGTGTGGGCGGGATGGAGGTGGGTTGGCAGTCTGAAGCCATTTTTTCCGATTTTCGTTGCCCACCCACCTCCAAGCCCGCCTCCTCAGGGCTATTAAAATCGAGCCCACAGTGTGGGAAATTATGACCACAAATTTGCATTCCACTATTCCGTGCCTTGAATGTTTTAAATCTGACCAATAGCTTGGTGCTCCTACAAGTTAATGTTCCAGGGCATCCTGCAATTGCCTACACACACCAAACAACTGATTGAAGCCATGCAATCGAGGGAGGCGCTGAATGGAGATGGAAGATTTCCATAAAGGGAAGGAAGAAAAGCTGGTTGCCCCTGGGTGATCTCGCACACCAAGATTGACAGTTGTCGTCTTGAAGGTGTGGTTGCATAGCAATAATGCCCGAAAGTAGGGAATGGATGGCAGCAAGGCTAATTGCAGTAACTGCACTGTAGTTCTGCGGTGATTTCTGCCACCCTATCTTCAATTGCTGTTATGGTACATGTGTTCATATACAATCCATTTGATACTATATCACTGAAATGTGTATGTTGTTAGGAAGCAGAATGTAGTTGTAAAGGGAGCTTGGCCACAATGGGGTGAGGTATTGAGTGGAGTTCCCCAGTATCCGTGCTGGGACCCCTCGATTATGATGTACGTAAGTTACCTGGAATCGCAGCCTTATTGTAAGGTAGTTCCGTTCACAAATCACTCCAAGCTAGCGGGTATTGTCAACTCCAAGCAGACAGCCAAGATACAAGAGAGCTCAACACCTTGAGCTAATCATTTGCAAATGCAGTTCAATAAAAATAATAAGAAGAACAACAACTTGTATTTATATTGCGCCTTTAACATAGTAAAATGTCCCAAGGCGCTTCACAGGAGTATTAAAAGACAAAGAATTTGACACCGAGCCACATAAGGAGCAATTAGGGCAGGTGACCAAAAGCTTGGTCAAAGAGGTAGGTTTTAAGGAGCGTCTTTAAGGAGGAAAGAGAGCTAGAGAGGCGGAGAGGTTTAGGGAGGGAATTCCAGAACTTAGGGCCAAGGCAACAGAAGGCACGGCCACCAACAGTTGAGCGATTATAATCAGGGATGCTCAAGAGGCCAGAATTAGAGGAGCGCAGATATCGCGGTTGGGGCGGGGGGGCGGTGCTGAAGGAGATTACAGAGATAGGGAGGGGCGAGGCCATGGAGGGATTTGAAAACAAGGATGAGAATTTTGCTTAACCGGGAGCCAATGTAGGTCAGCGAGCACAAGGCACTGTATGTTTGAGGCGTGTGTACTTCATAGGTGGAATAAAACTTGCCGAGGAAAGTTGAAAGAGACCTTGGGATGTTAGCTGATACATTGCTCACTATCTCTAAATAGTGTGAGACAGCAATAAACAAAGTAAATAGGATACTGGGTTATTATTGTTAAACTAATTGATTTCAAATACCCAGATGTCATGCTGAAGTGGCCTGGTCAGACTGCACATGGACTACAGAGGAATGTACAGAACCAGAAAAGTCTATCTTAGTCCATTTGGTCAGCCGCAGAGTTTAAAGATAGAATATACAGTTCATCATCTGTATCCCCGAATTGATTCTCTCTCCAAATATATTTCCACCTCCCTTTTAATATTACTGATGTTATTAGCCTTGATCTGTCCATTCACCTTCCCTCTTTTGAGCGTCCTCCCATGCCACTCTGCTGCCATTGTCGAGGCTGCAGTAAACAGTTTCTCAGGTTTCAACTTATCAATACCCTTAAGGATTGTGACTATCTCAATACGATCCTCTCTGTCTTGTCTAGTGTAAACAAACTCAGCTTCTGCACTCTGTCCTTGTAGCTCAAGTGTCTGATGCCAAGTATCAGGTGGGTAAGCTTTGCTGCATCTTTTCCAGTGCCATGATGTCCCTTCTGTGTTATGGTGACCACAACTGTACACAGTGCTCCAGATGGTATTGAGCCAATGCTCTGTATAGACTCAGTATCACACCCTGTGATGTTCTATTCCATATCTATATAACTCAAGATCCCATTTGCCTTACTTATCAATGCTGTATATTAAGCACATGATTTCAAACAGCACCCCAAATCCTTTTTCTATGTTGTATCCTGCAGACTGACACCACTTAGAATACATTACTTTGCACTTGTCAACAATGAGTTTTATTTGCCATTTCTCAGATCAATTTTTAAATCTATCTAAATCCCTCTGCAGCTGTTCAGCCTGCTCCCAATATTAGTGCCATCGTCAATGTTTGACAGTTTTTCCTCTATCCCCATTTCCAAGTCACTGATAGATAATGTGAAAAACAAAGGTCCCAACTCTGATCTTGACCACCCCCCACCCCCCTGCGCCCCCCCTGCCCCCACTCTGACACAGCTCTATGCATAGCCACCCTCTGGCCCTGAAATTCCAAAGGCCATTTATGCCAGTGCTGTACCCCTCAGCTGGGACTTGTAGCCTCCGATGTCATTCAGTGCTGACCCCAACATACTGTGTGAGGGCAGATCATTTGGTGGTTCAGTCACACAAATCACGTGTAACACAGGAGCATTGTACTTGGGGAACTAGGAAATTAGCAGTGCATCCTTTTAAACAGCCAAGAATGGCTGAAGTTTGCAGCAGTAGCAGCAAGTGAGTAGTAAACTGGTGATCAGACTGAGATAACTGTCCAGTAAATGTCATAGAGGGCTCATCTGTGATCTTGTGCTACTTTGAGAGCATTGTCTTCAAGTGGAGTACTAGGCAGAGGCACCCAAAGAAGTCAGCAGGATGGTACAAAGTGGCATAGAAGAAAGTTAATTATTTAAGTGGGACAAGGCAGAACCAGGGAACTGTAGGCTTATTATTTTTCTCTCCACTGATGCTGCCTGACCTGCTGAGTGTTTCCAGCATTATCTGTTTTTATTTGTAGGCCTATTAGTTTGACTTCAGTTACAGGTAAGATGCTTGAGGGGATCATAAGAAATGCTCTAGATTATCATCTAGACAGAGACAAAGGCCGCGATTTCCTCGATCGATGCGGCTTAAGAGCGGGTCAGGTGGCTTCCGGGTTCCAGTCCCGCCCCCAACTACATCTGGCCCACAGACATGATTTTACGTCAATTGGCCTTGTTAAGCCCGCCCTGTGGGCTTGCCGGCTAATTAAGACGAAGCCGGTCAGATGACGTCATTTGATGACATGTCATCTGCCGGTTTTCTTAAAGTGACCACGCACAATTTTTTTTTGACTGCTGATTTCTCAGTGTTTGACAGCATTGAGGTGCTGCAAACACTGACAATCACTGCACCCAGGCTCTCCAGTGACTCCCTCCTTAGGCTAGAACAGATGGTAGCTACAGATGAGGTTACAGAAGCGATCTGTCACTGGTGAGAGAGGTTCTCCCAATGAGGTGGGACTACACATACAATTGAAAACGTGTTATCTACAGAAAAGTCTAAATGCATTAAAAATGAATTTCCCAACATTTTCTTACCTCTGAAACTCACCAGTGCACCATTGGATCCTTCACACCACTTCTGCAGCTGTTAGCAATGCAGAAACATTACAGCAGACTCACAACATGCCACACTTACCTGGCGTGGTGTCCGGACGTCGGGAAGCCCGAAGTAGAAGTGTCAAAATTACAAAAGAGCCTGTTAACTGCCTGTTAACTAACTATAATCCTCTTCCCTTGCGCAAATCGGGGACCCGACACTTGGGAAGATTGATTGGGGGCGGGTTGACAGCGGGTTTCCTGCCCGCTGTCAATCTTTGCGATTTTGCAGGATGTCCCGCCTCCAAACCCGCCCCCTGAGCACCGGCAAAATTCCGGCCAAAGTCTTAATTCAGACTCGCTGAATTCGAATTATCCAATAATTCAAATTGAAATTGTGTAAAAATTGCCTCCTGTGCTGTTTTATTAAAATTGCTTAATTCAGACTACTGGATAATTCAATTTTTTTCCAAACAAAAATGACTTTAAATTAATAGAAGTAGACTATATGATACTCTAATTAATTCCCGGTAGATTAAAATCCCCCATGACAATTATATTCATGCTCAAACATATCTGCCTAATCTGTTCCCATAATTCAGCATCTGTAGCCTCATTCTGACTTTGTGACATGTAATCGATATTAACAACTAGCTTCTTCCCCTTGTTATTCCTTGCCTCACTCCATAATTCCTCTACCATTTCCATACTGAATTCCGGTTTAATTATAAAAACAGAAAATGCTGGAAATACTCAGCAGGTCAGGCAGCATCTGTGGAGAGAGAAACAGATTTAACGTTTCAGGTCGATGACCCTTCGTCAGAACTGGAAAAAGTTAGAGATGTAACAGATTTTTAAGCAAGTGTAGGGGCAGGGAAAGGGAGGAGGGGAGGAAAGAACAAAAGAGAAGGTCAGTGATAGGATGGAAGGCAGGAGAGATTAAAAGACAAAAGGGATGATGGTGCAAGGCAAAAGGAGATGGTAATGGGACAAGATAAGAAACAAAAGATGACTCTAGATGAGGTGTAAATGGCACTGGCAGAATCATCAGCAGCTGCCATGTGAGAGGAGAAAAAAGGAAAAAAAGAAAAATAGGGGCCGAGGTTATAGTCTGAAATGGTTGAACTCGATGTTGAGTCCAGAAGGCTGTAAAGTGCCTAATCGAAAGATGAGGTGCTGTTCCTCGAGCTTACGTTGAGCTTCGTTGGAACAGTGTAAGAGGCCGAAGACGGAGAGATCAGAGTGGGAGTGGAGCGGAGAATCCGGTTTAATTATTTCTCTTACCATCACATCTTCTTTCACATAAAAAGCAGCACCCTCTCATGTCTTATTCTTTCTATCCTTATGAATCAATCTATATGCTATGAGATGCACTCCACTCTGCAGCTTTACTTAGCATCCCTAATGTAGTCCTCCCCTGCATTCATTCCCCTCCATTGTTAGACTACTCTCAATGAGCCTGATCCGCAGGCTGAGAAGGAAGAGCGAGGAAGAATGACTTGATAATCTAGGGCTCTTCAGCTTTGAAAAGTGATGTGTTCGAAAGCATCTTATAGAGGCATATACGATACTCCATAGAATAGAGAAGTAAACCCAGCACAATGTTTTCAGATATTCAAGACCGCAGGGCAGTACAAGTTCATGGTTTGAAAAGCAAATTTGAAACCGGTTAAGAAGTATTTCTTTACATAGGAAGAATGTGTGCTCAATTAAATCTTGCTGATGAGTTCTCAAACTCAGTCAACCTGTAGTGGGGAGATGACTAAAAAGGGGTTAGGGTCCTCCAAAGGAGTGGGGAGGGGAGGAATTAGAGGGACAGTGTGTTCTGATCTGTGCTTCCTAGTATCCACTTCAAGACAGCAGTGGCGGGGACCTGTAGCAGATTGCTAACTCACCCTTCCCTATCAAATATAGGTCGTTTAGAGAATTGGGGAGGGGTCAAAGAGAAATTTAATATGCCATAAAATTTTTGAAAAAATGATAGAAAAACTGGGCATTTGTTACATGTGGAAGCCACGTGGACCCACTAAAAAATGAAGCCACTATATTGCTTGTTAAGATGATATCCCACTCCATATGGTTCAATATGGTATTAAAATTCCTGTCTCTGGAACTGAATCATGATTTTCTGTAAGTTTCTCGAATTATGATTTTAATATTGTGACTTTTGAAGTTGTTGGTTTCTTCACTGTCCCAAAACATTATTTCCCTAGCTGTAGCTCATTTTCAAAATGCTATGGTTCTCTGCAGAACTGACAAATTACATTATAAAATTGAAGGAACGCAGAGTTAAAAGATAGATTAACTGGTGCATTACTATGTTCTGGTGACAGAGTTACACAGTCCGATCCCAATTTGTTGCTGAGCTCTTGTTCTATACAAGATTGTTTCGACTAGTGCTGTCACAGCAAGCCAAGCCATTAAAGTGTGTATTTCGTCCCTGATTCATCAGCTAGAGCTCATTCAAACCATTTCCTAATAAACTTCGGCATCCTGCATTCATAATGCAAACCTCAGTTCCACGTATCCACTTATTCATGTCAGAAGTCTATTGGGCGTTTGATCACCAACATGGTCAGCAAGTGCGGCCATAGATAAGATTATAATGTTGTTAAAATTGCTAATTGTTTATGGCCTTCCCACAGCAAATTTCATGTAATGTACAAAGGTTAATAGAGGGGAGTGCTTTACATAGAAACAAAGGTTATGTAAAAGGGGATAACTAATGCTCAGGAAAGTGCTGCATGGAGGATAACGAATAGTCAAGAGTCTGTAAGAACAGGATAGACCTGGAGGCAGCTTTGATCAGTACAGAGGTTTAAAACAGCAAAATGGTGTTTTTCATAAGTGGCCTAAGTCTCATGAACCGAAACCTCCAGCATTATTGGCCCAACATTTGCGATTGGAGGCTTCCCGCGGGCGGATGCTTCCGACCTGTAAAATATCTACGTATTTAACTGGTGGCTCAGGAGGAACGGAGGCTTGCGATCCTGGGCCTCTCCGGGTACGCGCAGGCAGAGGCCCACGTATCCCAGGGGACACATGCGGTTCGCAAGCGCCCCTGGGATCACGTGGGCCGGCCCAACCAATAAAATAACTCCCATAAGTATGAATGGGGATCACTTAAAAAATACACAAACACATGAAATAAAAAAATTTTAAATTACATATTTAAAATTAATTAAAATGCCATTTAATTAAATATTTTAAACAAAAATGTAATTTTATGTTTTAACGGGACTAAAAAAAACTTAGCTTATTGGACAGGGTATTTAATGTATGAATGAGTTCTAACATTTTATTTTTCTATTTTTTAAAACTCTTATGTTGGTAAAAGCAGACCTTACGCCGCCTTTTACCAGCCGTAAGAATTTCACGGGCATTCAGCGGGCGGAAGTTGGGCAAATAACGCAACTCTCCACCCGCAGAGGCCCTTCTCCTGAGGATGCGGAGGATCTGTCAAGAAGATTCTCGACAGATCGCAAGTGCCGGGTTTCCACGCATGCGCTCCGCATGCCTAAACCCAGAACTTATGCGGCCCCTACGGGTGCATACACACCTTGTACGCACCCGTAGGGATCGCAGAATACGGCCCATTGTGTGCCATGATTAGGATAGCATGTCGAGGTTTAACAATTCTTCGGCAGCACCTCCCAAACCCACGACGTCTACCACCTAGAAGGCCAAGGGCAGCAGGCGCATGGGACACCACCACCACCAAGTTCCCCTCGAAGTAACACACCATCCTGACTTGGAAATATATCGCTGTTCCTTCTTAGTTGCTGGGTCAAAATCCTACCAAACAGCACTGTGTGAGTACCTTCACCTCTCGGACTGCAGCGGTTCAAGAAGGCGGCTCACCACCACCTTCTCAACGGCATTAAAGGATGGGCAATAAATGCTGTCCTTGCCAGCGACGCCCACATCCCAGGAATGAATATAAAAAACAATTAGCCCAATTGCAATATTGACCACTGAAGATTATGCGGGATACTCACCAGGTTCTCTTGGCTAGTTCTTATTTTTCAGACCTTCTGAATAATGCCTGTGGCTTTGCAGTTCTCAATGAATTTATGTTTCATTTTAATATCAAATGTCTAATTTATTTAGCCTTTCTTTGTTTTTGGTGCACAACATAATATGGGAGTAGAAACTTGCCCACAGCGGTTATTGATTTTTGCTACGAGTCCAAAACACCCCATGGAGTCAAGCAGAGGAAGCCAGATTCTTGAATTTCTTTCACTGGTGCAATACATGATTACAATATGTAATAGGCAGAAAAAAACCAGCAGTCCTCTCTGTCAGAATGAACCCGTGAGCATCCATTGAGCCACTGATAACAGAACGGGTTTCACAGTGAAGGAGGAAAGCTTCATGCTTAGATCTGCAACTCTGTAAAGTCTTGTTTGATAGAGGGAAAAATGTTCCGCCATCATTGCATTTTATTTCCTTCAGTTTTCTTTCTACCTGTCCTGAAAGCTTAAATCATGCTCTATGGGTGCCCCCAACCCTCCTGTACCTTGCCACCTGGCCATTCTTCACCTGTGACCTGAGATATTGTTAGCTATATTAATCAATCTGGGTTGTGTCCTCACACAACACGCTCATAGGGGTCACTGGATAACAATAAGAAATGGGAAACTTTGCTGATTATTTTTTTGCCAAGCCCTCGTCTGGGGCACTGAAGCTAATTGTTGCACCCCACCCGCCCCAGTTGAGATCAGTGAACATGAACCTTCCTGGTCTGTATTACTCAATGTCCCACCAGGCCAGGGTTTCCCTCTTGTATTGAATGTTATATCAGAGCGAATGTTCCAGAGAGCCTGAAATAAAAAGTAGCCCGTGCATTACCACACAAATTTGAGTGTTTATCAAGCATAATAATTGATGGTTGTGGAATCTTACTGTGTGCATATTCACTGCTACTTTTGCCTACAAAACAACAGTGACTAGAATTCAAAAGTAGTTTATTGGCTATGATGCATTTTGGGACACCTCGAGGATGTGAGAGGTGCTGCATTAATGCAAGGTCTTTCTTTTTGTTTCCACAACTGTGGGCGAGTTAAAGGGAGCAGCATGAGTGGGTGTAGTATGCTCAGACCCGACCTTTGGAAGGACTGTTTGTGATTGCTTCAAGGTGAGCTGACCAATTCCTGACAATGAAATTCCCTCCTGCTCCCAGCACAGAGCTACAGCTGAGTGAGGCGAATACTTTGAACGAAAAGTGCTCAGTTCTGAGTGTAATAGAGCCACCTGGTAGACTACTGATGTATAGAATAATAAAGCCATATGCAGTACAGTTCTTACCGGAAGCCATGTTGTGCTGTTGTATATATATGCTGTGTCTCAAGATATCACAGAATTGGCGATGAGGATGTGATTGCGGATTCCCTAGCTGAAATTTTTGTTAGAGGATAATCCTGCCAACCGACGTTAGAGGTTCTTTGTTTTGCAGAAAAACTTAAAAATCCGAGGTAAATTTTGAGCACACGTGGCTGAACTGTCAACGTTGCCAGAGTCCAGATGGCTGTGCCTATGGGAATAATAGGGCACTTGGGTGAGTTCCATCGCAACCGAGAGACATTCGGAGCGTGTGTGGAGCGGCTAGAAATGTTTTTCACCGTGAACAGTATTGTCAAAGTCCCCGATGATGTAAACCGTAACCGGGCAGTTTTAGAAATGAAACGGGCTATTTTTTGACTGAAGCAGGCCCCGAGGTGTATAAAACCCTGAAAAATGTGCTTGTTCCCACCAAGCCGAAGGACACACCACTGAAGGAGATCCTAACCAAGTTAGAACAGCACTACAGTCCTGAGCCCCTGGAAATTGCTGAAAGTTATCGTTTTGGAACATGTGATCAATTAAATGACGAGGGTATCAGTGAGTACATTGTAGCTTTAAAAAAGCTATCCATTCACTGTCATTTCGGAAACTTTCAGGACCGAGCTTTGTGTGACCGCTTTGTTTGTGGGTTGAAAAATGAACGTATCAGAAGTAAATTGTTGGCAACCCCTAACTTGACTTTTGACTTAGCTTGTCAGACAGCTATGTCGATGGATATGGCCGACCAATACTCCTGAGAATTCCGTGCCATTTCCAGTCGTCAGACAACCGAGGTGAATCGGCTGCAGGCTGAAAGTAAAAGACAGTTGGGCCCCGAGGCCTCAGCAACTGGCCAAGGTAACAGTGCATTGGAGTCGTGCTATCAGTGCCTGCGACAACACATCGCTCAAAGCTGTCCATATGTGAAAGCAGAGTGTTTCTACTGCAAGAAAACTGGGCATCTTGCGAAGGCGTGCTGACAGAAGAGTAAACCGACTGGCAATGCTAGAAGTAGAAATCGCCAGACACTACATACCGTTGAAGAGAAGCAGCAGGACGAGGAGTTTCTGGAGATTCTCGTCATCAGGAGCACGAAGTATCTAACAGCGATTCATGAGGTATCATCATCCAAGTAGAAGTCGCAGGAACCAGGATACCCATGGAAATCGACACTGGTGCACCCATGAGCGTACCTCCAGAATCACTATATCGTGACAAGTTGCGTGATTATTGACTAGAGAAATTGAAGGTAGCGCTGCGAGGCTACTCGGGAGAACAAATCCCTGTAGTAGGAAGTGTCACCATGCCAGTGAAATACAAGGTTCAGTGTCAGAGCTTGCCTCTCATAGTAATGGCAGGAGACAAGCCTGCCTTGATAGGTAGAAATTGGTTGGGATCACTGAAGTTGGATTGGAATGAGATTTTTTGTGTAGAAGCAAAATTTGCATCGAAAGATGATGTCACCAAGCAGCATCCAAAGGTGTTCAGCGAAATGGGCAGTCCGATCCAAGACTTCAAGGCAAGTGTCAGAGTGCAGAAGGACAGAAGACCAGTTTACTGCAAGCCACGTCCTGTACCATACGCACTCAATGTGAAAGTTGAGCAAGAACTCAGAAGACTAGAAACTGAGAACATTGGCCTAAAAATTCGGTGGCTTTGTGCCTCCCGCTAACGGGGTGCAAAGCAACTAGCGCCTGGGCGTGGCACCACCAACGCCTCCCGTGAAATTCGGCGGGAGGTTAGTGGCGGCGGTAACCGTTAGCGCCCAGCAGCGCTGCGCCACCGGCGATAACGTCCCGCTCACGCCCCGGCCGTGATCTTCGGTAGCGCCCCCTGACTTACTGCCGAACGCTATGTCCGACGGGGTCAGGGGGGCCTACCTGCAGCCGGGGCGGCGCAAATTAAAGGGGAGGTGCTGGGCGGCCATTTTTGTTGCTGGCCGCCTGCCAGCACCTGCCCCCTCTGACGTCCCCTGTCTCCTCTGCAGCCCCCCCCGTGGAGTGCCGGCTGCTCTCTGTGAGCCCAGCACTTCTCTTGAGTGCTGGGCTCTTTTGCCAGCACTCCGATTCCTGGTTGTCCAACTGGGCCCCGGGTCGCGCTGTGCTAGGCCCCTCCCCTTTAAGAAGGGGTGGAAGGCCTGCAGTACCACGGCGCGACGTGCCGCAGAGCATGGCACTGCGGTATGTAGTGCCACGATATTCACTCGCAGCATCCCAAGAGGGAGGCGTGGTGCTTCCTGTAGCATCCCGCCTCCCTCTTGGGGTGCCACCGGTGAATTTCGGCCGTGACGGCGCTAATTTTTTCGGGGCGCTAAAAGCAGTGCCCCAGCGAAGTTAGCACCCCAAAGGGGGGCACGACTCAATTTTTCCCCCATTATCTCTAAGGTAGATCTGAGTAATTGGGCTACAGCCATTGTTGTTGTACCTAAGTCAGATGGTAAGGTAAGATTGTGTGGTGATTATAAGGTAACCGTAAACCAGGTTCTAGAGTGTAATCTACCCAATATGTTGCCAACTGTGGAAGATTTGTTCACAACGCTGACAGGTGGCCAGATCTTTTCAAAGTTAGATCTAACAAACGCCTACCTACAACTTGAATTAGATGAAGAGTCCAAGTCATGCTTGACTATAAATACTCACCGAGGCCTATATCAGTTCAATAGGCTATCATTTGGAGTGTCTTCTGCCCCCGACATATTCCAGCGGGTGATGAACCAAATTTTGCAAAGGATTGAAGGGGTAGTGTGTTATTTGGATGACATACTCATTTTAGCACCAAACAGGCAAATCCATGATGAGGTGTTGAATGAAGTGCTCAAACGGCTAGAGAAGCACGGAGTACGAGTGACAGCTCACAAGTGTGAGTTGTTTCAAAACTCAGTGGAGTACTTGGGGTACAGAGTAGACAAAGATTGTTTACATCCAACCAAGGGAAAGCTGGATGCAATCAGAAATGCACCCACTCCCATGAATGTCTCTGAACTTCGATCATTTTTGGGTCTTTTGAATTATTATGGAAAGTTCCTCCCAAACTTGGCTACATTGTTACATCCACTGAATGAGCTGTTGAGAAAACAGGTCCCTTGGAAGTGGTCAAAAGATTGTGACACAGCATTCAGAGAGTGTAAAAGTCAGTTAGTAGAGAGAACCATGTTAGTTCACTATGATGTATCTAAGGAGATCAAGCTAGCATGTGACGCCTCTCTGTATGGAGTTGGGGCAGTGATCTCTCATGTACTAGATAGTGGGGAGGAGAGACCAATTGCTTTTGCTTCACGCACTCTCAGTGCCAGTGAACGGAATTATGCGCAGATCTAAAGGGAAGCTTTGTCATTGATTTTTGGGGTCAAGAAGTTTCACAAATACTTGTTTGGTCATAAGTTTACCATAGTTACTGACCAGAAGCCCGTCAGCAATCCTACATCCAAAGTCCCCTGTTCCAATCTTAGCTGCAGCCCGAATGCAGAGATGGGCTTTGATTTTGTCAGTGTATACGTATGACATTGAGTACAGACGATCAGCTGATCACAGTAATGCTGATGCTGTGTCCAGGTTGCCATCCCCATCACAAGTTACACCCAATAGGGAAGAAGTGTTCTGTTTCTCATACATTGATGAGCTGCCAGTCACAGCTGAAGAGACTGGTAGGGCAACCAAACGTGACCCAATTATGTTAAAGGTGTATGATTACATAGCAAATGGATGGACAAACCAGGTATCCGAGGAAGATATCCATCCATACTTCGTTCGTAGAAATGAATTGTCAGTGGATAAAGAATGTGTCATGTGGGGGGAGTAAGAGTGGTTATCCCAAATAGGTTCAGTTCTAAATTGTTAGGAGATCTTCATGACCAACACCTGGGAATGTGCTTTGCACACAGTTACTTATGGTGGCCAGGTTTAGATAAAGAGATAGAGTACATAGTCAGTCAGTGTACAACATGTCAATCGGTGAGCAAGAAACCACCATCAGTACCATTACAGCCATGGAAATGGCCTCTCAGAGTGTGGCAAAGGTTACATGTAGATTTTGCTGAGCTAGAAGGACAGCAATTGCTCATAGTGATAGATAGTCACTCGAAGTGGGTAGAGGTGTTTCCGATGCGGATAATAACAACAAGCAAAGCACTAGACAATTTGCGAAGATTGTTTTCTTCATATGGCCTCCCAGAAGAAATTGTGTCTGATAATGGGCCGCAATTTGTTCAGAAGAGTTCACACAGTTCATGAGCAGAAACAGTGTGAAACATACCAAAGTTCCACCGTACCACCCTGCTTCAAATGGTGCAGCAAAGCGCACAGTACAAATTGTCAAACATGCCCTCATCAAGCAAATGTTGGATCCAAATCCAAAGAAACGTCAGTTGTCGTTGGACCACAAACTGGCAAATTTTCTGATTACCTATCGGAATACTCCTCATCCCACTACTGGTAGAAAACCAGCAGAGTTGTTTCTCAAACGACAGACACGAACCAGGTTCTCGTTGTTAAAGCCCAACTTGGCACAGTCTGTAGAAGAGAAACAATCAAGGCAGAAAGAGAGTCATGATAAAGGTAGAGTTAGAGAGAGAAGTGTGAAGTTGAACCAGAAGGTTAGAGTGAAGAACCATCACCATAAATGGTTAAAGTTGTTACCAGGAAGAGTAGTGAAGATATGTGGCCCTCGCACATATTTGGTCAAGATGTTTGATCATGGAAAGGTTAGGTTTGTTCACATTGATCATATCTTACCTACAGGAGTGGAAGGAGTTGAAAGCTGGGATGATTCGATTTATTCTGATGAGTCAGATAGCCTTGTTACAAGTAGAGTACCAGTAGCAAATCCTACATCAGACATACCAGAAACAAGTCCAAGACAAAGTCAGAATTTAAGTCTGAGCCCGAGTCAGGCAGACAAACAGTCTGAAAGTGTAAGGGGGCTAAATTCGGTTGATTTACGCCTCCCGTTAGCGCCCTAAGAGCTAACAGGGTGCAAATCAACTAGCGCCTGGGCGCGGCGCCGCTAACACCTCCCGCAAAATTCAGCGGGAGGTTAGCAACGGCGCTAACCGTTAGCACTGCGCGGTGCTGCGCCGCTGGCGATGACGTCATCGCCATGCGCAGCGCCCTGCTCGCGCCCCGGCTGTAACATTGGGTGGCGTCCCCCGACTTACCTGCCGGACGCTATGTCCGCTGGGGTCAGGGGGCCCTACCTGCAGCCGTGCGGCGCTAGTGAAAGGGGAGGTGGCGGGCGGCCATTTTTGTTGCTGGCTGCCTGCCAGCACCTGCCCCCGTTGCTGTCCCCTGCCCCCGTGAAGTCCCCCAGCGGAGTGTCAGCTGCTCTCTGTGAGCCCGGCACTCCTATTGAGCTGGGCACCGGGACGTGCTGCGTGAGACCCCTTCCCTTTAATAAGGGGAGGAAGGCCTGCAGTACCACGGCGCGACGTGCCGCAGCGCCACATCGCGCCACGATATTGGGTCGCAGCGCCCCAAGAGGGTCTCGTGGCACTTCCAGTAGTGCCCCTCCTCCCTCTCGGGGTGTTACCTGGGAAAATCAGCTGCGGGGGTGCTAACTTTTTCGGGGCGCTAAGGTATTACCCAATTTTTACCCCTAAAGAGTCCAAATGTAGGTCAAGGTCAACCATTGGAGAAAAATTCTCCGCAGGCTCAGCCTAGAATGAGTCAAAGTCCTACAACAAGATCTGAGAGTTCTGTTCAAGAAAGAAGGTATCCTCTTTGAAATAGAAAACCAGAGGTTAAGTTTAATCTGTAAATATGGAGAATAGTTTTAGAATTTGGAAACATAAAATGGGTTCTATTTGAGAAATGTATACCAAAAAACATAAAATGGGTTCTATTTGAGAAATGTATACCAAAAGTTGTGTATACCATGCAAGTCATGTACAATGATTATTTGCTATGATTAACTTCTTCAATAAGGGGGGAGAAGTGTAATAGTGCCACCTGGTGGACTACTGATATATATAATAATAAAGCCATATGCAGTACAGTTCTTACCGGAAGCCATGTTGTGCTGTTGTGTGTACATATATGCTGTGTCTCAAGATATCACACTGAGGAACACATAAAAATGACAGTAAGACAGACAATGCTGCTGGCTCTGATATAATGTGCACATGTGCAGGCTTGAGACTCGGGCAGCTTCAGTTGTGAAGCCTCATATGACATAGCCTGCAAACACCTGGGCCCACATTTAAAGAATGGCCACTTCGGTGAAATACCAGAGGGCTGTCAACACCTGAGGAGTTATCCCCCAGCACAATTCTGCGGCCTGGTATTTCCATTGGTTTTCTCCTGATCTTGAACCATAACTTAGGCAAAAACCCCAGAGAAATGGTACAATGGCCGTTTATGCCATTGCTCTGGGGCATCTGCCAGTCTTCTACTGACATTACAAGAGAACCCCAGCAGGAATTCTACCCATGTGCAAAGAAAAGGGGAGGAAAGTGGAAAAGGAAATATTCCAGTACTATACTCATAACAGATTTATATTGGAAATATTAGGAAATATTGGAAATACTATATACATAATGAATTAGCACTATATACATAACAGATTCATAAAGGAAATATCACAGCACTATATACATAACAAATTCATTAAGGGAATATTACAGTATGATTCATAAAGGAAATACCACACCACTATATACATAACAGATTCATAAATGCCATTTTTTCCCCTGAATGGAAAAAATCCATTTTGTGAATGTGTTCTGCATAAATGATGCGTATTTCTTGCTTAAATAAATGATTTCAGTTTCCTCAGGCAGGCAGCGGTTCCTATTGCCATTTGCCCTAATTGATCCAATCGATGTGCAAAAGCATATCTAAAATTCATTCGTTTCTCATTACAGGGTACACACTATAATGATGCAGGAAATAGATGATTGTTCTGAGTGCTGCTCCCATTTTGAATTTTTGTATTGAGCCATCTCATCTGGCAGTGATTTTCCAGTGTCTTTCCAATCATTCTACTGTACATTTACTCAGATACGGCAAGTCTTCTCCATTCGTCATGAATCCTTCAACTGGCGCGCAGCTGTTCTCAAATGTGGCTCAAAATACCCCAAACCTCCCTGATTATTTTTTAAAATTTGCACATTTCTTGCTGTTTTTCTGTTTTGATATGCAACTTTGTTCTGTAACTTTCGAATTTAATTTTACCCACTAATATAAAAAAAAATCAAGGGCAATTTGCTGTACAAAATAATTAGACAGAAATGTATTTTTGTAAATGAAAATTTATTTGCTAAATTTGACAGCTATGATTTTAACTGATTCAAATGCCCATATATTTTCAATTAGAATTCCAATTTAAAAATAAAATTCCAGTTAATAGACACCTAGTTGAATCAGGATTTTCTTCATCTCAGCTGATGCATTGCCCTAAATATTATGAAGGAGTGATCTCCCTGCACTTCCTGTAATTGTCTATTGCTCCTTTGTTTAATGCTTTAAAACTTTATTTGGCGATTGCCTGGGAGCAGATGCTTTTAAGGATCACTTTAAATTCTGTTTGCTGCCTTATAGGCACAATCTCGGGCTGCAGCAATTTACTTTTATTATCTCACATAACTGTCGTGACTTTTCCAATTGAAAGCATGGTGGAAAATGTTTGCAATAAGAAGCAAGACAGTAGAAATAAACATCCATTTTGTTTTTTATATTGTGAAAGCTTTTATAAGATCATACGATAATTACAGCTGAAGAAGGCTATTTGGCCCATCTTAATTTATCCATCCAAACAGACCCTCTCGTCCCCCATTGTAGTCTCCAATTGTTTCTTAAATGATTCTGGGGTTTTAGCCCTCACTGCTCTATTTAGAAGTTTATTGCACATGTTGAGCACCCTTTTTGTGAAGGTATTATTGCTATCAGTCCTAAAATAACCTTTTATTAGTTTGAATCTGTGCCCCCTAGCTCTACTCCCACAGTTTAATTTAAAGTAATATTCTGGGTTAACTTTGCCTATACCCTTAACTATCTTGTATACCTCTGTAAGATCACCTCTCACATAACTCCTCTTTAGACTGGAGAGACCTGCAATCTTTTCCCATAACTCAGACCTTTGACACTAGGATCAGTGTCATGGCTCTTTGTCCTGTCTCCACTGCTTGAATGTCTCTTGGCAACCAGAACTGGATGCAATATTCAAGGTGAGATCTGACCAAATGATTATAAAGTTTGGTCATTACTCCCTCTGTTAGGTTGACTGAAGTCTCCCGTTAAAATAGCTTTCTTGTTCTCACACATCCTACCTATCGTTTCATAGAGCAATTTGTCCTCTTCTGTTGACCTGGTGTTTTGTACCGTACTCTTAGTATCAGCTTGGATTAGAGATGCCTGAAACAAAATAGATTATTTTGTAGTTTTCTACTTCTCACAAGATCAACTTCTCTGGATCAACTTCTTATTCTTTCAAGGTATCAGCCATGGCTCAGTGGTAGCACACTTGCCTCTAAGTCAGAAGGTCGTGGGTTCAAGCTCCATTCCAGAGACTTGAGTATATAATCCAGGCTGACACTTTGGTGCAGTACTGAGAGAATGTTGCACTGTCAGAGGTGCTATCTTTTGGATGCCCTCTCAGGTGTACGTAAAAGATCTTAAGGCATTATTCAAAGAAGAGCAGAGGAGTTCTCTCTGTGATCAGCATTTATCCCTCAACCAATATCACGAAAACAGATTATCTGGTCATTTATTTAATTTTTGTTTGTGGTACCTTGCTGTGTGCAAAATTGGCTGCTTTGTTTCCTTATATAATAACAGTGATTACACTTAAAAAGTACTTAATTGACTGTAAAGTGCTTTGGGACATCCTGAGGTTGTGAAAGGCGCTATATTAATGCAAATTCTTTTTTTCTTTACCTCCCAACAGGTGTCCCTGACGTATCGGGCTACACTATCTCCTTTCCCATTCACTCTGTCTTTTCTAAACACTCTAAACCTCTGTGATGTTTAGGGGGCGATTTTGCCAATGGGTGTGCTTTGGAGGCGGGTCTGCTGCTTGTCGGGTTTTAGTCCCGCCTCCATTGACTTCTGGCCAACCCATGCTACTTTCCCTTGATTGACCTTGTTAAGCCCACCCAACGGGTTTAGCAGGCCAATTAAGGGGAAGCTGGTTACAGAGAACGTCAGCGTATGACGTTTCATCTGTCAAGATGAATTGTCATCGTTTGACAGCTCTGTAAAGCTGTCAAACACTGATATTCTATGTTGTTTGATGAGTCCTTGTATTCAAGACTCATCAGACTTATCAAGTCACTGAATATATTTAAGAAGGAGATAGATAGATTTCTAGACACAAAAGGCATCAAGGGGTATGGGGAGAGAGCAGGAATATGGTATTGAGATAGAGGATCAGCCATGGTCATATTGAATGGCGGAGCAGGTTCGAAGGCCCGAATGGCCTACTCCTGCTCCTATTTTTCTATGTTTCTATGTTTCTAAATCTCTTTTGTGAGCAGAAATTAGATGGTTGTTGCATCGGAGAATGCAGCAGCCATCTGTCATCTCTGTGCTAACCACTATGCAACACGGTGGCATAGTGGTTAGCACTGGTGCCTCACAGCGCCAGAGACCCGGGTTCGAATCTGACCTCGGGTGACTGTCTGTGTGGAGTTTGCACATTCTCCCCGTGTCTGCGTGGGTTTCCTCCGGGTGCTCCGGTTTCCTCCCACAGTCCAAAAATGTGTGGGTTAGGTTGATTTGGCTATGATAAATTGACCCTTAGTGTTAGGGGGGATTAAATATGTGGGGTTATGGGGATAGGATGGGATATGATAGGGGGAATTAAATAAGTGGGGTTACGGGGGTAGGGTGGGATATGTGTACTGTGGGGATTAAAGCAGGGACAGAGTACTGGATTTGGATGATCAGCCATGATCGTATTGAATGGCGGAGCAGGCTCGACGGGCCGAATGGCCTACTCCTGCTCCTAGATTCTATGTTTCTATGTTTCTCTGCCGGTGAGATGCGAGACTCTTCGCATCCCCAACATTTGAAGCCTGTAGGAAAAAACAAAGGTAAGTAAAGATTTTCTATCACTTTTCACTCAGCTCACATACTTACCTCTCCACACTTGCACCCATCACTTACCTCCACAGCACACTTTTGGACCTCTCCGACCCCCGCAGACCCACTGCTCGCCTTGGTGACCCTGGCGGGGTTCCCCGACGTCAGGAAGCCTGCGCCTCTGTTGGAAAAATGGGGATAATCCTCTTAACTACCTGTTAACAGGCAGTTAAGTGGCTGGAATCCCCTTCCCGCTTCCAGGAGACAGGACCCGGTGCGGGTTGGCTACCCGCCTCCTGGGAAGATGGCACGGTGGCGGGTTGGGGGCGGGATGGGCACCCGCCCCCAGATTCTGCCATTTTCCAGGCAGTCCCGCCTCCATACCCGCCTCCCCAGGGCTGGCAAGATCGCGCCCTCAAATTCAGTTCTAGCCTTTGGAATGAGCTATGTTTCTGATATTCCTACTACATCATAGTCTCCAACTGCCACCACAGCCTCCAGTTCCTGCATCTTATTTCTAATGCTTCCAGTGTTCATATTTTTTTAAGTTATTATTTCCCTTTTTACCCCTATTTTCTTGACGTCACACAACATCTGAGGACATGAAGGCAGACAGGAAAGTAGATATTGGTCTTCACTGGCAGGGCAGTAATCCGACGGAGTGGATCAGCTGCCTGTGATAGAACCCGCCTGATTTTAATTCCATTGAATTCAGTGGAATGAAAGTCAGGCGGGTTCAATATTGGGCAGGCAAACCACTCAACCAGGTTACCGCCTGTCCTCCACCCCCTGCCCCCCAACCCCTTGGTGATGAAGACTATTATCTACCCCAGATAACATGCTCACTGACCTCTTTCAGTAATGCAGCTGCTAGGAGGTAGGTTAGGTGAGAGCGATATGGGGACAGATCTGTCTCTAATTTTACAGTTCAGGCGTGGAAGCACCTGACCTCTGCTCAACTTCTCTCTATAGAATGGAAGCTCAACAAACCACATCCCAGCACTCTGTAGTGCTGCATGTCGATGTTCCAATACATTCGTCACCAAACCATGGCACTTAAATCTCGACTCAAATATGTTTTCTGTTTATGGGTGAATGGTTTGCTTACCTAGCACAGTTGGAACAGTTTGCAAAAGAGCAATGCAGTTTATAACTGTGAAGTATGTATTTCTGGATGTGTTTTTTTAATAAATAAGGGGTAATGACTTTTAAGTGGTTAGCCCTGCAGCACACGTGGGCACCATGTACACTTAAACATCGGATGAGCAACCCAACCTCTCACCTTTGTCAATGATGATTGTTAATTTAACTCTCAAACATTTCATTTAATGGCTTTTTAACGGACGGCCATTTGTTTCAAGCCTTGTTTGATTGGGAGCTATATAAACTGGTCTGTCACTGTGATTATAAAAGTAGGATTTATTTTCAACAAATACATTTTTGCATTTTAAGTGTCCTTGGTGTGGAGTCCCAGGCTCAAGTGTATATTTGATAGGTGTAACGGTACAACACAAATGTAATACATTATCACTGAGGTAGAGAGATTCAGGAAAACAATGGAGCAGGCCACACTGACAGTTTTCTCTCAATTGCCAGACCTCAGTGATTACACAGAATTATTTCCTCTTCAATTTTTTGATTTTTTTTGTGCTGATCAAGGTGAGGCACGTGGGTGCTGCAGAACGGAGCTTTTTCACTTTTAGCCCTCAAATACTCCTAGGTCAAGTAAAGTAAAGGCTAGATGCAAAGTAAAGCTCCCTCGACTCTATCCTAACAATCATAGGGGGAAAAATTCAGTCGCGCCCCGTTTGGGGCGCAAATATCGTCCGGGCGCAAAAATTAGCACCAGGCGCTAATTATCGCCACTGACTGGAAACTTCACTTTTAACGCCCCTGGAGGTGATTGGAGCGCTAAATCAGGCGCTTCACACCTGTCTTAAGGCGCAAAGGCCGAGGAGCGAGGCGCTACCTTTCAGAGCGCTGGCGAAGCTCATGTGATGTCAGTCAGCAATGGAACACACACACAATGGACCGGGCCAGTTCTTAAAGGGGATGGTTAATCTTGCTTTCCATCCACATCCTGCTCATTGCAGCCTTGAATCTCGGCCTGGAGAGACCTGCACATCAAATCTGCTGGAAAGAACAATGGAGAGTACCAGGCAAAGAGCTCAGAGTGCAGCCCCCACAGACTCTTCTAAATCGATACAAGGAATGGCAGATCAAAATGAACCTGCAAAGTGCTGCTCAGTACCGGAATTCCTTCACACAACGTTGAATCTCTCCAGAAGTCTCTCTCTATCTCTCTCAGAATGCGTAGTTCAAAAATGTCAACAAGAATAAAAGGCAGGAAGCGGTCACCTTTAAATAGTGCTCCCCCTTTCCCTTCATGACTGCAGAACGCTCCCCTCAACCTGTCGTTGCTAGCGTCAGGCGGTAAGGCAGGGGGCGCCACTCAATTTCCGCTCCGGGGCGTTACCGGGGCGTTGCGCACTCGACTGACGTCACGATCTGCCGGCGCAGGAGATCGTGGCGGTAGTGTTTAGCGCCGCCGCAAAATGTCTAGTTAAGTTCGCGAGTGGTGCAAACATCGCTGCGCCCGGGCGCTAGCTGCTTTGCGCCCCATTAGCGCCCTCTTAAGGCGCTAACGGGAGGCGCAACCAACTGAATTTTTCCCCTATAGAATCATAGAAATTTACGGATCAGGAGGAGGCCATTCAGCCTAATGTGTCTGCCGGCCGAGAAAGAGCTATCGAGCCTAATCCCACTTTCCAGCTCTTGGTCCGTAGCCTTGTAGGTTACGGCACTTCAAGTGCAGATCCAAGTACTTTTTAAATAGGATGAGGGGCTCTGCCTCTACCACCCTTTCAGGCAGTGAGTTTCAGACCCACCACCCTCTGGGTGAAAACATTTCTCCTCAACTCCCCTCTAATCCTTCTACCAATTACTTTAAATCTATGCTCCCGGTTATTGACCTCTGCACTAAGGGAAGTAAGTCCTTCCTATCCACTCTATCTAGGCCCTTCATAATTTTATACACATCAATTAAATCTCCCCTCAGCCTCCTCTGTTCCAAAGAAAACAACCTCACCTTATCCAATCTTTCCTCATAGCTAAAATTTTCCAGTCCTGGCAAGATCTTCGTAAATCTCCTCTGCACCCTCTCTAGTGCAATCACATCCTTTCTGTAATGTGGTGAGCTGAACTATATGCAGTACTCTAGCTGTGACCTCACTAGTGTTTTATACAATTCTAGCATAACCTCCCCTCTCTTATATTCTATGCCTCGGCTAATAAAGGAAAGTATTCCATATGCCTTCATAACTACCTTATCTACCTGTCCTGCTACCTTCAGGGATCTGTGGACATGCATTCCAAGGTCCCTCTCTTCCTTTACACTTCTCAGTGTCCTACCATTTATTGTGTATTCTCTTGCCTTGTTAGCCCTCCCCAAATGCATTACCTCACACTTCTCCCGATTGAATTCCAATTCACAAAACCGGTGAAAGGCATCTAGTGGTAGCTAATAATTATTATACCTTTCTTTTCCACTGGACCTCCTTGAATATTATGGAAAGATTTCTGTAGTTTATTATTTATGGCAAAATTGTAAATGCATATATAAAGAAATTTAGAAGGCTATGCTGATAGGGTTAGATGAAGCGGGGCGGGAGGAAGCTCGTGGGGAGTATAAACACTGGCATGGACCAGTTGGGCTGAATGGCCTGTTTCTGTGCTGTACGTTCTATGTAAATTTGTTCTTTACTTTGAGGATTTTTTTATCTGCCTGTAGATACCGTCAGAATATTAAATAAAACTGGAGAGAAAGAGGAAGTGTGGGTGTTCCTTTAGTAAGTTGTACTTACTTTAAACTACAATATTACAGTGTGCATGGAACAGATCAGGCAGGATATATTCATCCTCTAGGGAACGGAACAGTTTTCGTGTACGGAATCCGTTACAGGAATTGGACTTGTGTGTTGATGAGGTTCATCAGGCTCAACCAGGTGGAAAGAAAGAGAGACAGAAAAGAGAGAACTTGCCTTTACATAATGCTGTTCATGTCCTCAGGACATTCCAAAGTGTTTTACAGACAATTTATTTTGAAATGGAGTCATTGTTACCACCTACCCAATTTGCACGCAGCAAGGCCCCACAAACAGCAAATAAACAAATTAATTAATTAATCTGTCTTGATGATGCTGGTTGAGGGATATATATTGGCAGGACACTGGGAGAACTCCCCTGCTAATTTTTAAATCGTGCTATGTGATCTTTTACACCCAGCAGAACAAGCATATGGGGCCTCAGTTTAACATCTCATCTGGAAAACAGTAGCCGTAAAATTCGGCTCCAAAGCGCCCGTTGTTTGGACGCGATGTGTGCCGATTCAGGTCCAAAATGGCATCCGCGGCGCATGCGCACATTTCTGGTGTGGGCCACGCCGGCCGCCATCTTGGGCAGGGCATTAGCGCGGGCGCAGGGAGTGTGCGCTGGAAGTATGCAGAGTACGTAGATGTGACGTCAATCAGCATGCAACACTGATTTGATGCCACGGCTGTCATTTTGGAGCTCAGTGCTCCAGCTAACACCCTCTCTTAAACACGCACACGTGTTCAGCAGCAGGAAGGACCACCCCCCCCCACCAGCGCTATTTAAAGGGATCATCAACTGCTTACAGGTTAGTTGCTGATTGATTTCTATTGGCTGTTGCTGCAGTTGTAGAAGTGTTTGGTGGTTTGTACAGTTCCTTAAAGTTGCTAAAGTCTACAGGGAATAGTGTGGCAGGTGCTGAAGGACTTTGTCCTGACTTCAAGGATTTTGCACAGGCCACTTGCCCCCAGACATGGGTGCATTAGTAGGCATTCCACTCGGCCTACAGCATGACAGGGAGAATGAGCAGAGGCGACACAGAGCAGGAAAAAGCTGCTGGCAGAGGAAGGAGGGGGAGAAGGGCTTTCAGCATATCCGCCCAGGGTGTTCAGGGAGCAATACTCCTACCTGTACCTCAGAACAGTGTGTCAGACATCTGCGCTTCACCAAGGACGTCCTCACTGAAATCTGCCACCTTCTGCAACCACAACTGCAACCTCAGTGCAGGGTGAGGACTGCTTTGCCAGTGGCTGTGAAGGTCACGATGGCCATGAACTTTTATGTGTCAGGCTCCTTCCAGGCCGGAGCTGGAGATATTTGAAACATCTCCCAGTTTGCCGTCCACTGTTGCATAAGAGTGGTAACTGAGGCTCTGTATTCCAAGAGAGCTGAATACATTTCCTTCTCTCTTGCCAGACAACAGCAGGCGGAGCGAGCACATGGCTTCACAAGGATTGCAGGCTTCCCCATGCTGCAAGGTGCCACTTTGCGGGCGCCGCATTTCAACTCTGAGATGTACCGCAACCAAAAGGGATTCCACTTCCTCAATTTCCAGCTGGTGTGTGACCATACTCAGCGAATCATGCAGGTCCTGGCAGCAGTCATGATGCCTTCATTCTGCGGCAGTCCGCTAACCCATCTGCATTTGAGCCACCACGACAAACCAGAGAGTGGCTACTGGGCAACAAGGGCGATCCGCTGACGACATGGCTCATGACTCCGGTGCGCAACCCACGCACACGTGGGCCGCATTCATACAACGAAAGCCATGCTGCCACATGAAACATCCTCGGGCACGCCATTGGCGTGCTGAAGCAACGCTTCCGCTGCCTGGACTGCTCTTGAGGAGTCCTTCAGTACTCGGCAGAGTTGGTGTTGAGATTCGTGGTGGTCTGCTGCATGCTGCCCAATCTCGCCGTCATGAGGGCACAGCCCTTGCCACCCCTATACAGCGACCAACTGAGGAGCAGGAGTCAGAAGAGGAGGAGGAAGAAGAAGGGAGGAGGCAACCCAGACAGCCCCTTTCTGGCCAGGCTGTCCACGACAGACTCATTCAGCGATACCAGTAACCGCAATCCCAATTTCCCATTCACCAACAGTTCCACACCTTGCCCTCCATCTGTCACTGACCATCATAACGTTTGCTTGGCCACAATGCAAAAATAAAAGCCAACACAAAATAAACATTCCAAACCAAATCTATAAATGAAATCATGCCATATTGCATACAATCATAAACTAATCACCCTTGTGCATTCCCTTAGTGCCTGTCTTCCATGTGCCTTTGCTTGTCCTAGTGCTCCTACGCAGTGCTACCCCAGTGGCTGCAGCATGGCTGGTGACTTTCAGTGGAGGGGACTACAGATGGCCTAGTAGGATGACCTCAAGCAGCTCTGGGCCTAGAAGGCCCGGTTTCGGACTGCACCATCTCAGCATGAGCAGCCGCAGTCTGGGCTGGCTGGCTGACAGGTAACAGCAAGGGCACTGGCGGAGTGGCAGGGGTGGGATGGTGGAATGCTGTCATCCTGAGAGAGGACAGCATGTTCGTGTTCCATGGAGCCACTGCCACTCCCCCGGAGCGGCGCCTCAGCAATCCTAGTAATCTGTTGGAGGACAGATTGCTGGACTGCTGTGACACCCTGCAAGCCCCTTTGATCACTGGTAAGCTCAGCCACTATGGCAGAAGTCTGAACTTCCACTGCAGCACCCAGACTTTGGGTGGCTTCTGCTTGTGCTGCAATGGAAGCTGAGACATCGCCATCAGACACTGCATCCTATTTGGGTCTGCAAGTGTGCTAATGGAGTTGGCCATCACTTCCATGCTGGAAAGGATGTGCTCCAAGCTCTGCACAAAGCCCTGTGTCAAGTTGGTGCCGGACTCCTCCACGCTCCTTGACATTGAACGCAGGCTTTCTGGCAGGCTTCCCAATGCATCAAGCATTTTATTGTGCATACCCATCACCCTTCTTCTGTAGCCTGCCCCATTGAAGTGCTCATCTGAGTCCTCTGCAGCAGAACTCGTGTGCGACCTTGCCCTCCGGGGAGCTGGCACCTGCGCTACCCTTGCCCCCTGCCCTGGCTGCACCCCACCATGTGCAGATCCCACGTTTAAGCTACCCTCTAAAGTATGAGGAGTGTCAGTATCTGAGCTGATGGCTGTGAGTGTGAAATCAAGTGACAGTGCTGTCTCATCAGCATCACTGCTTTATTCCTCTTCCAGTTCTTGCTCCTCCACCACTGCCTGACCAGGTTGCAATTCTTGGGTATCTGAAAGGAGAAAGGCAAAAGGGTAGGGTTGTGGTGAGGTGGGAAAGCAAGAGGTGCATGCTTACACCATCTGCAGCTTATAAATCAGAAGAGATTGCGGGATGAGGGGAAGTGGGATGTGAGAAGGAGGCTTAGGTTTGAAGATACCGTCATCTTCAATTGTTTCAGGCCCGTCGCTGGCCATGGGCTCAGCGATGGCCACTCCAATTATGTCTAGCAGTCTCTCCTCCGTGGGGGTTAGGTTATGCAGGCAGGCCTGTCCCTCTATGGATAGCCCCTGCTGTCTCCAGTTATCCGCCATCTTGTCCTGGAGGAGAGAGGGAAGTGTGCCAGTGGGTGTGGTACAATGTGTTTGGGTGATGTGCCTGTCATGGTTGAATAGCTGACAGTGTGTGCAAGCTGTGAGATGTGGGTGTGAGGCTTGCAGCAGTGCTAAGTGTGTGAGGGTGAGGTGAAGCTAGGTATGTTAGGTATGAGTCCTGTTTGACAGAGATTGTTGGTAGGTGAGTGATGGGAGTGTGGTGCATTGAGCAGTGTGTGGGGCTAGTGGTGCAGTTAGTGGGATATGGCATTTGAAGATTAATTCACTGACCTTTACCACTTGTGTGAGGTCATTGAACTTTTTGCGGAACAGCATCCAGGTCCCCGGGGTTTGATTTCTGGCATTGACCACTATGGCTACCTGCTCCCACTGCCTTTGCAGAGTTTGCCTGGAGGGCCTCCTGGTCCCCTGTGGATAGAGGACCTCTCTCCCCCTGTCCACCTACTTCACCAAGGCCTTCAGTGTAGCATTTGAGAACCTTGGTGCACGCTGTTTCTCCTGTTGAGCCATAATTCACTGTTCTTCCAGTTCAAACTCTCTTCCACAAACAGTTCCAGCACCTGCTCCAGCCAGAATGCACCTCTTCTTTAAGAGGTGCAGGCTGACTTTAATAGTGCAGGCTACCTTTAACTGGTGCTAGCCTCGCAAGTGAACTTGGGCCCCCTGCTGAGGTGCTCATCCACTGAACAGCATGTTTAGCGCTTCCGCAATGCTGCAATCATGTAAATTACCAGGCAGCACGAAGTTTGCGTGCTGCCTGCATCAGACTCAAAGGGCTGGATTTTGATACTGGGGCGGGTTGGGGTCGTGTCATCCGCATTTCGTGTTATCCACCCGACTGCAATTGGATGTGGGAGATTGATGCAATTTTCACCTAATTGGGCAATTGAGTTCCAGCATGTGGGAACCCATGAACCAATTAGTGGTTTCAGTCTGAAAGTCGCCTCTGATGATGTCATCATTGATGCTGCATTGACGGTCAGAGACTGCCTGGCCTTTGCTGTGAGAGGACCTGGATGCAAAATGAGCAGCAGCTCTATCTGGGAGAGAGAGAGAGAGATTTTGCTCCACCACTCCCAGATGCCAGCCAGCCACTCACTGATACTCAGCGCAGCCACTGATATTCAGCTATCCAAATGTGCTCCCGCCAGGTTTCACAATCGTGTTTCAGAACAGGCGTGCTTCACGTAGAACAAGGGTTAAAATCACAAAGGCCTTTCAAAATGGCATTATAGAGCCAATTCAGTGCTTGTTAAGGGCCTTAACAGCCTATCCCGCTTCTTACAGGCAGGACGGAGTCGGGACCAGCAGACACAATTTCATCAAAATTGCGTGGAGGCGGGATGGAGGCGGACTTGTGCCCGCCCGCCACTTTTCGCAATTTTAACCCCCCACACGCCTCCAAACCCGCCTCCATGGGTCAATGAAAATCCAGCCCAAAGGGTGCGAGCTAATCGCGATACCCATGCCTGTTTTTGAGGGCTGTCGAATTTAGCCACTGGTACCTCCAACTCCCTCAGTACTGCACTGAAGTGTCAGCCCAGTTTATTTTCTCACGTCTCTGGAGTGGGGGATGCATCCATGACCTTCTGGCTCATAGGTGAGAGTGCTACCACTGAGCTAAGCTGGCACATTTAGTCAAATTTAACTGCATTTTTCCATTTTTTTTTTTAGCACATTTCATTTTTGTGGGTGTAATGGGAAAATAGATTGTTTTTTCCTAGTCTACAGAGACCAATAAAGGCACTTTCAGAGGTGATTGAGCCCAAGGGTCTTTTGGGGGAAGTGCATGAGTTAACAAATAAACACAACTGCAGTGGATGACTTTTTGGCAAAAGGCTCAGAAAAAGTAGCAACTTCCAGGAGAATCAGCAGCGATATCATAACCAAGGGTAGTAATGTGATTTGGATTTGTGTCTGCCATTACGCACAGAGGGCATTTGGGAGAGGTGGTATGGAGAGACAGAGGAAAAAAATATCAAGGAGAGCCAATACAAGCTGTTCTGCTGCATTGCCTGGTAATTGACTGAACAGTGAGATTGGTAAAAGCCCTGAGTGCGGGTTGTCAGTCTCCGCTCCTCACTGGAGAAAAGCAGAGAAGGACCTTGAGAGGGGATAAGCAAATAATTATTTATCCACATAGCCTATCACATCACTGCAGCTCCCTTCACTAATCCTCATAACTGTTCAGTTATTTAACATGTGGCACAATCCCAAACTTTCTCTGTGCCCTCTTACTGTTTAATTAGAATATCACAACACTGCACCTCTTCTATTAGTGGAGCACATGCCTGAGCAGACTGGTAAAGATTTCCAAGTATTCTGCTGCAAACGTCAGTCACACATACATATCCAAGTTATTCTGCCCACTTCAGGAATGCAAAATACCCTGCTCCTGTATGCAAGTCAGGATTTCTCTTCCTCCTCCCCATAGTTATTTTCCGCAGTTTTGCATCACCCTCACTTTCCAAATAAAATCTGAGGAGCAAACGGGGGCCTGCCCCATTCATTTATTTAACAATTATCCTAGGTACCTGACACCACAGAACCTGACATCATAGATTTGGTGCTAACACCTAAGTGATGTCACCCAAATTCAATCCTATCCTGCCACAAAACTAGTGCTGGCATTGCCGAATGAGTACACGTCAATCTTTCATATGATATTGAGATTTTGGAAAGGGTGCAGTGGAGGGCCGGAAGATTAATTCCCAGTTTAAAGCATCTTAGTTACCAAGATAGACTCAGAGCTGCGTACCTACACTTTAGAGAAGTGTAGATTTAGGGAAGATTTGATCAAGGTTTATAAGATGATGAAGGGATTAGATTGTGTTTGTGTAGGCAGTTTGTTTCAAGTAAATAGGTTAGGGAGGACCAGGGATCACAAGCTCAAGTTATGTAAAGGCAGAACAGGTTAGATGTCAGGAGGTGGCTCTTTTTCCAGAGAATAGTGGACCTGTGGAATAGGCTGCTGGCTTGTGCGGTGAACCATGATTTGCTGAATTCCTTCTAGCGAGAGCTGGCCCTGTTTCTGGCTGGGGTGGAGATCGCCTTGTACAACAGGTAGATACCATACAACATTAATCAGGGCTAGAGTGGTCTCCTGGACTAGTTTTGATCATCTAAGGGGGTCAAAGATGATTTTTCCATATTTTTTCCCCCCAATTGACCTGGGTTTTTATCTGGTTTCTAGCTTCTCCCAGGAGATTACATGCCTTCTGGGTGGGGCGTGAATGCATTGTGATGCACAAGACATTACAATTATAGGGGACAGGCTGGATGAATCAGTAGGTCTTCTCCGTTCCATCATTTTTCGTATGTTCAAACAACTTCTCAAGTACATAAATTTGCTCACTATTTTCAGCCCCGCTATAAATGTTCACTTTTACAGTCTTCCTTTATCCTGTGATTTTCCATGAGTTAATGTTGGTCTTTGGGCTCCCACTTCTTTCCTTCTTCAGCCAGTCATCATGATCCAGTAATGAGGGATCCAATGAGAAGGTTTTTGATGGACTATGGAACCATTCTGGAGGAGGAAACAGATCTCGAGATGTGAAAAAGAGAATCTTTGAGACTTGTGTCTAGTCAGTGCTTCTGTATGATAAAAGTATCGAAGCAGAAGTTTGATGCTTTTAGAATGCACTGTGGCAGGAGAAAGTTGGGTACAATTAGGAGGATAGAGTGACCCTTTCTAAAGTAATGAGCAGTGAGCAGGAGCAGTACATTTTATGGCAAGCAGATTGTAATGGTCAATGCATATGTACCACATGGTTGAAGATCTGTACCCTCAGAAAGTGGTGGAATGAGTTCCACTTGGGAAAAGATTTCATGGAAAGCCAAAACTGAGATAGTGGGCTTTTGTACCAGAAAACTTGAATGGAAGAGTGACAGCATGCAGACAGGTGCTGGAGCTGATAGAAGGAGAGCATGGGTGAAGTCTTATCTTAACATGTCTATGACTATGGTTATGACAAATGACTGACTGACTCATACCCTGTGTAGAGTGCCCTGTTATTCGCAAGCTATCCCTGGATTGTAGTGTAAATTATACAACACATTGTTGGCCTAGAAATTGGATTACACTCAAATTGGATGGTAATCCTGGTGCAGTGCACACTGCATGTGTATAATGAGGCTGCCAGCCTCATTAGGATAATACCAGCAAACTGCAGGTGTCATTCGCAGCCCCAGAGGCAACTCGCTGGTTGTGGGAGGGCAACAAGATCAGCCAGCTCAGACACCGGCAGAGAGCCTCAGGATAGTCCAGGGCAGGGGGTGGGGTATGAAAAGGCAATCGGGAGGGGACGAACAGTGGTTCCCATCACCCCGCGGTTTTAATGTGGAGTCCCAGAGTGAGAGTTGTGCTCATGTCTTGGATGAACTTGGGCTTTAAAGTTAAGAGTTATGGTGGGAAAGGAAGTCTTTTGCAAGAAACAGGGAACCAACTTTTGTGGAGGCAACTTTCCCAACGCAGGAGATGTGGGAGTTTTATTTGAGATTCGGGGAAATCAAGATGCCAAGAATGTTAATAGAGGATAAAGGGCCAAAGCTGAAACTATCACAGGTAAGAGAAGATATTTGTTGTTTGGACTTGTGAGAGAGAGGTCTTTGAAGAATTGAAAAAAGCAAAATGTTGATTGCCCCATTGACAGGCATGGAGGAGTTCAAGATGCATTGAATCAGAAATTGCACTGGTGACATGCAATCTGAAAGGTGAATAGCATTAGAGCAAAATCATCAGCAAAAGAGAGATAGGTTGGATGTTGGGTGGAACAGGTAATTGATATGAAGAAAGAATAGAGTGGGGGTGTTCCTTAAAGTAGGTGATTGAAAACCAATGATAATGGAGGAAGTCCATTCTAGAATAATGGTATATGGACCATAGATGGACTGAGCCTAATGGGCCAAATACCCTTTTCATACTCTGGACTTTATTGTCATATGTTAATTCAGCTCACACTGTCCGGCCTAAAAATTCTCCAGGTTAATGACTATAACACTGCTGATGTTGGTTTAGCTCCTTCATAGCCACTCCTCCACATCAGTTCATCGGGGCTCACAGTTTAAACAAAAATACACAACATATATAAACAATCAAGAAAAACCTAAAATAGGGGCTAAATTCGATAAGGCCCGAAAACGGGTGTGGGGATAGCAATGCGTGATTTGCCCGCGCCCATTGAAAGTAATGCAAGCTGCCTGCTAATTAACATGATTGAAGTGCTGAACACGCTCCTGGTTGGCTCAGCGCTCAGCAGGGGGCCCAATTTCGTGGGAAGTGTGATCTCTGTTTAAAGGTAGCCTGCAGTGTGAAACACAGTCTGCACTTCTTAAAGGCGAGGTGCTTTCTGAAAGAAGCACCTCATTGTTAGAGTAGCAAAGGAAAGTAGAAGGTACCTATGGCTCTACAGGGCAGAGAAAGGGCGCCTCGGTTTTCCGATGCAGCACTGGAGGCCTTGGTGCAGGGAGTTGAAAGGAGAAGACAGGTCCTCTAACCGCAGGGGGCCAGGAGACCCTCCAGACTAACTGTAAGTAGGCAGTGGGAGCAGATTGCTGAAGTCACCAGTCTTTTCCCCCAGGACCCGGATCCAGTGCCGAAAGAAGTTTAATGACCTTACACGAGTGGTCAAGGTCAGTGAATGCGTCTTCAAATGACATATCCCACCAACTGCACACACTGCTCAATGCACTGCACCCCCATCACTCACCTACCAGCAATCGTGACTCATACCTAACATTCATAGCTTCACCTCACCCTCACACTTACCACTGTTGCAAGCCTCACACCCACATCTCACACCTTGCAAATGATGCTAGCTATTCAACCATGACAGGCACATCACCCAAACACATTACAGCGCACTCACTGACACACTTCCCTTTCTCTTGCAGGACAAGGTGTCGCATAATTGACACCAGCAGCAGCTAACAGGCGGGGGCAGGCACGGCCACAGAACCTGACCAAGCTGGAGGAGATAGTGCTGGATATCATTGGAGGGGCCGTCACTGATGCTGTGGCGATTAGCGAGGCTGAAAGCATTGCTGATGACGTAATGCTCATACCTAATCCCTCTTCTCACATCCCACTTGCCCCTATATCCCACAATCTCTTCTCACTTACAAGCTGCTGATGGTGTAAGCATGCACATCTTGCTTTCCAACCCCCCTCCCCTCACCACAGCCCTACCCATGTGCCTTTCTCCTTTCAGATACCCAAGAACACCAACCAGCCCAGCCTGTGCAGGAAAAACAAGAGGAGGAGAGTGATAGAGAAGAAGAAACACCGTCACTCGATCTGACGCTCGCAGGCACCAACTCAGATAATGGCACTGCGCATACTTTAGCGGGTAGTATAGAGGCGGGATCTGCACATGGTGAGTCACCGATCATGAGTGGGTTGCAGCCAGGGCAGGGGGAAAGGGTGGCGCAGGTGCCAGCTCCCCAGAGGGCGAGGTCGCACACGAGTTCTGCTGCAGAGGAGTCAGATGAGGACATCGATGGGGCGGCCTTCAGAAGAAGGGTGATGGGCATGCACACAGAAATGCTTGGTGCATTGGCAGGCCTGCCAGAAAGCCTGTTGTCACTGTCAAGGAGCATGGAGAAGTTAGTCCCCAACCTTGCACAGGGCTTTGCACAGTGCTTGGAGCCCATGATTTCCAGGATGGAAGTGATGGGCAACTCCATTAGAGCACTTGTGGACCCAACCATGATGCAGGGTCTGATGGGCGATGTCTCAGCTTCCATTGCAGCACAAGCAACAGCCACCCAACGTCTGAGTGCTGCAGTGGAAGCTCAGGCTTCTGTCGTGCAGCCTCAGCTTTCTGTCGTGCAGGCTCAGCTTGCTGTTACGCAAGATCAGACTGCTGCCATCGTGGCTGCGTTTACCAGTGTGGAAAGAGGCTTGCAGGGTCTCTCAGCAGGCCGGCAATCTGTCCTCCAACAGATTACTAGGATTGCTGAGGCGCCGTCCCGGGGGAGTGGCAGTGGCTCCATGGAGCAAGAACCTGCTGTCCTCACTCAGGATGACAGCATTTGTATTCCCACCACTGCCACTTCGCCAGTGCCCTTGCTGTTGCCTGTCAGCCAGCCAGTCCAGACTGCTGCCATTCATGCCGAGGTGGTGCAGTCTACAGCCGGGCCTTCTAGGCCCAGAGCTGCTTGAGGTTGGCCTGCAAGGTCATCTGCAGTCTCGCCCACTGAAAGTCAGCAGGCTTCCACCAGCCATGCTGCAGCCACTGGGGTAGCACTGCATAGGAGCACTAGGATAGGTAAAGGCACACAAATAACAGGCACGAAGGAAATGCACAAGGGTGATTAGTTGACTTTGTTATGTAGTTTTGGAATTAAACATTTACAAATTATGTTTGGAATGTTTGTTTTGTGGTTGCTTTCATTTCAGAATTGTGGCCAAGCGGAAGCTGTGATGTTCCGTGACAAAGGGATGGTAAGGTGGGGAAGTGTTGAGCAATGGGGATCTGGGGTTTCATTCAAGAACCGGAGTCTGATGATGTGCTCAAGGACAGCCCGTCTGGAATGTGGATCTGCTGCCTGCCTCCTCCCTTCCTCCTCCTCCTCCTCCTCCTCCTCCTGAGGTGGCCGTGACACCCGTGTTGGCAAAGGCTGCACCCTCATGATGGCCAAGTTGTGAGGATGCAGCAGACCACCATGAATTGGGACACCCACTCCGGCGAGTACCGAAGGGCTCCTTCCGAGCGGTCAAGGCAGCGGAACTGTTGCTTGAGCACCCCGATGGTCTGCTCGATGGCGTTTCTCATGGCAGCGTGGCTCTCTCGTGGCAGCATGGCTCTCTCGTGGCAGCGTGGCTCTCATTATATGATTGCTGGCCACGAGTGGTGGAGTGGCGAAGTAGAGTCATCGGTCAGGTGTAGAGCGGATAGCCCTTGTCTCCGAGCAGCCACCCTCGGGTTCGACGTGGTGGCTGGAAGATTGCTGGCACAGTGGACTGGCGCAGGATGAAGCCATCATGACTGCTGCCAGGATACCGAGCATTCACCATCATGATGTGCTGGGCGTGGTTGCACACCAACTGCACATTAAGAGAGTGGTACCCTTTGCGGTTACGGTACATCTCACCATTGATATGCAGCACCCACAAAGCCACGTGTGTGCAGTTGATGGCGCCCTGCACCATGGGGAATCCCGATATCCTGACAAAGCTACATGCATGCTCCTCCTGCTTCTGTCTGTTTAGAGAGAAGACAATGAAGTCCCTTCTCCTGGTAGAGAGCCTCTGTGCAGCAATGGACAGCGTACTGCAAGATGTTTGCTATGTCACCTGTTTCAACATGGAAAGATCCGCTGGCGAAAAAATTCAAGGCCACCTTGAGGGCCACTAGCAATGCCATCGTCACCCTGCCCTGAGGCTGCAGGTCTGGTTCCAAGAGGTGGCAGAGTTCTGTGACCACTTCCTTGGTGAAGCAGAGCCACCGAACACACTGCTCCTGACTTAGATGCAGGTCGGAGAAGTGCTCCCTGAAGATCCGAGCGGAGAGCCTTCCTCACCCTCCTCCTCCTCCCTCTGCGAGCAGCTTGTCTTCTGTGCTGCCTCTGCTCCTGTCATGCTGCAGCGCAAGGGGGGCTGCAACTAGAGCCCCCATGACTGGGAGCAAGTGGTGTAATTAGAGGCCTTCCAGTAGCAGCCAACGCCTTCCCAAAGTCCAGCAGCACTCCCTGCGAACTTTATAACTTTACAACTTTATAAATGTCCTCCAGCAACCCAATATTCATACAAACTCTGCAAGAGCCAGTACAAGAGAAATAATCAGCTTACCGGCAAGCTGGATGTCTCCCTTCAAATAGCGCTGGTGGGGTGTCCCCCGTGCAGCTGAACGCACGTTCAGCTGTGCATGTTTCGGAGAGGGCGTTGAATGGAACGGCGACGTCTAAAATGGCAGGTTGTGCATCAAATCATCATTACACGCTGACTGACGTCATGATCTGCATAATGCCAGCGTATGCATGTCCCGCCCGCGCTATCACCCTCACCAAAATGATGAACAGTGCAGGCTGCGCCGGAAGAGAGGCGGACAGCATTTTTTTTCTGAAACTGACCTTAACTACTGGCGCTAAGGTGCCGAATTTTGTGGCCTTAGTAGCTGTTTGATATTTTTAAAGGATGGTAAGATTCCTCTTTAAAAGGAGCAGCTAGTGGATATTATTCCTCTTTTTACAGGCTTTGATGGTGAGACTTCCTCTTTACACATTTTGTTGTTTCTGTCCACATTGATCTGCTGAATGAATTGGCTGTGATGCACATATTTGCAAATTGGTTATTTTTAATTGCAATTTATAAACAACTTGCTTCAAATCTTAACATTTCTTGATGAAGTTGTTATGTGTTTATCAGCAATGGACCCTTTCTGAAAGAGGCTCATATTAAGCATGCATTTCACACGAGAGGTCGAAGAGGAGGTCATTGATCTGTAGCTCACTCACAGGCTCCACCGATTGATTGCACTGGATGGAAGGCATCGTGAAGCAGCTGCCATGTAAACAGGTTGCTGGGTAACAGCATTGGTACACTAATACATGCAGGGAATTTGAGGAACCCCTTGAAGTGTTCACTGTTGACCACTGATGCTTACTATTACTTCAATATAAAAAGTATAACATACAAGCTTAGTGGATAAATAATTGATCCGAGTCTGTGCTGAGTTAGCTAATCTCAATTGGCTTCCATGCCCTTGAGCTAGTAATGGAAATCAGCCAGAGTTTTCGCTCCTGATCACTGAGCCCTGCTAATAAGTGGACATGGTGGGACGTTGAGCGAGAACAGGATCAGGCTAGGTTGTAATAACTTCTACCGTTGAATGGCCTGTCAACAGCATTCACCAGTCTGAGACAGAGGGCTAGAAATTCGCCTCCTTTGCGCCTTCCGTTAACGCCTCTGGGGGGCGATAACGGGGTGCTACCGGTTTTGCGACCGGGTGCGGCGGTAGTACCGACGCCCGCAATATTGACGTGGAGGTTTGTGGCGACGGTAACCACTAGCGCCACGATTTCCTGCGCCCGGAGATCGTGACGTCATCCGGATCCGAACTTCGGTTCTTCCCCCCCCCCCCCCCCCCCACCCCGGCAGCATTGCCAGGTGATAACACCGACAGCTGCAGGAGCCGTTGTTAGGGGGGCCGGCCGCTTGGGGAGCGGTATTTAAAGGTAAGGCTGCTTGTGTCAATGAAAAATTTGTTTTCACCCTTTTCAACTTTTCCTGTGCCACGATTGATCAGCTGTGCTCTCTGTTAGAGTGCTTGGGGCTGATCGTCACAGATCGCGGCTGCTGTCGGTGACGACGCACATCGCTTTAATGCAGAGCTTGCAGCGATGGCCCTTCCCTTTAAGGGAGGGAAGGAACCTCCATTCCCGGCAGCGCTGCCCTCGACATTGGGCTGCTCTGCACCGCTACCGCCCCTCCTGCCAGCTTTAGCGCTCCAAGGGAAGTGGTAGCGCTTGATTTAGCGCTCCACTTCCTTCCTGGAGCGCTAAACCCGAAGTTCGCGTCGGATTCACTGGCGTAGTGCCCGGCGCTACATTTTCATTACCACTAAAGTTATCACCCCAAATACTCAATTTCTCCCCAGAGTTACCAAACTGCACTCCCTGGAGAGGCTCAGCTGGCTGTGTTCTGGCACAACTCCCCAGTCTGCACTCTTACAGGCTAGAATCTAATCGAGGGCTTCAGATGGTTTATATAAAGGATAAGAATCCCCAGGTATGAATTACAGGTTGGGACCCAGCTATGGAGTTCAGATGGATCATAAAGAGAAAACTTTGAGATGGACAGTTTTAAATGGACAGAATAGAGTCAGGCCTGATGGCAGTGTTCTGATGAGGATTTCAATTGATGGGCTAATGGAGCCGTGATATGATCAGGCCAAGCAGGAAGCTTGTATTGACACAGCATTCGGTTCAAAAAGCAGTATTGAAAATCAGATTGTAAACACAGGGAATGTGATTGAACGGTGGCAATGGACATGTGCAGTGCTACATTAAAGTGTTACTAAGGACAGGCAGCAATTAAGGATGGCAGTTGGGTTACAGGCAGTAACCTGTGGCTTTGACCTTCAGTCAGGTTGGTAATCCTCAATTACAGATTACTATATTTCTGCTTGTCCATCACCACGTAGCTATTTCAGGGAAGCTAGAAATTCAAACTCCGGCACAGGAGGGCCTAAAGTTCCATTTTTATAAAAGCAGCTAATTTAGAAAATCTAGACACAAGATTCGGTGGGTTTTTTCCTGCTTCTCCAAAAATACTCCTCGTCCGCCATTTTGTTTGCCCCACTAAATCCTACTCTGCCTTGTAGAAATTTTTATCTCTGTAATGGTGCTAATTTACAACTAGGAGTTTGCTCCTGCTTTGACTTTTAATCATTTGGAAAGTGTTTTCTGCTACGTACCAACTGAGAACACTAGCAAAAGCTGACACAGGCTGAAAAATTGACAAATGAGGAATGACCCCGAGTATAAGCCAATGACACGTGAAAGCAAGGAGTTACACAGGCATTGTAATTTAAGCAGTGGGGCCGATTTGAATTTTGGGTGACCAATGGCTTCTCTTCTATCGCCCGTGGAAATGATCAGAGCGTGCGTCCAACCATTTCCTACCTAAAAATGGTAATGGGGTCCTAGAACCCCGATTTTCATATTGAAATAGGCCTGCTGCCTGGAACAGGCAGGGCTTTTGGGTGCCCAGCGAAAGCCCATTTCAAAATGGCGCCGGTCTCATTATGGAGTTATTGGGCGGTAAGGCTACCGACCGCAGTGTGAGGCCGTTACCGCCACTTTAACGGCAGGTGATACAAGTTAAAATTGACCCCGCATTCCTTCACTTATATTGGGGAGGGTGGGGAAACATAAGGATATGAAAGTCTGAGGAGAGAAATCCAAATGTTGAAGGTAAAAGACTGCTGGCACATCTCTAAGGTGGTCCAGTGCATGATCGCCAGGGAAAAAAAAAATTTTTACACTAAAATTTTAAGCACTTTAAACTTTGCAATTTATAGATTTTTAATTGAGGAAAAGGACAAAAGCAAAGTGATATATTATTTATATTTTCAGCAGACCAAACAAGTCATTACTTCTCCAAAGGTTACTTCACACTCGAGTTCACAGAAGCACTCTACCCCATCCAACTCCACCCCTTCCGCAGAGATACTCTCTCCCCCTGCAACTCTCCAGGTTCATATTGTCAGTCTTCTTCCTCCTCTTCCCTCCTCTAAAATCAACCTAATACTTTTCATTCACCACCTGGTACTCTTTCCACTTTAACTGAGCCTAGTACTTTTCACCCTCTCCAACCGAGTTAAAGCTGGCACTCTTCCTCCTATTCAAGCTGATACTCCAACGCCCTCAGTTGGCACTCTTTATCCTCCTCCCCAGTATTCCTCTTCCTCCCTCACCCTAAAGTGTCATTCTCAAATTTTCCCCTTTTCTCCCAAGTACCAATCCAAGCTTCTGCCTCCTTCTATCCCTTTCATTTGCCATCTATTCCTCATCTCCCCTTTATTACCATCCATTTCCCCCAATGTAGGCAATTCCCTACATTGCCATACAATCTAACCCTCAGCATCAATCCTGCCCATGTCTTGTTGCTAATCAAAGTGATTACGGTCGCTGCAAATATAAGCGGGAATACTGGTTCTCATGAGAATTCCCACCTACAATATTCAGAAACCATGGTAGGAGTGGTGTTGCGGGGAGCGGGGCTGGGTCGATAAGGATTTTGTCAACTTGCCTTACCCCCCCTTCACCCCACCATTAACAGCTGTAACTGTAGCCGCTTGGGCCCCATATTCTAGAATTCCTTCCCTAAACTCCTCTGTGTCTCCACCTTCCTCTTTTCCTTTAAGATCCTCCTTAAAACCCACCTCTTTAGCCAAGTTCCTAATATCTACTATAAAAATGGTGAATGCTGGAAAACGCTCAACAGGTCAGGCAGCATCTGGGGAGAGAGAGAAACAGAGTTAACATTTCAGGTCAATGGCCTTTCCTCAGAACTCTGAACGTCGTCGACCTGAAATGCTAACTCTGTTTCTTTCTCCACAAATGCTGCCTGACCGGCTGAGTGTTTTCCCGCATTTTCTGTTTATATTTAAGAATTTCCCGCATCCGCAGTATTTTGCTTTTGTCCTAATATCTACTTCTTTTGTTCAATGTTCACTTATTTCTTACACCTCTGAAATCACTTTAGGATATTTTTCTCCATTAAAAACATTATCTAAATGCAAGTTGTTGTTATTAACGACAAACATGGAGTGGGCTGTCAAATGCTGACTGTCAGAATGAAATGATGATGATTGATGTGAATATTTTATTTCCTGTATTTTCCACCCTTACAGATGCTGAATCCCTAAAGCCACACTTTTTGTACTGAAGTGATTTAGTAGCAAATTGAGAACAAAACTTAATATAAAAAGAGAAAATAAGAAAAAGAAAAGGAGGATTTGGTCCTAAAGTAGGTGGTAGTTCATGCCCTGCTGTAAGGAGATGTCCTGACCAGCATGACCTGATTAATGACTCCACACAGGAGCGGACTAGATAAGTAATGAGTGACTGTCAGGAGCTAGTTAAGATTGTCTCATGACTGGTGATATTTATCAGTCATATGAATGATCATGACAGGTTTTATTTTTAACGATTTGTGCATGCTGTTTGTCTGGTCCAAGACGGCCAGTTGAAGCTGCTTTTTTTATGTTACTTTGTTGTTGTAACACCATGGGGTAAAAATTGGTGGGGCGCTACCTTCGCCGGGGTGCTAATCGCTACTGGAAGCGCCCCGCGTCCCTCTTAGGGTGCTGCGAGCCAATATCGCGCCGCGGTACTGCAGGCCTTCCTCCCCTTATTAAAGGGGAGGGGCCTGGCACAGCACGTCCTGGCGCCCAGCTGGGCCACCAGGGATCGGGAGTGCCGGCAAACGAGCCCGGTACTCAAGAGGAGTGCTGGGCTCATGGAGAGCAGCCGGCACCCCGCGGGGGGGCTTCACGGGGGCCGGGGACAGCAACGGGGGCAGGTGCTGGCAGGCGGCCAGCAACAAAAATGGCCGCCCGCCACCTCCCCTTTAACTAGCGCCACCCCAGCCACAGGTAGGCCCCCCTGACCCTGGCGGACATAGTGTCCGGCGGTAAGTTGGGGGGCGCCACCCAATATTATAGCCGGGGTCGCTAGCGGGGCATTGCGCATGGCGATGACGTCATCGCCGGCGACCCAGCGCCGCACAGTGCTAACGGTTAGCATCGCCGTTAACCTCCCGCTGAATTTCGTGGGAGGCGTTAGCGGTGCCACACCCAGGCGCTAGTTGATTTGCGCAGATCAACCGAATATAGCCCCCCATATCATTAAGCAGAAAATTGTTAAGCATTTTCTCCCCCTTTTTAGTTGGTTTAATCTGTGCTATTTACTAATGCCCACACAAAGGACATGTAAGTAGATAACCTACTCCATTCCTGGCTTTCCAAGGCACCTCGTGTGGCACAGAGCTTCACTGGCTGTAGGTAGAGCTGGAAAATTTTGCGCCCAATTCATTGTTCGGCCAATTTTTCCCATGGCCAATCTGGATGCCTATAGTATTAGTTGAAGATGTGCAGTAGGTACCCTTTGAATAGCAAGTAAACTGGAACATATAACACACAGGTGCCATAGACTTGATAGTTTGCCTTTTTGAATGAGTATGTTATGCCTTGAGTCCTCATTGGGCATTCTTTTCATATCCAGAGTATGTGGCTTCACTGCTTTGAATTATACAGTTAAATGAATAGAGGTTTGTTAAAAAGTAGTAGACACACTGGTGGGGTGGTTTGAAACTTTCTCTATTCCACCTAATCAATGTGCCTTAACACTGACCTGGGAAAGAGCACCTTCGAGTGCAGCAATGTGACCTTTCTCCCATCAGCATCTTTGTAGCTTTTCCAAGCGAAACTAGCAAAACAGGGGCTACACCAACTAAGAGCTGATTCCGACTGCCCAAACTTACTTACACAGAACAGAGGCAAGGCTTTCACCCCATCACTATGGGCTTGATTTTTAACCAGATGAGAGAGCACTATGCATCACCTAGTCCCTCAGATTGCATTTCTTTAACTATCAAACAGCAATGATTTGTAAACTCTTAGGGCGCGATCTTGCCAGCCCTGGGGAGGCGGGTATGGAGGCGGGACTGCCGGGAAAATGGCAGAATTTGGGGGCGAGTGCCCAACCCGCCTCCGTGCCATCTTGCCAGGAGGCGGGTAGCTGTCCCACGCCGGGTCCCGTCTCTTTGGAGGCAGGAGACAGGTAGTTAACAGGCAGATAAGAGGATTATCCCCATTTTACCCACAAAAGTGCGGGTTTCCCGAAGGCACCGAACCCCGCCAGGGTCACTGAGGTGAGTAGTGGGTCTGCGGGGGTCTGCAGGGTCCAAAAGTGTGCTGTGGAGGTGAGTGATGGGTGCAAGTGTGGAGAGGTGAGTATCTGAGGTAAGTGGAAAGTGTTAGAAAAAGTGTACTTACCTTTGTTTCTTCCTGCAGGCTTCAATCGGTGGGTATGCGGAGAGTCTTGCACCTCCGCGGCAGAGATGACAGATGGCCGTTGCATTCTCCAATGCAACAACCATCTAATTTCTGCAAAAGAAAGAGGTTTGATGAGGTCTTGAATTCAAGAACTCATCAAACAACATAGAATGTCAGTGTTTGACAGCTTCACAGAGCTGTCAAACGATGACAATTCATCTGTCAAAAGTTTTTGACAGATGATACGTCATACGTTGACATTCTCTGTAACCGGCTTTCCCTTAATTGGCCTGCTAAACCCGCTGGGTGGGCTTAACAAGGTCAATCAAGGGAAAATAGCAGGGTTGGCCACAAATCGATGGAGGCGGGACATCGACCCGCCAAGCAGCAGTCCCGCCTCCAACGCGCCCCCATTTGCAAAATCACCCCCTTACTGTCCTATAAATTCACCCCAGCAACCTGCTTGTCTTTATTTTATTCTAAAAATACACCAGAAATCATACAATTATAGAATTATAGAATAGTACAGCATAGAAGGAGGCCATTCAGCCCATCGAGTCTGCGCCTGCTCTTTCGAAGAGCAATCCAGTTAGTCCCACTCTTTCCCCATATCCCTGCAATTTTTTCTCCTTCAAGTATTTATATAATTCTCT
The DNA here is from genome assembly GCA_030390025.1 of Squalus acanthias. Lineage (NCBI taxonomy): Eukaryota > Metazoa > Chordata > Chondrichthyes > Squaliformes > Squalidae > Squalus > Squalus acanthias. Next base: position 85,919,408 of record CM059435.1, read on the forward strand.
TATGAAGGCTACTATTGAATCTGTATCCGTCACCCTATCAGGCAGTGCATTCCAAATCCTAACCACTCGTTGCATAAAAAAGTTTTTCCTCATGTCGCCTCTGGTTCTTTTGCCAATCACCTTAAATTTGTGCCCTCTGGTTATCGACCCTTCAGCCATTGGAAACAGTTTCTCTTTATTTACTCTATCTAAACCCTTCATGATTTTAAACACCTCTATCAAATCTCCTCTTAGCCTTCTCTGCTCCAAGGAGAACAGTCCCAGCTTCTCTAGTCTATTCACGTAACTGTAATCCCTCATCCCTGGAAATATTCTAGTAAATCTCTTCTGTACCCTCTCCAAAGCCTTCACGTCCTTCCTAAAGTGTGGTGCCGAGAATTGGACACAATACTCCAGCTGGGGCCGAACTAGTTTTTCTATAGGTTTAGCATAACTTCCTGGCTTTTGTACTCTAAGGGCTGGATTTTCATTGACCCGTGGAGGTGGGTTTGGAGGCGTGTGGGGGGTTAAAATTGCGAAAATTGGCGGGCGGGCACAAGCCCGCCTCCACGCAATTTTCATTAAATCGTGTCTGCTGGTCTCAACTCCATCCCGCTTCTAAGAGGCGGGATAGGCTGTTAAGACCCTTAACAAGCACTAAATTGCCTCTATAATGCCATTTTGAAAGGCCTTTGTGATTTTAACCCTTTTTCTACGTGAAGCACGCCTGTTCTGAACCACAAATGTGAAACCTGGCGGGAGCACATTTGGCTGGCTGGCTGGCATATCTGGATGGATGGATGGATGAAGAGGAGACATATCTGGGAGTGGTGGTGCAAAAATATCTGGGAGCAGACTTAGGGCTGCTGCTGCTCATTTTGCATCCAGGTCCTCTCACAGCAAAGGCCAGGCAGTCTTTGCAGACCTTCAATGCAGCAGCAATGATGGCATCATCAGAGGCGACTTTCAGACTGAAAACACTAATTGGTTCATGGGTTCCCACATGCTGGAACTCAATTGCCCAATTAGGTGAAAATCGCATCAATCTCCCACATCCAATTGCAGTCGGGTGGATAACACGAAAAGTGCATGACACGACCCCAACCCGCCCCAGTATCAAAATCCAGCCCTTATGCCTCTATTTATAAAGCCCAGGATCCCATGGTTAACTTGTCCTGCCACCTTCAAAGATGTGTGCATAAGCACCCCCAGGTCGCTTTGTTTTTGAACCCTCTTTGAAATTGTACCATTTAGTCTGTATGGTTTCTCCTCATTCTTCCCACCAAAATGTAGCACCTCACACTTCCCTGCATTGAATTCATCGGCCATGTGTCCGCCCATTCTACCAGCATGTCTATGTCTTCTTGAAGTCTATTACAATCTTCCTCACTGTTTACGACACTTTCAAGTTTCATTTTTTTAAATTCGTTCATGGCATGTGGGCGTCACTGGCAAGACCAGCATTTATTGCCCATCCCTAGTTGCTCTTTAGAACATAAGAAGTAAGAGCAGGAGTAGGCCATACGGCCCCTCGAGCCTGCTCCGCCATTCAATAAGATCATGGCTGATCATCGACCTCAACTCCACTTTCCCGCCCGATCTCCATATCACTTGATTCCTCTAGAGTCCAAGATTCCCTTGATTTCCCTAGAGAAGGTGGTGGTGAGCCGCCCTCTTGAACCGCTGCAGCAGTCCGTGTGGTGAAGGTACTCCCAGTGCTGTTAGGGGGGGAGTTCCAGGATTTTGACCCGGCGACGATGAAGGAACGGCGATATACTTCCAAGTCAGGATAGTGTGTGACGTGGTAGGGAAATTGGAGGTGGTGCTGTTCCCATGCGTCTGCTGCCCTTGTCCTTCTAGGTGGTAGAGGTCACGGGTTTGGGAGGTGCTGCTGAAGAAGCCTTGGCGAGTTGCTGCAGTGCATCTTGTAGATGGTAAACACTGCAGCCACGGTACGCCGGTGGTGGAGGGAGTAAATGTTTAAGGTGATGGATGGGGTGCCAATCAAGCGGGTTGCTTTGTCTTGGATGGTGTCAAGCTTCTTGAGTGTTGTTGGAGCTGCACTCATCCAGGCAAGTGGAGAGTATTCCATCACACTCCTGACTTGTGCCTTGTAGACGGTGGAAAGGCTTTGGGGAGTCAGGAGTATGAGACACTTGCCGCAGAATACCCAGCCTCTGACCTGCTCTTGTTGCCGCAGTATTTATGTGGCTGGTCCAGTTAAGTTTCTGGTCAATGGTGACCCCCAGGATGTTGATGGTGGGGGATTCGGCGATGGTAATGCCGTTGAATGTCAAGGGGCGGTAGTTAGACACTCACTTGTTGGAGATAGTCATTGCCTGACACTTGTGTGGCGCGAATGTTACCTGCCACTTATCAGCCCAAACCTGAATGTCGTCCAGGTCTTGCTGCATGCAGGCATGGACTGCTTCATTATCTGAGGAGTTGCGGATGGCACTGAACACTGTGCAGTCATCAGCGAACATCCCCACTTCTGACCTTATGATGGAGGGAAGGTCATTGATGAAGCAGCTGAAGATGGTTGGGCCTAGGACACTGCCCTGAGGAACTCCTGCAGCAATGTCCTGGGGCTGTGATGATTGGCCTCCAACCACCACAACCATCTTCCTTTGTGCTAGGTTTAACTCCAGCCAGTGGAGCATTTTCTCCCCGCTTCCCATTGACTTCAGTTTTACTAGGGCTCTTTGATGTCAGACTCGGTTAAAACAGTAGTGGTCCTAGTACTGAACCTTGGGGCATGCCACTGTATACCTCCCTCCTGTCCGAAATACAGCCATTCACCACAACTCTCTGTTTTCTATCCTTTAGCCAATTTTGTATCCATGCCACTACTGCCTGTTTTATCCCATGGACTTCAATATTGCTAACAAGCCTAGTATGTGGTACTTTATCAAAAAAATTAGATTAATTTATTTTTTGTTCCATCTTCTTCTACAGAAATGAGAATGTTTTACATCAGTTCTGTTGCCCAGCAGCTGACGCTGATCAGAAGCTTCCCTCCAGTGCTCATTCTTCCAGGTACGTGTATAGATTTTCTATTCACCGATTAAGTGTATGGCTGCCAGGAGATAAAGTAAAAGAAGAAGAAGCAGGTGATGTGACCTGTCTGTCACTGTGGAGAATCTAGCTACACTTAGACATTAATAAATCAATCTATGTTCTCTGCTGCTACACTGAGTGGAATTCAAGCAGGATCATGTCAGGCTGGTTCTGAATACTCAACTTAAAATATCGTCACATGTTACTGTAACTGCAGCCTTGTGCTGCGACTGCTCGCAATACTGGGGCACTGTGAGGTAATTATCTCTCTGGCCCTGCCTCAGCTCCTGTAGGATCTGTTAATGTCATGACATCACACTGTAGGCTTAGAATTAAACGGATATATCTATTACTTTAAAAGCTGGTAATGCGGGGTGGCACTTTGGAATCAGGACTCTTGAGTATCGTATCCTCCATCTTATACAGCACTGCAGTCAACATTAATAGTCCACCGATGGCCCAGCTGATTAAATGGGTGTGTAATTGAACTATATAGACTAGAAAGTCCCTGATTTGAGCCCTGGACTATGCTGAATTACTGAGGTCATTTGGCTTCAGTGTCCCTCGGTTGGAGAGGCGAAAAGCAGCCAAGATTCCTGTTCCTAATTCCTACCCAATGATTCCTAGTGAAAGTGTGTACATTGGCTGTTGCGTGAGAATAGGACTGGGCTGGCCGTGACTTCCAACAACACTGTATTTATATAGCGCCTTTAATGTAGTAAAACATCCCAAGGCGCTTCACAGAAGTGTTATAAAACAAAATTTGACACCAAGCCACATAAGGAGAAATTAGGGCAGGCTGACCAAAAGCCTGGTCAAAGAGGTAGGTTTTAAGGAGCGTTTTAAAGGAGGAAAGAGAGGCAGAGCAGTTTAGGGAGGGAATTCCAGAGCTTAGGGCCTCGGCAGCTGAAGGCACGGCCGCCAATGGTTGAGCGATTAAAATCAGGGATGCTCAAGAGGGCAGAATTAGAGCAGCGCAGATATCTGGGTGGGTTGGGAGTGGGTGTGGGGGTGTGGTTGTGGGGCTGGAGGAGATTACAGAGATAGGGAGGGGCGAGGCCATGGAGGGATTTGGAAACAAGGATGAGAATTTTAAAATCAAGACATTGCTTAACCGGGAGCCAGTGTAGGTCAGCGAGCGGAGGGGTGATGGGTGAACGGGACTTGGTGCGAGTTAGGACACGGGCAGCCGAGTTTTGGATGACCTCAAGTTTACGTAGGGTAGAACGTGGGAGGCCAGCCAGGAATGTGTTGGAATAGTCAAGTCTAGAGGTAACAAAGGCATGGATGAGGGTTTCAACAGCAGATGAGCTGAGGCAAGGGTGGAGACGGGCGATGTTACGGAGGTGGAAATAGGCGTTCTTAGTTATGGTGTGGATGTGTGGTCAGAAGCTCATTTCAGGGTCAAATATGACACCAAGGTTGCGAACAGTCTGGATCAGCCTCAGACAGATGTAAGGGAGAGGGATGGAGTCAATGGCTAGGGAATGGAGTTTGTGGCGGGGACCGAAGACAATGGCCAACAAGGATTCAAAGGCTTCAGAAAACGAGGAAGGGAGAAAATTGGTGGAAAGAAGAAAAAATGATAAAAAAGGCTTGTAGAATTGTTTACAAAGTCGAGTCTGTTGCTTGAAAATGGTAAGTGCAATGATTTCAGTGACTCCTTCAGGTACAACCATGCAAACGTACAAACAATGACAGACAGGTAAAGACCCTCTGGTCCATCCAGCCGTCCCACACAATTGTGATACCTTGTGCATCACAATATATAGACTCTCCACCCACCCCCCCCTCCCCCCCGACCCCCTCAAAACCATGTGATCTCCTGGGAGTGGCAAAAATAACAGATAAAAACCTAGGCTAATTTGGGGAAGAAAAATCTAGGAAATTCCTCTCTGATTCATCTAGATGATCAAAACTAGACCAGGAGATTACTCTGGCCCTGAACTCCCTGCAGTACCTACCTCTTGTAAGAGGTGATCTCCGCCCCAGCCAGAAACAGGTCCAGCTCTCGCTTAAAGGAATTCAGCGAATTGGCATCTACCACACAAGCCGGCAGCCTATTCCAGAGGTCCACTATTCTCTGGGAAAAGAACCACCTCCTGACATCTAACTTAGATCTGGCCTTATACAACTTAAATTTGTGACCCCTGGTCCTCCCTAACCTATTTAATTGGAACAAGCTGTCAACTGGAGCCCAATCTATTCCCTCCATCATCTTCTAAACCTCGATCAGATCACCCCCTAAGTCTACGCTTCTCTAAAGTGTAGGGAACCACTCTTTTAGCCTATCTTGATAACTAAGATGCTTTAAACTGGGAATTAGTCTAGTGGCCCTCCTCTGCACCCTTTCCAAAGCCTCAATTTCACCCATTATGTGAGGAGACCAAAATTGGACACAATATTCCAAGTGAGGCCTGACCAAGGTCTTGTACAAGGACAAAATAGTATGTCTTGTCTAATAATTAATTGTCCTATGAATGCACCCCAACACCCTATTCGCTCTAGCTATCTCTTCATGGCATTGCTCATGTACCTTTAGAGATATATGCACTAGAATGCCCAGATCTCTTTCTTTCTCCACCTTCTTTAATGCTTTTCCCTAAAGTGTGTATGTATGTTAAGAATTTGCCCTGCCTACATGCATAACATTGCACTTTTCCAAATTAAACATCATTTGCCAGTCATGAGCCCAATCTCCCAACACATCAAGATCTACCTGAAGCCATCAAGCATTGTCTACAGTTCTAACATCTGCAAATTTGCAGATCGTGCCCCTGTACCTACATCTAGATCATTAATAAAAATAGCGAAGAGCAACGGTTCCAGCACCAATCCCCACGGGACACCACCGGTGACCAGTCTCCATACAGATCCAAATCCATCTATAACTATTGTCTGCCCACATCCTTCCAGTCAGTTCTCAATCCAGCTCAATATATTACCACTAATGCCAGATCTTGTAGAGAAGCCACTTGTGCGGTACCTCATCAATAGCTTTTTGGAAATCTAACAGTCAAGCATCGTCTTCAAGAGTGAAGACCGATGCAAAGTGCTCATTTAATACCCAGTGAGTCCTTTGTAACCTGTCCTTGAACATCCTTCAGTGGCCCAATACAGTCTTTGAAAGTTCTCTGACTCTTCACATCACTGAAAAAGCTCTTCCGATTACTTCCACAATTGTGTACGACAATTGATAAAAGGGAGGCCAGGCAGCATCCGTGAGAGAGAAACAGAGTTAACGTTTCAGGTCGAAGACCTTTCGTCAGAACTGGAAAAAAGCAGGAAATGAAATAGATTTAAAGCAAGTATAAAGCTGGGAAAAGGGGGAGGGGATGAAAGAACAAAAGGGAAGCTTTAAATCTATTTAATTTCCTGCTTTTTTCCAGTTCTGACGAAAGGTCTTCGACCTGAAACGTTGGGCTGGATTTTCAATGACCCGTGGAGTCGGGTTTGGAGGCGTGTGGGGGGTTAAAATAGCGAAAAGTGGCGGGCGGACCGGATCCCGACTCCATTCCGCCTCCACGCAATTTTGACAAAATCGGTCGTGGTGTTCCCGACTCCGTCCCGCCTCCAAGAGGCGGGAGAGGCCATTAAAGCCCTTAACAAGCCCTAAATTGGCTCTGTAATGTCATTTTGAAACGTTTTAGCTAGTTTAACCCTTTTCCGACGTGAAGCACGCCTGATGTGAAACACGCCAGTGAAACCTGGCGGGAGCACAAGTGGATAGCTGACTATCAGCTGCAGGTCCACTATTACAACGGAGATGTGATGAAGGTAGTAGTAGTATTAGGTCTGAAAGTCGCCTCTGATGCTGCTGCATTGAATGTCTTCAGAGACTACCTGGCCTTGCTGTGAGAGGACCTGGATGCAAAAAAAATTCTCTCTCTCTCTCTCTCTCTCTCTCTCTGAGATGCTGCTCATTTTGCATCCAGGTCCTCTCACAGCAAAGGTCAGGCAGTCTCTGAGACCAGGCAGTCTCTGGCCTGCAATGCAGCAGCAATAATGACATCATCAGAGGCGACTTTCAGACTGAAACCACTAATTGGTTCATGGGTTCCCACATGCTGGAACTCAATTGCCCAATTAGGTGAAAATTGCATCAATCTCCCACATCCAATTCCAGTCGGGTGGATAACACGAAATGCGGATGACACGACCCAACCCGCCCCAGTATCAAAATCCAGCCCATTAACTCTGTTTCTCTCTCCACGGATGCTGCCTGGCCTGCTGAGTTTTTCCAGCGTTTTCTGTTGTTATTTCAGATTTCCAGCATCCGCAGTATTTTGCTATCGTATTGATAAAAGGGCTTTAGTTAAGTTGCATTTGTTACTTAGAGTTAGTTTTAATGAGAAATAGAACTCTGTTACATGCCAAAGCAAATGGGATGACAGAAGGTTCAATTTTCCAAGGCTAGCTTTTGGCAGGCTCACCTCAGAAATGTGGATACCCGACCTCCCACAAGGCATCTAATTTTCCGACAAATGATTTGGGGACAAAAAAATTAGGGCACGCGACCAGCAAGTGTGGGTCTCATTTCAGTATTAAAATGAGGTTAAAAAGGGCCAATGTGGAATGCTCTGACCTCAGAGGAGACCCCGCCCACAGAGTAAACTTCGCCTTTATAAACTGAGCATGTGGAGGTTTTGGGCCTTGTCAGGCAGGCTTCTTAAATAGAGAACACAGTTTTCATTGTTGGTAAAAGTAGTTTTTTTTGTGTAGTTTTATATACATTTTGCTCCATGCATTAGCTGTTTTTTGTTGGATAGTGTGCAATTTTTGCAATTAAAACCAACTGTGGTGCATCTCCTGCAGTGGGATCACCAAGCCATCAGCTTCAAAAGTAGAAGTGTTGCCCAGTATTGTGAACCTTTAGGCAGCTTTTCTGCCACCACCACAACTTCCCCTTTGAAGAGCCACTGTCTTGCCCCATTTTCTGCTCCTCAACCAAGTCTGCTACAGACCACGATCTCTGGACAAGCTTTTTATGTGCCGGTAGCCTATTCAAATGAGGGGGAAGGATTCCTGTTGAGAAATTTGGTGCAGCCGGCCTTCTGAGCTTCTGGTGCAGGTGAGCCTGTACCCATGGGCTAAGCTCACGCTGTTTTTATTCCTAGACTCAGAAAATTAGGGATAAAAGGTTTTCCGAACCTTCTGCGCTCAATTTTTTAATGTAGGTGATATTTTGTGAAGATTTGAGAATGAAGGAAGCAAGAAATAAAAGATTAAAAGACTTAGGGGTAAAAATTCACTTGGTTGCGCCTCCCGTTAGCGCCTTAAGAGGGCGCTAATGGGGCGCAAAGCCGCTAACGCCCGGGCGCAGCGATGTTTGCGCCGCTCGAGAACTTAACTAGAGATTGTGCGGCGGCGCTAAAACTTACCGCTGCGACCACCTGCGCGCGCAGATTGTGACGTCATTCCATGGTGCAACGCCCTTGTGGCGCCCCGTAGCGGAAATTGAGTGGCGCCCCCTGCCTTACCGCCTGGCGCTTCCAACGACCAGAAGACTGGAACGCTATCAATCGCTGTGGGGCTGGGGGGGGCGCTATTTAAAGGGGGCCTCTTCCTGTCTTTTATTGTTGGTGGCATTTTTGAACTACGCATTCTGAGAGAGAGAGGGAGAGACTTCTGGAGAGATTCAACGTTGTGTGAAGGAGTTTTGGGTACTGAGCAGCACTTTGCAGGTTCATTTTGATTTGCCATTCCATGTATCGATTTAGCAGAGACTGTGGGAGCTGCACTCTGAGCTCTTTGCCTGGTACTCTCCATTGTTCTTTCCAGCACATTTGATGTGCAAGTCTCTCCAGGCCGAGATTCAAGGCTGCAATCAACAGGATGTGGATGGAAAGCAAGATTAACCATCCCCTTTAAGAACTGGCCCGTGCCATTGTGTGTGTGTTCCATTGCTGACTGACATTACATGAGCTTCGCCAGCGCTCCGAGTTAGCGCCTCACTCCTTGGCCTTTGCGCCTTAAGACAGGTGTGCAGCGCCTGATTTAGCGCTCCACTCACCTCCCGGGGCGGTAAAAGTAAAGTTTCCTGTCAGTGCCGATAATTAGCGCCAGGCGCTAATATTTGCGTCCGGACGATATTTGCGCCCCAAATGGGGCGCGACCTAATTTCTACCCCTTAGGATGTGGTGATGCAGTGTGTTGGAGTCCCAGATTGGTACACAAGGAGTTAATGAAGGTCAGCCATGACCCTCGTTTGTTGAGCCCTCACTCTGAGTTGTGGCACTGTGTGTGGGGGGGTGTTGAGTCAGGCCAAAGGAAAGAGCTGCCCTTGACTGTTGTGCATCTCCATTGACTGGTTTTAAGGTAACATTGATGAAGGGCCAGTAGCCGATCATTCACAGCTATCTCAGTGGGAAAGGTCTGTGTATGATGAGGGGGAAAATCAAGAACTCCAGAATGAAATGCCTTGGGACTGAATATAACAATAAAAGGAATTGTACAATAACGACACAATTAATCTAACAGCACAATATTATACGCATAGGGACTAATTTCCACAGACCCCGCTGGGTGGAAATGGGGCAGTGGCGCTCTGAAAATCACAGGGCTGAACTTACCACCCCATTCCTGCTCCTGATCCACCTGCTACCATTTATTTTACGGCGTTCACAAGGGTAGCCATGTGACCCGCCTGTTTCAGGCAGGAGGCTACTTGTAATATGCAGATCAGCGTCCCATGATGTACATCGGACCCTGACACAAATTATGGTGCTCATGGGTGGAGCGTGCGCTCACAGCTCCCTGTGTATATTGAAATGAGACCCAACTATTAAAACCGTTGATGCTTCACGGCCAGGACATTGGACAGGTGGCTCGAATGCACCTCACGCTGCTTGCCCGATGGCCGCCCAAAGTTAAAATCAGCCCCGTACTGCATCTCTATAAGGTTCTATCATTTTTATTTTAAGTGCCTGCTAATCCATCCTAACCTTCCCACTCCCCTCCCAGGCTTAATCAGGCCGACACAAATGTTTTCTGTCTTGAAGCGACTGGCATAATCAATATCTTAGCCAAGCCAGAGCAGGAGCTGGGGCACAAAGTGTCTGCATTTATTGCATGGTGATTTTATAGTAATGTGATTCATTATAGTGGAGTTAAGCCCCTTTGTTGCTTCTGGAATTGATGTCGATCCCTTTTTTCTGTCTGGGAGACTCTAAGGGAGAATAAAACTGCCTCAGCCCTGCAAAACCAAGCAATCAACTGCCAGCTAAGCAAAGCCAATATTAAATGGCCCCTGAAGGAGCCACTTTTATCTCTGCAGCTCTTGACTATCTGTAACTGGGGGATGTGCCAGTTGAAGCTAAGGCTAGCGGGGCACTCCTCTGATGGAACCACTTGCTAAACAGGAGGATGGATCAGCAGGAGAAGGAGAGACAAGATAGTAAGGCAAGGCAGTCAGTTTCCAAAGGCGCACAGTGAATGTGTTCCTCCAGCCGCCTCTACCTTTTAATGCACTAATCAGTCAATACAGCTCCAATTTGTGAAATGCATTGCTCAGTACATATAATGTATCCAGGTATAGTGCATTGATCAGTCTGTATAGCTTCTATCTTTTATACACTGATCAGTTCCAACATGCCAAACGTCAGTGTTTTAATCCAGCTGTTAGCTTGTTAGTATTCCACAAGACAAATCAGCTTTTTCTCCAGGATCGGATCAACTGAAGGGAAGGATGAAGCATTCAAAACCAGCTAGATTGGTAGGAGGGTGGGACTGAAGGCTGTTAAAAGTAATCAGATCGGGTTGGGAGTCGTTCATAACTAATCAATCAGCTTTGCTTTTTGCCACAAATTTCAGTTAGAAAAGTTTTAAAACGCACAGATGTTTTCTGAATTAGTCCCCCGCCGCCCCCCTCCAAAAAAGTTTTATATATAACAAATAAAGTTTGGTTTTAAATTTTCCTCAAAGGAGCATTCTGGCGATGCCCAGCTATTGTCTTGTGTGAAACATTATTTTTTTCAAGACTAGTTGCAGCTGTATTTTGGAGATAAGGATATTATAGGAGCAACAGTGAAAGCACAACCCAATGAATGGCTTTAAGAGACATTGATATCAGTGGGATTCCAGATCATTTTCAGGCTTGCTAGGATCTCCCTTCCTGTGGATAGAAACAACAAATTGTGCTGTAGTACACTGAGGGTATGTGAATCAAACAGATACCATCATAGCAGCCAGCTTCAAGATGAGTTGTTGCCACTCTTCCCGAGACCATTGCTGTTCACCCCACCTAGAGCAGCAATCACACGTTGATGGTTAACATGTTTGCTGCTGCACCATATGATTGTGGGTAACTCACATTTTTTTGCTAGATTTTCTAAAATCACACTTGGGAACCAAATAGAGTTCTCCACTGGAACTCGCACTGAAAACAAACTAAGAAAACATTTAGGGGGAAAAATTCAGTTGATTAGCGCCTACCGTTAGCGCCCTAAGAGGGCGCTAACGGGGCACAAAGCAACTAGCGCCCGGGCGTGGCGATGTTTGCGCCGCTCACGAAATTGACCAGACATTTTGCAGCGGCGCTAAACACTACCACCACGATCTCCTGCGCCCGCAGATCGTGACATCAGTCAAGCGTGCAACACCCCGGTAGCGCCCCAGACCGGATATTGAGTGGCGCCCCCTGCCTTTCCACCTGTCGCTAGCAACGACAGGTAGAGGGGAACGTTTTGCAGTCGGGAAGGGGCTGGGGGAGCGCTATTTAAAGGCGGCCACTTCCTGCCTTTTTTTGTCGGCGACATTTTTGCACCACGCATTCTGAGAGAGAGAGAGAGAGAGAGAGACTTCTGGAGAGATTCAACGCTGTGTGAAGGAGTTTTGGGTACTGAGCAGCACTTTGCAGGTTCATTTTGATTTGATCTTCCTTGCATCGATTTAGAACAGACTGTGGGGCTGCACTCTGAGCTCTTTCCCTGGGCCTTTCCATTGTTCTTTCCAGCAGATTTGATGTACAGGTCTCTCCAGGCCGAGATTCAAGGCTGCAATGAGCAGGGTATGGCTGGAGAGCAAGATCGACCCTCCCCTTTAAGAACTGGCCAGCGCCAGTATGTCTGTGTTCCATTGCTAACTGATATCACCTGAGCTTCGCCAGTGCTCTGAGGTAGCGCCTCGCTCCTCGGCGTTAGCGCCTTAAGAGAGGTGTGTAGCATCTGATTTAGCGCTCAAATCACCTCCAGGGGCGATAGAGGCCAAGTTTGCAGTCGGAGGCGATAATTAGCGCCAGGCGCTAAACTTTGCGCCTGACCGATAATTGCGCCCCAAACGGGGCGATACCGAATTTCTCCCCCTTTGATTTTACTGTGGTCAAACATGGGATATTGCAACCTTTAACAGGGACTGAGCAAGTTTGAGTTCTTGGAAATGCTACATTGAATGAGGATGGACTGTAATCTGAGATTCGAATTGAGTCAGGTGATCTGACTGGCAGTCGGCACTGACCGTCCAAAGTCTATTGCTGCATGCATTTGTGGGCACCTTTAAGTGCAGCTATACAGATCTATAATCAATACTTTAATGCTGGCTTTAACTAAGTTTTAAAATTACTGGGATGCTTATGTTCAGTTTTTTTCCAAAAGCCAGGTACACTCATTAAGCCAATTTATTTTCTCCCAAGACAAGGTGAACAGGGATCCATCGATGTGAAGAATGGATGTTTAGTAACTATGGTGCTGCACTGTTGCTGACTTTAAAAAAGCATTACAAGATTTAAACATCCTTTTCCTCCTACAATGGTTCCATTATCTCGAACACATAACCAAACTGTAATCAGGACCTTCTGGCTCCTGATAGAGAAGGGCTTGAATGCCTCAGAGCATTCTGGGAGGGTTTTAAAATGAAAAGTTTAAACTCACTTGTCTGTCTTTGTCCTGTCCCTGGGACCCTGTGGATCCTCCTGTTGGTGGTGGTCTGCGGGAAGACCATAGACCAAGTTTCACTGTACACTCCTGTGCTGGACCAGCCAATGAGGAGATGAGGCAGGTGGCCAGGAATTCCCCTTCAGCTTTAAACACCAACCTTGGGGCTGAAAGACCATGTTCAGTCATTTAAGAGTAGTAATCAACAAAACAAACAGAATGCTGTGCTGTACGATCAAATCTTGTTCTGAGGCCAGCATCTAAAGCTGTGTAGTGCTGTGGCCAGGCTTCACCTTGAATACTATAATCAGTTCCAGTCACGAAGGCACACAGAAACATTTAAGACCTCGAGACATTACAAAGAAGGGCCACGAGGCTGATCCCTAGTGTCAGAGAATTGAGGTATGGGAAAAAGTTGGAAAACTTCAGCCTTGAAAGGAGGCAACAGAGAGGGCTCCTTTATCGAAGGCCTAAGGGATGGAATAGAGAAGGTTAATTTTGAGCACTATTTAAAATTAAATCACAACTGCAGGGCAAGGAGACAAAGGTACAAATTGTTAAAGGACACGTTCAGGACTGATGTTGGGAAGTAATTCATACAAAGAATGATTGCTACCTGGAATGATTGCTACTTGGAATTGGTAGGGCATTGGAAGCAAAAACCCTGGAATCATTCAAGAGGAAGTTAGATGCTGTGATGGGGGAACACAAGGTTCTATGGATGGATGAGCTACATGGGCCGAATGGTCTCTGGCATCTGTACTTACCTTTGTAATCTTTGTGATATGGTTACGGATGACAGGGCATAAATGGCATATTAGCTGCAGTGGCACTCTGCAAAGAGAAGCAGTTCAAAATGGAAACCTGGTAGCAAGCCTCATAAAAAAGAAGGAAAGATAGGTGAGGGGAAGGTAGGGAGGGGGTTGATTAGAAATAACAAAAGGGCCTGATTCCACAATGCTCAGTGGGTAAATGCACTGATCCTGTGGGATTGAGCCCAGGAAAATCCCAGGTTCCATCATTGCTTTATCCCGATTGAGCACATTTCAGCTCGGACAGTAGTTGAAGGTGGGGGTGGGGGGGGGAGGGGTTAAAATTGGTCATGGTGTCCTCAGGCTAGAGAATGCGAAAAATCAGCAAGTGTTTTCACTCATGTTTGCTATCCACTGACTCCTGCTGAACCGTTTGTGTTGTGTATATGTGTATGGTGAGGTGTGGGGGGGGGGGGCGGGGGGATGGGGGGTGGTGGTATCGTATGAAGATGAGATTAGTCTGCTCTGTCATATTCCCATGATTATATAGCCTGCTGACACTTGTTGTCTGGGAGCACATGTAAACAATGACTACTTTTTGGGGTAACAACAGAAAATGCTGGAAACACTCAGCAGGCCAGACAGCATCTGTGGAGAGAGAAACAGAGTTAACGTTTCAGGTCTGTGACCCTTCGTCAGAACTCTGTTTCTCTCTCCACGGATGCTGCCTGGCCTGCTGAGTGTTTCCAGCATTTTCTGTTGTTATTTCAGATTTCCAGCATCTGCAGTATTTTGCTACAGTACTACTTTTTGGGGTATTGCCTTCAGGAAAGGAGGGGAGAAAATTGGGAAAATTCAGTGAGTTGCTGAGAAGGAGAGAAAAGATTATGAATGATTTCCTTGCAATGGATAAAACAGCCTAAGAATGATTGACCTTAATGTTGAAGATATGGGTAGGATTGTGATGATTATAAATCTGTATGAACTTTCCGTAACATTATCTGAAAGATCAAACAAAAATCTTAGAGAATAAGAAATCCCATTACTAACAGCACTTCAAGTAAAACAAATCAGCAAGAATAAATAGAACTTCAATCAATTGAGCCGTTAAATACTATTGAGATCACAACAGTTGTTGAAACTTCTCTGAAAACTGCACTGACTGCCAGACAGCTCTAAGTCCTTGACCCCCTCCTCTCTACTGCTCTTTCAGCAGTCACCGAGCTAATTGTACCTTGTTGCTGTGAGTACGAAGCATCACATTGTAATTAAAGAGACATCTACTGAGCTACCTCGCGTGGTATCAGATGGGCGTCTTATTAGGAGTGTCATTTTGTGTTTGAATACATGGTGATTAGTGATGAAAATATTGTTGCCTTGCACTTGACTGGTTTAAATGATGATATACCATTTTTAATATCACAGGGGTTTTGAGTTACATCAAACTATGATACCGAATGCTGTAATTTGGAAAGTGAAGTGTAATATGTGGTTTCGTCAAAGGCTGCAGAAATATTCCCAGATCTGAACTGGGATCAATTGGGATCTTTCCCTCCCCATTTCTTCCTGACTCTGGGGACTTATGCTGCAATTTGGTTCCATGCGCACCATGGCCATCTTTATGTGTGCATATAGACAGCGAAATTTGACAAGCAGTGGGATCTTGGGGGTCATTAGAAACCAGCTTGTACTTGTTCTCACAGACTTTTTTCAGCAAGGATCACTGGACATTGACCAGGAGTGTGAACCCTGGCTGATTTTTCCTTTCATAGTCCAGGGATACTGAGTTAAATTGTAGCATCCCAGTGCTGTCTTAGCTGAGATCAGACAACTGAGCATAGACCAGGATCACTGGTCTGTTTGGCTTAGCACTCTAAGTATAACCACCAGGGGAGCTAAAGGGGATATCCACCCACCGCGCCCCCCCCTCCCTACCCCCGTCGCCCAATTTTTTGTTCAGTTATACACCCCTCCCCCTGCTCCAAGTCCTGTTCTTGCCTCTGATGTGCTGCTGAACTGCTGAAAGGTCATCGACCTGAAACGTTAACTCTGTTTATCTCTCCACAGATACTGCCTGCCCTGCTGGGTATTTCCAGAATTTTCTGTTTTTATTTCAGATTTCCAGCATCTGCAGTATTTTGCTTTTATATTAGTGCTATTTCTTCTTCTTTGTTTAGAACATTATTTATTTACTCAAAGTAACAACCTTATTGCTGATTTCAAGCTGTTTAAGCTTTGTGTGTAGGGGTGTATGATGAGCGTTCCCCTGCCTTGGCAAATCTTCTTTTACCAGCTTCACCCTCTCCTACAGGCTCTCCTGGGTTTGTACATCTTGGGGTAAAAATTCAGTTGGTTGCGCCTCCTGTTAGCGCCTTAAGAGGGCGCTAATGGGGCGCAAAGCCGCTAACGCCCGGGCGCAGCGATGTTTGCGCCGCTCGGGAACTTAACTTGACATTGTGCGGCGGCACTAAAACTTACCGCTGCGACCACCTGCGCGCGCAGATTGTGACGTCATTCCATGGTGCAACGCCCTTGTGGCGCCCGGAGCGGAAATTGAGTGGCGCCCCCTGCCTTACCGCCTGGCGCTTCCAACGACCGGAAGACTGGAACGCTATCAATCGCTGTGGGGCTGGGGGGGGCGCTATTTAAAGGGGGCCTCTTCCTGTCTTTTTCTGTGGTCGACATTTTTGCACCACTCGTTCTGAGAGAGAGAGAGAGATTCGGAGAGAGAGAAAGAGAGACTTCTACATTGACTCAACGCTTTGTGAGGTAGTTTTGCCTATTGATCCTAACTTTGCTGCTAGTTTAGTTGCTGTCCTTCATTACTTTGCTTGCAAAGAGAATATGGGGGCTGCACTGATTGGGGGCGTCGTCCTGCTCCAGCTGAATCGGAGGATACAGAGACGCAGAGAGAGAGTGGCAATGATGGCCAGACGGAGGAGGGCCATCAGGCGTATGTACAGGAGAGCTTACCCTCCCAGGGTATATCGTGAACAGCTCTCCTACATCCATATGTCCGAGGAGCTGTGTTTGCGAAGGCTGCGATTCAGCAAGGAGGTGGTCACTGAGCTCTGCCACCTGCTGCAGCCAGATCTGCAGCCTCAACTGAGGTCCAGGACGTCTCTGTCGGTGGCAGTGAAGGTCACAGTGGCTTTGAACTTTTACGCTACTTGCTCATTTCAAGCTGCTGCTGGGGACCTCGCCAATATCTCCCAGTTCGCGGTGCATTGCTGAATCCGGCAGGTCACAAATGCCCTCTTCAGAAGGAGACGAGAGTTCATCTCTTTCCCCATGACCCCAGACAAGCAGCGTGACCGCGCTCTGGGCTTTGCGAGGGTAGCGGGCTTTCCCATGGTGCAGGGCGCCATTGACTGCACGCATGTGGCTTTGCGTGCTCCGCATGAGAATGCCGAGGAATTCAGGAACAGAAAGGGGTTCCATTCCTTGAATGTCCAGTTGGTCTGTGACCACAGACAGCTGATACTCGCTGTCAATGCCCAGTATCCTGGCAGCTGCCACGATGCTTTTATCCTGCGCCAGACTACTGTGGCAGAACTTTTCGAGGCAGCGCATCAGCCAGTTGGTTGGCTTCTCGGGGACAAGGGGTATGCATTGAGCACCTGGCTGATGACACCGCTCCGTACGCCCAACACCCCTGCTGAGCTGCGGTACAATGAGAGCCATCAAGCTACCAGGAACATTATTGAGCGCACAATCGGCGTGCTGAAGCAACGGTTCCGCTGTCTGGACCATTCCGGAGCAGCCCTGCAGTACTCGCCTGAGCGAGTATCCAACTTCGTAGTCGTGTGCTGCATGTTGCATAACATGGCAATCCTCAGGACCCAGCCAATGCCACCAGGCCTTGGAGCACCACCAGAGGAGGAGGAGGAAGAGGAGGAAGAGGACGAGGACGATGATCATCAGCAGCACCAAGGCAGGAGGGCGGCCCACAATGGTCAAACTGCAAGGGCCGTCCGTCAACGGCTAATAGCAAGCCGCTTCTAGGGCCCCTGCCATTGCTACCAACATTAATGAACCCAGCACGCAACCCCTAAGCCGGCCAAGGCACCAATAATTCCAACCACCAACCATGTATATTTTGAATACAGAAACTTATTTATTTTACAAACTCTGTGTGTGTCAATTCCTCATGACAAACTCATAGAAATAAACACAAAAAAACAGTCAATAACATAACTGGTTCTCACAACCTGGAGATAATGTCCAAAACACTAAACAAAAGTTGGACCATGAACCTCGACCTTTAATAAAAAAATGACCAGCATTTTGTCACACCTCCTACTTTTTGCCCTTCGAGGGTGATCTCCTTCCCTTGCGCACTTCCCCCCTTCTAACCCTACTGCTCCTCCGTAATGGCACCTCAGTGGCTGCAGCAAGGCTGGTGGAAGGCTGCTGCTCGTCAGACCCTGACACTGCAGATGCCCCTGAAGGACGGCCTCGACCAGTTCTGGGCCTGGAGGGCCCGGCTGCAGACTGCACCAACTCTGCATGGGCGGCAGCAGTCTGTCCTACAGGCGGTGGCAAGTGCAGTGGAGAAGTGACAGTGTTGGCAGCAGGAATGCTGTCATCGTGAGAGAGGACAGCAACTCCCTGCTCGCCCGACACACTGGCACTCCCACGGGGCAGCACTTCAGCATCCGGAGCAATCTGCCGGAGAACAGATTGCTGGCCTGCTGCGGCGCGGTGACAGCCCCGGGGACATGTGCATGAACCATCGAGGTTGGCAGCAGTCTGTGCTCGCGTGGCCTCAATCTGAGTCTGTATGAGAGCAGTCAGAGATGGGATCACGGCAGCCAGTGACTGAATTGCAGCACTAAGCGTTAGTGTGGCATCCGCCTGTGCTACAGCGAAGTGCTCCACACTCCTTGCCAGTGACTCAATGCATTCGGGCACCCTTCCCACTGCACCCATGAGCTCAGTGTGCATGCCCACCGCCTGGGTGTTCATTTCTGCGATCAGCCGCTCCTCCTCTGCGTCCATTGCAGTAGGAGTGTCTGGCATACTCTCCCTCTGGGGAGAAGGCCCCCGTTCTTCCCTACCCCCCCCATGGCGTTGCTGCAGCCCGCTGGGTCCTGGAGCTTCACCCTCATCAGACCCTTCCCCCCTGCTCCCCTCCAGGGAAGGCGTGTTCCCAGTGTGGGCATGGGCTTCCTCGGGAGAGGGTGGCACTGATGCTCCGGCTTCCTCTTCCTCCTCAGCTGCAGCATCACTCCCAGTGGCAGCTTCAGGGCCCGTCTCCTCAGCTGGCGAATCACCATCTGAAAGCAGGGAGGTACAAGAGTGGCTTTAGCGTGAGGACAGGGTGGCAGTAAGGGAGGAATAAGTGCAGCGAGTTAGCAAGTTGGATTGAAAGTGTCAAAGGCTGGTGTTGTGAGGGACAAGTGGAAGGACAGAGGACAAAAAGGTGATGACCTTACCATTGCTGTCCAGAACGGGGTCGGCGTCTCCAGTGGCGACGGGACCGATCACCCGGCTTGCCACAATCCTGTGGACGCGCTCCTCCAGATCGCTGAGGGGTTGCAGCTGAGGCCGCCCTCCACCTGTCCGTTGCTGCTGTCTCCGATTATGCGCCAGCTTGGCCTGTAAGAAAAAGGACAGCATCTGAGTAAATATACAGCCATGGTCTTGCCTGATGTGCCTCCCATAGGTGTATAGCCCTTACTGTATGCAGCCATGGTCTTGCCTGATGTGCCTCTCATAGGTGAATAGCCCTTACTGTATGCAAAGTGTGGAATGTGTGTGTGTGTTTCATGAAAGGGCCATAGGTGTTGGATGAGTGTTGTGCATTGGGGTTTTAAGACCCTCTGGCCATAGAGTGAGGTTGAGATGGAGGGATGGAGAGGTATTGAGAAAAAGCCACTCACCCTGACGACCCGAGTGAGGTCGTTGAACTTTTTGTGGCATTGAGTATGGGTCCTGGGCACCATGCTCCTGGAGGAGACGCTCTGAGCCACCTCCCTCCACACTCTTCTGAACTCGCGTGGCAAAGGCCTCCTGCCACTCTCAGGGAAGAGCATACATCGTCTGCGCTCCACCGCGCCAACCAGAGCATCCAAGGCCCGCTCGGTGAAGCGATGAGCGCGTTCTCTCACCCTCTCCATGCTTGGCAGCAAAATGGATTCACAGGTCTCTCCAGGCCGAGATTCAAGGCTGCAATGAGCAGGGTGTGGCTGGGGAGCAAGTTGGCCCCCCCCGCTTTAAGAAGTGGCCGGCGCCAGTGTGTCTGTGTTCCCTCGCTAACTGGCAGCAGCTGCGCTGCGCTCGCGCGCTGAGTTAGCGCCTCACTCCTTGGCCTTTGCGCCTTAAGACAGGTGTGCAGCGCCTGCTTTAGCGCTCCACTCACCTCCCGGGGCGGTAAAAGTGAAGTTTCCAGTCAGTGCCGATAATTAGCGCCAGACGCTAATATTTGCGTCCAGACGATATTTGCGCCCCAAATGGGGCGCGTCCTAATTTCTACCCCCTTAAGTCTAATGCCTCCTCTTCCTGTGGACTCGAGGCTTTCAGTGATGGGGGTCCTCTCCCCGTTATCCTTCTGTGGCACTGATTGTACATCATTTTTTACCTTTTGGAGGGAGAGAAGGCAATGTGAGTGTCATGGAGACTTTCCCAATATGAGGTCATGCATGTCATGATGATGAGGGGTGAAGGTGCCTTTGTCCCTTGAAAAGACGTGTCCTTGAAGAATAGAAGAAGCACTTGTGGCAGAAGTAGTGAGTTGTAAGAACGGCTTTCAGTAAAGAGGTGCTTAAGTGTTTGGAAAGATTGCTCTTGCAGCAGTGAGTTTGTATATGTGTCTCTGCACGTGTGTGTGGCTTTGTGTTTGTGTCTGTGTGTGAGAGACTGTAATGTTTTGAAATCATTGGTTGAGTACAATGTGATAGTGATTTATTGTAAATCTGTGTTCATGGGGCTTTGTGTTTGCAACCAATTTGAAAAAGTCAAAACATAATTACCATTGGAAAAGAAAGGTATTACACAGAGCTCCCTGGGGCTCTCACTGGAGACCCTGCTATTCATACACTGGGATTTGTAGTCTAAATCATCAATTCATGATTCTTCACTATCACACTGCAGCTCCCAGTGTGCAGATTTCTACAGAATCAAGAGTTGGGACATGAAAATTCAGATAAGATATTAAGATGGATTTATATCCTTTAGCCTAAACATCCGCCCTTTCCATCACAGGCATACCAGGGCTGCAGTGTGTTCTATCTATAGGATACACTGCGGCAACTTGCCAAGGCTTCTTTGGCAGCACCTCCCAAACTCATGACTTCTACCACCGAGAAGGATAAGGACAGCTGGTGCATGGGAACACCATAACCTCCAAATTCCCTTCCAAGTCACACACCATTTTGACTTTGACTTATATCACACTTCCTTCATCGTCGCTGGGTCAAAATCTTGGTACCCCCTACCTAAGAGCACTATGGGAGTACCATCACCACACGGACTGCAGCGGTTCAAGAAGAAGGTCCACCACTGCCTTCTCAAGGGAAACTAGGCATAGGCAATAAATGTTGGCTTTGCCATCAACGACCACATCCCGAGAATTAAAAAAATGAAAGTTAAAACTAATGGATACATTCACCAGTCTTGCTCTCCCAGTGGTGAGCCGCTCTGAAAGGATATGTGAGATGGAGCTAGGGCTATAACACTGTCATGCTGATTCTTCTGCCTGTGCTCCTTTTGAGCATGGTATCCTGCTAGGACTGCAGGACTGCTTAATTTGCTCTTAAATGTTCATTACATTATACATGCAGCCATTGCTGTGTGTCACAAAGGAGGACACAAATAACCTCCCAGAGATGTCGGGGAACATAGGGTCTAATGAGAGGGAGGAACTGAATGAAATCAGTATTTGTAGGGAAATGGTGTTAGGGAAATTGACGGGATTGAAGGCCGATAAATCCCCAGGGCCTGATAATCTACATCCTAGATACTTAAGGAAGTGGCCCTAGAAATAGTAGATGCATTGCTGGTCATCTTCCAAAATTCTATAGACTCTGGAACAGTTTCCATGGATTGGAGGGTAGCTAATGTAACCCCACTATTTAAAAAAGGTGGTAGAGAGAAAACGGGGAATTATAGACCGGTAAGCCTGACATCGGTAGTGGGGAAAATGCTAGAGTCCATTATAAAAGATGTAATAGCAGAGCACTTGGAAAACAGTGACAGGATCGGACAAAGTCAACATGGGTTTACAAAAGGTAAATCATGCTTGACTAATCTACTGGAATTTTTTGAGGATGTAACTGGTAGAATAGATAAGGGAGAACCAGTGGATGTGGTGTATTTGGACTTTCAGAAGGCTTTCGATAAGGTCCCGCATAAGAGATTAGCGTGCAAAGTTAAAGCACACGGGATTGGGGGTAAGGTACTATCTTGGATAGAAAACTGGTTGGCAGACAGGAAGCAAAGAGTTGGAATAAATGGGTCTTTTTCCGAGTGGCAGGCAGTGACTAGTGGGATACCGCAGGGATCGGTGCTAGGACCCCAGTTATTCACAATATATATTAATGATCTAGATGAGGGAACTAGATGTAATATCTCCAAGTTTGCAGATGACACAAAGCTGGGTGGGAGTGTGTGCTGTGAGGAGGATGCAGAGAAACTCCAGTATGATTTGG
Source organism: Squalus acanthias (assembly GCA_030390025.1). Lineage (NCBI taxonomy): Eukaryota > Metazoa > Chordata > Chondrichthyes > Squaliformes > Squalidae > Squalus > Squalus acanthias. The sequence goes on from CM059435.1 coordinate 85,941,719, forward strand.
ACAGGTTGGTGATTGGGCAGATGCATGGCAGATGCAGTACAATGTGGATAAATACGAGGTTATCCACTTTGGTGGCAAAAACAGGAAGGCAGATTATTATCTGAACGGCAATAGATTGGGAAAAGGGGAAGTGCAACGAGACCTGGGTGTCTTGTGCACCAGTCGCTGAAGGTAAGCATGCAGGTGCAGCAGGCGGTTAAGAAGGCAAATGGTATGTTGGCCTTCATAGCGAGAGGATTCGAGTACAGGAGCAAGGATGTCTTGCTGCAGTTGTACAGGGCCTTGGTGAGACCACACCTTGAGTATTGTGTGCAGTTTTGGTCGCCTTATCTGAGGAAGGATGTTCTTGCCATGGAGAGAGTGCAGCGAAGATTCACCAGACTGATACCTGGGATGGCAGGAATGACGTATGAAGAGAGATTGGGTCAATTGGGCTTGTATTCGCTAGAGTTTAGAAGGATGAGAGGGGATCTCATTGAAACTTATAAAATTCTAACAGGACTAGACAGACTAGATGCAGGAAGGATGTTCCCAATGGTGGGGGAGTCCAGAACCAGGGGTCACAGTCTAAGGATAAGGGGTAAGCCATTTAGTACTGAGATGAGGAGGAATTTTGTTCACCCAGAGAGTGGTGAACCTGTGGAATTCTCTACCAGAGAAGACAGTTGAGTCCAATTCATTAAATATATTCAAGAAGGAGTTAAATATATTTCTTAAGGCTAAGGGGATCAAGGGATATGGGGAGAAAGCAGGGACAGGGTACTGAATTTGGATGATCAGCCATGATCGCATTGAATGGCGGAGCAGGCTCGAGGGGCCGAATGGCCTACTCCTGCTCCCATCTTCTATGTTTCTATAAAAGTGGCTAATAGGAATTCTGGAACTATATTAGTTTCCACCAACCCAGTTAAAGTTTTTTTAAAAGTGACCATATCCACCCCTGATAGCCAAACGGAACAAATCTGTTGTGACGCATCTGTTATTCCAGACAAGGCTCTGTGCTGTTCTGGCTTCCCCACACTGTCTAGTTTGTGCAGTATTCCTGAATAATGTCTTGTACAATATAGATGTTCTGACAGAAGCCATAAGAAGTGCCATCCTGTGTAGTGTGGTATATCTCTTTCTACGTTGTAATTCCCTCTCGATGGACAAATCCTCCTACAACTCCAGGATAATCCTAGAATACAAAAATGATCCCAAGCTCTCTTTATCACTGCAAATTACTTCCTCAGCCTTCACCTCCATAACCTCTATCTTCATCTGCCACTATACGGTTGGGAAATTGTGGCAAGGAAGAATTCGAGTGACGGTGGGGGTAGTGCAACGTAGATCTGAGTCGAAAGGGCATAGACGGCAAGCCTGTACGAGGGCTGTAGGAAATTGCTAAAATAAGACCGAGTAAGATCATGAGGGATTTGCAAAGGAGGAAAAGTACTGTGAAGTCATGTGTGGGGGGATGGGAGGCTGTGGAGGTTTATAGGGATTATAGTGACGGGTGAGTAGGACATAATGGGAGATAGAATGTGGCCTGCCAAGGTTGAATAAGTTAGAATTTGTATAGGATGAAGCTTGGAAAGTGGGGAGGAGAGCTGGAGATATGAACCTTGGTGGATAAGGGTTTCAGTGTCACTGGTGTGCGGTAGGGATAGAAGTGGGTAATTATTACAGTTATGTTAGAAAATATTGGTGTAGCGTTCTGATGGTTTCAAGGTGGTGCAAACAAGCCTGCCTATTAGGTGTTGGAATTAATATTTATTTTTATATAATTGGGTTTAAAAATTGAGGTGAGGGAAAGAACAGGGGAAGGAAGGATGAAGCAGCAGCTGAGTGATAACCTCAGTGTTGAAGGAGACGTAGTTCATTAGCTCTTCAGATTTAAGGGCGGCTTTTCCAAGTGTGCATTCCTGATGCACCTCACCCACTTGGAACTCATATCAGAAAATTGAAGGTACGCTTTCTGCAATTTCCCACCCGTATGGTGTCAGAGTGAAAGTGGACGTTATAGAGGAGATGTCCGAGGAGGCGGTTGGCAGTGGTGAAAAAGGGTTTGGGATCATTTTCATGCTCTAAGATGATTCTGGAGTAGTAGGAGGATTTCTCCATCGAGAGGGAATAGCTGCATTGTTTTAGTACAGCTGAGATCAACAATAGTGCTCTCCTCTCACTCAGCACAAAGCAAGAATTGAACCAGAAGCTTTTTGCTCTTTAACACAATACCACTTGCATACCTAGCCATTCAGGCTTCACTTCAAGAGTAAATAATGTCATTAGGATTGCCAACATTTGCTAGGTCTAAATTTATATAGGTGTAGAATGCATTTGGAGAAAAGTGTGGGATTGTGGCCGAATTTTATCTTTCTTTTGCTGATGATAAAAATAATCCTTACAGAAAGAAAGAACTTGCATTTATATAGCACCTTTCACAACCTCAGGATGTCCCAAAGTGCTTTACAACCAATGAAGTACTTTTGAAGGACTGTTGTAATGTAGGAAATGCTTTAGAGGTGGTTAGTAAGAAATGCCTCTATAATACAAGGGACAGAAGGAGTGGAACAAAATTGATTCTTTTTATTTCAAAAAAAGGACCTTTATTGTCTGGTTTACATTTTAGAAATTTCAATACAGCCCACTCAAAAATCAGATGTCGACTCCAAACTAGAAGATGGCGTACTTAAACATAATCTTTAGGCAAAAGAACAAGCAATTAAAATTGGTCTCTTCAGGGCATCACCTCCTCACTCTCCCTAAGTGACTCAGTATATCTGGTGATGAATTACTCCACATCAAAGTACATTTGTAAAATAAAAACAACAGTACAAGCTGATTTAATTGCTAACCTTTAGAAAATATTAATCTCTGTACTTGAAGTGAGATGGTATGTCTTACTCTTTTGTGAAGAAGCTATTAACAAAATTCTGAGGATTTTGTAACATGGCTTCAGGCTGTTAATGGGTAATTATTGATGTTGCTGACAATAGGCCAGAAGGGTGAAAGGTCATTATAACTCACTGTAAGGTACTGCAGATTTTCTCTTAATAGTCAGTATTGAGAGTCCACAGAAAAAAATCATTTTAACAGATGTCATGTGGCAGAACACGTGTCAGCTTCTGCATAAACAAGTACAGAGTGAACAAAGCTGAGCCCCAGCTACCTGATCGTTTGATTCTGATTGTTCCGTGCTAATGAAAACTGGATTATACCCTTTAACATATAGGTTTTCAAACTGGGATCTCACAAGTGGTCCTGGGGCTCTACAAGGTCATCAGATTTCTGTCCATCTGGGATCAGGCATACTACAAGCTGCAATCACAACGTTACATTCTAATTTTTTCTCTGTTGACTGCCGAGGTCATGATTTGTGTTGCTATAAGCAATAAAAAGAACACTTTCTACAATGGCAGCGCTGTTTTCCTTTGGGTAGTTGTCACTGGTCCCGAAGGTGTGCTCCGAGGAAGGGACTTCCGATCACTCCAGCAGGGTCGGATTATTTAAATTCCCCAGCTGTTCCTTGAGCGTATTATCCTGTGTAACACTCATGGCTGGTAGGTTCAGGTGCAGCCTTTAAAAAGTAGGAATAATTTGAAGATTTCAGCAGCAAACACACATTTCACTCTAATACTACTTGCTGAACAAATCCTCCTTCGCAGTATGCTGTGGTTCAGGGCTTCACGAACTCTTCATCTTGCATTTACGTGTTTCCATCTCTCCTTATAAGAATTACTTGCATGCAGCAACTTCGAGGCACTTCTTCCATTTGAACAGGGTGCTACCTGCACATGTATAACATCAGTTATTTGATGCCACTTGGGAGACATGCCTCACACGCTAGCTTTCATCTAATGCACTACACATCTTGTTACAGAGGAAACTTGTGCACAATGCCTGTGAAAAGCCAGTGACTTGGAGAGGCTATAGCAGATATCAGACAGCTAAGCCCTATAAAGAACAGGCCATAGAGCTGGTAGGGAAGCAATCATTTCCAAGTGCTCCCAAAAACCCTTAGGCTTTGAGAAATAAGGCAAATGCTCTCCAGGTGCACAGCAAAAAGAAAATGCTGCAAAATCTCAATGCTAACTCCAGCAATCACTGTTTAAAGCTTCCCAATGCTCCAGGCAACAAAGTAGAAGCACCAATATCAGCTGGCAACAGGCACGCTTGATTTATTTTGTGGCGTGTTCGGAGTTCAAATCGCAAGTTTTAGATGTTCCTATGCCATTCCCTATCAATAGCATGCAGTATGAGTTCACAGAATCCCCACAGTGCAGATAGAGGCCATTTCGGCCCATCGAGCCTGCACCGACACATATCCCACCCTATTCCCCGTAACCCCACATATTTAATCCCCCCCTACCACTAAGGGTCAATTTATCATAGCCAAATCAACCTAACCCGCACATCTTTGGACTGTGGGAGGAAACCGGAGCACCCGGAGGAGAATGTGCAAACTCCACACAGACAGTCACCCGAGGCCGGATTCGAACCCGGGTCCCTGGCGCTGTGAGGCAACAGTGCTAACCACTATGCCACCGTGTTGCCCGAGTTCCCAGTAGTGTCGGCACGGACAATGACAGAAGGCCCCAAAGCTCATTCGGGAAAGGCAACATGGCCATTACGGGGCAGAAATCTGGCATAAAAGGATCCGTTCCAATTTTCAGGCCTCAGAAAGAAAAAACACAGGCCGCAATTTCGCCGACCGAGGCAGGCCCGGGGCGGCCGGGGTCGATGTTACAGTCCCAGCCCGCTGCCTACTGCAGCCCGCACTCTCCAAGTGATTTTACGTTAATAGGGCTTGTTTAGCCCGCCCTGCGAGGTTCCCGGCCAATTGAAAGGAAGTGGGTCTGATCACGTCATTAAGGGGGCCATGTCCAAATTGATTTTGACAGTTGTGCTGTCAGTGTTCTACAGCATTGAGGTGCTGCAAACACTGACGAGCACTGCACAAAGGCACAGGGCTGCACCCAGGCTCTCCCATGACTCCCTCCATATGCTTATGGAGGGAGTCACAGTACGCAGGGAGGTTCTCTTCCCTTCCCATGGGTGGAAGAGACCTCCCCAGGAGATCATCGCAGCCTGGTTGCACATTGCACAGGAGGGTAAAAGCAGGGATGTCGTCAGGAGGACTAGGCTGCAGTGATGCAAACCTTTCAATGATCTCAGTAGATCAAGAAACGTTGCTGCCAAGCCACACTCAACCTCATCCTGCTGTGCCTCTCATCACATCCACATCACTCTGCCTTCCCTAGCCTATTCCTGCACATCTTTACTCACACCAACTTACCCTGCACCTCCACCCATCCCTCTCTATCTATATTATCACTTCCCCATCTCACTAGCCACCCCTCACACTCACCCTCATCCTAGTGCAAGCATACCAACTAACAACACACAAGCTTAGGCACTTGGGTGTTTTACCCAATGTTTATGTGAAGTTTCTGGTAATGTGCTGTCAAACATTGAAACCTTTATTTTCAGCACGTTGCTTTCTTGGACAGATTTGTGTGCGCCTTTGGAAGTGGCTTAGTGAGTTGCAGTGAATGGTGAGACATAACGGTACCTCCCTCCCCCCCCAATGGCGATGAGTGTGAAAGGAATGGCTTGGTCATTGTAGGGATGCTTTCTGGTGTTGGTGTGGGGTGGTGCCAACCTGGCGCATCATGTGGCAGCAAGGATGTACAGCGTTAAGTGAAGTAAATCTGGACATGGTGAGGCCATCCCTGGCGTCCCGGGCAACAATGTGGTTGGGTGCTGATGCCCTGTGTCCTGTGCAGCATCAGGTGATTGCGGAGAAGATTGGTGTGGATGTTGGTGCTGCTGGTGTGCCTGGTGCTGTTGGTGTTGGGGCTGATCATGGTGGGATTCTGAGGACCAAGGTGAGATATTTTCAAGGGCAACAATGCTGATGGAATAGATGGCAGGTGAGGTTGCGATGACAGAAGCAATCTGTCATTGGTGAGAGAGGTTGTTCCATGGCTGATCTTTGTTAAAACATGCTGCCCCCTGGTGTATGTCACCATTTTAGGGGGTTCCTGTGACTATGTTAGTATTTTCAGGGGTCTTTTACAGATAAAAGTTTGTAAACCATTGCTTTAACATCTGTCTGTCTGAGAAAACCCCCACCCTCCTCTTTAAGTACACAATGTCTAATTGGATAACAGGATTGTATGTTTTCATTGGTTGATCAACTATTTAAATTTAAACATTCCAATCAGATATTTTCATACTCCTACTCTCAGAGAAAATAGCATCTAATGCCAGCGAGACACAACACTGCACTCTCTGGGGGCAATTTTAACTCGAACCGCTAAGCGATAAGTGGGTGCATGGGCAATTAAAATTGCTCTGGTTACATACTCCAATAACTAACTGTTCTAAATTTTAACCTGCTCGACTGAGCAGGCGCCAAGGACACTCGCTCAAAGCCAGCAGGGTCCTTCTTTACATATGCATGTCGGGTCCCAAAGATGCCATCGGGATCCAACTGCAATTACAGGTGGCCTGAGTGGGAATGCCGCTGCAGCTTTCCTTCCAGGTAGAGAGCGGGAAGAGGAACTGGGGCCAGAAGAGGTCCAAACACGCAATTTTTTTTTACCTTCCTTGTGGGTCCAGGAGGAGCAGGGGTATTCCTCCAGGCCTTACAAGGAACGCTTAGGCCTCCCCTGCCGCGGACTCCCTCCTCTTCCCGAACGCGAGACGTTCCCCGCAGGAATGGGAGGCAAGTCAGCTGGTGGGATATAAATGAAGCCAAACTGTTAAAATAAGCTAAGTTGCATTCTGCTACGGGCAGGCGGGAAATTAACTTGCCAGCGTGGGTTTTTTGTCAGAAATCCGCTGACAGTTAAAATCCAGGCCTCTGTGTTTGTTTCTTTGGCTCCATCTTTATTTCTGTCCTTCGAGCTCTGTGTCTGCCTTTCTGCAGCTGCCTGTATATATGTGTGTGCATATCTGCATCTGTCTCCACTTCTTTCTGTGTTTTTCTTTGTCTCAGTATTTATCTCTCTGTTTCTATCTCTGATTCTGTCTTTGTGACGATCTCTGTCTCTCTAATGCCAAACTCAGAAGAGCAGCCACTACAACATTCGTGTGACATTTTCATTTCCTACTGTAATAGAGCCACCTGGTGGATTACTGATGTATATAATAATAAAGCCATGTACAGTACAGTTCTTACCAGAAGCCATGTTGTGCTGTTGTGTATATATATATGCTGTGTCTCAAGATATCACAGAATTGGCGATGAGGATGTGATTGCGGATTCCCTAGCTGAAATTTTTGTTGGAGGATAATCCTGCCAACCGACGGAGGGACTGTTAGAGGTTCTTCGTTTTGCAGAAAAACTTAAAAATCCGAGGTAAATTTCAAGCACACGTGGCTGAACTGTCGACATTGCCAGAGTCCAGATGGCCGCGCCTATGGGAATAATAGGGCGCTTGGGTGAGTTCCATCATGACCGAGAGACTTTCGGAGCGTATGTGGAGCGGCTAGAAATGTTTTTCACCGTGAATAGTATTGTCGAAGTCCCCGATGATGTAAACCGTAACTGGGCAGTTTTAGAAATGAAACGGGCTATTTTTTGACTGAAGCAAACCCCGAGGTGTATGAAACGCTGAAAAATGTGCTTGTTCCCGCCAAGGCGAAGGACACACCACTGAAGGAGATCCTAACCAAGTTAGAACAGCACTACAGTCCTGAGCCCCTGGAAATTACTGAGTGTTATTGTTTTGGAACATGTGATCAATTAAATGACGAGGGTATCAGTGAGTACATTGTAGCTTTAAAAAAGCTATCCATTCACTGTCATTTCGGAAACTTTCAGGACCGAGCTTTGCATGACCGCTTTGTTTGTGGGTTGAAAAATGAACGTATCAGAAGTAAATTGTTGACAACCCCAACTTGACTTTTGACTTAGCTTGTCAGACAGCTATGTCGATGGATATGGCCGACCAATACTCCTGAGAATTCCTTGCCATTTCCAGTCATCAGACAACCGAGGTGAGTCAACTGATAGCTGAAAGTAAAAGGCAGTTGGGCCCCGAGGCCTCAGCAACTGGCCAAGGTAACAGTTCATTGAAGTTGTGCTATCAATGCCTGGGACAACACACCACTCAAAGCTGTCCATATGTGAAAGCAGAGTGTTTCTACTGCAAGAAAACTGGGCATCTTGCGAAGGCGTGCTGACAGAAGAGTAAACCGACTGGCAATGCTAGAAGTAGAAATCGGCAGACACTACATACCATTGAAGAGAAGCAGCAGGACGAGGAGTTTCTGGAGATTCTCGTCATCAGGAGCACGAAGGTATCTAACAGCGATTTGCGAGGTATCGTCATTCAAGTAGATGTCGCAGGAACCAGGATACCCATGGAAATCGACACTGGTGCATCCATGAGCGTACCTCCAGAATCACTATATCGCAACAAGTTGCGTGATTATTGACTAGAGAAATTGAAGGTAGCGCTGCGAGGCTACTCGGCAGAACAAATCCCTGTAGTAGGAAGTGTCACCATGCCAGTGAAATACAAGGTTCAGTGTCAGAGCTTGCCTCTCATAGTAATGGCAGGAGACAAGCCTGCCTTGATAGGTAGAAATTGGTTGGGATCACTGAAGCTGGATTGGAATGAGATTTTTTGTGTAGAAGCAAAATTTGCATCGAAAGATGATGTCACCAAGCAGCATCCAAAGGTGTTCAGCGAAATGGGCAGTCCGATCCAAGACTTCAAGGCAAGTGTCAGAGTGCAGAAGGACACAAGACCAGTTTACTGCAAGCCACGTCCTGTACCATACGCACTCAATGTGAAAGTTGAGCAAGAACTCAGAAGACTAGAAACTGAGAACATTGGCCTAAAAATTCGGTGGCTTTGTGCCTCCCGCTAACGGGGTGCAAAGCAACTAGCGCCTGGGCGTGGCACCACCAACGCCTCCCGTGAAATTTGGCGGGAGGTTAGCGGCGGCGGTAACCGTTAGCGCCCAGCGGCGCTGCGCCCAGCGGCGCTGCGCCACCGGCGATAACGTCCCGCTCGCGCCCCGGCCGCGATCTTCGGTAGCGCCCCCTGACTTACTGCCGAATGCTATGTCCGACGGGGTCAGGGGGGCCTACCTGCGGCCGGGGCGGCGCAAATTAAAGGGGAGGTGCCGGGCAGCCATTTTTGTTGCTGGCCGCCTGCCAGCACCTGCCCCCTCTGATGTCCCTGCCCTCCTCTGCAGCCCCCCCCCCCTCACCCCCCACGGAGTGCCGGCTGCTCTCTGTGAGCCCAGCACTTCTCTTGAGTGCTGGGCTCTTTTGCCAGCACTCCGATTCCTGGTTGTCCAGCTGGGCCCCGGGTCGTGCTGTGCTAGGCCCCTCCCCTTTAAGAAGGGGAGGAAGGCCTGCAGTACCACGGCGCGACGTGCCGCAGAGCATGGCACTGCGGTATGTAGTGCCACGATATTCACTCGCAGCATCCCAAGAGGGAGGCGTGGTGCTTCCTGTAGCATCCTGCCTCCCTCTTGGGGCGCCACTGGTGAATTTCGGCCGTGACGGCGCTAATTTTTTCGGGGCGCTAAAAGCAGTGCCCCAGCGAAGTTAGCACCCCAAAGGGGGGCACGACTCAATTTTTCCCCCATTATCTCTAAGGTAGATCTGAGTAATTGGGCTACAGCCATTGTTGTTGTACCTAAATCAGATGGTAAGATAAGGTTGTGTGGTGATTATAAGGTAACCGTAAACCAGGTTCTCGAGTGTAATCTACCCAATATGTTGCCAAATGTGGAAGATTTGTTCACAACGCTGACAGGTGGCCAGATCTTTTCGAAGTTAGATCTAACAAACGCCTCCCTACAACTTGAGTTAGATGAAGAGTTCAAGTCATGCTTGACTATAAATACTCACCGAGGCCTATATCAGTTCAATAGGCTATCATTTGGAGTGTCTTCTGCCCCTGACATATTCCAGCGGGTGATGCACCAAATTTTGCAAAGGATTGAAGGGGTAGTGTGTTATTTGGATGACATACTCATTTCAGCACCAAACAGGCAAATCCATGATGAGGTGTTGAATGAAATGCTCAAACGGCTGGAGAAGCACGGAGTACGAGTGACAGCTCACAAGTGTGAGTTGTTTCAAAACTCAATGGAGTACTTAGGGCACAGCGTAGACAAAGATGGTTTATATCCAACCAAGGGAAAGCTGGATGCAATCAGAAATGCACCCACTCCCAAGAATGTCTCTGAACTTCGATCATTTTTGGGTCTTTTGAATTATTATGGAAAGTTCCTCCCAAACTTGGCTACATTGTTACATCCACTGAATGAACTGTTGAGAAAACAGGTCCCTTGGAAGTGGTCAAAAGATTGTGACACAGCATTCAGAGAGTGTAAAAGTCAGTTAGTAGAGAGTACCATGTTAGTTCACTATGATGTATCTAAGGAGATCAAGCTAGCGTGTGACGCCTCTCTGTATGGAGTTGGGGCAGTGATCTCTCATGTACTAGATAGTGGGGAGGAGAGACCAATTGCTTTTGCTTCACGCACTCTCAGTGCCAGTGAACGGAATTATGCGCAGATCGAAAAGGAAGATTTGTCATTGATTTTTGGGGTCAAGAAGTTTCACAAATACTTGTTTGGTCATAAGTTTACCATAGTTACTGACCAGAAGCCCGTCAGCAATCCTACATCCAAAGTCCCCTGTTCCAATCTTAGCTGCAGCCCGAATGCAGAGATGGGCTTTGATTTTGTCAGTGTATACGTATGACATTGAGTACAGACGATCAGCTGATCACAGTAATGCTGATGCTGTGTCCAGGTTGCCATCCCCATCACAAGTTACACCCAATAGGGAAGAAGTGTTCTGTTTCTCATACATTGATGAGCTGCCAGTCACAGCTGAAGAGATTGGTAGGGCAACCAAGCGTGATCCAATTATGTCAAAGGTGTATGATTACATAGCAAATGGATAGCCAAACCAGGTATCAGAGGAAGATATCCATCCATACTTTGTTCGTAGGAATGAATCGTCAGTGGATAATGATTGTATTATGTGGGGAGCAAGAGTGGTTATCCCAAATAGGTTCAGGTCTAAATTGTTAGGAGCTCTTCATGACTAGCACCTGGGAATGTGCTTGACCAAGAGCTTTACACACAGTTACTTATGGTGGCCAGGTTTAGATAAAGAGATAGAGTACATAGTCAGTCAGTGTACAACATGTCAATCGGTGAGCAAGAAACCACCATCAGTACCATTACAGCCATGGAAATGGCCTCTCCGAGTGTGGCAAAGGTTACATGTAGATTTTACTGAGCTAGAAGGACAGCAATTGCTCATAGTGATAGATAGTCACTCGAAGTGGGTAGAGGTGTTTCCGATGCGGATAATAACAACAAGCAAAACACTGGACAATTTGCAAAGATTGTTTTCTTCATACGGCCTCCCAGAAGAAATTGTGTCTGATATCCTCTTCAAAACAGAAAGCCGGTGGTTAAGTTTAATCTGTAAATATGGAAAATAAGTTCATATCTTTTGTTTGTGTTACTGAATTCTATAGTAGCATTTGGAAACGTAAAATGGGTTCCATTTGAGAAATGTATACCATGCAAGTCATGTACAATGATTATTTGCTATAATTAACTTCTTCATTAAGGAGGGAGAAGTGTAATAGAGCCACCTGGTGGACTACTGATGTATATAATAATAATAAAGCCATGTGTAGTACAGTTCTTACCGGAAGCTATGTTGTGCTGTTGTATATACATGCTGTGTCTCAAGTTATCACACCTACACCAGTTAGTGCCAAATTGTGCAGTTTTGTGCTGTGGGCCTATATTCTCTAGGTTGAGAATGACCTTTACAGACGGCAGAGAGAGAAGACTTCCATCCCATCAGTTTGGGCTGGATTCCAACCCATGTTCCAGTGATTAAAGGATAGTATGCTAACCAACTTCATACAGTCCCGTTATTAACCTTTAATCAGTGAGTTTCAGTTTCACTGAACTCTATACAAAATGTGAAAATTTCTCGCAGATAATCAATTAATATTCAAAATTCAAAAAGCATGGGATAGCTAAGAATAGTCATCATGGATTTGTAAAGGGCAATTTGTGCTTGACTAATTTAATTGAACTATTGAAGAATCACACAGTGTATAGATAAAAGGAATACTCATTAATTTTCAAAAGTATTTGATGAGGTGCCGCATAAGCTTATTACAAAAATTAAGTCATATGGTATTCAAATATGGCTAGGCGACAGAAAGCAATGAGCAGGGTAAATAGGTGTTTTTTCGATTTGCAGGATGTGGATAGTGTGCCCCATGGATCTGTGCGAGAGACATGCGAAATAATACATTTGGGGATAAAGAATAGTGAAAGGAAGTATACCCTTAACAGTAAGTCTCTCAACAGACTGGAATAAGTGAAATCTTTGAAGATGAGAGTGCAGGTAGAAAAGACCATTGAATATAAAAGCAAGGAAGTGATGTTGAATTTGTACAAGACATCAGTTAGGATACAGCTAAGTCCAGGCACCTCATTATAGGAATGATATTACAGCCATGGGAAGGGTACTGGAACAGAGAAAGTTAATGGAGGTCTAACAACAGTTTTCAAGATTCTGAAAGGTGAAAAGTGAAAGATTGTTTCCATTGATTGGCAAATCAGTAACCTGGGGTATAAATTTAGGATTATCACTTGAAGAATGAAGGTGCAAGTTCGAAGACTGTTTGCACACAGAGGGTTATTAAAACATTGAATGCTTCACCACAAGTATCTATGAGTCAGAGACTATAATATTTAAAGGGGATTGGATAAGATTTTGTAAAGGAAGAATATAAAAGGATACAAAGAAAGGACAAATAGCTCTAGTTAAAGAGGTAGTGCCAGGACAGACACAATTGCTCAAATGTTTTTCTCTTTGCTATGTTATATTATTCTGTTATTCAGCCTATGATTTAACATCTGTGTGATAACTGCTTTAAAATCTAGTGATGTAGGGTTAGTGGCAGGGTTTCCATTAAAAGTGTGTCAGGACTGCAGTTTGACTCTGCTGTGACCTCGTCCTATTTTACTGGGTTAACCTTATTTTAATATTGTGGGTGGGCTCCCAGTGCTATTTGTGTCCTCTATTGTGAACTTGTCTCTGGGGTGAAGGGAGATTGGGTGCTTTTGCAGCATTTAAGTGGCTGCCCAGGTACCGTTTACGCTCTAAAATGTCTGAGACTAGTGGATTGTCAGAGCAATGAGCCCCCAAGTTATCAGACGCTTCAGGTGAGATATTGTTGGCTGAAATCTGGCAAAGGAGGGCCCAATTTTTTGGCAATGAGGGCAGGAGGCCTATGAAGGGCACAGTGGAAAGAAGTGGCCTTGACATTGAGTGCCACCTCCAGCAACTCCCGAATGGCTACTCATAAGAACATAAGAAATAGGAGCAGGAGTAGGCCAATCGGCCCTTCGAGCCTGCTCCGCCATTCAATAAGATCATGGCTGATCTGATCCTCACCTCAAATCTAAAGAACACAAGAAGTAGGAGCAGGACCCGGCCACTCAGCCCCTGGGCCCGCTACGCCACCCACAGGGCCTCGACCGATCCGAACTCAGCCTCATGTCCAATTTCCTGCCCGCTCCCCGTAACCCCTAATTCCCTTTACTTCTAGGAAACTGTCTATTTCTGTTTTAAATTTATTTAATGATGTAGCTTCCACAGCTTCCTGGGGCAGCAAATTCCACAGACCTACTACCCTCTTAGTGAAGAAGTTTCTCCTCATCTCAGTTTTGAAAGAGCAGCCCCTTATTCTAAGATTATGCCCCCTAGTTCTAGTTTCACCCATCCTTGGGAACATCCTTACCGCATCCACCCGATCAAGCCCCTTCACAATCTTATATGTTTCAATAAGATCGCCTCTCATTCTTCTGAACTCCAATGAGAGTCCCAATCTACTCAACCTCTCCTCATATGTCCACCCCCTCATCCCGGGGATTAACTGAGTGAACCTTCTTTGTACTGCCTCGAGAGCAAGTATGTCTTTTCTTAAGTATGGACACCAAAACTGTATGCAGTATTCCAGATGCGGTCTCACCAATACCTTATATAACTGCAGCAATATTGGATGTTGGAAGAAGTTCAGTGACCTCATAAATAGCCAAGAGGGGGAAGTCACAACTTGAACCAATATAATATTATAAGTATGTTTCATATTTCCACCTATCTTGCCCTCCTTCTCCTGAACACCATGTACTACTTCCCTTAAATGTCCATGAGGGGCCACAATACTGTCACCCCCCCATTCTTCCCTACAAGCATCCCTTCTCTCACAGTCTAACGTACTGCAGCCTAATGTGTACATGATTTTTAACACTATTTAATGTACACGCTGTACATTTCTGTTTGTTTCTATTGCTCCCTAAGTGTATTTAATCATCTCTCATGCCCACCACCAAAATTTCTTGCTCAGAGAATTTGGTTCGTGTCACAGAGATTCTTCAATTTTCACCTGATTTCTTCCATCTCAGTTCCAATCCATTACTAGTACATCTGCTCTAGTGACAATTGTGTGCCTTTCATTGCAGGGTTGCAAGTGTCCTAATAATGAGGCAATTCACTCTGGACTTATTTAAGTTGTAATTTCTAATTGTGATGGAAGAGCACAGCTCAAATTGTTTTTTGGAAAGGTGTTTTCTCTGCTTCTTCTCTCTTGGGGTCTCCCTGTCTCCTTGTACTATACCCAGTGGAAAGGTTGGCAAGTGATCTGCCCCAGGCCTCAATCCAGTGCCACTTTACAGCTGGCTCTTGGGAGGTGCATGAGCAGTCTGTTAGTGCTCTCCATCTGAATTTTTCTGGCTGCCATTTAGTGTTTCCCGGATGCAGTGGGACAAGTGAACTTGAAAACCTGGTGGTTAGGGAAATCACATGCATGGACACATGAATATGTTGAAATCTTCCCCGTCTCCCTCCTCAGTTCAGACTGCTGCAAAATTATAATTGAAGGTTGTGTTTATTTTTGTCAGACTAATATTTATGCAAGAATGTTGTTCTCATTTTTCCTTCAGTTGTATGTATTTTTGTACTACATGCAGTCAAGTTCTATTTTTGGATGAAATGACAACAGCAGCACACACCTAAACGTAGTTTGATTTTCCAATCTTCTGTTCTTCAGTAAGTTTAACCTTTTGATTGCTCCACATCATTACGGCTGTCAAATTCCATGCACAGTCTTTGTAATATTTCACCTACAATGCATCAACCACAGTTATATACAAGCTTTAACATCGAGAAAACTTAAAGCCCCAACCTGCTCAATCTTTTCTGATGGTTGCATCCTCTCAAATCTGGTAACATTGTTGTAGATATTTTCTGCATTTTCTCCGGATCTTCTATATCCTTTATGTATTGTGGAGATCAGAACTGCACACAGTACTCCAAGTGCGGTCTAACCAAGCTTCTATATACATTGAACATTACCTCCCTGCATTTGTATTCTGTTCCTCTAGAAATGAACCCCAGTACTTTGTACTCTTTATCGCCTTATCAACTTGTGTTGCTACTTATAGCATCTTATGTATCTGTATTTCCAGATCTCTTCGTTTCTCTGCCCCATTTAGTTTTTTACCTTCCAAGAAATAAGTGGCCTTTTTATTCCTCCTACCAAAATGAACCATCTCACACTTTACTACATTGATTTTCATTTGCCATTTATCCACCTACCCTGCAAGCCTGTTTATGTCTTCCTGTATTTTGGTGCAGTCCTCCCCATTATTTGGTATCATTTGTAAATTTCAACACCATACCTCCAATTTCTCGAGTTCAAATCATTTATATATATATGGTGAGCAACAGTGGACCCAGCACAGGTCCTTGCTGGACACCAGTTCCCACTTTCTGCAGTTGGAGAAACTTCCCATAACTCCTACCCTCTGTTTTGTGTGTTGTAGCCATCTTTCAATCCATTCTGCTGCCTGGCCCCTGACTCCACATACCCTGACCTTTGTCACGAGTCTCTTTATCGAAGGCATTTTGAAAGTCCATGTATACCATTTCCACTGCATTGCCCTTGGATATTCTTACTGTTACTTCTTCAAAGAATTCAATAAGGTTGATTAAACATGACCTTCCTTTTCAAAATCCATGATGACTTTTTTTTATTATATTCTTCAGCTCTAGATGTTTTGTTGTCTGACCTTTTAGCAATTCTAGTATTTTTACTACCACTGACATTAAGCTAACTGATCTATAGTTCTCTGGATTAGTTCTCTCTCTTTTTGAAGATAGGAATTACAATTGCTGTTTGTCAGTACTTTGGCACTATTTCTATTTTTATTGAATGCTTATATATGGATACTGGTGTCTCTACTGCCTCCTCCCAAGTTTCTTCGAGTATTCGCATGTGGAATCCATTTGGTTCCAGGGCTTTCTCCTCAAGTCTGTCTCGTACCTCCTTTCTTTCTATCTTTACTGTTGTAATATCCCTCTTGACTGCTTCTACTGCTGTAATTTCCTCTTTGTTGGTCTCTTTAGTGAAAACTGAGGCAAGAATCTAATTACTATCCCTGCCATTTCAGTATAATCACCTGTGGGTTTATCTTACTCATCCTTTAGAGACCCTGTCCCTATCTTAATTCTTCTTTTGCTACTTGTGTGCCTATAGAATACTTTACTATTTCTTTTTATATTCTTTGATATTTTCATTTCATATTTCCTCTTTGCCTTCCTAATTCTCTTATAAACCTCTTTCCTAAGCTTATCATATTCCCTTTTATAAACCTCTCATTGATTGTTTATGTACTTTGCGTACACCTTTTTCTTTAGATTCAATTTTACCCTTACCTCTTTATTTACCCATGGCATCTCATTCTTGGCTAGTTTGTTCTTATGTTTTATTGGAATATATTTCGCCTGAATTCTGTTGATCTTTCCTTTAAATTTAGCCTATTGTTTTATCTCTTTGTCTGTGAATACTCCCTCAGCTCCATCTTGATTGTTTTTTTTCCAATTTATTACTTTTGTCTTGGTACTATCTATATCTCTCAATCATTATCTTAAACCTTATTATATTGTGATCTCTATTCCCTAGATGTTCTCCACACTTGCTTCTCTTATCTGCTGCTCTGGTTCACTTCCCATTACTAGGTTTAGCAGTGCTTCCTCCCTTGTTGGGCTTCTTACATATTGGGTCAGAAAAGAGTCTTGTACACACTGTAATACCTCTATCCCCTTCTCCCCTTTCATTCCCTCTCCCTAACAGTTTATTTCTGGGTAGTTAAAATTTCCCATGATTTTCATTGAAATTTACGGCAAAGAATGAGGCCATTCGGCCCATCGTGTCTGCACTGGTTGAGAAAGAGCTATTCAGTCTAATCCCACTTTCCACCTCTTGGTCCGTAGCCTTGCAGTTTATGGCACCTCAAGTACATATTCAAGTATGATCGTGTTTTTTTTACCCATTTCATATATTTGCCCATAGATTTCTCCCTCCACTCCTTTCTACTATTTGATGTTCTACTATTTGATGGTTTGTATTATACCACTAACAGTGTAACCAATCCCTTCCTATCCTTCCTCTCAAGCCGTAATGATTCTGTTTCTATCTCTTTGCTAGCTGTGTCCTTTCTTGCTATTGCCATTTTTTCTGATTAACACAGTTACCCCACCAGCCTTTCTTCCTTCCCTATCTTTTCTAAATACATTATAGCGTGCAATATTTAACTGCCAATCCTGTCCTGTCTGCAGCCATGTTTCTGTTATCCCTATTACAGCTATTTCCTCGCTTCTAATTGTTGCCTCCAAATCTCCCATTTTGTTGCTGATGTTCTGTACATTGCGATACAGTCAATTTAATATGTTTTTGTTTTTCATTACTCCTGCTTCATTTTTATCAGGTATTATCCTATTATTTCCTGCAGCCTTTTCTCTTCCCTGAGTGTTTGTTATTTTTTAACTGTGCACAATTCTGGTCTCCATATTACATAAAGGATATAGAGGCACTGGAGAAGGTGCAAAAAAGATTTACAAAATTATATCAGAATTGAGAGGCTATAATTATCAGGAAAGACTCAACAGGCTGGGTCTCTTTTCTCTAGTAAAGAGAAGGCTGAGGAGTGACCTAATAGAGGTCTTTAAAATTATGAAGGAGTCTGATATGGTAAATTAAAAAGCAAGACCTCAAAGGTGGTAATCTCTAGATTACTACCCGAGCAATGTGCTTTGGCATAGGGTTAAGCAGGTCAGGAAAGACTGGTGTGAGAATGAGGGGTTAAAATTCATGGGACAGGAATAGAGAAGATGTTTCCTCTTATGGGGGAGTCCAAAACTAGGGGATAAGATAATCACTAATAAATCCAATAAGGAATTCAGGAGAAACTTCTTTACCCAGAGAGTGGTTAGAATGCGGAACTTGGTACCACAAGGAGTAGTTGAGGCGAATAGCATAGATGCATTTAAGGGAAATCTAGATAAGTACATGAGGGAGAAAGGAATAGAAAGATATGCTGAAAGGGTTAGATGAAATATATTGGAAGGAGGCCCATGGGGAGCATAAATACCGACACAGACCAATTGGGCCAAATGTCCTGTTCCTGTCCTGTAAATTTTATGTAATTTTTTTGTACACTTACCTTTTCTCTTATTCCTTCATTTTCTTATCTTTAGGTTACTATTGAGCCAGAAATTCCGTTCCCTACGGGTGTGTATGCGCTGTGTACTCACCCGTAGGGCCAACGGAAATGCCGGTTTCAGTCATGCGCTGGAAACCGGCATTTCCGATCTGTCACAGATCCTCCGCCTGCCCGGGAGCAGGGCCTCTGCGGGCGGAGAGTTCCGTTTTTTGGAGACCCTCCGCCCGCAGAAAACACTTACAATTCTTGCGCCTGGTAAAAGCAGGCGTATGGTCTGCTTTTACCAGGATAAGAGTTGAAAAAAGTTTTTTAAAAAATTTCCACTGATTTATCATTTAAAAATACTTTAAAGAAAGGTAAGTTTATTTTTAGCTCCGTTAAAAACTTTAATTATATTTTTCAAAAAATAAAATTTTTGTTTAAAATACTTAATTTATGTAATTTAAAGTCATTTTAAAAATGTGATTTTTTAAAAAATTTATTTAAAGTTTTACTATGTTTTGGGGGTGATTTCCATTCATATATTTGACAGGTCTTCCTGTCAAATGTATGAAGGAAGATTCCCTTCTCTGATTGGCTCCCGATGGCCCACGTGATCCCAGGGACGCTGCGAACCGCCTGCGCCTCTGGGATACGTGGGCCCTGCGCACCGGCAGTTTGGAGAGGCCCAGCAACGGAACTCTGCGCCTCCCGGGAGCCCTCTGGTCCAGGCGCAGATTTTTCCAGATCGCAGCCCTCCGCCCGCGGGAGGCCTGCGAATGGAATTTCTGGGCCATTATATCCATCCCAACAGCCCCCACCACTCACTAGTATAAAGTCTTCTCGAGAGTCCTATTTATCCTCTCCGCTTGGACCTTGGTCACTGCCTGGTTCAGATGTAGCCAATCCCAATGGTACAGCACATTCCTGTCCCTGGTGTCAGTATCCCATGAATTTTAACCCCTCATTCTCACACCAGTCTTTCAGCCAAGTATTTACTCTCCTGACCTGCTTAACCCTATGCCAAAGCACATTGCTCGGGTAGTAATCTAGAGATTACCACCCTTAAGATCTTGCTTTTTAATTTAGCCCCTAACCCTTGATGCTCCCTTAGCAGCACCACTTGGCATACCAAAAAATAAGGTAGCTTCACCAGGATGGCACAACACAGGACTACATGCATGCTAAACAGCGGAAACGGCATGCTACAGACAGAGCTAAGCAATCCCATAACCAACAGATCAGATCAAGCTCTGCAGTCCTGCCACAACCAGTCGTGAAAGGCGGTGGATAATTAAACAACTAACGGGAGGAGGAAGCTCCATGAACATCCCCATCTTCAATGATGGTGGAGCCTAGCATGTGAATGCAAAAGATAAGGCTGAAGCGTTCGCAACCATCTTTAGGCAGAAGTGCTGAGTGGATGATCCATCTCAGCCATCTCCTGAGGTCCCCACCATCACAGAAGCCAGTCTTCAGCCAATTCGATTCACTCCACGTGATATCAAGAAACGGTAGAGCGCACTGGATACAGAAAAGTATGGGCCCCAACAACATCCCAGCTGCAGTGCTGAAGACTTGTGCTCCAGAACTAGCCGCGCCTCCAGCCACACTGTTCCTGTACAGCTACAACACTGACATCTACCCGACAATGTGGAAAACTGCCCAGGTATGTCATGTCCGCACAAAGCAGGACAAACCCAATCAGGCTAATTACTGCCCCATCCGTCTACTCTCAATCATCAGCAAAGTGATGGAAGGTGTCATCGACAATGCTATCAAGCGACATTTACTCACCAATAACCTGCTCACTGATGTTCAGTTTGGGTTCCGCCAGGACCACTCGGCTCCCGATCTCATTACAGCCTTGGTCCAAAGATGTACAAAAGAGCTGAATTCCAGAGGTGAAATGAGAGTGATTGCCCTTGACGTCAAGGCAGCATTTGACCAAGTGTGACACAAGGAGCCCTAGTAAAATTGAAATCAATGGGAATCGGAAAAAACTCTCCACTAGCTGGAGTCATACCTAGCACAAAGGAAGATGGTTGTGGTTGTTGGAGGCCAATCATCTCAGCCCAGGACATCACTGCAGGAGTTCCTCAGGGCAGTGTCCTAGGCCTCACATTCTTCAGCTGCTTCATCAGTGACCTTTGCTCTATCGTAGGGTCAGTTTACTGATGATTGGATAGTGTTCAGCTCCATTTGCAATTCCTCAGATAATGAAGCAGTCCATGCCCACATGCAACAAGACCTGGACAACATCAAGGCTTGGGCTGATAAGTGGCAGGTAACATTCATGCCACACAAGTGCCAGGCAATGATCATCTCCAACAAGAGAGTGTCTAACCACCTCCCATTGACATTCAATGGCATTACCATTGTCAAATCCCCTACCATCAACATCTGGGGGTCACCATTGTCCAGAAACTTAACTGGACCAGCCACATAACTACTGTGGCTACAAGCGCAGGTCAGAAGCTGGGTATTCTGTGGCGAGTGACTCAAGTCCTGAGTCCCCAAAGCCTTTCCACCACCTACAAGGCACAAGTCAGGAGTGTGATGGAATACTGTCCACTTGCCTGGATAAGTGCAGCTCCAACAATGCTCAAGAAGCTCGATACCATCTACGACAAAGCAGCCTGCTTGGTCGGCAACCTATCAACCACCTTAAACGTTCACTCCTTCCACAACCGGCACAACGTGGCTGCAGTGTGTACCATATAGATGCACTCAGCAACTCACCAAGGCCTCTTTGACAGCATCTTCCAAACCCATGACCTCTACCATCTAGAAGGACAAGGGCAGCAGGCACATGGGAACACCACCATCTCCAAGTTCCCCTCCACGTCATACACCATCCTTACTTAGAAATTTATTGCCAATCCTTCATCGTTGCTGGGTAAAAATCCTGGAACTCTCTACCTAACAGCACTGTGGGAGTACCTTCACCAGACAGACTGCAGCGGATCAAGAAGAAGGCAGTCCACCACCACCATTACCACCTCAAGGGCAATTCGGGATGGGCAATAAATGTTAGCCTTGTCAGTGATGCCCACATTCTGTGAATTAATACATTTTTAAAAACCCTCCCTATTCTTTCTTATGTTGTTGACTCCAACATGGATGATGACAATTGGTTCTTCCCCCCTCCCCTTTTACGTTCTTTTTCAGCTGCTTCGAAATATCCCTGACCCTGGCAGCCAGCACACACTTCTGGACTTTCAATCATGATGGCAGAGGATACCCTTCAAGGAGGAGAGGGAGGTGGAGAGGCAGAGGGGTCTAAGAACAAAATTACAGGGTGTGAAGCCTAGGCGATTGAAGGCATAGCCACCAGTTATGGAGCGAAGGTCGGCGTGGGGGGACGGGTTATACAAGAGGCCAGAGTCACAGGAATAGAGATTTGGGGGAAGGCGGGGGGGTGGTTATAGGGCGGAAAGGGTTCCAGAGATAGGGAGAGGTGCGGCCATGAGGGATTTAAACACATGGATAAAAATTTGAAATTGGAGCCATTGGACGATGAAGAGCCAATGTAGGTCAACCAGTACATGGGTGTTGGATGAGTGGGGACTTGGTGTGCACAGGATACTGGCAGCAGAGTTCTAGATGAGCTGAAGATTACGGAGTGTGGAGCATAGAACACTGGCAATTTGCAAGGACACAGGAGTCAAAGGTGTTCTTTTGTTGGGGGGTGCGGTGGTTATGACAACAGTGTTGAAAGGGAGGGGGACAGTGCCTCAAGAGAGCGATCTATTTACAATGTCAGCTAGCATGAGGAGCCGGAAGGGAAGTTGGTTGGTCAGCAGGTTAGTGGGAGTGGGGTCAAGGGAGCAGGAGATGGGTCTCTTGGACAAGATGAGCTCATAAAGGGCATGAGAAGAGAGAAACTGGAGAAAGATGTGGGTTCAGTGCTAGGGTGTGCGGGGGGTGGGGGGGGGGAGGAGGAGGAAAGAGGAAGTGGAAAGGCAGCAGAACGGAAGTCCTCAATATTCATAACAAAACGTCTATGAGCTCTTTTCACTTGTTGGAGGTGCGGGTCAAGGGGAAAGGAGAGAGGGAGATTTAAGAAGATGTTTGATATTAGAGAAAAGAAGCTGGAGATTATCTTTGCTGTCTGGGATGATTCTGGAGTAGTGGGTGGTTTTGGCAGAGAAAGGTGTGGCCTGATAGAGCTTGATGTCATCCAGCCAGATCTAGTGATGGATGGTTTAACCAGTGGTGGGCTGGATACACTCAAGTCTGCACCCCTTGGACTCGAGGGAGCGAAGATGGGGGCTACATCGGGATGAGAGAGTAAAGATTTTGTTGGGGACAAGGGCATCAAAGGTGGAGGAGAGTGGGGGGTGGGTTGGGAGGCGCAGTTGAGCAAATTGACAGCTGTAGAAGTATTGTAGTGAATGAAAGGCCAAAGGCTAGGCTGTTGGGAATTTGAAAGTGCAGATGTAAATAACCTGGGGTGGGAAATCTTTCCACGGACAGGCGCAGATGAAGTGGGGTTGGAAGGGGATAGCGGGATGTGGGTGGTGAGGAATACAAGGTAATGGGAATAGAGTGCTGTGGGGAATAGCACGGTCGAGTTGGTGGCGATTAATATGGGTAGGAGAATTTATATGGAGGGATAGGTTTGGGGAGGGCAGAGAATGCAAAGGAGATTTTCTGCACACTTGTAACATTGACTTTCTGATCACTTGTAATAAAATATAATAAAATCTTCTTTTAATACCAACTTTATCTCCTCCATAACTTTCTTTGTCATATTTGAAGTTGTAGAGAAGGTGGATGGTGCCAGTGGACATCTCTACAACATCTATCAATGCCATTCTCTGGCCAAGTGGGTGTTGAAGTGTATCCTGAGGTGGAACCCATGGCATAGTTCCTTTTTCTTGTCAGCCAGGTACCTTATTTTTGTTGGTGGTGCATTTCATGATTCTACTGAGGTCATCAATGCATCATCTAGTGGTCAAGTTTCTGTTTTGTTTAGTGCACCATGACCCTGTGGGACTGTGTAGAATATATTGGTTCACTCAAAGTTTTGCCTGTAAATTGGTTCAGTCCTGCAGGTTACCATACTTCTTTATTGTTCTCCATCTAAACTTCTCATTTATTTGTTGTTCTGTCTATAACAAGAGCCGGAAAAGAATATTAGACACAACAAGCCTGTTCTTTTGTCAGAGATCAACTCTACTTTCCTATCTTCTCATTATATCCCTCAATCAATACACTGTCCAAAAACGTATTGTATTGTCTCTTGAATCCATTCAGACACTCCTCATCAATAACCTTCCCTGGTAACTTATTGCACAAGTTTATTCTCCATTAGGTAAAAAATGTATGCTTGACTGACTGACTCCTAACTTTCTCATTTATTATTTGTGTCTCTTGGTATTTGAATCCATTATCATAGTGAATAATATTCGCTTCTTAACCATTAAAAATAACGGTCAGCTCAGCGGGAATTTTAACTCCCGGATGGAAAGTCAAGGAGAGGTCAGCCAGACTTCCTGCCTGAGAGTTGCTGTGGGGGGTTCGGGTGAGTTTCATAAGCGAGGGGTGGGGGTCAGATGGGGAGTTCAGGAGGGTTTCGTGATGAGGGAGGGTGGAAGCTCAGGATGGCAGAGGACCAAAATTTCATGGTGGGGCCCGAAGAAGCACTCCTGATTCTCCTGACCCCCACAGAGGTAAGTTTTGTACTTACATATGGGGCTTCCACTTCTTCTCCAGTAAGTTTTACTGGTCGGAGCCCCCACTAGACCGTTCAAATTGCCTCGGGGTCCTATCTGAGTGTTAGGAGCCTGATATTCATATCTTTATGAGTCAGGTGGACACCTCCACCACACGGCCTTAAAACAGCGGTATCTGCGTTGCAATAGATTCGCATGATTGTAACCCCTGTAACCCGAGTAAAGGGAGTTAAAATCCCCCCTAATATGATTAAATGGCCATTTAAATTGTTGGAGTTCCTGCCATCTCCTGCCAAAGTTATGTTGGGAGATCGGGAGACACCCCCTCCCCTTGTGGGATTATTAGCGCAGTATTTTTGTGTACTCTTTGTTTAGTTTCATGAACATTCCAGTTCTCATGATATTGTCATCACTGGATCCTAGATGCTTCCCTCTTCTTTGGGCTCAATTTTGCCAGGCCCAAGGAGGCGGGATTGGAGGCGTGTGAAGTGTTAAAATCGCAAAAAATGGCGGGCAGCTCCAATCCTGCCTCCAGCCCGCCTCCGAGCAATTTTCCCAGAATTGGGGTTTCAGACCCCATTTCCATCCCACCTCCAAGAGGCGGGATAGGCCCTTAAGGCCCTTAACAACCAGTTAAGTGCCTCTATAATCCAATTTTGAGAGACCTTTCTGAATTTAATACTTTTCCCCCATGCTGCACGTCTCCTCTGGAACACGCCAGTGAATCCTGGCGGCCTCACAAGTGGATTGCTTACTAACAGCTGCAGCTCCACCATTAAAAAGGAGTTTTCAGCAATCATCATTTGCAGGTGGCAGAACTTTGTTGTCTCAGGCCTGGGGGGAACTTTTAGCAGGCATACTCATTGTTGTGGAAGTTTGGAGCCTGAGACCCATCTCCAGTGTGACCTCCTGGGAAACCCCTCTCCCCACCTTGACTGAGCGCTTCCTCAACTGAGGTATATAACAGAAGAATGGGAACCATTTATTCCCTTTCCTGGGGGAATGGGTAAGGGTGCAGGGATGTAAGGGTGAAGTGGGATGTGGAGGAGAAGGTTGACAAAGCAGAGTGCTGGTGATGAGAGGCGATGGGGATCAGATTGAGGATAATGGGGATGGAATACTTACTTTTCCTGTGCGGAGAAGGTCATGAAACCTCTTTCTGCACTGCAGCCAGGTCTGCTGCACATTGAAATCGCATTCACCTCCTGTGCCACTTGCAGCCACACAGCTTTGGTCTGTTGTGGAGGCTTTTTCCTCTCTGAGAAAGGAAAGTGCACTTCCTTGTTTGCTCTTGCTCCCTCCACCAGAGCTTGGAAGGAGGCCTCATCGAATCTGGGTGCATACTTTGGTCTGGTGCTGGACATAGTAGCAGTAGGATAAAGTTGATAAAGTTGTAAGGCTGAAAAAGAACCAAGGCTGCTTGCAGGCCTTAAATCCAGCTGCATAGATGACGTCATTGGAGGCGAGTTTCAGTATCAAAAGACTCATTGGACCAGGGGTTCCCACACGCTGGAAATCAAGTGCTCAATTAGGGCAAAATCGCACTTTTGTCCCGCCTCACATCGGAGGCGGGGTCCTGACACGCTGACCACCTGACACGCCCCCAGCCCGCCCCCAATGACAAAATCCAGCCCTTTATGTACCATACCTGGATCATTGCGAAAGATTAAAGGGGTTCATTTCCTTCCAGTCCCTACATTGGTGCAACTTCAGTGAGGCAGGACATCCACTCTCTCCCTCCCCACCTTGGCCTGCATACTTGCTCCCTGCGATTTTCCGGGGTGGGTGTTAGGCTGATTTCAGCATTTTTGGCAGGTGCCCAGTAGGAGAGCTGCCTGTGCTGCATATCTCACCTTTGGGCAAGAAGGGACATTGCTGTTGCAGCCCTCTAACGTAACCAATCATTCTGCAATCAATCCCTTTCAGGACCGCTAGTTAGGCCACTGTAGAACTACATGCTCCACCTAATTTTTCACAAATTTTGCAGGAGTGTCCTGAAACAGGCACAGGGCCCTTCTTTGCATATTTAAATTGATCCAACGCTGCTGTCGGGCATCTGCCAGGGACACTTAATAACAGCAAGGACAAATATGATGCCGGCCATGCTGTCAGTGCAGATTGAGTGCAGGACCTCGCGCCCAAAAATTGGTATACATTGCGCTAGTTTTATGCCCGAAAAATGGGCGAAAGCTTACCAATTTGTACCCCATTGGCCTGTATTTTCCGATCCCTACGGGTGTGTATGAGCTGTATACACACCCGTAGGGACCTCGCAAGTGCTGGTTTCAGGCATGTGAAGCGCATGCACTGAATACCGGCATTTCCGATCTGTCAAGAATCCTCCGCCTGCCCTGGAGAAGAGCCTCTGTGGGTGGAGAGTTCCGCTTTTTGCAGAACCTCCGCTCGCTGAAAACCTTTAAAAATCTTACACCAGGTAAAGGCCTGCTTTTACCAGCATAAGAGTTTAAAAAAAGTTTTTAAAAAATTTACACTCATTTATAATTTAAAAATACTTTTAAAAAAGGTAAGTTTAATTTTAGCCCTGTAAAAAACTTAAATTTTTTTTCAAAAAATTAAATTTTTGTTTAAAATATTTAATTTAATGTAATTTTAACTAATTTTAAAAACGTGATTTAAAATTTTTTTTTAATGTTTTGATGTGTTTTTTCAGTGATCCCCAGTCATACTTTTGACAGGTGTAAGCTGTCAAAAGTATGAAGGGGGATTCCCTCCTCCCATTGGTTCCCCATGGCCCACGTGATCCCAGGAACGCTTGCGAACCGCATGTGCCCCTGGGATACCTGGGCCCTGCGCATTTCGTAGAGCAGAGGCCCAGGAGTGGAAATGGCCGGACCTCTGGAGCCCTCAGGTAAGGGCGAGGATTTTTTCCAGATCGGAGGCCTCCGCACGCAGGAAGCCTCCGATCGAAAAATACGGGCCAATATCTCTATTGTTTAATTATATAAAAAACAAAATGCTGATGATTTTTGTTTGTTTTATAGTCAGGAATATTTTCACTTTAATATTTTTATTTTGAAGAAGGCAAGGGCATTAATAGTAATCTATAAAGCATAATATAAAAAGTTTGAACAGAAAATAACTTGTACCTTGTAAAAGTTAATTAAATGAAAATGCATTCGGATTAGCCTTATTTAAACACCTGCGAATAATTGATCTTTCAAACAAAGTGAAGGATTACATTCAGACCTGCTGGGAATAAGAATCAAGGTGGGCTATTCAGATATTCAAATTTATCTTGTGTAGGCATATTAATTAGATAATTTGCATAATACTTGGGTTTAGTTATATTTCTAAACACACTGTCACCTGTGTGAGTTTATAAACTGATTCTGCTCTTCGCAGTTTTGCTTATCCTGAGATGTATGCAGTCTATTTGGGAAGTATGATGTAAGCAGTTATTTGTACACCTGTTTTTAGTTGTAACCCACTCAGGCTAGATGCCATTCGACCTCAATGTATGCACTGAGAGTATTGGAAACTGCAACATGTCACGATTTTCCATCTTTGTCTTCCTGTTTGTATGTTTCAAAGTCTGTATTGGTTCCTTTTTAGCAAATTCTTCAACAGAGGTGGTTTACATTTGGAGTTGATGTTTAAGATTTGTTGGATAACTGGCGCTGTCTGCCATCCTTTATAGAAAGCTATCAGCTTGACATCAACGATTGACGATAGCACCTTTCCGTTGTAGGAGATTCCTTTGGGCTATGACATGTTCGTACCCGGTCAAAATCTACCTCATCATCACCCAAATCCCATAGATATTTGGCTAAGGAACTGCATGGATTAGCTTCCAACAACAAATAGTATTTATCTAGCGCATTTAACATAGGGACACGTACCAAGGCACTTCACGGAAGTGTAATAAGGCAAAAATTGAAACTGAGTCAAAGGAAGAGATAGTAGGACAGGTGGGTAAAAGCTTGGTCAAAGAGGGCCTTAAAGGAAGAGAGAGACATGGAGAGATGGAGAGGTTTAGGGAGTGAATTCCAGAGCTTAGGGCCTATGGCTGAAGGCATGGTTGCTAATGGTGGAGTGAAAGTAGTGGTGGATGCATAAGAGTTCAGAGTTGGAGGAATGCAGAGTTCTTTGAGCTGGAGGAGGTTACAGAGATAGGGAAGGGCAAGTCTATGTAGGGATTTGAACACAAGGATGAGAATTTTAAAATTGAGGTGTTAGTGGACTGGGAGCCAGTGTAGGTCAGCGAGCACAGGGGTGATGGGTGAGTGGGATTGATATGGGTTAAAATACAGACAGCTGAGTTTTGGATGAGCTGAAGTATATGGAGGGTGGAAGATAGGAGGCTGGCCAGGAGAGCATTGGAATAGCCATGACTGAAGGTAACAAAGGCAAGGATGAGTGTTTCAGCAGCAGATAAGTTGAGGCAGGGACAGAGACGGGCGATATTATGGAGGTGGAAGTAGGTGGTCTTTGTGATGGAGAGGATATGGGATCGGAAGGTCAGTTCAGGGTCAACTAGGACACTGAGATTGCGAGCAGTCTTGTTCAGCTTGAGAGAGCGGCCATGAAGGGGGATGGGATCAGTGGCTAGGGATCGGAGTTTGTGGTGGGAGTTGAAGACAATGGGCTGGATTTTGTCAATGGGGACGTGTTGGAGGCGGGACTCCCACTTTTTGGGTTGTAGTCCCGCCTCCATCGACTTGTGGTCAACCCACTGTATTTTCCCTTGATTGACCTTGTTAAGCCCGCCCAGCGGGCTTAGCAGGCCAATCAAGGGTCCCTTGGATACAGGTGACGTCAGCCATTGAAATTTCATCTGTCAAGAGCTTTTGACAGATGAAATTTCAGCGTTTGACAGCTCTGTGAAGCTGCCAAACACTGACAATATGATTTCTAACGTGAGTCCCTGTACTTAGACTGAGTTAGAAATCAATCCAGCACAGAAAGCAGAGACTGCAGCTTTTGACAGCTCCGCGGCCACTCTGCTTTCTGTGCCGTGGATGTGAGGGACTCCCGACACCTTAAGGAAGCTAGCCTGCAGGACAAAGTTAAGGTAAGTAAAAGTTCTTAAAACACTTTACACACACCAAACACACTTACCTCTGCACTCATGCACCCATCACTCACCTGCACACCTGACATCTCGACCCCTCCAAGCCCTCCAGACCGACGGTCCACCTCACTAAATCGGCGTGGTTCGGACCTGTCGGGAAGCCCACACTTCAGGGCTAAAAACAGGTAGTTTATTGGCATTAATCCCCTTCCTGTCTCGGGGAGGCGGGTCCCAGCACAGGTCGGGTACCCGCCTCCTGGGAAACTGGCATGGAGGCGGGTTGGGGGCTGGATGGGATCGGGACCCCGAATCTGCTATTTCACACCACTCCCGCCTCCACGGGCCGGTGAAAATTGAGCCCAATGGCTTTGGTCTTCTTAATGCTAAGGAGGAAATTGTGGCTCATTCAGGACTGGATGTCAGACAAGCAACCTGGCAACACAGAGGCAGTGGAGGGGTCAAGAGAGGTGGTGGTTCTAATACTACATTGATGTATTAGCTTTACTAGGTGAATTTTTCAGTAGCAAATGCACCTCTTGTAATTATTTCACTGTTGTTTCCTTCTTGTAATAAGTGTGCCTTGCTAATCAACATTAAAGGTATGTCGGTGTTGCAGTTCTTGTATAAGTTTTTGATGTTATGAGGAAGACTCCCTGCACTATTCGCAATTGTCTCCAGTGCCTAGTTGCAGAGCAACAAAGGCCTTGCGACCAAATTCCCTGCCTGCTCCTTGTGACCTGAGAGTGTGCTGTGGCTCTGAGAGGGCTTAGAAGGGCAAAAAATTAAGTAACTTAAAAGTGGGAATTGCACATTTATACCAAGAGCTTCTGATAGGATAAACATTCTGGGTCCACTATCAGTGTTGTTTGGTCGTGACTGCTGCAGTGGTCTCACCACACATAAATCTAGCACACAGACACGATTTGGTTTCTTCCCCTTCATCAGCAAGGAATTTACCCAGGAAGCAACAGACTCTTTTGATCCAAATATTTTCCCTTCTTTGGAATTCTCATCATTTCATGACGAGTACTCCTTCCATTAGGAATTCCTGTCAGAAAAGTCCTAAAGACCAGTGTTACTTTTCCTTTTTTCTTTGTCGTGGAAAATCCTCCTGATCTTTTCATACTCCTTTTGTTTAAACGCGTGCAGCTTGCCAACAGCAGTTATCCGCTTGTCTTTCAAAAAAAAAATTATTATTATTATTCTATGATGCCACAAAATTGCATCTATAAAAATGCATGCACTCAGTCTAGTAATTGTCAAGATGGATGTGCATGTGTTTAAAGTCACTCCATTCAAACATTTTGAAAGTCGTTCATTGTGCTTGTCAGTGGAGTACTTATTATTATGCAAATAACCTGTTATTTATGCTCTTTAGAAAAATTAACAATCATGCATCATCTGTATATTTGGTGCATTTCTAATCTATCGTATAGTTTGGAATTTCGTTTTTTTTATATTTTCAGTTGTGTGATATCGAATGCAACAAAATATTGTGACATAATCAGATGGCAATTAACTCATTAATAGGCATTGATTGGTTCAGCGTATTAAGACAATCTACATCCCACCTCATAGCAGGTTTGATATAAATGATGTAATGATAGAACAGAAAGAATTTTGAGGGATAAACAGGACTAAATATACAAATCCTAAATGCGTACTATCGTTATTGCGACAAATTCATGGCTCCTTTTTTATTCATAAAACAAAAGTATTGTAAAAAAAAACACTTTACAGGTGCTGCCTGCATCACCACTTTTTTCCCCTTGTCAGTTTTTTTTCTTCCCCATCTCTTCTAGAAGTCTTGCTTCCTTGCTGGGGTACAGTTCACAGGTGACAATGATCCAATGTCAACTCACACAAGTAATCACCATTCATGTCTGAGCCTTGACAGGCCTCTTAATCTCCAAAAACAGATGGGCTGGGGTCAGGTCAGATGTTAAGACATTAAAAAGCTCAAACCCGACCCAACCCGACTCCAACCCGCACACTTCCGAGTTTAGCAGAGGCGGGACAAGAGGCGGGCAGCCAACCCGCTGGCAGCCTCTGATTTAACTACTTAACCCTGGCAGGCCGGGTTTCCCAGGCCAAGGGAAACCCAGCAGCTAAACGGAGGCGAGGACAACTTCGGGGAGAAGGTAAGTGTTTCCGCCCCCAGCACCCCCGCCAAACTCCGCACCCCGCCAAACTCCCCACCAAACTCCCCACCCCCAAACTGCCCACCCCCACCAAACTCCCCACCCCCAAACTCCCCACCAAACTCCACACACCCGCAAACTCCCCACCAAACTCCAGACACCCCCAAACTCCCCACCAAACTCCCCACCCCCACCAAACTCCCCACCAAACTCCCCACCCCCCCAAACTCCACACACCCCCAAACTCCCCACCCCAAACTCCCCACCAAACTCCCCACCCCACCAAACTCCCCACCCCAAACTCCCCACCAAACTCCCCACCCCACCAAACTCCCCACCCCAAACTCCCCACCAAACTCCCCACCCCAAACTCCCCACCAAACTCCCCACCCCAAACTCCCCACCAAACTCCCCACCCCAAACTCCCCACCAAACTCCCCACCCCAAACTCCCCACCAAACTCCCCACCCCCCAAACTCCCCCCCAAACTCCCCACCAAACTCCAGACACCCCAAACTCCCCACCAAACTCCAGACACCCCAAACTCCCCCCCAAACTCCACACCAAACTCCCCACCAAACTCCAGACACCCCAAACTCCCCACCCCCCCAAACTCCCCACCAAACTCCCCACCCCCCCAAACTCCCCCCCAAACTCCCCACCAAACTCCACACACCCCCAAACTCCCCCCCAAACTCCCCACCAAACTCCACACACCCCCAAACTCCCCACCAAACTCCACACACCCCCAAACTCCCCACCAAACTCCACACACCCCCAAACACTCCCCACCCCCCCCCAAACTCCCCACCAAACTCCAGACACCCCAAACTCCCCCCCAAACTCCACACCCCCAACTCCCCCCAAACTCCCCCCCAAACTCCACACACCCCCAAACTCCCCCCCAAACTCCACACACCCCCAAACTCCCCCCCAAACTCCACACACCCCCAAACTCCCCACCAAACTCCCCCCCAAACTCCACACACCCCCAAACTCCCCCCCAAACTCCACACACCCCCAAACTCCCCCCCAAACTCCACACACCCCCAAACTCCCCACCCCCAGCACCCCCACCAAACTCCCCACCCCCAGCACCCCCGCCAAACTCCCCACCCCCAGCACCCCCGCCAAACTCCCCACCCCCACCAAACTCCCCACCCCCAGCACCCCCGCCAAACTCCCCACCCCCACCAAACTCCTCACCCCCAGCACCCCCGCCAAACTCCCCACCCCCACCAAACTCCCCACCCCAGATTGGAACGCCCCCTGGGGTCGGGGATCAGAACCACCCCCCAGGGTCGCAACCCCTGGGTTAGGGGATTGGACTCACCCAAGCTCCCACTAGCAGCAGCAGGTGACTTACCTGGGCTGCAGCCTCCTTGGAGTGCTCCCCCCCCAACTGGTAGTCAAGCCTGTCAATCAGGCTGACTTCTGGGTGGGGAACTTGTCAAAGCTATACTAGGCTCGCTGTGGAGTCAAAATTCCACCGCTCCACCCCGCCTACAGAGCTAGGGCTGACTATAGTGTTCCCAATGTTGGGGCATTGACTATAGTGTTCCCAATGTTGGGGCATTGACTATAGTGTACCCACTGTTGGGGCACTGACTATAGTGTTCCCACTGTTGGGGCACTGACTATAGTGTACCCACTGTTGGGGCATTGACTATAGTGTTCCCACTGTTGGGGCATTGACTATAGTGTTCCCACTGTTGGGTCACTGACTATAGTGTTCCCACTGTTGGGGCACTGACTATAGTGTTCCCACTGTTGGGTCACTGACTATAGTGTTCCCACTGTTGGGGCACTGACTATAGTGTTCCCACTGTTGGGTCACTGACTATAGTGTTCCCACTGCTGGGGCACTGACTATAGTGTTCCCACTGTTGGGGCATTGACTATAGTGTTCCCACTGTTGGGACACTGACTATAGTGTTCCCACTGCTGGGGCACTGACTATAGTGTTCCCACTGTTGGGACACTGACTATAGTGTTCCCACTGTTGGGTCACTGACTATAGTGTTCCCACTGCTGGGGCATTGACTATAGTGTTCCCACTGTTGGGGCATTGACTATAGTGTTCCCACTGTTGGGGCACTGACTATAGTGTTCCCACTGCTGGGGCACTGACTATAGTGTCCCCACTGTTGGGGCATTGACTATAGTGTTCCCACTGTTGGGACATTGACTATAGTGTTCCCACTGTTGGGGCATTGACTATAGTGTTCCCACTGTTGGGGCACTGACTATAGTGTTCCCAATGCTGGGGCACTGACTATAGTGTCCCCACTGTTGGGGCACTGACTATAGTGTTCCCAATGCTGGGGCACTGACTATAGTGTTCCCACTGTTGGGGCATTGACTATAGTGTTCCCACTGTTGGGGCACTGACTATAGTGTTCCCAATGCTGGGGCACTGACTATAGTGTTCCCACTGTTGGGGCACTGACTATCGTGTTCCCACTGCTGGGGCACTGACTATAGTGTTCCCACTGCCGCGGAAGTACCTGTCGCATTCTTACTGCGGATCCAGCTGCAATCAACTCACTCCGTGTAATGCCACTATTTAAAAATCAAACTCTTACAAAGAACTATGACTAATATCTTTTTCTATTCTATCCTGTCATTTTCTTTAATCACTGAATTCTGATGACATCGTGGAGGGGGGTCTTGTTTGGAGATGTTCCTGAGCCTGACATTGTAAGGGAGTGAAATTAACATGTATAGTTGAAATTGAGCACTGAAGCAACCTGGATAAGTGACATTGATAGTAATTGAATTCACATTGTCTGGCTATCTAACTCTTCTGAATTTCTTTGATGATGTCGTTGTTATTTAAACAATGGTATTGGATATATGGTGAAATGACCACCAGCCTTTTGCTCACCTGCTGCTTTAACCATTCTCACCGTAAATCAACTTGCTCTTCTGGTCAGATTCTTCAAAAGTAACGGATTTATCTTTGGTCCCCGCCACAAACTCCATTGCCTAGCCACTGACTCCATCTCCCTGACCACTGTCTGAGGCCGAACCGGACTGTTTGCAATCTTGATGTCCTATTTGACCCTGAGCTGAGCTTACGACCCCTTATCCTCCATCACCAAGACTGCCTACTTCCACCTCCGTAATATTGCCTGTCACTGTCCCTGCCTCAGCTCATCTGCTGC
Organism: Squalus acanthias; assembly: GCA_030390025.1. Classification (NCBI taxonomy): domain Eukaryota; kingdom Metazoa; phylum Chordata; class Chondrichthyes; order Squaliformes; family Squalidae; genus Squalus; species Squalus acanthias. The sequence continues at coordinate 85,976,289 of CM059435.1, forward strand.
TGAAACCCTCTTCCATTCTTTTCTCACCTCCAGACTCGACTATTCCAAAGCTCTCTTAGCCGGCCTCACACCTTCCACCCTCCGTAAACATCAGCTCATCCAAAACCCTGCTGCCCGTATCCTAACTCGCACCAAGTCTCGCTCACCCATTGCCCTTGTGTTCGCTGACCTACATTGGGTCCCAGTCCGACAACGCCTCAAATTTAAAATTCTCATCCTAGTGTTCAAAATCTCTCCATGGCTACGCCCCCTCCCTATCTCTGTAACCTCTACAGCCCCATATCACTCCGAGAGCTCTGTGTTCCTCCAATTCTGGCCTCTTGTGCATCCCCGATTTCCATGTCACACCATTGGCAGCCGTGCCTTCAGCTGCCTAGACCCTTAGCTCTGGAATTTCCTCCCTAAACTTCTCCGCCTCTCTACCTCTCGCTCCTTTAAGATGGCTCAGTGTCAAATTTTGTCTGATAATGCTCCTGTGAAGCACCTTAGGACGTTTTACTATGTTAAAGGTGCTGTTGTTGTAGTGTTTACAATTTCTACTTAAAACAGCTGTGACAGGGCATTAAGTGAAGAACCTGTGCCAAAGCAAGATCATTTCTCTCTCTCTCTGCAGATGTGAGGGTGCCAACAGGCGAGGAGGGAGCACATTTTGGGCAGCTGGACCCGCCTGGCATCGCTTTACAGGTCTTATTCTTCTTCTGAACATACCACCCTGGAAGAAGCTCACAAAATCCTAAGTGTCAACTGGAAATAAAGGGAAAAAATAAGAAAAAGGCTCAGATATGGTCTAAAGACACTTAGCTGAACCACTGTGGCACCTTTAAAGGCTCTCCTACCAGAATGAACTGCCTTGAAGTTTCCTGGGCATGCTGAGGACATGATGTCCCACACACCCGCCAGCCACAAAATGCAGCACCCTTCTTGGGCCCGTTTTGAATATTCCAAAGAAGCTACCACTTGCTTTGGATGAGATATTCCATCTGCCCAAGCCAACTGCAATTGGTGTGGATCCGAAATTAGGTAGCAATCTAGTGGAACTGATTGCCGCCTGATTTTACAATCCAGTACATCCTATCTGTGCTTATACATGGGTGTAGATGGGCATATAGACACTAAAATCTGCTTCAACAAATTTACAGAAAGACCACAAGCCAGAAGGATAAGCTCAGTACTGTGTGGCAGTCATGACACCTCCGTATCCTGTGTTACTCACATCACTAGAAGCAGGCACCAGTTCAGATGTACACTTTGTAGACTATGGGCGCAATTTTAACTTTTATTGTTGAGCAAAAACTGGGTGATTTCCAGGGAAATGAAAATCTGGCGAGGTGTAAAACGGGCTGGCAATTCGTTACCACACGGTTTTCGCCCAGCAATAAATTTAGCCCCTAATAGTGAATTTTAAAAAGCAACACCGGGTGAGTCATTGATCACTAGATGAGGAGTCAACAGAGGTGATGGAGAACACAAAATGCTGGAAACACATAGCGGGTCAGGCAGCAACTGTAAAGAAAGCAAAAAAAGTTAATGTTTCAGGTATAACCCTTTGTCAGAACTGGGAGATATTAGAGATGATCATATAAGAAGGAACAGAGAAAGGGAAGTCTTGAAAAGACATACACAAGAAAAGGAAAAGAATGAGCTGTAATGTGATTAGGTGGGGAACAGGAGATGGTTAAATGACAGAAGTGATGAAAAATAGGCATGACGAGAGAAATTAAAGATATATCCGAGACCCAGTGAATGTGGGAATAGGTAAAGCAGATTTGCTAAATTGGAGAGGGAAGCATGGAAACCTGGCAAAGTGGAACAGGCTCCAGTGGCCCAGGGGTTTGGTGGAAGAAAATGGCAGTGTTGCCAGCATTTTCGGTTTTAGTTTCAGATTTCCATCATCTGCTACCTCTTGTTTTCTAGTTTTGGTGGGTGAAGAAAGTCTGGCTGACATGACACGGTCTGCTGAGTAGGTTTGTGATTTTAATCTCATGGGGCCACCAGTGAAATGGAGGATCTTTCACTAATACAAACTGTTGAGCAAGTCATTTGCCTCGTTGCATGAGACAATGCAAACAGATCCTGATGATGGTGCCGATTTGACCACCCAGTTAGGCAGTGTGATTGCAGCAGGGGGTGTCTGCTCTGCTGTCTGCAATTGAATAGCTGACAGCAATGGCACCTGTGGGGAAACTTCAAGCACAAAAGCAACAAACACAGTTGAAACATCTCCAGGGAATGCTCCCACTAATGATCTGAGTCAAAGTCCAGAGTTCAAGATAAGATAAAGGCTGATTCTAGTATGCTTGGAAACACATTAGGGACATGCCTCAGAGAGGGATTCAGAGACCTCACAGCTGTACAACAATCTCTGTACACAGAAATTGTGTCGAACACAACCTCTAGTAGCAAGAGCACAGGGACAGGTAGCTAGCTCTCAAATCACTGCCAGTCTCTTATCAACATTTGCCTTTAGGCAAGTGACAGGAAGAGTATGCCAAAGCATGAAATCACCACAACTGGGAAAAGACAGGACCATCTGGATCTGTAAGGCGTAGAAGATGAGCATGGAGTTCCTCAGGCATCCTCTCGGAGACCTTTCACGCCTATTTCTTTCAATAGGGCCTCACTTAGAAGTAGTATGCTCAAATGATATAGCGCACTAGTTCATGAAAAAGAATCGGACAGCACACCCATCGATTTACACAAAACATATTAGGGCTGATTTTACAAGTTGCTGATTCTGGTGGGGTGTCTTATCAGCAGGCAGCACATATTGGAAATTCAGGTGCGCAATGCCTGCAATTTTCTGACTGTTAAAAAAATGAGTTGTCGTAAAATCACAGGCTGTGGGTGCCCAAGCTTTCAATTCGCACTGCCAGCAGCGTAGACTCATAAGATTATCCCCATTACACACAAACACTCTTACATTAGTAAAAAGCAAATGAACCCTGCAAATTTTGAAGTTAATACTTTGTTCATGCAAAATTAATGTTAAAAAGAAGCATTGGTGTCAATCTCCAGCCTTGCCTGGACTCTGCATGGGTGAAGCACACTCTAAGTGCGCTCCACATATCCAGATCTTAGAATGCCTAAATTTTGTGGGGTGAGTCATTAGTATGATCTGTTATATCATCTGGCAGGACTTTATGCTGGAAAATATGGGTGGAAGCAGATGTCAGCAGCCTGCAGCTGCAGGACTGGCTGCCGACCTTGGGACTCTCTGGCAGCTGTTGAAGAATAGCTACCAAAGATCTGAAGGGTCCCTGCAAAAAACAAGGTCAATCACTTTTTCTTGAGCCTCCTTTGCTTTGCTGCCTGGCCCTCTCAGACCCTTCAATCCGAGGGGGTCCCAGATACAAGTTCAACGCGGGCTTCTTCGGGAGTCTCGCAACTAGCCGTCTTTTTCTAGCAGGAAGAGAAAAGTGAGGTAGGTAGACCAGGAACAGCACCACTTGTCTCATTTTCATGGATGCTCTTGGACTGCACCTAGTGTGGGCATAAGCCCAGGTTTACTCCTCTGGCGAAGTTGCAGAAATCCTGGGATAATGTAAAGGGGTCAGAGGCCCGGTATCATTGGTCTCCAGCATATTTCCTGCCAGCACCTGGGGAATAAGTATTCTCTGGGTGTTACTGACAAGGAAATATGGCTCATGCTGCAAGAGTTCACTGAAAGGCTTATCCTTTACACAACACCTTCTGTTCTGCTGACCACTGGAACTCTTCCAGCTCTTCCTACTGTTTTAACACCAAGTTTAAATAGGATAAATTAATATGATGTGGGAATTAAGTAAATTTTGTGTAAATTTGCATAATCCACATTCATTACTGTTTAACAAGAAATAAAGTGTCAATTGAAATTACTCAGCATTTTCAATGCAAAAATCATGCAACGTGGGTTGGAGGAATTTGAACTGAAGTCTGGTTCCACTGGGGTATCCGCCCCTTTCGAGCCATGATCTAAAATCTGGGCATTTATTGCATCCCCTCTCCTTCCATTATGATCTCATTGAAAGAGATGGGACTGGTGGTATGATGTCTCTGCCAGAAATTTAGCTGCTTCCACCTCCTTTGCCCCCAGTACATCTGCATGAACAGCAGGACTGGAAGAAAAGTACCAGTTTAAGCTGGGTTGGATCAAGTGCCAGATTGAGTTGAGGAGGGAGAAGCAAAAGACTGCCAGTATGAACTGGGAAGGTTGGAAGAGGAGAGAGTGGGGGCGATCTTTTACTTGCACCCAAAACTGGCATGAAATGGGCACGGCTTTGTGGTGCCCACTCGATGGCATGGATGAGAGGCATGAACCATTTTCAGGTTCGTGCATCATTATAATTTGAAGGAAAAGCTACCAGCTATTGGTGCTACTTATTGATAGCTCACCCATGGGAGGGGGATATCTGGTGGGACTCCTACTCTTAAAGGCAGCCTGCAGCAAACTGTTTCAGTGCCACACACAAAGTGTGCCTTGCAGCTTTATTTTTATAGACTATAAAAGTGTGCAGTATAGAATGAGACAATTTAGCCAATTGTATCTCTGCTGGCTCTTTGCAAGAACAAACTAAAATTAACCTCATTGCCCTGTTCTCTCCCCATAGCCTTGTATCTTCCTCTGCTTCAAAGATTTCTCCAAATCTCCCTTATAAGATGCAATGATCTCTGCTTCAATCACAAAGCATTCCATGCTCCAACAAGCCTCTGTATAAAGACATTTGTTCTAACCTCTCTTTTTTTACAGTGGCAATTTTAAATTGAGAACATTTCATCATTGACTCCGCTACCAGAACTCACCCTATTAAAACCCTTCATCATTTAAAAAAAATCTCTATTACATTTCCTCCTAGTCTCCTCTATTCCAGTGGAAATAGTTCCAGTGTCTCAAGTCTGGCCTCATAACTATAGTTTCTCATCCCTGGCATCATCCTGGTAAATCTGTACACTCTCTATGGCTTTAATGGGCTGGATTTTCAATGACCCGTGGAGTCGGGTTTGGAGGCGTGTGGGGGGTTAAAGTTGCAGATTCGGGGGTCCCGACTCCATCCCGACTCCATTCCGCCTCCACGCAATTTTGACAAAATCGGTCACGGGGTTCCCGACTCCGTCCCGCCTCCAAGAGGCGGGAGAGGCCATTAAAGCCCTTAACAAGCCCTAAATTGGCTCTGTAATGCCATTTTGAAACGTTTTAGCTAGTTTAACCCTTTTCCGACGTGAAGTACGCCTGATGTGAAACACGCCAGTGAAACCTGGCGGAAGCACAAGTGGATAGCTGACTATCAGCTGCAGGTCCACTATTACAATGGAGATGTGATGAAGGTAGTAGTAGTATTGTGATGAAGGTAGTAGTAGTATTAGGTGTGAAAGTCGCCTCTGATGCTGCTGCATTGAATGTCTTCAGAGACTGCCTGGGAGGACTTGGTTGCAAAAAAAATTCTCTCTCTCTCTCTCTCTGAGATGCTGCCCATTTTGCATCCAGGTCCTCTCACAGCAAAGGCCAGGCAATCTCTGAGACCAGGCAGTCTCTGACCTGCAATGATGACATCATCAGAGGCGACTTTCAGACTGAAACCGCTAATTGGTTCATGGGTTCCCACATGCTGGAACTCAATTGCCCAATTAAGTGAAAATTGCATCAATCTCCCACATCCAATTGCAGGCGGGTGGATAACACGAAATGCGGATGACACGACCGCAACCCGCCCCAGTATCAAAATCCAGCCCAATGACTTTTCTACAGCGGGGTGTCCCAAACTGCATACAATACTCTAACTGTGGACTAATCATTGACTTGTATATTACTTCTTTACTCTTTTGTGACTATTTATAAAATTCTAAATGCTATTGGCCATTTTTATAGCTTTATCTACCTGTGCTCTCATTGTCAAAAGTTATTATGGGGGAATTTTGAGTTTACGCAATAGTGTAAAATGGGTGATAGTGACTTGGCATTGAAGTCAATGGAAATAAAAATCATGAGAGATGTAAAACAAGCTGCTGATACGCTATTACCCATTTTACACTATTGCACCAACTCAAAATTATCCCGTTATGTATTTGACCTTCTAGGTCTCTGTTCATCCACACCTTTTCATGGTTTTCCATTCCTTATTTTTCCTCCCAAAATGTAATAACTCATATTTCTCAGCATTAATTTGCATTTGCCACCTGTCTGCCCAATCCACTAAGCAATCTATGTCCTCCTGGGGTATTTTACAGTCTTCCTCAAGGTTTGCTAAACCTCCTACTTTTTTTCTCAGCAGCAAATTTAAGTATCCTGAAGGCAGCAGTAAGCTTTGCCACACAGCATCCTGCTCCGCCTCCTTGAGCCTTTTGAATAGGGATATCATTTGCAGGAATACTGGAAGCAGCCACTTGCTCAATGAATGCTTGCAGTGCTTGGAATCCCTCACTCATGGTCAGACATATGCCAACTGTGGGCTCCTCCAGCTAACTCGAGAAGTGCTGAACATGGTGAGAGACCAACCATGAACCCTCCATGTAGGTTTGATGCTCTGAGAACGTTGAAGCAGAGCCCACAAAATCTTTGTCAATGATTCCTGAGCCCGGAGCTACTTGACGTTACAATCAGGAACCTTTTCCTCCATGTCTCCCTCCCCCTGATAACCAGTGCCTGGTGCATCACCCAGTGATACTCTCTGTTACAAACTACCTGGTGGCTTCTGAATGTGTGTCTCTGGGCTAATGCTTGGTAAGGATAGAGTGCATGATGATGGTGGTGCTGGCAGGCAAAATTGTCGTTGTTCCTGGCTCGTCGTCTTCTCTTCTTCTTCCTCTTTGCTGTCTCTTATGACTCCAGGTGAAATAGTAGGACAGAGCCTGATGCTGTTGTGAAGTTTGCTTTTTGTTTCTCTATAAACAGCATCAGATGGAAAGTCTGGGAATAGTTTGACAATCAACTGGCACTTACCCTTCCACTTCGCTATCTCCTATATCTTCAACCACGGGCCATCCGAGTATCCCAATGGCCTCCTCCTGAGGGACGGAGGGGCGGGGGGTTAGAGCCTGTAGGTTCGCTCATCTACCCCCAGTAGCCGCCAATCACTCTCTGATTGCGGGCCATCTTTTTTCTTGTTCGGGTAATGTGGGAACTGTGAGAGACATAATGATATTTCATCCTACTTAGTACTTCAATGCTGGACATGCTAATCATTTAAGTGAGTGATTAAGCAGGTTTGGCCTGGCAGGGAGGCCACCACTGTTCCCCCACTCAGGCCTCGGGTTAAAATAACAGATTGATATAATCGGAGCCCGATCTACATATTTAAAGAGTACCTTACTGGCTTGGGGCAGATGTCCCTGCCGCCTGCAATTTAAAATTGCTGATCCGAGCGGGAAAGGATTGATCTGGGCTGTGAAGATGATATTGGCTGTTTATCTGAGTTTAAGCAATTATGTGGAAAGCTGTTTGTCTCCGGGCTATTATCATCTGTGAAAAGTGTTGGAAGTGCTTCCACTTCTTTAAAAGTCATGAAAAATTGAAACCATCATGATAATGCTTTGTGTTATTTGCATGTAGTTATTGAACACACCTTTGTGACTCATTCAGCAGTACTATCCCCTTTAATAGTGAGTATGGCAAAAAGTGAGTATGCTTGTAATCAGTAATGTGACGATACACTTTCATGTTCCTCCAAAGAAGGTTTCCCTCCTCTCCCTGACTTCCTAAAGGAGCACCTCCAGATTCTCATCAGTGAACTTAGTTGAGCAAAGTTCCATTTGTGTCTTTGACACCACTCCTTAAATGCTCCCAATATTTTCCTACCTTGTTCCTTCTCTCCAGATTACTTATTGAACTCCTACTTAGCACAGTCTGATTATGGTTCCTCCCCCTCCTTTTTTTTTGTTCCTCTTCCTCCAACCTTCAGCCACAAACTTTCAAGGAACTCCACAGATGCATGGAGCCAGGAGAAACTGCAGGACTTTAAATCCTGCTGCACTACTAAGATTTTTGCCTCCCTTAGCATCTGCACCCATTCACAGCTGGATCTCCTTCAGGAGTCTACTTTTGCTCATGCATCCTGTTTAACATCTGGTTTATCCTTTGAAGCTTTAATTAGAAAAAACATCTTTAGCTCTTAGATGTATTATAGATAAGTTTTGTGATATCAAAAGTCTGGACCTATGGATAACACATCCAAATGATGGTTGGACAATTCCTTCCAGCAAAATTGTCAATCTGAAGGGCTTTTGGAACCTAAAAGTCTGGTTCATGCTTTGACTAACTGTTCCCAGAAAGCTTTCTCAGGAACTATGCCAACTGGCTGTTTATCAGTAAGGAAATATTTCCAAGGTTTAGTGGTCCAGTGTTGTAAGCAGCAAGAAAAGCAAGAATATCAGGCCATTTGATCCACTTTACTGTCCTGGTTTCTCAGGCTTTGGCCATCTGGTTTTTCAGTGTCAGGATGCTTCAACCCACAGAAACTGTTCTGATTTTTTAAAATTTCAAAACAATGAACAAAATTGAGTTTTAACCCTTTCGATTTATTTTTTTGCTCGTTTTTTTCCAATGTAATCAATCTGAAGCTGAATGGAATGAATTGCTGATAATAATTAATTTGATATCTGACTAGAGTCAATTACTGATAGTGATTGGAACTGTGAGTGGAGTCAGTTGTTAGAATAATTGATCTGAACATAATGATTGATCTGAGCTATGGCTGGAGTCTGTTATTCAAGGTGATTTCGTATGAACTGTGGAATCAGTTACTGACAGTGATTGAATTGAACTATGGCTGGAGACCATCACTGATAGTGATTGATCTGGGCTGTGAAGATATTGGCTGTTTATCTGAGTTTAAGCAATTATGTGGAAAGTTGTTTGTTTTAAAGGCCATTATCATCTGTGAAAAGTGTTGGAAGTGCTTCCACTTCTTTAAAAGTCATGAAAAATTGAAATCATCATGATAATGCTTTGTGTTATTTGCATGTAGTTATTGATCATGATGCAGGCCACCTTTGTGACTTGTTCAGCAGTACTATCCCCTTTAATATTGAGTATGGCAAAAAAAACCCAGGCTGGATTGGGGTGGGGGGCAGTTAAAATGGAACGGGATACTTGCCCATTCCTTTCCCGCTCAGATCTGCAATTTTAAATTGCAGGCGGCAGGGACACCTGCCCCAAGCCAGTGGGGTATGATTTAAATATGCAGATCGGGCTCTGATGATGTCAATCTGTTATTTTAACCTGAGACCTGAATGGAGGAGCAGTGGTTGCTTCCCTGCCAGATCAAACCTGCTAGGAACAGGAGCCAGGGCCAGCAGACGCCCAATAAAGTAAGTCTGTTTTCAATTTTTTTTTTCCTTTCAGTTTCCTTGTGGGCCAGGAGTTGCAGGAGTGCTCCACCTAGCCCCACGAGGAAACCTTGGGACTCCCCTGCCCCGGGCATGCCCCCCCCCCCCCCCGACCAGGATTCCGCTCCCAGAGCACTTACCTTAAGCCGGGGACTGTTCCCTTGGGTCCCTGGAGGTGGCCTCCTGCTGCCCAATTTTAATGACCACTTTCTACTGACTTCCTAGTCATTTTGGTGGGGAAGTCGATAAGTGGCATACTAATAATGACCGGCCATTAAAATCGACCGAGTCTGCCTGCTACCACTCCCAGATGAGCCGAATTCTCACTAGGCCCTGTTCCTGTCTGGGATTTAAAATCAAGCCCTATGTGTGTGATGGTTTAATTCTTAAAGTGCCAGTACTTGTTGTGCTCACCATTTGGAGTTCCCATTTATTCAGCAGGTTAAGGGTCTGACAGCTTCAGCTTTTTGGACATCAGTAGTTAACTAAGTCACATTTGTGACATGACCATGTCAATTTTTACAATTATGATCCTTAATTAGTTGAAAATTCAGACTCGGAAGACCAATTGCCTATGATGTAGTTCTCCCCCTCCAAAATGGACAGTGGGGCTTTCAATTGTTAAACTTAAAAATTATAGAAAACAAGGTGCAGGTAAAAAGTAAAGTGAAATAATAAAAATAGAAAGAGAGAATGAGGACAAAAAAGGTACAGCCAGATGAAGTGTTTTAAAATTATTCATTAAATTCTATTTTGTGTTTATTTTAGACGTGAGGTGCTAATATCACAGTAATAAAGCTGCCCCTGACGTCTGAGTTGCTTTATTACAGTAATTTTAGAGTTTGTTTCAGTGTCACAGTACGTGAGCTGAACACTTAAAAAGCCTGACTGGATCAGGAAGACTGGAATTCTCTGAAGCTGCTGACAGTCGAAGAGTTAAGTTAATTGAATGTAATTTAAAGGATTTTTTTTTATACCAGACTACCTACGGTTGACTGCAGACAATTCCTCTTACATAGCTAAAAGCTGGCCCTGGAGGATTGCATAAGTGTTATTTTAGGGACAGGTCCATCATACACCGTTGCAATCAGTGGACCATGGAATGACGTTGTCACCAGTACATTGTTGTTGTGCTCAGAGCAGCAGAAGCCAGTGTTGAGAGTGTCAAGGCAGCTTAATTTCACCAACTCTACTGGGCAGACTGAGCTAGCATTGTAGGAGGTCAGCTAGCACAGCTAAAATCAGCAGGAAGCCATGTGTAATAACGTTGTATCTATTTCCATCGCCATAGATAGAAAGAATTAAATGAAGACTGACTTGCATTTTTATAGCGCTTTCATGACCTCAGGATGTCCCAAAGCGCTTTAAAGCCAATGAAGTACCATTGAAATATAGTCACTGTTGTAATGTAGGAAATGCAGCAGCCAATTTGCGCACATCAAAGTCCCATAAACAGCAATGTGATAATGACCAGATAATCTGTTTTTTTTAATAATGTTGGTTGAGGAATAAATTTTGGTCAAGACACCGGGAGAACTCTCTGCTCTCTTTGAATATTGCTGTGAGATCTTTTATGTCCACCTGAGAGGGGAGGCCTCTTTGTATGTCCCCTCTCCTCCCTGAAATAGTCCCATTAGGTGAACCTGCCACTTTACTGATGATCTCGTGTAGATCCTTGCAAAGTGCAACTATCTGTTCTTCTGTCATTCTCAGTCTGACTGTTTCTATCTGTCTCTCTCTCTATTATCTTTCTCTTAGCACAGATGAGGGTTCTGTTAGCTAAGACTTGCCAGCTCAACTGGTGCAATCTCTCATAAACCATTGTGGACTGAGTGCAGGCCAGACAGAAATCAAGGAGGCTATTGGACACTCCCTCCTCAGCTATAGTAAGCACAAACCTCCCAGTGCTTTCCAAATACATGGAAAATTATTTGTTCTGATTTAACCTTGAGGATAACTACTTCCTTCTAATTAATGTAAATATTAAATGACAACTGTTGATTTTACATAGAATTACATAAAATTTACAGCTCAGAAACAGGCCATTTGGCCCAACTGGACTATGCCTGTGTTTATGCTCCACAAGAGCCTCCTCCCACCCTTCTTCATCTAACCCTATCAGCATTTCCTTCTATTCCTTTCTCCCTCATATCTAGCTTCCCCTTAAATGCATCTATGCTATTTGCCTCAACTACCAAATATGGTAGCAAGTTCCACATTCTAACACTCTCTGGGTAAAGAAGTTTCTCCTGAATTCCTTATTGGATTTATTATTAACTACCTTATATTTATGTCCCCTAGTTTTGGACTACTCGCATTTGTAATCGCAATACAAAAATAAAGATAGATGATAGAATGTATGTCTTTAAAATGGAAACGGAATTAAGTCTGCACAACCTGGTTCAATACCCCTCCCTCTTACCCCTTTTCCCCTGAAGACTACACTTGGTTTCTAACTCCCCATGTGCTATGCCCTGGAAGATCAATTAGTATGTTATTAAAAATCTTGCATGGAGCATGCACTTCCTCTCCACAAACCTTAGCCTCCTGTTGCCATGGTTTCTGGTCATGCTTTTGTGTCAACATTTACCATTGTAAGTTGCTATATCAACATTTCGCATTTCATTTTGCTGTACCAACTATTATGATGTAGTTTCATTTTTTGCCACAAAGGTGGATCAATGGAGCAAATTTCTGAAGTATGTCTCCATCGCCATCTTGTATATAAAAAACCTTCATCAACTGACTGTGAGCCTTGTCACAGGCAATTTATTAATTTTTAAAATTCATGTTTTGATTTCTTGCATTACCATGAACATGGGAAATGTGATAGACCTGCCAGGGTTTACATAATGTAAGCTTATCTTAACATTGAAGTCACCATGGAATTTTTTTTTTTAACATAAACATTTTTAATCTTCAGATTGGTTTATGTGACGTACAGCTAGCGACAAAATAATGTTCCTGTGAAATTATACATTTTGCACATTCAGGTTGCGATTATGTAATCTCTAAATTGTCATCAATGCCTGAAGGTGGGAAGATTACATTGGACTGGTAGTGAGTGGGACTTAACAACTGTGTTTATTATTATTTCATTGACACTCATTCATCAGATTTAGAGAAAGCTTTATTAATCCTATTAAATTTTGCATCTCTTTTAGTGCCAGGACTCAGTAATGTTTTTCTCTAACTCCATATATGCATCATGCAGGTCTGTGGCTGCTCTCCTGGCAATTGCCATGTGACAGAATCCCACACACGTTGGTAGTGGACTCCTCCCACCCTCTCTGACATACAGTGAAAGCTCCCTGGCAGGCAGTCCAATACATTATGCAATTGGTGGTGCACAGAGAACATCCTTCTTTTATAGGCTTGGCCCTTGAAGTCGTCCTCTCTGTCCTCTTCAGCAGAGCTAAAATACAAAGCTGCCGTCTGGTGAGCTGTTTTCTGCGCCACCCATTCCACCTGCACTTGTTCTTTCTTGTGCTCGGTGATTCATCCAGTGCAGACCCTTCTAATCCACTATTTAAAGTACACAGGGTGCCAGTTTTTCTGAGCTTAGGTTTGAAAAGGTGAGAGCGAGTGATGGTGCATCTTCAGGAAGATTCTCCTTCCCAGCGTCTGATGCAGTTTGGTCTGAGACTTCTGATGGACCTATAAAGAGGGGAGCGGGACATGATTAGTGCGTAGTGACAAGGTAAGCAGTAGCAGATGAGGGGTAGTGCAGGCTGCCTTTAACTAGTGGCAGCCCCGCCAGACTTCCCGCCCTCCCAATGGACGAGCTGCTAGCGCAATTAGCTCACTCTGAATATTAAAATGAGGCCTCACCGTTGTTAGATCAGAATTGGGACTTTTTCACAGGGGCCCAATACTAGTCCACCGGGACTAATTAAAGTCCTAAGAGGTCACCCCTGCTCCGGATTTTACACAGGGGCCCAATCCGAGTCCACCGGGACTAATTAAAGTCCTAAGAGGTCACCCCTGCTCCCGGCATCCCAATTACTCACCAACGGGCCTTACTGTTACATCGAATTTGGAGCAAAACCAGACGGAGACGGAACTGAAGACAAAGTAAAAGTTCATTAGAAACTAGCCAGAAGGCTTTGTGCACAAAGGGAGAGAGGTTGATCTCCTCAGACTCGAACCCAACTCTCAAAGGAAAAACTACATACAAGCATTGATATACCTTTCGATAGGCAACACCCACAGGTTACAAAAGTGGGCGTACACATACAAACAACGTCGCTACCATTGTTCCCTTATTGGTTAATGATCAGTCATTCAATGTTGGGAGCCGCCCTGAAATGTTCTGTGACATTAAACATAACACATAGTTGTTATACATAGGGCCTTCATCTAGTCTCTGGGAGCGAGGTCTACCAGACTCCATCTTGTCTCTTAAACAAGGTCGTACCACGCTTATCTTTCCTTTCCCATATTGTTGTATCTAACCAATACTTCGTTAATTCTCGAGAGAAGCTTATTATGATAAACAAGGTCTGCTCCAAAGGGAGATAAGGTGTTCGAAACCAAGAGAGAAATGGCCGACTCCCTGTACAGTTCAGTTTCCCTTATCTCTTCAGAAGGCCAACTACATATAAACACTGCTTCTGTAGCACTGATAATGACCTTCTAAAATGCTTAGAAGTTAGGCTATGGCTCCAACAATCTGGCTGCAAGTAGCAACCCTCCTTTCAGTATTATTTAAAAGGGTTAATATAATGAACCAAATAGTCCATCATGCTTTGCAACTATCTAAAAAGCTATATGTACGTATTGATATCTCTCTATAAGTGAATGAACTATCCTTTAGACATGATTTCTAATATTATTGCCCTACAGCCTTGGTTAATATATATTTAAAGACTAAGGGGTATAGGTTTCGTTTCACAGGCCTAATTTGCGATCCCACACCGTGAAAATGGTTCGGGTCTCACACCGATGTCATCAGGCCGGCGTAGTGACCCACTGCCTGCCTGATTTACAGGACAATCAAAACTCGCCCCCATTATTTCTAAAGCGGGGATCCTTTTTATTTTATTTTATTGTCTTATCACTTCCGTCCTGAAGGAGACGGCACCAAACCTCTGCTAAATTGCTGAACTGACTATTCTTTAATTGTTAATCTGGATTGTGAGTGTTAGTGGGCTGTTCAACCGTGGGCCATCATAGCTGAGCCTATTCCTTTCTTCACCTGACAATCGTTTGTACCTTTTCAGCTGAGGTCACGGGATAGCAATTAAGAATTCTGATGGATCTTTGTGCTCCTTGGCCGGGAAATGTTCAGAGCAATCATAATGTCCCGTTACCGACCCAACTGAAATCAGCTAACTCGGAGCATGAAACAGATATTGAACTTGGAGCCTTCCTGGGCGACATGGCTTAATACCACACCACTTGGTGCATTTACCTGCTGGGCCACTGAGGAGCAGGGCTTCCTGAGGTTGTTAACTGAAACTTTATATACAGCATCACTGGAAGTAAATGATTGGAACTGAGGATATGAAGGCTGCAAATTAAAGAGTATATTTTAAGCAGTGTCTTAAAATAAATGAATCCATGTTCATTAAATTCAAGGAATGATTATACTGTTGCTATATTCAGTTTTTTACTTCCAATTTTTCGTAGAGATTTCAAAAAAGTATTAGAAACCTTCATCTGAGATGTTGTCCTTGCTGAAAATTAAGTAAGAAAGCTGATTCTAATTTAGATATTCAAATGAAGCTGTTGTACCATCACAGCTGCAGGAGGTTATTCACTGTTAGATACAAATGAGGAGGTGCTGTGCTTTAATGGTAATTAGTAGTTAGTTGCAGTTCGATTTGTGCAGTATCGGTTTCAGTTTTAAAAGGGTTATCTATATCGGGGAATGGTAGTATAGTGATAATGTCACTGGACTAGTAATCCAGTAGGCCTGGACTAATGATCCAGAGACAACAGTTCAAATCCCACCCCAGCAGCTGGGGAATTTAAATTCAATTAATTAAATAAATCTGGAATAAAAAGCTAGTATCAGTAATAGTAACCATGAAACTATCGGATTGTTGTAAAAACCCATCTGGTTTACCTGGTCTGGCCTATATGTGACTCCAGACCCACAGCAATGTGGTTGACTCTTAACTGCCCTCTGAAATGGCCTAGCAAGTCACTCAGTTGTCATTAACCACTACGAAACATAATACGAATGAAACTGGATCGACAATGGCACACCCAGCCCAATCAACCCTGCAAAGTCCTCCTCACCAACATCTGGGGACTTGTGCCAAAATTGGGAGCGCTACAAGCAACAGCCTGACATAGTCATACTCACAGAATCATCCCTTTCAGCCAATGTCCCAGACTCCTCCATCACTATCCCTGGGTATGTGCTGAACCACTGGCAGGATAGACCCACCAGGGGTGGCAGAACAGTGGTATAAAGTCAGGAAGGAGTGGCCCTGGGAGTCCTCAACATTGACTCCGGACCCCATGAAGTCTCATGGCTTCAGGTCAAGCATGGACAAGGAAACCTCCTGCTGATTACCACCTACCGCCCTCCCTCAGCTGATGAATCAGTACTCCTCCATGTTGAACACCACTTGGAAGAAGCACTGAGGGTAGCAAGGGCACAGAATGTACTCTGGGTGGGACTTCAATGTCCATCACCAAGAGTGGCTCAGTAGCACCACTACTGACTGAGCTGGCAGAGTCCTGAAGGCCATAACTGCCAGTCTGGGCCTGCAACGGGTGGTGAGAGAACCAACACGAGGGAAAAACCTACTTGACCTCGTCCTCACCAATTTACCTGTCGCAGATGGATCTGTCCATGACAGCATTGGTAGAAGTGATCATTGTGGAGACGAAGTCCCGTCCTCACACTGAGGACACTCTCCATCGTGTTGTGTGGCACTACCACTGTGCTAAATGAGATAGATTCAGAACAGATCTAGCAGCTCAAAACTGGGCATCCATGAGGTGCTGTGGGGCAGCAGAATTGTATTCCATCACAATCTGTAACCTCATGGCCCTGCATATCCCTCACTCTACCATTACCATCAAGCATGCCGGGAGCAGCACCAGGCATACCTAAAAATGAGGTGTCAATCTGGGGAAGCTGCAACACAGGACTACATGCATGCTAAAAAGTGGAAGCAGCATGCTATAGACAGGGCTAAGTGATCCCACAATCAAGGGACCAGATCAAAGCTCTTCAGTCCTGCCACATCCAGTCGTGAATGATGGTGGACCATTAAACAACTAACGGGAGGAGGAGGCTCCAAGAATATCCCCATCCTCAATGATGGTGGAGCCCAGCACGTGAGTGCAAAAGACAAGGCTGAAGCGTTTGCAGCCAGGAGTGCGGCGTGGATGATCCATATCGGCCTACTCCCGAGGTCCCCACCATCACAGAAGCCAGTCTTCAGCCAATTGTATTCACTCCACATGATCTCAAGAAACGGCTGAGCGCACTGGATACACCAAAGGCTATGGGCCCCGACAACATCCCGGCTATCGTGCTCCAGAACTAGCCGCATTTCTAGACAAGTTGTTCCAGTACAGCTACAACACTGACATCTATCCGACAATGTGGAAAACTGCCCAGGTATGTCCTGTCCAGAAAAAGTAGGACAAATCCAACCCGGCTAATTACCGCCCCATCAGTCTACTCTCAATCATCAGCAAAGTGATGAAAGGTGTCATCGACAATGCTATCAAGCGGTACCTGCTCACTGATGCCCAGTTTGGGTTCCGCCAAGACCACTCGGCTACCAACCTCATTACAGCCTTGGTCCAAACATGGACAAA
Source organism: Squalus acanthias (assembly GCA_030390025.1). Classification (NCBI taxonomy): domain Eukaryota; kingdom Metazoa; phylum Chordata; class Chondrichthyes; order Squaliformes; family Squalidae; genus Squalus; species Squalus acanthias. The sequence goes on from CM059435.1 coordinate 85,993,374, forward strand.
GGAGCTGAATTCCAGAGGTGAGGTGAGAGTGACTGCCCTTGACATCAAGGCAGCATTTGACCGAGTGTGGCATCAAGGAGCCCTAGTAAAACTGAAGTCAATGGGAATCGGGGAAAATGCTCCACTGGCTGCAGTCATACCTAGGACAAAGGAAGATGGTTGTGGTGATTGAATGTCAATCATCACAGCCCCAGGACATCGCAGCAGGAGTTCCTCAGGGCAGTGTCCTAGGCCCAACCATCTTCAGCTGCTTCATCAATGACCCTCTCTCCAACATAAGGTCAGAAATGGGGATGTTCGCTGATGACTGCACAGTGTTCAGCGCCATTCACAACTCCTCAGATAATGAAGCAGTCCATGCCCGCATGCAACAAGACCTGGACGACGTTCAGGCTTGGGCTGATAAGTGGCAGGTAACATTCGCGCCACAGAAGTGCTAGGCAATGACTATCTCCAACAAGTGATAATCTAACCACCTCCCCTTGACATTCAACGGCATTACCATCACCGAATCCCCCACCATCAACATCCTGGCGGTCACCATTGACCAGAAACTTAACTGGACCAGCCGCAGAAAGACTGTGGCAACAAGAGCAGGTCAGAGGCTAGGTATTCTGCGGCGAGTGTCTCATCTCCTGACTCCCCAAAGCCTTTCCATCATCTACAAGGCACAAGTAAGGAGTGTGATGGAATACTCTCCACTTGCCTGGATGAGTGCAACTGCAACAACACTCAAGAAGCTCGACACCATCCAAGACAAAGCAGCCTGTTTGATTGGCACCCCATCCACCACCTTAAACATTCACTCCCTCCACCACCGGCGTACCATGGCTGTAGTGTGTACTATCTACAAGATGCACTGCAGCAACTTGCCAAGGCTTCTTCGGTAGCACCTCCCAAACCCCCGACCTCTTCCACCTAGAAGGACAAGGGCAGCAGGCGCATGGGAACACCACCATCTCCAAGTTCCCCTCCAAGTCACACACCATCCTGACTTAGAAGTATATCGCTGATCCTTCATCGTCGCTGGGTCAAAATCCTGGAACTCCCTACCTAACAGCACTCTGGGAGTACCATCACCACACGGACTGCAGCGGTTCAAGAAGGCAGGCTCACCACCATCTTCTCAAGGGCAACTAGGGATGGGCAATAAATGCTGGCATTGCCAGCGACGCCCAGATCCCATAAACGAATAAAAAAAACATTCATCTGAAAGCCCACATAATCCTTCATATTGTAAAGAAATTCTCTCAATTTCCCCTGTTTCCGTGTTTGATGCTTTAACAGAGAATGCAGCTGTATGGAATGAGTTTGGCAAATCATTTTTATCCAGGTGTTAAACGCACTGGGCGCGAAATTCGGTTACCCCCCCGTTTGGGGGCGGTAACCGAGTTAAGGCCAGACATTTAGCGCCCGGTGCGAAAGTACCGCCCCGGCTGCTAAATTCGGCTTACTGCCCCGCACAGGAAGTGGAGCGCAATCTTGGGCACGCCACTTCCTGGTGGTGCAGTAACCGAGACGATGTTGGGGTGCGATTGGCAGCGCTTGGCAGAGGCTCCGCGGAGCGCTGCTGCGTTTTAACGCCCCGCCCTTCATTTAAGGGGGAGGACCACTGCGCACTCTGCAGGGACTCCGATGGCCCCAACTAGGCCACCAGGGCGGCGTGGTGCTGCGGCCGCAGCCCGGCACCGAGATGCGGTGCCGGGCTGCGCGATGGCGGCCAGGACCATGTCACGACACACCATGGCGGGCCGACCTGGAGGTCAGCCAAAAAATGAAAATGGTGGCGCGAGTCGTGGCCGCACCTCCACTTTAAATACTGCCCCCCCCCGCCCGGCCCCCCGCCTATAAGCCCTTTGCGCCCTGTTAGCGCCCCCCGGAGGCGCTAATGGCAGGATCAAAGGAGCAGAATTTCTAGCCCACTGATTTTCATTGAAACATGTCACTGTGTATGATGAAAACTCATCACATCTCCCATTCATTATCACAGTCTTCTCCCCCCCCAAAACAGCATTGATTTCAATTTAAAACTACTGCTCAGAGGCAGCCTCGAAACAGACATTTCTGTACAGTTCCCTTTTACTATATCGAGACGTTCCTTATAATGGAAACCAACAATCAACTCTTTTGGGGGGAAAAAATATCTTCCAACCTTTCTCAGTTTTACACTCATGTTCTTAACCTTGAAGTTCCAGTTTAAGTTTAATAACTTGTTCTTCTATAGTTCAGTGGAAATGTTGGACACAAGTTCTACCTTCAAGCTCATCATAACCACTTTTCCCACTTCGTTACCAAATGTGGATGAAGTTGGATATAAACGGAAACGGTTCACTGAGATACAAGAAGAGCAAATTATTGCTCACGTACAGCCCAGAACTTACCTTGCAGAATAAACTGAAGGACTATACTGGGCACCATCCTGACCAGACAGATTTTCTCTCTGTTCCAGATTTGCTGGTATTTAGGTTGGCAATGTAGTCTGAATCAAGTAAGTGCCTTATCTGTACATCAACGGTTGCAAGGAGACATGATGATATTGGACAGAAGTTACACTTTGCTGAAGCTGGTTATCGATACACATCCCTCAGGCCACAAGGCATCACATTGTTTGAGAAGAAAGAGAGAAGAGGACTGAGTGAGAGAACGTGCACAAAAATAGGTTTGACCAAGTTTGGAGAGCACAGGAGTATGTTTAAAAAGGCTTTAAAAATTGAGCTCTATTTTTTCTCTTCCTCTCCTAAAGATGCCCTATGATTTCACAGTACCATGTCTGAGGGTCAATTTTCAGTTGTGATTCCAGACAGTGAGTGTTGGCAGGCTGTTCAACTACGTGGGACCTCAGAGCTAAGCTACGTCTATATCTGTGCACTTTTCAACAACAGTCACTAGACAACAATTGGGAGCAGAAATCCTGGCTAATTTTTCCCCTCCTTACCGCAGCGACACTGAGATTATTTGTACTGCCTTATTGTCATTCTAGCTGAGATCAGCGAACTCACAGATCAAAGACCTTCCTGGACTGGATGGCTCAGTCCAACGGCAAAGAGCATATTTACTCAGCTGAGCCATTGAGGAACTCCAGCACCTACTTTTTTTAATAGCCGCACTGAGGGTGGAGATTTGATGAGATATATCGCCGTAGCTCATAAACTTTGGATTTCATATTTGTATGGTACCAGTATGCATTGTTCTTGACCTTGTTATTCATTTTACCTCCATATTTCTGTACATATTTCTGGCATTGTGATTCTTCCTTCATCACCAACTGTTGTATCTTAAAGGCCCAATATGCTGCAATAATGGAAAACCTCCAAGTGAAGTATAAGGCAATCACTCAATTTTGCTGAGGATCGGTATTTAGTAACATTTTTCCTCAACTTGGGAAACTTTGACAGAAAATAACAAATCCTTTTCCAACCTGTAAAATACTGATGGGCTGGGCACTAGGCGGTTGTGGTTGGATGTTTTAGAAGTGTACTAGGGACATTGTCAAAAGGAAGCAGGGATGAGGTAATAAAGAATATAAACATACATCTAGTCAAACAAACAGTTATTGGGAAACAAGGTCTTGACACAAAAGTGACCAATGAATAGAAAGCCAGATGCCAGTTAAAAAATACCAAAAGTTGTTCAGAAGCCCAAGTCTAAGAAATCCTGATCAACCACAGGGATCAGATATAGAAACCTGAGGTGAATTCCTCCATCAATGATCTTCCAGAACAAACAGAAACATGACTAATTGGAATGCATGGGCATCATTCACAGGAGAGAAGTCCCTACAGTCTGGGATGTGGTTATGGTCCAAAAACCCAAGATGAATTGACAGTGAAAATCTATGTGAACCTCGCCAAACTTAAGGATTTACTGTCAATAAAGAAAGGTGTTGACCCCAAGAATGATTAGGGAGCCAAAGGTGTTCACAAAACTAGATGCTAATACAGAATTCTGCCAGAAGCAGTGACCAAACTAATCAGAGTTACAACTTAATTTGGTAGATATTATTTGAAAATAAGTCCTATGGAATTTCATTATCACTTCAGTGTTTCTGAAACTGAATGTCTGCTATGCCTGAAAGCTAAAAAGACATAAAGGGGGGGGGGTGTTAACCCCCCAAAACAGGTCGGTTTTGGAAGTAAAAATGTAAAAATCTCAAACACGAACCCAACCCGCCTCAAACCCTGCCCAGCCAATGGGACTGCAGGTGGATGATTCCATCCCGGATATCCCGGCCACAAAGGAACTGTCTGGGATGTATCCTTCTGACTGATTCCTCCTCTTTGGCTTCCTCCTCTTCTGTGTTTTCTACTTCCCTCTGCAAGCGGATGCTATAAATGTGAAACGACAGCATAAAATGCTGGAAATACTCAGTTGGTCAGGCAGCATGCCGACCTGAGACGTGAACTCTGTTTTTGTCTCCACAGATGTTGTGTGACCTGCTGAGTATTCGCAGCACGTTCTGTCTTCTCAAAGGCCTTCATTTACCATTCAAGCCCTTGCAAGCATCCAGCAGCTCTCCCTACACACTTAAAAAACATTTCACATCTAATGCAGCAAGCCACCACTTTAATAAAATCAAAAAAAAATTCCAAACCCTTAAATTCAAACTTACCTGAATGATGTGTGTGTCCCTTTAAGAGCTGCAGACATCGCCACTGTCAGCCTGCTTGAACCTGGCGTGCTTAGGACCCAGCGCTGAATTCAGCACTAGGGTCGAAGTTCGCGTTGCACGCCGATTGATGTCACCATGCCGCCATTTTGCAAAGGGGGAGAACAATATGGCGGCCGCCACCAGCTGGCGAAAGACCGGCGGCTGCCATTTTATCGCCATTTCATGACGCTATGGAGTGTCGGTAAGGTGATGAATTTCTAGCCCATATTCTCTAGAGTTTAGAAGAATGAGAGGTGATCTCAGTCTCAGAATAAGGGGTTGGCCATTTACGACTGAGATTTGGTGAAATTTCTTCACTCAAAGGGTTGTGAATCTTTGGAATTCTCTACCCCAGAGGGCTGTGGAAGCTCAGTCGTTGAGTATATTCAAGACAGAGATCGCTAGATTTTTGGATACTAAGGGAATCAAGGGATGTGGGGATAGTGCAGGTAGGTGGAGATGAGGTAGAAGATCAACCATGATCTTATTGAATGGCGGAGCAGCCTTGAAAGGCTGAATGGCCTACTCCTATTTCTTATGTTCTTATACAAAAACAAAATACTGCAGATGCTGGAAATCTGAAATAAAAACATAAAATGCTGGAAATGCTCAGCAGGTCAGGCAGCATCTGTGGAGAGAGAAACAGAGTTAACGTTTCAGGTCGATGACCCTTCGTCAGAACTGTTCCAGTATTTCCAGCATTTTCTGTTGTTATTTCTTATGTTCTTGTGGACCAGGAGGAACAGGAGTGCTTCCTCCCAGCCCCCCAAGCAAACCTGTAAATCTCCGCAGCAATCGGACCTCCACCCCCACCCCACGATCCGATGTCCTCCAAGGACCCTCCGCAATCTTCATCTCCCCCCATCCCCGATCTCTCTGGGCTCCCCCATCGATCTCCCCCCCCTCCGACCCCGATCTCCCCCTCCCTCATACCGTTTCCCGGCTATGGTTTGGTGCTGCAGGCCAACCTGCCTGACAGTCGGCCTCTTAATCTGACTGGCAGGACCTGAGGGAAACCCTTTCCTCCGGGTTTCCTGACCGGAAAACTGCCCCCCCCCCCTCAACCTGCTCCCTTCCGCCTCCCCGTAAATATGGCGGCCAAAATGTCCACGGATGACATCTTAAATGATCTGTGAAATCACCAAAGCAAGCAAGTGAGTAGGTTGTTGCACAAAATAAGATTCTGGAGTCATTTCAAACCTAGATGTATGTGAGTCTAGGAAAGATAAACTGATATTTTGAGGTCATAGTCATTCAGCTAAAGGAATATAGACTGACTCAGAGAAACTAAAGCAATCCAGAAGAAGAGTATATTTGAGTTGACAGATTTATTATTTAAGAATGATGCACTTGTCCCAGAAAAACCTTTACTATCTCACACCCTGGTTGTTCCCATGGTACGTCCTCCATCTTAGCTCCATTAAGTGCAAGGGGTGCAGACTTAAATGTATATAGTGCACAACTGGTTTAGCCATTCATTGCCATATCTGACTGAACCACATAAAGCACTATCGGGCCCTGCTTTCCTCTGCCAAAACTGCCATCTACTCCAAGATCATTCTGGAAAGCAAAGATAACCTCCGGCTTCTTTTCTCCACTGCCAACCATCTCCTTAAGCCCCTCTCCCCTGCCCCTTCCGCCGTCACCTCCAACAACAAGTATAAGGAGTTTGTGGAATTTGTCACTAAGATTGAGAGCATCCGTTCAGTTACCTCTGCTGCAATCCTCCCATCTCATAAGAACATAAGAACATAAGAAATAGGAGCTGGAGTAGGCCCTTCGAGCCTGCTCCGCCATTCAATAAGATCATGGCTGATCTTCTACCTCAACTCCACCTTCCCGCACGATCCCCATATCCCTTAATTCCCTTAGTTCCTAAAAATTTATCGACCTCCGTCTTGAATATACTCAACGACTGAGCATCCACAGCTCTCTGGGGTAGAGAATTCCAAAGATTCACAACCCTTTGCGTGAAGAAATTTCTCCTCATCTCAGTCCTAAATGGCCGACCCTTTATTCTGAGACTGTGACCTCGTGTTCTAGATTCCCCAGCCAGGGGAAACTTTTTCCCAGCATTAACCTTGTCAAGCCCCTTAAGAATTTTATATGTTTTAATTAGATCACCTCTCATTCTTCTAAACTCTAGGGAATATAGGCCTAATCTACTCAATCTCGCCTCATAGGGCAATCCCCTTTTCCCAGGAACCAGTCTAGTGAACCTTAGTTGCACTCCCTCTAAGGCAAGTATGTATTTCCTTAGGTGAGGAGACCAGAACTGTACACAGTACTCCAGGTGTGGCCTCACCAATGCCCTGTATAATTGTAGTAAGACTTTTTTACTCATACTCTAATCCCTTTGTAACAAAAGCTAACATACCATTTGCTTTCTTAATTGCTTGCTGTACCTGCATGTTAACTTTCTGTGATTCATGTACAAGGACACCCAGGTCCCTCTGAATGCAAACATTTCCCAGTCTTTCACCATTCAAAGAATAATCTGTTTTTTTGTTTTTCCTACCAAAGTGGATAACTTCACACTTCCCCACATTGTATTCCATTTGCCGTGTTCTTGCCCACTCAGTCAACCTGTCTATATCTCTCTACAGCCCACCAAGTCAAGGTTCATTCCTGCCCTAGCCCTGAACTCACATCTTTCTCTAGATTCTCTCCCATCTCTCATCATGTCCTCTCTAAGCTCATCTTGTCCATGAGAACCACCTCCTGCTCTCTTGACCCTATTCACATTAAACTACTGACCACCCAACATCCCTTCCTGGCCCCCATACTTGTTTACATTATAAGTGGTTTCCTCACCTTAGGTACTGTCCACCTCCCTTTCAAATCTGCTGTCATCACCTCCTCCTCCTCAAAAAACCCAACTCTTGACCCCTCTGTCCTTGCAAACTACCTCCCCATCTCCAACCTCCTTTTCCTCTCCAAAATCCTTTAATGTGTTGTTGCCTCCTAAATCCGTGTCCACCTTTCCCGCAACTCCATGTTTGAACTGCTCTAATCAGGTTTCTGCCCCTGGCACAGCACTGAAATGGTCCTAATCAAAGTCACAGATGACATTCTCTGTGGCCATGATGCACTATCCCTTCTCGACCTCTGTAGCCTATGACACAGTCGGCCACACCATCCGCCTCCAATGCATCTCCTTCGTTGTCCAGCTGAGTGGAACTGCCGTCACTTGGTTCCACTCTTATCTATCCAGTTGTAGCCAGAGAATCTCCAGCAATGGCTTCTCTTCTCACCCCAACAATGTTACCTCTGGAGTCCCCCAAAGATCTATAATTGGACCCCTCCTATTTCTCATTTACATGCTGCCTGTATATCTCCGCCCCGCCTCAGCTTATCTGCTGATGAAACCCTCATCCATGCCTTTGATACATTCCGATTCGACTATTCCAATGCTCTCCTGGTCGGCCTCCCATCACCCATCCTCCATAAACTTGAGCTCATCCAAAACTCTGCTACACGTATTCTAACCTGCACCAAGTCCCGCTCACTCACCACTGCTGTGTTCGCTGACCTACATTGGCTCCTGGTCAATCAACACCTCAATTTTAAAGTTCTCATCCTCGTGTTCAAATCCCTCCATAGCCTTGCCTCTCTTTACTTCTGTAACCTTCTCCAGCTCTACAACCCTCCAAGAACTCTACATTCCTCCAACTCTGGACTCTTGTGCATCCCCCACTCCCTTCGCCATGCCATTGGTGGCCATGTCTTCAGCCATCTAGGCCCTAAGCGCCGGAATTTCGCCTCTCTACCTCTCTCTCTTCCTTTAAGTCACTCCTTAAAACCTATCTGTTTGAGCAAGCTTTTGGTCACCTGTCCTAATATTTCCTTCTTTGGCACAATCAATTTTTGTCTTATTACGTTCCTGTGAAGCACCTTGGAACATTTTCCTACATTAAATGTAAGTTGCTATTGTTGGAAGAATAATCAGATCTACTGAGGAGGAATGCAAAATACTTCTTTTCAAACCTTGAAGAAAGACCTTGTACAAGCCCATATCACAGCTGCGGGAATATGGAGGTGACTGAAAACTGAACATGTTTGCACCAGGAGCCTTATCTACCTCTGAATATTATAGTGCACAAATAGAAGAGGAATTACCAGGTATAGAATGGACTTGTGAGAAGAGTATTAACTATTTCATTGGCACCAATTCCACATGGATTGGAGACAGATAATAGGAAAGGAAAAAGACTAGTCATCACCTCATCAATGAGAAAGGATATCCTGGGAAATATGGTGACCAGCGCGTGGTCAAATCAGAAAAAATGGTGGCCAGTCCTTGGCCAATAAATCAACAATTCTGTGAAAGAATAATTTAATTTAAAGCTGTTGAATCTGCCAGCAGAAACTGGCAATTCATGGCAAAAGGTTGCAGCTTGGCACTGGAATGGTCGCAGATACCTCCTACTGCACTACTACTACAGAGATGTAGGAATAACAAAAGTGTCCCTCATGGGATCAGCTGATATCATCATTGTCCACCATTAGTCAATTTTTTGCAATATGAGATTCCAGATTAACTCTGGAGAGTTTACAACCTAATGTTTGCTAGTTTTTTTGGGTCATATTTGCAGATAAGCATAAAGGAAACTTATTGTTGTTTTCCTAACTTGCTGCAGAACAAAGAGCTTGATAGGACTCTGCAAGAGCTTGATTTGAGCAGGAATGTTACAGTATCCACTTCCAGGTATGTAGACAGAACATGCAAAATCCTCAAAGAAAAATGGCAATAGTTTGTCCTGGTATGAGAGGTGACTAGTAAGCACAGAAAACAGAGGAGCTGAAGATCATCTGGAGGAGTGGGCACCTGAGAGGCTTAGGCACAAGGCTGATGATTCTGCTCCAGAGTAGATTCTTAGGGCAAGAACAGAAGTGTAGCAATGGCCAACAAGGGTCATTTACCGGCAAGGTCCCGCTAGAAAAGAGGTGCTCCCAGATAATAGGAAATCCTTACTGAAGTGAATGACTCATAGAGCTGAGGTGAGGTGGTTCAGAGCTGAGCTGACTCTGGCAGGTCAAAAAACTAAGAGCTGAAGTGGCACGACTCAAGGCTGATGTAGAGCGGTTTTGCCTGGCACATTTAAAACCTACAATAGAGTTTGGATCTTTGAAATCTAATGAGGTAGAGCAAAGGCTTCATGGCAGCAGTGAGGGCATTGTTAGTTTACTACCATCCTAATTTGCTTGGAATCACTTGGAAGATACCAGTAGTTCTTTCTAGACCTCCACAGGGCCTGCATTTATACTGCCATTATGCCAGTGTTAGACAACTATGAAAATAGTCTCCATCCAGCTATAGGTTTAACTGCTATTTCCTCTCTGCAATGAGGTTGTATTAATTTAACCCCGAGTACTAAATATCAGCATTGTACTCCCTGAAAAATTCCACACGACACAGTAGAACATAAATATAGAACATGGTGACTACAAAGCATATATTGTATACTGTCATTCAAGGGCTATATAACATGCTAGTTCTTTTTAACTTCATCTCATTAGTCTTTGAGGTATTCTGCTGATGAGACTGACTCTACAATGCGACAGACATTGCTGTCAGAATCCAACGATCTGAGTCCCATCACATTCAAAAGTCAAGCAGGTGGGTTCAAGTTAATAACATTACAAAAGCTGGGTCCCTCAGTTCAAACGTGCTCTTTTCATTCTCTGCTTACAGTCAGGCAGAGCTCCACTGAGACCTGGGAATGGAAATTACATTTTAATTGCTTCTCTTCTGTTGCGCCATCATGTTCTCCATGGCTTGCTCTGAAACTAATCTATTGTGTCCAGGGAATCTGGCTGCTGTGATTAAGCTAACTGTTTACTCAAGGGAGACCCCATTTATGGCTACGATAGGCGCAGAAAGGGTTTTGAGGTCAGATCTACAGATCTTCATGTCTTCATTTAAATTCTGTGTGTAAAAGTACACCAGGCATCTGGGACATGATAAGAGTATTTCTTGGAGCTCCCTATCTCCTTCCCCACCCCCACGTCTCTGCAGGAGCTGGGGCCAAAATTGCTCTGGGCTGGTGGTGGTGGCGGGGGGTGGGGGGGGGGGCGCAGTGGGGGGAGGGGGAGTAGTCTCCTGCTGGAGTTATGGCAGCAGCCTAGCAAAGCATCTGTGGAATTTCAGGGCCGTTATGCACGATCTATGTGCATCCGAGTATGTGCGTGGACACACATGCTATAACAGAACTGCATATCATTTATAGAAGGGACATATACTGCTTGCACAGGAGATGTATAACATTTACATTGCTGTTGAATCAGAAATGTCAGATAAGTGAATAGTATTTCCTTCATCACCAACATAGTTCATCCTGCTGTCACTTGCATCAAAGTCGTTTGTGAATTTTGTGCTGATCAAGATGAAGCATATTAGTGCTGCAGAATGGAACTTTTCTTCCAGTCTAGGTGTTCTGTATCAGTGTCAAGCACTGTCAAGTCAAATATGATACAGTTTAGGCACAAATGTAAAGCTCCTTCCACCCTTCCCCAGGGATGTATATTAACATTGATCCCAGAAAAGCATGCCCTACTTCTCCTTTACAACACTTCTCCACACCAGCATTTCCTATTTGTGCTCAATTATGGAATCTTTTGTGCTGTAAATTTGTATCCTTCGGGAACCGGCTTGAGAGAATGCCCAAACCCACATCTGGCAATGAACAGGGCTAAAGATACAGACAGGACATTATTCTGACCAACTCTACAATTCAGTCCACTTGTTTTCATTGTTTGCATTTTTATATCATACCATTGCTTAAGCTTACACTGAAAGTCCTAGCATGTACATAGGAAGTGCACGGAGGGAGAGGCATCAAGAATTTTGGTCTACAGAACTGCTCAGTGGGTAAATGCTCTGCGTGGTGTGGCACTGAACCATATAGGTCAGGAAACCCCTAAGTTTACTCCTTGGTCCTAGTTGATCTTAACTATTATAGGGAACGGTAGCATAGTGGTAATGTCACTGGGCTAGTAATCCAGTGGCCTGGACTAATGATCTCAGAGACGTGAGTTCAAATCCCACCACGACAGCTGGGTAATTTAAATTAATTTAATTAAATAAATCTGGAATAAAAAGCTAGTATCAGTAATGGTGACCATGCAACTATCGGATTGTCGTATAAACCCATCACTGGTTCACTAATGTCCTTTCGGGAAGGAAATCTGCTGGCCGACATGTGACTCCAGACCCACAGCAGTGTGGTTGACTCTTAACTGCCCTCTGAAATGGCCTAGTAAGCCACTCAGTTGTAACAAACCGCTACGAAGCACAATAATAAGAATGAAACCGGATGGACCTCAGCACCGGCTATGGACACCGCAACGGCATACCCAGCCCAATCGACCCTGCAAAGTCCTCCTCATCAACATCTGGGTACTGGTGCCAAAATTGGGAGAGCTGTCCCACAGACTAGTCAAGCAACAGCCTGACATAGTCATTCTCACAGAATCACACCTTTCAGTCAATGTCCGAAACTCCTCCGTCACCATCCCTGGGTATGTCCTGTCCCACCGGCAGGATAGACCCACCAGGGGTGGTGTCACAGTGGTATACAGTCAGGAAGGAGTGGCCCTGGGAGTCCTCAACATTGACTCCGGACCCCATGAAGTCTCATGGCTTCAGGTCAAGTATGGGCAAGGAAACCTCCTGCTGATTACCACCTACCGCTCTACTTCAGCTGATGAATCAGTACTCCTCCATGTTGAACACCACTTGGAAGAAGCACTGAGAGTAGCAAGGGCACAGAATGTACTCTGGGTGGGGGACTTCAATGTCCATCAGCAAGAGTGGCTCGGTAGCACCACTACTGACCGAGCTGGCCGAGTCCTGAAGGACATAACTGCCAGTCTGGGCCTGCGACAGGTGGTGAGAGAACCAACATGAGGGAAAAACCTACTTGACCTCGTCCTCGCCAATCTACCTGTCGCAGATGCATCTGTCCATGACAGTATTGGTAGCAGTGACCAGCGCACAGTCATTGTGGAGACGAAGACCCGTCTTCACACTGAGGACGCCCTCCATCGTGTTGTGTGGCACTACCACCGTGCTAAATGGGATAGATTCAGAACAGATCTAGCAGCTCAAAACTGGGCATCCATGAGGCGCTGTGGGCCATCAGCAGCAGCAGAATTGCATTCCACCACAATCTGTAACCTCATGGCCCGGCATATCCTTCACTCTAACATTACCATCAAACCAGGGGACCAACCCTGGTTCAATTAGGAGTGTAGAAGAGCATGCCAGGAGCAGCACCAGGCGTACCTAAAATGAGGTGCCAACCTGGGGAAGATGCAACACAGGACTACATACATGCTAAAAAGTGGAAGCAGCATGCTATAGACAGGGCTAAGCGATCCCACAATCAACAGATCAGATCAAAGCCCTGCAGTCCTGCCACATCCAGTCGTGAATGGTGGTGGACCATTAAGCAACTAACGGGAGGAGGAGGTTCCATGAATATCCCCATTCTCAATGATGGTGGAGCCCAGCATGTGTGTGCAAAAGACAAGGCTGAAGCGTTTGCAACCATCTTCAGCCAGAAGTGCCGAGTGGATGATCCATATCGGCCTACTCCTGAGGTCCCCACCATCACAGAAGCCAGTCTTCAGCCAATTTGATTCACTCCACGTGATATCAAGAAACGGTAGAGCGCACTGGATACAGCAAAGGCTATGGGCCCCGACAACATCCCGGCTATCGTGCTGAAGACATGTGCTCCAGAACTAGCCGCGCCTCTAGCCAAGCTGTTCCAGTACAGCTACAACACTGGCATCTATCCAACAATATGGAAAACTGCCCAGGTATGTCCTGTCCACAAAAAGCAGGACAAATCCAATCCGGCCAATTACCGCCCCATCAGTCTACTCTCAATCATCAGCAAAGTGATGGAAGGTATCATCGACAGTGCTATCAAGCAGCACTTACCAATAACCTGCTCACTGATGCCCAGTTTGCGTATCCGCCAAGACCACTCGGCTACCAACCTCATTACAGCCTTGGTCCAAACATGGAAAAGGAGCTGAATTCCAGAGGTGAGGTGAGAGTGACTGCCCTAGACATCAAGGTAGCATTTGACTGAGTCTGGCATCAAGGAGCCCTAGTAAAACTGAAGTCAATGGGAATCGGGGGGAAACTCTCCACTGGCTGGAGTCATACCTAGCACAAAGGAAGATGATTGTGGTGGATGAAGGTCAATCATCACAGCCCCAGGACATCGCTGCAGGAGTTCCTCAGGGCAGTGTCCTAGGCCCAACCATCTTCAGCTGCTTCATCAATGACCTTCCCTCCAACATAAGGTCAGAAATGGAGATGTTCGCTAATGACTGCACAGTGTTCAGTGCCATTCACAACTCCTCAGATAATGAAGCAGTCCATGCCCGCATGCAACAAGACCTGGACGACGTTCAGGCTTGGGCTGATAAGTGGCAGGTAACATTCGTGCCACAGAAGTGCCAGGCAATGACTATCTCCAACAAGCGAGAGTCTAACCAACACCCCTTAACATTCAACAGCATTACCATTGCCGAATCCCCCACCATCAACATCCTGGCGGTCACCATTGACCAGAAACTTAACTGGACCAGCCACATCAATACTGTGGCAACAAGAGCAGGTCAGAGGCTGGGTATTCTGCGGCGAGTGTCTCACCTCCTGACTCCCCAAAGCCTTTTCATCATCTACACGGCACAAGTAAGGAGTGTGATGGAATACTCTCCACTTGTCTGGATGAGTGCAGCTCCAACAACACTCAAGAAGCTCGACACCATCCAGGACAAAGCAGCCCACTTGATTGGCACCCCATCCACCACCTTAAACATTCACACCCTCCATCACCGGCGCACTGTGTCTGCAGTGTATACCATCTACAAGATGCACTGCAGCAACTCGCCAAGGCTTCTTTGGCAGCACCTCCCAAACCCCCGACCTCTTCCACCTAGAAGGACAAGGGCAGCAGGCGCATGGTAACACCACCACCTCCAAGTTCCCCTCCAAGCCACACACCATCCTGACTTAGAAGCATATCGCTGATCCTTCATCGTCGCTGGGTCAAAATCCTGGAACTCCCTCCCTAACAGCACTGTGGGAGTACCATCACCACACGGACTGCAGCGGTTCAAGAAGGCGGCTCACCACCACCTTCTCAAGGGCAATTAGGGATGGGCAATAAATGCTGGCCTTGCCAGCGACGCCCACATCCCATAAACGAATAAAAAAAAAGGTACAGTTGCCCTCATGATTCTAATCAATAGATGAAGGAATTTCTGCTACAGAAAATGACCCCAATTGGAAAGCGCTTCTGTCTGGGTGTCAAGTGAGAACAGCATTAGGCTTGACTACGATGTCTGGTTAACTCTCACTTTTGAAGATCCAATATGAAATTTGCCATTTAAGTGAGGTAATGGAGGGCTGTCGGTAGTTCTGATTCCCCAGGTATTTAAAATGATTAAGGGATTTGATGGGGTAGATACAGAGAAACTATTTTCTCTGGTGGGAGAATCTAGAACAAGAGGGCATAATCTAAAAAATTAGAGCTCGGCCATTTAGGAGTGAAAGCAAAGCGCCTTGGGGTGTTTTACTACCTTAAAGATGCAAGTTGTTGTTGTTGAAATCAGGAAGCATTTTTCACATAAAGGGTAGTGGAAATCTGGAACTCGCTCCCCAAAAGGCTATGGATGCCGGGTCAATTGAAATTTTGAAGACTCAGATCGACAGATTATTATTGGTAAAGGGTATCGAGGGATATGGAGCCAAGGCAGGTAAATGGAGTTGAGGTACAGATCAGCCATAATCTAAATGAATGGCAGAACAGGCTGGAGGGGATGAATGGCCTACTCCTGTTCCGAATGTTTCCAGGCTGAGTTAGTATGTTCAGCTGCAAACAGATCAGGCAAGAAAATTAGAGGGGAAAAAATTCCATGTGTTAGAGTGAGTGATATGGGGAAAAAAGTCCAGGGGCTAATGGAATAAAGTAATTTATCGATAGATATATGGCTAGTGCTTTATTAGAAGCATTTATGCTGTGAATTTAACTAGAAATTTCCGAAGTCTGCCATTTTAACAGAGAGAGGGATGAATATATTGAGAGTTGGGAGGGTGTGTGGTAAATTTGTAAAGAAACAAAGAAAAAAGGTTTGCAAACCACTTTTTCATAAACACAGCGTCCCTTTAAGTATGTCCCTGCAGGATATAAACCTCCTCAGTTAGTCAATATTCTGGCTCCATCATAAACTTATTGTTTTGAGCTAGTTACACTGATTTCATTCCCTTCCTCTCATGTTATCAATCCTGGCACTGTTCAGTGCTCTGAGCACTTTGATTAAAGACTGAAAGGACTTGCTGCTAGAATGTTCCTCACCATCTGTCAGAGAATAACTGGGTCTACAATAGAAGCTGATAACAGCTGCACTGTTTCGCCCACATGGATGGAATTCAGTAGAGTGTTGGACTGTTGCAAAATTAATTTTCTATTATCCTTTTCAATATTGAATTTCATTTATTTCCCCTAACATTCATTATAAAGATCCTTTCTGCGAATATCAGCAAAGTCCCTCTTCAGTTTGAATTATTTCATTTTTTTCCCACTGATATATATACACGTTGCCATTTGCAGAGCTGTGTTTTACTGCAGGGCACAAACTTGTGCCTAATTTAGAAACAAATACAACTTGATTTTTCTTCTCTGCCACTTCATTTTAAGCATTGTGCACAATTTGCAACCAAATCATTTTAGAGTTTGGGTGAGGGGACTGGATATCACAATGCATTAGAACACTCTCCTTTTGCCTCCAGAATCTGGGTTTTAATCCAGCCTCCACTGATGGGTTGAAAGACTCCTCTCTGCTGTTACAGCGGGAAAACTTACCTTCTGGGATAGATTTTCCCCAGACCCTGGCGATACTCTTTGAGAGTCAGTTGGCAGCAATCTCCCCTCAGAGTCAGAAAGTTGTGAGTTCAAGCCTCACTTCAGGACATGGGCACATAATCTGGGCTGACACGCCAGTGCAGTACTGAGGGACTACTGTGTTGCCAGAGATGCTGTCTTTTGGATGAGACATTAAACCGAGGCACTGCCTGCCTGCTCTGGGGGATGTAAAAGATTCCATAACACTATTCAAAGAGCAGGGAGTTTTTTCTGGTATCCTGGCCAACATATCTCCCTTAACAAACATCGCTAACAACAGATTAACTTGTCATTCACCTTGTGAATTACAGGCTTTTACTGTGTATAAATTGACTGCACTTGTTTACATAACAACACTTCAAAAAAGTAATTCATTGATTGTGAAGCACTTTGGAATGTCCTCAGGACATAATAAGGTACAACATAAATGCAAGTTCTTTCTTCCTTCTTATATAGTGGAAATCAGATACTGTCCTTCATTCTGCCAGCGCATTTCACACTTCTTTTAGCCTCCACCTGTCACATTAACACCTCCTCTTGCCTTGATCATCTCTTAATGTCTCTTAATCTCTCCTTTTGTTCTTTCGTCCCCTCCCCCTTTTCCCAGCTTTATCCTTGCTTTAAATCTATTTCATTTCCTGCCTTTTTCCAGTTCTGACGAAGGGTCTTCGACCTGAAACGTTAACTCTGTTTCTCTCTCCACGGATGCTGCCTGACCTGCTGAGTTTTTCCAGCATTTTCTGTTGTTAAAAGTGTTTGTCTGCTTTAGATATTCTCTCAGGTAAAGTGGTGCTGGTCACTCCTGTAAGCAATCTGAGCACCTTGCGTCAGGAGTGAGGCCCTACTGCTCAATATCTATATGATAGTGTAAATTGGGGATGCAACAATAGGACCTCCTGGTGATCCAATCTGGATATTGTGTCTTTTGCATGTGCCCTCATGCACTTCTTCCATCTGTCTGAAGGCAGTCTGAGAAACACAGGCCACATACGAATCATTGAGCTGCTTTGTTTTACAAGCAACAAGTAAATGTGTAGAGTAAGGCCTGGATTTTCCGCCAGTGTTCCACCCCAAATCGGCCAAAGTAGCAGTAGAAACAGCAGGAACATCAGGTGGGGAGGTCTATCACTGACTCCGAGTCCTTATCTACAATTTCCTCTCCTCGCCCCTGTAAGGAAGACTGTTAACCACGCCTTCAGTACCCTACTGCATGTAAATGATGGCAGGAAAACAGAGCCTAGCAACCCAGCCCATGTCCTTCCACCGCTGATCTCACCGCCAGCAGAGCTAGACCACCTGTTGAAGGGAGAGGACCCAGTACTTGCCCCCTCTCCCTCTCCTCAGACCCCAGCTGTAAAAGTCAGATAGCCAGTTGGTGAAGGATAGAAGACTAGAGCCTAGTCTTTAGTTGTTTACATGCCTTTATTTACAGAGACACACATTACAAACTGTACACCCCCAAGATAAGCTTGCAACCCTCCCCCAGCCTACTCCCATATGAGAGCAAGAGAGTCCTCAATTAATTCCCACCACTTGAATACAATTAATACCAGTCACTCACCAGATGAAAGCCTTGGCCCAAGCCTTGGCCCAAATGAAAAAATCGTACGCTGATCTTTGGACTCTTCTGCCTCCTTTCAATGGTCCCCTCCTACATGGGTGCTGAAGTAGTGGTCCCGGCATTTTCTCCCATGGTAGAAGCAGGCTTTCCTCTTGGTGGTGGGGATACCGGCCGGCTGATAACCCTGCATAACTAATGACCCCGACACAGGAAAATTAAAAAGGGTCATGATGGGGCTGATAGAGTGGGTAGAAGTACCACCTCAACCTTGTTGAGGAAAATTGAGGCCCAACAGTCAAAAAGCAAATTCCACTTCGCTCATCTCACTTCTCTCAAAAAATGGGGGAAAATAATATACCACACGCCCTGCCACTTTTGTGACCTGACTTGCTTGTTTTTGGTATTACCTTTTTCTCTCGACAACTTCTCACTGTAGCAGCTGACCTCTGGCATTTTAACCAAGCCTGGAGCTCTGTCTCTTGTTTAAAAGCCCGACTGACTCCTATGCATAGGGTTTCCCCTTTCATTAATTCTGACACCTGGGATTTGCCATCTCGTCTGTCAGCAAAACCAACTACCTTATCTCCCAGCATAAACTTCATGCCAGGCCCACATGAATAGGATTGTCCTCACCACAATGGGTATGAATATTTGTTTGTCATCTGAGATGAGATAATTAATTGCTTACTATCCTCGGTCGTTGTGGAGATCTCTCCAATGCCTGGCTCATTAACATCTCAAGCATCCTTCCATCTCAGAGCTATAGCCTGTGGCTTTTTAAACCTGTGCAAATTCATTTTTTTTTAAACACAACACTTAAACATAATGCAATCCCAAATCCATTCTGTGAATAAATCGTCAAAAAATCCAAAAACATGACATCAAGGTTGGCTTATCTATAGTGGCACAGTGGGGAAGAGGGATAACTTACATTCTAGTGTGGAGTCTGTCTGATCCCTGGTGTTAAAGTAAGGAGGAGAGTAACTCACCTTGTTGTTGTAAAGGATGGATCCAACCACTGGTAGAACTGATAAAATACTATTGGAATTAATGATTAAAATATACAGTGTAATGGCTAAATGCTACTTTACCTTTTAAAAATAGTTTTTATTGTTTTCAGGGAATAGCCACTAAGAACCAACTAGTGGCCAATGGTCTCCAAGTGATACAGATACAAAAATACGTCTGAAGTATATTAATCTGAATAATTGCATATTGCAACAGTACCCAAAAACACTAGCAACACAGTGCTATGAGATTCTATTAGTCGAATTAGCTTCAATATAGTACAACTTGAATCTTGTCCTTAATATGCTTTTCACATGAGATGGAGGATGCAATCTTATTGTTCATTCATGTAAGATGAATTTTCCCTTCTTGAAGTGATCAGATACTCAGAATGACAACTACAAGTTTCAGTCACGGAATTAGTCAGGTACCAGAATGCCCAGCTGAATGATGCCCAGTGAATGATGGTCCCAGTTGCAGCAAAAGCATCATTACAAGTAGCAGCACCAAGTACAGAGTTGGGATTCAGTTACAAAGGCATAGCTGGAATTTATACTGACCCAGAGCAGTGAAAAAGGGCCTACAACAACAACAACTTGCATTTATATAGTGACTTTAATGTAGGAAAATGTCCCAAGGCGCTTCACAGAAGTGTCATCTGACAAAAAATGACACCGAGCCAAGGAAAGGAGATATTTGGAAGGTTAACTAAAGCCTTGGTCAAAGAGGTAGGGTTTAATGAGGGTCTTAAAGAAGGAGAGAGAGGTGGAGAGGTTTAGGGAGAGAATTCAGAGCTCAAAGGCCTAGACAACTGAAGGTACAACCACCAATAGTGGCGCAAAACGAATGGGGATCTGAAAGAGGCCCGAGTTGGAGGAAAGCAGAGCTCAGAGTTTAGCAATTGAACAAATTTCCTTCCAACCCAAAAACTTTCAATACAATATTTAGGCTTGATTTTTTTTTATTATCAGGCAGGATTTTGCCATTAGAGTCACCTGGCATCTGCCAGATAAAACCATTTTCTAGATATTACCTGTACTGATGATACCCTTAGGTGCAGCCTGCTGAAAGTTCCATGGAACATCTTTGTCCTGAATTTCCTCGCTCTATCAGGCGCTTCTTTTGCAAAGTGATAAGATATTGAGACCATCCATTCAGCTCCCTCTGCCGCAACCTTCCCTTCCCCGTGCCCACCAAGCCAAACTTGCTCGAGACAGGCTTTGATGGAATGATAGCCCTTCCGATTGAGAAAAGCTCCTGGCCCATCCTCTGTTGCCCGGATCGCTATATGCATTCAGTCAGTAATGCCCTATACATGAAGGAAGCCGCCCACTGCTGAAAACCCCAGAGCTCTCTCATCCTGGCTGTTGACATCCATTGGGAAAGTAATGTATTGATGGGCTTTGCTTAAGAAGGCAATAATTAAATATGCAAGGATCTTTGACTAAGAAGTAGTACAACAATAACGAATAGGATTGACCTGATCATTCTGGCTTGTCTGTCAAGCTGTTTATATTAGCAAAAGAACTGCAAAACAAAGAGAGAGAGCCTAGAATATCTGCCTTAGTTATGCATTGCCAGCAACAGAGACTATTTATGTATGTAAGTAGCTCCTATTGAAATGAATGATTTATGAATTGAAAAGTGGACACATGGGAGTAACTACAATGCTGTAGTCTAATCATTTTTTAAAATTCGTTCCTGGGATGTGAGCGTCGCTGGCAAAGCTCAGCATTTATTGCCCATCCCTAATTGCCCTTGAGAAGGTGGTGGTGAGCCGCCTTCTTCAACCGCTGCAGTCCGTGTGGTGAAGGTACTCCCACAGTGCTGTTAGGGAGGGAGTTCCAGGATTTTGACCCAGCGACGATGAAGGAGCAGCGATATACTTCCAAGTCAGGATGGTGTGTGACTTGGAGGGGAACTTTCAGGTGATGCTGTTCCCATGCGCCTGCTGCCCTTGTCCTTCTAGGTGGTACAGGTTGCAGGTTTGGGAGGTGTAGCCAAAGAAGCCATGGCGAGTTGATGCAGTGCATCTTGTAGATGGTACACCCTGCAGCCACGGTACGCTGGTGGTGGAGGGAGTGAATGTTTAAGGTGGTGGATGGGGTGCCAATCAAGCGGGCTGCTTTGTCTTGGATGGTGTCGAGCTTCTTGAGTGTTGTTGGAGCTGCGCTCATCCAGACAAGTGGAGAGTATTCCATCACACTCCTTACTTGTACCTTGTAGATGGTGGAAAGACTTTGGGGAGTCAGGAGGTGAGTCACTCGCGGCAGAATACCCAGCCTCTGACCTGCTTTTGTTGCCACAGTATTTATGTGGCTGGTCCAGTTAGGTTTCTGGTCAATGGTGACTCCCAGGATGTTGATGGTGGGGGATTTGGTGATGGTGATCCTGTTGAATGTCAAGGGGCGGTGGTTAGACTCTATCTTGTTGGAGATAGTCATTGCCTGGCACTTGTATGGTGTGAATGTTACTTGCCAGTTATTACCCAAGCCTGAATGTTGTCCGGTTTTGCTACATGCGGGCATGGACTGCTTCATTATCTGAGGCATTGCAAATGGAACTGAACACTGTGCAATCATCAGCGATAATCCCCACTTCTGACCTTATGGTGGAGGAAGGTCATTGATGAAGCAGCTGAAGATGATTGGGCCTAAGATACTGCCCTGAGGAACTCCTGTAGCGATGTCCTGGGGCTGAGCTGATTGGCCTCCAACAACCACAACCATCTTCCTTTGTGCTAGGTATGACTCCAGCCAGTGGAGAGTTTTTCCCGATTCCTATTTACTTCAATTTTACTAGGGCTCCTTGATGCTACACTCGGTCAAATGCTGCCTTGATGTCAAGGGCAGTCACTCTCACCTCACCTCTAGAATGCAGCTCTTTTGTCCATGTTTGGACCAAGGCTATAATGAGATCTGAAGCCAAGTGGTCCTGGCGGAACCCAAACTGGGCATCAGTGAGCTGTTTATTGATGAGTAAGTGTCGCTTGATAGCACTGTCGACGACACCTTCCATCACTTTGCTGATGATTGAGAATAGACTGATGGGGCAGTAATTCATCAGATTGGATTTGTCCTGCATTTTGTGGACAGGACATACCTGGGCAGTTTTCCACATTGTTAGGTAGATGCCAGTGTAGTAGTTGTACTGGAACAGTTTGGCTAGAGGCGCGGCTAGTTCTGGAGCACAAGTCTTCAGGACTACAGCCGGGATGTTGTTGGGGCCCATAGCCTTTGCTGTATCCAGTGCACTCAGGCGTTTCTTGATATCACATGGAGTGAATAGAGTTGGGTGAAGACTGGCTTCTGTGGTGGTGGGGACCAATGTTCCCTCCAAATTTTTTTTACTGTGCGCAGGTTTTCCATTGTGAAGTTGGCAAGCGGCCTGCACGGGACCTCCAGAGTGCTGCGCAGCCACGTAGCTTAACTGGAACATTGGTGGGGACCTCAGGAGGAGGCCAAGATGGTTCATCCACTCGGGACTTCTAGTTGAAGATAGTTGCAAACGCTTCAGCCTTGTCTTTTGCACTTGTGCTGGGCTCCGCCATCATTGAGGATGGGGATATTCATGGAGCCTCCTCCTCCCGGAACTTTGATATAATCCGTTGGTTGTGGGATCGTTTTGCTCTGTCTATAACATGCTGCTTCTGCTGTTTAGCATGCATGTAGTCCTGTTTTGTAGCTTCACCAGGTCAGCACCTTATTTTTAGGTGTGCCTGGTGCTGCTCCTGGCATGCTCTTCTACACTCCTCATTGAACCAGGGTTGGTCCCCTGGCTTGATGGTAATGGTAGAGTGAGGGATATGCCGGGCCATGAGGTTACAGTTTGTGGTGGTATGCAATTCTGTTGCTGCTGATGGCCCACAGCGCCTCATGGATGCCCAGTTTTGAGCAGCTAGATCCCATTTAGCATGGTGGTAGTGCCACACAACACGATGGAGGGTGTCCTCAGTGTGAAGACAGGTCTTCGTCACCACAAGGACTGTGCAGTGGTCACTGCTACCAATACTGTCTTGGACAGATGCATCTGTGACAGGTAGATTGGTGAGGACGAGGGCAAGTAGGTTTAGATAAGCACATGAGGGAGAAAGGTATAGAAGGATATGCTGATAGGGTCAAATGAAGGAGGGTGGGAGGAGGCTTGTGTGGAGCATACACGCCAGCACAGAGCAGTTGGCCTGTTTCTGTACTGTAAACTCGATGTAAGTGTATATATCTGTGTGTATAAATCTGTATATCTCTATCTCTGTATGTATGTATGCATCTCTATCTATGTTTGTATCTTTATCTCCATCTATGTATCTCTATCTTTGTTTCTATGCATCTCTGCCTCTATCTCTGTCTCTCTTTCTATGTATCTCTATCTCTATCTATGTACTTATCTCTATCCCTGTATCTATCCATGAGAGAACATTTTACAAAACTTTGCCGGCAGCAAAGAGTCTCACAGGTGTGAGTCAAAAAATTGGGCCCTAACTTTAAACGCTTGAATGGCTGCGCTCCACATTTTGCAACACACAGTTTTGGGACTGGAAGGAGGCTGTGCTGCTGCCAAGTGAGGGCCTAATTGATTTAAAATAACATTTCATGTTATGTCCTTCACAGAATTTCGTGACTTTGGGCCCACAGTGCTCATCTCACATCAGTCGGTTCCTTAAAGGGAGATTATTGTTTGATTTGGTAAAAGTGTATTTTTATTTGCATTGGCAATTATATTTTGTTGCATTTTACTTCATGCCTTTGTTGGTTTTTCTGGGGATTCTGCCATTTTTGCATTTTTGGGATTTTTGTCTGTCAATACTTTCTTTCATTATTCTTGGTTGCTGATATCATTTAAATAGCACTAAAACGATGTGGATGGGAATCCTTTGGGAGTTCACATACACTGCATGATTTAAATGAGGGAAACAAGTTTATAAAGGTACAATAAATGCAGGAGGCATTTTGTCTGCTCCCAGTCCTACCTTGAGACCTCTGTTTATATACTCTTCCACACATACCTGTTCATGAAGGAGATCTGCCTTTACTGCTTCCATTTCACAAGACTGGCTGTCACAGAGTTGTACGGCCTGCTGCAGAATGACCTGCAGAGAATATCTGGAGCAGAGATGACTATTCCTGTAGAATAGCATAAAGCTTTCATGTTAATTGATCTTTTCATCACAGGGGACATCTCCCACATCAGGCAGTATGCAATGCACACATGTATCAAGCAAGTGACAAATGTAATGTTTTCAAGAGGTAACACCTCAATCATTTTTCCTGTGGAAAGGAAACCCCAGATGGACAGGAGGCAGAGCTTTCACTCAAATAGGTCCAGCTTCCTTGGGTCTACCTCCAACTTTTCATCATCAAAGGGAATATACTGCACTGTGCCATTGTGAACAGTTAGTCCATTTTTCTTCCACCACCATGGCTTACCTAGTCATGGCAAGTTGAAGTCCATTAAGAGTTGCTGCCTTGTCATAATTTATATTCCCTAGCCAAGCGTGTTACAAGCTGGGTTCTCTAAGCAAGCGTTTCATGTACCAGCAGCCTATCCAAATTAGAAAGCTGGACTCACCTCAAAAAATCTGGCATCACCCACCCACTGCACTGCTGACACAGGAGCCCTTGTGCCATGGGCCACCACAGCCTAATGTTACCGTATTTGCAAAACCTCCTCGCCAGTGTGGATGGCATGTTGTGAACATCACATCTCCAATTCTCCAATATGTATGACCAGAAGGAAGATTCCCTGCCAGCAGCACACCTTTGTAAAATTGGCTTTAGAGTCTTGGCCTAGAAATTCATTTCGGCGGTGGAGTGAGCTGAAGAAATTGCACAGAAAGATTAGGAGTGAGCAAGCTATGGAAAATGCAAGGCGAGATCAGGAGGGAACAGTTCATGTAAATACATGCGAGGCTTTGCATGTTTGTTGGTGCCTCGGCCGTGTGGTTGCTTTTGGGAATTTAAGTCTTGGTGGGGGACACGCCTGGCAATTGTAGCTGTCTGGGTCAGGAAGAGAGTGGGTCAGACCCAATTAGGAGTAGGAGGGAAATTAGGGGAGGTGGCTGAAAAATGTGTTGATGAGGTATGTATTAAGGAGGCTTTTAAAGGTGGGGATGTAACAAGACAAAAGAGTTTAAGAAGGATTCCAGAATGTGGGGCAAGGTGACTGAAATCTCTGCCACTAATGTAGAGCACAGGCAGTGGGGAATGCTCAGTAGACCAGAGGTGGAAGAGCAGAGATGTGCACTGGGATTTAGGGTTGGGGGAGGTTGCAGAAGTAGGATGCGCAAGACCATGAGGGATTTGTAGATGAGGATGAGTTTCAACGTTTTGAAGTTGGTGTGTTGAGGTGCGGGGTACTAATGGAGGTTGTCACGGGTAAGATGATAAGTGAATGGAATGTGTAAGATGAGATTCAGACAGCGCGGTTCTGGATGAGTTTGAGGTTGTGTGGGGTGGAATTCAGAAAAGCAGTAAGGACAATATTGGAAAAGAGGACCTAGAGGTGACAAATATATGAATGAGCATTGAAGCTGTGGTGGGAGTGAGTTAGGTATGGAGACTGGCAATGTTCTAGAGGTATAAGTAAGTATTCTTGATAATAGACTGGATGTGGGTTTTGAAGCTCACCTCAGGGTGGAGTAGGACACTGAGGTTGTGAACCATTGGGTTCTGTTTAAGCAGACATCTAGCAAGGGGATGGGATCAGCATGGAGTTTCTGGCAGTGAGTGAACAGAATGGCTTGGGTTAACTTATGAAGTAGAAGATAATTGACTGATGCCTCATCAGCCACGATGTAGATGATAGGCTCATCAACTTGACAGTTTCAACATACTGTAGATGGAAGATTGGATGTACACACGAGATGGAAGAAATTATGAGGGAGAAATTCAACTTACGGCTGCCCATTTAGTGCCCGTTCAATAGGTGTTTGGCATCTGAATTTCATGTTGCAAAAGGGCAGCGGGCGCCATATTGGCTCAGGTGGCTTTAAGTTGCCCAGAGATCCCATCTGAAATAGGCATTAGGCTCCTTAAGTATGCAAATCAGGGTCCTACACTTGTTGTACACCCCCAATGCGAAATTCAAAAATGGTCAGAGCTTGTGCAGTGTCTGCTTCACCTAGTTACACCTGATTGTGAGCTGCCTAACCAGCTATCCCTAAAGGGACCACTGGAGGTTCTCCTTCTTTTGTCCAATAATGCACCCCTGGTGCAATGATGGCAGGACCACTACTCTTTAGGCATTGTGCCTCCCTGCAGTGCAGAGTGGTGACCTTGCGCGGAAATGCAAGATCAGCTTATAGCAAGACGTGCTGGGAACACCCTGGGACCATGGGTTGTCGTATCTGCTGCCAGCAGCAACTAAAGCTGTTAGTTGCCCATACAGCTGTCCTGCTCCTAAAAAGGGGGAAAATTGGATAAAACAAATGGATGTGGAAGAACAGCTCCATTTAATTAAGTAGCTTTGGAGGAGCTATTGGAGGAGGTTGTGTGGAAAAAAAATAATTGTCCGTTTTCTGCTGAGGGCCAACTTCCAGTGACGAGCAGAGCTAGCCTGGATAGAGGCAGCTGAAAAACTGACTGTTGTCTCACCTAGACACTGAACCTGGGAGCTGGCAAGGTAAAAACTTGCTGGTTTCAGGTAGATTGTCAAAGCTAAGTTCTGTTCACATTACACTTAATCAAATAACGATGCCTTACAATGCATGTTGACAGCACTTCAGTTTAAGTTTGGGCAACAGCACAGAAGGAGAATACACAGCACTCTGGCAACTGCTCAGGTCCATGTGCACAGTATGCCCAATATTTTACCAAGGCACTGTTTTTTGCTGCCTTGGCAGCCTGTTAGATTCGAGCCCATCACAATTGTCAGGCAGGAAACATCGAGGATGCTGCCAATACAAAGCACTAGCATGGTGCACATTCACAGACACAGATAAGGTAGCTACTAGCACGGGCATCTGCATGGCAAACGTCCTCCCTCTTTTCAACATATGTCTTTTTCTATATACAGGAAACTTTCGTTTATCCGGCACCCAAATATCCGGAATTCTCGCTTAACCGGCAAAAATCATCCTCCGAAAACTCCTCTCAAATAACCGGCAATGTTGCCGAGTCGCAGTCGAGTCTCCGCGAACGCCGAGTGCTCCGAAAAATCCTCTCAAATAACCGGCAATGTTGCCGATCCCGAGTCCGCGAACGCCGATTTAGTCAGTAGGGGTACTTTTCAAAAGTGCCACTACTCGGCCTCCTGGCGCTGTCGCAAGTCCGAAACATTGCAGTCGCTTGAATAGATTCTCCCGTGCTGCTTGGAGTCTCTTTGTTAAAAATAGCCTCGGTAGATATAACTCTCTGTTATCCGGTACTTTCGATAAACCGGCACCACGCCGGTCCCGTCGATGCCGGATAAACGAAAGTTTCCTGTACTTGCAGAAGAAGGCCGCACATAACAGGCAGCATGCAGACCCTAACCTACAAACCCTGTCTTCTTATGAGGAGGGAATCCTGCAATCGGTGCCTGGAGGCAATAGAGGGAGTGAGAGAAGGGAACTTGGAGGCCTCCTCATGCTCATGGCTAATATCATCCTTTGTTTCTTATGCTATCTTTCCTTTTTCACTCATTCACTTCCTCACATATGCATACACTGCAGCATGACACGTTCAGATGTCTTTCCATGTAAACTCATTTTCAAGGGGTGTCTTAATGCCAGTGTTCTAAAATCTGTTCCTCTGCTCCAACAAATTGCCAAGATGCGGATATGTCAATGCCCAATGCACAGCCTCAACCGAACATGTTACAGCACCCTGCATCACCCACCTATAGGATGGCAAGCACCGCCATAGATACATCCACTCCAGGCAGGGTATCAGTTAATAAGTTACAGACAGGAGCACTTGGTGAAGTACTGAATATGATTGAGGAGAAGCAAGTTCAGATGGAACTGGAGGAGCTGCAACCTGCTGTCAACTGAAGGGCCCCAGAGTTTCGGGCTTCATCGGGTTGGGCTACAAGCACAGTTTGGTTGCTAAGCATCAGCACTTCGTATAGCCATTCAAGAGTAAGCCACGCAACATGCAGAATTTGAAAGCATGTATGAAAAATTCACAATGCACATCTGTGCAGTGCTGCATTGAGCTGTAGACCAGCATGGAGAGCATGGCTGCCTGAGGATCTTGTGTAGTGGTGCTCCCCTCCCCACTCCATGACCGAGTTCTTTGCTCAAACATAGCTTCCTTAACAAATGGAGTCTAGAGCTTTAGAAATATTGAGCTCCAAACTACAGCTGTTTGGGGGAAAAATTCGGTTGGTTAGTGCCTCCTGTTAGCACCTCCGGGGGTCGCTAGGAACTTAGCGCCCGAGCGCGGCAATTTTAGCGCTGCTCACGAAATTGACCTGTTTTTCTTGCTAAACACTACCGCCATGATCTCCTGCACTCGCAGATCGTGACGGCAGTTGAGTGTGCAATGCCCCGGTAGTGCCCCTGACCGGATATTGAGTCACGCCCCCTGCCTTAGCACCTGCTGCTAGGAACAACAGGTAGAGGGGAACGTTTTGAAGTTGGGAAGGGGCTGGGGGAGCGCTATTTAAAGGCGGGCGCTTCCTGCCTTTTCTTGTCGGCAAAATTTTTGGTATACGCAGGTTGAGAGGGAGAGAGATGTCTAGAGAGATTTAACACTGTCCTAAGGAGTTTTGGCCCTCAGCACCACTTCTGAGGTTCCGAAGCGCCGAGCTCTTTCCCCGGGCCTATCCATTAGTGCTTTCAACACAATTGCTTTTGAGGTCTTTCCAGGCCGAGATTCAAGGCTGCAATGAGCAGGGAGTGGCTGGCCAGCAAGATGACCCCTCCCCTTTAAGAACTGGACGGCGCCAGTCTGTCTGGCTTCCATGGTAACTGACATCGCCTGAGCTTCGGTAGTGTTGTGAGGTAACGCCTCACTCCCCGACGTTTGTGCCTTAAGAGAGGTCTGTAGCGCCTGATTTAGCACTCAAATCACCTCCAGGGGCGATAGAGGCGAATTTTGCAGTCGGAGGCGATAATTAGCGCCGGGCGCTAAACTTTGCGCCCGGCCGATATTAGTGCCCCAAAATGGACGATACCCAATTTTTTCCCCTTTGTCTTCCTGGCATTTATTATGTTGGGGAACCAGACATTACCAGGCTTCCACAATCTCACAGATGCGCAGAGCTGTTCCTGCACTACTTCCTGGTTATTCTGTGGGAATGATCAGTAACAGGGCAATGGCAAGAGCTGGTATGGATGATGCAAGTGTCTGTTATTGTGGAATCCACACTTGTATCATCTAGCCTCCCCATTAAAATTGCAATAGAAGTGTTGCATAGCATACAGGTCTGGGCAGCCTCTGCACCATTGCTAACCTGTAGTTGCAGGGCCTCCTACTGCACAACTACCATCTCCGTCTTCATGAAAAGTGTGCCATGCTGCTTAGTCATAATGAAAGACTGTATGCAAAAGGACAATGGTTGTGCACAGTGTCTAGAGTCAGACACTGACACTGACAGCCATCAGCCATCCACCTCACATTCTCCCCTACTGGGGTAAAAGTTGGAAGGAACTCATAATTCGGAAGTAGAAGATACGCACCATATACTCGCCAAAGGGGAAACACTGGTGAAAACACACTGGGCACACTGGCACCGCACACTATAAGAGTCAATAAAAGATGATGCGGAGATGCTGGTGTTGGACTGGGGTGGACAAATGTGAGAAGTCGCACAACGCCAGGTTATGGTCCAACAGTTTTATTTGAAATCACAAGCTTTCGGAGCGCTGCTCCTTCGTCAGGTGAAGTGAAGAGATGTATATCGGCACAGCATATATAGTCAGAGAACACTGCCAGACGATTACAGTTAATCTTTCTAACTGCCCTTTGGCCAGTGTTCTCTGACTATATATGCTGTGCCGATATACATCTCTTCACTTCACCTGACGAAGGAGCAGCGCTCCGAAAGCTTGTGATTTCAAATAAAACTGTTGGACTATAACCTGGTGTTGTGCGACTTCTCACAATAAAAGATGAGATGACTGATAATTGTCATGCAACAGTTCTTTTGATATGATTAAGGTTGTTGGAAAGAAATACTGTTGTGTTGATAGATTTTAGATGTATGGCTGAGGCCAGTATAGGCATTGATCCATTGGCAAGATGATTGTGCTTTTGATGTTTCAGGCACTTACCTAAATAGGGAGCATTCTGTGATCTGGTATTGCCAGCAGGGACCGGCAGCACGTGGGCGAGTTCCCTGTGATTTAATGGTCAGAAAATCATGGGCTGTACACCCATAATTTCCCAAGGTACGCTCCCTGTGAACACTTGATGAGTGAATCATCTTTGATGTGTCCTCTATAAGAGTCTGCATTATGGCTTTTGCTGAGTGAGTATTTTCTGATCTTCTGTTTCTGGCCAGTGTCACCTTCTGCCACTTGTTGCTGCTGCCTATCTTCTGTCTGCTCCACAGAAAGTCCCTGTTGACACAATGGCAGGGGTAAATGCAGCACTGTCCCTCATCAGCCCACATGTCTGAATCCTTGCCAATAGTCTGCTCTGCTAGTGGTAGAATACACCTCATTGTATCATTCTTCTGGTATTGTCCTTGAGTACCTCAGTGCAGTAAGCAGCTACTGCAGTCTTGGTTCCCCAGCAGCCATCAATCAAATTTGCCCAGGACTTGAAATAATGGTGGCACTTTATTTGGCATAAAATGAAGAATCATGGCAATGAGCAGGGTATGGGGCATTCACATGTATTGTTCAAAACCTGTGATCGCAGACATGCTGCACATACATCGAGTGGATCCCTTTCTGTTCATGAAGGGAGCTGCATTGGGGCAGGGGTTGGTATGGCCACATGTGTGCCACCAAAAGTGTCCTGCATTTTGGGGGATGTAACCAGATGGTAAAAGTGCAGGCTCTAATGTGTTGCTGGCTTTTTTCTATAGGGAAATTGATGAATTCACTGACTTGGGCAAACAAGGCATCTGTCATCTAACATGATGTAAATATGCAATGCATGTTGTGCAATTTGACAATCTCCTGCTGTTACTTGGGAAGATCCAATAGCATAAAAAATCAAGGCAGTGATTACCTTGACAGGCACTGACAAAGGTGTCCCTGTCCTGGAACTGGTATCCATTTCTGGCTGCAGGAGTTTGCAAAGCTGTGTCACTGCCTCATTGGAGAATCATAGCCCTGCATGTAAGTTTCTTTGGGCCTCTCAAGTAATGATTGCCTAATCCTGTAAACATAGATGCCAACATTAGAATGTTCCTGCTTGATTGTCAAAGATACAAAGGCATCTGTCTTGTATGCTTCCTCTGATTCTCCTCTAGAACATGCAAATAGAGAGGGATGTCCAGAGAGATAGTCACAACTCTTATATAAGCAGCACGCAATGACAGTTCTCTGAGTAAATAGTCTCAAATATCAGATGGGGTGCAGCATTAAGAAGCCCTTAGATGTTTGGTTTTAGTAAAACAGCTAACAGCAACGAAGCAGTGAAATGGTTCAAAACTAATGCAGCAGCTATTTGCAACAAGATTAAAAAACAATGCAGCTGCTTCTGGAGACTAAGTCCCAATATAAGCGATGGGACCTTTCATGTGCTGTTCAGACTTTCAGTCTGCGTACATAAAATCTTAATATGGCCTCAGTTAGAGACTGTGCAGAGTATTGGGCTCCACATTATAGGAAGGATGTTGAGGCTTTCGAGAGGATACAACATGGATTCACTAAGATGCAAGGGAAAATACAAATAGGAAAAAAGACTTGATAATCCATGGCTTTTTTCATTAGAACCATGTAGATTCTGCAGCAACATGATAGAAATGTATAAAATTATGGAAAAATGGGACACGATAAATATAAGCAGACTGTTACCAGTAATTGAGAGGTCAAAAATGAGGGGCCATAGATACAAGGTTAAATTAAAGCATTTAGAACAGAGACAAAAGTAGTTGAGACAGAAAACATGTCATCATTTAACATTAGATTGGATAAGTGGATGAAGGGAAAGGGGTTGAAGGGATATGGAAACAGGATGGGTAAATGCGCTTAGAACTATTTATTCACATGGAGGGTAAATGGCGACACAGACTGGTTGGGCGCAATGGGCTGTCTCTGTTTTTTAACCTCTATGTATTTTCTATGCATTTTGGGAATGAGATTGCATAAAGTCTCAGTACCACAGGTACATCCTGGTCACATTATGATGCGCTTCAGGTGCTGAGCTGGCCCAGGCCTCAGCGCCCCGTACACTGATAGCTGGCGCCTGCTGCACAGCTTCACCACGGATGCCAAACATCACAAAATCAGTCTCCTTATTATAAAGATAATAGAAGCACTGTGCTGAACTATAGTTATATATTTACAATGATAGACAAAGAAGACCCACAGTGAACGAGAGAGCGAGGCAGCCTAAATAGACACACAGCGACGAGCCCCACCGTAGACTATCATTAGCTTTAGTTGTTTCTAATCTGAAACAGCATTTGTCTCTGATCCTTCACTCAGACCCTGAGACACTGGGGCTAATTTTAACTTAACCTATTGGAGGGAAACTAATGGGATGGGATTGGCTGCCTGTTTGACCCCCGCCCGATTTTACTTTTCCTTGACCTCGGTAGAAAGTAAAATTGGGCGGGGTGTAAAGAAGGCGGCCAATCAGATCCCGTTAGTTTCCCGCCAGGTGAGTTAGATTAAATTATCACACATTATCACACACAGTGTCACACATCCGAACCTGGTGTTTGAGTTTGAATCTAACCTTTCTTCATTTGCCACTTCACGTATTGCTGCTTTCCAACTGTCTGTTGTAATTATTATAAATTGATCTTTCCCTGTGCGGCCACTTTCCATGTAAATCAATGAGGGAGATGGTAAAGAGACTGCAGCCTGCCACTGCATGACGCCTGTTACTAACAGCATGTGTCTCACCTTATTTTTGCAGTAACGAAACCATCTCTCCTGGATGTAAGTCCATTAACTCCGAGGCAGATGGTCCTGCGAAGATCCCAGGTGACTGTGAAGTCAACATTTCTAGCGGCATCAGTTCTGATGGAGCTGGCATGGATGCCGTTTCTCACCAAGTGCAATGCTCGTCAGCTGACGCCAAGGAGGGAAAGCCATGCCGCATGATTCCTGTCTCCAGCACCATGGTGCAGAAAGCAAGTCTGCACCACACCGCCTCCCCAATGAGAATGCAGCGGAGCAAGGGGACAGCGGCATGTTCACACTTACCAGCCTCTGATTACGAGTTGTCAATGGATCTCAAAAATAAGCAGGTATTGCAAACACCTGGCACAGTATACTTGTAATCAAAAACATGAAGATGCATGGTGCCAGGGTAAGAAGGTTTAAGCTGGGTACAAAGTTAAAAAAAAACCCAGATGATTACAAAGTACCCTGTGACTACCTTGGGGCTTTTCCCAGAAAAACTTTGTTAGAAAACTAAAAAATGACAAGAAGCATTTAAAAGAGGCATCGTTTTATAACAGTGTCTGGCAAAAGTACCTTCTCCTGTTATTGCCAAATACTGTGACATGTCAAAGTATCTTAAAGTTCAGTAAAAACATCACTTACACATTATTATGACAAAAATGACGAGAGCTGTACTTCTTCAGTGATGTCTTTTTAATTGGTGCCCTTTATTTCTGTTTTTTTGCTGAGTCAGAGGATTTTATTTAATCTCTGATTCAACTAAGGACTTTTAAATGGAAATATTACCAATTAGCTGCCTTTTGTTTGCCAAACAGAACCATATAGAGTGAGCCCCCAAATCACAGTCAGACCTTTCTAGTGCACTACGCATTTCTCTATAGGTTGTAAGGTTTCTGAGCGAAATGAAATAATTTGAATTGGTCTCCTCCCATTTCCTGGGAGGGGTGAGACCAGCGCACAAAACTATGCAGAATTCAGCACCAATGAACATTAAATTGGCAATTCTGCTCTGAAAGGCCAGGATGAGGCTCTTGTGGGATATGGAATATGTCACATTGGTGTGGTGAGGCGCTCTTCTGAGGCTGGGGTTGAGACACAGTGGCCCGTATTTTCCGATTGCAGGCCTCCCGCAGGCGGAGGCCTGCGATCTGGAAAAATCTGCTCCCTTACCTGAGGGCTCCCGGGATGCACACACTTCCGCTCCTGGGCCTCTCGAACTCTAAGTGCGCAGGGCCCACGTATCCCAGAGGTGCAGGTAGTTCGCAGCGTCCCTGGGATCACGTGGGCCATGGGGAGCCAATCACAGAAGGGAATCTCCCTTCATACATTTGACAGGAAGACCTGTCAAATATATGAATGGAGATCAATGAAAAAACATAGTAAAACTTTAAATAATTTTTTTTTTAAATCACATTTTTAAAATGACTTGAAATTACAATAAATTAAGTATTTTAAACAAAAATTTAATTTTTTGAAAAAAATAATTAAAGTTTTTTACGGGGCTAAAAATAAACTTACCTTTTTTTAAAGTATTTTTAAATGATAAATCAGTGAAATTTTAAAAAAAAACTTTTTTTCAACTCTTAGGGGTTAAAATTCAGTTGGTTGCGCCTCCCGTTAGCGCCTTAAGAGGGCGCTAATGGGGCGCAAAGCCGCTAACGCCCGGGCGCAGCGATGTTTGCGCCGCTCGGGAACTTAACTAGAGATTGTGCGGCGGCGCTAAAACTTACCACTGCGACCACCTGCGCGCGCAGATTGTGACGTCATTCCATGGTGCAACGCCCTTGTGGCGCCCCGGAGCGGAAATTGAGTGGCGCCCCCTGCCTTACCGCCTGGCGCATCCAACGACCGGAAGACTGGAACGCTATCGATCGCTGTGGGGCTGGGGGGGGGCGCTATTTAAAGGGGGCCTCTTCCTGTCTTTTTCTGTGGTCGACATTTTTGCACCACTCGTTCTGAGAGAGAGAGAGAGATTCGGAGAGAGAGAAAGAGAGACTTCTGCATTGACTCAACGCTTTGTGAGGTAGTTTTGCCTATTGATCCTAACTTCGCTAGTACTTTAGTTGCTGTCCTTCATTACTTTGCTTGCAAAGAGACTATGGGGGCTGCACTGATTGGGGGCGTCGTCCTGCTCCAGCTGAATCGGAGGATACAGAGACGCAGAGAGAGAGTGGCAATGATGGCCAGACGGAGGAGGGCCAACAGGCGTATGTACAGGAGAGCTTACCCTCCCAGGGTATATCGTGAACAGTTCTCCTACATTCATATGTCTGAGGAGCTGTGTTTGCGAAGGCTGCGATTCAGCAAGGAGGTGGTCACTGAGCTCTGCCACCTGCTGCAGCCAGATCTGCAGCCTCAACTGAGGTCCAGGACGTCTCTGTCGGTGGCAGTGAAGGTCACAGTGGCTCTCAACTTTTACGCTACTTGCTCATTTCAAGCTGCTGCTGGGGACCTCGCCAATATCACCCAGAT
This sequence comes from Squalus acanthias, assembly GCA_030390025.1. Taxonomy (NCBI): domain Eukaryota; kingdom Metazoa; phylum Chordata; class Chondrichthyes; order Squaliformes; family Squalidae; genus Squalus; species Squalus acanthias. The sequence continues at coordinate 86,028,941 of CM059435.1, forward strand.
CGCGGTGCATTGCTGCATCCGGCAGGTCACAAATGCCCTCTTTAAAAGGAGACGAGAGTTCATCTCTTTCCCCATGACCCCAGACAAGCAGCGTGACCGTGCTCTGGGCTTTGCGAGGGTAGCGGGCTTCCCCATGGTGCAGGGCGCCATTGACTGCACGCATGTGGCTTTGCGTGCTCCGCATGAGAATGCCGAGGAATTCCGGAACAGAAAGGGGTTCCATTCCTTGAATGTTCAGTTGGTCTGTGACCACAGACAGCTGATACTCGCTGTCAATGCCCACTATCCTGGCAGCTGCCACAATGCTTTTATCCTGCGCCAGACTACTGTGGCAGAACTTTTCGAGGCACCGCATCAGCCAGTTGGTTGGCTTCTCGGGGACAAGGGGTATGCATTGAGCACCTGGCTGATGACACCGCTCCGTACGCCCAACACCCCTGCTGAGCTGCGGTACAATGAGAGCCATCAAGCTACCAGGAACATAATTGAGCGCACAATCAGCGTGCTGAAGCAACGGTTCCGCTGTCTCGACCATTCTGGAGGAGCCCTGCAGTACTCGCCTGAGCGAGTATCCAACTTCGTAGTCGTGTGCTGCATGTTGCATAACATGGCAATCCTCAGGACCCAGCCAATGCCACCAGGCCTTGGAGCACCACCAGAGGAGGAGGAGGAAGAGGAGGAAGAGGACGAGGAGGATGATCATCAGCAGCACCAAGGCGGGAGGGCGGCCCACAATGGTGAAACTGCAAGGGTCGTCCGTCAACGGCTAATAGCAAGCCGCTTCTAGGACCCCTGCTGTGGAAATGGCTTCTGCCATTGCTAACAACATTAATTAACCCAGCACGCAACCCCTAAGCCGGCCAAGGCACCAATAATTCCAACCACCAACCATGTATATTTTGAATACAGAAACTTATTTATTTTACAAACTCTGTGTGTGTCAATTCCTCATGACAAACTCATAGAAATAAACACAAAAAAACAGTCAATAACATAACTGGTTCTCACAACCTGGAGATAATGTCCAAAACACTAAACAAAAGTTGGACCATGAACCTCGACCTTTAATAAAAAAATGACCAGCATTTTGTCACACCTCCTACTTTTTGCCCTTCGAGGGTGATCTCCTTCCCTTGCGCACTTCCCCCCTTCTAACCCTACTGCTCCTCCGTAATGGGACCTCAGTGGCTGCAGCAAGGCTGGTGGAAGGCTGCTGCTCGTCAGACCCTGACACTGCAGATGCCCCTGAAGGACGGCCTCGACCACTTCTGGGCCTGGAGGGCCCGGCTGCAGACTGCACCAACTCTGCATGGGCGGCAGCAGTCTGTCCTACAGGCGGTGGCAAGTGCAGTGGAGAAGTGACAGTGTTGGCAGCAGGAATGCTGTCATCGTGAGAGAGGACAGCAACTCCCTGCTCGCCCGACACACTGGCACTCCCACGGGGCAGCACTTCAGCATCCGGAGCAATCTGCCGGAGAACAGATTGCTGGCCTGCTGCGGCGCGGTGACAGCCCCAGGGACATGTGAACGAACCATCGAGGTTGGCAGCAGTCTGTGCTCGCGTGGCCTCAATCTGAGTCTGCATGAGAGCAGTCAGAGATGGGATCACGGCAGCCAGTGACTGAATTGCAGCACTAAGCGTTAGTGTGGCATCCGCCTGTGCTACAGCGAAGTGCTCCACACTCCTTGCCAGTGACTCAATGCATTCGGGCACCCTTCCCACTGCACCCATGAGCTCAGTGTGCATGCCCACCGCCTGGGTGTTCATTTCTGCGATCAGCCGCTCCTCCTCTGCGTCCATTGCAGTAGGAGTCTCTAGCATACTCTCCCTCTGGGGAGAAGGCCCCCGTTCTTCCCTACCCCCATGGCGTTGCTGCAGCCCGCTGGGTCCTGGAGCTTCACCCTCATCAGACCCTTCCCCCCTGCTCCCCTCCAGGGAAGGCGTGTTCCCAGTGTGGGCATGGGCTTCCTCGGGAGAGGGTGGCACTGATGCTCCGGCTTCCTCTTCCTCCTCAGCTGCAGCATCACTCCCAGTGGCAGCTTCAGGGCCCGTCTCCTCAGCTGGTGAATCACCATCTGAAAACAGGGAGGTACAAGAGTGGCTTTAGCGTGAGGACAGGGTGGCAGTAAGGGAGGAATAAGTGCAGCGAGTTAGCAAGTTGGATTGAAAGTGTCAAAGGCTGGTGTTGTGAGGGACAAGTGGAAGGACAGAGGACAAAAAGGTGATGACCCTACCATTGCTGTCCAGAACGGGGTCGGCGTCTCCAGTGGCGACGGGACCGATCACCCGGCTTGCCACAATCCTGTGGACGCGCTCCTCCAGATCGCTGAGGGGTTGCAGCTGAGGCCGCCCTCCACCTGTCCGTTGCTGCTGTCTCCGATTATGCGCCAGCTTGGCCTGTAAGAGAAAGGACAGCATCTGAGTAAATATACAGCCATGGTCTTGCCTGATGTGCCTCCCATAGGTGAATAGCCCTTACTGTATGCAGCCATGGTCTTGCCTGATGTGCCTCCCATAGGTGAATAGTCCTTACTGTATGCAAAGTGTGGAATGTGTGTGTGTGTTTCATGAAAGGGCCATAGGTGTTGGATGAGTGTTGTGCATTGGGGTTTTAAGACCCTCTGGCCATAGAGTGAGGTTGAGATGGAGGGATGGAGAGGTATTGAGAAAAAGCCACTCACCCTGACGACCCGAGTGAGGTCGTTGAACTTTTTGCGGCATTGAGTATGGGTCCTGGGCACCATGCTCCTGGAGGAGACGCTCTGAGCCACCTCCCTCCACACTCTTCTGAACTCGCGTGGCAAAGGCCTCCTGCCACTCTCAGGGAAGAGTATACATCTTCTGTGCTCCACCGCGCCAACCAGAGCATCCAAGGCCCGCTCGGTGAAGCGATGAGCTCGTTCTCTCACCCTCTCCATCCTTGGCAGCAAAATGGATTCACAGGTCTCTCCAGGCCGAGATTCAAGGCTGCAATGAGCAGGGTGTGGCTGGGGAGCAAGTTGGCCCCCCCCGCTTTAAGAAGTGGCCGGCGCCAGTGTGTCTGTGTTCCCTCGCTAACTGGCAGCAGCTGCGCTGCGCTCGCGCGCTGAGTTAGCGCCTCACTGCTCGGCCTTTGCGCCTTAAGACAGGTGTGCAGCGCCTGATTTAGCGCTCCACTCACCTCCCGGGGCGGTAAAAGTGAAGTTTCCAGTCAGTGCCGATAATTAGCGCTAGGCGCTAATATTTGCGTCCAGACGATATTTGCTCCCCAAACGGGGCGCGACCTAATTTTTCCCCCTTAGTCTGGTAAAAGCAGGCCTTACGCCTGCTTTTACCAAGCGTAAGAATTGTAAGGGTTTTCTGCAGGCGGAGGGTCTCCAAAAAGCAGAACTATCCGCCCGCAGAGGCCCTTCTCCAGGGCAGCCTGGTCTTCTCAAGACCATTCTTGACAGTTCGGAAACGCTGGTTTTCAGCGCATGTGCTGTGCATGCCTGAAACCGGCATTTCCGATGTCCCTGTGGGTGGGTACACAGCATGTACCCATCCGTAGGGATAAGAATATCTGGGCCACTATTGGGGCAGAGTGGAGGGGGCTTTAATCTGCAATGAACCCATGCTACACCTGATCCAGGTACTTGCTGCTGACAGAATAAAAAAGTGAAAAAACATTGGCCCAGAAATTGGAGTTCGATGGTTGCCACGGGGGTAAGGATCCCCCGCGATATTGCACTCCGTGCCTACCTTTATGGTTTTGGCCCACACGAACTTCAGTTCCTGGGCCTCTCCCTGGTGCCGGCGCGCAGTGTGTGCGTGTCCCAGAGGCGCAGTTAATTCGATGCGACCTCTGGGATCACGTGGGCCAGTTAGAGCCAATGGCAGCACACCATCTTTCATTCATAGTTTTGACAGCAAGAGCTGTCAAAACTATGAATACAAGCCCCCAAAAGAACAGCTAAACCTCAATTAAATTTTTTTTAAAAGCCATCACATTAATAAAATAACTATAGTTAAATAAATTAACCACTTTAAACAAAAATTAAATTTTTGAAAAAATTTAAATTCTTTTTAAAAGTTATAAAAATAAACTTACCTTTCTTTAAAGTCTTTAAAAAAGATAAACCTGTTGAAAAAATTTTAAAATAATACTTAATTAACTACTTACCTTGTTAAAAGGGGTCTTACACCTGCTTTCTTCATGTGTAAAATCTTCAACACTTACCTGCGCGTTCAAACCTGAAAAAAAAACTAAGTGCACTGCGTGCGCACAACCTGTTGCGCACACGCGGTTCACTTAGGAACCGCCCCCTTCGCAATACCCGAAGTGCCGGTTTCCCGCGCATGCGCAGTGCATGCAGGAAACCGGCACTTCGGGACCTAATACGCGAGAGTACACAGTGCGTACTCTCCCGCATTAGGTCTAATTTTCGGGCCATTGAATTTTGCACCACTGATGGCTCTCACCTTGATGGGGACAAAACCTGCCCTGAAAAAAAAAAGTCATCAGGTCCTGGGTAACCCCTTGGATGATCATAAAAATATCTTAAAAAATGAAATGAAAGTGATTAAAGGTTGAATTCTTGATCTGTCAATGTTCAACACGGTGAGCTCAAGGAAAATATCTTCTGAGAATTGCTCATTAGTAATCTTAGGAAATGATATGTCATTGGTGAAGTGTGAAAATACCTATTTGCATTCAACCACTGATAATTAGTTCTTCATTCATGAGGGATAGGTTCAGGCCAGTTATGCACCAGTGAAATCTATTCAGTTCTTGAAAGCTATTGAAAGTTATTCCAGCTCCTGTGTATATTTTCTGTTTATAACACATTGGTGTAAAAATGTTCATTAATTGATGATTCTGTTTTTAAAATATAACTTCCATGGTTTTTGTACTGTATTATATACAGCTTGAGAGATTTCATGCCTGTCAGCTGTAATTATCTGTTGCTAAATGAAGGCATCACATTCATATCAATGACAGAGATTATATTGCCTGTACGTGATTGCACCTACGTTGTGCATTCAGTACAAGAACAGACATAAACTGAATGACCCACTCTATAAACTTTAGTCACATATGTATTAGAAAAGGAACCTCTGAATTTCCTGTCTGTACAAAAGCTGGCCCTGAGATATACACAGGCTGTAGATCATTTGACATACACAGCTAACCTTGGGTACTGTGCTACAGTGAAGTCACCCGATTACCTGGGTACCATGTTATAGCAAGGTCACACCTAGATACTGTGAGACATGGTGCTGTTAGGCTGCTATAGTGTTGACAGTGCTATATGTTAGAGCTACACAGTTACTGTCCAGAGGAGTTTGTCGATGCTGCACTGCTGTGCTGTGGTTGCAAAACTGTGCTGTCGGTATCTAAAAGAAAGAAAGACTTGCATTTATATAGCGCCTTTCACGACCACCGGACGTCTCAAAGCGCTTTACAGTCAATGAAGTACTTTTGAAGTGGAGTCACTGTTGTAATGTAGGAAACATGGCAGCCAATTTGCGCACAGCAAGGTCCCACAAACAGCAATGTGATAATGACCAGATAATCTGTTTTTCGTTCTTTTGGTTGAGGGATAAATATTGGCCAGACACTGGGATAACTCCACTGCTCTTCTTCGAAATAGTGCCATGGGATCTTTTACATCCACCTGAGAGGGCAGACAGGGCCTCAGTTTAATGTCTCATCCGAAAGATGGCACCTCTGACAGTGCAGCACTCCCTCAGCACTGCACTGGAGTGTCAGCCTAGCTTTACGTGCTCAAGTCCCGGGAGTGAGGACTTGAACCCACAACCTTCTGACTCAGAGGCGAGTGTGCTACCAACTGAGCCACAGCTAATGGTAGTAGTGTTGTGGTGCTGAAGGGTACAGTGCTGCATAATTGCTGCCTTGGGCTGTTGTTGGGTTGCAGAGTGATGGTACTGAGGTGCTGTGGTGCAATTGGAAATCTTATCCACGTATCCACTAGTCTGTGTTTGGGGGTGGTGGGTGGGGGGTGTGAGTCATCTAACTTATAAGTTTTGTATTTATGTCCTTCAAATTAGGACTGTAATAACCTCCAATGAAAGGGTGCTCTGGACTGGATTTCCGTGCTCACTGTCTGGGCAGTAATCTGGTCAAGCAGATCATCCACCCTTTATAGAATCTGGCCCAGGTTCCGACCCATTTCCCTCCCATCCATCAGCCCGATCCCATCCATGGATGTGACTCAATTTAGGAGAGTGTCACAGGCCTTATTCATGAGTGGATGGGGTTCCGCTCCACCACACTCGTGCTGGCAGACTGGAACCGTAGAATTTCAGGCCCCAAGTTTACAGCATAGCAATCTTAATACTGCTCAGAATGGAACACCACAAGGTTTATACATATAGCTATGATAGGTTTATACATATAAATCTGAAGTTTGAGAATGATAATCTTCCAACGAATGTTTAGAAATAACAGTCAAAGCAAGATAGAAATGTTCGCTGGATCAGTGTTATTGTAATACAGGCTGGATGAGAGAAAGTTACTCTTCTTAACAATATAGGATCTCCTCTGCTGTTGCTACTAATGAGTCAAAGGATGCACTATTTTTATAATGCGCAATAGCCCAAATATTTGCGGGTTTCTCTCAATCTTCACCCAGAGAAATGTAGTAAATAGCCATTTCCAGGCCTATGTATCAGAATATAGTTGATGTGCCATTGCACTGCACACAGACAAAACATTATGGCCCCTAAATCCTGATGGTTTGTTAGGGCATAAACCCAGCGGATCTATCTGGAGGGGATCAGAAATTAGGATTTAGAGAGGGTATGCCTTAAATTCTGCAGGAATTGAGGGAGGGTGTAAGGTGTGCTCTCCCTATGTAAGGTGCAGCCATGCATTTGATGGGTTTCGGCCAGGTTGACATTATGGGCTAGAAATTGGGTTCCTTTGCGCCTCCCATTAGCGCCCTCGGGGGCGCTAATGTGAGGCGCAAATGGGTTTGCGACCGGGCGCGGCGATATCAACGCCACCCGCTAAATTCGGCGGGAGGTTTGTGGCGGCGGTAAGACGTTGCGCCCGGAGAACGTGATGTCATTGTCGTGCGCAGCGCCCCGGCTGTGCTCCGGATGAAAAATTCCCTCTCGCCCCTGCTGTGCGCCTGCCGTTAACAACGACAGGTATAGGAAACGGCTTTCAGTCGGATGTCCGCTGGAGGAGCGCTATTTAAAGGCATCCACATCCGGTTTAGTTTTCATCGGCCAACAATGCTGCATTGTTAGTTTCACATAGGCAAAGAGGCCTTTTGACTGATTTGAGCGTTTTGCGTTTTAACGAGTATTGTGGCACATAAAGATTACTGAGTTTCATTGAGGGGAGATTTGAAAGTGCAATATTTGTATCCTTTCATGGGGGCTGTACTGGCACTGGACCTCGCCCTCCAGCGTCAATGTCCGAGGCAACTGAGCCACAGAGAAAGAGTGCAAAATGTGGCCAGAGGCAGGAAGGCCAACAGGGCTCTCAACAGGAGGCCTTACCCACCCAGGGTATTCCAGCAGCTGTTCTCCTACTTGAATTTCACTGAGGACCAGTCTGTTACAAGGCTCCGCTTCAGCAAAGATGTGGTCACAGAGCTCTGCCACCTCCTGCAGCCAGACCTCGAGCCTCAGATCAGGACCACCATGGCTCTCTCAGTGGCAGTCAAGGTCACCGTCGCCAGTCAAGGTCACCGTCGCCAGTCAAGGTCACTGTCGCCCTCAATTTCTATGCCAGCGGATCATTCCAGTGTGCAGCAGGCGACATCTCCAACTTCTCCCACATTGCCGTCCATTGCTCCATCTGTCAGGTCACAGATGCTCTGTACAGAAGAAGAAGGGACTACATTTCCTTCCCCATGACCAGAGAGAAGCAGCATGAGTGTGCATGTGGCTTTGCCAGGATAGCGGGCTTCCCCATGGTGCAGGGCGCCATTGACTGCACCCACGTCGCTTTGCAGGCACCTCATAACAATCTTGAGGTATTATGTAACCGCAAAGACTACCATTCACTTAATGTGCAGTTGGTGTGCGACCACACACAGCGAATGCTCACCGACAATGCCCGCTATCCTGGCAGCAACCACGATGCCTTCATCCTGCGCCAGACCCATGTGCCAGATCTATTCCAGCCACCACATCAAGCTTGCGGCTGGCTGCTGGGAGACAAGGGCTATCCGCTCTCCACCTGGCTCATGACTCCCCTCCGCAACCCCAACATTCCTGCCCAGCACTCATATAATGAGAGCTACGCTGCCACCAGGACCATCATTGAGTAGACCATCGGAGTGCTCAAGCAACAGTTCCGCTGTCTTGACCGCTCAGGAGGAGCCCTCCAGTACTCAGCTGAGCGGGTGTCACTTTTTGTTGTCGTCTGCTGCATGTTCCACAACTTGGCCATCATGAGGGCGCAGCCATTGCCACCAGGCATAGCCGCACCACCTCAGGAGGAGGAGGACAAGGAGGAGGAGGAGGAAGAAGAGGAGCAGGAGGAACAGAAGGATGAACAGCAGCGACGGAGGAGGCAGCCACTCAGTCGGCGTTCTGCAAGGTCGGTCCGTGACCGCCTCAGCAGACTTCGTTTCCAGTGACTTCGAGTCCTCTTTCCGGTTACTGAGCACATCGCCATCATTCCATCACTTTGTGATTCCAACCACACCCCAGAACTGAAATGAGACACAGCACCAAATCTGCAACATTCCAGTAATAAATTTATCAAAAACCATTAACCACATATATACAACAACAATATTGACTAATCACCCTTGTGCAAACCCTTGCCTCCCCTCTTTACAGTCTCCTAATCTAGTGCTCCTACATAGTATCTCCCCAGTGGCTGCAGCAGGGCTGGGGGAAGGCTGCTGAGTGTCGGTGCCACAGACTACAGATGGCCTTGCAGGACTCCCTCGACCAGCTCTGTCCCTGGAAGTGGTAACAGCCATAGCCATCAGGGGATTCAGTTGCTCGCAGGTCGCCTCAAAGCCAGCAATGCTGAAAATGAGCATCTTATCACAATGATGCAACCTCCCCTTAAAGAGCTGGAAGGAACCAGTGTGAAGGATCATTGCTGAATGCATTGCACCTGAAATTCATTAGCGCTCTGCTGGTAGCGCCCCTGTAGTGCTCCACTGAGGTCATTAGCGCTTGATTTAGCACCCACTTCCTTTCTGGGGCGCTAATACCCAATTTAGTAGAAGTTCAGAATCCTTAGCGCCTGGTGCTAAATTTTCAAAATTTCAAAAGTTAGCGGCCCAAACAGGGCGATACCCAATTTCATCCCCTATACATCCTAAATTCTGCCATTTCTGCCCTATTATCTGATCATCTAACTTACTATAAAACAGGAGAAACTTAAAGCAGCATCTGAGAAAGACTAATGCTTAAAGGTGATTTTCTGTGTTTCATTGTATTGTTACATGGATACTTACAGCATTACTTTGGATTGGTTTTTTAATGGAATTTATTTTTCTCTTTGTTTTGGAGGCTTCCATGGCTCAGTTGGTAGCACTCTCACCTCTGAATCAGAAGGTTGTGGGTTCAAGTCCCACTCCAGAAACTTAGCACAAAAATCTAGGCTGACACTCTGTCAGAGATGCCGTCTTTTGGATGAGACGTTAAACTGAGGCCCTGTCTGCTCTCTCAGGTGGACGTAAAAGATCCCATGGCACTAATTTGAAGAAGAGCAGGGGAGTTATCTCCAGTGTCGTGGCCAATATATTTATCCCTCAATCAACATCACTAAAACAGATTATCTGGTCATTATCACATTGTTGTTTGTGGGAGCTTACTGCGCACAAATTAGCTGCTGCGTTTCCTACATTACAACAGTGACTCCACTTCAAAAGTACTTCATTGACTAAAGCACTTCGGGACATCATGAGGTCATGAAAGGCGCAAATAAATGTAAGTCTTTGGGCTAGAAATTGGGTACCTTAGTGCTACCGGTTACCACCGCCGCTAAACTCCCGCTGAATTTAGCGGGAGTCGTTAGCAGCGCCGCGCCTGGGCGAAAAGTCATTTGCACCCCGTTAGCGCCGCTAACTCCCCCCCCGGTTAGAGCCCCCCCCGACCAAGAAGAACACACATCTGGAGGCTTAACGACCAGACAGATCGCTTGAGAAGGCTGAGGTTACAAATATTAGAGATAACAAGTAAATAGCATAGGTGTCAAATTAATTCTTTTCATCAGTCTTCACAAATAAAGACAATACGGCCGATTGTAACCCTGCCCGCCTGACGGAAACTGGGCAGGAGGGCAGTTAAAATTGCCCGAGGGACTTGCCCGCGCCGACCGTTCCTCCAGGTCCCTGGGGGCAGTTTCCAGCCGCCCAACATTCTGCTCCTGCCCATTGGCCAGCTACCACTTCCCATCCAGTTTGGGTGAGAGACTGACGGTGCCGAGGCGGATGAAGCCAGGGAGTTAAAATCTGATGGGCTTGACACTGCTAGATCTGAACGGTTTTCCATCCACCTCGGCCCCTGCCCTCATGACACCCCATCCCAAGTTAAAATCGGGGCTTATGGTCAATTCATTTAGTTCAGAAATCTATAACATATGTCAACTGCAGCAAAGCATGTGTTAAGACAAAACACAGGGAATTATGTATCTACAGGATAGCTGGACCAGATGGCTTGCTTCATAGAATCTTTAAATAAATGAGAGAGAAAAAAGGTGAGACGTTTGTTAATATTTTTCAGAATTTCATCAGCTCTGGAATTGGACGATATCAATTTCTATCTTTATAGTTAACAATAGAATGAGATATTAATCAGTCAACATTATAGCAGTCAGACAAATGTATTTAGGAGGGAAATACAGGAAAGCATTTTATTTAAATTATATAAATATTTATCCAAAGGATTTAAAAGCACCAGATGGTGCTCACTAATTGACTGGAATCTGTTCCTTCACTCTGTTAAGAATGTTACTATTTAGCATGTACTTCTTTCACTACCTTTCCCCCCTAAAATGTACTATTTCACATTTCTCTGCCTTGAACTGCATGCGTCCCCTATCTGCCCACTCCACTAAACTGCCTGTGTCACAACACAATCGCCTGCATTTTTCTTCACAGTTTGCCATACCCCATAATTGGGCATCATCAGCAAACCTCAACATTATTCCTCTAGTGGTTATGTCCACACCATTTATATGAATGGAAAGCAAAAGAGGTCCCAGCACAGATCCCTAGGGAAGACCACTACATACATCCTAACATAAAACATCCTTATTTATCCTTAATCTTTATATTCTATCAGAAACCATCTCTCTATCCATGTAGCTATATTCCCTTTAAAACCATATGTCTTCATTTTTGTGACAATGATCCAAGTTTTTAAAAAACACTGAGAGAAATGGATAATGTTGATGTAATCAGGCAATTTAAGTTTGGACCTTGAATGTACAACCAGAGGGCCTGAGTATAAAATTAACAAATCTCAAGCAAACCTAATTCACATTTATTGTAAGATGTAAATTTTTACAGAAGCAAAAACAAATCAAATTAGATACCAATATATAATGTAACTTTCACTGGTACATTAAACTGCATTCTGAATTCAACATAATAAACCACTTTGAAAATCTCAGCTCTTTTCCAGAGTTCTTTACTTGAAGCTGTAGGCTATATGTAGACTCTCAGCACCATAAGCCTCCAGGTCAGCACTGCAACATCAAACGAAATGGTTGAACCAGGTGAAGTAGAGCAATAGTGAAACCTGGTCATATTTATTTCCAGCCTGAGTAGCCTCTGGATACAGAACTGTCAATCAAAGTCAGAACAAACACACAAGGGTAGGACATGGTCATATGCCAGCTTGATTGGGTAGCCAGTTCACATCTTGTTCAGATCTTGCAAAGCCAATTAATGCTATGGCCTGCAGAAGAAACCAAAGTAAATGGAAAACCGCAGGGGGAATGCAGCCTTATGTGAAACTCTGTACCAGGAGTACTAAAGATAAAAATTTACCTAATTGTTTTATGATAATTTATTGGATTAAATGTTTATCTTTTCCCTTCAAATATAAAGGGGCCAATATTGAACAATTTTGAATTTTGACGTGAGCTCGCTTGAGTTTTAAGTCTTTGCCATGTCCGGGATATCCCTCGAGAGCAAGGAATGCCCTTTAGAATGGGCATGCACCCAAAACTGGGGGGAGCCTTCAAGCCTAAAACAGCAGTTGATCCTCTGTACTGGCTCTGAATTTTTTTTTTAAACTCATCTGTTTGCAATTGGAAGGAGATTGCTGATGGGGCCTTGTCAGATCCATCACTTTGCACTAAGTATAGTCAGAAAGGTCCACTTTCACTGGGTCTTCTAACAATTTTGCCTCCACCAGACATCATTCCTGGAAATGTATGTGAAGTGTAAAGAGGGAGTTGGAGGCCTACTGTAATTAATCGCCGCCCCTTTTTCCTCTGATTTGTGTCCAGGAAATAGGCATTCTCAGGGGGCAAAGCAGATGAAAATTGGCACCAGCTAGTTTGGAAGAAGATTTTTGTCGTGATTTTTAATCAAATTGCATAGTATTTGGTAATGCGTCAAAGCAAATTAAGATTGGTGAGCTGTTGTATTATAAAAGGATTTGGGATTAGCAGAGGATTTTTTTGAGAACTGGGGCTATTTCCTATTGCCTGTGGTGGTAGTGAATGAGGGCCATACCCTTTATCCTAGGAATATGTGCAGATGTATTGCAGTGGTGTGAAGGCTGAACTGGTACAGGAACTGGGAACAATCAGAAGTCACTGTCCTGCTGAGACCCAATTTGCAGATAATTTGGAAGAAATCTGTTTTTGTTTTGCCCAGGTTTTTTGTTGTAATCAAAGGAAAATAGTACCATGTTGGTGGTGGTGGTGGTGGTGGGGGTGGGGCGGGGGGTGGTGGTGGGGGGGCAAGGTTTTTATTTCTTGTTCTTTGGTGCATGGATTGTTATCAATGAAGTTAGTTGTTCTAACAGAATGTTGAAAAGCCTACAGCAAGACTTTGGGTGGTTACCATATGGCAACTCCAATACTGAAGCTAAGTGTTCACAATGTGTTTGGTCATGCGTATGTTTTGTCCTAAATAAATTCATGTCTGTTTAACTATGACTTTTATTCCATCTGATCTTTGGAACCATTCAACACTGATGCTAAATAATGAATTTAAAACTATCTATTGAACTTCCATTGCGGATTCACAATATTTCCTAATCTGCCCTTCTTACCCAAGCTATCCTACCACAATCCTTTGAACTTTCACCATTTTCTTGACTGGACCACGTTATAAAATGAATCATTGTTACCTGAAATATTTACTCACAGTCCCATGATTCTTCTCCTCAGTCTTCTGCTTTCTTCTGTCCTTTGTTTCGCCCCTTCTTTTGTCTGAAGAACATTACTGTTTCTGATTTACATTAATGACCGGATTCAGACAGTTGTCGTAAATTGGTTAATTCAGAGATGATAAGAACTGGAGGCTAGGAAGGTGAGCAGCTGAATGTGAAGGCAAAAACTTACAAAATAAACCTGATAAAATGTGAGTGGATTAGTGATGGATGAATGTCAAAGTGAGTGTATAAAGTCTTGTGTTTAGGAAGGAAAAGTATTGGTCACACGGACCCTCTATGAACAGTGTTGAAGTAGCTAGAGAATGTTGAGAGAGACCTGGGGTGTTAGTAGATTCAGAGCTTAACATATCCAGTCATTGTGGAGCAACAATCAACAAAACAAATAAAATTATGCAAAGAGACACAATGGAGACATTCAAGTCCTGGAGGCGGTGCAGAGAAGAGCAACAGGACTGATCCCTAAGGGTTGATTTTAGGCGGGAGCCTTGCCTGCCGGCCACACACATGAAGCAATCATGGGGACACTGCCCTCAATTTTGTGTCCAAAATAATGGACAGAAAATCATGGGCAACGGGCCCAGCAATTCCCGATATCCTCAGCTGGTGGGTGAGGCTCTTAGTGTTCATTTGTAAAATCGGTCCCTTGCAAAGATTGAAGAAACCTACGGCTAAACTTTTTTCCAGGGTGGTTTCCCATGCCTCAAATTAGCTGTGACCTCGGCCCATTTTCCTGGGTTGGGGGTTCATTACTAACTCAGGGTGGGTGCACGATGCGATACCCTGTGATAGAGGAATAAGCAAGCAGCATGGCAGCCACTGCAACACCAGAAGAGGAAGGGGCATCAAAGCCCCAGAGATTTTTTGTCAAATTTCAAAAACGGCTCTCCATGAACTGAGGGACCTTAGTGAAGAAGTAAGGGAACTTAAGGAGGGGAGGTCAGACCACAATTGGGCCCTATTCTCCAAAAGGTGGTTCAGCCAGCCTTCTGACTCTGGTATACTGCCCTCCCACTCTCTTGGCGGTCCCTGGGATCAGTAGTGATAGCCCCAACGCCCGCCCCGCTCATCGGTGACCAAAATTTGTCAAACGGGTGCAATGCGTACCAATTTCTACCCCATTAAATTCATCCAGTGCCAGACAAATGCATTAAGCGTATCTACAAGTTGACATTGAAATATATCAAATATACAGTACCAGGCATCAGTTTCACCTGCTGTGCAAAAGAACATAGGAAATAGGAGCAGGAGTAGCCCGCGCGGCCCCTCGAGCCTGCTCCGCCATTCAATAAGTCATGGCTTCTACCTCAACTCCGCTTTCCCGGCCTATCCCCATTTCTTTTGATTCCCTTAGTGTCCAAAAACCTAGCAAATCTCAGTCTTGAATATACTCAATGACTGAGCAGCCACAGCCCTCTGGGATAGAAAATTCCAAGGATTCACAACCCTTTGAGTGAAGAAATTTCTCATCATCTCAGTCCTAAACGGCCAACCCCTTATCCTGAGACTATGACCCCTAGTTCTAGACTCTCCAGCCAGGGGAACAGCCTCTCAGCATCTACCCTGTCAAACCCTCTAAGTGGAGGTGCCAAAGACAGGTCTCCTCTGATATATCTAGGAAGGATCAATAAATACAGTTTCTCGGATGAGGATGGATGTGTATGTAATATGTGAGGTGTAGTCATACCTGCTGTTCTTGTTCACCCAAAAGCTGCCTTTCCTCCTCCAAATATAGGAATGCTATTGAAATCCCCACAGGAATTCCCATCTTCTCCAATTTGCTTGCTGCAAGTGAAATACCAGCTGGAAGCAAAATTATTCTAGGTAATGGAGCTGTAAATATAATTATTGCACTAGTAATTTCCTTAGGGGTCCTCCTGAACTCTCACCTTGATTTCAGGGGAAGACCAGCAGAACCTCCAGAGAAGCAGTATAATTGGTCATTTATGCAGTTTTCCTGGAATTTCCATTGATTTTCTGTTGACGTTAAAGCGGGAGATTGGGGAACTCCTGTGGAAATTCTATCTCTTGCAATGTGAAAACTCAGGCCTAAACAGCAACAAAAAGTAATGTACCAATCAAAATTCAGATAAGTAACACTGAAAAAGTGATGCCTAATTTTAAGAAGCTAACTCCTACAAACTAGACCATGCAGGCAGTATGCCCATTTCATGTGGGTGAGAAGGTGATACAGAAGTTATTAAATGTAGCATGGGATTAATTTATATCGGAATTGGAGATTTAATGAGGCTCATGTTTGGGCAGCAAATCAGTCTCAAAAAAATTGAAATTTTATTCCATGAAATGGGGCATACTGCGAACCAGGTTTGATAATCTGTGTGCCCACTTACACTACAATCTGCAATCTGCACTGCAGTCGGTGCTTTGCAAAATTTACCCTGAAATCTGTGAACTTGTGATGGTGCTCCACTGTACACTGCTTTAGTTACTTCTCAATGTTTTCGGGAAATATTCTGAGGAAAGCTTTGGTGCAGGAAACCACTTTTGCACAATTTGCAATAACTAGCCGAAATGAGATTAGTTATTGACTGCACGCCAGTTGAAAAGAAATCATTAGATCAGCACACCCTGGGTGAAAGCGGATTTAGTGGTAAATCCTGTCTAACTGTCTATCCATCTTTCTATCTGAATACTTATCCATCTCTATGTTATCTTTCTGTCTGAATAGCCATCGTTCATTGTATCTATCTGTCCAAATGCCTGTCAATCTTACTGATAAAATTATCTCAGTCTCTTTTCTGCATATTTTTCCTTTTCTTTGTCCAAATAGCTGTCTGTCTCTCTAGGCTCAATTCACTAATCTTGCACTCTTAACACAGAGCGCATCTCAGAGGGAGGTCTGATTCTCCAACCTGCTGCCCTTTGAGCGCAGCTCCCCGCTGGAAACATGGCATCAGTGAATTTACCGTTATGTCTGAATGTTCCTTTCCAGTCATTGGCTATCCTTTTCTCCAGAGACCCACCTTTCAGAATGTCTACCAACTTCTCTATGTCTCACAATTCATCTTTATCTCTCTGTTGAAATGTCCGCCCATTGTTCTTTGAATGTCTGTCACTTCTCCTTGAATGTCACTTCTGTCAGCGCATACTAAAATGATGCAAATAAGCTATCACAGTAAAGGCTTTGACTAAACTTCCTCAAACTTTTCAAGCACATTCCCAGAAGATAAGCTGCATTCAGTGTGACGCTGGATTTGGTCTGGTAAAGCACAAATGATAAGGGCAGTGACAATTAATTTTAATGAAAAAGGCCTTGTGAAATAAGCCAGAAATGGCTTTGCAGCTCCCCAGCAAGTCTTATCTGCAAGTTCCCTCAATTAAATGCTTCTATTCAGCTGAAGTCGGGTTTGCTCTGCACACTTGCCAAACTAGCAAAAAGCTAACAGGCCCCAAAAAGCTGATATTCAACAACAGCCATGAGTTTAAGCCGATGACATGAAAACAAGTAGTTACACGGGCTTTGTAAGTTGAGCTGTAGATATACCCAACATTTCTTCACTGGCTTTGAAAGAAAAGAAATGAATACACAAAGCTTGTAGGGGCAGCTCCAAATGTTGAAGGCACAAATTTATTGGGGGGTTGAGGTGGTGGTGGTGGGGGGGGGGGGGGGGGCGCGGTTGTGTTCAGGGCATCATTTGATTTTGAAAGTTTACATTATAAATGATGCATTCTGGTTAATTGTAAAAAACGTTTGTACTTCAAAATTAATAGATTTTTAATCTGTGGCAAAATAAGCAGGGAGTCAAGCAGTTGTCAGGTAAAGTGGGGTTAAAGGGTAAGGGATAATTGGACCAGAGTGTATTAATGTAATTCAGTTCCTATTTTAAAGCCGTTTGTTTTATCCTTTTGAATATAATTCTTTAATTTTATAGCAAAACTGACAGCAAATTGGAAACTGAGAAGTAGAGTTGGTTTGAGCGTAAGCATTTCTCTGCAGTATAGGCTGAGTGCTTGAGAGATGTAAAACTGAGGTGCAACAGCACCACCATTGGTGTGAAGGTGTAATTACTGCATGACACATTTACATAGATAGTTCCCATTATAAATGTGGACATAGGAATTTATAATGGAAAAGATAACACAAAAACATGATGGGAAACACGGTTTTGTAGACAAGATATGCATGCAGATGTGAGATTTTTAATATATTTAAAACATATATATTAGAAAAAATATTTACTCAATGGGTGATAAATATTTTGAGTAATCTACTAGGAAGGGTAGTGGGGGTCAAAGACTTTAGGGACATTCAAATTTCAGTTGCACACTAGGCTGGTAAATTGGAAAACTAGAGGGACAACTGAGTAGTCTTATAAGAACATAAGAAATAGCGGATGTAGGCCATTCGGCCCTTCGAGCCTGCTCCGCCATTCACATGGCTGATCTTCTACCTCATCTCCACTTTCCTGCACTATCCCCATATCCCTTGATTCCCTTAATATCCAAAAATCTATCGATCTCTATCTTGAATATATTCAACAACTGAGCATCCACAGCCCTCTGGGGTAGAGAGTGAAGAAATTTCTCCTCATCTCAATCCTAAATGGCCGACCCTTTTCTGTTCCACCTCTTTTTACTTATGATCCTCTATTTTGAATTAATATATTTTAATGAAATCTTATTCTCACCAAGGTGAGAAATATCAGTGCTGGAGAATGGAGCACTTTCTACTCTTGGTAATGTATTTTGCATCACCTACTCCAAAGTTAGGTACAGCAAGGTACTCTCAATTCAAGGTACTCTCAATTCATGGTACTCTCAATTCAAGGTACTCTCAATTCATGGTACTCTCAATTCATGGTACTCTCAATTCAAGGTACTCTCAATTCATGGTACTCTCAATTCAAGGTACTCTCAATTCATGGTACTCTCAATTCATGGTACTCTCAATTCAAGGTACTCTCAATTCAAGGTACTCTCAATTCAAGGTACTCTCAATTCAAGGTACTCTCAATTCATGGTACTCTCAATTCAAGGTACTCTCCAGTCAAGTAGACCGGATGAAAAGTCAAGTTCCCCTTATACTGCTTCTTCAGGCATGCCTAATTCAGGCATTGCACAGGTTATAGGCAGCATGAAGCTTCTTCTATGCTGTCACATCAAACACTTCCAGCTCAGTTATTGCAGAGTTTATAAAGTGGCAGATTTTCATCTTTAGCAGTCTCATGTAGAATGTTGCTCGGAGCGCATATCAGAAATTAAGGAATCGGAAATTCCTTTACTTGATTTGCAGGCTCATGATTTTCCATCCATTATTGAGGAAGGAGGGGAGGGGGAGAGGAGGGAAAGGATGGGGAGCAGGGAGGAAGGGGGAAAGGATAGGGATGGGAGATGGATGGAGGAGGGGTGGGGGTGGAGAGGGTTGGGGATGGGTGCAGAGGAGCAAAGTCAAGGAAACTTCTTCAGAGGTGGGGTTGGGGTGGGGGAGGGCAGGGGTTGCAATATCACCTCAGTGAAGGTTGGGGATGGGGGTTAAAATGATCTCCCCTTTCCTTCCCGATTTTCTTCTCTGCTACTGAAGGTGGACAGCTTCTCTTCCCAGCTTCAGGTCTGGAATTCCTTAATCATGCCTGAGGTGGGTTGGGGGGGCTTGGGGGTGCTATCTCCTTATCATCTGCAAGGCCAAATTTCCTGCTTAGTGGTGGGGAGGTATAAGCTTCCTATCCCATTTGTAGGGCCTGATTTCCATCTCGGCTGGCCAGGGCAGGTGAGCTACCCTTCCTGTTTGCAAGCCTGCTGTCAATAGAATTGGTCAGCAAGTTGCTGGGGTGGTTCGGGGTTATAAAGGCAGAGGTCATTGATGAGTTTGGGATGTTGGTCTCCCCAATGATGGGCAGGGTGAATTTATAGATTAATAAACTCTAAGATCAACAGGGCAATTTAGAAACAGGGCACAGGCTGGAAGGGGGATTCAGAAGAGTCCATTTTCTATTTTTTTTATTCGTTTATGGGATGTGGGCATCGCTGGCAAGGCCAGCATTTATTGCCCATCCCTAATTGCCCTTGAGAAGGTGGTGGTGAGCCGCCTTCTTGAACCGCTGCAGTCTGTGTGGTGAGGGTACTCCCACAGTGCTGTTCGGGAGGGAGTTCCAGGATTTTGACTCAGCGATGATGAAGGATCGGCGATATATTTCTAAGTCAGGATGGTGTGTGATTTGGAGGGGAACTTGGCGGTGGTGGTGTTCCCATGCGCCTGCTGCCCTTGTCCTTCTAGGTGGAAGAGGTTGCGGGTTTGGGAGGTGCTGCCGAAGAAGCAATAGCGAGTTGCTGCAGTGCATCTTGTAGATGGTACACACTGCAGCCATGGTACGATGGTGGTGGAGGGAATGAATGTTTAAGGTGGTGGATGGGGTGCCAATCAAGCGGGCTGCTTTGTCCTGGATGGTGTCAAGCTTCTTGAGTGTTGTTGGAGCTGCACTCATCCAGGCAAGTGGAGAGTGTTCCATCACACTCCTTACTTGTGCCTTGTAGATGGTGGAAAGGCTTTGGGGAGTCAGGAGGCGAGACACTCACCACAGAATACCTAGCCTCTGACCTGCTCTTGTTGCCACAGTATTTATGTGGCTGGTCCAGTTAAGTTTCTGGTTAATGGTGACCCCCAGGATGTTGATGGTGGGGATTCAGCGATGGTAATGCCGTTGAATGTCAAGGGGAGGTGGTTAGAATGTCGCTTGTTGGAGATAGTCATTGCCTGGCACTTCTATTACCTGCCACTTATCAGCCCAAGCGTCGTCCAGGTCTTGTTGCATGCGGGCATGGACTGCTTCATTATCTGAGGAGTTGTGAATGGCGCTGAACACTGTGCAGTCATCAGCGAACATCCCCATTTCTGACCTTATGATGGAGGGTTGGTCATTGATGAAGCAGCTGAAGATGGTTAGGCCTAGGACACTGCCCTGAGGAACTCCTGCAGCGATGTCCTGGGGCTGTGATGATTGACCTCCAACCACCACAACCATCTTCCTTTGTGCTAGGTATGACTCCAGCCAGTGGCGCGGTTTCCCCCCGATTCCCATTGACTTCAGTTTTACTCGGGCTCCCAAATTTGGCACAAATCCCCAGATGTTGGTGAGGAGGACTTTGCAGGGTCAACTGGGCTGGGTGTGCCATTGCCGTGTCCGTAGCCGGTGGTCCGTCCGGTTTCATTCTTATTATTGTGGTTCGTAGCGGTTTGTTACAACTCAGTGGCTTACTAGGCCTATTCAGAGGGCAGTTAAGAGTCAACCACATTGCTGTGGGTCTGGAGTCACATATAGGCCAGACCAGGTAAGGACAGCAGATTTCCTTCCCTAAAGGACATTAGTGAACCAGATGGGACAATCCGATAGTTTCATGGTTACCATTACTGATACTAATTAACTGAAATTATTTAATTAACTGAATTTAAATTCCCCAGCTGCCGTGGTGGAATTTGAACTCACGTCTTTGGATCATTAGTTCAGGCCTCTGGATTACTAGCCCAGTGACATTACCACTACTCTACTCTTCCTCTAAAGTTGGAGGAAGGAAATAAGTAAACTGGAAGTAGGTGCAGGTGAATAGTTTATTAAACCTTGATTCAGATTAATTATCATAATCCCAACATTTCTTTTTGAAATAATGCTTGTGACAATTGTTGTTGGTACTAACATGCTAGTGTAGAGCCATCTGGAGGCCAGCGTGCAGAACTGTATGAAGACTTCCAACCACTTAGTGTAGTATCAGCTCCTGCTTTTCAATCTAACATTATGTGACCTATTTAACACGTGAATGGCCTATCATAGCACCAGCTACAGATATAAAGAGTACTGCTGGTGGGTGCTGATACTTTTAAAATGCTTTTTTCCATAGACAGAGCCTGACCTAGGTGTGTTCAATACATTTTGAAATGGAATTTTGCAACCCACGCAAATAAATTAATGTTATTCTATTTCATAAATTTCAAATACATTTATTTTAACTCTGATTCCCTTGATTCATAAACCTCTACAATGATGTCAAACTTATTTTTCAGTTAATTAAATGCAAATCATTTGAATTGCTTAACAGTTGTTTCCATCTCCCTCTCCCCCAACCTTTGCATTGGTTGTATGTCCATTAGAGGTAGAGGCAGATGTGTGCAGATGTCGACAGCTGGTTTTGTGTGGGAAACCACTACGGAATGTTTTTTACGTGATGGCCCTGTGCCTCACTGCTTTCTATCTCCCTCAGTAATTTAAATTCTGTGAAGACTGCCAATCGCAAGAACTATTGTCATCATACTTTCCTGGGTCTGATAGGTGACCTGTGAATATCTTTTAAAAGACCATCCATCTTTCGGATGAGACGTTAAACCGAGGTCCCGTCTGCTCTCTCAGGTGGATGTAAAAGATCCCGTGGCACTATTTCGAAGAAGAGCAGGGGAGTTCTCCCCGGTGTCCTGGCCAATATTTATCCCTCAACCAACATAACAAAAACAGATTATCTGGTCATTATCACTTTGCTGTTTGTTGGAGCTTGCTGTGCACAAATTGGCTGCCGCGTTTCCCACATTACAACAGTGACTCCCCTTCAAAAGTACTTCATTGGCTTTAAGCGCTTTGAGACGTCCGGTGGTCGTGAAAGGCGCTATATAAATGCAAGTCTTTCTTTCTTTCTTAAAACTTTCTCCCATTCCCGCCACCCCTACTCTCATCCAAATCCACCCTGCTATTGACCACTTAATCTGTAGGTTGTTGTCTGCTTGGGAGTCAGATGCAGGGATTTAACTGGACAGATGGTCATTCTATTTTTCACTTGCAATCCCAGGCAGCGGCATGCAACATGGGCGATGATCCCCATCGTGTATTTTACCAAAACCCTGAAGTCAACCCTGCTGTAGTATACCTGGCCTCAGAGTGCTTGATGCTATCACTGGGTGCCTGCAATTGCAAAGTATTCCTTTCCCAGCACTAACATCCCTTACATTGGATGATCGCTACAATTAAGAAACAAACAAACAAAAAAGCAAAATTGGACAGAAATCAGAAAAAGAGACTTGGGGAAACAGTAACAGAAACAGAAAACCAAGGCTTGGAAGCAAGATAAAGAAACTCTGCAGTGATAAACTGGAAAACCAGAATGATGACACACATTACCTGGAATTTTCAGTATCTTATTGTTTTGGTGTTCTTGTAAAACATCAATAACTTGCTAAGAGTTGTTGATGGCTTTACAAAATGTAGGAGTGCACAAGATATTATGGTTGAGAATAGTTTAATGAGTTACTTTGTCATCTTTACGCTGTGAAAATGTTGCAGAAAATCTTTACTTCTCCAGTAATACTGCAATCTTCCTGATTGGTGCATGCACTGGCTCGAGAGATAATAAATGGGAGCATAGCAAATTTATACTTTAGAGAAGCCAGCCTTCTGGTGAGGCCAGTCTGTGTATGTGTTCCTTTCTTTAATAAGGGTCAATTCACAGTTAGACCAATTTTGTGGCTTCCATTTATATTGTAATTCTGCTTTCCTTCCTCTTTAATTTTCAAACGTTTCTTCCCTTGTCACTTTCTCTGGACTGTGACTGAATTAAAGGAGCCAATACCAAGCCACACTTAGACATAAAAACACTTCAGTTTTGTCACACACTATAATGTCTCATTTATAGGAGATGGTTCAATGGTTACTAGCAGCCCACCTGTGCTGTTCTCAAGTAACTATTCTCTTGGTTTAAACTTTGTTGGTAGACTATTTGAATATAAAGTTTATCGCAGTCAAGCCCAATCCTGTCTTCATTCAATTTCCACACATGCAGGGATCACTGGAACACAGTTCGACCCAGGAATCCTGGCTGATTTTTCTGTTGCTAACCTAGTAACCTAGGTTCACTGTAGTTCCCTCACTGCCACCCAGCTGAGAGCAGCTAATTGAGCACAAACCAGTAATGGAACTTGTGACCTTTCTGATCTGTATGGTTTACTACCATACTGTGTAATTCATTAATTTACTGAGTGACTGGAGGAAACTATAACAAGCTGCCCCATTGCCATGGTGAAGCCTGTTTCTGTGGGTCCATTTATATTGTGCTTTCACAGTAATAAATTGGACTGTGCCTGTCTCTCTGGATCCCAATAACATTTGGGATCAGACCTCTAATCAGCTATGTTGGTAACTCGATCATTAATCTGCTGACCTCACTTGATTTTGCAATCAGTTTTATTTTCATAATGTGAACAAGTTCTTGGTCCATCTTGGGTTTGGTATTGGATTATCCCATTGTCCCAGTATTGTGGATATGCAATCCCCACCACTTACACTGTCTATGCTTATTATGGGCAGTGGCCTATATCAGACAAATAGCGCTAACTGTTTGCCAGTACCGAAGGAGTCAATTACAAAGGCGTCGTTTATAACATGTTAGCATGTCGGCTATTTTGGGTAGTTCAATAACTTCTTCGTACATTGTTAACATTATATAGAATTTACTTCACTGAAACAGGCCATTCGACCAACTGGCCTATGCCGCCATTTATGCTCCACACGAGCCTCCTCCCGCCCCTCTTCATCCGACCCTATCTGCATATCCTTCCATTCCTTTCTCCCTCATGTATTTATCTAGCATCTGTGCTATTCACCTCAATTACTCCCTGTGGTAGCACGTTCCACATTCTAACCACTTCCTGGGTAAAGAAGTTTCTCCTGAATTCCCTATTAGATTTATTAATGACTATCTTTTATTTATGGCCTCTAGTTTTGGTGTTTAAATCCCTCCATGGTTCATTCTGTGTCTGTGTTTGTTTTGAGCCCATTTTCCCTCCCATTGTTAACAATCACCCATTCCGAACTTGAATCCCACCTATGGTTCAGTGACCATAGAAACATAGAAACTAGGAGCAGGAGTAGGCCATTCGGCCCGTCGAGCCTGCTCCACCATTCAATACGATCATGGCTGATCATCCAAATCCAGTACCCTGTCCCTGCTTTCTCACACAGAATCCCCATCGAGCCTGCACCGACACATATCCCACCCTATCCCCGTAACCCCACGTATTTAATTCCCCCTAACATATCCCATCCTATCCCCGTAACCCCACATATTTAATCCCCCCCTAACACTAAGGGTCAATTTATCATAGCCAAATCAACCTGACCCGCACATTTTTGGACTGTGGGAGGAAACCGGAGCACCCGGAGGAAACCCACGCAGACACGGGGAGAATGTGCAAACTCCACACAGACAGTCACCCGAGGCCAGATTCGAACCCGGGTCTCTGGCGCTGTGAGGCAACAGTGCTAACCACTATGCCACCGTGTTGCCCTGTAACTGCTGCAGAGATTTAAGAAATTCCGTCCTTCCTGCATTTTACCAGCTCTCAATTCTTCAGTCGGTTATTTGGGAACATTGGAAAACACTTGGATTAAATTCCGGACAAACCATCTGGTGATCTATTTCCACGTTAAATTTTGTTAACAATAACCACGGGGGCAGAATTGGAATCCAGTCAGCCATTTGTTTCCTTCTTTGTTCCCATTCTCTCTCGGTGGCTCTAAAAGATGATACACCACCCAACGCTTATAGCGGGCTAATCGTGTTAATATCAACGCACCCGCTATAAGCGGTGGGGACTGTACCAGAAAGCAGCAGTGTCAGAACAATTGGCACTAAGCCTTCTGAGCAACTAAGCAGAAAAAGGAAAGAAAACAAAAAACAACAACCTGAAAATGCTGATTCATGCCTTACTATATGACTCTTTAAATGTATTTCCATAGCAGCCCTCGACACCCATTTGATGTGGGTGGATGACTGAGCGCTGTCAGAGTAAATACTGGGGAAATGCACTGATGTCTAAAAAGTGGTTAATTTTAACATAATTAACTGCAAACTGGTGGGCACTTCTGGCACCAGTGTAAAACCCATCTGGAAAATTGGACAATGCACTAAATGGACGAAAAGTTGGCACAATGGATCTCCTCCCATTTCTCCCCTTGGTTGCATTTACGTAATCAGGCATACCTGATCAGAAAATCTATCCTACTGTCTATCTCCCAATAATAAGCTGCATTAGTAGTAGGCCATAGTGAGGCCTAACTCTTGAATCTGATTTGTACTCTATGTGCGTGTCTATATGTCTGTGGGTGTGTGAATCTTTTATTTGTTTGTTTAACATTTGTTCACTGCTTTTCTCTAGCTCTGGTTTTCTTCATCCCTTGGTTATACTCCCATCATCTACAGGTCTTGGGTGAACTAACCAGCACGAATACATACATGAAAGTCACTGTTGTACAATCAGTGTTGCGAGAGCCACTATTACTATATATAACCATACATAGGGATTCAATTTTACTTTCATCTTAACCTTTTTTAGAAGTTAGAAAAGAATTACCATCAATACCATTTTTTCTCAGTAAATCTTTACACTCATTAAGTTGAGGAATATCAGTGATGGAGACTCCTGGGCCTGGATTTTCCTCCATTATACTGCCTGAAAACTGGTTGTATCGCAGCAGAAAATGTTGGAAAATCCTGCCCTGACCTAAATTTTCCTCCCCCGCCCCAGCAGGGAAGACCACTGGCCACCCCTTCACTGCCCCCTACATGTAAATGATAGTGGGAAGACAGGGCCTGGAAACCCAACCAATTTCCCTGTATTCTACCGCTGATCCTGCTGACCACCAGGACAGGGTAGTCCCGAGGGCAGTGGGGGAAGGCTTGCTGAATCCCCATTTGGAGGGTGAGGAGCCAGTGGTGAGCACCTTTTCCTCTCCTTAGGCCCCAACAGCTTATTTTTTAGTCTTCATCCCAGTCTGAGACGGTAAACAAAAATCAATCTACAATCATTTGTGCTTTTCTGCCCAGTTTAAGCCAGTTCCCTCCTCGCCTCTGGTGCGGCGGCATCGCCTGCATTATCCAGGTTGGCAGTGAGGGGCTCCCTTTTGGTGGTGGGGATCCCACTTGGAACCTGCCCTGCGTAGGTAATGAGCCCTAACCAGGATGATGGGTCAAGATCATGGTGGGGTCAGGATGGCGAACAGAAGTTCTAGCCTGAAGCTCCTCTTGCTTTAGGAGGGAAATCCAGCCTGTAAGCTTTAGTGTCACTATTAAGAGCTCCCAGGCAGAGTATGCCCAGTACAGAGTAAAGCTCTGATCCAACAATGGGGTAATAAATCTTTTGCCATGTATAGTGATATAGTAAATGCATTTGTGAAGATTTCCTCTGTTCAGTATTTCTTTTAGGACCTATTTATGATTTCACATTTAGAATTCACTTGGCAACTGGAAAATTATTACCCCAATGTGCCTTGGCTCCAACCTTATCAAAGCATCGTGTACTGAGTCAGTGTGACATTTCCTGCAGTTACTGAGACCTAGGGTGAAACTGTCCAAAACTAATTTCATGCAGCCAGCGGGAAGAGAAGACTTTCATCCCATCTGCTGGGCTGGATTTGAACCCAAGTCAGAGAGGCAAAAGGTCAGTGAACTATTGCATGGCACCACCCTGTACCCTTTAAAAGTTTGGGTTTCTTAACCTTATCGTATATAGTATAAATCAACGAAACCACTCAGCACTAGCTTTATGAAAAAAAGAAACTGTGAAATTGCTCCTCTCTCAAGCTCAAGGATTTTAGGACTCAATGTCACTCAAACTGCTGCTCTGGGTTTCATTGCTCTGTGGAGCACAAAGGCAATTGTACAAGTTGAACCATTCTTTTTACATCCATAATAAAATGCTGAGCTGTGGCACAGGAGAGATGAAGTTGTGAACTCATTGAGCTGCTTTGATTCCATCGCTGTATCTTTTCCTGTTGGGCCGAGAGGAAGAACACTACATTCTGTTCACATAGTGAATTGAGTGGCAGGATTGAGGGGGGTGGGGGTGGGGGGAGAGGAAACGTCATTCAGGTCTTCAAAATGTTGAGAGGAATAGCATAACGCATATCCAAGCAAGACTTCTAACTTGAAATGTAAGCACAGAACCACAGGCCAGAATTATAAGGTTAGTAAGCCTCAAGCAGCATCAATAATGTAATTAGGGGTTCATATGAAGCTGATAAACCATACAACCTTCAATCTCCCAGTTGGAGGTCATCTGAATCTGTTGATGAGAGTATTGCCTTAGTATCATTCAATAACAACAACTTGCAATTTTATAGGCTCTTTAACATAAAATACTTCCCAAGGTACTTCACAGTTTGTGACCAGGCCCGAGTAGGAGGGAGACGAGGTGAGGTGACCAGAGGTTTTGTTGAAGAAGTTTTTTTTAAGGCGGATGTAGAAGATGGTGAGCGATGTAGCAGGTGAAGATGTTTAGAAAGGTGCTCTGCTGTTTCTTTCATGGTGATTAATCATAATGTTACTGCAATTTGCTTCTTCTTTCTCCTATAGAATTTTGTCTGGTTTAGCAATCATTCTGATTGAGGAATGTCATGGGAATTGAACCATTTTTAACCATCAAGGATTGGATATGTTTTTCATCTTCTGGAATGATGATAAATGCTCAGTGATGAACATTATTAAGCAGGAGTAAGAAGAATGTACAGAATTGTAGGGGACTTTCTCCCATCGATTGAACAACTTTCATAGAATAAACATGATAGCTCATTTTGAAGGACACCATTGATCCGTAACATTTTGTTTCTAAATTTTTTTGTTTCCGCTGTTAAACACGCAACATGATGATATTATCCATGCGACAAAAACATTGGTCCAGAATCATCTGGAGAATCGCACCATTGTAATGGCGCATCTACGTAGTGGGGCCCGTTTTATGGCGCAAAAGCCCTTAGGAAATTATGGTGTAAGTGAGTCACGCCTCTACTTACGCCACAGCATAATTTCCTGAGACATTTGCGCAGCTCCGCCATTTCCTTCACCAAAAATGTTGATGAGCTAATTTTGTAAGCTCCGCCCACCCCTCCGATGGCAAGATTGCTAAACTAAAGCCACTGCGATCGCCGCTGCCAGTTCAACCGTTAAAGAATGGTGCTGGTGGGCTTTCTAATGTATTCATCTATTACTACTTCAGCTCCATTATGTACAATCCACTGTGAGCTTAACCTTTAAATACATACAACACTTTCTAGAATCAAATGAATGAATCAATTACTTTTCCTTTTTAAAAAAAGAATCAATACTCAGTTCTCTGTTGACTCTTTTTAAAATCAGATATATTTTGTTTTTATTTCAGCAACATAAGAACATCAAATATTTAAAATATGGCAACAATGCAGGAGGTGCAATTGTTTTTGATCCAGAACAATGCACCAACAAACCTCAACCCCTAAGACCCGTTCATTCATTCTTATTTAATTTATTAGGTTGTATTTTAATTCGATGTATGATGGGGTAAACAATACATTATGGGGGAAAAATTCAGTTGGTTGCGCCTCCCGTTAGCGCCTTAAGAGGGCGCTAATGGGGCGCAAAGCAGCTAGCGCCCGGGCGCAGCGATGTTTGTGCCGCTCGCGAACTTAACTAGACATTTTGCGGCGGCGCTAAACTTTATCGCCGCGATCTCCTGCGCCGGCAGATCATGACGTCACTCAAGTGCGCAACGCCCCGGTATCGCCCCGGAGTGGCTATTGAGTGGCGCCCCCTGCCTTACCGCCTGACGCTAGCAACGACAGGTTGAGGGGAGCATTCTGCAGTCATGAAGGGAAAGGGGGAGCGCTATTTAAAGGTGACCGCTTCCTGCCTTTTATTGTTGGTGCCATTTTTGAACTACGCATTCTGAGAGAGAGAGGGAGAGACTTCTGGAGAGATTCAATGTTGTGTGAAGGAGTTTTGGGTACTGAGCAGCACTTTGCAGGTTCATTTTGATTTGCCATTCCTTGTATCGATTTAGCAGAGAGTGTGGGGGCTGCATTCTGAGCTCTTGGCCTGGTACTCTCCATTGTTCTTTCCAGCACATTTGATGTGCAGGTCTCTCCAGGCTGAGATTCAAGGCTGCAATGAGCAGGATGTGGATGGAAAGCAAGATTAACCATCGCCTTTAAGAACTGGCCCGTGCCATTGTGTGTGTGTTCCATTGCTGACTGACATTACATGAGCTTCGCCAGCGCTCTGAGGTAGCGCCTCGCTCCTCGGCCTTTGCGCCTTAAGACAGGTGTGAAGCGCCTGATTTAGCGCTGCAATCACCTCCAGGGGCGATAAAAGTGAAGTTTGCAGTCGGTGGCGATAATTAGCGCCAGGCGCTAATCTTTGCGCCCGGCCGATATTTGCGCCCCAAATGGGGCGCGACTGAATTTTTCCCCCTATGGGTTTAAAGGGGATGTCAGTTTTGTGGATATAAAGGGGACATCAGGAATAATTCACGACTATTCTGTTATTCCTATTTAGTTAGTCCTGTTATTCCTATTTAGAGGTCTCCCTAGCTAGGAGCTTCCTTGGCTGTGGCCGGGGACCTGCCGGGTAACCACTACATTTGCCAGGTGTCAGGAGGTGTACCGGCCTCCTGACCAGCAGATGTGGGCCCTGGCTTGGACCACCAAGAACACAGCCAACGTGGGTGGGGAAATGGTCGCCTGTAAAATTGTAGGTCTGCGGGGTGAAGACAAGTGGTTGGCCAGCACCACTTCTGTTGTCTTTCCCTGCTCTGGCCCAAGATGCACCAATATGGGCACATGTGTCCAACAAGAATATTGAAATGAGGAAACCTCCCCCGACCCTGGATACTCTGGCAGCATCAGTGGTGGAGCACTTATGCCAATATCAAAGCACTGCAGATTTTCGGGCTATAGTCCAGCAAATGAGTCGTCAGGAACTATTGGCCCAGAAATTGATCTCGCTCTGTTCCCGCGGGGGTAAGCCTTCCCCGCGATGTCTCACCTCGCTTATGCTTTTTCAGATCCAGCTCGCACGAACTTGATGTTCCAGACATCAGCTGTGCTGGGCTTGCGTATCCCAGCGGCGTAGTGAATTCGTGCGAGCTGTGGGATCACGTGACTCAGTTAGAGCCAATGGCAGCACACCATCTTCCATTCATAAGTCTCACAGCATGGCTGTGAAATCTATGAATCTTACACCCCCCCAAAATAACAGCTAAACCTCAATTAAATTTTAAAAAAACCCATCACATTAATAAAATAAGTATAGTTAATTAAATTAACCATTTTAAATAAAAAATTAAATTTTTGAAAAAATTTAAAATCTTTTAAAAAGTTATAAAAATAAACTTACCTGTCTTTAAAGTCTCTAAAAAAGATATACCTGTAAAAAAAAATTCAAAAAAATACTTAATTCACTACTTACCTTCTTAAAAGCGGGTCTTACTCCTCCTTTTTACATTTCCAAAATCTTCCCTACTTACCTGCGCGTCCAAAGCATGAAGTGCACAGCGTGCGCGCAGCCTGTAGCGCGCACGCGATGCACCCAGGCCCCGCCCCCTTTTCAGAAGAGCAATTGCCGGTTTTCAGCGCATGCGCAGGGCATGCAGAAAACCGGCAATTGGAGTGGGAATACGCGAGAGTATGCAGTGCGTACTCTCGCGTCCCGGGATCAATTTTCGGCCCATTAGCTTCAATAGTTTGGTCACAAAAATAAGTGCATTTGTTCTGAACTCTGTGATTTTGTGTAGGAATCCAGCTTGCAAATGCAGTTCTTCACCACTATTCGGGGAGGGGAAGGAATGTGAGGGTGCCATTGCTTCTTTTGCTGTTTCTTCCAGAAAAGATAACATCAGTGAGAATTTATGCTCTGCCTCTGCATTGCAAATATTTTCAGGGAATTTTGACTTAATGGTAATGAAGATAGTTGTTTAATATAGAATCATACAGAACTGAAGGAGGCCTTTCAGCCCATCGTCCTTGTGCTGGCTCTCTGAAAGAGCTACCAATTAGCCCCACTCCCCTGCTCTTGCCCCATAGCCCTGCAAAATTTTTCCTTTTTAAGTATTTATCCAATTCCCTTTTGAAAGTTACTATTGATTCTGCTTCCACCACCCTTTCAGGTAATGCATACCAGATCATAACAACTCGCTGAGTAAACCAAATTCTCATCTCCCCCTGTTTTTTTTTACTATAAAGTATAGTTCTGGAGCATTACAGTATAACTATAGAGAGCCACAGCATCTTAGTATAGCTATCACAACAGCCAGCAAAAATCCCAGTATTGATTTGTGAACTGTATACCTGAGGGAAGAAACCGGGTTAAAAGCAGCACTGTGTGTGATTGCATGAGTTATGATGATGATCTGTAGCATTAGAAAGAAAGAACTTGCATTTCTATTACATCTTTCATGTTCAGGCTGTCACAAAGGGCTGGATTTTCTCAGCCCCGAGGAGGCGGGTATGGAGGCGAGACT
This sequence comes from Squalus acanthias, assembly GCA_030390025.1. Taxonomy (NCBI): domain Eukaryota; kingdom Metazoa; phylum Chordata; class Chondrichthyes; order Squaliformes; family Squalidae; genus Squalus; species Squalus acanthias. The sequence goes on from CM059435.1 coordinate 86,060,515, forward strand.
GCCGGTAAAGTTGCAGAATGTGGGGGCGGCTGGCAAACCCACCCTCAACCCGCCTCCGTGCCCTCTTGCCAGGAGGCGGGAAGCCGTCCTGCCCCGGGTCCCGTCTCCTCGAGGCAGGAAAGGGATTAAAGCCTATTAACTGCCTGTTAACAGGTAGTTAACAGGCAGAAAATAGGATTATCCCCATTTTTCGTTCCGAAGTGTGGGCTTCCCGACCTCGGGGAACCCTGCCAGGGCGTAGGAGTCGAGTAGGAGGTCTACGGGGGTCGGAGGGGTCTGAAAGTGCGATGTAGAGGTGAGTGATGGGTGCAAGTGTGGAGTGGTAAGTATGTGAGGTGAGTGTAAAGTGTTAGAAAATGTTCATTTACCTTTGTTTCTGCCTACAGCCTTCAGCCGCTGTGGAGCCGGAGTCCCGACATCTTCATTGTAGAGATCACAAATTAGCTGCTGCATCCTCCGATGCAACAGTCATCTGATTTCTACAAAGTAGAAAGGTTTGATGAGTCCTGAACACAAGGACTCATCAAACTACACAGAATGTCAGTGTTTGACAGCTTCACAGAGCTGTCAAACGATGACATTTCTTCTTTCAAAAATTCTTGACAGATGACACGTCATACGTTGATGTGCTCTGTCACTGACTTCCACCTAATTGGCCTGCTGAGCCCGCCGGGCGAGCTTAACAAGGTCAATCAGGGGAAGATCCCGCTGGTTGGCCAGAGGCTGATAGAGGCGGGACTGAAACCAGGCAAGCAGCAGTCCCGCCTCCAACACGTCTCCATTGAGAAAATCCAGCCCAAAGTGTTTTAAAGGAAAAGAATACATTTTGAAGTTTAGTCATCGTTGTTCTGCAGGCAAAGGTGGCAGTCAATGTGTACACAGCAAGGCCTCACAAACAACAATGAGATGATAATCAGTAAATGTGCTTTGGTGGTGTTGGTTGAGGGATGAATGTTGGCCATGACACTGGGAAAATTCCCATGCTCTTTTTCAAATAATGCCGTAAAATCTTTTACAACCCGCTGAACATGCAGATGAAGCTTCAGTTTAACATCTCATCTAAAAGATGGTAACCTCCAATATGTAGCACTCCCTCATACTACACTGAAGTGTCATAAGAACATAACATAAGAACATAAGAAGTAGGAGCAGGAGTAGGCCATGCGACCCCTCGGGCCTGCTCCGCCATTCAATAGGATCATAGCTGATCCGAACCTAGACTCACGTCCACTTCCCTGCCCGCTCCCCATAACCCTTAATTCCCTTATCAGCTAGGAAACTGTCTATCTCCATTTTAAATTTATTTAATGTCGCAGCTTCCACAGCTCTCTGAGGTAGCAAATTCCATAGATTTACTACCCTCTGAGTGAAGAAGTTTCTCCTCATCTCAGTTTTGAAATGGCAGCCCCTTATTCTAAGATTATGCCCCCTAGTTCTAGTCTCATCCTAGATTTGTACTCAAATCATGGAATGGAGTCTGAGCCCAGGACCTTTCTGACAGAGGACAGAATACTCCCACTGAGCCAGGCTGACACTCTGAATGTATTGTATTCTTTGATAAATTGTATTCTTCTCTCCTTCATCCTCTCTTCCCTGATTTTCTGTTTTTCCCTCATTCTTTATGCCCCTTTCCCTCTATTTCTCTTTTTCACTTCACTGCTCTCTCTCATTAGCTGTTGAAACAAAGCAAGAGGAATGCTGGGAAACACTGGCAGTCTTCCACTGCGATCCCTGCATGCAGGAAATCACAATCCTAAATCAGGCTGGAGAGTTGATAGGCTCGAAAACTGTGGAAAGTCCTTGTAAGTTGGAGTGTGCTGTCGTGTTACATTACAAATATGAAAAGTTACAGTGGAGCTATGTAGAGTTCTAGCATTACAATACAATGGTGTAGCAGCATAGTTTGGTTATAGAGTTTCATCGGGAAGCCAGTTTGCTCTGAGAGGAGGTAACCTGGAGTGTTCTTTTCCCTCTTCCCCAGGTAAGATGAATGAAAGTGTGTGAATGTTTGAACTCTAAGGTGGGAGTTCTGAGGCATTACCCATTCATACAGTATATTGATTTTAATACAAATGAGTGGTATCCCCGTTATTTAAGTTTTTATATGTGGATAGCTGCAGTCAGAATGGCATTTGATGTCCCATATCTCTCCTGTTTCAGATTGAAATGCTGGAACACAAATATGGAGGCCATTTGGTATCTCGCCGGGCTGCCTGCACCATCCAGACAGCTTTCCGTCAGTATCAACTCAGCAAGAACTTTGAAAAGATTCGGAATTCCTTGCTGGAAAGCCGCATGCCCAGGCGCATTTCTCTGCGGAAGGTCAGGTTACAGAATGCCGAGAGTTTAATGGAAGGGTATAACTTTGCAGGAATTCCCCTGGTGCGGTCGCCATCCTTACCTGCTAGTATCAGTGGGGCTCTGACTGAGCTCGAGGACTCCTTCACAGAGCAGGTTAAGTCACTTGCTAAGTCAATTGATGATGCTCTCAGCTCATGGAGCTTGAAGACGATGTGTTCACTGCAAGATGGCAGTACTTATCAATTCACGGAGACTTTCAGCAGCGCATCAATGCAGGAGGGAGCAGGAGGCGAGATGGGGAAAACAGGACAAGAAAGCAGTGATGACAAACTGGAAGATGGCCTTGCAAGAAGTGGCAGTACACTTATGATGGCTTTCAGGGATGTCACCTTCCACATTGAAAACAAAAACATGTCTGTTTCATCACTGCTGGAATCTGCATCCGTTGCCATGGCAAACTGTGAGAATGCTCAGTCAGAATCTGAGCAGAGTGCTGCTGCAAAAGATGATCATGGTCCAGGGGAAGAGGACAAAGAATCACAAAATGCTTCTTCAGAACAGGAACAGATGATCATTCAAAACAATCACCCTTTCACGGAACTGAATGTCAATATCAACTCAAACGGACTAGGAGGAGGTTTGATGGGACAGAGTCAGATCACCGTGCAGAAGATTCAAATCGATCATAACAATGGGATCATGCAGGCCAATCAGTTGGAATCCAATCGCTTGGACAATGCAGAACAACTCAGCAGCAGCAGTACAACTTCCATCTCCGCCAAGTCTCCATCAGAGGTCTCTTCAAAAGAGGCGCTGCACGCCATGATATTGAGCATGCCCAGGTACCACTGCGAGAATCCAAGCAGCTGCAAATCACCAACACTCTCCACTGACATCATCCGCAAACGTCTCTACCGGATCGGCCTCAATCTTTTCAATGTGTAAGTAACCAACAGCAACAGAATGCAAGGTTTTGTCTAGAGAAGCCCATGAGCCATAATATTGTCCAGGCGTGGGGACTCCTGCAGGGGGAAGATATCTACAACCTCCCTTTTCACAAAACTGAAATACTGCCTACAGAAGTGAGCTTTTTGGGTTCTGATTTGTGCTTTGTTACAAAAACTCTGATGCTGTTGTTTTTCTTTTAATTTATGGCCCTGAAATTCCCATGGGCTTTCTGACACACCTCTGCTGTAAGTCAGGCAGGAGTGCGATGGAAAGCCTGGGAATTAGGGTGAGACCTGGCAGAACCAGTCTCCGCCTTCACTGCCAGTTCCTGCAGGGCCTTGTTTGGGGCAGAAGCTGCATCAGCCTTGAACAAGGTCACCACTTCAGAAGAGGTGTGGCTGGGAGGGTGGGGTCTCCTAGGCTAGGGGTTGCCTCGGTCCTGGTCTGGAAAATCCGTCTGCTGGCCAGTTTGGCAAGAGAAAGAATGCATACTCACTTTGTCTGTGGTGGAAGTGGGGTCTACCTGTGGAGTCCAGGACAAGACACAGGCCTGGACAAGACACAGGCCTGGACAAGTCACAGGCCTGGACAAGACACAGGCCTGGACAAGAGACAGGCCTGGTCAAGACACAGGCCTGGACAAGTCACAGGCCTGGACAAGACACAGGCCTGGACAAGACATAGGCCTGGTCAAGACACAGGCCTGGACAAGTCACAGGCCTGGACAAGTCACAGGCCTGGACAAGTCACAGGCCTGGACAAGACACAGGCCTGGACAAGTCACAGGCCTGGACAAGACACAGGCCTGGACAAGTCACAGGCCTGGACAAGACACAGGCCTGGACCCCCGGCGATTCAGTCTGGCATTATTCAGAAATCAGCCCCTATTAACGACGGAGGTTCCTGGTGAGCACCTACACCGGATGTCACCCCTACTCATTATCGGCCTCCTTGTCTTTTTCTGTTTTGTTTGTATTGTTTTCTTTTCAACCTTTTTCATTTTCCTTTCTTTGTTATGCAGTTGGTAAACTTTAAGTAAATAACTATCTTTTTAAGATTTTATGTTGAATTCAAGTTTTGATCCCACTGTGCATTTTCTTATTTTCATCAAGGTGCTTTCTGCTTGTTTTATTGCTATAAAACTGCCTTACCTTATTTTTCCTCTTTTAATTTTGTGTAATTTTGTGACAGCCCCCAAGATGGAAGGATAGTCTACTGAATTTCCCTTTAATCCAAAATGTTTAAAAGGGAGCTGTTTATATTGGTTCTTCTCAGTTGCCTCTTTTTACTGTGTTTATGGTTTACAGCTATTAGCAAATTCAAGTATATTTTTTCAAGTACTCCCCCTGATGTGATACCATGGTATTGTGCTCCAGTGACATCTTGAATAGGAATGATGGGTCAATGGCAGCAGTCCTCATCCATGATGTAACTGGTGTACAACTTGTTCTCACATGGGAGGCAGTTCTCTGTTAAAAAAAGTCTGCTTCTGCACTGCCTATAATCAGAGTTCAACCTGGTAACAAGGGCTGAAAGCCACCAGGAACTATATAGATATCTCCCCTTATAACATTGAAGCATTATAGACAATCTGGTAGACTACACTTCCACTTTAAGTAAGTATTCTACAAGGGAACTTCTAATAATTGGAGATGAACTATATGCATCTCTCTGGTTGAGTAGTGGGACTGTGACTGTAGACAAACTATTCCTGTAAGATCTGAAAATCAAATTGGATAGACCAAAATTCTCACAATGTTCTGCTAGAAATCCCAAGCACAATATGCCGAAAAAATGACTAGAAGCATTATTATAAATTACCCAATTTTGGCCAGTCTTAATTTGTGAATTATCATAACATCATGGAAGTTTCCATGTTGTACCACAAGACATGTAACCGTTTCAAATTACCTGACCTGCTGAGTGTTTCTAACATGTTTTATATATGATTTTGAAGGGGTTATTGTAAACGAAAGCCCAGTTTAGTAAAATGGCCATAAAATAAAACAAGATTCTCTTTTTGCATAAAATATTGATTGAAGATGTGCTGTGCACACTAAAGGTCTGAATATAAGCCTTATCTCTCTACTGCGACGACAACACATTAGCATGCAAATCAGATTTTATCCTATTATAGGGAAGGCCACACAAAATTTCTGTGGTAAGTTGTTTCTGAGGTAAATCAGAATAATTTTAAACAGACACACAAATTAGAAAATTGCAGCCACATTTCCGACAATTTTCCATGCACTGAAGCCAATGGGCAGAAATATGTGGGCAGTGCGCTGACAATTTTGGCGGGCGAGAGTCCCTGCTGTCAGTGCATACTTGGAAAATGGCCCCAATCTGGTTTTATCTTGTGTCATACTAAGCCTCCATTATTCACTGCTAATAGACTGTCACCATCTATTTGGACCTTGTTTCAATTCACCTTTTAAAACTCCCTTACCACCTGCTCAACATGCAAATGGTTACCAGGGTACAGTGCAAATAAAAAGATTCATTTGGCAAACAAGTGCACAGTGTTAATAACATATTCAGCATCCTGGCACAGAGTACTGCTCAAATAGAAAGCAACTTAATAAAAGAAAATAAGCAACAAATAGACCTGTCTAATGCAATCAGTTTGACGAAGCATTACTTAGTGCTCGTACGACACAATCATTACTGAGCTGCTACAGTATTGATGGCTTATTTTGATAAATGGACTCTACAAATATAGTTTTATTTCTAACGTCACAGTGTTTGGCTGTTGTCTTTTACTTCCTTTCTTTTAAATGGAAATAGCAGCTATAAAGCAACCTCCTCTACATATCAATGCTACACTGCTCATGCCAGAAGAGATGGCTCAGTCTACAGCAACCTCTGGATGGTGTGAGAATATTTTTTAACGTTGCTTGTTGCTTTGTAGCTGATCTAAATTAAAATGCTTCGCTCACACAATAATGCAACTTGAACTTTAATTGCAAGAAATTAATCCGAATGGACTATTTTCACAAAATTCGCAACCACATTCTTTTTGAACGTATTAACGATTTCATTTAGAAAAACTGGCCAGAAGAACTCATTTATCACTTCATAACAACCAATGCAGTTTTTCACCTTTATTCCCCTCATTGTTTGGGGCAGATGTGGACCAGTCAGTGGAGAAACAGACAGCAATCAGATACAATAAGGAAAAAAAGATGACCGGTGTCAGTTTTTTCTCTATAATAAGCCATCTGAATCTCTCGATTAGATTAAAGTCTTGGGGGGAAAAAATTGGGTCGTGCCCCCTTTGGGACGCTAACTTCGCCTATTTTAGTGCCCCGAAAAAGTTAGCGCCCCCGCGCCTGAAATTCACCAGTAGCACCCCAAGAGGGAGGCGGGATGCTACTGGAAGCGCCCCGCCTCCCTCTTGGGGCGCTGCGAGTGAATATCGCGGCGCTATGTGCCGCAGTGCCATGCTCTGTGGCACGTCACGCACGTACTGCAGGCTTTCCTCCCCTTATTAAAGGGGAGGGGCCTAGCACAGCATGACCCAGGGCCCAGCTGGGCCACCAGGGATCGGAGTGCCGGCAAAACAGCCCGGCACTCAAGAGAAGTGCCGGGCTCACAGAACGCAGACGGCATTCCGTGGGGGGGGGGCTGCACAGAAGGCCAGGGACAGCATAGCGGGTGCTGGCAGGCGGCCAGCAACAAAAATGGCCGCCCGGCACCTTTCCTTTAATTTGCGCTGCCCTGGCCACAGGTAGGCTGTTGGACATAGCGTCCGTCGGTAAGTCAGGGGGCGCTACTGAAGATCACAGCCAGGGCGCGAGCAGGGAGCTGCGCGCAGCGATGTCGTCATCCCCAGCGGCGCAACGCCACGGTGTTCTAACGGTTACCGCCACTGCTAACCTCCTGCTGAATTTCGCGGGAGGCGTTAGCGGCGCCGTGCCCAGGTGCTAGTTGCTTTGCGCCCCATTAGTGCCCTCTTAGGGCGCTAACGGGAGGCACAAATCAACCGAATTCTTCCCCCTTGAACTCATCCTTAGGGACCCATTATTCCATATAAAAATTATCTGATCCCCTCAATGAGATTATGTGCTTGTAGTTACTCTCAGAAATCCATTATTCTGTATATTATCTTACAAAGGGAATATTTTTGCAATCTACTATGAAAAATACCTTGTAATGTTCATGTCTTGTGATTAATATACCATCAGGTTTTGCAGTGGGTTAGAACATTGTCCTTTCACCTCTGGGAACTGGGCTTGAATGCAGGTCCGATTGATGACATGAATGACTTTTTTCTCTGTCAGATGCAAGATGAATTGGGTTTGGACATTCTCACTCAGAGTGGGCACAAGAATGTAATTGTAGAAAATAGAAAATTCATAATGCCAACTCTATTCTGCATCTAATCCATGCTGTATCTGGCCTGGGATTATTTGGTGGAGTAGTATCGAGGGGCCTTACTCTGTATCTAACCTGCACATGGTTTGTGTGAAGAACCAGCTTGATGGGATGATTGGTCTGTTCTTCTTCTACATTTCTTATATTCTTTCATATTGCACAATACAAATTAAACAAGTTACGTTTCTATGGAATGTAAACTATGCATTCAATGTTAACAGTCTAACTTGTGAAATGATGTGCATCATCTACATACTAATAATGTAGGCAGCACAAAAGTCCTCTCTAGCTTTCCTGTTGTTCTGTCAGGTGTGTGATTCTTTCCCACTCCCTCTTAATTGTGGCTGATGGTGGCTGATGGTCTGACCTAGCTCCTTACTGAGTCCTGTAAGCCTCTTTCCCACAGTCTTGCCAAGTTGTGGTGGTTATTGTCAAATAGAAATAAAAATAAAATAGATCTGAGTTTGAAATTGTATTCAGTCACACTTGGATTTCTCCCAAAAGGCTGTTCTGTAGCTTGTCATTTAGACAACATCGTGACAACCTCTTGGATAGCTTTTTCCTCAACATTTCTTCTCCCAAAATCCAGAATTACCATAGCAAGAAGGCACAGTGGTAAACTAGTCTACAATTCTCGGCAATCACAGAGTTGCCAGCAATAGATCTGTTTTTTTTAGTTCCTACTGTGTTTTGTCTGTGCATCCTGTTTAATGGTCTGTTTAATAATTCATTTCTTGTCATCGCTCCAGCAGTAAATGGACTAATTAACACCTTATTCCAGAGACTGAGTTTGAAGTAGGTTTCTGCCAGTTGAAATGTCCTATTTCTTTGTCTTCACCTTTCACTAGCAGCTTAAAAGAAATTCCAGCAATATTTTTATTTTCAACTCAAACACCGTGACACAGAAACAAATACTAATATTACTGAAACAAAGCTACTTAGATGCCATCAGTAGCTTATAAATATAATAGTATCTCCATACAACTAAAATTAGTACCAAAACAGTGTAAATAAAAATGAAAAATTCTGCTATCCCATTTTTCCTTTATTCTCTTTCTTCAATTATATTTCTTATGTTTCATTTTACTTAAATCCTAAATAATGTGACCTATTCTAACCAATTTGGACCGTCCTTTTTTTTCCAACTTGTTTTCTGACCTTGTTTTCTCACCCCCTTGGAATCGCAAGCCTGGATCAGGTGGCACATTGGCAGAAATGCAAGCAAAATCAGGTTGTGGGAACTACACCGCCTCCCCACCCCGATCTTGATTTTCCTTCCCCTACCCCTACTGGGAGTGCTGCCCTCTGTCCCTTCCCCACCCACCCCAAGAAAATGCCAGAGGGGAGGCGAGGCTTACTTTCCTGTCTGCCCGCTTACCTCCGTTCCCCGGGACCACCAGGAGAATCCTGGCAGTACTTCCTAGTCATGGTGGGAAGGCCCACAAAAACTTAAGCTGCTTCTTCTGGTCTCTTCTCTTTGGGCGCTGCAGCAGCACCACCTGGAAATTGCCTGGGCGCTTGTTGGCAGGGATTCTGCCGGGTGTCTGCCACGCATACATAATGACTTGTGACCCAGGGATATGCGTTAGGGTCATGGCAGTTTGGGACAGTGGGCAAAATTTTGGCCCTGATCCTGTAGGGGCAGGAAAAGGCAAATATAGCCCCTATTGTCCATTTTGGCCCATGCAGCAAGTACTGGGAGTTGGTCACGGAGCTGGCATGAGAGGCATGTCCAGAAACAAGCATAGAACAGGTGAGCTGGTATCGGAGCTTTTTGGATAGGAGACTGGTCAGCAATATGATTTTATTGTGTGTTTGTCTGGAGTTATTCTCCCAATGTGATGGGTCTCTAATAATCACATGATTGATAATGCCACATGATTGGCATGGACCAATCACCAATACTGCAGGCACACTACAATCATACAGACATAAAGGTGGCAAAATTCGGCTCCTTAACACCCGCTGTTTCAGCGCTACAAGTGCCGTTTTGGATTCAAAATGGCACGCGCACACTTCTGGTGTGGGTCGCACCAGACGCCATCTTGGTGAGGGCATTAGGGTGGGCACAGTGAGCGTCTGCCGGAAGTATGCAGAGTAGGCAGATCACATGCTGATTTGACGCCAGCACTGCCATTTTGGAGCTCAATGCTCCAACTAACGCCCTCTATTAAACACGCACAGCTGAACACGTGTTCATCAGCAGGAAGGATGCCCCCACCAGTGCTATTTAAAGGGATCATCAACTACTTCCAGGTTAGTGGTTGATTGATTTCTACTGGCTGTTGCTGCATTTGTAGAAGTGTTTGGTGGTTTCTAGAGTACTTAAAGTTGCTAAAGTCTACAGGGCAGGTGCTGAAGGACTTTGTCCTGACTTCAAGGCTTCTGTACAAACCAGTTGCTCCCAGATATGGGGGAAGTAGTACGCGTTCCCCTTGGCATACAGCATAACTGGGAGAATGAGCAGAGGCGACACAGAGCAGGCTGCAGGCCACTTATCCCTGGTGTCTCACCATGTGCCGATACTGCCACTAAGCTATCCTCTAAATTATGAGCAGTGTCAGTGTCTGAGCTGGTGGCTGTGAGTGTGAAATTGAGTAACGGTGATTCTTCTTCATCACTGTCTTCCTGCTCTGCTACCTTTTGTTCTTCCACCACTGCCTGGCCGTGTTGCAGTTTTTGGGTATCTGAAAGGAGAAAGGCACAAGGGTAGGGTTGTGGTGAGGGGAGGGGGGTTGGGAAGCAACAGGTGCATGCTTACAACATCTGTAGCTTGTAAATCAGAACAGCTTCTGGGATGAGGGGGAAGTGGGATATGAGAAAGAGGATTAGTTATGAGGATACTGTCATCTTCAATGGTTTCACCCCTGCCGCTGGCCATGGCCTCAGCGATGGTCACTCCAATGATGGCGACCACCATCTCCTCCATCGGGGTGAGGATGTGTCGCCATGCCTGTCCCCGCCAGTTAGCTCCTGCTGCCTCTGGTTGTGCGCCAACTTGTCCTGCAAGAGAGAGGGAATGTGTCAGTGAATGTGGTGCAATCTGTTTGGGTGATGTGCCTGTCATGGTGAATAACTGGCAGTGTGTGCAAACTGTGAGATGTGGGTGTGAGGCTGGCAGCAGTGCTAAGTGTGTGAGGGTGAGGTGAAGCTATGAATGTCAGGTATGAGTTGTGATTGATAGAGATTGTTGGTAGGTGTGTGATGGGGGTGTGGTGCATTGAGCATTGTGTGAGGCTAGGGGTGCAGTTGATGGGATATGGCATGTGAAGATGAATTCCCTGACCTTGACCATATTTTTGAGGTCATTGAACTTTTTGCAGCACTGCATCCAGGTCCTCAGACTTGACTCCTGGCATTTACCACAGTGGCTATCTGCTCCCACTGCTTTCTCAGAATTTGCCTGGAGGGCCTCCTGACCCCCTGTGGATAGAGGACCTCTCTCCTCCTCTCCACCTCCTCCACCAAGGCCTCCAGTGCAGCGCCAGAGAATCTTGAAACACGCTCTCTCCCCTGTTGCCATAAATCACTCGTCTTCCTGTTCAAACTCTCTTCCACAAACAGTTCCAGCACCTGCTCCAGTCAACTTGCACCTCCCCTTTAAGAGGTGCAGGCTGGCTTTAAGTAGTGCAGGCTAGCTTTAATTGGTTCTAGCCTCGCACAAACTTGGGCCCCCTGCTGAGAGGTGCAGCCACTCAGCAGTGTGTTTAGCGCCGGCTACACACAGCAATCATGCAAATTAGCAGGCAGCACAAAGTTGCCGTGCTGCCTGCATTGGAAGCAACGGGCGCGAGTTAATCGCGCATCGCAATCCCCGTGCCCGTTTTCGGGGGCTATCGAATTTTGTCCCAAAACATTTAATAGTTTAGACGCAAGTGACACCTCGTCGCAGAATATCAATACTGTATCATTCTTTATGTTTTTATTATATTGACAGGCTGTTCAATTTGGACATTAATCCTTTCTCTTAGAGCAGCACTGCAATGCATATTTGGATGTAGACATAGACCTAACATTGCTTTGAAGTCCATTATTCTCGCATTGCCTTCAAGGAATGTGGCAGTTCAAATTCAGACCAGGCCTGGCAAAAACCTGGACTTGAAGCAATGTCCTTTCATATCAGGAATCTCCTGTTGAGTAAGGTCATTTTAATTGAGTAAAACATTTAAGCAGTAATAGTTGTGTGGGAGTTATAATTAAGGACAAGCCATTTAACTGATGGATGACGCTTCATGCCATATTTTTCAATTAAATGCTATACCTAATTACCACTTACTGTACAGACACAAAACAGTATTATGATTCAATTTATTTTCTCTTTTTTAAGAAAAGAGAACATTCAATTTATAGCTTTTGAAAAATGTAGGTGTTGGAGAAAACTTAGAATCATAGAATCATAGAATGGTTACAGCACAGAACGAGGCCATTCGGCCCATCGAGCCCATGCCGGCTCTCTGCAAGAGCGCCCCAGCCAGTCCCACTCCCCCGCATTTTCCCCATAGACCTGCAAATTTCTTTTCTTCAGATACTTATCCAACTCCCTTTTGAAAGCTGTGATTGAGTCTGCCTCCACCACCCTTTCAGGCAGTGCATTCCAGATCCTAACCACTCGTCCTTAAATCACCTTAAATCTGTGTCCTCTGGTTCTCGGCCCTTCTGCCAATGGGAAAAGTTTCCCTCTATCTTCTCTGTCCAGACCCCTCATGATTTTGAACACCTCTATCACATCTCCTCTCAATCTTCTCTGCTCCAAGGAGAACAACCCCAGCTTCTCCAGTCTATCCACGTAACTGAAGTCCCTCATCCCTGGAATCATTCTCGTAAATCTTTTCTGCACCCTCTCGAAGGCCTTCACATCCTTCCTAAAGTGCGGTGCCCAGAATTGGACACAGTACTCCAGTTGAGGCATAATTTCAACACTTTTGCATTCTATACCTCTTCATGAAGCCCAGGATCCTGTAAGCTTTTTTAACCGCTTTCTCAACCTGCTCTGCCACCTTCAACGATTTATGCACACATACCCACTTCAGGATTGTACCATTTAGTTTATATGTCCTCTCCCCATTCTTTCTACCAAAATGTATCACTTCACACTTTTCTGCGTTAAATTTCATCTGCCACGTGTCCGCCCATTCCACCAGCCTGTCTATGTCTTCCTGAATTCTATCACTATCCTCCTCACTGTTCACTATACTTCCAAATTTTGTGTCATCTGCAAATTTTAAAATTGTGCCCTGTACTCCCACGTCCAAGTCATTAATATATATCAAGAAAAGAGTGGTCCTAGTACTGACCCCTGGGGAACACCACTGTATAACTTCCTCCAGTCTGAAAAACAACCGTTCACCACTGCTCTCTGTTTCCTATCACTTAGCCAATTCAGTATCCATGCTGCCACTGTCCCTTTTATTCCATGGGCTTCAACTTTTCTGGCAAGCCTATTATGTGGCACTTTGTCGAAAGCCTTTTGGAAATCCATGTACACTACGTCAACCACATTACCCTCATCAACCCTCTCTGTTACCTCATCAAAAAACTCAATCAAGTTAGTTAAACACGATTTGCCTTTAACAAATCTGTGCTGGCTTTCCTTAATTAATCCACACTTGTCCAAATGACTGTTAATTTTGTCCCTGATTATTGTTTCTAAAAGCTTCCCCACTACCGAGGTCAAACTGACTGGCCTGTAGTTGCTGGGTTTATCTTTACACCCTTTTTTGAACGAGGGTGTAACATTTGCAATTCTCCAGTCCTCTGGCACCACCCCCGTATCTAAGGAGGATTGGAATATTATGGCCAGTACCTCCGCGATTTCCTCCCTCAATTCCCTCAGCATCCTAGAATGCATCCCATCCACTCCTGGTGACTTATCTACTTTAAGTACAGCCAGCCTTTCTAATACATCCTCTTTATCAATTTTTATCCTATCAAGTATCTCCACTACCTCCTCCTTTACTATGTCTATGGCAGCAGCATCTTCCTTGGTGAAGACAGATGCAAAGTACTCATTTAGTACCTCAGCCATACCCTCTGCCTACATGCATAGGTCTCCTTTTTGGTCCCTAATCGGCCCCACCCCTCCTCTTACTACCCGTTTATTATGTATATGCCTGTTAGAAGACTTTTGGATTACCTTTTATGTTGGCTGCCATTTTATTCTCATATCCTCTCTTTGCCCCTCTTATTTTCTTTTTCACTTCTCCTCTGACCTTTCTATATATAGCTTGATTCTCAGATGTATTTGCAACTTGATATCTGTCATACACGCTCTTTTTCTGCTTCATCATTTTCTCTATCTCTTTTGTCATCCAGGGAGCCCTGACTTTAGTTGCCCTGCCTTTCCCTCTCGTGGGAATGTACCTCGACTGTACCTGAACTATTTCCTCTTTAAAGGCAGCCCATTGTTCCACTACAGTTTTGCCTGCCAATCTTTGATTCCAGTTTACCCGGGCCAGATCTGTTCTCATCCCACTGAAATTGGCCTTCCCCCAGTTTTACATTTTTACTCTAGATTGCTCCCTGTCCTTTTCCATAGCTAATCTAAACCTTATGATACTATGATCACTCTTCCTTAAATGTTCACCTACTGACACTTGCTCCACTTGACCTACCTCATTCCCCAGAAACAGATCCAGCAATGCCTCCTCCCTCATCGGGCCGGAAACATACTGATCAAGAAAGTTCTCCTGAACACACTTCAGAAATTCTTCCCCTTCTCTGCCCTTAATACTATTATGATCTCAGTCTATACAGGAAACTTTCATTTATCCGGCATCGACGGGACCGGCGTGGTGCCGGTTTATCGAAAGTACCGGATAACGGAGAGTTATATCTACCGAGGCTATTTTTAACAAAGAGACTCCAGGCAGCACGGGAGAATCAACTCCTGCTACTGTAGTGTTTTGGACTTCCGACAGCGCCAGGAGGCCGAGTAGTGGCACTTTTGAAAAGTACCCCTACTGACTAAATCGGCGTTCGCGGACTCGGACTCGGACTCTGGATCGGCAACATTGCCGGTTATTTGAGAGGAGTTTTCGGAGCACTCGGCGTTCGCGGAGACTCGACTGCGACTCGGCAACATTGCCGGTTATTTGAGAGGAGTTTTCGGAGGATGATTTTTGCCGGTTAAGCGAGAATTCCGGATATTTGGGTGCCGGATAAACGAAAGTTTCCTGTATTAGGATAATTGAAGTCCCCCATTACTCTATAGTTCTTGCACCTCTCTGTAATTTCTCTGCAAATTTGCTCCTCCATATCTTTCCCACTATTTGGTGGTCTATAGAATACACCTAGTAGTGTAATGGCACCTCTATTATTTCTCTAGCCATATAGATTCTGTCCTTGACCCCTCCAGGACATCCTCCCTCTCCAGCACTGTAACATTCTCCTTGACCAATACTGCCACACCACCTCCTATCTTTCCTTCCCTATCATTCCTGAACACTTTATAACCAGGAATATTTAATACCCAATCCTGCCCTTTTTTGAGCCAGGTCTCAGTTATTGCCACAACGTCATATTCCCATGTGGCTCTTTGTGCCTGAAGCTCACTTACCTTGTTTACTATGCTTTGTGCATTCACATACATACACTGTAAACCCATCTTAGACCATTCTGTATTCTCTCTTAGTTTGACCCCCCCCCTAATATCTTACTATTTCTTACTTTGAGCACTTTACTTTCCCTTTCTAATGTTGCCTCCTGGTGCCCATTCCCCAGCCAAATTAGTTTAAACCCTCCCCAACAGCACTAGCAAACCTCCCCGCGAGGATATTGGTTCCGGCCCTGTTGAGGTGCAACCCGTCCAGCCTGTACAGGTCCCACCTCCCCCAGAACTGGTCCCAATGCCCCAGAAATCTAAAACCCTCCCTCCTGCACCATCTCTCCAGCCACGCATTCAACTGCGCTATCCTCCTATTCCTATACTCACTAGCGCATGGCACTGGGAGTAATCTGGAGATTACTACCTTTGAGGTCCTGCATTTTAATCTCTTTCCTAGCTCCCTGAAATCTGCCTGCAGGACCTGATCCCTCTTTCTACCTATGTCGTTGGTACCGATATGGACCACGACCTTTGACTGTTCACCCTCCCCCCTCAGAATGTTCTGAAGCCGCTCGGTGACATCCTTGACCCTGGCACCAAGGAGACAACATACCATCCTGGAGTCACGTCTGTGGCCGCAGAAACACCTGTCTGCTCCCCTAACTATCGAATCTCCTACCACTATTGCTTTCCCACTCTTCTTCCTCCCCCCCCCCCGTACAGCTGAGCCACCCATGCTGCCGCAGACTTGGCTGTGGCTATACTCCCCAGAGGAACCATCACCCTCACTAGTACTCAGAACTAAAAACTGGTTAGAGAGCGAGATGCACTCAGGGGACTCCTGCACTACCTGCCTGGTCCTCCTCTTCTGTCTGGTGGTCACCCATTCCCTTTCAGCCTGCACACTCTTTATCTGCGGGGTGACCACCTCCTGAAACATGCTATCCACGGAGCTCTCAGCCTCACGGATGCACCGCAGTGACGCCAACTGCTGCTCAAGCTCCAAAACCCGGAGCTCGTGCTCCTCCAGCTGACGACACTTCCTGCACATGTGGTTATCCAGGACACGGGAAGTGTCCTGGAGTCCACACATGGCAGAAGATGTGCATTCCACGGGACTGAGCTGCCCTGCCATGCCTTTACTTAATAGACTATTAACTAGAAACACTTACCAGCTACTCACCAATCAGCTCCTTCTCTGGTTGTGACGTCACTTTAGCGGTTTTGCAGTTGTTTTCGCTGGAGGTCCTCCGCCTCCTCGCTGCTGCTGCTGCTCCGGTCTGCGCTCTCTCTGGGCCTCCCGCTCGATTTATACTCCGCCTCCTTCAAACGATTATTTTTACTTTTAATTTTTAGTTTTAATTAGTTAATTTAGTTTAAGTTATTAATTCAATAAAGTTATAGTAGTTAATACTCTCCCAGTTCTGATTTTAATCCACTTAGCTAACCTAGAGAGCAAAAGAGCTGCAATACTCACCAACAAATCACCTACCTGCTCTCCTGTGACGTCACTCCTTGTTTTTTGTTTTTTAAAGTCTCCTCTCAGCTCCCTTTATGCTGCCGCCGCTCATGCTCAGGTCCGCGCTGTGTTCTGGGCCTTCTCTCAGCTCCCTTTATGCTGCCGCCGCTGCCGCCGCTCGTGCTCAGGTCCACACTGTGTGAAATGATTCAGAGACAACATAGTGGGGCTGGGGGTAGTTTTGTGGGATTAGAGAAGGTCAATGAGTAGAAGGTAGTTCTTTAGGCTTGGAGAGCCCTGTGGGATGGGAGGCAGGTCCGTGGTATAGAAGGCGTTTCAACAGGATAGAAAGCAAGTCATTGCGAAGGGAAATAGCTGAGCAAAATGTGAGGCAAGTCACTGAAATCCATGGGTATTTCAGTGGGACTAAAGGGCCAGGATAATTCAGTATGGTTGAAGACAACTCAGCATGATTGAGGACAAACCATCAAGTTGTAGGGCAGCTCAGTAGTGCAGGTGGCAGCTCATATATTTCGGACAGCTTAGGGTGCTTGGGAATAGCACATTGAGGCAAGGGCATATTTGTGGGTAGCACTGTACAAGGGCCACCGAATACTGTTTTGTACAAGCATAAAAATTTATACCTAAATGAATCTACCCTTGCCTCTACATTTTCTAAAAGATTAGAAACCACTATGAATTCTGGTCTGTATGTTCACTCTTTGTGGCCATACACTTCCGAATCTGGCTGCAAACACAGCTCAAACTGGCAGTAATAAATTGTCCTCCGCATTGCAAGTCTAGCTTGGTTAATGTTGATAGTTACAAATAGAAATAAACCTCATCAACTCCAATGTTATTGCATGTTTTAATTGTAATGGTGGGAGATATACTGCCAACATTGGAGAGGAGTAAAGTAAAACCTGCACACATTGCAATCAGTGTTACGTATCTTGAGTTGGCTTTTCATTATCTGTTCTTTCAGAGATCTAATAAGGTCTATTTTGATTTATCTGAGGCCTCAGCTACAAGTATCAATAATGGGTGATTCTGAAATAGTGAACTTAGCTTGAATGCATGGGCTTGTAGTTGAATTTGCTATTGTGGTAAGAGAACACCACAGTCCAGATTACAAAATTGGGTCTTAAAAGTAAATTGAACTCTGACAATCTCAATTAATATGTGTAATGAGTTTCACTGGCACACAGCTGTGTATCTTGTAAAAGCAATCTGCAACAGAACTGCGTAATACCGTAGATTAGATAACTGCTCAGTAACCTTGGATTTGTACCTAGCCCAGACTGAGAAGGTGAGAGTCACCTCTCTTCATTGAGTATTAATGAGCTTGACTTTGGGCAGCTTCAATCCTGTTCCTAAAGAATATTGGTCTACAGCATTGAATGTTCAACAAATTTGGCCCAAGTTTGTTCTTAATTTATATAAATTGTGTCTTTGATGGATTGTCCCTTATGTTCTCTCCTACTCCTCATTTGAGTCTACCCATGTCCCAAGCAAAGAGGATATGCTTAAGACCTATTCCCAGGACACTGCCAGCATCTGTCCATCAGAAGGATCATGGAATGGGATTCAAGGTGACTGACTCTCTGGGGTATATAATGCAATGTTAGGTGCCCATTGCACTGATGTACATTAAGTGGCATCTCCACATGTTATTGGATGTGGAGGCCTGAGGCCTACTCTGTGCCTGAGGCACTTAATGTGCCCCAATGCAACTGCCACAATGCTGGCACTCAGAATCACAGAATCACAGAATCCCCACAGTGCAGATAGAGGCCATTTCGGCCCATCGAGCCTGCACCGACACATATCCCACCCTATCCCCGTAACCCCACGTATTTAATCCCCCCTAACACTAAGGGTCAATTTATCATAGCCAAATCAACCTAACCCGCACATCTTTGGCACAAATGTGCGCAAGACTCTTTAAGGGCCTGGAACTCATTTGAATGAGGTCCAAGCACTATAAAACATCCTGGGCTGTGCTTCAGCTGCTCTGCACCTATAATAAATGTAGACCATTGGGCCTTAAAGGACTGATTTTCATTGGACACTGGTTTCCTTTACCTCTTCCCCCTGAAAGTGTCCTTCCAAGACATAGGAACCAGCAACTGTTTACATACTGCTGGTGCAGGAAATCGTGCCTCCTGGCCTGTGTCACTGTCTAGGAGCGTCATCAAATTATGCTGGTGTGAGCTGCCCTTGTACTATGGAGTCAGGCCAGTTTATTTGGGATCGCCCAATAAGCCACCCTGCATTTCTTTATGGGGAAAGCAATTGTTTTCTGCTGGCTGGCTATGGACAATCATAGCCACAAACATGCGGATCGTGGTAAAATCGCTTCTAATTTGGCAATATTGTTCTTAGAGTTGGTACACAATGAGTAAGGAACGATCTGAAATGTTAGATTAATAGTGTATGAAGAGGAAGGATCAGGGGGATGAATAATTTAGAAGGAACTTTGCAATGCGTTTAGACAATTAGGAATATCTGATGTTGCAACGGGAAGTAAAAGAGAACATTTTCCCGTTCATTTGCACTTTCTTAGGTAGAAATTCTGGCAGGGCCATTGCACTGATGGAAGTGCAGTGGGGTGGAACTTTCACCTGCTGCTTTTTCCCTGCTATGACCCTGTCCCAAATCTTGGTGATAGGGCCATAAAAATATTAAAGGCAGGTGCCATGCCAGTAGCAGCGCCACATAGGCAACCATCCAGTGCACGTGTTGGGCCACCGCAGCGGCACCTTGCTGCTCCGAAGGGGAGGGGCACAAAGCAGTCTGGCCAAAGGCGAAGAACTTCACAAATATTTTTTGGAGTTGCTTCCTCACTGGTGGGCCCAGATTCAAATGGGATCGATTGCCATTTTAATTCCTCAGTGGGGCCCACATGTGGCACGCAGCAACACGTATACAAGCCTTCGGCAGGTGTATGTACCATTGGCTGCTGTGATGATGTAAATGTCAGGATTTCTTGGGAATCCCAGAACCTCTGACTGGCTTCCAAATAGACATCTGGATGAAAGGAGGTAGATGAAGAAGCAGCTGCCCATCCCTAGTTAGAATTTCATGTTGCAGTGAATACCCAGATGAGACAACACCTGCCCCAATTTCCAGCCCCTCTGCTGACACAATGCCCAAATTCTGCCCCGTATGAGTGACATTTCTGGAGACCTGTCTTTATGGATAGAAAAAAAGGAGAAAAGGCACAAATTTGCATCCTATTTGTTAGTTACAAGATTGTTTTACTAAATGGAGAGATCTATTGTTTAGTCAGTAGTCGAAAATTTACTCACTGAGTAACTGCATGGAGTACCTAGTTAGTAAGTCTACTCACTGATTAACTGCATGGAGTACCTAGTTAGTAAGTCTACTCACTGAGTAACTGTATGGAGTACCTAAAGCAAAATATGCTGGAAATCTGAAATACAAACAGAAAATGCTGGAAATACTCAGCAGGTCAGGCAGCATCTGTGGAGAGAGAAACAGAGTTAATGTTTCAGGTCGATGACCTTTCAACAGAACTGGAAAACCTAGTTAGTAATGGTTACTCACTGAGTAACTGTACAGAAGTCCTCTTTAGTTTACAGGGCAAAGTCACAATGTTGGTTTTAACATTTGTCTTTATTTGGCAGGATAGGGGTTAACTTTAATGGTGTGAAAATCCCATTACCATCTCATAAAAATCCAAATTCAGTTGTCTAATTCAAAGCAACAGGATACTTTCATTTTAATTCACAGTTCTCCACTCCCTCTGGGAACCTAAGGATATTTTACATATAAATATAACCAGAAACAGTGCATAAAGCAGATATGTAGCACAGCAAGCTGTTGCAAGTGAACCCACCAAATTCAGACGGGCTGGTTTCCTTACGGCAATTGGTCACAGAGAGAAAAAGCGGCCTTACTGTAAAAGGACCAACCCGTGATGGTTTCCTGCTTCTTCAGCAGACCTGCCTGCACTGGCCACAGAAACTGGTCAACGCCACATTTCCCTCCCTGCCCACCGAGCAGGCACCCCAGCTGTGCCAATAGTGGGAATTCTGACAAGGTCAGGGACGTAACTGGCCAGCAAAATCCCGATATGCCATTGTTACGGCAACAGAATGGGATCATGGATTTTGGAGGCCTTTCTGCCAGTCAAAAATGTCTGAATGGAACACCAGCTGCACAAATTCACACATTGCTTCTCCTAAAAAGACTAACGGAA
This sequence comes from Squalus acanthias, assembly GCA_030390025.1. Lineage (NCBI taxonomy): Eukaryota > Metazoa > Chordata > Chondrichthyes > Squaliformes > Squalidae > Squalus > Squalus acanthias. Next base: position 86,081,368 of record CM059435.1, read on the forward strand.
TGTTAGACTTTTTCTCGCCGGGGCCAGAATACAAAGGGGTGGGAGTTATGCTGCAGTTCTATAAAGCTCTGGTTAGACCCCATCCAGAGTACTGCATTCAGTTCTGGGGACTGCACCTCAGGAAGGATATATTGGCCTTGGAGGGGATGCTGCGCAGATTCACCAAAATGATACTGGGGTTAAATTATGAGGACACATTGGATAGAATAGGCTTATTCCCTTAAATATAGAAGATTAAGGGTAATCTAATTGAGGTGTTTAAGATGATTAAAGGGTTTGATAGAATTGATAGGGAGAAACTGTTTCCTCTGGTGGGGAGTCCAGAACAAGGGGGCATAACCTTAAAATTAGAGCTAGGTCATTATTGGTTGATGTCAGGAAGCACTTCTTCACACAAAGGGTAGTGGAAATCTGGAACTCTCTCTCCCAAAAAGCTGTTGAGGCTAGGTTAATTGAAAATTTCAAAACTGAGATTGATATTTTTTTGTTGGGTAAGGATATTAAAGGATATGGAACAAAGATGGGTAAATGGCATTTAGATACAGTTCAGCCATGACCTAATTGAATGGCGGAACAGGCTCAAGGGGCTGAATTGCCTATCCCTGTTCCTATGTTCCTGGGCACTGATTATGAGCAAGTCATTCACTTTAACACAGATTGAGGGGTGGTGGCTGTAAGTGGCTGATAATGTTTTGCTAGTGCAGTCTTGTAAAATGCTGCTTACTTCTCTTATCCTATCTGCGCTGGTAAGACCACTAAATCCTTTGTGGTACTATGTTGTTGTGCATGGTGTGGTACTGTTAGCACTTACTGCCCTGGCCACCTTGCTGCCATTACTCCTCTTTGGGACTTGCAGCTCTCCGGCCAAAGCAGTGGAATCCTCCTCTGTCTAACTTTGTGCAGGGGCACGCCCACAGCTTCCTCGCTGAACCACGAAACACTCAGCTCTTCTACAGACTTTACATACATCCTTGAAGTAAACAAATGGCAGGGGTGCTCCAAGGTCGTGTTGCTGGCATGGCCCTTTTGAATTGTTGTATCTCATTCAAACCTGCAGCAGCACATAAGGTCCCACCTCACAAATGATGTGCTCCTGATCAGAGATGATACCACCACCAGGAACTTGCCATTGAAATTAGGCCGACTGTTACATAATATACATAGGAGTGTCATACTCAGTAACACAGACTGTATTATATACATAGGAGTGCATAGTTTGAACTTGAATGGCTGTATACTGGTAAATATTTTTACTGTCATTCTTTATGACTTCATGCCAACCCGTCAAGTGTTGCAACAAAACAGTTGTTTATTCTCTGTGCAGCTCTCTCCCCAGTACACAGTATTTTATAGGGCTGATTTCACTACTAGGGGTCCAGCCGCCCATATCTGAAATCGCAGGCAAGCTGTCCACAATTTTTAATGCATCCATTTCAATGGATGGAAAATTGTATCCTAACTCGCAGCAAGTCCCGTCCACCAATCACCCCTGAGCTCACTGACCTGCATTGGCTCCCAGCCTGGCAACGCCTTGATTTATAATTCTCATCCTATTTTTCAAATCTCTCCACTTCCTCTCCTTCATGTAACCTCTTCCATCCCTACAACCCTCCGAGATATCTGTGCTCCTCCAGACTCTGGCCTCTTGAGCATCCCTGATTTTCTTCGCTCCATGACTGGTGGCCGTGCCTTCAGCTGTCTAGGTCCTAACCTCTGGAATTCCCTCCCTAAATCTCTCCACTTCTCTACCTCTCTCTTCTCCTTTAAGACGCTCCTTAATACCTACCTCTTTGACCAAGCTTTTGGTCACCTGTTCTAATATCTCCTTATGTGGCTGGGTGTTAAATTTTGTTTTATAACGCTCCTGTGAAGCGCCTTGGGACAATTTACTATGTTAAATGCGCTATATAAATGCTTGTTGTTGTTGGTGTTGTAGAGTTGCTGTGATTTGCTGACCTGTGTGGCCAGCAGGCATGGCTCCTTGCCTGTAGCATGCATTCAGAAAATCTGCCACCCGATGTAATATTGGGGCTCCTCATAATCCTTGTACACTGCCTTCTCTTAGTTGCATTCAACATTATCTACATTTTCAATTTTTCTTTCTTTTACAGAAATCCTGACAAAGGAATTCAGTTCCTGATTGCTCGTGGATTCATCCCTGACACGGCAATCGGAGTTGCCCACTTCCTGCTGCAGCGGAAAGGGCTGAGCCGCCAGATGATCGGGGAATTTCTTGGCAACAGTAAGAAGCAATTCAACAGGGATGTTCTGGAGTGAGTAATGACCAGATGTTGCTTTCCCCCCTCCTCCCCCACCCCCCCCCATTTAACAGCTCGAGACCGAGAGGCCATTAGTACAATTCAACCCTCAAAGATCCTCTAGCAAATTACACAGGTGACCTCTTGCTGAAAAAGTTCAGTCCCATGACCCATTGCAGTCTTCATAAATAGTTAAAATTGCTTTTACAGGGACTAGTGTCAGTATGAGTACGTTGATGGATTTTTTGCTGCTGCTGCATCTATCTGAAGCGCAGTGTGCCAGATGATCTGTTCCTGGGGAACAAGTGGCCTGTAAAAAAAAAAATTAAAAGCCTAACAATTGCTGCTGGAAGAAAAGTAAAATACTGTCACAGCACTTTCACAGAGTGCTGGAATGTGGAGATGGGAACTTCTTAAAAACTTGCATTGCAGCAATACAGAAAGCAACTCCACTTAAATACTGCACTTAAAGGGAGTGCGCCTTGTTTAAAGTGGCTATACATCATAGGGCAGATCTTCCTCTACTAGATCGGTTCAGGAAGCAGAGTTAATGCAGAGCGCACTGGAAGTGCACTCCGCCGGGAGCAGCAGCTGAGCAACTCAATTTCCTCTTGAGCTTAATTTAATTGAAGGAGTGCACATGGCTGCACTTTTGGCCACAGCCCAAAAATAGAAGAGGAATTATGGGTGCATCCTGAACCTTAAAGGTACCAGTACCATTAAAAGGGCAGGTACAGTTAGAGCCCCATGGTAGAGCCAGAAGGATTGTTTTTTGCAGGTAATGGGGCAGGATTATTATCTGGACACCTTCTGATGAATAATGGTAAGTTCTTGAATGAATGTATGTGTGCCAGAAACTGTAAATTAAATGTTGGTGGTCTTTATGTTTATTCAAAGGTTCTGCCCCTGTGAATGAGTTTGTGTTGTTGTGCCATGGCTGGGATGGCAGCAGCAGCATCCCAAGCAGTTGTCTGGACGCCCCTTACATTCTACCTTGGAGGGAGCTTGTCAAAGTCTTTGCTTATAGCTTTACTTGAGGAAATGATACTCACAGACAACACACACGGTGATGCGAAGGCTGCGGGAGACCTCACGTTACAGTTGTTGAGCTCGGTGGCAGGGTGGCCAACACTCGAACTGCCTAACTATACATTACTCGTCTCATTTCTATGCCTCAACTAAAAGGCCACTACATTATACTTCTTCTATGACTTTTACCCTTGGTTTACATTAGGTACTATTAGCTCAGCATTCCAAAGGCCTATTGTCTCATGGCACTGGGGGAGAGGGGCTGAAGGCACCATACAGGCATCAGGATATAACATAAGCTGTCTTGTCCCCTCACATGTACAGAAAAGGTAAACATATCAGTTGTCAAACAGAGAGATGCATTTATTCAGAACTGCACAAGGAATCATCATCTATCTTATGTGATGACAGTCAGTACCAGCCTTGCGAGGGGCCTTGGAAATTTGGGCTGTCTTGCTGATGTTATTCAGATACTGCGGGCTGGATTTTCATTGACCCGTGGAGGCGGGTTTGGAGGCGTGTGGGGGGGTTAAAATTGCGAAAACTGGCGGGCGGGCACAAGTCCGCCTCCATCCCGCCTCCACGCAATTTTCATTAAATCGTGTCTGCTGGTCCCGACTCCGTCCCGCCTTTAAGAGGCGGGATAGGCTGTTAAGGCCCTTAACAAGCACTAACTTGCCTCTATAATGCCATTTTGAAAGGCCTTTGTGATTTTAACCCTTGTTCTACATGAAGCACGCCTGTTCTGAACCACGATTGTGAAACCTGGCGGGAGCACATTTGGCTGGCTGGCTGGCTATGGGGATGCATATATGGATGGCTATGTGGATGGATGTATATATGGATGGATAGAGAGGAGACATATCTGGGAGTGGTGGTGTAAAAATATCTGGGAGCAGACTTAGGGCTGCTGCTTATTTTGCAGGTCCTCTCACAGCAAAGGCCAGGCAGTCTTTGAAGACCTTCAATGCAGCAGCAATGATGACATCATCAGAGGCGACTTTCAGACTGAAAACACTAATTGGTTCATGGGTTCCCACATGCTGGAACTCAATTGCCCAATTAGGTGAAAATTGCATCAATCTCCCACATCCAATTGCAGTCGGGTGGATAACACGAAAAGTGGATAACACGACCCCAACCCGCCCCAGTATCAAAATCCAGCCCTGCATGTTTCAGCAAATTCTGCAGAAACAGTCTTTCAACCACAAAATGAAGTCCTCGATACAAAATAGAATCCGAATACAACTTCACATAGCAAAGCTTCCCTAACACTAACAGCATCAAGGAGAGAAGCAGCAAATCAGCTTCTTATTCAAAGGGCCAGAAATATCATCCTTTCCCTTAAGACAGATCATGTCTAAAAGACTGCTATCGAGTCAGTTTTTTGGGAGTGTTTACCCCTGAACTCCAGAGACTTGAGCACATGATCTCAGCTAACACTTGCACTGCTGAGGGAGTGCTGCACTGTCAGAGGTGTCGTCTTTTTTAGATGAGATGTTAAACTGAAGTTTCATCTGCCTTCTCAGATGGTACTATTCAAAGAAGAGCAGGGAATTCCATGCCTACGCAGTGTCAGAAACATTTTAAAGACATTACTGGGTTGGCCAAGGTAAGTGAAGGCACAAGTGCCCATGCCAACACTGAAATACTGCTGGAAGCATCACTCACCTCAACACCACCCAGGAGCACATAGCGTAAAAGAAGAAATGAATGAGCAATTAATAAATACACTAAACCCCAACGGGTCTGCCTCCTCTCCTACCATTCCACTGTCCCATTCACATTCCCTGCAACATTTAAGTGAGAGTGAGAAGCCTGCTGCATTGCCTGCATGATCACAAGGGAATATCTGTAGACATCTGGATGAAAATGCATTCCTCGGTGCTCCCCTCTGCCACCGTAACTTCACCAGAACAGCGGCGGTAACCCCTTTTACGTGCCTAAACCAGATTTCCGCCATATCTCTCGCAAAGTTACAGCGGTGGAGTGGAAGCATCTCCAAGGAAATTCTTTGCCATTGTGAATGAGTTGGTAGCCTGTCCAAGTCTTTGTGTTCTCTGCAAAGGAGATACAAGGAGCATGTGCACATAGCAACTGATTGACAAGCAGCCTTTGCTGGTCATCCAAGGTGTTGGCAGTGGGCTGTTCGAGGCAGCTTCCTGCTGCAGGAGGTGGTTCTGGGCAAGGTAGGCAAACATCTGGCTGTCTGAATGCAGCAGTAATTCAGGCCTTGTGTTCTGCTGACAAAGCTGCTTGGCCTTTGCTTTTAGAGGTAATGATGTCTTTGGAGCTGATTTACAGCTTCATATCACTCTGACAGCCATCTGTCATTCTCTATGTATCCTACCTGATCCTCCACTGTATGATGACACAACTAGAATCTTGTTCTATGTACTACTCATTCAATAAAACCAGAAAATCGCAGAAAGCATACTATAATGCTAAGCAGCTGCAGCAAATTTAATTTGAGGAAATTTAGAAACAATGATATTGAAAAAATTTGCAAACAATCAAGGAACAACTGTAAAACACAAGGGCCTAAAAATTTGGTTGCTTTGTGTCTCCTATTAGCGCCCTAAGAGGGCGCTAACGGGGCGCAAAGCAACTAGCGCCCGGGCGCGGCGCCGCCAACGTCTCCCGTGAAATTCAGTGGGAGGTTAGCGGCGGCGGTAACCGTTAGCGCTCTATGGCGCTGCGCCGCCGGTGATAACGTCATCACCGTGCGCAGCGCCCCGCTTGTGCCCCGGCCGTGATCTTCGGTAGCGCCCCCTGACTTACCGCCGGACGCTATGTCTGACGGGGTCGGGGGGCCTACCTGCGGCCGGGGTGGCGCTAATTAAAGGCGAGGTGCCGGGCGGCCATTCTTGTTGCTGGCCACCTGCCAGCACCTGCCCCCTTTGCCATCCCCGGTCTCCTGACCAGCCCCCCTGCGGAGTGCCAGCTGCGCTCCGTGAGCCCGGCACTTCTCTTGAGTGCCGGGCTCTTTTGTCGGCACTCCAATCCCTGGTGGCCCAGCTGAGCCCCGGGTCGCGCTACACAAGGCCCCTCCCCTTTAAGAAAGGGAGGAAGGCCTGCAGTACTGCGGCACGTAGCGCCGTGATATTCCCTCACATCGCCCCAAGAGGGAGGCGGGGTGCTTCCAGTAGCGCCCCGCTTCCCTCTTGGGGCGCTACCGATTAATTTCGGCCGCAGGAGGCGCTAATTTTTTCGGAGCGCAAAACGTAGCGCCCCGGCGAAGTTCGCGCCCCCTCAATTTTTCCCCCAAGGGCTCTGGAAGTTCTTCGAATCTCCCACCAAAGTTAAAGCAGAAGACCAGCACAACCACCATGGAACTTCAAGGCCAAGAGCAATTTAAACAAATTAATCATTCACTGTAAGTTTCACCAACTTTTAAAACACAAAGTAGGCCAAGAGGACTGTTTTTCATTGTCATCTGGGCAGTTTGGGGCCTAACCAAGTCCTTAATGATCTGTTCACCAGAGCTAATACTGATTAATGAGCAAGCTGAAGAAATGTCAGGTCTGATTTAGTAAACACTCTCTCAGTGTGGAGGTTGTTAAAACTCACCAAAGCACGATAATATGCTTTGTATTAGCGCTGGTTGCTCAAAGGTGCTGTTGCCTCCAGGAGATTCTGACTTAGTTGCAAACAGAGCTGCCAGTTTGCATTATCGAAGACAGAAGCAGAATCACAAGCCTGCTTCTATTTTTACCACAGCAACATCTTTGGAGAGTTTCAAAGATGGAGGTCTCTTTTATTCTACTTTGATTTCATTTTGTTTGTCTCCGTCTTGTGCCGCTCTTGAACCAATTACCGATAAGTGAAAGGAGTAGGTGGATCCACCCTCTAATTTTTCCCTATCTTCTCAGATGAGCATGGGTAAGGCTAGAAACTCACCACATGGGGACTCGTGAACCTTCATATGAAGCTTTATAAAGAATTTACTGTTGGAACTCTGCCATTTCTGCTGTCAACTATTAAAAGATTGAACTACGGTACGAGCTTGCTGTAACCATGTTTTCTCCCCGCCTTCTCCACAGAACATAGTGTTAGATTTAAATTCACACTGTGGAGATATTGATGGAACAATGGGTTAGCAGAGTGTCCAATCACCTTTACAATCTGGATTTGAATTTAGCTCAGGCTGATAGGATGAGTCTCTCTGCTGGTTGTAACAGGCAAAAATGAAAGGAATTTTTTGTAACCTCTGTAATGATATTTGCAGAATATTCAGATTAGAGTTGACCTGTAATCACTGCGGCTGATTTTTGTTGGTAGCTCTGCCATAAACTCCAGTGGGAAAAGAAGACAACTGTTTTATTTCTCTACTGAGTTCCAGACAGTGATGGCAGTATTGGAGTTAACAAAATATTAGTCAGTGAATTGCAGTTTTCTTTGCAAATTATTTGTTCACTCAACAAAACTGTCCATTTTCTATAGTTGATGTTCAAGTAAGGATGAGAATTGGAAAAATTCTCATCAATGCAGCAAGGAGACCCTGTTCTAAGGTTGGCCTTAGGGCACGTAGTTTAACAAGAGCGAAGTTGAGCATTGTTGTGCATCTGCCTGAGCTATAGCGAACGCTTCTTTTAGAGGGGTCATTTTCCAACTCTGCACACCCCAGTGGGGAGCCTCGTGCACTCTGATGCGTATTGAAAATTCTGGTGCCTGCTGTGCATGGTTCTCTGACCATTAATATAAGCAGTCGGAAAAGCTTATGCAGCAGTGCGCAAATTTCAAATATGTGCTGCTGTTGCACAAAGCTCTTCATCGGAAGAGAGAAGTCAGAAAAATATTCCTTCGATGATCAAAGTGTTTCACTCCTTAGTTATAATATTGCTTGCCTTACTAAGCACCAATTTCAGCCCACAAAAAAACATTGCACTAATTGATGATACCTTGGGGGAAAAATTGGGTTGCTTTGCGCCTCTCCCCAGGGGGGTGCTAACGGGGTGCAAAGCCCCTAGCGCCTGGGCGCGGCGCTGCTAATGCCTCCCGTGAAATTCAGCGGGAGGTTAGTGGTGGTGGTAGCCGGTAGCACCCCACGGCGCTGCGCCTCCGGCGATGACGTCATCGCCGTGCGCAGCACCCCAGCCACAGACTTCGGTCGCGCCCCCTGACCTACCGCTAGATGCTATGTCCGACAGGGTCAGGGTGGCGTATTTGCGACTGTGGCAGTGCAAATTAAAGGGCAGGCGCCGGGCGGCCATTTTTCTGGGGCCGCCTGCCAGCACCTGCCCCCTTTTGCCTCCTCCTGCGGGGTGCCAGCCGCGATCGGTCAGCCCAGCACGCCTCTTGAGTGCCAGGCTGTTTTCCCGGCACCCCTCTCCCTGGTGGTCCAGCAGGGTCCCGGTGCGTGTTGCACTAGGCCCCTCCCCTTTAATCAGGGGAGGGAGGCCTGTAATACCGCGGAGCAATGTGCCGACGTGCGTGGCGCTGTTGCACGTAGCGCCGTGATATTGAATGGGAGCGCCCCAAGAGGGAGGGGGAGCGCTGCCAGTAGCGCCTCACCTCCTGCTGGGGGCGCTACCACTCAATTTACGGCATGGGGGCGCTAACCTTTTTGAAGTTAGCATCCCAAAGGGGGCGCAACTGAATTTCTTCCCCCTAATGTTTTGGTTGTCGCTGAACCTTTTTTCCCCTTTGTGCTGCCATTTATTATTGAGTTTTCATTTCCTCAGGAAAAATTCTACTTAAGGGCCCTGAATTTCCTTGGACTTTGCGCTGCTGCACCGGTGTAACACCACCAGACGAGCACCAGGAACACCGTTTACGTGCATAAACGGGGATTCTGCTGTACTTCTGGCGAAGCAGCTGCAGATCTGAGGAAATTCAGGGTTAATATGTTTGTAGGAAGGGTCTTTGCGTGTGATGTTATCCCGGTCATTAATATGGTTATTTAAATCGGTTATCAGCTGCATTGAAAGTGAACACAAAGGAATGCCATGCAAACTCATAAAGCAGTGCGCTGTCAGAGGAAATTAAATCCTTATGGGTTTAATGGCATAGGACCTCAAAACAGTAAGTTTTTGCATCAGCATTACAGGCAGGTTTTAGTAGGACGTTATCAGCATGAATCATTTAAATAACAACACAAGACTAGAGCTTAGTAATGCTGAAATAAAATCCGGCTTAGATCTATAATTCTGTCTAAATAGCTTAGACGCAGCTAGAAAAAATCATTTTTATGAACGTAGGTAGAACCTCTGCCTTTTGCCCTTTAATTGCCTGGCGCTCTTGTCTTTGCCAGCTGTTGGTGATTTTCGGCCCACTGCCTTTTCTCATTTATTACATTTTTCATGAGTTGGAGTCAGCAGCTCATTACAGCGAGCTTTTTTTCCTCTAAGCCGAGACCTCAATGCACCAGAGCAATCCCGCAGACGGAGGGAAGCGGGTCACAGAGATTGGATTAAGCCAGAGTGATCTGAAGGATAACATTTGATTTTTTATTTGGAGTTGAAAAGAGCGCAGGCGTGTTTTTTTGACTGAGCTGTGCTCTTCCGTGATGCGGGTGTAAGTATTCCACCCCCAGGCAGTGGAAGTAAGCACAATGTTCCCTGTGGTAGTCTGAGGTAGGGCGGGGGAAAGCAATTGGGCCCGTATATTCTGATCCCTACGGGTGTGTACGAGCTGTGTACCCACCCGTAAGGACATCGGAAATGCCAGTTTCAGGCATGCACGGCGCATGCGCTGAAAACCGGCATTTCCGATCTGTCAAAGATCCTCCGCCTGCCCTGGAGAAGGGCCTCTGCGGGTGGAGAGTTCCGCTTTCTGCAGAACCTCCGCCCGCTGAAAACCTTTAAAAATCTTACGCCTGGTAAAAGCAGGCATAAGGCCTGCTTTTTCACTCATTTATAATTTAAAAATACTTTTCAAAAAAGGTAAGTTTATTTTTAGCCCCGTAAAAAACTTTAATTATTTTTTTCAAAAAATTAAATTTTTGTTTAAAATATTAAATTTAATGAAGCGCATGCGCCCCTGGGATGCGTGAGCCCTGCGCATTTCGACTGTGGAGAGGCCCAGGATTGGAAATGTCCGGACCTCGGGAGCCCTCAGGTAAGAGCGTAGATTTTTTTCCAATAGGAAGTGACATGAATCTTGTCATTCATGTATGAAGTAATACTGGGCGGCCTGCTGGTGGCGCTGTCCAGGGAGAGTATAAATACTCGGGCATGGGCCCAGCTTGCTTAGGACATTCCTCAACAGGAACTAGTGAAGGACACAACTAGATCTCCATGTTGAAAAACAGTTGATTAAAGCTTTGTTTAACGCTTAGACCAAGTGCCTAGTAGTTTTCTTACGTCAGCAGGAAGCCTCCTATTGGAAATTACGGGCCTATTGATCTCCCACTTCCTCGGTCCTGGATGGTTTCAAGTGCAACTCCCTCACCCCCCTCACACCCCCCCCCCCCCCCCAATGTTACTTTCAGGAATAGTAAAATGTACAATTTTGGGCAGGGTGTAAAACCAGCGTTGTTCCCGATCCCGTCAGCTTCCCAATGGGAGGTTTAGGTTCAAATTTCCCCCCAAATATAAGCATCAAACACTCCTGTGTCATGTGCATTAGTGTGGGCAGGATAATAATAAATAGAGAATAATGGTTGACACCATGCTTCCAAACCTATCCTTGCCAATTCCCTCCATAGATTCATAACCAAAAAGGGCCAGAGCCGCCTCCTCAAAGTGTGACTGTGTCCAGTCCACCTCTTTCCCCATGCAAGGGAATTGCAAAGCAACATACATGCAGTTTATGATGGCAATAGTTATTTAAGCTAAACTTTGAGCTGTTTTGTGAAAGCTTTTTGTGTGCCTCATCAGAATTGCATTCTGCAGCTTTTGTGCAAAAGGGGCGAAGGTTATCTCCAAGCTTTGCCTGCTATCTTACTGAGGATGCAGCAACTTAACATTTAGATTTTTTCCATGCCTTCTATGGCTAAATAGTAATAATATACACCGAGGTGGGTACACTTATCTTGGGATTTCTCCTTAATAATTTATTGAGCATCTCCGACACAGGGTCGGATTTTATTATATATATTAGTGCCGTGCTAGGCATGGACAATGGTCTTCCATGCTGTTAAATAAATGTTTTTCCTACAATGTAAAATAAAATAGAATATTGACAGCGTTGGTGAGCACTGTGAAATGAAGAGCAGTGTCCATTAGAAGAGACTTTGGGGGTGAACTTCAGCTTTGGCAGAGCCACAAAATGGGTGGTAGTGGATTGGCTGACTTTTTAAAAATTCGTTCCTGGGATGTGGGCGTCGCTGGCAAGGCCAGAATTTATTGCCCATCCCTAATTGCCCTTGAGAAGGTGGTGGTGAGCCGCCTTCTTGAACCGCTGCAGTCCGCGTGGTGAAGGTACTCCCACAGTGCTGTTAGGGAGGGAGTTCCAGGATTTCGACCCAGCGACGATGAAGGAACGGTGATCTATATCCAAGTCAGGATAGTGTGGAACTTGGAGGGGAACTTGGAGGTGGTGATGTTTCCATGCGCCTGCTGCCCTTGTCCTTCTAGGTGGAAGAGGTTGCGGGTTTGGGAGGTTCTGCCGAAGAAGCCTTGGCGAGTTGCTGCAGTGCATCTTGTAGATGGTACACACTGCAGCCACGGTGCGCTGGTGGTGGAAGGAGCAAATATTTAAGGTGGTGGATGGGGTACCAATCAAGCGAGCTGCTTTGTCCTGGATGGTGTTGAGCTTCTTGAGTGTTGTTGGAGCTGCACTCATCCAGGCAAGTGGAGAGTATTCTATCACACTCCTGACTTGTGCCTTGTAGATGGTGGAAAGGCTTTGGGGAGTCAGGAGGTGAGACACTCACGGCAGAATACCCAGCCTCTGACCTGCTCTTGTAGCCACAGTATTTATGTGGCTGGTCCAGTTAAGTTTGTGTCCTCTCGTGAAGGTTGTGAGCAGTGGTATGGTGAATAGGTGAACAAACATGCAAAATGAGGCGAAGTCAATCCCTAGCCTTTGTCTGGCATCTAGTTGGAGTTGAATCTTAACTGACATAGTAGTGACAGTGTGAAAGATGTAAAGACTGGAGCCAGTGTTTTTAAGGCTACTGTGCTGATATGGCACCATGTTGTGGTTTGACTGCATGGTGCAAACACAGTACAGTCATTCCTTTCTTTTCAGTGGGAACCAAGTAGGAAGTTTACTCTGATATTCTTCCTCAGTCCTGAGCACTTATTGCCCATTTGCTCCTATGCATCCACTCTGTTTGCCACTTCCTGCCATGCCTATTGCTCAGTAACTCTATTAGGAAGATTTCCCTCTGCCACAAAATGTTCACTTACATTTATGTCTCCTCCTTCATCAGGAACTCAAGATCTTCTTCAGTGAAGGGGAACACTTCATGACTCTGGCTATCTTCTTTATCAAACAGTTAGCCTCTACCCAAAACTATGGAGCACTGATTTATGTGCAGCAACCCTTTAACAGCTGCTGAACTTCAGATTCCTGACTTCCCAAGGGGATTCAGCACTCCTCGCACATGAAAAACCATGTAGGGCGCTTAGGCAGATTTTCAGCTGAGCCGACCCTGCAGGATCTGGTGTGAGTGCTCCCCCAAGTGTGCCAAGCCTGCATGCCAAATCAGCCCTGATAAATGTTCTTTTATTGATAATAATTTTGCTTCCAGTTCAGAAGATCCTCCAAGCTGACATAACAGAAGAAAAACATTGAGAAAACTATGGGGTAAATTTTGCAGGTGTGCGCAGGTTCCTCACCTGTCATGAGCATGTTTTGGAATATGGCAGGCACGCTCCGCAGTGGGCAAGGTATCTCGCTGCTGGGAGAGACTCAAAAATTTAGGCTTCTATATCACAATTCAAAGGTAATTATGCTATAAATAAATTATACACTCTCGAAGCCTGTCTGAAAAAACTGAAAGCATTGTGAGCACGGAGAGTCCTCGGAGAATGATGTAATTTAGGACTGCAGAGAACACCTTGTTATTGAGTGTTGCTTTAAAAGGAAAGAACAAATAGGTTTTATGTGTTTCTTTTCATGCTTCCCCTTTCCCTCCATAAGGCAGGCACCATTCCACAGGGGCTTCAGAAGCATTGTAAACAGGGAAGAGTGCAGTACAAGCACTTCTGTGTATCATTTGAACCCTGAGATTGGATTATTGTGTACTTTACTGAAAGGCATTTCATATTATTTATAGCGCAAAGCAGACAGCAAACATTTCTCATGAAATTAGTTTTCTGTTTGCTTTACTTCAATGGCAGCAGCTTTCTTTGACACCTCTCATTCTTCTCCTTTGAAGATAAAGTTACAAGTTTCCTAGTAGCTCGCTGGTTAAGTCAGAGAGTAGCTGAGCCACACTGACCAAAGAGGTGCCAGGCCTGATTCCTGGGGCTTGATTTTGCCATTGGGGCGGGCTGGGGCGTGTCAGGTGGTTGTCGTGTCAGGACTCTGACTCCGATGTGAAGTGGGAAAAAAGTTCAATTTTGCCCTAATTGGGCACTTGATTTCCAGCGTGTGGAAACTCCTGGCCCAATGAGTCTTTTCATACAGAAAGTCGCCTCCGATGACGTCATCAATGCTGCTAGATTTAAGGCCTGCAAACAGCCTTGCTTCTTCTGGAGACTTTAAACTTTATGCCCATTGTTGTGATCGCTTCATTCAGCAACTATGTCCAGCAGTAGGCCAAAGTGTGCTCCAGGGTTCGATGAGGCCTCCCTCCAAGCTCTGGTGGAAGGAGCAAGATCAAATAAGGAGGTGCTCTTCCCTTCCTCAGGGAGGAAAAAGCCTCCCCAGCAGACTAAAGCTGTGTGGATGCAAGTGGCCCAGGAGGTCAACTCAATCTCTATGTGCCGCAGAACCTGGCTGCAGTGCAGGAAGAGGTTTCATGACCTTCTCCGCACAGGAAAAGTGAGTATGACTTTCCCATCACCCTCAATCTGATCCTCATCGCCTTTCCTCACCAGCACTCTGCTTTGCCAACCTCTTCCTCCACATCCCACTTGACACTTGCATCCCTGCACCCTTACCCATTCCCTCCCTCTCTATGGTCACATTCACTTAACTATTCGACCATGCAGCCCTCACACTCTCTATCACTGTGATGCAATGACAACTTACAACACACAGGAAGGGTCCTTTGTCTCCTTCTATGGAGTCATCTATGCTATGGATTCTCTACACTCACTCCTTCATTCTCACTCAAACTCCACTTGTGTCCCTCATTGCAGGAAAAGAGAGCCCACAATAAGAGGGAAAGAGCGAAGACAGGAGGAGGGCCACCCTCAGTAGCCCAGCTCACCACCTTGGAGGAGGTGGCTGCTGCTGTTGTTGATGGTTCTGCTGCTGCTGCGGCTGGTCTTCATTCGAATCTGATGTCCAGGAGGAAAGGAAATAAATGGTTCCCATGCTTCTGGTATATGCCTCAGTTGAGGAAGCGCTCAGTCAAGGTTGGGAGAGGGGTTTCCCAGGAGGTCACACTGGAGATGGGTCTCAGGCTCCAAACTTCCACAACAATGAGTATGCCTGCTAAAAGTTCCCCCAGACCTGAGACAACAAAGTTCTGCCACCTGCAAATGATCATTGGTGAAAACTCCTTTTTAATGGTGGAGCTGCAGCTGTTAGTAAGCAATCCACTTGTGAGGCCGCCAGGATTAACTGACGTGTTCCAGAGGAGACGTGCAGGACGGGGGAAATGTGTTAAAATCAGAAAGGCCTCTCAAAATTGGATTATAGAGGCACTTAACTGGTTGTTAAGGGCCTTAAGGGCCTATCCCGCCTCTTGGAGGCGGGATGGAAACGGGGTCTGAAACCCTGATTCTGGGAAAATTGCTCGGAGGCGGGCTGGAGGCAGGATCGGAGCCGCCCGCCATTTTTTGTGATTTTAACACCTCACACGCCTCCAATCCCGCCTCCTCGGGCCTGGCAAAATCGAGCCCCTGGTCTGTGCCAGTTAGCTGATCGCGGCCAGGGCAGAGGTCGGGATGTTACAATTGGCCTCAACACTCCTGAGTTATGAGGGGAAAAATCAACCAGGTTCCTCCTCATGATTAAAAACGGAAAATGCTGGAAATACTCAGCAGGTCAGGCAGCATCTGTGGAGAGAGAAAGAGAGTTAACGTTTCAGGTCGATGACCTTTCATCAGAACTGAAGAAAGTTATAACCGGTTTTAAGCATGTGCAGAGGCAGGGAAAGGTGGGAGGGGAGTTAAGAACAAAAGGGAAGGTCTGTGAGAGGGTGGAAGGCAGGAGAGATTAAAAGATAAAAGGGATTATAGTGCGAGGCAAAAGGAGATGGTAATGGGACAAGTAAAGGAACAAAAGATGAGTCGAGAAGAGGTGTAAATGGGAATGGCAGAATCATCAACAGCTGCCGTCTGAAAAAATGGAGGCAGAGGTTATGATCTGAAATTGTTGAACTCAATGTTGAATCCGGAAGGCTGTAAAGTGCCTCATCGAAAGATGAGGTGCTGTTCCTTGAGCTTACGTTGAGCTTAATTAGAACAGTGTAGGAGTCTGAAGACAGAGAGGTCAGAGTGGAGCGGAGAATTAAAGTGACAGGCAACCGGAAGCTCGGGGTCATGCTTGCGGACTGAACAGAGGTGTTCCGCAAAGCGGTCACCCAATCTGCATTTGGTCTCCCCAGTGTAGAGGAGACTGCATCGTGAGCAGCAAATACAGTATACTAAATTGACAGAAGTACAAGTAAATCGCTGTTTCACCTGGAAGGAGTGTTTGGGACCCTGGACAGTGGGAAGGGAGGAGGTAGAAGGGCAAGTGTTGCATCTCCTGCACTTGCACGGGAAGGTGCCATGGGAAGGGGAAGAACTGCTGGGGGTGATTGAGGAGTGGACCAGGGTGTCGCGGAGGAAGCAGTCCCTTCAGAATGCTCCTCATGATTATTATCCAGCAACTGTACTGGAAGTGTGTACGTTTGCATGTTGAGTGAGAACAGGATTGGCCTTGGCTGTGAATAGTCAAAGCCTGTCCATACTCACTACTTAGAGTCACACTGGAAGAACGACCACTTGGATGAGGTACCCAAGGACACCCAGTGTCCGTGCAAATATTCGCCAGCAAAGGGTCAGTTGGTCTGAATTTCCTCTTCTGTTACATCAGTATATCAGATGGGGAGGCAGTTAGTCAGTTCCCTGCCACTCAGTGTCATGTTAGCGATTTCCCGTTTGAAGTAACGTCAAGTTTACAATAATTCTGTCCAAATATAAATGGTCACACTATAATGAGACAGAAAATACAGGAAATGTTATATGGCATATTTCCCGTCATTTGCACCTTAGCAATACCGTGTGCTAGGAATTCCATGCTTCCCTGGCATCCATCAAAATCAATCTGATTTCAAGGTGCAATACAATGTGGTTTTCTTGATTGCAATGGAATGAAAATCGGAAGGGTTCTAATGGGCAGATGATTATTGTCCATGTGATGAAGATGAAAATATACTCCAAAACATTTAAGATGTGACTGATGAGGTGCAGGCTATTCCACTGTGCTATCCAAAACCCATGGCCGATTTTAAAAACATAATATGGAATTCACTCCCCAAAGGGAGGAATCAACTGACTGTATTTTTTCTGTTTCATTCTAGTTGTGTTGTTGATGAGATGGATTTTTCTAACATGGAATTGGATGAAGCACTGCGGAAGTTCCAGGCTCACATTCGAGTGCAGGGAGAAGCACAGAAGGTTGAGCGACTCATTGAAGCATTTAGGTAATGAGAATGATTCTTCAAAGAGTGATTGCAGATAAAATGAGGAGTGAACTTTTGAAGTGGCTTGGAACCTTTCACAGTAACTGTAATAGTGTACTTAGTTTTCATTCTCCTCATTTGTAAATATCTTGGGATGGTCTGCCAGCTCATAAGCTTTCAGCTCCTGTTTTTCAACCAGATGAGGGTGATTTTTGAATTCAAAGTCTACCTCTCACCTTGCTCACTTTGCTTGGTTGAGTTTATGATTTCTTCATCAATTGATATACTCACAAAGAAATATGTAACTCATGCATCTTCTTTTTGAATCACAATATTCATTTAGATGCATAAAACTTTTAAGTACATTAAAACTCACTTATATGTTTAAAGGTTGAATACTGGAAAAAAGAAAAGTAAATGTACGGATCTCACAGATTAGAAAGAAGATATTTCAGTTACCAAGACTAATCTTCATCAAAATTTCTCTTCCATAGAATACCGACATCTGGCATTTCATTGAGACATATCGAGGAGACATAGGGGGAGAAATTCAGTATCGCCCCATTTGGGGCGCAATTATCGGCTGGGCGCAAAGATTAGCGCCTGGCGCTAATTGTCGCCTCCAACTGCAAACTTGACTTTTATCGCCCCTGGAGGTGATTGGAGCGCTAAATCAGGCGCTACACATCTGTCTTAAGGCGTAATGGCCGAGGAGCGAGGCGCTAACTCAGAGCGCTGGTGAAGCTCATGTGATGTCAGTCAGCAATGGAACACAGACACAATGGCGCCGGCCAGTTCTTAAAGGGGAGGGTTGATCTTGCTTTCCATCCACATCCTTCTCATTGCAGCCTTGAATCTCGGCCTGGAGTGACCTGTACATCAAATCTGCTGGAAAGAACAATGGAGAGTACCAGGGAAAGAGCTCAGAGTGCAGCCCCCACAGTCTCTTCTAAATCGATACAAGGAAGGGCAAATCAAAATGAACCTGCAAAGTGCTGCTCAGTACCCAAAACTCCTTCACACAGCGTTGAATCTCTCTAGAAGTCTCTCTCTTTCTCTCTCAGAATGCATGGTTCAAAAATGTCACGAACAAAAAAAGGCAGGAAGCAGTCGCCTTTAAATAGCACTCCCCCAGTCCCTTCCTGACTGCAAAACGCTCCCCTCAACCTGTCGTTGCTAGCGGCAGGCGGTAAGGCAGGGGGCGCCACTCAATATCCGCACCGGGGTGCTACCGGGGCGTTGCGCACTCTACTGACGTCACGATCTGCTGGCGCAGGAGATCGTGGCGGTAGTGTTTAGCGCCGCCGCAAAATGTCTAGTTAATTTCGCGAGCGGCGCAAACATCGTCGCGCCCGGGTGCTAGTTGCTTTGCGCCCCATTAGCGCCCTCTTAAGGCGCTAACAGGAGGCGCAACCAATTGAATTTTTCCCCCATAGTCTGCAGATGCTTGGCTAGTCTACATAGACAATGGCCTAGATATTTGGGTGCGCACATTTGGACGCTTGGGGGAGGAGAATAAGTACCCTGTGCCAGAATGGTGAGATCCGAAGCTCCTGAGATATTGGGCCTCGGACCTCATTGTAATAGAGCTGGCGCGGCAAGGAAGTGCAAAGAAAACTCTGGCCACTGCTAATGTTGCAGAGGTCCTGAGGTAAGTGGGTCCGGGGGACCCGGTCTGGGTCCTGGAGTCTGTGATCGGGTGTTGGGGGGCCTGGAACCCGCGATTGTAGGTTGAGGCTTGGAGTCTGTGATCGGGGGTTAGGGCTGGGGGGAAGGACGTTCAGGGGTCAGGTCCGGGTGGAGGCAGGATCGGGGGTTGGGAGCAGCAGTGATGGGTGGGAGTCGGGAGTGGCGGTGCTTGGGATGGTCCTTTAATGTGGGATCGGGACGAGCTGGCAGCATCAGGGCAAACCATTGTTGGAGCAGGAACCTGAAGGAGATGTTAGGCCCCTTACTCGCATACGCAAGGGGCCTAACGCCTGCTTCAGGAGTGGATAAAGGATGCCATTTGTTTATCCTAACTCAATATGGTGGTCGGTGCACTTCCTGCCTCACATTCGGGCCCTTTGCTGGAAGTCTTCTGTGATTTGGTGGCCACTGCAGGATGTCAAATGTTTTGTAAACAGGAATTTCTGAATTGTAACTTAATTTTATTTGCTGATGGCCATTTTAGTTTGAACAAGCTGTCCTGTATTTATTAGTGGTCTCTTCAGACAGGGGATGCGTGAAGTTGTCCTATTAAAGAGGATACCGGGAAGTGGACAGAGCTAACTGGACTACAGTTTGGCAAGGAGATTTTATATTTAACTTGTAAAAAAATAAAACAATCGAAGAAATTGCTTTGTCAATATAGCTTCAACTACAGATTACAACAATCCTAATAGTGGAGAATAGTGACCAAGTAATTAAAATGGTAACACTGGAGTCCAAAAAGACAGTTTCCTTTTCCCATGGATACATAAGGAATGGCAAATCCAAATGGGCTGAGTTCAGTCTTTGGTAACTTGGACTAACTGATCCAATTCAAATTTGGAATTCAGTTTGAGGCTCATCTATAATAATTACAGTAACAGGGCAGTTTAGAGCAGTTTAAAGAAGTTAGAATGATGATATTGACACTGGCAACTGGGTAATGACCCTTAATCAGGCTCATTTCAATTAATAATTAAACAGATTAGTCCAGGCCAGGATGCTGAGAGAAAGGATATTGATCTTCTGTTTAAATTTGCATCCTGTTTATGAATTTCAAAAATTAGAGACTTGCACAGTATTCACTTTTTACTGTTACTGTATCTACTTTACAGAAAATGATTCCTGGAATATGAATTAGACAAGATCTAGGCTTAAAATGTGGCCCTTTTTAAGTAGGCTTCAGGGATTAATGCAGTTATTGCAGCAATATTGAAGCAAATCTCAAGACATAATTCAGTGTCAGTTTTACTGTGGTAATTGTTGGGGAGCTGAATAGATTTTGACAGAAAATCACAGTGCTGTCCTGTCCTCTGTATGCTGCCAGGTCCCACATTCATAAGAACATAAGAAATAGGAGCAGGAGTAGGCCACACGGCCCCTCGAGCCTGCTCCACCATTCAATCAAATCATGACTGAACTTCTACATCAACTCCACTTTCCTGGCCTATCCCCATATCTCTTGATTCCCTTAGTTCCCAAAAATCTATCATTCTCAGTCTTCAATATACTCAACAACTGAGCAACCACAGCCCTCTGGGGTAGAGAATTCCAAAGCATAGGAAGCATTCTGAGCATAGGAGTGGCAGGCAGCAGCCTGCATAGTCTCACTGTGCTTAACATAATACAGGCAATTTCCCTGGGTTTAGCATTCAAACAGCGGGTGCAAATCCATTTTGCACCTGAATAGCACTGCAGCTTTGCTACATGGCTTTTCCAGTGGTTGCACCAGACTGTGCCTGGAGAGGATGCAGCAATGTAAATTACATGCAACTGAGTGTCAGAGACCTGTGCACTCGGATGCTCTAGTGTTGGATGCAGTTCAAGGCGAACTGTTCGCAGACAAACCTGCTGCTATTATATACATAGGATTACATAGGATATACGGCACAGAAACAGGCCATTCGGCCCAACCAGTCCATGCCGGCGTTTATGCTCCACTCGAGCCTCCTCCTGTCTTTCCTCATCTAAATTTATCAGCATAACCCTCTATTCCCTTCTCCCTCATATGTTTGTCTAGCCTCCCCTTAAATGCCTCTATACTATTCGCTTCAACCACTCCCTGTGGTAGCGAGTTCCACATTCTCACCACTCTCTGGGTAAAGAAGTTTCTTCTGAATTCTCTATTTGATTTCTTGGTGACTATCTTATATTGATGGTCTCTAGGTTTTTTCCAGAGCTGCTATTTAGATGCTAACGATCTTAAAGGGACAGGCTACTCTTTGCTCTCGTCAAAAAATATCTTTATTTTTGGCATTTTTGAATTAAAAATGTTTTTTTAGCTACAGAAATTGTTGCAGAATGCTGTAACTCTTATTCACTGGTTAGGATTGCCAACCCGCCAGGATTATCACGGAGTCTTCAGGAATTAAAGACAAATCTCCAGGACACTGCTGTGAGCAACTCAGGAGAAAAATCAGAGGGGAATTAAAAAAATTGTGTTTTTCTTTTCATTTTGTTTGAATACTTTTGTTTACTAGTTATAAAAATATTGTTGATGGGGAGAAAAGGCCGATTGCCTGGCAGTCAAGAATCATCCAATCAGGTGATGAAGAGTCTGTTCACTTTCCAATTAATGAGGGAAGGTGGTGCCGTGTGAGGATGGACATGTTGGGTGATCAATGATGGAGGCGGGAGGTGATGTGATGAAACTGCCAAGAATACGTCCAACCAGAGTTGGCAATCTTATGAATGCTGTGTTTGTTAAATTGGTTTCCCCCTGTTGTCAAGATATGGCTTATCTGAAGACCAACATGGAGCAGAAGCCACAGCTTCTGACAGCTTCTGACGATGTTTGCCTGACCCTCTCCGGAGCCCCCATCTGGTTCACCAGCAAAGGGCAGGAATCCTCCTTCCATTTTTGATACAATATCTCCAGGTAGCTTTGTGGTTATGGTACCTGATTAACAACCCCGAGATTGTGAATTCAATCCCACCATGGAGAGTTGGGAAATTAAATATTTAAAAATCTGATCGTTTGTGGTCTATCACCAGAAAAATGACCATGAAAGCTGCTGGCTTGTTGAAAAAACTCAACTGGTTCACTAGTGTCCTTTCTGTGCTTAGCTAGTCTGTGACTCCAGTTCCACATTATATTGATGCCCGCACCTAGGGGTGGGCAGTAAATATTACATCGCCAAGGAAATGTGAGTGCCAAACCCACCCAATCGAGTCGACCTCCTCCATCTGTTCAGGAAGCACTGGAATATGAAAGGAATATGCAGGCCAAGAAGCAGTCCCACCAAGGAGCAATCTCCACCCCACTCAGCAGACAGCCGGCCTTTTCCAATGATCAGAATTCAGGGCACCCTCCAATGTTCCCGTTCATTTTTTTTTGGGTGCGCAGCCCCTTTAAGGGCCTGCATGGCCCATTCAAAATACCGTGCGTGCGTGGTTTTTCCTATTGAAAAGCCGGTGAGCTGGCTGCGTGGGAGGTCCAGAGCGCTGCGTGGCCGCGCTGCTTCAAGGAAACATTGCACCCCACCCCCTTTCCACTGCCCATAATGAATGCTTCCCACTGAACGCCCAGGACAATTTGTCACCCACCCCTGAGTAGAAATCATGCACCGCCCCACCCCACCCAACTGAGCAGAGATCATGACACAGCAACCTCCCCCTCACCGAGCAGAGATTCGGTTCTCATCGCCACTCCAACTGAGCAATCACACCAACCCCTGCCCCACTCCGGAGCAAATAGCCAGCAGATAACTCTCCCCACTAAACCTAAAGTATAACCCCTACCTCTCCACTGAGCAGAAAACAGGCCACTCAGTGGGTAGATATCAGGACACAAACCTCCCGGACAGAAATACAACACCACCTCCCACCGAGCAGAAATCCAGTTACTAGCCCCCTCTCCCCACTTAGCAGAATTTTGAACATTTTACCTCCTAGTGATGACAAACTGTGCTTAGCACCTCTCCACTCCCCACCACTGAGGACAACTGTGCTTACCCCCCCACCCCCCCCCCCCGCCCCCACCGACTGCGGACAAGCTGTGCTTACCCCTTTCTCACGGCTAAGAACAAATCCCCCTCCCCATCACTGAGCTGGGACTTGCCCATCCCACCCCACTTAGAACAATTGGGCCACCCGTGAACAGCAACGTTCCTATCTAATGAGAAGCAAATTTCCACCTACCCCACTGTAAACAACTTGAGCCTCTTTCACACACAAGCACAAAAGCAGCACCCCACCCTGAGCCGAAAACCTGCCCTTTGTAGGGCTTGCTACTCGATAAGAAAAAATGTTCTCCACCCCAGAGAGGTGGAGTTGAGGCCTAGCCTAGTGCAGCTCTCCCTCTCCCATTCCTCTTACACTGCAAGGAGAATTGGCTCTGGCCCAGTACCACCCTACCCTTCTCCATCCATAACCCTCTCTCCTCCACTCACTGTCTCTCTCCTCGTCCCTCCTTGCTCCCTCTCCCTGTCCACCTTTTCCCCTCCCATTTCCCCTCGCCCAATATAACTAAACTGCCCTTAGCCCAGAGCCACTCACCCCTTCATTGTCCTCTGTTGCTCCACCTCCCCCTCCTTCTATTCCTCCATTCACCTTACCCAATCTCCCTCTCCTTCACTCCTTGTCTCTACCTCTCTCTCCTTCCCTCTCTCCCATCCCTCCTCTCTCCCACCTCGATCCAGTTATCCCACCGTTTTCCAACCTGGTTGACCTGAATACTGGACTTAGGCTTGACTCCCTGTGTACAACACCACAGGCGATCGACTAGTATTTTGTAAATGCTAGCTTTAGTCTGGATTTTTCAGAATTGTAGGAAAAATTGGATGATGGTTTGCTTGGCTCTGAATGGGACTGCAACAACATTTCACAAGATTTCGGATCAGCTTCCCACACAAACAGAAGGCTTAGAAGCCGCAGCAGACAAGCTTGTTTTTGGCTAATGTAAGAAGCTCAATAAGGCATATTGCTGACAAGTGAATCTGTTCATGAGACATCTATATGCAGCAGCACTAATGTGTTCAACTAGCTCAGTGCAATAAAGTGCACAAGATTATTTATATTAGCAAGATAATAGTGTCATTGGTGGAAGTGTGTCTTGGATGAATGTCAACCGGGCCACTGAAGTATCTCCCGTCTCGTTATGATGTGTATAATAGAAGCTTCATTGGCCCACTGAACAAATTATCAAGATCTTAATTAAACCAAGCACAAAATCAGTACATTACTTCAGTGTAATGAATCCCTCTGGAGGATTGTATCCTAGTGGAGGATTGCCTTATCCAGCACTGTCAATTTTACTACAAAGTATGCACTGAATTTTATAGGCTTCTGGTCCCTTGTCAGCAACGCTAAAGCCTGAATCAGCAAATCAATCATCAGTGTGTGATTTTGATTATTATTAACTATTCTGTGTGTTTCTTTCAGTCAGCGTTATTGCATGTGCAACCCTGACGTGGTTCAGCAGTTCCACAATCCGGACACCATCTTCATCCTAGCCTTTGCTATCATTTTGCTTAACACAGACATGTACAGCCCCAACATCAAACCCGATCGGAAAATGATGCTGGAAGACTTCATCCGTAACTTACGAGGTGAGTGCAGCTATCTAACGTTAACCGAGGTAATAATGGGGACATTACATCGATGCTAAAGAAATTGTTTTACAGTGTTCTACTAGGATAAATGACTAACTTAATTCTGGGCATTGGAGTGCATACTGATAATTTAAAATAAAAATCATTGCAGTTTAAATATGAAACCTACATAACCAAGTGGAACAAATGAATTATCATATACAAATTGCACCTGTGTAGAAGTTACATTTTTAGAGAGCATATGAACAGGTATGAAAATATTATTTGCCGGTGATGCAAGGAGTTAATAAAATGCCCTTTCTCCTCCAGTACTTTGGTTTGAATACAGTTTAGACAACCCCAGTTCCGATTAGGTGCCAGTCCACAACACCAAACTGCTCCTGATTTGACAGTGAAGAGTATATTTGCTGCGCCCATGTGCTGGCGGTGCGGTTGCAGTCCAGGTGTGGCGGGGGAACGGGCAACAAACTGGGGGGCAGAGCCCTCGCTCTACTTGGGTATTTTCCAGCTGGGCAGCTCTGGGGGCGCGGGCGGCTGCTCCGGAGGGTGCATGCCTCATCGCAGCCTCTGATTTTATGGATTTTGCCCATGCTTTGCCATGTCTATTGCACCGATAAGATAGTGCTATCCATGTGTGCCAGTATAAACAGGCCCACAGAATCACATTGCAGATGCACAAGCAAGGGCAAGTTACTTTCTCGTTTTCTTAAAGCTGCATTGCTTGATTTTTCCCTTCAGTGTTTTGAAACTGATTTTTGTCACTGAACCTGCCCAAAAGTGAGTCATGTTGCTGTAGTAATTCTCCTTAAATCTCTCAGCTATGGTACTGTTAAGGGTGTCTTGGAAGAATTCTCTGGAAGCAGTTATAGCATCAAAGTGGAACATGAGAGCCAGCAGCTTACTGCCAGAGCAAGGAGAACACAACTGATAGCCTAGAATTTTCAATAAATAAAGGTTGACTCACCAAATCAAGTCACTTTACACCTACTTGTTGTCTGCCACACTCTCTCCCAAAGACCCTCACTTTCCAAGACTTCTGCTAAGTCCTTGATAAGACAGAAGTCTACATTTTCCCTTCCATCATCCAACTCCCAAAAGTTGAAAGCATTCACATAAATGAACTCGGAACTCTGTGATCTAATGCTCCTAAGGAGGTTGTGGAAGCTCTGTAAAAGTGTTTTGTTCAAAACATCTTTTGCAGCACTGTTAGCTGCTACTCCAGAAGTCACCAACGAAGAAAAAAAGGATGTAACTCGCAGTAAGATAGATACAGAATCCATATGGATTGAGTTAAAAGATAAGAAGGGAATCATCACCACAATAGGGGTATACTATAGACCACCAAATAGTGGAAGAGAATTGCAGGAAGAAATATGTAGACAAATCTACGAGGTGAATAGCAGGTATAGAACAATAATCATGGAAGATTTCAACTACCTCCAAATAAACTGACAGGAAGAAGCAGTGAAAGGAGAAATGGGAATCGAGTTTTTACAATGTATACAGGACTCCTTTCTCACTCAGTATGTAAGAAGTCCAACAAGAAAAGAATCGCTGCTGGATCTTGTAATGAGTAATGAACCAGAACAGAAAGGAGAAGTAAAAGTAGGAGAGCATCTTAGTAGTAGTGATTGCAACATAGCAAGGTTCAAGATTAGGATCGAGAGAGACATAAGTAGGACAAAGATTAAGGTAATAGATTGAAAAAGAGCAAATTATGAGGAAATGAGGGTGGAACTAAAGAAGATAAACTGGGAGAAAATGTTGATAAAACAAAGAGACAGAATATAGTGGGAAATCTTTAAAAGGGTAATCAATAGAGTTCAAGATAAATGTATTCCACTAAAAGCTAATTATAGGCCACCGTGGATGAATAAAGAACTAAAGAGAAAATTTAATCTAAAGAAAAAGGCATAAAGGAAGTATTTAGCTACTAAAGGAGAGGACAAAAGGGAATATGAAGAACTTGGGAGAGAAGTTTAAAAAAAAACCATCAGGAAGGCAAAGAGAAATTACAAAATCAAATTATCAAGGAATATAAAAGGAAATATTAAAGTGTTCTATAGACACATAAATAACAAAAGGAAAATTAAAGTCGGGCTAGGGCCACTAAAGGATGAGCAAGATAAACTCACAGGTAATGACAGAGAAATGGCAGAAGAATTGAACAACTACTTCACCTCAGCTTTTACTAAAGAAGATAATGAAATAGGCACGTCACTAGAGGATGAGCTTAAAAAGAATATTAATACAGTTGGGATAGAAAGGGAGAAAATAATGGACAAACTAGCAAAACTAAAAGAGGATAAGACCCCAGGTCTGGATGGTATGCACCAATGTACACTCAAGGAGCCTAGGGAGGAGCTAGCAGAGGCATATACATATATTTATAGGTTCCATAGAAGAGGGGTTAGTGCCAGAAGATTGGTGGACAGCTAATGTTGTTCCTATATACAAAAAGGGAAATAGAACAAAACCTGGGAACTATAGACCAGTCAGCTTAACATCAGTAATAGGCAAGATACTGGAATCTGTACTAAAAGAAGTGATAGAAGAGCAGCTAGAGACAGCAAATATAATGAATAGTCAGCATGGATTCTGAAAGGCTAAGTCATGCTTAACTAACCTGATAGGATTCTTTGAAGAGGTAATGGAAAGAGTAGACAAGGGTAATGTAGTAGATGTCATATACTTGGATTTTCAAAAGGCCATCGACAAGGTACCACATGAGATGCCCATGACAAAGGTTAGGGCATGT
Organism: Squalus acanthias; assembly: GCA_030390025.1. NCBI lineage: Eukaryota > Metazoa > Chordata > Chondrichthyes > Squaliformes > Squalidae > Squalus > Squalus acanthias. Next base: position 86,108,329 of record CM059435.1, read on the forward strand.
GGAGTCAGGGAACAAATAGCTGAATGGATAGCAAATTGGCTAAAAAATCAAAAGCAGAGATTAGGGCTAAAGGGTAGTTATTCAGATTGGAGGAAGGTAGAAAGCAGTGTTCTACAAGGATCATTTACATTAATGATTTGGACTTAGGAACAAGTAACTCTATCAAAATTTGCAGATGATGCCAAACTGGTGGGGTGGGGGGAGGGGGGTGGGTAGGTGGCGGGGTGGGTATAGCTAACACAGAGGAAGAATGCAACATAACACAAAAAGACATTAGAAAACTTGCAGACTGGGCAGTTAAGTAGTAATTGAACTTTAGCATAGATAAATGTGAGGTGATGCACGTTGGTAGGAAAAATAGAAACATCACCTACACCTTAGAAAATAAGAAACTGAATGGGGTAGAAGAGCAAAGGGATCCAGGGATACAGGTGAACGAATCATTAGAAGCAGCATCGCAGGTCAGCAAAGCAATTACAAATGCTAACAAAGCACTGGGATTTATTTCGCCCTAAGAGGGCGCTAATGGGGCACAAAACAACTAGCGCCCGGGCGCGGCGCTGCTAATGCCTCCCGCGAAATTCAGCGGGAAGTTAGTGGCGGCGGGAACCAGTAGCACCCTGCGGCGCTGCGCCTCCGGCGATGACGTCATCACTGTGCGCAGCGCCCCGCTCGCGTCCCGGCTGCGAACTTCAATAGCGACCCCTGATTTACCGCCGGACGCTATGTCCGACAGGGTCACAGGGCCGGGGGCAACGATATTTAAAGGCGAGGTGCCGGATGGTCATTTTTGTTGCTGGCCGCCTGCCAGCACCTGCCCCCTTTGCCGACCCGGCCTCCTGTGCAGCCCCCCCGCGGGGTGCCTGCCACGCTCCGTCAGCCCGGCACTCCTCATGAGTGCCAAGCTCTTTTGCAGGCACTCCGATCCCTGGTGGCCCAGCTGGGCCCTGGGTCGTGCTGTGCTAGCCCCCTCCCCTTTAATAAGGGGGGGGGTAGGCCCGTAGTACCGCGTGAATTTCGGGCGCTGGGGTGCTAACCTTTTCGGGGCACTAAAAGGGGCTTTCTGGGATGCATCCTTCCATCTGATTCCTCCTCTTCAGCTTCCTCCTCTTCTGTGTTTTCCTCTTCCTTCTGCAAGCGGATGCTATAAATGTGAAACGACAGCATAAAATGCTGGAAATACTCAGTTGGTCAGGCAGCATGCCGACCTGAGACGTGAACTCTGTTTTTCTCTCCACGGATGTTGCGTGACCTGCTGAGTAGTTGCAGCATGTTCTGTCTTCTCAAAGGCCTTCATTTACCATCTGAGCCCTTGCAAGCGTCCAGCAGCACTCCCTACACACTTAGAAAACTTTTCACATCTAATGCAGCAAGCTACCACTTCAATAAAATCAAAAAAAACCAGTCCAAACCCTTAAATTCAAACTTACCTGAATGATGTGTGTGTCCCTTTAAGAGCTGCAGACATCGCCACTGTCAGCCTACTTGAACCTGGCGTGATTAGGACCCAGCGCTGAATTCAGCACTCGGGTCGAAGTTCACGTTGGTGACGTTAAGTCGGCGTTGCACGCCGATTGGCGTCACCATGCCGCCATTTTTTTTCAGGGCACTGACAGTTACTGACAGCGCAAAGGGGGAAGAGCAATATAGCGGCCGCCGTGGAACCCGCCACCAGCTAGCGAAAGAGTGGCGGCCACCATTTTATCGCCATTTCATGGTGCTACGGAGTGTCGGTAAGGAGATGAATTTCTAGCTCAAGGTGTCTTATCTCTTTATCTGAAGTGTCCTTGAGGACTAGCAGAAGCCCTTGCGGCTGGCATTGAGAGAGTGGTCTTGAGTAAAGAAGGTGCTTGAGGGTTTGGAGCGGTGGCCCTGAGAAAAAGTGAGTCTCCCTGAAACTCAGCTTCTTAGACAGGAGGGGTATGATAGGTATTGAGGAGAGTAAAGCTGTATGAGTGGTAGTGAATGTTAATCGGCACCAGTGTCTTGACTTACCTCGGTCACTGAACTTCTTTCTGCACTGTGTGGCAGTTTTTGGAATGGTAGAGATTGCACTGACTGTCTCTGGCTCCAAGTAGCCTGCACCACTCTCCTATGGGGCCACTTGGACTCAGTGTCCAACTCTGGCCTTCACGCTGCCAGCAGCAACAACAACAACAACTTGTATTTATATAGTGTCATTAATGTAGTAAAAAGTCCAAAGCTGCTTCACATAAGAACATAAGAAATAGGAGCAGGAGTAGGCCATTTGGCCCTTTGAGCCTGCTCCGCCATTCAATAAGATCATGGCTGATCTTCTACCTCATCTCCACTTTCCTGCACTATCCCCATATCCCTTGATTCCCTTAATATCCAAAAATCTATCGATCTCTGTCTTGAATATACTCACAGGAGTGTTATCAAACAAAATTTGTGACTGAGTCACATAAGGTGATATTAGAACAGGAGACCAAAAGCTTGGTCAAAGAGGTAGGTTTTAAAGAGTGTCTTAAAGGAGGAGAGAGAGGTGGAGAGGTTTAGGGAGGGAATTCCAGAGCTTAGGGCCTAGGCAGCTGAAGGCACGGCCACCAATAGTGGAGCAATTAAAATCGAGGATGTGCAAGAGCACCTCCACTGACCCATTGGAAAGTCTGGGGGTCTGCCAGCTGCTGACATCCCCAAGGCTTCTGCTCCTTCTGCCATCCTACTGAGAAATGATGTTGCCCTTTAACTAGCTGCTGGATTTTACATGCTGCACCAGAACTGTAGTTCCATCTCTTCTGGTAACGACAAGCCAATGAAGGGTGGCTGTCTGGCCTCCAAACTGCTCTGCAGGCTAATCCGGGATCTGGAAGGAAATTGCAGCGAGTTAGAGGTGGTTTCACATTGGTGAGCGAAAGGACAACACTGCCACAAAACCACCAACAGGAGGAGAATTCAGGCTGACAGATTTGGATGGAACATATTTGCAACAGTGCTATTTTAATTGGATTAAAAAATTGAATTAATTTTGACTTTGGGTTTAGCTTCAACTTCAGAGGGTGTGGAAAATCTGGAACTGGATTACCACCATTAGATTGTTTGGAATCATGCATTCCCTCCACCCCCCACCCCCCCCCATCTACACCGGCGCCCTCCCCCTCACTGGACTAAGCAACCAACAAGTACGATTATGGGCCGGATTTTCCAACCCCGCGGGTGTGTACAAGGTGTGTACGCACCCGTAGGGGCCGCGCAAGTACCAGTTTCAGGCATGTGTAGCGCATGTGCTGAAACCCGGCACTTGCGATCGGTCAAGAATTCTCTTGACAGATCATCCGTCTGCCCTGGAAAAGTGCCTCTGCGGGTGGAGAGTTGCGCTTTTTGCACAACTTCCACCCACTGAATGACTCAAATTCTTACGCCTGGTAAAAGCAGGTTTAAGGCCTGCTTTTACCAGCATAAGAGTTTAAAATAACATTAAAATAATTTTTTTTCAATCATTTAAACATTAAAAAACCTGTGCAATAAGGTACGGTTATTTTTAGCCCCTTTAAAACATTAAAAAAAAAAATTTTTTAATTAAATTTTTGTTTAAAATATTTAATTAAATGGGATTTTAATTCATTTTATATATGTAATGGTTTTTCTTTATTTATTTCAGTGTGTTGGTGCATTTTTGCAGTCATCCCCATTCATACTTTTGACAGTTCTGTCCGTACGGACCTGTCAATAGCCTGAAGGGGATTCCCTTCTTCCATTGCTTCGCCTGGCCCACGTGATCCCGGGGCGCTTGCGAACCGCATGCGCCCCTGGGATACCTGGGCCCCTGCGCTTTTTGAAGAGGAGAGGCCCAGGATCAGAAGCCTCGGTATCTACGGAAGCAGCAGGTAAGTTCGTAGATTTTTTTTCCGATCGGAGGCATCTGCCCGCAAGAAGCACCCGATCGGAAATTCAGGGCCATTATATTTAAATGTAAAAAAGGAACAAATAATAAAAATGGCCCTTCCAATCATTGCTTGAATGCCACCTGTCATGAGGATGAGGAGACTTTTAGGAGGATAGGTAAAACAAGTTATTTTACGTGTCTGTACATGGTCAGCATTATTGTTTTTAAATATCAGGTCAACTCAGTGTGTGTTTGAAATGCACCAACTTCAAATATTAGTCAATTAACTCAAACGGAGTCCATTTTCCTTGATTTTATATTGTATTATTTGTCTCTTGTTTCTGTCTTCTCACTCCTTCCCTTTCCCCAACCAGGTGTGGACGATGGAGCGGACATTCCTCGTGAAATGGTTGTTGGTATTTATGAACGAATTCAACAGAAAGAATTAAAATCCAATGAAGATCATGTGACATATGTAACCAAAGTAGAAAAATCAATCGTGGGGATGAAAGCAGTAAGTTCACAGAATTTTGTTGACTAATTATGTCTCAGTTATAACTGGAGAAGTAATAGCTGTGTAATAAAAGCTTACTCGTCCCAGATTTTCTTTATTTTCATTCCCTGAATAGGTATCTTGCTGCCATATATCCTCTGTAGCCACAATGATCTGGTTAATGGCTTTTTTAAAATCCCTGCTATGTAGCTGGCTGTGAGTTTTCTCTTTAACCCTGAAGATGAAATGCCTGACTCCTGTGTGTCAACAGTCTGGGTGAGAGCTGAAGAAGCACATCCAATTTAAGTACAAGAGTTTGGGGGAGATTTTGACTTTGTGCGATAGTGTACGGGTGATGGGTGATGGCGAATCCGTTTAAATAGAAATAAAAATCAGGAGAAATGTAAAACGGGCTGCCGATTCACCATCACCCGACTCACACTATCACCCAAAGTCAAAACTTAGCGCTTTGACTGATAGTCGGCACTGGGACATAAACTCACTAGCTTATGGCCAGGGTTCAGATACTCAATCAGCAAGTTATTGGGTTGCTCATGGTGTTCAGCAGACATTAATGGCTCTCTCAATTTTTATTATTGACTTTGTGAGGGTAATTTTCCAAGTACACACTAGCTGCATGTAATTTTTCATAGATTGATTTTGCAACAAATTAAGATACATAAAGGAAAGGAAATACATTTTTTTTAAAGTTTAAATCATCCTTTGAGTAATATTCCACTCTGAAATTCAAATAAGCTGTATTGCCAGGGAATATGCCTTGCCTCAACATATTTAATTTCCTGATCCTTCACAAAACACTTCCATGCTAGGGTATAATCAGCATGGGTCCTGTCTGCAGTGAATATTGCCATTAAGTTTACTTTATCCCTCAAAATGGTTGTTGAACATCTTGTCAGCACATTCTAATCATTTCCCATACCTCCAGTCAGCAGGGAAGCTGCTGCAAGGCTCAGACATGCCATCCAGTGGCCATTTTGAGGGTGATGGATAAGTCGGACTTTGTGGCAGAGTACCCATTGCAGATGCAATCTACATGCAGGGCACCGTAGACAAATTTAACTCTAGCCCAGACTGATGGGATGATCATCTTCCCTTTTCCCAAATTGAACTGGCAGATGCAGTTTATTGCAGAAAAATGTGGAGTACATTTGGCAAATAAAATCAACAGTAAATATTCCCTGAATAGTAAGATTTCTTATAGAGTGGAGCAACAGGATGCTCTAATGGGGCAAATACATATAGCCTGAAATTCCATAGGTGAGACCAACGGAACCCCCAGAAAAACATCATTTGTCTGGGGTCCACAAAGTTACGACAGGCGATTGGGAGACCCCCAAAGAATTTCAGCACTATAGATCTTTAAAGATGGAACTGCAAGTAGAAAAAGCCATAAGAGACAAATGGGATTCCAGGTTTTATACATTAGGACATTGAATATTAAAAAGAAAGGAAGTGACGTTGAATTTCTATAAGACATTGATTAGGCCACAGCTGGAATACTGGGTGCTCTGCTTGCCATCCAATTAGTAGAAGGTTATTAGAGCCATGCAAAGGGTATAGTGAATGATACCAGAAATAACAGGTTATAGTTATGAAGAAAAGCTCACAAAAATGGGGGGCTTGAAAATTCCACAGTTCTTCCGATTTCGTACTCTAACTTTGGCGGGAAATGGTCAGAACCCCTGGAGAAATGGCAATGGTGCTGTTTTAAGCCGTTTATGCTATTTTGCTCAGGGCTCCGCTGATCTCCCCCTGAACTTATAGCAGTAGGTTGAGAAAATCCCCATTTACGTCCAACTTCGACAAATGTGTTTTTGTTTAAAATTTTTGGACACCTTAGGGTAAAGGTTGCAAGGCCCTGGCACCAGCGAAGAGCCCCTCTAGATGTGATCACTGGTCAGAGATAGAATTACTATCTAGTGAGACTCCACATCGGCAGTGGAGCCTGAAAATCTTTGAAGGACAAGTTGATAAAGCTGTTAAAAAAGCATATAGGATCCTTGGGGTAGAAATTAGGTCGCGCCCCATTTGGGGCGCAAATATCGTCCGGACGCAAATATTAGCGCCTGGCGCTAATTATCGGCACTGACAGGAAACTTCACTTTTACCGCCCCGGGAGGTGAGTGGAGCGCTAAAGCAGGCGCTGCACACCTCTCTTAAGGCGCAAAGGCCGAGCAGTGAGGCGCTAACTCGGAGCGCTGGCGAAGCTCATGTAATGTCAGTCAGCAATGGAACACACACACAATGGCACGGGCCAGTTCTTAAAGGGGATGGTTAATCTTGCTTTCCATCCACATCCTGTTCATTGCTGCCTTGAATCTCGGCCTGGAGAGACTTGCACATCAAATGTGCTGGAAAGAACAATGGAGCGTACCAGGCAAAGAGCTCAGAGTGCAGCTCCCACAGTCTCTGCTAAATCGATACAAGGAATGGCAAATCAAAATGAACCTGCAAAGTGCTGCTCAGTACCCAAAACTCCTTCACACAACGTTGAATCTCTCCAGAAGTCTCTCCCTCGCTCTCTCAGAATGCGTAGTTCAAAAATGCCACCAACAATAAAAGACAGGAAGAGGCCCCCTTTAAATAGCACCCCCCCCAGCCCCACAGCGATTGATAGCGTTCCAGTCTTCTGGTCGTTGGAAGCGCCAGGCGGTAAGGCAGGGGGCGCCACTCAATTTCCGCTATGGGGCGCCACAAGGGCGTTGCACCATGGAATGACGTCACAATCTGCGTGCGCAGGTGGTCGCAGCGGTAAGTTTTAGCGCCGCCGCACAATCTCAAGTTAAGTTCTCGAGCGGCGCAAACATCGCTGCGCCCGGGCGTTAGCGGCTTTGCGCCCCATTAGCGCCCTCTTAAGGCGCTAACGGGAGGCGCAACCAAGTGAATTTTTACCCCCTTGGCTTTATAAATAGAGGAATAGAGTACAAAAGCAAGGAAGTTATGCTAAACCTTTATAAATCAATGGTTAGGCCTCTGCTAGAGTATTGCGTCCAATTCTGGGCACTACACTTTAAAAAGGACCTTGGAGAGGGTGCAGAGGAGATTTACTAGCATGGTACCAGGGTTGAGGGGTTTCAGTTATCTGGAGAGACTAGAAAAGCTGGGATTGTTCTCCTTAGAGCAGAGAAGGCTAAGGGGAGATTTTCAGGGCCCAGGTCTTTTGCACTAGAAGAGAGAAAGTCAAGTAGGGATCTACTGGAGGTTTATAAAAGGTTTTAGGAAGGTGAATCGTGAAAAATTATTTCCACTGGTTGGTAAATTGCTAACACAGACGATTAGCACTAGAAGAACAAAGGAGGAGTTAGAAGAAATATTTTCACATTGAAGATTATTAGATCATGGGATGCTTTACTACAAATGACTAATGAGGCAGAAACTATAATATAAAAGGGAATTGGATAATCATAGACTCATACAGCACAGAAGGAGGCCTTTCGGCCCATCGTGCCTGTGCTGGCTCTTTGAAAGAGCTATCCAATTGGTCCCACACCCCTGCACACCCCATAGCCCTGCAAATTTTTCCTTTTTAAGTAGAGATCCAATTCCCTTTTGAAAGTTACTATTGAATCTGCTTCCTCTGCCCTTTTAGGCAGTGCGTTCCAGATTACCAGATCTCGCTGAGTACAAACATTTCTTCTCTTCTCCCTCCTGGCTTTTTTGCCGATTATTTTAGATCTGTGTCCTATGGTTACCGACCCTCCTGCCAGTGCAAACAATTTCTCCCGATCTACTCTATTAAAGCCCCTCATAATTTTGAACGCCTCTATTAAATCTCGCCTTAGCCTTCTCTGCTCTAAGGAGAACAATCCCAGCTTTTCTAGTCTCTCCAGATAACTGAAACCCCTCAACCCTGGTACCATGCTAGTAAATCTCCTCTGCACCCTCTCCAAGGTCCTTTTTAAAGTGTGGTGCCCAGAATTGGACGCAATACTCTAGCTGAGGCCTAACCATTGATTTATAAAGGTTTAGCATAACTCCCTTGCTTTTGTACTCTATTCCTCTATTTATAAAGCCAAGGATCCTATATGCTTTTTTAACAGCTTTATCAACTTGTCCTTCAAAGATTTTCAGGCTCCACTGCCAATGTGGAGTCTCACTAGATAGTAATTCTATCTCTGACCAATGCTCACATCTAGAGGGGCTCTTCACCGGTGCCAGGGCCTTGCAACCTTTACCCTAAGGTGTCCAAAAAATTTAAACAAAAACACATTTGTTGAAGTTGGAAGTAAATGTCTTTTGTTGAAGTTTAAAGTGCAGAATGGAGTTTTTTTCAGTACTCATAAGAACATAAGAAATAGGAGCAGGAGTAGGCCAATCGGCCCCTCGAGCCTGCTCCGCCATTCAATAAGATCATGGCTGATCTGATCCTAACCGCCAATCTACTATCTATCACAGAACCATCTCCTGCATCTAACAGAATTGCACACACGAAATAGGAGCAGAATCAGGCTACACAGTCCCTGGGCCCGCTCCACTACCCACAGGGCCATGACCGATCCGAACCTAGACTCATGTCCAAATTCCTGCCCGCTCCCCGTAACCCTTAATGCCCTTTACTTCTAGGAAACTGTCTATTTCTGTTTTAAATTTAATTAATGTTGTAGCTTCTACAGCTTTTTGTGGCAGCATATTCCATGGACCTACCACCCTCTGAGTGAAGTAGTTCCTCCTCATCTCAGTTTTGAAAGAGCAGCCCCTTATTCTAAGACTATGTCCCCTAGTTCTCGTCTCACCCGTCATCGGGAACATCCTCCCCGCATCCACCCGATCCAACCCCTTCACAATCTTATATGTTTCAATAAGATCGCCTCTCATTCTTCTGAACTCCAATGAGTAGAGTCCCAATCTACCCAACCTCTCCTCATATGACCACCCCCTCATCCCCGGGATTAACCGAGTGAACCTTTTTTGCACTGCCTCGAGAGCAAGGATGTCTTTCCTTAAGTAAGGACACCAAAACTGTATGCAGTATTCCAGGTGCGGTCTCACCAATACCTTGTACAACTGAAGCAATACCTCCCTATTTTTATATTCTATCCCCCTAGCAATGAAAGCCAACATTCCATTTGCCTTCTTAATCACTTGCTGCACCTGCATACTAACCTTTTGAGTTTCGTGCACCAGGACCCCCAGATCCCTTTGCACTTCAGTACTCTCCAGTTTCTTGCCATTAAGATAATAAATTGCTCTAGGATTTTTCCTGCCAAAGTGCATCACCTCACACTTTCCAGTGTTGTATTCCATCTGCCAAATCTCTGCCCACTTACTTAGCCTGTCTATGTCCCCTTGCAGGTTTTTTATGTCCTCCTCACTCACTACTTTCCCTCCCATCTTTGTATCATCTGCAAATTTTGATATGTTACACTTGGTCCCTTCCTCCAAATCGTTAATATAGATTGTGAAGAGTTGGGGACCCAGCACTGACCCCTGTGGAACACCACTAGTTACTGATTGCCAGTCTGAGAATGAACCATTTATCCCAACTCTTTGCTTTCTGTTAGATAGCCAATCCTCTATCCATGCCAGAATATTACCCCCAATCCCGTGATTTTTTACCTTAAGCAATAATCTTTTGTGTGGCACCTTGTCAAATGCCTTTTGGAAGTCTAAATACACTACGTCCACTGGTTCCCCTTTATCCACTCTATATGTTACTTCCTCAAAGAACTCCAGCAAATTTGTCAAACATGACTTCCCCTTCGTAAAACCATGCTGACTTTGTCCTATTAAATTATGATTATCCAAATGTCCTGTTACTGTTTCCTTAATAATGGACTCCCATAGGGATTTATGTGATTTAAAAGAAATAAATATCAAGATACCACAAACCTTAACGCAATTTGAAGTAGTAGTTTCGGCTACTCCAATCCTGTCACAAGATTTACAAACTTCCCATTCAGACATTAAGCAGCAGAGCTGAGATCATTATTCTTCTAACGCCCGTGATCATGCCCGTGGGATTTGACTCAGACCATTGTAGTCCAGTGCAGGTTTAGGCTACGAAACCCAAAAAGGATCAACTATTCAAAACATCTCATGCCCCATATAAAGACAACTAACACATTCTACTTGCTTACCAGCCAATAAATCAGTCCTTCATCAATTTTTATGGACTGCAGTAGATCCATATAACAGCCAGAAATCAAAATTTAGAAAATAAGAAAGAAATACTTGCACTTATACAGCAGCTTACCACATTGACAAAACATTTAAAGTGCTTTGTATAATGAATTACTTTTATGGAGGGTAGTGATTATTGTTGTGTTGGCAAACCTCAGATATTGGTGGTAATGCTGCTGAGTGTTCAGTATAATCTATGATGCTAATCGGCAAAGTTGAGTCAGTATTGAATTTTACACTCAACAGCATTTGAAACAGTGCAAGGAGTGAGATATTTAAGTGAAAAAATATATTTACATTTGAATCCAAATAAATGGCACATATTTTGTGGTTGAATCAGGATTATGTTTGGATTAGGATTTCTATAAACTGCAGCTATGAATAACTAATACAATAGCAAAATACTGCGGATGCTGGAAATCTGAAATAACAACTGAAAGTGCTGGAAACACTCAGCAGGTCAGGCAGCATCGAGGAGAGAGAAACAGAGTTAACGTTTCGAGTCGGGACCCTTTGTCAGAACGAAGGGTCCCTGACTCGAAATGGCAAAGTTGAGTCAGTATTGAATTTTACACTCAACAGCATTTGAAACAGTGCAAGGAGTGAGATACTTAAGTGAAAAAATATATTTACATTTGAATCCAAATAAATGGCACATATATTTGGACGTTCTGATGAAGGGTCCCCGACTCGAAACGTTGACTGTTTCTCTCTCCTCGATGCTGCCTGACCTGCTGAGTGTTTCCAGCATTTTCTGTTGTTATTTGCTGTAAATAACTAGTTTGGTAACCAGTATGAAAGAAAGAAAGAACTTGCATTTATATAGCACCTTTCACATTCTCAGGATGTCCCAAATTACTCCACAGCCAATGAAGTACTTCTGAAATGTAGACATTGTTGTAGGGAAATGTGGTTGCCAATTTGCACAGAGCAAGGACCCACAACATAATAATGAGATCATTTTTGATGGTGTTGCTTGAGGGATAAATATTGGCCAGAACACTGGGATAACTCCCTTCTCTTCTTGGAATAATGCCATGTGATCTTTTACCTCCACCTAAGAGGACACTAACGTCTCATCCTAAAGATGGAACCTCCGTCAGTGCAGCTCGCTCTCAGTGTTGCACTGAAGTATCAGATTACGCGCTCGTCTATGGAATAGGGTTTGAAAACACAACCTTCTGACTGGGAGGCAGGAGTGCAACCACTGAGCCAAGGCTCGCACTTTGATCAATTGTTGAACAGCTCAACACAAAGGTTGAAGCATAAACAGTTGCTTAATGAATATGATATATTTTACACAGTTTGGTACACCAAAGTTTAATGTAACTGGAGTGAATGTCAGATAATTTATTCCACTGAAATCCTTTATAATGATAGAAAATGGGAAGTGGAATTCAATATAGTGGAAAATGAACGGAAATTATTTTCTACTACTTGAATTCTCTTCAGCTTTGAACACAGAAAGTGTTTTTGTCCATTCCCATTCTTCCAAACCTGTGTAACGGGGGAATGGGATTAATTTGGTCCACTGAAACATACAATGTGATGGGGTGGGATTCATTGGAATTCTATGCAATGAAAGTAAATGAGAAATTGTTCTAAATAACAGGGGTGCACAGGGAGTCATTTGGTCTTTGAGAATTCCATGTTTGGATCAGAATTCTGTGTGCATTGTATTAATAATGGAAATCAACTCTACATGAAGATATTACCGGAGATCTGTAAGCCAGACATTTCTGATATGGACTGAGAATCAGGAATAAACAAAATCAAAATTTAACCCTTTTTAATTTGGGATTCTTTCAGTGTTGGAACAGATTAAACAAATTTACAAGGACTACTTCACACAGTTTTTATTTGTTTTCTACAGAAATCTATTTGTTTCAATAATTGGGGTGATGCTTCAATATTAGGGCTTAAAGGTGACTGAAAAATGGAACGTGAGGAACAAAAACTTTTTTTTCCTGATTGCCTGAACAAGAGCCAGTCAGCTGGTAATTGCTGAGGTAAAGTAATCTGAGATAATTCTCATCCCAGCCCCCAGAAATAACTCGATGTTTGGTGGTTTTCTTAGGCCCTTTCTGTCCCCCACCGGCGGTTGGTTTGCTGCAGCCGGCTCTTTGAGGTCATGGACATCAACAAAGCACAGAAGCAGGCAGCTCATCAGCGAGAAGTCTTTCTGTTTAACGACCTTGTTGTGGTAAGAATCTCTCTATTAGTGCAGAGTAATGAATGTTGATACCTACGGACTTGAATAAACAAACATGGCAGGCTTGAACATGCTTCAGCTATTCATTACAGTTCGACAATGTGTTGCTACGGTAAGCATTGGTTAAAAACTGAAAGGATTGATGTAACCATAGCTTGAAACTGCGGCATTTTATTCCCTCCTCTCCTCTTGGAGTTGGGTGCATTTCTGTGAGTGCCAAGATCCTTTGGTACCTTGTCCAAATGCTGTACTTTATATGTGAGCTTCGATGTAGGAGCCATTGTATAGCACTCAAAAATGAGAAACTAGACGTTATTATTTTATGCCTCAGGGTTATTCCAGGCTGAAGCAGGTGTCAGTAGCAACATTAGTCAATCTGCTGAGCATGCCTGAATCAAGGGAACGGTAGCATAGTGGTTATGTTACTGGACTAGTAATCCAGAGGCCTGGACTAATGATCCGGAGACATGGGGGGCAATTTTCTGACGCTGGAGGAGGCGGGTTTGGAGTCGGGAAAGGTGGGAAAATTCGAATTACTGAGGTCGGGTCAGAAACCAGACTCCAACCCGCCTCCGTGGGATTTCGCCGGTGCCGGTTTTGGCGGTCGGGAAATGCTCCCGCCTCCAGCTGGCCATAACGTTAATTAACTACTGCAGATGCTTGTTAAGGGCCTCTCTAATCCTATTTTGAGAGGCCCTCTTGAATTTACCATCATTTCGGCGTGCTTCATGCAACTTCTGAACCACGCCAGGTAAACCTGGCGGGTTGGCCCGTGGGTGGCCTCCTCACTGCTGCAGGTCTAACAAGACATCGTTTATTGCAGCAAGGCTTACTTGCAGGAGCCAGACCTTGGCTTTAAAAGGTCTCTGAGCACTTTTAGAAGGCCTTCTGAAGTCGGAGGTGCTACAGCTTGACTATCAACTGTGGGACCTCCTGGGAAGAACCTTGCCCCGCTTACAATGAGCGCTTCCCCAGAGGTGGCATCTGCAAGCAGAATGGGAAACATTCATTTCCTTACACCTTGGACTGAGGATGAGGATGAGGATGAGGAGGAGGAGGAGGCTGAGGAGGAGGAGGATGATCTGGAGGAGGAGGAGGAGCAGGAGGAGGTCAGAGCGCCGGTGTTTCGACCAGCGGCAGTGGCAGCACGCGAGCACATGGCTGCCAGGGATTAACTTATCATGGCCAGATTTGTATAGGTTGGCCAAGTTGGCACATGTCCTTGGCTCCATGCCAGGACTTCATTGACAATGGACATGACTCTCTGGCCTCCTTTCAGTCAGGCCACCAACCTGACAATGCAAGTGTGGCGTTGCCCGCAATGTGGAGCTGCCTAAGGCTAAGTAACAGATGGCATAACGCCAACATTTTGGCATCAAATCATGTTAAAGCTTTCCAACAGGGATGGCATTTCATCAATACACAGAAACAGTCTCCCAATCTACAGACAGATCTAGAGGTTATATCCCTTGCCAGCTGTACCCACACAGCCTTGGTTTCTTTGGCAGGCCTCTTCCCCTGAGATGAGTGGAAGAGCACCTCCATGCTAGTTCTAACCCCCTCAAACAACATTTGCAGTGCCTCATCTGAGAGCCTCGGGTAGACCCTTGCCTTGGAATTGGATATTCGTATCTCAAAAGATGTTGGAGGTGGTGCAGGAGAAGCAGAAATGCTGTGGAATGAGCCAAGGGAGCAAGAAGCCATAAAATCAGCCTGGAAAAGTGCTGTCAACAGAGGCGAGTTTCAGTCCCAAAACACTAATTGAGCAAGGGCATCCCACACCTCGGAAATCAAGTGGCCAATCATGGGAAAATCTCAATTTTTTGAAAACTATCAGTGGAGGCGAGTTTCTGACACACCCAAGCCGAAACCTGCCTCCATCTCGCCTCCAGTGAGAAAATCGCCCCCGTGATTTCAAATCTCACCACGGCAGCTGGGAAATTTAAATTCAGTTAATTAAATAAATCTGGACTAAAAAGCAAGTATCAGTGAAACTATCGGATTGTTGTAAAAACCCATCTGGTTCACTAAAGTCCTTCAGGGAAAGAAATCTGCCGTCCTTACCTGGTCTGGCCTATATGTGACTCCAGACCCACAGCAAAGAGGTTGACTCTTAACTGCCCTCTGAAATGGCCTAGCCAGCCACTCAGTTGTAAAAAACCGCTACAAAAAACAATAAGTATAAAATCGGTCGGACCACCCGGCATCAACTTCGGCACCGGCAACCGTCAACCCTGCAAAGTCCTCGGGGGCTACATTCGGTTGATTTGCGCTTCCCATTAGCGCCCTAAGAGAGCGCAAATCAACTAGCGCCTGGGCGCAGCGCCGCTAACGCCTCCCGCGAAATTCAGCGGGAGGTTAGCGGTGGCACTGCGCCGCCGGTGATGATGTCATCGTCATGCGCAGCGACCCGCTCGCGCCCCGGCTGTAATATTGGGTGGTGCCCCACCCCCCGCCCCCGACTTACCGCCGGACGCTTTAATAAGGGGAGGAAGGCCTGTAGTGCTGCGGCTCGCAGCGCCGCAAGAGGGACGCGAGGCGCTTCCAGTAGCTACAGCCTGACATAGTCATACTCACAGAATGATACCTTTCAGCCAATGTCCCCAAACTCCTCCATCACCATCCTTGAGTATGTCCTGTCCCACCAGGGGTGGCGGCACAGTGGTACACAGTCGGGAAGGAGTATCCCTGGGAGTTCTCAACATTGACTCCGGACCCCATGAAGTCTCATGGCTTCAGGTCAAGCATGGGCAAGGAAACCTCCTGCTGATTACCACCTACTGCCCTCCCTCAGCTGATGAATCAGTACTCCTCCATGTTGAACACCACTTGGAAGAAGCACTGAGAGTAGCAAGGGCACAGAATGTACTCTGGATGGAGGACTTCAATGTCCATCACCAAGAGTGGCTCGGTAGCACCACTGCTGGCCGAGTCCTGAATGACCTAGCTGCCAGTCTGTGCCTTCAACAGGTGGTGAGAGAACCAACATGAAGGAAAAACCTACTTGACCTCGTCCTCACCAATCTACCTGTCGCAGATGCATCTGTCCATGACAGTATTGGTAGCAGTGACCACCGCACAGTCATTGTGGAGACGAGGTCCCATCTTCACACTGAAGACACCCTCCATCGTGTTGTATGGCACTACCACCGTGCTAAATGGGATAGATTCAGAACAGATCTAGCAGCTCAAAACTGGGCATCCATGAGGCACTGTAGGCCATCAGCAGCAGCAGAATTGTATTCCACCACAATCTGTTACCTCATGGCCTGGCATATCCCTCACTCTACCATTACCATCAAACCAGGGGACCAACCCTGGTTCAATAAGGAGTGTAGAAGAGCATGCCAGCAGCAGCACCAGGCGTACCTAAAAATGCGGTGCCAACCTGGGGAAGCTGCAACACAGGACTACATGCATGCTAAAAAGCGGAAGCAGCATGCGATTGACAGGTCTAAGCAATCCCACAATCAACGGATCAGATCAAAGCTCTGCAGTCCTGCCACATCCAGTCGTGAATGGTGGTGGACCATTAAACAACTAACGGGAGGAGGAGGCTCCATGAATATCCCCATCCTCAATGATGGTGGAGCCCAGCACGTGAATGCAAAAGACAACCATCTTCAGCCAGAAGTGCCGAGTAGATGATCCATATCGGCCTCCTCTTGAGGTCCCCACCATCACAGAAGCCAGTCTTCAGCCAATTTGATTCACTCCACGTGATATCAAGAAACGACTGAGTGCACTGGATACAGCAAAGGCTATGGGCCCCGACAACATCCCGACTGTCGTGCTGAAGACTTGTGCTTCAGAACTAGCCATGCCTCTAGCCAAGCTGTTCC
This sequence comes from Squalus acanthias, assembly GCA_030390025.1. Lineage (NCBI taxonomy): Eukaryota > Metazoa > Chordata > Chondrichthyes > Squaliformes > Squalidae > Squalus > Squalus acanthias. The sequence continues at coordinate 86,124,864 of CM059435.1, forward strand.
AGTACAGCTATAACACTGACATCTATCCGACAATGTGGAAAACTGCCCAGGTATGCCCTGTCCACAAAAAGCAGGACAAATCCAATCCGGCCAATTGCTGCCCCATCAGTCTACTCTCAATCATCAGCAAAGTGATGGAAGGTGTCGTCGACAGTTCAATCAAGCAGCACTTACTCACCAATAACCTGCTCACTGATGCCCAGTTTGGGTTCTGCCAGGACCACTCAGCTCCGGACCTCATTACAGCCTTGGTTCAAACATGGACAAAGAGCTGAATTCCAGAGGTGAGGTGAGAGTGACTGCCTTTGACATAAGGACATAAGAACATAAGAACATAAGAAACAGGAGCAGGAGTAGGCCAATCGGCCCCTCGAGCCTGCTCCGCCATTCAATAAGATTATGGCTGATCCAATCTTGGCCTCAACACCACTTTCCCGCGCTCTCCCCATACCCCTTGACTCCCTTGTAGTTCAAATGTCTGTCAGTCTCCGCCTTGAATATATTCAATGACTCCGCCTCCGCATCTCTCTGGGGTAGAGAATTCCAAAGATTCACGACCCTCTGAGAGAAGAAATTCCTCCTCATCTCTGTCTTAAATGGGCGACCTTGACATCAAGGCAGCATTTGACTGAGTTTGGCATCAAGGAGCCCTAGTAAAACTGAAGTCAATGGGAATCGAGGGGGAAACTCTCCACTGGCTGGAGTCAAACCTAGCACATAGGAAGATGGTTGTGGTGGTTGGATGTCAATCATCACAGCCCCAGGACAGACAAAAAGGAAAAGGAGGTGGCGTAGCGCTGTTAATAAGGGATGAGATCGGTACGGTAGAGATAAAAGATCTTGGCTCGGCAGATCGTGAATTAGAACTGGAATCAGTTTGGGTGGAGGTAAGAAGCAGCAAAGGGCGGAAAACATTGGTGGGAGTTGTGCATAGGCCACCAAACAGTAGTGGTAATGTAGGGCACAGTATCAATCAAGAAATTAGAAGTGCATGTAACAAGGGCAATACGGTAATCATGGGGGACTTTAATCTACATATTGACTGGGCAAATCAAATTACCACTAATGGTGGGGAGGACGAATTCTTGGAATGCATGCGAGATGGTTTCCTGGATCAGTATGTAGAGGAACCAACCAGGGAACAGGCGATTCTGGATCTGGTACTGTGTAATGAGAAAGGGCGAATCAATAATCTTGTGGTAAAGGGGCCTTTAGGGACAAGTGACCATAATATGATTGATTTTTACATTAAGTTTGAGAGTGATGTAGCCCAATCTGAAACTAAGGTCTTCAATCTAAACAGAGGAAACTACAAGGGTCTGAGGGACAAGTTGGCCATGGTAGATTGGGAGACTACACTAAAAGGTATGAAAGTGGACATACAATGGCTAACCTTCAAGGAAATAATGCATAATTTGCAACAAACATATATTCCTCTAGAGCATAAAAACCCAAAAGGAAAAGTGATCCAACCAGGGCTAACAAAAGAAATTAAAGCTAGTATTAAATCAAAGGAGGAAGCTTATAAAGTTGCCAGAAAAAGCGGTCAGCCTCAGGATTGGGATCTTTTTAGAAATCAGCAAAGGGGGACCAAGAAATTGATAAAGAAAGGGAAAATGGAATATGAGCACAAACTAGTGAAAAATATAAAAACGGATTGTAAAAGCTTCTATAGGTATGTGAAAAGGAAAAGACTGGCGAAGGTAAATGTCGGCCCTTTACAGTCAGAGACGGGAGAATTTATAATGGGGAATGAGGAAATGGCAGAGAAATTAAATAAATACTTTGTTTCTGTCTTCACGGAGGAAGACACAAAAAACCTCCCAGAAATACGAGAAAACCAAGGGTGTGGCGAGAATGAGGAACTTAAAGAAATTACTATTAGTAAAAAAACAGTACTAGCAAAATTAATGGGACTAAAAGTCGATAAATCCCAAGGACAGATGACCTACATCCTAGGGTTTTGAAAGAGGTGGCCATTGGGATAGTGGACACATTAGTTGTCATCTTCCAAAAGTCTATAGATTCTGGAACGATTCCTGCAGATTGGAGGATAGCAAATGTAACCCCGCTATTTAAGAAAGGAGGGAGAGAGAAAACGGGGAACTACAGACCTGTTAGCCTTACATCAATAGTTGGGAAAATGCTGGAATCTATTATAAAGGATGCAATAACTGAGCACTTAGAAACTAATAGTAAGATTGGGCAGAGTCAACATGGATTTATGAAGGGAAATCCTGTTTGACAACCCTATTGGAATTCTTTGAGGATGTAACTAGTGGAGTAGACAAAGGGGAACCGGTAGATGTGGTGTATCTAGATTTTCAGAAGGCCTTCGATAAGGTTCCACACAAGAGGTTGGTGAACAAAATTAGGGCATATGGAATTGGGGGTAATATACTAGCATGGATTGAGAATTGGTTAACAGACAGAAAACAAAGAGTAGGGATAAACGAGTCTTTTTCAGGATGGCAGGCTGTGACTAATGGGGTACCACAAGGATCGGTGCTTGGACCCCAGCTATTCACAATCTATATCAATGATTTGGATGAGGGGACTAAATGTAACATTTCCAAATTTGCTGATGATACAAAGCTAGTTGGCAGTGTCAGTTGTGAAGAGGATGTGAAGAGGCTTCAAGGGGATCTCGACAGGCTCAGTGAGTGGGCGAGAACATGGCAGATGGAATATAATGTGGATAAATGTGAAATTATCTACTTTGGTAGAAAAAACAGAAAGGCAGAGTATTTCCTAAATGGTGAAAGATTGGGGAATGCAGATGCTCAAAGGGACCTGGGTGTCCTTGTACATGAGTCACTGAAAGTGAATGTGCAGGTACAGCAAGCCATTAGGAAGGCAAATGGTATGCTGGCCTTCATTACAAGAGGATTTGAGTACAGGAGTAAAGAAGTCTTACTCCAATTATATACGGCCTTGGTGAGACCACACCTGAAGTACTGCGTACAATTTTGGTCTCCTTACCTAAGGAAGGATATACTTGCCATAGAGGGAGTGCAACAAAGGTTCACGAGATTGATTCCTGAGGTGGCGGGACTGTCGTATGAGAAGAGATTGAGTAAACTAGGCCTGTATTCTCTTGAATTCAGAAGAATGAGAGGGGATCTCATTGAAGCATACAAAATTATTACAGGTCTTGATAGGGTGGATGCTGGGAGAATGTTTCCCTTGGCTGGGGAGTCTAGAACCAGGGGCCACAGCCTCAGGATAAAGGGTAGGCCATTCAGGACTGAGATGAGAAGAAATTTCTTCACACAGAGGGTGGTGAATCTTTGGAATTCTCTACCCCAGAGGGCTGTGGAGGCTCAGTCATTGGGTATATTCAAAACAGAAGTCGATAGATTTCTGACTAATAAGGGCATCAAGGGATATGGCGATAGGGCCAGTGAATGGAGTTGAGGCAGAAGATTAGCCATGATTTCATTGAATGGCGGAGCAGGCTCGAAGGGCCGAATGGCCTACTCCTGCTCCTATTTCTTATGTTCTTATGTTCTTATAGCTGCAGGAGTTCCTCAGGGCAGTGTCCTAGGTCCAACCATCTTCAGCTGCTTCATCAATGACCTTCTCTCCATCATAAGGTCAGAAGTGGGGATGTTCGCTGATGACTGCACAGTGTTCAGTGCCATTCGCAACTCCTCAGCTAATGAAGCAATCCATGCCCGCATGCAGCAAGACCTGGATGACATTCAGGCTTGCGCTGATAAGTGGCAGGTAACATTCGCGCCACACAAGTGCCAGGCAATGACTATCTCCAACAAGCGAGAGTCTAACCACCGTCCCTTGACATTCAACAGCATTACCATCGCCGAATCACCCACCATCAATATCCTAGGGGTCACCATTGACCAGAAACTTAACTGGACCAGCCACATAAATACTGTGGCAACAAGAGCAGGTTAGAGGCTGGGTATTCTGCAATGAGTGTCTCATCTCCTGACTCCCCAAAGCCTTTCCACCATCTACAAGGCACAAGTCAGGAGTGTGATGGAATACTCTTCACTTGCCTGGATGAGTGCAGCTCCAACAACACTCAAGAAGCTCGACACCATCCAAGACAAAGCAACCCACTTGATTGGCACCCCATCCACCACCTTAAACGTTCACTTCCTCCACCATCAGCGTACCTTGGCTGCAGTGTGTAACATCTACAAGATGCACTGCAGCAACTCGCCAAGGATTCTTCGGCAGCACCTCCCAAACCCGCGACCTCTACCACCTAGAAGGACAAGGGCAGCAGGCACATGGGAACACCACCACCTACAAGTTCCCCTCCAAGTCACACACCATCCTGACTTGGAAGTATATCGCCGATCCTTCATCGTTGCTGGGTCAAAATCCTAGAACTCCCTCCTTCGCTGCACTGTGGGAGCACCTTCACCACACGGACTGCAGCGGTTCAAGAAGGCAGCTCACCACTACCTTCTCAAGGGCAACTAGGGATGGGCAATAAATGCTGGCCTTGCCAGTGATGCCCACATCCCATGAACGAATAAAAAAAAAAAGCAGGTGACGCTTGCGCTGGGCATCATCGACTGCATACATCTAGCCTCCAACACAAGACGTCAAAATATACATGAACAAGAAGGGCTTCCACTCGCTGAGCATGCAACTGGTGTGGGATGACATGCAGGTCTCTGCCAGGTATCCTGGCAGTTGTCATGATGCTTTCATCCTTTGCTGGTCCTTAATTCATCCTCTCTTTCACCCAGACCATCGGGTGAAAGACTGACTGCTTGGGGACAAGGGCTATCTCCTGCACACATGGCTCATGATACCTGTCAGGAAGCCATGCATTGATGCTGAAATGAGGTCCAATCAAAGCCTTGCCTCCTGAAGCAAGCTTGTGGAGATGTTCGAACCCAGAGCCTGAATGGCAGCGTCCAAGTTGTGAGAGCTGTCACCACAGACTGTATAACTGAGGACCACACAGCAGCTGCATAGAGCTGGCCACATGCTCCATTGGTTAACTGCATTGCCGCGATGTCATGGACGATGATCCCGCACAAATTGGAAGTGGACTCCTCCACTTTGTCCAACATGGTGTGGAAGCTCTCAGGCAGGCAGTCCAATTGCTGGTACACACCTATGAGTCTGCTTTTAAAGCAATGTTCTCTGTAATTTTTGTTTGGGCCGCGCAGCCCCTTTAGCGGGCATGCGTGGTTTTCTCAATTTAAAAGCCGGCTCACTGGCTGCACGGGACCCCTGGAGCGCTGCGCAGCTGCCTGGCCACTCAGCTTAAAAGGGAACATTGGTTTGGATGTGCCCTCTATCGCAGAGTTAGGACGTGAGCTCCCCCTCTGTGCTGTTCTTTCCCCCTGCCCTTGCTCCTGCTCACCTCTGCTTGGTGAATCATCCAGTGTAGACCCCCGTAACTCACTCACTACAGTATGCGGGATGCCAATTTCCTCCTAATGTTAATCTCCTTGCGATGTTTCCTTACACATGATTCAATTTAAAGCGCCGATTTAACTCCATAATCTATTACTTACAGATACTTAAACTGTGTGCAAAAAAGAAAAGTTCTGCTACATACACTTTCTACAAGTCTGTTGGCCTTCTGGGAATGCAGATTCATCTCTTTGAGACTGAATGTAAGTGTTTCTGAATTATTTACGTGTTGCTTCTTGTTGAGTTAAAGCATAGATTGCAGATCCCAGTCTCTAGGGATGTAATCACTGTATTACATAGTAGTAACAGATACTCTTGTTTATTTCACTTCCTTCAATTTTAAAGTTATTGAGGATAATTTTAATTTTGGGCCATAGTCTAAACCAGGCGATATCGGATCAGCTGCCCATTGTACACCCCTCCCGATTGTAAATGAAAATCAGGAGAGAAGTATACAGGTGGCCAATCTGATATCCGTTTTACACTATCACCAAAAGTCACAATTACCCCTATTTTCTCTCGCCTTCTCTGTTTCTATCTGTCCCTGTTGAGTGAAGGCAATCTGCCTTTACTGGGTGTGCCCTTTCCCAAGACAGCTCAATTGTGCTTATGAACTCACCATGTTGAGAATCATGATCACAAAGCCTAACACTTGTTGACCAATAGAACCATTATCTAATTCTGAGGTTTGAATATTAAATTAAATGAGAATTCACATCAAAAATGTTATTGAAGAATATGTGCTATATTTCGACAAGTAGAGAAAGTGTGCATATATTAGCCTAGAAATTACAGTGTGGCTGCAGACATTGAAGAAAATATATTACAGTCAGATAATACAGATTCTCACAACTCACGGTCTATTTCAAACTGGTACAACAAGGATCTATAATGTCTTATCCTAGGCTCATTAGTCGGGATAACCAGAGAAATTAAATAATTCAGCATTTCTGTTGTGCTTTTATTTTTTCATCATAACTCCTTCACCACAGAGGACTATAATATTTCTCTTAGTGATTCCCTGTTGCCTTTGCTATGAGCAAGAATAAAAGGAGATCAGGATGAGTTATGCAAAGGGCCCTTCACTCACAGCATGAAGGGAAGCAATGAAAATCTCACATGATATGTATTTGTTCAGTTCCTGCACTTGGTATTACTCCCATTAAAGAATGTCCTCTCACACCAGACAAAGGCAAGCAGAGGGCCTCCATATTCTCTATTATCTTCTTGAAAGATTACATAGCTCACAACCAAGGACACAAAACTGCCACAGGTGGTGAGACCTCCAATCCCCTACAAGGAAAAGACTTGGAACTGTTGGGCATGCATATGGGGCAAGAACCTAGCACTTGGAAAATCTGCACTCTAAGAATTGACAGAATTCTCACATTGATGCCCTAGGTCTATAGGAAAGATGAACTGCGCTGCTCACACTGTTACTTGCTTGATGCAGTGGTGAACAGCACAGCACAAGTTAATATTACAAATGCTCCCAGATGCTGCCTGAAAATAGCCAGTGGCATAAAAGTTACATCGACTGCCACTGGCAACCCAATGGCTCTGATAATGGGATATCCAGGTCCAGGGCAGGTAGATGACACAACTGTTATTGCCACATGAAGGAAGCACAGCTTTCTTAAGCATTGCTGAGTGGTGAGGTTCAGATATGACCACCTTGGTCTATATACGTGGAATTCTGAGTACTCGTGGGTTGGTAGCAGATGCCTCTCCTGTTTCTAGCCTGCATGTACTACATTGGATGTACAGTGTTAGTCTGTATGAACAAGAGGAGGGATCTGAGAAATATGCAGTGGAAAATGTCGCTGATTTCTCCTGGAACATTTATAGGGGAAGGAAGCAGGTGTGAAGGGTCTTGTGGTACCTAATGGACATTTCAGGTAAGTAGTAGATGTGTTCAACACAGAGGACAAGGCAAGGGGAAATGTGAAACACACTTATAACACTGCATTGGTTTAAGGTGTGACTGCTTCCTTTTACCTTGACTAACCTGGTAAGGTCATTGGACTTCTTTCAGCATTGAGTAGATATAGAGAGTAGCTAGGGGTGGCAGTCACAGTCAATGCCATCTCCTGGTCTCATGGGATTGTGTGTAATATATTAGCTTGGATTGAGGATCAGTTAACCAACAGAAAACAGAGAGTAGGAATAAATGGGTTATTTTCTGGTTGTAACTAGTGAGGTGCTGCAGGGACCAGTGCTTGAACTTCAGCTATTTACAATCTATAGCAATGACTTAGATGAGGGGACCGAGTGTAATGTGTCCAAGTTTGCTGATGATACAAAGCTAGATGGGAAAGTAAGCTGTGAGGACGCAAAGAGGTTGTAAAGGGACATGGACAGGTTAAGTGAATGGGCAAGAAGGTGGCGGATGGCGTATAATGTGGGGAAATGTGAAATTTGGTCGGAAGAATAGAAAAACAGAATATTTTTTAAAAGGTGAGAGACTAGTAAATGTTGCTATGCATAGGAATTTGGATGTCCTATTCACGAATCACAGATAGTTAACATGCAGGTACAGCAAGCAATTCGGAATGCAAATGGTATGTTAGCCTTTATTGCAAGGGGGTTGGAGTATAAGAGTTGTTGCAATTATATCGGGCTTTGGTGAGACCACACCTAGAGTATTGTGTACAGTTTTGATCTCCTTACCTAAGGAAGGATGAACTTGCCTAAGAGGGGGTGCAAAGAAGGTTCGCTAGATGGATTCCTGGGATGAGAGGGTTGACCTATGAGGAGAGATTGAGTAGAATGGGCTTATATTCTCTGGAGTTTAGATGAGAGGTGATCTCTTTGAAACGTATAAAATTTTTAGAGAGCATGACAGGGTAGACGCTGAGAGGCTGTTCCCCTGGCTGGAGAGTCTAGAACTAGGGTCACAGTTTTAGGATAAGAGGTCGGCTATTTAGGACTGAGATGAGGAGAGATTTCTTCACTCAGAGGGTTGTAAATCTTCAGAATTCTCTACCCCAGAGGGCTGTGGATGATCAGTCGTTGAGTATATTCAAGACAGAGATCGAAAAATATTTGGACACTAAGGGAATCAAGGGATATGGGGATAGGGCAGGAAAGTGGAGTTGAGGTAGAAGATCAGCCATGATCTTATTGAATGGCAGAGCAGGCTCAAGGGGCCGTATGGCCGACTCCTGCTCCTATTTTGTATATTCTTTGGTTGGCTTCCTTCCCTCTGAATCTAGGAGTCATCCCATTAAACAGCTTCAGCCATGTCAATGCTGCAGTAGCATTGGAATTCCTTACCTACCAGAGGCAAGCTGCCAATAGAGGATACAAATAGCACTGGAAGCCCACCCACAATATTAAAATGAATTTGATGCAGGAAAATGTGATGGGGTGAGAGCAGATCACCACTGAGTGTGAAAGTGCTCTTCTAGCTGTAAACCCACCATGGAAGAAAATCCAGCCTCATGTTTTAATGCTTCAAAGAGTTTGGGTGCAATTTTGACAGGTCGATATTTTGGAATGTTCAGCCCCTATGCCTCGCTTCTGCCACTGTGGCGATCGGGAGCATATGGAAATATAGGGGCTCATGCCTGTTTGAGGCCCACTCTCGGCTGGCTGCGTTCAGGAAAACGTGGGCTACACATGGCTTAGAGGCTATCACCAAATCGGTAGATTTAAAAAGTATATATATTTACCTGAATGGGGAGCCAGGAGGTGCAGGAGTTCTCCTTCCTCCCGATCGCTTGCCCATCTCTCCCGGTCATTCCCCTCCACCCCAATTGCTTCGCAACTCTCCCAATCACTTCCCCCCCATCTCTCGGTCACCTCTCTACCTCCTGATCACTACCCCCCCACTGATCACTTCCCCCCCTTCCCCTGGTCGCCCCCACCATCCTGATTGCTCCCTCCTTCCCAAGACCTACCTGCCACGACACAGCATTCCAAAATTGAAATCCTCTTCGCCGGTGAGATGCCTGGGGATGCCCAGCAGGCACCTGCAGCTCGCAGCCTCATGTAAATGAGGCCCGAGGTCCAATATCAAGTGTACCTCAGGCCTACCCGTTCCTGCACAGGGATCGTTCCCTTCACCCAGTTCGGCGCAAACCAATTTCTGGGCCGGAATGTGTGAATTTAAAATAGGGACTGAATTACCTCACCATGCCCTGGCGCATTTATCGCCTACAGTCTAATCCCACATCACCTGAAGCTTACACTTGATCCTGATCTCACTAATTATATATGAACAAAATGTACTTCCCTGGACTACTTCTTTAAGTGGTGTTAATTTTATATCTAGTTTCTTGTGGTGCAAGTCAAGGTTAATTGTTTCTGATGCATTCACCCATCCTCTGACTTAGAAGATGCACAGAGCAAACTAGGAAAGAGAATATGATAGAGTTTACATTTACCTGTGCTAATAGCCGAGTGTTTTCTCTGTTAGTTTATCCTCATGGGATCACCCTGGTCTCATCTGTTTCTGGCTCTGAGAAGAAGCAGGCGCTGAGTTTCTGTGCCCAAAGTTCAGAGGAGCTCCAGAAGTTTGTGGAGGAGCTGAAGGAGTCAATAGCGGAGGTGACAGAGATGGAGCAAATTCGAATTGATTGTGAGTAGCTGCGTTTCTCTGCAATTGTTGCTGCTGCAAATGCGTTAACCTGTCGGCTGGGCGCAGTTGGTTAAAACAAAAAGCCCTGGTTCTGAAAGTATGTGGCGATCTTACTGATTGATTTTAGGGACTCTCAACTCCATTGTTCCTGCAGTTCTACAATGCAGGAGGGAGCTGAGAGGCTGCATTCTCCAAAGGAAAGTTCAATACCTTCAGATGTTAATATGCCGTTGTGATCATATTTTTTCACTGAGCATTGAATAATGGATATTTTTTTTTAATGCAATGTTTATAAGGGTTTTTTGGGCTATTCTTGAAAAGTCTCCACAAATTTACTGTAGATTCATTTGATTGATGACAGACAGCAAGGCTGCTTGAAATATAGGCTGCTGACATCTTTTAGGCATTTAATAATATTCCATGGCCTTGGTAACACTTGCTCCCAGTTGATCGATGGTGGTCATTTTTACTACCCATCCGTTGCTCTTATTTTCACAGTCGCTCATCAGGGCGGTGGGGTGGGGGGCTGAGGCAGGGTTGGGGGGGGCGGTGGGGGGTGGTGTCCTGGAGAATTGTTCACAGCTGGAAATTAAAAATGATAATAAGCAGACTGCACACACCATGGCACTCCTCACAAAGCACCGTGCCACTGTATGTATTGACATCACAGAGTTAACACTAACAAAACAGACCCGGAAAAGCCTTATCATTGTGAAGCCTTCACATTTCCACAAATCCAATGCATTTTGCCAACTTTGCACTGTTATCAAGCTTTTATATCTTTTTAAAGCATATTGGAACGTCTAATGGAAGGAATATTTCCACCGTTAATGGATGTGTGATAAGTAAAATATTTTACCAGTATTTCAAAACTTAGTACTTTTTTACTTCCTCTGCACCTGTATCAACCAGAAGTTCTAAGTTTCTCCCTTAGTAAAACTAGACCCAAAGTAAGCTGCTTGTAGTGTGAAATGTATATCCTCTATACATTTCATAGGAACATAAGAACAAGAGTAGGCCATTCAGCCCCTCGAGCCTGTTCTGCCTTTCAGTTAGATCATGGCTGATCTGTATCTTAACTCCAGCTATCTGCCTTGGTTCTGTAACCCTTAATACCCTTGTCTAACAAAAATCTATCAATCTCAGTTTTGAAATGTTCAGTTGACCCCCAGCCTCAACAGCTTTTTTTGGGAGAGAGTTCCAGATTTCCACTCTCTTTTGCGTGAAGAAGTGCTTCCTGACATCACGCCTGAACAGCTTAGCTCTAATTTTAACGTTCTGCCCCCTTGTTCTGGGCTCCCCCACCAGAGGAAATAGTTTCTCTCTATCTACCCTACCAACTCCTTTTAATCACCTCAATTAGATCACCCCGTAATCTTCTATACTCAAGGGACTACAAGTCTAGTCTAAGCAACCTGTCCTGATACTTTAACTCTTTTTGCCCCGGTATCATTCTGGTGAATCTGCGCTGCACCCCCTCCAAGGCCAATATTTCCTTCCTGAGGTGCAGTGCCCAGAAATGAATGCAGTGCTCCGGATGTGGTCTAACCAGAGTTTTATATCACTGCAGCATAACTTCCACCCCTTTGTATTCCAGCCCTCTTGAGATAAAGGCCAACATTCCATTACCCATTTTAATTACTTTTTGTACCTGTCCACTAGCTTTTAGTGTTTTCTGTATTTGGACCCCTAAATCTCTCTGCTCCTCCACAGTTCCTAACTTCTCACCATTTAGAAAATGCTCTGCTCTCTCTTTCTTAGGTCCAAAGTGGATGACCTCACATTTCCCCACATTGAACTCCATTTGCCACAGTTTTACCCACTCACTTAATCTTATCAATGCCCCTTTGGAACTTTCTGCTCCCATCTACACTATTTACTGTGCCACCTAACTTAGTGCCATCAACAAACTTGGATCTATGGCTCTCTATTCCTAAGTCATTTATAAATATAGTGAAAAGCTGAGGCCCCAGTACAGATCCCTGGGGGTCACCACTAGTTATATCCTGCCAATTTGAGTACATACCCATTATCCCTAATCTCTGTCTCTGACCTCCTAACCAATTCCATAAGTTGCCTCCAAATCTCATTTTTGTTAGCAGTCTCTTATGTGGAACTTTATCGAATGCTTTCTGGAATTCCATATCAATAACATCCACAGACACTCCCTTATCTAGCATGTTCGATCTAATATCCAGTTTCCTACAACTTATAAATTAAGTAGGCATTGTAACATAATAGCTTTTATGTTGCATCCTGTTTGTGCAAAAGCTGATGACAGCAAGGAAATGTTAGGAGTGAGATTTAAAACCAAAAAAGTGAGATTTTTGAGGAGGTCACTAGTATGGTGGGTAGGGGAGTGTCTATGGCTGTTGTCTATATGGACTTCCACAAGGCTTTGATAAAAGATTATTAGCAAAAATGAAAGTGTACGGAATTGGAAGTAACCTTGTGACATGGGAGGAAGGAGGCAGAAAATAGGGATATAGGGAACATTCTCTGATTGGTGGGATGTGACAAGTTGTGTTCCCCAGAACTGGGGCCTTAACTTTTCATCGTTTATATATATATATATATATATATTGCAGATGGAGTTCAATGTGGGGTTATCGACTTTGGATCTGAGAAAGACAAATCTGAATGTTTTCTCAATGGTGAGAGACTAGGAGCTGTGGAGGAGCAAAGGGATTGAAGTGTGTATGTGCATGGATCACTGAAAGCTCGTGCACAAATACAAAAAGTAATCAAAAAAGCTAAAGGAATGTTGACCTTTATCTCAAGGTGGTTGAAATACAAAAGTGGAATGCTTAAGTTGTACAGACCTTTGGTCAGACCGCACCTGGTGTACTGTGTTCAGTTTTGGGCACCGAACCTCAGGAAAGATATATTGGCCTTGGAGGGGTACAGTGCAGATTCACCAGAAAGATACTAGGGCTTAAAGAACTAAATTATGAGGACAGATTACACAAACTTGTATCCCTCAAGTTTAGGTGGTTGAGAGATGATCTAATCGAAGTGTTTAAAATGATAGGCTAGATAGAGAGAAACTATTTCCTCTGGTGGGGAATTCAGAACAAGGGGGCAGAATCATAAAATTAGAGCGAGGCCATATACAAGTCAATAGAGGAAGCAGTTTTTCACACTAAGGGTAGTGGAAATCTGGAACTCTCCCTCAAAAGTTTGTGGACACTGGGCCAATTAAAACTTTCAAGACTGAGTTTGATAAATATTTGTTATGTAAGGATATCGAGGGATATGGAGCAAAGACGGGTAAATGAAGTTGAGGTACAGCTCAACAATAATCAAATAAAATGGTGGAACAGGCTTGAGAGACCTAATCCTGGCCCTATGTTCCTATGAGATGGAGCTATTAAATTTTTAAACCAAAATGAGTGAACCTCACTCAAAATGATTGAGACTTAACAGATCTGCTTGTAAGTACTATATCAGAACTTTTCCAAAAAATAAAAATAAAATTACAAATGTTTTCTTTTACTTACTCTCTAATGAGGATCATTCCAAATTGCAGAAGGAACTTTAATTACTCCTCACTTGTTCCTGAGAGATTATTTTTACTTCAATCTGGAAGTTAGTAGCTGCCATGTTGAACATTTACAAGATAGTCTTGATGTGAGGCCTGTATCTTGCCACTGTTTTGTGGTAATGTTGTGCTGTTTAAAAAGTATATTTGGAATCCTATAATATTTACAGTACCAGTGAATCACAGACTGAGCTGTTGACATTGGGCAAAACTTCAGTGTGAAATTTTCAGTTGTGAGTCACCGACATACTCAAGGTGTCACCTCGTGTCAAAAACAGAAAAGTGATTAAAAACACCAAGCTGCATCCATCATATGATCATGGTAAAACTTGTCTAAACTTTTATCCTGAGAATTGTATGTGCAACAGTTCAAATGATTTACACAGTTTTCAATTTCCCGCCATAAACCGTGCCAATGTTGTATCAATACATCGCTAAATTTCAACTTCATTTTTCATATGTGAAAAGTGCCCGAAAGATCTAATATGATAAGTTTCTGTGAGGAAAAGCTTAGCAAAAATTAAAACCTTTTTAGGCAATGGGTCACTGAACTTGCTGACCTCTGTCTGTCTTTATATTCAAACTGAAAGGCCACCAAAGGTGTGGCTCATACAGAAGAAAATGTGAAAATTAAAGAGTAAAAACAGGGTATCTAACATTTATTAAAAGGAACTGCCTTCATAAAAATAGTCTTTGGGTTAATTTTTGTAGTTTCTTTTACAAGCACACAATGAGGTGAGGTAAATTGCTTCAAAATGCTTCGCTGCAATATGAATGAGGAGTCTCATTGCAATGTATGTCATTGCCTAGTTTCTTTAGTAAATTGGAATGATGGCCAAGCATATTTTTCCTTTAAAGTCAAAGGGGGAAAAATTCGGTGTTGCTCCCCCGGGGCGCGAACGAGAGGCGCAAATCAACCCAATTTTCCCCCAAAATGTGTAGCTGCAACATAGCTTTTCATTCCTGACACTGAATGGATCCCTTATTAAGGTCCAGTATCATAAAACAGACATTCCTTCTCCCAATCAACTTTCTTCTGGATAACATTACAAGTTGAAGAGGTGATGGAAAAGGTTAAGCTTCAGATTAAGATTAAATTCATGATAAATCTGTTAGGGATGAGCAGTAGAATAAATTTGCAAGGTGACTCAAGTTAGGTAATTTTGCAATGTAAACTCAGGAGTGAGTCTTGACTCAGTGGTAGCATTCCTGCCTTTGAGTCAGAAGATTATGGCATCGAGCCCCACTTTAGACAGCCCTGGGAAGCGGACACAAGAGCTCTGGCCTCTGAATACTGGGTTGATATCTGGCGGGGTACTCGTGTCCAATGGGATTGCAGTGGAGTGGGGAACCATCCAACTGGTTCTCCTGGTAGGGAGTTGTGAGTCAGGCTAATGACCTGTTCACATAAAAAGGGATTTTGTAACAGAAACATACCAGTGTGTGATCTGTGTCTGACTCGTGATGGAGATTGTCAGCATGTAACCAAGTTTTCCTCTTATTGATAAATTTTTGAGAAGATGTCACACTAAAATGAAAGGCGCTTCACAGGAGCGTTATCAAACAAACTTTGACACCGTGCCAGATAAGGAGATATTAGGACAGGTAACCAAAAGCTTGGTCAAAGAGGTAGGTTTTTAAGGAGCACCTTAAAGGAGGAGAGAGAGGTGGAGAGGAGGTGAGATTTAGGGAGGGAATTCCAGAGCTTAGAGGCTAGACAGCTGAAGGCACAGCTGCCAACGGTGGAGTGATTAAAATTGGGGATGTGCAGGAGGCCCAGAACTGGAGGAGCGCAGAGATCTCAGAGGTGTTTGGCAAAATGTTACAGTTTCTGGTTTGTATCTCATCGCTTCTGTCTCACAGATCTAACAGCAGTTCTTGTGAGCACAACTTGTTCCTTATAATTGAAAAACTGTATCTTTTCTATACTTTGTTCTCACAGAAGTGCACGCCTGAGTGCTCGACGTAATTTACTTTCAGCATTTACTGTAGGAACAAACTGTTTTCAAATTGCCACACAGACCAGAGGTAGACAGGTTAAGGTGAATAATATTTTTATTTAGAATGAAATAGTAATATGAAGCACCAACAGTGTCAAGTATTATACGTACATTATAGGGGTACATTTCTGACGTTGCCTTGTCCACTGGGAGCACATATTAGAAATTCAGTTGCATGCTACACATGCTTGGAAAATCGTGCGCTGTGCTTGGCTGAATTCCTGATAGACACTTTTGGCAGGTGTGGCTCCCTCCCTAACAGCGTGGCTTCAGAAAATGACCCTTCTCCATAAACATTAAAAAGTCCACAATAGGTCAGTTACCCTGAAGAATACTTTTTGTATTGAGACCGAGTATCTGATCAATGTTAAAGTTTTATTAGTAACAGTGAATTCAGCCTGTTTCAGGCCTCCTCTTGTGAACCTTCAGTTCAAATTATTCCTACTGTTTTCCACAAGTAGAAAGTGATACTGAACTTTCATTCTGAATGAGCAACACATTTCAGAAGGATGCTTGCCAGTTTCAAACTCCTGCTCTTAACCTATCAGATGTCAGGATCCATACTTTTAAGTCTTTGAAGTAGATGTACTCAAACACACTCACTGATACAAATATGTCAGAAATACAGTGGCCCATACTCTGGAAGATATAAGCACTTTCCACGTCTGCATGGATCATACAAAACTATACTGTGAAATAAAACCAGTTTTTTCATATCAAAACAAAAATGCTGCTTATTAAATCAAGGAAATGAGCTGTTGTGATCGTTTAATTTAATAAAAGCAACAATTAAAACTTCACTGCACAAACCTTCATTCATTTATTTATACAAATATGGTACACTGGTGTAAATTATTTTGAAATACATTTAGCTACTTGCGTGTGAAATTATTATGATTGAAAAGACACTAGGGGCTAAAAATTGAGTAGTGCCCCATTTGGGGCGCTAACTTCGCTGGGGTGCTACTTTTAGCGCCCCGTAAAAATTAGCGCCCCGGCGCCGGAAATTGAGTAGTTGCGGGCCTTCCTCCCCTTCTTAAAGGGGAGGGGTCTTGCGCAGTGCGACCCGGGGCCCAGCTGGGCCTCCGGGGATCGGGAGTGCCGGTAAAAGAGCCCGGCTCTCAAGAGAAGTGCCGGGCTCTTGGAGCGCAGCCGGCACTGCGCGGGGGGTACCTTTCAGGAGGCCGGGGACGGGAGCGCAGGCAGGTGCTGGCAGGCGGCCAGCAACAAAAATGGCCGCCCCGCACCGTGCCTTTAAATAGCGCCTCCCCGGCCGCAGGTAGGCCCCCCTGACCCCGTCGGATATAGCGTCCGGCGGTAAGTCAGGGGGCGCTCCCGAAGATCGCGGCCGGGGCACGAGCTGGGCGCTGCGCACGGCGATGACGTCATCGCCGGCGGCACAGTGCTGCGGGCCGCTACCGGTTAGCACCGCCGCTCACCTCTCGCTGAATTTTGCGGGAGGCGTGGGCGGCGCTGTGCCCGGGCGCTAGTTGCTTTGCGCCCCGTTAACGCCCTCTTAGGGTGCTAACGGGAGGCGCAAAGCAACCCCATTTTCCCCCCTAGGCGCTTCCTCATCCTGACATGGAAAAAAGGTTCATTAAGCACTTTTTGTGAAGACTGTTGCCCTTGTAATACCTTTGTAGTAAAGAGTTGAAAATAAAATGATTGTGGGATGGGGCAGAGGAGCAGAATCAAAGTTGTCACTCATCTACTTTTTCATTTTTGAAAAGCCATCCCGATTACTTTTTATCACTCTGCTTCCATGTAATCTCCTACATAACTGCTGTTCTGTCTCCATTGGGACAGGACGTCAGCCTTATTTAAATGCCAGTGGGCAATAGTTTGAGGGGCAGCTGAGGGTTCTAACAGATTGCACTTATTGCAACCTGGCCTCTATTTACTGCTTGCCTGTGTTCTCATTTCCCCTGGTATAAGTTTATAATCAAAAGCCTTCGTGCATGGTTATTTACGTATTTTCATCTGCTGCATAGCGTCTAGTAGAGAGAAATAAATTGCAATGCAGTCTGACAGGCTGGATTTAACCCATTACTAGTAATCAAGAGGACAATCCAGTTCTTGAAAAAATATCAGAGAGGAAAAAAGTTATCAGGGATTAATTTTTCCAAAGTAATGACTTTGGACATCAAGGAAAAGGTAGAAGCAATTGGAAAAAGTAGCAAGATAGCATTTTTTGAAAATTATAAGTAAAATGATTGTATTTAAATGAATATCAAATTTATGGTTCATTTTAAATTCCCACTATAGGGGAGCTGGAAAAGCAACAGGGGGCAAAAACCCCTTCCACAAAGAATAATGGAGCTCAGCTTGACATCCGAACCAAACCAGGATCTCCATCAGGTCAGGCTGCTTTGTTTTATACTCGAGGGACACAAAAAATTACAATGATCAACTCATTGGTTAGCTCATTGAATTAGTGTAGCTAGTTTATGTTAAAGTGGTGATCTGAGAACTCAAAATGTAATCACCTCATATATAAACACTGCAACTGTCTGAAGTTGCAATGGGTCATATGGACAGGAATTTCATGTTATAGCCTTGTCTCTCTGTGAGAGTGGAAGCTGCTATGTCACAGGTTTTAAAGAGTCGTTACTGAAATGTAAACCATGTCCAAATTCTATTGAGTTTAGCTCTTGTAATTGGCTAAAGCAAAATGTTGCTTATTTGTCTCTACATGTTTTGGCTCAGATATATTCAAGTCATGTAAAAAAAGGATATGTCCCTCTATCGCATGTTCTTTCATTCACGTTTCCCTTAATCTCGTTCTCTTTCTATCTCTTCCTCCTTATTCATTTGAGTTCTCACTTTCTCTGCATTTTTCTTGCTTTGCATGTCTCTGTATCTCTCACTCTGATTCTTGCACTTGCTCTTTTTGTCAGCATTTTTCTTTCTATTTTGTTCAATATTTCACTCCCTCGCTATCCTGTACTTCTCCTTCTATCTCAATCTGTACTCACACACACGCACACACATACGCACGTACACACACAATCGTTCTCTACTATAAGGCAGTGGCACAGTGAAGAGTTCAAATAATTCCTTAAACCAAGTGATCAATTGTCATCCGAATCTCAAGATGTGCCAAAGTCTCAGTGGAAGGCCTCCGGGGTGTGCGATTTTTTTTTTTGCTACTTCCCACCGACTTCCTGCCCGGAACGGGTGGGATGTTGACTGGCAGGATTTAAATGAGGCGCAGCCATTTAAATTGGCCGGGTGTCATTGTGCCACGGGTGGGAAATTAACTCGCCAGTGAAGTATCCTGCCAGAAATCTGTTGGCAGTTAAAATCCAGGCCTTTGATAGTGTTTGTTGTGTATTGATGAAAAATAATTGATATCGTTAGATTCTTACAGACAGATTTACACATATATAATATACACGACATAGGGGTCATGTTTCGTCTTTAGTGACTTGGACATGAAGTATCGCCTGAGTGCAACACAGAGAGGAGAATCTGGCAGGGAGTAGCCCACATCAGTAATGGACTTGCTTTTCTTCCTTCCATTTAAAGTAATGGAAGGAAGGTTAAGGGTCGCTCAAATCTATGATTCTCCCATCTGACTTTTCTCTCTGCAGTAATGCCAATTGATATTTAACACACAGTAACTAAAGAAGAAAAACTACCTCATAATGACGATAGATTTTCCTAGAAATCAGCATAAATTACTTTATCATAACTTGCAGCAATTATGTCACAGTTGGTAGTCATTCAGTGTGAATATTATCAAGCATCAACACAGTAGCTCTGACTGTTGGGATCATGAGTGAGTGTTTTGTAGATTATCGATGTGATTTGAGTCCCTTAATTATATTCCAGCCTATAACTCACTCCCAAGTTATTTGCTGTTATTCTCTGTATAAACCATGGAACCCTTCAATTAGATTCCAGTCTTTAATTTACTTTCAAGAACCTATTATTCTATGCATAAACCACCTGAACTCTTCAACTGTATTAGAGCTTTCAAGTGTCTATTATTCTGTTTAATTATACAAATATTGACTGCAGTTGAGGACTTTACTGTTCCACTATTGACTTGAGTGTTTCTGAAATTACTGAAAGCATTACAGTGCTGAAACTAAGAACAAATAGTTAAATCAATAGCCCAAAAACTGTATTCAATGGCCCTGAATTCGCGGTCGGTATGACGGCGTACTCTGAGAGTACGTTGCCATACCGCCTTTGAAATTGACGGCAAATTTGGGATTTCACTTGCGATCTGTCAAGTTCAAGTCCTCATTCAAATGATGTGCTGGCAAAATGTTGGGCTAATTGCCCACCTACTATGCATTAATTACCCTGAAAATTTTTACGGCTGGTGCAAACAGGCGCAGGAGCCTGTTGCACAGTGTAAGGAGGGGGGTTGGGGGATGAGCTAGGTTCATGCTACAGCCCATATAAAGCATCCTAATCGAGTTTTATGGTTCCTATCCAGAGGCCAGAAACATTTAACAATCTGCTAAAGTGCACTAAAGTATTAATAATTACTTTAATATCTATGCATGTAAATTAAACTGTGCAAATCAAAATAACTTCAATTTACTGTGTTAGGTAAAACTTCTTTTAGAAAGTGCTGCGGGAATAGTAAAAATAAAAGAAGGTCAGCTGCTAATTACATTTATTGGGACCATCTGTCTTTGGATAGGCTTTGTGCCAAACAGCAGAAGACAAACCATTGTATAAATAAACAAAATGCATATAATTTGCATTTACAAATCACATTCAATTCTTTTGTTATTCACAGTGAACATTATTAAATGAAAATATGAATGTTTAATATCATGCAGAGAGTCATGCATACCCACACACTAAGGAAAGGGTCTTGAATAACCAATTAGAGACAAGAGCAGGTCAGAGGCTGGGTATTCTGCAGCGAGTGTCTCACCTCCTGACTCCCCAAAGTCTTTCCACCATCTACAAGGCACAAGTAAGGAGTGTGATGGAATACTCTCCACTTGCCTGGATGAGTGCAGCTCCAACAACACTCAAGAAGCTCAACACCATCCAGTACAAAGCAGCCAGCTTGATTGGCACCTCATCCACCACCTTAAACATTCACTCCCTCCATCACCGGTGTACCGTGGCTGCAGTGTGTACCATCTACAAAATGCACTGCAGCAACTCGCCAAGGCCTCTTTGGCAGCACCTCCCAAATCCGCGACCTCTTCCACCTAGAAGGACAAGAGCAGCAGGCACATGGGAACACTACAACCTCCAAGTTCCCCTCCAAGTCACACACCATCTGACTTAGAAGTACATTGCCGATCCTTCATTGTCGCTGGGTCAAAATCCTGGAACTCCCTCCCTAACAGCACTGTGGGAGTACCTTCACCACACAGGACTGCAGCGGTTCAAGAAAGCGGGCTCACCACCACCTTCTCAAGGGCAATTAGGGATGGGCAATAAATGCTGGCCTTGCCAGGGACGCCCACATCCCATAAACGAATAAAAAAAAAATAGAGACAGCAGGGGCAATCTGATGGACTTTCTGCAAAGCTTAATGCTGTCCCATCAGAGATTTCTATGTTTCCTGATTGGCTAAGAGTCAGGAAGTGAAAGGAGCACCACCCCATGTGATCTCAGGTATGCTTACGCACAACGGTGCGCCCCTGGGATCTGTGGGCCACTACGCTGCGCAACGTTTCAAAGTAACTTCTCGAAGATGGTTTCGCAGCAGGTAAGTGCGGATTCCGTTCGGAGATCGGCGGCTTACTCCTTAGCTATGCCGCCGACTGCAAATTCAGGGCCAATATTTTCTTTTACATTGGTATTCTAAAACAAAGATAATGCAAATTTCCATGCGGTTGGATGCAGAGAAGATATAGAAGTGACTGCACAATACAAGATCTGTACATACCCCTAAAAAGCAAGAGCACTTCTTGTGTAATTAAACAGCCTTAGTCAACAAAAGAGGTGAGAGATGGTGGACAACTAAAAGAAAGGGCTTATACAAATGCGAAGAATAGTGGAGATCCCGCATATGGGAGAGTTATAAAGGACAGCAAACGGATACAAAGAAAATAGTAAGAAGTGCAAAAAGGGATTACTAGAAAAAAACTTGCGAGGGTTACAAGGACAACACTAAAGGTTTTTACAAGTATATTAAGAGAAAGAGGGTGGTTAAGGGTAATGTGGGCCCCTTAAAGACAGACTCGGGTGATATTGTAATTAAAAATAATGAAATGGCAGACTTGCTAAATAATTACTTTGTATCGGTCTTCACAGTAGAGGAGGACGATAAAGTACCAGAGATATGAGAAAAACTAAAATTAAATCAAGGGGAGCAACTTACTGGATTTAATATAAGTAAACAGATGGTAATTGAGAAAATAATGAGACTGAAGATAAACAGATCCCCAGGACCTGATGGTTTCCACCCCAGGGTATTAAAAGAAGTAGGTGAGGAAATTGTAGATGCTTTAGTCATGATCTTCCAAAAATCTCTTGATTCAGGAATTGTCCCCTTGGATTGGAAAATTGCCAATATCACTCCATTATTTAAGAAGGGTGGGAGGAATAAACCAGGCAATTATAGACCTATTAGTCTAACGTCTGTTGTGGGGAAATTACTAGAATATGAGAGTATGAGCAGCTAGGGGCTAAATTAAAAAGCAGAACCTCAAGGGTAATAATGTCTGCATTATTACCTGAGCCACGAGCATCAGGTAAATAACATTAGAGAGATGAATGCGTGGCTCAAACTCTGGTGTGGGAGAAATGGGTTTCAATTCCTGGGGCACTGGCACCAGTACTGGGGAAAGTGGGATCTGTATCGTTGGGACGGGCTTCACCTGAACCGTGCTGGGACCAGTGTTCTGGCGAGTCGTATAACTAGGGCAGTAGAGAGGGCTTTAAACTAAATATTGGAGGCATGTGATCAAATTTGGGAAGATGTGGTAATTCAAAGATTAGAGACAAGGCAATAGAGAAAGGTATTAATATGGGAAATGATAAACAGACCGTGACAGGAAGGGATAGAGATTACAAATCTAAGAGTAAATCAACAGATAAGGCTAGAGATTACAAAAATAATAAAAGCACAAAACTAAAGGCTCTGCATTTGAATGCACGTAGCATTCGAAACAAAACAGATGAACTGATAGCGCAAATAGAAATAAATAAATATGATCTGATGGCCATTACAGAAACATGGCTGCAGGATGACATAGATTGGGACCTGAATATTGAAGGGTACATGACATTTAGGAAGGACAGGAAGGTGGGAAAATAGGGAGGGGTGGCTCTGTTAATTAATGATGGTATTAGCACAATAGAGAGGGATGACCTAAGGTCAGGAAACCAGAATGTAGAAGCGGTTTGGGTAGAGATGAGAAATAATAAAGGCAAGAAGTCACTTGTGGGAGTGGTGTACAGGCCCCCTAACAGTAACCACACGGTAGGATGGAGTATAAAGGAAGAAATAATGGGAGCTTGTCAGAAAGGTACGGCAATAATCATGGGGGATTTTAATCTGTGTATAGACTGGAAAAATCAGATGGGCAAAGGTAGCATAGATGAGGAGTTCATGAAATATTTTTGGGATAGTTTCTTATAACAGCACGTTCTGCAGCCAACCAGAGAGCAGGCTATACTAGACCTGGTATTGTGCAACGAGATAGGATTAATTAATGACCTCATAGTGAAGGCACCCCTAGGTAGCAGCGATCATAATATGATTGAATTTTACATTCAGTTTGAGAGAGAGAAGAGTGGGTCCAAGACCAGTGTTTTAAACTTAAATAAGGGCAATTATGAAGGCATGAAAGCAGAGCTAGCTAAAGTGAACTGGCAAATTAGGTTAAGGGATAGGTCAATAGAGTTGCAGTGGTAGACATTTAAGGGGATATTTCAAAATACACAGAATATATACATTCCAACAAGAAAGAAAAATTCCAAGGGGAGGACCCACTATCCGTGGTTAACTAAAAAAGTTAAAGATAGTATTAAACTTAAAGAAAAAGCATATACTTGCGCAAAGATGGGTGGCAGGTCAGAAGATTGGACAGAATATAAAAAACAGCAAAGAATGACTAAAAGATTAATAAGGAAAGAAAAATTAGAGTACGAGAGAAAGCTAGCTAGAAATATAAAAACAGATAGTAAGAGTTTCTATCGATATTTAAAAAAGAAAAGAGTTAACAAAGTGAGTGTTGGTCCTATAAAAAGTGAGTCTGGGGAATTAATAATGGAAAATAAGGAGATGGCAGTTGAATTGAACAGGTATTTTGCATCAGTCTTCACTATAGAGGATACAAGTAACATCCCAGAAATAGCTGTAAATCAGGAAATGGAAGGGAGGGAGGAACTCAAGAAAATTATAATCACCAGGGAAGTGGTACTGAGCAAATTGTTGGAGCTGCGGGCTGACAAGTCCCCGGGTCCTGATGGACTTCATCCTAGGGTCTTAAAAGAAGTGGCTAGTGAGATAGTTGATGCGTTGGTTTTAATTTTCCAAAATTCCCTAGATTCAGGGAAGGTTCCATTAGATTGGAAAATAGCGAATGTAACTCCTTTATTCAAAAAGGGAGGGTGACAGAAAGCAGGAAACTACAGGCCAGTTAGCTTAACATCTGTCATAGGGAAGATGTTAGAAGCTATTATTAAAGACGTTATAGCAGGGCACTTAGAAAAGTTCAAAGTAATCAGGCAGAGTCAACACGGTTTTGTGCAAGGGAAATCATGTTTAACCAATTTATTGGAGTTCTTTGAGGAAGTAACATGTGCTGTGGATAAAGGGGAACCAGTGGATGTACTGTACTTAGATTTCCAGAAGGCATTTGATAAGGTGCCACATCAAAGGTTATTGCGGAAAATAAAAGCTCATGGTGTAGGGGGTAACATATTGGCATGGATAGAAGATTGGCTGGCTAACAGGAAACAGAGAGTAGGCATAAATGGGTCATTTTCTGATTGGCAAGATGTAACGAGTGGTGAGCCACAGGGATCAGTGCTGGGGCCTCAACTTTTACAATTTATATAAATGACTTGGTTGAAGGGACCGAAGGTATGGTTGTTAAATTTGCTGATGACACAAAGATAGGTAGGAAAGTAAATTGTGAGGAGGACATAAGGAGGCTACAAAGGGATATAGATAGGTTAAGTGAGTGGGCAAAGATCTGGCAAATGGAGTATAATGTGGGAAAATGTGAAGTTGTCCATTTTGGCAGGAAGAATTTAAAAAAGCATATTATCTGAATGGTGAGAGATTGCAGAGCTCTGAGATGCAGAGGGATCTGGGTGTCCTAGTGCATGAATCGCAAAAGGTTACTATGCAGGTACAGCAGGTAATTAGGAAAGCTAATAGAATGTTATTGTTTATTGCGAGGGGAATTGAATACAAAAGTAGGGAGGTTATGCTTCAGTTATACAGGGCATTGGTGAGACCACATCTGGAGTACTGTGTACAGTATTGGTCTCCTTATTTAAGGAATGATGTAAATGCGTTGGAAGCAGTTCAGAGAAGGTTTACTAGACTAATACCTGGAATGGGCGGGTTGTCTTACGAGGAAAGGTTGGACAGGCTAGGCTTGTATCCGCTGGAGTTTAGAAGAGTAAGAGGTGACTTGATTGAAACATATAAGATCCTGAGGGGTCTGGACAGGGTGGATGTGGAGAGGATGTTTCCTCTTGTGGGAGAATCTAGAACTAGGGGTCACTGTTTAAAAATAAGGGGTCGCCCATTTAAGACAGAGATGAGGAGAAATTTTTTCTCACAGAGGGTCGTGAGTCTTTGGAACTCTCTTCCTCAGAGGGTGGTGGAAGCAGAGCCTTTGAATATTTTTAAGGCAGAGGTAGATAGATTCTTGGTAAGCAAGGGGGTGAAAAGTTATCGGGGGTAGGCGGGAATGTGGAGTAATCGGATCAGCCATGATCTTATTGAATGGCAGAGCAGGCTCGAAGGGCCGAGTGGCCTAGTCCTGCTCCTAATTCGTATGTTTGTATGTATGTTCGTATGTTATTAGGGACAGAGTGACTGAGCACTTGGACAAAAATGAATGGAACAGAGAGAGCCAGCATCGCTTTGTAAAGGGTAAATCATATCTAACTTATCTAGTTGAATTTGTTGAGGGGGTCACTATTGTGCTAGATAAGGGAGTGTCTATGAATGTTATTTAAGTGGACTTCCAGAAGGGATTCAGTAAGTTTCCACACAAGAGACTGTTTGGAAAAATGGAAGTGCATAGAATTGGAGGCAACCTTTTGACATGGGTAGGGAATTGTTAAGAAGTAGGAGACAGAGAGTAGGGATAATGGGTATGTACTCCAATTGGCAGGATGTGACTAATGGTGTTCCCCAGGGATCTGTACTGGGGCCTCAGTTTTTCATTATATTTATAAATGACTTAGATGAAGGAATAGAGAATTGAATATCCAAGTATATCCAAGTTTGCTGATGGCACTAAGTTAGGTGGCACAGTAAATAGTGTAGATGGGAGCAGAAAGTTGCAAAGGGACATTGATAGATTAAGTGAGTGGGCAAAACTGTGGCAGATGGAGTGCAATTTGGGAAAGTCCGAGGTCATCCACTTTGGACCTAAGAAAGATAGATCGAAGTATTTTCTAAATGGTGAGCAGCTAGGAACTATGGAGGAGCAGAGATATAGGAGCCCATGTAAAGAAATCACTAAAAACTAGTGGACAGGTACAAAAAATATTTTAAAAGACTAATGAAATGTTAGCCTTCATTTCCACGCAGCCGAAATACAATGGGGTAGAAGTTATGCTAGAATTGTATAAAGCTCTGGTTAGACCCATCTGGAGCACCTGCATTCAGTTCTGGGCACCGCATCTCAGGAAGGGTATATTGGATTTGCAGAGGGTGCAGTGCAGATTCACCAGAGTGATACTGGGACTAAAAGGGTTAAATTATGAGGACAGGTTGTATAGATTAGGCTTGTATTCCCTTGACTATAAAAGATAAAGGGGTGATCTGATTGAGGTCTTTAAGACGATTAAAGGATTTCATAGGGTAGATAGAGAGAAATTATTTTCTCTGGGGGGGGAGTCCAGAACAAGGGGGCATAACCTTAAATTTAGAGCTGGGCTGTTCAGGCGTGATGTCAGGAAGCACATCTTCGCACAATGGGTAGTGGAAATCTGGAACTCTGTCCCCAAAAAAGCTGTTGAGGCTGGGGGGCAATTGAAAATTTCAAAACTGAGATTGATAGATTTTTGTTGGGCAAGAGTATTAAGGGATATGGAATAAAGGCAGGTAAATGGAGTTGAGATACAGATGAAACATGATCAAATTGAATGGCGGAACAGGCTCGAGGGGCTGAATGGCCTCCTCCTGTTCTTCTGTTCCTTTGTAGTTAGTGGAAGGTTCAGTGAGATATCAGACACGATTTTAACCTAACCCATCTGGGCGGATTCTGGTCAGATGACTTTCCTGGGCTAAACAGCTCAGCTACTTGCTAAACTGGCTAAGCTTTCAGAAAAGCTTTGAACTCTTGATATTAATAAGGGATTTATTAGCTATCAGAACTTGCAAAGCATGCTTTCAGCACCAGGAATTATTTTTAAAATTGGTTTCAAAAGTTCCTGTTGAATGAATAATCTCTTTGCCATCCTTCCAAACATAAACTTAATAGCATTTCACTTTAAACAAATATCCACTCATAGGCAGTTTGACTGCATGAACAAATCTGTAGCACACAACCAGAATTACAAACATCTAATAGGAATGGATGCCATTGCTCTTTAAGTCACAGGACCAAGTGGGTAAGGATTTACTTCAGTTCAGGAGTTCCATATTAATGTAAAACAGACAACATGAAAGAAAATTGATTGAAGCATTAATAATCATTTATAGGAACAGGAGTAGGCCATTCAGCCCCTCGAACCTGTTCCGCCATTTTATTAGATCATGGCTGATCTGTACCTCTACTCCATTTACCTGCCTTTGCTCCATATCCCATTACACCCTTACCTAATAAAAATCAATTGATCTCAGTCTTGAAAATTTCAATTGACCCAGTATCCACATCCTTTTGGAGAGTTCCAGATTTCCACTACCCTTTGTGTGAAGAACTGCTTCCTGATTTCACTGCCAAATGGCCTAGCTCTAATTTTAAGATTATGTCCCCTTGTTCGGGATTTCCCCACCAGAGGGAACAGTTTATCTATATCTACCATAGAAAATACCTTTAGGAATTTAAACTCCTTGGCCGGAATTTTCCCATCAAAAGAAAAGGATGGGTTTGGAGCGTGGGGGCAGGTAAAGTGTTAAAAGTGGGATTCCCGACCTGATCCCGCCTCCAACCCGCCCACTTCCGGTTTTGCCGGAGGCGGGACGGGGGGTGGGCAGACAACCCGCTCCCAGGGGGTGATATATCAATTTAAATATTGTAATGGGGCTGAAAGCCTCTTTTTCCCCGTCCATTTTGAATTTAACTGCCTGTGGACGGGTTTCACACAATTCGTGAAACCCGGCAGTTAAACCGAGGCGGGGACTGCGACATCCAGGAGGTAAGTGGCTTTATACCTACCTCCTGGATCCAGGCTCCCGACCATACCCCACCCCCCGTGTTCGGTGACCCCCCCCCCGCCCCCCCACGAGGCCTCCGATCGCATTCTCAGGACTTCCCCACCAACCCCCAGGCCTCCCCCCACCAACCCCCACCCCCCAACGATGGTGATGAGGCCGGCTACGATCCTCCGGTGGCCGGCCCCTAACCTCCAGCCCCCCCGCCGATCCTCCAGCCCGACCCCCCGATCCCTGGCCAACCCCCCCCCACCCCGCGATCCCCGATTTCCCCCAATCCCTGATCACCCCCCCCACCATCCCTGACCACCCCCCATCGCCTGCCGATCCCCAACCACCCCGATCCCGATCCCCTGTCGATCCTGCAACCCCACCCCACCGATCCTCTATCCCCCCTCTCGATTCCCGCCCCCCCTCCCCCTGCTGATTGCCGCCGCCGCCTCCGCCCCCGCCCCCACCCCCCCATCCCCCCCGCAATCTCTCCCCCAGACTGACTCCTCACAACTGAGGCCTACCCGCCTGCAGCCCAGCCTCTCAAGCTGGCTGGCTGCGGGTGGGAAACCGAGGCATCACATTTAAATTAGGCCCTGTCGGTAAAGTCGGCAGGAGTCTAACCCCCTTGAGATAAAGGCCAACATCCCATTAGCCTTTTTGATTACATTTTGTACCTATGCATTAGCTTCAATGATTTCTGTACAGGGACACCTAAATCCATTTCCTCCTCCACAGGGGGGAGAAATTCGGTATCGCCCAATTTGGGGCGCAATTATCGGCCGGGCGCAAAGTTTAGCGCCTGGCGCTAATTATCGCCTCCGACTGCAAACTTGGCTTCTATCGCCCTTGGAGGTGATTGGAGCGCTAAATCAGGCGCTACACACCTCCCTTAAGGCACTAACACTGAGGAACGAGGCACTACCTCAGAGCGTTGGCGAAGCTCATGTGATGTCAGTCAGCAATGGAACACGGACACACTGGCGCTGGCCAGTTCTTAAAGGGGAGGGTCGATCTTGCTCTCCATCCACACCCTGCTCATTGCAGCCTTGAATCTCGGCCTGGGGAGACCTGTACATCAATTCTGCTGGAAAGAACAATGGTGAGACCCAGGGAAAGAGCTCAGAGTGCAGCCCCCAAAGTCTCTTCTAAATCGATGCAAGGAAGGTCAAATCAAAATGAACCTGCAAAGTGCTGCTCAGTACCCAAAACTCCTTCACACAGCGTTGAATCTCTCCAGAAGTCTCTCTCTCTCTCAGAATTGGTAGTGCAAAAATGTCGCCGACAAAAAAAGGCAGGAAGTGGTCACCTTTAAATAGCGCTCCCCAGTCCCTTCCCGACTGCAAAATGCTCCCCTCAACCTGTCATTGCTAGCGGCAGGCGGTAAGGCAGGGGGCGCCACT
The DNA here is from genome assembly GCA_030390025.1 of Squalus acanthias. Lineage (NCBI taxonomy): Eukaryota > Metazoa > Chordata > Chondrichthyes > Squaliformes > Squalidae > Squalus > Squalus acanthias. The sequence goes on from CM059435.1 coordinate 86,154,286, forward strand.
CAATATCTGGTCCGGGGCGCTACCGGGGCGTTGTGCGCTCAACTGACGTCACGATCTGCGGGCGCAGGAGATAGTGGCGGTAGCATTTAGCGCCGCCGCAAAATGTCTGGTCAATTTCGTGAGCGGCGCAAACATCGCTGCGCCCGGGCGCTAGTTGCTTTGTGCCCATTAGCGCCCTGTTGGGGTTAAACTTGAGGTTATCCAAAGCTCTGCTGCCTGTGTCCCAACTCGCACCAAGTCCCGTTCACCCATCATTCCTGTGCTCGCTGACCTACATTGGCTCACAGTTAAGCAACACCTCTATGGCTTTGCCCCCCCCCCCCGTCTCTGTAATCTCCTTCAGCCCCACAACCCTCCGAGATATCTGCGCTCCTCTAATTCTGGCCTCTTGAGCATCCCCGATTTTAGTCGCTCCACCATTGGTAGACATGCCTTCAGCTGCCAAGGCCCTAACCTGTGGAATTCCCTCCCTAAACCTCTCCGCCTCTCTACCTCTCTTTCCTCCTTTAAGACACTCCATAACACCTATCTCTTTGACCAAGCTTTTGGTCATCTGCCCTAATATCTCCTTATGTGGCTCGGTATCAAATTTTGTTTGAGAACGCTGCTGTGAAGCGCCTTGGGACGTTTTACTACATTAAGGGTGGCATAAAAATACAAGTTGTTGTTAATTAAACAAACTTTTGTACTGTCAGAAGCAAAAGCCCATGAGTTCTGCTGGTAAGGTTCATGGGATGTTTACTGGTGCATGCATGGGGAGCAGAGTTACATAGTACTGCTAGTAAGCTTTACTGGCTATGGAATCTGCTTGGAGACTGAGGTCATTAATTTTGCTGGTAGGCTTTGCTGGTTGTAGCTTAGTGAAAGTGCTTATACGCTGATGTTACTCCATTCAGTTGGTGAGATCCATTGGCTTATGCTGCTATGGGTCTCTAGAAGTAATTTCCCAATTATTCTGGTAATATTCAAGAGCTGAAGGCTAAGAGTATGTTGATATATGAACCTCTTCAGTTTTGAATAGTTTAATTAATTGCTGTTTCAGTTTTGCTGGTATATGCCTGTAAGTTAGGAGGCTGCAGACAGGAGGTTTTCCTGCGTGGTTCAATAGTTTTACACTATTGGCTAGAGTCAGACCATTTCATTAATATTGGTCAAATTAATTACTGCAGACAGATAAGGATGCCTGGAGGTACGTGCCTCTTAATTTGTTGCTAGTACAGTTAAGTTACTGCAGGTTGCTAAGGATTCCTGCGGACAGGAGTTCCACAGTTACACTAGCAAAACTAACTCGCTGGAGATTACTAAGGAGCCTGGGTGCAGGAATTTCTCAGTTTTACTTGTAATGGGTGCAAATTGTTCAAGGAGCTTCGAAACAGAAGCTGTCAGTAATACAGGGGAAACATTTATCTATAGTCTTCTAAAGATGCCTAGAGACAAGAGTCTCTTAGTTTAATGGTAAGGTTAAAATACTGCACGGTGCTCAGAGGGCCTGGAAATGGAACCTCGCCATAGTACTGCTGTGATTGATTGATTGCTGCAATCTGACAACGGTGGCTGGAGGCAGGAATCTGTCATTGTGCAAGGGTCCCTGAAAGTCCAAACCTGTTACAGTGTGTAAAAAGCAGCCACATTCCTGAATGCATTCATTCTTCAATACTGTTTCAGAATAATTAATACAGTTCCATTTCTATCAGGGTTAATGATATTAACTCTGTATTTAATAGAGCTGTGCATGATGAACTCGGCCAAGATTAATCCACATTGTACGATGTTCTTTTTCATACTAAAGCCCCGCTCCTGCACACAAATTTGTTGCAGAGGAGGAGGAAGACTCGATGTTAATGAAGTCATTCTTCCTGTGAATGGGATTCATTCCATGTTCTGTATTGCATTCTATAGTTCCTCACTGATTTATGCAGCTCTCAAATGATTAACCATATTGGGCTTTTTCTTTAGTTGAGGTATGATGGAAGCTACTAAATGCATGGAAGATTTATTTAATACTCGTGTACTTTGTAGTACATGTGACATGCCTCTTACCTCTGTTTAAGCACGAGTGACTGTCATCTGGAAAATGTCCTCAACAGGAATGGCCCAGAATGGGAAATATTTCAGATTTGGGTCATGGAGCTAGAACAAGTTTTAATCTTGTGACTTGATAAAAGATTTTTTTTTAATGTCAACTCCTTATTAAAATCACAGTTTGGGGGCAGTAGGAGGTGAAGTGAGTGGACCGTTTTCCTTTCACAACTGAGGCCTCGGTTGAATTGGGGTGAAATTCACTCTCTGCTGGCTGCAAGGGTTCTTTGTCAAATTGGCTTGAGGTGGGGTCTCAACCCAGTTCTTCTTAGGTGTGAAATCACGCCCCAAACTGCCTATAACGCTGCACCAATTGGAACTGAATTGTCTGACTCACTCACAAAGGTCACAGAGTTGTCTAGTTTGGGAAATGGAAATTTTCCACTGGTGCAGTAAGGCTTAGATATTCATTTGAGGTTGAGGTTATGACACAAGGAGGATGAAATTCCTCTTTTACAGAAGAAATAGAAGAATGCTCACTTTTTTCTGTTATTGGACAGAATAGAAGTAGCTTTTCTTGGGAGTGCTTGATGCTAACCCTGGATCACAGTGAGGAAAAGTATTCCAATCCATGCACTTGGAAAGCAAAGAAAAATGGGAAAAAAGTGTACATATAAAATCACAAATGAGACTATTTCTCTGCAGCTGTAAATCTGCACTGTTGGGTGCTTTCTACTTGCATTTTAAAATCGTGCCACAGAGCTCATTATTCATAAGAGCTCTCTGACTCATTGAGGAGAGAAGTAATATAGAGCCAAGACAATCAAGGGAGCACTGTCAGTTCAATACTTCAATGTTTTTCAGCATATTTTTTTCATAAGTTGGCAGCCAGTCATCTCCAGACATGAGAAACAGCTAACGATTGTTAATACAGAGGGGGGAATTTTCCCAGCCCTGGGGAAGTGGGTATGGAGGTGGGACTGCCGGGAAAATGGCAGAAACTGGGAGCGGGTACCAACCCTGCTCCCAACCCGCCTCCGTGCCATCTTCCCGGGAGGCGGGTCCCCGAGTCGCGCAGGGACCCGTCTCCTCGAGGCGGGAAGGGGATTAGAGCCAATTAACTGCCTGTTAACAGACAGTTTTGAGGCTTATCCCCATTTTACCCCTGCATTTGCGGGCTTCCCGACGTCTGCGAACCTTGCCAGGGTCAACGAGGCGAGCAGTGGGTCTGTGGGGGTGAGAGGGGTCGAAATGTCAGCTGTAGAGGTGAGTGATGGGTGCAAGTGTGGACAGGTAAGTATGAGAGGTGAGTGTAAAGTGTTGGAAAAAGTTTCCTTACCTTTGCTTCTTTCTGCAGGCTTCAACCGTTGAGGATCTGGAGGTGTCTCATCTCAATGGCAAAGATGACAGAATGGCTGCTGCATTCTCAGATGCAGCAGCCATCTGCTTTCTGCTGAGGAGAGAGGTCTTGGTGAGCCTTTGTGCAAGGGCTCACCTTAGAACAGAGATTGTCAGTGTTTGACAGCTTCTCAAAGCTGTCAAACACTGACAATTCATCTGTCAAAAAGTTTTCGGCAGATGAAGCGTCATAAGCTGCCGTCATCTGTCACCGGCTTTCCCTTAATTGGCCGGTAAGGGCGGGCTTAACAAGGCCAATCAAGGGAAAATAGCGTGGGTTGGTCAGACGTCGCTGGGGGTGGGACTGAATCCTGGAAACCAGAAGTCCCGCCTCCAGCACGTCTCCATTGACAAAATCCAGCCCAGAGTGTGTTTGTAATAATGTATACTTAAACTAACTAAAATAAATTGCTGAAACTTGCAACCAATAATAAAAATTCTCCACTCAAATTTGCTCAGTGAGTAAATGCACCACGTGGTGTAGTAATGCATCAGTACACCGGGAAGGCCCCAGGTTCAATCCTTAGTTTTGGCTAAGGTAGCAGATCTCAGCTGGAACAGTGGTGGGCATCAGTGTTCCTGGGCTAGAGAGAGAGCAAGCCAGGCTCCCACCTGATTGTTACCCATGCACCAAAGCGCAATGAAGTCATTCTTCCTGTGAATGGGATTCATTCCATGTTCTGTATTGCATTCTATAGTTCCTCACTGATTTATGCAGCTCTCAAATGATTAACCATATTGAGCTTTTTCTTTAGTTGAGGTATGATGGAAGCTACTAAATGCATGGAAGATTTATTTAATACTCATGTACTTTGTAGTACATGTGACATGCCTCTTACCTCTGTTTAAGCACGAGTGACTGTCATCTGGAAAATGTCCTCAACAGGAATGGCCCAGAACGGGAAATATTTCAGATTTGGGTCATGGAGCTAGAACAGGTTTTAATCTTATGATTTGATAAAAGAGTTTTTTTTAATGTCAACTCCTTATTAAAATCACAGTTTGGGGGCAGTAGGAGGTGAAGTGAGTGGACCGTTTTCCTTTCACAACTAAGGCCTCGGTTGAATTGGGGTGAAATTCACTCTCTGCTGGCTGCAAGGGTTCTTTGTCAAATTGGCTTGAGGTGGGGTCTCAACCCAGTTCTTCTTAGGTGTGAAATCACGCCCCAAACTGCCTATAACGCTGCACCAATTGGATCTGAATTGTCTGACTCACTCACAAAGGTCACAGAGTTGTCTAGTTTGGGAAATGGAAATTTTCCACTGGTGCAGTGAGGCTTAGATATTCATTTGAGGTTGAGGTTATGACACAAGGAGGATGAAATTCCTCTTTTACAGAAGAAATAGAAGAATGCTCACTTTTTTCTGTTATTGGACAGAATAGAAGTAGCTTTTCTTGGGAGTGCTTGATGCTAACCCTGGATCACAGTGAGGAAAAGTATTCCAATCCATGCACTTGGAAAGCAAAGAAAAATGAGAAAAAAGTGTACATATAAAATCACAAATGAGATTATTTCTCTGCAGCTGTAAATCTGCACTGTTGGGTGCTTTCTACTTGCATTTTAATATCGTGCCACAGAGCTCATTATTCATAAGAGCTCTCTGACTCATTGAGGAGAGAAGTAATATAGAGCCAAGACAATCAAGGGAGCACTGTCAGTTCAATACTTTAATGTTTTTCAACATATTTTTTTCATAAGTTGACAACCAGTCATCTCCAGACATGAGAGACAGCTAACGATTGTTAATAGACTCTCTGAGTTTGTAATAATGTCTACTTAAACTAACTAAAATAAATTGCTGAAACTTGCAACCAATAATAAAAATTCTCCACTCAAAGCTGCTCAGTGAGTAAATGCACCACGTGGTGTAGTAATGCATCAGTACACTGGGAAGGCCCCAGGTTCAATCCTTAGTTTTGGCTAAGGTAGCAGATCTTAGCTGGAACAGTGGTGGGCATCAGTGTTCCTGGGCTAGAGAGAGAGCAAGCCAGGCTCCCACCTGATTGTTACCCATGCACCAAAGCGCAATGAAGTCATTCTTCCTGTGAATGGGATTCGTTCCATATTCTGTATTGCATTCTATAGTTCCTCATGTCTCAATGCTGGTTGAGGCTCAGTTGTTTTGCTCCCCACAGCTGAGTAAGCTGCCAATACTAAACAATCTACAGTCAGACATGAACAACGGCCACTTGAGGAGGGCTGCAGGCATTCATGGGACTGTCCCCCAATATGAATCAGCACTTCCAGAAAGTAGGAAAACTTTAAGGAGAAAAAATCTGCATAGAAAAAAAGAAATAACTTGCATTTATACAGCACCTTCCACATCCTCAGGGTATTCCATAGCACGTAATAGCCACAAATTGCTTCTTCTTCTTTTCGTGTCTTCTCACTGTTTTTGGGGATCAGTGTGAAGTAGTGGAAGGATTCGCAGGCTGATTCACGGTCTGACTGGCTGCGTTAACGCTCCTTCCACGGCCGTCACCGTCTATTATACCAGCCGATAGGGTGGTTAGTCCTATACGGCGGGACGTTTTTTATGGGCTCCCACAACCCATTCGATGAGGGGGGGGGAGGAGCCACCCACACCCACTGGATGTGACTATCCTGCTGGATGTCAACCCAGAATTCAAAGCCAGAGCTCTGACTCCACTCGCTAGGACTGTCTGGAGTGGGGTTCAAACCCTGCACCTTCTGACTCAGAGGTGGAAATGCTACCACTGCGCCAAAGGTCACTGTTATATAGGCAAATATTTGCACACAGCTAGGTCCCACAAACAGTAATGAGATAAATGGCCAGTTAATCAGTTTTGGTGGTGGTGGTTGAAGGATAAATGTTGACCAGAATATATCAAGAATATATCAAGAAAAACAACAGAAGCGCCTGGCTTATTTGATCTTTCTCACTGGTGGATTGAGGTGGGTACGCCAATATTGCCCAATGTGCAACTGCAATCCCTGAGGGTTAAGAAAGATTTATCACCTGGTTGGCAAATCCTTTTAGTTTATAGAATCAATAAACTATACAACAAGTTATGAGTTCATTTTCACACAATGACAGCAATATTAACTGAAATGATTTACTACCATTTTTTTTCTCAAAGGGACTCTGAACAATTTAATTACTCAGGAAATTGAGTGGAACCCAGTCACAAAATCAAAACATATTAGGGGGGGTAAGTTGTACAAAAATGACTTTTTGACAGTTTTGAAATATAGCTAGTACAAGTAAACAACAGGGACCACACCGCAGCTAAAAGGGGCATTAACACAGTGCTAAAGCAGTGTTTCTATGAGGGTGCGATGATGTGATTGTGTCTTGCACCATACATTCATTATTTTAACTTAAAAAATAAGGTAAAAATATTAAAACAGTATCAAAACATTTTGCACTACAGCAAGAATGGGTTAGGGAATGATGATAACTTCCAGCCGGGATTTTTTTCCCTTTACACAATTCTGGCATATCTTGGTTTGGGCTGTAGTTCTGCCAATCGCAATGAATCTACCCTGGCCCCGGACAATTTATTTGGGGCCAGACTGTTTTCCATACTTTAGGTGGGTGCTCCGGCCTCCACTAGGGACAGGCTGTGACAGACCTCATACAGTGTAGTCTCACAGACATTAATAATGAGCTACAGGTAGGTCTTCATACATTATTCGTGGAAGGCGTTCTTGGCTTCCCTTGACTCGGCTGACTTTGTACGGTTATTAAACTTCTCCTGGCATTACCTGACCAATAGAGGTGGTAGAGTTGGATGCCCCCTGTCCTGGAAATCTCCTGGCATTGACCCTGGGCAGCTTTCCGATGGGTTTTGCACTTGTCAGTGCGAAAGGGTACTATTCTTCTCTACCTTACTTTCTTTGGCAGTATTTCCATTGCCTCATCTACAAATTTGTGGCTATCTGCCCTTCTTCAAAGCTGGCAATTCTGCAATCTCAGACCTTTGTTCAAAGAAGCAGTAATCGTCTTTTGTAAACCACTGCAATACTTTAAATCCTACAGCAAATGCTATTTCCCACCCACAAATGGGTGAACTCCCAATGAGAAGGGTATGGAGCCAACCCAAAATATTTTGACGAGCTTGGAAATTACAATGAAGCCAGTGCTGATCATGCCAGGCAGGCATAAATTGTGCTCTACCCTTCTTCCAGTTTCAGATTAAAGCTCTGCAGTCCTGCCACATTCAGGCATGAATGGTGGTGGACAATTGAACAACTACCGGGAGCAGGAGGCTCCATGAATATCCCCATTCTCAACGATGGCAGAGCCCATCAAATGAGTGCAAAAGACAAGGCTGAAGCATTTGCAACCATCTTCAGCCAGAAGTGCCGAGTGGATGATCCATCTCAGCCTCCTACTGAGGTCCCCACCATCACAGAAGCCAGTCTTCAGCCAATACGATTCACTCCACGTGATATCAAGAAATAGCTGAGCGCACTGGCTACAGCAAAGGCTATGAGCCCTGACAACATCCTGGCTGTCGTGCTGAAGACTTGTGCTCCAGAACTAGCCAAGCTGTTGCAGTACAGCTACAACACTGGCATCTACCCGACAAAATGGAAAATTGCCCAGGTATGTCCTGTCCACAAAAGGCAGGACAAATCCACTCTGGCTTATTACCGCCCCATCGGCCTACTTACATGCAGCAAAGTGATGGAGGGTTCCGCCAGGACCACTCAGATCCAGACCTCATAATAGACTTGGTCCAAACATGGACAAAAGAGCTGAATTCCAGAGGTGAGGTCAGTGTGACTGCCCTTGACATGAAGGCAGCATTTGACTGAGTGTAGCACCAAGGAGCACTTGTAAAACTGAAGTCAATGGGAATCAGGGGGAAAACTCTCCACTGGCTGGAGTCATACCTAGCACAAAGGAAGATGGTTGTGGTTGTTGGAGGCCAATCATCTCAGCCCCAGGACATCGCTGCAGGAGTTCCTCAGGGCAGTGTCCTAGGCCCAACCATCTTCAGCTGCTTCTTCAATGACCTTCCCTCCATCATAAGGTCAGATGTGGGGATGTTCACTGATGATTGCACAGTGTTCAGTGCCATTCGCAACTCCTCAGATAATGAAGCAGTCCATGCCCGCATGTAACAAAACTTGGATAACATCCAGGCTTGGGCTGATAAGTGGCAAGTAACATTCGTGCCACACAACTGCCAGGCAATGACCATCTCCAACAAGAAACAGTCTATTCACCTCCCTTTGACATTCAACAGCATTACCATCGCCAAATCCCCCACCATCAACATCCTGGCGTCACCATTGACCAGAAACCTAGCTGGACCAGCCACATAAATACTTTGGCTACAAGAGCAGGTCAGAGGCTGGGTATTCTGCGGCGAGTGTCTCACCTCCTAACTCCCCAAAGCCTTTCCACCACCTACAAGACACAAGTCAGGAGTGTGATGGAATACTCTCCACTTGCCTAAAAAAGCTCAACAGCATCCAGGATAAAGCAGTCCACTTGACCTGCACCCCATCCACCACCTTAAACATTCACTCCTTCCACCACTGGCGCACCGTGGTTGCAGTGTGTACCATCTACAAGGTGCACTGCAGCAACTCATTAAGGCTTCTTCGACAGCATCTCGTAAACCCGCAACTTCTACCACCTAGAAGGATAATGGCAGCAGGTGCGTGGGAACACCACCACCTCCAAGTTCCCCTCTAAGTCACACAAGATCCTGACTTAGACATATATCACCATCGTTGCTGGGTCAAAATTCTGGAACTCCCTCCCTAACAGCACTGTGGGAGTACCTTCACCACACAGACTGCAGCAGTTCAACTAGTGATGGGCAATAAATGTTGGCCTTGTCAGTGGCCCACACATCCCAAGAATAAATAAATAAACATTTTTAGAAAAGAAGTTGGGCCTGTGGCCCATTGGAAAATCCAGACTGAATCAACATTATTCAGCATAAAGATGCATTTTCTTGGCTCAGGAATGATTTGCTTTGCAAGATGTGAAATAACTGTCAAATAGTAATCAGCCCAACACAAGTCTGCTGCACGATATTTAATAGTTGCATGTTTGAATGATTTCAATAGGACAATATATAGGGGCCATAAATATTAGATGTCCCTAATAAATCCGGTAAGGAATTCAGAAGAAACTTCTTTACTCAGAGCGTGCTGAGAATGTGGAATTCGCTACCACAGGGAGTCATTTTGAGGTGAATAGCATAGATGCATTTAAGGGGAAGCTAGATAAGTACATAAGGGAGAAAGCAATAGAAGGATATATTGATATATTGAGATGAAGTAGGGTGGGAGGAGGCTCGTGTGAAGCATAAACACTGGCAGGGACCAAATGGCCTGTTTCATTGCTGTAAAATTCTATCTATTTCTATGTAAGTATTTGGAAAAAAGTTTTCCATTTGAATCTGTCACTTCCATACCCAAAATAAAAGAAAAACATTTTGGTGGACATATCTGCTTCCATCTTCTTCCCAGTTTTTTTCACCTCCTCTCCTGAAGGTGGTGACTTATGCTAGGAACACATTCGCAAGCACCAGCAGCCCTGTCTTACCTCATCCAAACGGTCATTCCTCACTTGTGAGCCTAATAAATGAGTGTTAGTGAGCTATTTGATTGTGGTGGACGTCAAAGCCAAGCCGGTTCCTGTCCTCCCTTTCCATTAACAGACATGGATTTTCTAATCAAGATGAACTATGGTAATTTCACCATCTCCATAGCTTGGAGACACTGGGGTTAATTGTAATGTCCCACTTCTGCACCGGCTGAAATTAGATAACTCAGCACAGAACTAGAGGTTAAATCTGGGGCAGTTCTGGTCTGTGTGGTTTGGTATCCCACCACAACCATTGAGCTGTCAGTGCAACATCCATATCCATCTTTAACCGCCCCCCCCCCCCCCCACTGCCCGCTTCCCACCCATTCATAAGCAAAGCAGAAATTCTTGGTGATGAACTATGCTCAGGAAAGAGTAAGTTTAAAAGCAGCAAGAGAAATGTCAAGGCTCTAGAGCTGAGTGGAGTTTTGGGTAAAAATAAGCAGAGTGGGTCAGGAAGGGACAGAGAGAGTAACAAAGGTAATAAGGCATCAGTGACTAAGGTGACATCAGGGAAAAATAGAAATAAGTCAAAACTAAAGGCACTATATCTGAATGCACAAAGCATTTGCAACAAAATAGATGAATTAATAGCGCAGATAGAAATGAATAGGTTTGATCTAATAGCCATTACGGAGAAGTGGTTGCAATGTGGCCAAGGTTGGGAACTAAATATTCCAGGATACTTAACTTTTAGAAGAGATAGGCAAAATTGAAAAGGAGGAGGGTAGCCCTGATAATAAAGCATGGGATAAAGACAGTAGAGAGAAAGGATCTTAGCTCCAAAAATCAAGATATAGAATCAGTTTGGGTGGAGCTAAGAAACAGCAAGAGGCAGAAAACATTGGTGGGAGTTATTTATAGGCCCCCAAACAGTAATTGTAGTGTAGGGCAGTGTATAAATCAGGAAATTAGAGGCGCTTGTAACAAGGGTAATACAGTAATCATGGGGGACTTTAATCTACATATAGACTGGACAAACCAAATTTGCAGTAATAGTGTGGAGGACGAATTCATGGAATGTATGCAAGATAGTTTTCTAGATCAGTATGTTGAGGAACCAACTAAGGAACAGCCTATTTTAGATCTAGTATTGTGCAATGAGAAAGGGTTAATTAATAACCTTGTAGTAAAGGGGCCTTTAGGGAAGAGTGACCATAATATGATAGAATTTTATATTGAGTTTGAAGGTGATTTAGTTAAATATGAAACTAGGGTCTTAAATCTAAACAAAGTAAACGACATAGGTATGAGGGGCGAGTTAGCTAAGGTAGATTGGGAAACTACATTAAGAGGTATGACAGTGGACAAGCAATGGCTAGCATTTAAAGAATTAATACATAATTTACAACAAATATACATTCCTTTAAGGCACAAAAACCCCACAGGAAAAGTGGTCCAAGCATGCTTAACAAGAGAAATTAAAGATAGTATTAGATCAAAGGAAGGGGCTTATAATGTTGCCAAAAAGAGTAGTAAGCCTGAGGATTAGGAGGATTTTAGAGTTCAGCAAAGGAGGACCAAGAAATTGATAAAGAAAGGGAAAAAAGAATATGAGAGTAAACTAGCAAGAGACATAAAAACAGACTGTAAAATCTTATATAGGTATGTAAAAAGGAAAAGATTAGCAAAAGTAAATGTGGGTCCCTTCCAGGCTGAGACAGGAGAAATTATAATGGGGAATAAGGAAATGGCAGAGAAATTAAACAAATACTAAGGCTGGAATTTTGCCGGTCCTCAGAGTGTGGGATTGGAGGCGGGACCGCTGTCAAAATCGCAAAGGTTGGGCAGGAAACCCGCTGTCAACCTGCCTCCAATCAATCTTCCCAAGTGTTCGTTCCCTGATTTGTGCATGGATCCGACACCTAGCGGCGGGATGAGGATTATAGCCACTTACCTGGCTGCTAACAGGTACTTGATACTTGTTAACAGGGTCTTTTACAATTTTGCCGCTTCTGCCTCAGGATCCTCGAAGTCTGGACACCACGCCAGGTAAGTGTGGCCTGTTGTGAGTCTGCTGTAGTGTTTCTGCATTGATGACAGCTGCAGAAGTTGTGTGAAGGATCCAACTGTGCACTGGTGAGTTTCAGAGGTAAGGAAATGTTGGGAAAATCATTTTTAATGCATTTACACTTTTCTGTAGGTAACAGGTTTTGAATTGGCTGTCTAGTCCCACCTCATTGGGAGAATCTCTCTCACCAGTGACAGATCGCTTCTGTAACCTCACCTGCAGCTGCCATCTGTTCTAGCCTAAGGAGGGAGTCATTGGAGAGCCTGGGGCAAAGAGCTCACCTGTGAACAGTCATTGTCAGTGTTTTCAGCACCTCAATGCCGGCAAACACTGAGAAATGAGCTGTCCAAGAAAAATTGTGCGTGGTCCCTTTAAGAAAACCGGCAGATGAGGCGTCATCAAATGACGTCATCTGACCGGCTTCCTCTTAATTGGCTGGCAAGGCCGCAGGGCGGGCTTAACAAGGCCAATCGACGTAAAATCACGTCCTTTGGCCGGATGCAGCTGGGGGCGGGACTGGAACCCGGAAACCAGCTGACCCGCTCCCAAGCCGCATCCATTTGCAAAATTGTGGCCTTTGTGTCAGTCTTCATGGAAGAAGATGCAAAAAACTTAACGGAAATAGTGGAGAACCAAGGGTCCTGCGAGAATGAGGAACTGAAAGAAATTAGTATCAGTAAAAAAATAGTACTGGAGAAATTAATGGGACAGAAAGCCAATAAATTCCCTGGACCTGATGGCCTACATCGTAGGGTTTTGAAAGAGGTGGCTATAGAGATAGTGGATGCATTGGTTGTCATTTTCCAAAATTCCATAGACTCGAGAATGGTTGCTGTGGATTGGAAGGTAGCAAATGTAACCCCACTATTTAAGAAAGGAGGGAGAGAGAAAATGGGGAACTACAGACCAGTTAGCCTGACATCAGTAGTAGGGAAAATGCTAGAATCTATTATTAAGGACGTGGTAACAGGGCACTTAGAAAATAATAATAGGATTGGGCAGAGTCAACACGGATTTATGGAAGGGAAATCGTGTTTGACAAATCAGTTAGAGTTTTTTGAGGTTGTAACTAGCAGAATAGCTAAGGGGGAACCAGTGGATGTGCTGTATTTGGATTTTCAGAAGACATTCGATAAGGTGCCACACAAGAGGATATTAAACAAAATTAGGGCTCATGGGATTGGGGGTAATATACTAGCATGGATTGAGGATTGGTTAATGAACAGAAAACAGAGAGTCGTGATAAACGGGTCATTTTCGTGTTGGCAGGCTGTAACTAGTGGGGGACCGCAAGGATCAGTTCTTGGGCCTCAGCTATATCATTGGTTTGGATGAGGGGACCAAATGTAATATATCCAAGTTTGCTGATGATACAAAGCTGGGTGGGAATGTAAGTTGTGAGGAGGATGCAAAGAAGCTTCAAGGAGATATAGGCAAGCTAAGTGAGTGGGCAAGAACATGGCAAATGGAATATAATGTGGAGAAATGTGAAGTTATCCACTTTGGTAGGAAAAATAGAAAAGCAGAGTATTTTTTAAATGGTGAGAGATTGGGAAATGTTGGTGTTCAGAAGGACCTGGGTGTCCTTTTACACGAATCACTGGAAGTTAGCATGCAGGTACAGCAAGCAATTAGGAAAGCAAATGGTATGTTGACCTTTATTACAAGAGGATTTGAGTATAAGAGTAAAGATGTCTTACTGCAATTATATAGGGCCCTGGTGAGACCACACCTGGAGTATTGTGTATAGTTTTGGTCTCCTTACCTAAGGAAGGATATACTTGCTATAGAGGGAGTGCAACGAAGGTTCACCAGACTGGTTCCTGGGATGGGGGGATTGTCCTATGAGGAGAGATTGAGTAGACTAGGCCTATATTCTCTAGAGTTTAGAAGAATGAGAGGTGATCTCATTGAAACATACAAAATTCTTACAGGGCTTTACAGGGTAGATGCAGGGAGGATGTTTCCCCTGGCTGGGGAGTCTAGAACCAGGGGTCACAGTCTCAGAATAAGGGGATGGCCATTTAGGATTGATATGACGAGAAATTTCTTCACTCAGAGAGTGGCGAATCTTTGGAATTTTCTACCACAGAGGGCTGTGGAGGCTCAGTCATTGAGTATATTGCATTGGAGAGGGTGCAGAGGAGATTCACCAGAATGTTACCTGGGCTGGAGCGCTTCAGCTATGAAGAGAGACTGGACAGGCTGGGGTTGTTTTCCTTAGAGCAGAGAAGGCTGAGGGGGACCTGATTGAGGTGTACAAAATTATGAGGGGCATTGATAGGGTAGATAGAATGGAACTTTTCCCCTTAGTAGAGAGGTCAATAACCAGGGGGCATAGTTTCAAGGTAAGGGGCAGGAGGTTTAGAGGGGATTTGAGGAAAAACTTTTTCACCCAGAGGGTGGTTGGAATCTGGAACTCACTGCCTGAACGGGTGGTAGAGGCAGGAACCCTCACAACATTCAAGAAGCATTTAGATGAGTACTTGAAATGACATAGCATACAAGGCTACGGACCAAGTGCTGGAAAATGGGATTAGAATAGATAGGGCTTGATGGCCGGCGCGGACACGATGGGCCGAAGGGCCTCTTTCTGTGCTGTATAACTATATGACTCTCTGACTCTATATTCAAGACAGAGATCGATAGATTTTTGGATATTAAGGGAATCAAGGGATATGGGGATAGTGGAGTTGAGGTAGAAGATCAGCCATGATCTTATTGAATGAAGGGCCAAATGGCTTACTCCTGCTCCTATTTCTTATGTTCTAATGTTCTTTAAGATCCCAGCAGCAAGAACAGATGTGAGGGTACTGCGGAAAGATCAGCTTGACTATGAGTTCAGAGTAATAACTCAGTCTGGCATGAAATTATCCCATGTGTTAGTGTTAATGGAGAGAAAATTGTGGGAAGTGCATGCTCGAATTGCCAATACGCGTTCCCGGTGGTGAAGCTCCGTACTGGGAGCGTAAACTATGAAATTATTCCTTTAGTTTTATTTTGATAGACTTACCAGAGGGCATGTAATGTGAACTGGTGAAATGACGCACGCTGTGCTGTCATGTGAGGCAGTTTGAAATCTGCGTTAAAGAAATACAGGTAATTAAATGAACAAAACCAATACAGAAACAATGTCAGATGAAATTGAAACCACTTGTGTTTTATCTGTTGGATAAGACTAGGTCTGTTGGGTGGCTTAGTGGTGGCATAAACTTCTTTTACACTTATACTGTAAATTGCCAGTTAAACCGAGGCCCCGTCTGCTCTCTCTGAGGTAGATGTAAAAGATCCCACGGCACTATTTCAAAGAAGAGCAGGGGAGTTCACCCCAGTGTCCTGGGCAATATTTCTCCCTCAACCAACACCTAAAATAGGTTATCTGGTCATTATCACATTGCTGTTTTGTGGGAGCTTGCTGTGTGCAAATTGGCTGCCGCATTTCCTACGTTACAACAGTGACTACACTTCACAATGTACTTCATTGGCTGTAAAGTGCTTCGGGATGTCTTGAGGTCGTGAAAGGCGCTATATAAATGCAAATTCCTTCTTTCTTTTATCTTTTATAAGGGTAAAAGAAAATTGGTAAAAATACACATAATGCTGCAGCACTTGGCTCTTGATGCCATTTACCTTAAGGCCAATCCTATTGCAATCAGTTCTATCATTCTTTGCTTCTGTTTCATTAACTCAGTCTTATGACACAGCTTCTGTGCACCCTCTGGTAAGCAAATTAACCAATTAAAATAGGCTTGATGTATAAAATAACAATTCAAATGAGAGCTAAATCGTGAAGTTTAGATGATATTCACAAACCATTTGTGCATTGACTGAGGCGGCTAATTGCATCGCAGCCTTGTAATTCTGTTTGTATTTTGCACATTCTGATAATTGTTTCCAGAGTTCTCCAGTGATTCTTTACTTCTGACATATCCATATTCTGCTTATTGATTGAAACCATCAGTACTCGCTCGAAAAACACTTCAGGAAAATGCTTCCAAGATACTGAAGTTAATTTTAATTCTCCGTAAATTATTTTTAAAAGGAGCACTGATGGTGACATTCTTTCTTCATAACATGAAGACATATAAAAATATGTTTGGTATTTAAAATCACAAATACATTTCCTTCACTGAAATTAACAACATTCCTGATGTTGATGAGTGCAGAGGAAGGGAGCAAGACCTTGGTGATGTGAAAACAGCTATTATCATCTTTGGGGTTACCAGTAGGTAACAGGAGGAACCCACAAGTTGTGCCCACCTCAGATTGCTCATTCCATGATAAAATGCAGCAAGAGACCTAAAAGTCAACATGGCACCTAAGTAAAAAGTTCATTATAAGCATCAATGAAAAGTGGGAGACCTAAAGCAATGCACACATGAACAGTTGGCATACTTGGCTAGTTCAGCATGAAGCACTGTTGAGTGCTCAGCCAGAAGGAACAGAGGGGTCAGAGTTCATTAAGCCTAATCATTAACATATGGTGCTGAAGTTATTTTATATGCTCACGAATTGTACTGTTTTCTGGAGAATTTCCTCATTATGAAGAGTAGGTATGAGAGCCACTTTAGTACAATGGTTTGGGCCCAGAATATTTAGATAGGTTGCTTATACTGTGTATGTAGATACTCAAAAACCCACATATCAGGATCTACCAAGCCCTCAGTTAATACAGGTATAGCACAGAATGACTTTTGCACAGACAGGAAGGACTCCTGAGCACTGGCTGTTTTTTTTTTGCCTTGTACCTGCTTGTTACCTGAGTATACATCTGAAGTCCAAGGAAAAGAGAGGAGCTGAAAGATCTTCCATCTTACTGCCACCTTGTTCCACCTTCTAACGGGCCACGAGGAATTCACTTTCCAACAGTGACTGAAAAATAATAGCTATCTCGTAACATCAGTGTTCTCATCTCGGCTTCTTCAATCTTCATTTCTTCTTTTAGTTTATATTTTCACATTGAAAATTTGTATCTGGTGGTCTTCCTATATTTTATTGAAAGTAATTTTTTACCTTCCCACACATTGCAGATTATTGTACTTTGCACAGTCTTTGGCTGAATGTGCCTCTTTCAAAATTTTGTTCACTTTTCATGATTGTTTTTTAGCACGCGGTGCTGTTTCATTCTCCCTCCTTCAGGTTCTTAAGTGACAGATCCATCTTAGACAGAGAATGGAAAGCCCATTTCCTTCCAGGTCCCGTCCAGTGCTGAACTGTTGGTGGCTACCAGGAGCTGTACCGGGGGTGGAGGGGGCTGGTGAGCAGGGGGCAGGATAATGTGTCCTCTTAACTTGCGTTCCTTGCTGTGGGGGAGTGTCTACTCTGAGATGTCTTTTAATGTAAAATTGGCAACTCATTCTGTAAAGCATCTGAGGTTAGAAACTTTCATTCCACAAAACCAAGACAAAAATACACTGCAATCTTGCTACAAGTTGCTTGAGAGCACTTTGAGTTAATTCTGTAATGCAGGCCCTGCTGTCAAGTATTGTGTGTCCTGTGAACAATAGAAAAAAATAAACATAAGAACATAAGAAATAAGAGCAGGAGTAGGTCATTTGGCCCCTTGAGCCTGCTCCGCCATTCAATAAGATAATGGCTGATCTGATCTTGGCCTCAACTCCACTTCCCTGCCCGCTCCCCATAACCCTTGACTCCCTTACCATTCAAAAATCTGTCTATCTCCACCTTAAATATATTCAATGACCCAGCCTCCACAGCTCTCTGGGGAACAGAATTCCAAAGATTCATGACCTTCTGAGAGAAGAAATTCCTCCTCATTTCCGTTTTAAATGGGTACCCCCTTATTCTGAAATTATGCCCCCTAGTTCTAGATTCCCCCATGAGGCGAAACATCTTCTCTGCATCTACCCTGTCAAGCCCCTTCAGAATCTGATATGTTTCAATAAGATCCCCTCTCATTTTTCTAAACTCCAATGATTATACGCCCAACCTGCTCAACTTTTCTTCATAAGACAACCCTTTCATCTCCGGAATCAACCTCGTGAACCTACTCTGAACTGCCTCCAATGCAAGTATATCCTTCCTTAAATAAGGAGACCAAAACTGTATGCAGTACTCCAGGTGCGGTCTCACTAACGCCCTGTACAGTTGTAACAGGACTTCCCTGCTTTTGTACTCCATTCCCTTTGCAATAAAGGCCAACATTCCATTTGCCTTCCTAATTACTTGCTGTACCTGCATGCTAACTTTTTGTGATTCATGTAGAAGGACACCCAGATCCCTCTGTACCTCAGCATTTTGTAATCTCTCTCCATTTAAATAATAATTTGCTTTTTTATTTTTCCGACCAAAGTGGATAACCTCCCATTTTCCCACATTAAACTCCATCTGCCACTCACTTAGCCTATCTATATCCCTTTGGAGATTCTTTGCGTCCTCCACACAATTTGCTTTCCCACCTATCTTTGTATCATCAGCAAATTTGGCTATATTACACTCAGTCCCTTCATCCAAGTCATTAATATAGATTGTAAATAGTTGAGGCCCCAGCACTGATCCCTGCGGCACCCCACTAGTTACAATTTGCCAACCTGAAAATTACCCATTTATCTCGACTCTCTGTTTTCTGTCAGTTAGCCAATCCTCTATCCATGCTAATATATTACCCCCAACCCCGTGAGCTCTTATCTTGTGTAGTAATCTTTTATGTGGCACCTTATCGAATGCCATATGGAAATCCAAATACACGACATCTACTGGTTCCCCTTTATCCACCCTGCTTGTTACATCCTCAAAGAATTCCAGCAAATTTGTCAAACATGATTTCCCTTTCATAAAACCATGCTGACTCTGCTTGACTATATTATGATTTTTCTAAATGTCCTGCTACCACTCCTGTACATATTCGTTCTATTAATAATGAGGCCATGATGGTCAACGATAAAGAAATGCTAATAGTGTCATGAACAAAGTCATCCTATTTACACCTCTGACCCTCAGAGACCCAGGAATGAGTGCAGAGGCTATCATCCAATGCCAGTCATTATAATATCATATCATACAATCATGGTTTAAGAATAAGAGCTATCCGGTGGTATACCTCTGCAAAAATATCAGTAAATACTATCCAGTGGCAACTGTATTTTGCCAAAATTGCATGATAATCAACATAAAATTACCAGACTTTTACTGTCATCCCATTATTAACTTCACCTCTGAGTCAGAAGGTCATGGTTCAAACTCCATTCCAGAAATTTGAGCACATAATCCAGGCTGACATTTCAGTGCCACACTGAGGGAGGTACTGTATTTCAGATGAGCCCCATCTTCCCTCTCAGGTGGATGTACAAGATCACAAGGCATTATTTGAAGAAGAGTGGGGAGTTTGCCCAGTGTCCTGGCCAACAGTTACCTCTTACCCAGCATTCCTCGACAGATTATCTGATCATTTAACTCTTTGCTGCTTGTGGGACCTTGCTGTATGTAAATTAGCTGCCACATTTCCCTACATTACAACAGTGACCACACTTCAAAAGTACTTCATTGGCACTGTATAAATGCAACTTCTTTCTTTTGTGACATGACAATTGCTTACAGACTTTAATTTGTAACTTGCTCCATCACTCAGACACTGTACAACTAGTTCCTAAAGTAGAGCATTAAAGGAATAATGGGCAGGGAGGTCAATATGATTAAGCACGGATTCTTTTAGTTCTATTGCTAGCGATAAACTATACCCATAAGATCTATTTTTAGCTCTGCTCTTTCTCCAGTACTCTTTGACTTTTATATTAGGTATTCAGGTCATTTCCACTGTATCTTTATATCTAATCGCTCAGGCATATATTAGAACAATAGGGGTAGTCTCAGTTTTGCCAGCACTGCCTCTGTCAACAAACACCTCTGAACTGTGACTGGACATACCAATACATGGTCTTGCCACTCAAGTCAACATTGGAGCCTTTTTATCTCCAATGAAACCTTTTACAAATAGAAACCATTGCTTAACTTGCAAAACCACACCAGGAGTGTGGAATGGGTGTTTGTAACACTGAGTCACTTTCAAACTGTGTACATTTTCAGATTCCAATATTATTACAGTGTTAAAAAAGCCCAGCTTGAAATAGTATAAGGACTGTTGATGTTGGTGCAGGAAAGGTTATTTTACTGAATTGCCCATACTCCTTAAATATTATGATGGGTGATGTCTATACACGTTTCTATCAATCATCCCTTGTTATCATATTTTACTCTTTACAATTGCTGCTTAGGGGTAACCTGGGAGAAGACCTCTGTGATGAGATGCCATGAAGTGCTACACCAGTAACATCATGAATAGGAATACTGGGCTGTGGACAATGTTCTCATTCATGATGCCACTGAAATTGAACCATAAAATACCTAAACAAAGTGGGGAATGAGAGCTATCAGTAAGTTTCATGACCTAGCCCCCAAAAGCACTAAAGAATCATGAGGCAGCTCAATGGAACGCAACTTCTTTAATTTTAGTTGTACAGAGTGACAAAGACTGGAATACCACAGCTCAGCCAGAATTCAGCACTACGGACAGCTACATCCCAACTCACCTCAAAAAATGTATTCTTTGTTTTAAAGGCAAAAAAGAGTCTGGAGAAAACAAGACCACAAACAACGCTGTGGAGGTAAGACGCTCCTGCTTTGGAATAGGTCTGTGTTTTTGCTTCATAGTTGCCTACAGTTTAATATAAAATACACAGAGCTGACATTGCCCTTTAACTCCTTCATTGACACATACCTGGATTTAGGTCTGTACAATTTGAAATCCTGAGATCATTAAAGCAAGTGTCATCATCACACAAAGAATTTGCATTGATGTTGGCATCCTTTGTTCATTTCTGTCTTTCTATTGATATTATTGAACAATGAGTGCTGATCATCAATTGGGAGAGATGGTCTGACAAAAAAAAACTGAGCCTCATGCTCTGAGGGAGTTTGCTGTTTCTTGTTCTCAGCTTCTTTCTTTTCTCCCCACTGCTTTCAAATTCAATACCTCCATAATGCTCTGTTTCACTCCTAACTTGTTTCTCTTCTAAGTGACTATCCTTCTCATCTTCTTTCTGTCATCTCCAAAAATTGCCAAATATTGCAAACCTCTGTCTCTAATTTCTGCCTCAGTTTCTTCTTCTTCCCAACACTTTGCCCTCTATCCCCCAGGTGGTGTCTCCCCTTTCTCTCCAAGCTGCTATCTCTCCTCTCTAAGTTTGTTTATCTCCTCTCCAACATGCATTTCCTCAGCTGTCTTATTTCTGCCTCAACACTTTTATTATCTCTCCTCGTTTCCTTACCTCCCCATCCTGTTATGCCTCTCTTTAATTTGTATTATTTCTCAAAGCTGATAAATTTCCTTCCGAGCTTGTTTGTCTCCTCCACAATATTATTATCTCTTTCTATTGACTTGCTTCTTTGTTCCTAATACTCTATCTTTCACAGCTTTTGTGCCTTTTCTCCAATATCCCATCCTTCTACCTCTTCCAGATTGATTCTATTTTCCCAGTGCACGTTATCTTCCCCAGTTTAATTCTCTTGTTATTACAGTCTCTCTCAGCTTATTACTATACTTCTCAAGACTCTTCATCTCTCCTAGTTTGTTTATCTCTTACTCAGTGTTTTCCTGGCTCATTCCTAGCATACGTTATCTCCTCTCCAGGGCATTGGTATATGTCTCAGATTCTTTCTCCGTGCTTCAATACTCTTCTTTGAAATGTACGTCTCCCCTCCACAACACTCATTTTTCTTCCAATACTCTCTTCCCTCTCAATACTTTGCTTTCTCTCCTCCTGAGTCATTTGCACTCATACGCCTTGTTATTTTCCCAAGTAACAATGCCGTACTCTCTATTATCATGTTCTTCTCATTTCCAAAAGTCTCTGTCTGTGCTATAACTTGTTTTATTTCCCTTCTAATACCTAATTACCTTTCCTTCTCTTCTGTCCTCTCCTCCTCTCTTGAACATTGCTTATCTCCCTCAGTTTAATTATCTCTTCCCCATTACCCTCCGAATATCTCTCAGGTTGTTTTATTCCTTGCCAGCATCTTTGATTTGTTCTTCACTTTCTCCCCAGTTTATTTCGCTCATCCTCAAAACTGTGAGTGTCTGTTGGTTTTCCTCTCTCAGCTTGTTCTTGCTCTCTCCTGTGTTCAACATTTCCCATCAGTTTGGTTTCTTCTCCCTAATGCTGTTTATCTTTTATAACTTGTTTCTTCCCTCCTCAAAGTTATCAATTTCTTCTTCAGCTTGTTTCTCTCCTTGAGAGCTTGCATCTAAGGTCTCCTCTCGTTTTTCTCCACCACAAATATTTTTCTATGCCAGCTTGTGCATGTTCTTCCCTGAATTGTCATCTCTCTGAGCATGTTTGTCATCACTCCCAGTGTGTTATATCTGCAATAACATTGCCCAACCCTTTTCCCAACTTATTTTATTCTTCTCAAATATCTTGTTCTTTTATCCACATCATTATTTCAAATTAAGCCTTGTAGCTTTTCTTTTCATCACTGTAATATCTTTCTACTTGCTTATTTCTCTCAGTTTTGATGTTTCCCTATCTCTCTCTGTAAGCTTTCTTCCTTGCTAATTTTAGCTATCTCTCTGGCAGCTTATTTGTGTCTTCCCCAATGTTCTCCAGTCATTTGTATTGATCAATAAACTCCGATTGCTCGCGACTTGTCTTTCCTTTACCCAATGCTCTCAGCCACGCTCTCATCTTGTTCTTCTCTTCTCAAAGTTATAGTTGTTTGTCACACTGTCAGTTTCTAGAACCCCAATCATCTCTTTCTTTGTCCTAGTTTATTTCTCACTACCCCAACACTTGCCAGCCTCATTCTAAGATGTTTTTATCTCTCTCGCCTTCTTTCTCTACTCCCCAACACTCTCCTATCTTTCTCCTAGTGTGATTATTTTTATCCTGAATGCAGGACATTATGGGGGAAAAATTCAGTATCGCCCCGTTTGGGGCGCAATTATCGGCCGGGCGCAAAGATTAGCGCCTGGCGCTAATTATCGCCACCGACTGCAAACTTGACTTTTATCGCCCCTGGAGGTGATTGCAGCGCTAAATCAGGCGCTTCACACCTGTCTTAAGGCGCAAAGGCCGAGGAGCGAGGCGCTACCTCAGAGCGCTGGCGAAGCTCATTTAATGTCAGTCAGCAATGGAACACACACACAATGGCACGGGCCAGTTCTTAAAGGGGATGGTTAATCTTGCTTTCCATCCACATCCTGCTCATTGCAGCCTTGAATCTCGGCCTGGAGAGACCTGCACATCAAATGTGCTGGAAAGAACAATGGAGAGTGCCAGGCAAAGAGCTCAGAGTGCAGCCCCCACAGTCTCTGCTAAATCGATACAAGGAATGGCAAATCAAAATGAACCTGCAAAGTGCTGCTCAGTACCCAAAACTCCTTCAAACAACGTTGAATCTCTCCAGAAGTCTCTCCCTCTCTCTCTCAGAATGCGTAGTTCAAAAATGGCACCAACAATAAAAGGCAGGAAGCGGTCACCTTTAAATAGCGCTCCCCCTTTCCCTTCATGACTGCAGAACGCTCCCCTCAACCTGTCGTTGCTCGCGTCAGGCGGTAAGGCAGGGGGCGCCACTCAATATCCGCTCCGGGGCGATACCGGGGCGTTGCGCACTCGAGTGACGTCATGATCTGCCTGGCGCAGGAGATCGTGGCGGTAGTGTTTAGCGCCGCCGCAAAATGTCTAGTTAATTTCGCGAGCGGCGCAAACTTCGCCGCGCCTGGGCACTAGATGCTTTGCGCCCCATTAGCGCCCTCTTAAGGCGCTAACGGGAGGCGCAACCAACTGAATTTTTCCCCCTATCTCTTTAAATATTTATAGTATTTTTCCCCCCAATTTGGAAGTAGTGCTTTTTGTTATATTTGCCTACATTTTTAAACTGGATCTGATGAGTAGAGAGATACAAGAAATTATGTCTGAGAAAGCAAGGTCAAAATACAATTTAATCAATTGGTTATTTTTTTAAGCTGTAATGTCCTGCTGAATTTTATGCTGAGTCACTTATTAGGCATTTTCTCATCTAATGTCTTACAACCTTTATGAATATAGAGTGTGTGTGTTTGTTTGGGGGAAGGTAGGTCACATGTATGCCTGTGAATAGCTGTACAAGTGCTTGAAAGAAACATCTATAATATTCACTTGTCTTGATATGGATTGTATCAATACTTTTTCTTTTACACAATCTTGATCCTATTCATATCAGAAGCTAGAGCCTGCCCTCACTGTTAGAACTTAAGAACAAGGAGCAGGAGTAGGCCATACGGCCCCTCGAGCCTGCTCCGCCATTCAATAAGATCATAAGATCATGGCTGATCTTCTATCTCATCTCCACTTTCCTGCACTATCCCCATATCCCTCGATTCCCTTTGTGTTGAAAAATCTATCGATCTCAGTCTTGAATATACTCAACGACTGAGCATCCACAGCCCTCTGGGGTATCGAATTCTGCCATATTGGCACTAATTTGATAATTTAGGACATGAAAGTCCATGAGACTTCTGTATTTACTAGAACTACAATAAGATCCCCTAAGAATCCCTTGCATAGGGATCTTACCCCACTTTGCAAGAAACTTCACTGCTTTCTTAAAAGGAAAAGTATACAATGATGTAATCAGTGATGCAATTATGTCATTACATCATGATTATTGGTGGCCACTCGACAGATAAAGCACTTATAGCAATGTAA
The DNA here is from genome assembly GCA_030390025.1 of Squalus acanthias. NCBI lineage: Eukaryota > Metazoa > Chordata > Chondrichthyes > Squaliformes > Squalidae > Squalus > Squalus acanthias. The sequence goes on from CM059435.1 coordinate 86,178,993, forward strand.
GCTTGCAGTGGCATCAACTGCAGTGATGATTTGGCAAGTGTTTGAATCAAGTATTCAGAGCGCCCCACTCCTGGCTATTCCAGGAACTCAGCCTGCCTGAAAACTCCACCCAAACTCCCAGAAAAGTAATGTTATCTTCAATCTACAAACCCACCAGAGAATAACGTAACGTGCACTGGATAAACGTTATAGGAGCACAAGATAACTGCAGATGAGGAGGGCCATTTAGCTCATCCCAATTTCATCCATCCAGAAAATATCTACAGTCTCCCATCACTGCATCCAACTATTCCAGGATTTTGTTTTCGCTACATCCCCAGGTCTGTTCAATGCATTCATCACTCCTCGTGTGAAGAACTTCCTGACATCAGTCCTAAATATACCTTTCACTAGCATTAACCTGTATCTCCTTGTCCTACTGTCACTGTTTAATTTGAAATAGTGTCCCAGATTTACCTTTTCTATACCAATCAACTTCTGCAGAACAAAGTGAGCCTCACCATCAGGTCCCCTCTTATTATTCATCAGTTGTTATTTGATTTCTTTTGCTGCAACAGTGAATACTGTTGAGACCATTTTGGAGAAGGAGGTCTGGCTGAGAAAGTTGTTGAACAGGAATGTTTTGAGGAAGTTATGCTCAATATCAGCAGAGATACAACTATTACCCAGGGTGCTTCAGCGAACAGGCCATTTCAATCGTGTCTATGTTGGTCCAACTCTTGATGCAGTAACTCCTCCAAAATATTTCTCCCAATTACCTCAGCAAGACTAACTGGTTAAAAACAGAAAAGACGCACAGAACAAAAGAAAAGATAAACCATAACTCATTGTCACTTTGAATCCCAATAGACTGGCTATCAGCTCAAATTCTTGCCTAATAGTAATTGTTGTTGACTGCACTTCTTTAAACATACAACATTGCACATTTAGCTGAGTCAATTCTCTGAGCGATTGACCACAGAGAATGGGACTCCAGTTCCATGAATGAAACAATAGGACTATATCCACAGCAGATTGTAACAACAAGAGATCTTTACAAATTGATCACCAAACCAAATACTCAGAGTAAATCTTTGAAATTATCGCAGATAATCTTCAAAAGGCAACATTTCAATGCAATTAATAGCCTCACAAACCCATATATGTACAAACCTTTAGAATCCTGAAAGTTTAATTTCAATTTTACTGTTAAAATTTAGGTTCTCAATGAACATTACCACTTGTGTTTCTGTATATCTCAAATAGTCCACATACTCATGGCCACATTGACACCCATCAACAGTTGTTGGAGGTAAAATTTTTAAAAAGAAGCAAAATTTAACAGAAAGTGTTATAGTTCTTTTTCTAAATTATCACATGATTACAAGAGGCAATTTGAGGTCTGATACCTGTAGTATTGATTCTGTGCTGGGGGATGGCTAAAGCATGTTTCATATGCACGGTCACAAATGCACCATTACCACCCAGGAGCAGAATATTCACACTGCAACTGACAGATACAAACATGCTCCATTTTTGTTTAAATTGCTTAATACATTTTAACTGGGTTAAAAATAATTTTAAAAGGGAAACCCGACCCCAAACCGCCTCCAACGCACCCACTTCCGGTTTGAACGGTGGTGAGTTGGTGGGGGGGGGGGGGGGGGGCGGGTAACTAACCTGTTCTTTGGAGGCGGGCCGGTCACTACAATATTTTAATGAGGCTGCGTGCCTAAGATTTTATCTCTGTTCCAGATTTAACGCTGGCCGGCTGGGTTTTCCGATCCTCGGGAAACCCGGCAGCTGAAGGAAGGCGAGAACGGCTGGATGGAACTGGTAAGTGCCTTTCCAGCCCTGCTTGTGGGCCAAGAGGAGCAGGAGTGCTTCCCCCCGGCCCCTCAAGCTTACCTGCTTCCATCCCCACGATCGGACCCCACCCGCCCACCCAACAATCAGAACCCCACGTGATCGGACACCACTGCAATTGGACCCCCCTGATGTCCGACTTCTGCCCCGATGTCTGACTCCCCCCGATATCTGTCTCCCCTATATCTGAATTCCCCCATGTACGACTCCCCCCCGATGTCCACCCCCCAATATCTGACTCCCCCGATATCCCTCCAATGTACAACTCCTTCTGATATCCAGCTCCCCCGATATCTGACTCCCCCCAATGTACGATTCCCCCCGATGTCCATCTCCCCTCCAATATCCGATTTCCCCCCCCTGATATCTGATTCCCATCATGTACAATTGCCCCCCGATATCCGACTCCCCCCTGGATTTCCGTCTCTCCTCCCCGATATCCGTCTCTCCCCGATATCTGACTCCCCCCGATGTACGTCTTCCCCAATATCCATCTCCCCCGATATCCGTCTCCCCCCGATATCCGACCCCTCCCCTGATGTCTGTCTCCCCCATATCCAATTTCCCCCCTCCCCCACACCCACCGCCACCCACCGATGTCTGACTGGGAAGAAGAGTTAGGAACAGACGAAGCTATAAAAGGTAAGTCTTTTTACTGTCCCCGTGGGGTCAGGAGGAGCAGCGTTTTTTCTCCGGGCCCCATAAGGAAAAGTTCAGCCTCCCCAGACTTTCCACCCTCCAATTGTGAGGCCACCCCCCCACCCCCGGTCATGACGTACTGAGTGCCGGGAATCGGAGTGGTGGCGGCCTCCCACTACCTGACATTCCACTCCTGTCCGCCGGCCAGCTGCCAATTTTGGGCTGGCAACCCATCAGGGGCATGCAGGTGAGATCCGGGCGTTAAAATTCCTGGGCATCATGCTGCCAAGCTCAGAATGGTTTGCCGCCCACCTTGACCCCTGCCTGCCTGATTTCTGCCCCGAGTAAAATTTGGGGCTATTGTTGTTGATCCCTTCTGTAGCTTTTCCTAATGCAATAATATCCTTCTCACAACTCGATGACCAGAACTGCATACAGTGCGTCAAATAGAGTCTGTCTCTATAAACATTTTTTGGTTTGGGAAGAGAGAAGAGTTTCAAGAGCTGTGAGTGGTTTTCGTCACAAGTGTGGCATATACAAATGATGTAATTATAGGGCTAATCCTGCGAACCCGTACCCTCAGTCAGGAAGGCGCAATTTAAGCGAGCGCAGATCAAGACAGGGCTACAACACATAAACCTGATCCTCCAACCTGTCCTCCCTGTGAGCGCAGTTCCCCACTGTGAGCTCAAGGTCACAAAAGTATCTCATATATGTTTCAATATTTTTTGAGTTGTTGTGTTATGTGTTTGTAAAAAAAAAAATGACCATACAGCTATCATGTTGGAGCAGCAGATGGTATGAGGTAGAATTTCCACAGGGATTTTCCCAATCTCTTGCCAAACATCAGTGGAAGATGGGTAGAAATCCCAGAGCAATGGCATAAATGGCTGTTTACACCATTTTTGGGGAGTTTCTGCTGAAGTTATGGCAGGAGATTGGGAGAACCCACTATACCTGTTTCACCCAGTCTCTCTACATAGTTTTCATAATTACATTTTTTTTTTCTTGTTAATAAATAAAAGTAATAAATCTGTATTTCTGATTGTGGCATTGCACTCTCTACTGGTAAGGCACTACTCCTTTGAATCAGCTGGAGGCTGATCTTACCCAACAGAGAGTGAAAATCACAATGGCCCACACATTGCTGTGGGAGGCCAGCGAATGGTGCTCACTGTTAGTTAGACTTGCCCTGCCTATTTAATTTCCATGAGATTGTGCCCTGCAAGTTGCTGTAAGTGTGAGATGGAAACGGCACTGGGCATCTGGGATCTGAATGAACAGGGCAAGAAACTGTATATCTCCTTATCCAATTAGATTGAAGGATTGTTAACTGAACAGTGCAGAGACTGAGCCAGGAAGTGTCAGTTAGAATGGCGAATTCGGTGTCCAATCAGGTACAGAAAGACAAATAAAGAGAGGGAAAGAAATATTGGATTACGAGAGAGAGAAAAAAGAGACAGAAAGAAAAAGTAAAACAAACATTTAAAAAAAATCTCCAACAATAATTAAAACCTGAAGGAATGAGACTCCGCACTTGTAATAGTTGATTTTCAGTGCCTGAGAAGTTGATTGGCAGTAATTACCACTTATGTCATTAAAAGGGTACTTAGACTTGAAATGACTTGACTAAACTTGCTGTGGCAAGTTTACTTCATATCTGCCGTGCAAATACAGCAACCTCATGCCGCTCAATGCATTTGAATGGTGAGCCAGGCAGCGAGATGCCGTTTTCGCGAAGCTAACGGCGGAGCAGCGCATCTCCGACGGCAACTTCTCCATTTCCACGTTTAATCGTGCATCTGCCCTTGCCTGAAGTCGCAGTGACATTGGCACTTAAATAACGGCGAGCGTTATTAGCCTCGCCATTATTTTTGACAGCAGTTTTTGGGTCATTGTTGCAGCACAACAAAATTGTGACCAGTTCTGGCATCAGAGCAGGAATACAAATGGGACTTCATAAGTCTGTGATAGAAAGTGACCTGTGACATTAACTGGTGATAATGACGATGTTAAGCCGATGTGAAGAACAGTTTAAATGTTCTAAATCACAGTGCTGCTCCTGGAAATGAAGAGACACCAAAACTGAAGCTAGCTGCAATTGACTGAGACTCTCGTAGACAGCTGTAAATACACAGCACGGTTTCTCTGTGATAGATGTTCATTCTGGTGCATTGTACTCAGCATTTGCAGGTTCTAAATGGTTCCCTTTTCATCACCCTTTTATATCCCAGGATTACGGTGGCAAGGTGCCATTTTAAATTAAGTCGGAGAGAGGGGATTGAGGGAATTTTGTTTTTGCAAATAGCAACAATTTATAAAATTGCTATGATATTAGAAAAAAAGTGACATCTGCACTTTGAACATGTCATTCGCCGGAACCCCTCCTCTTTGCACAGCCACGGTATGAGAGATACAGGGCAAAATTTTCAGTGGCTCTGCTGGGTGGAAACAGGGCAGTTGACCCAAAAAATAGTGGGGAAAAATTTACTGCCCCATTCCCGTCGACACCATCCTAAATGGGGCCCACCACTGAGCGGGCTGAGCATCTTATTTGTTTCAGACAGTAGACCTTTTTAATAAACCAATCAGGGTCCTATGACGTACAAAAGACCCCGATTGTCATTTTGGGAGACAGCAGGGTGGAGCATGTGCCGTACACGCTCTGCCCGGTATTCCCGGGCGGTACAGTCGAAGAGGACCAAAAGCGTAAGTGATAAATTATGTTTGTGGGGCCAAGAGGAGCGGGAATGTTCCTCCGGGCACCACAAGAATAATGTGGACTGCTATCACCCTGGATTCTCCCTATCTCTGCGATCATCTTCCCCACTCCGGACCTACCTTGCCGCTGGCTAGTTTGGTTCATGGGCTCCCCGATACTGTGCTGACCCAAGGCTGGCGAGGTGCAGCGGGATGCCCGCTTCGAGTCGGCAGACTGTCGGTGGTATAATAATAAGGCCCGGCTCTCAAAATGGACTGGACCTACTGCTGGCTCTAACAAGCAGAAGTGCTCCTCTGGGCCCCACAAGGAAACCTTGGTCCTCCCTTGGCCTGCCCTCCCTCCCTCTTCTGCAACCTCGATCGCACTCTGCAGGCACTTGGGTTATTAGGATACGTGTGTACTACATTTCCCAGTCAGTTCTGAGTTCCAGTTTGCTTCCTTCTGATTTTTTTTTCCCTCACTAAGCACTCACTACTTTGAAAAGAGAACTTCTTTCCTCGCTCTGACCTCTTCCAGCAGGACCTCGGGGGAGGCTGCAGAGAACCTTGGGATCGTGTCCGTGACATCTCTGACGTTCCCATTCTTTGTGCTGCAAAATTTATCCAGCAGCCAGAAGGCAATGCAACCTCACTTTAAGAGGTGCATTGCCGCTTTAAATTGGTTTCTGGCTGACCCACTACACCATAGAAGCATATTTTAAAGTTGTAATACTCTCAAAAATAAACATCAGCCTTTCAAGTTTATTCTTAAAGCACTTTACTGACAGGAGGTCCCACTTATACTGTGCTCTGTTTTGGAGACAGGAGATCTCACTTATACTGTGGTCAGTTTGGGAATAGGAGGTCCCACTTATACTGTGGTCTGTTTTGGAGACAGGAGATCTCACTTATATTGTGGTCAGTTTGGGAATAGGAGGTCCCACTTATACTGTGGTCTGTTTTGGAGACAGGAGATCTCACTTATATTGTGGTCAGTTTGGGAATAGGAGGTCTCACTTATACTGTGGTCTGTTTTGGAGACAGGAGATCTCACTTATATTGTGGTCAGTTTGGGAATAGGAGGTCCCACTTATACTGTGGTCTGTTTTGGAGACAGGAGATCTCACTTATACTGTGGTCTGTTTGGGAATAGGAGGTCCCACTTATACTGTGGTCTGTTTTGGAGACAGGAGATCTCACTTATATTGTGGTCAGTTTGGGAATAGGAGGTCCCACTTATACTGTGGTCTGTTTTGGAGACAGGAGATCTCACTTATACTGTGGTCTGTTTGGGAATAGGAGGTCCCACTTATACTGTGGTCTGTTTGGGAATAGGAGGTCCCACTTATACTGTGGTCTGTTTGGGAATAGGAGGTCCCACTTATACTGTGGTCTGTTTTGGAGGGTTTCACAGTTTGCAGGCGAAGGCCTGTTTACTGATGACTCTCCCTCTGCACCTGTAGCTCCTTTAGTCCGTCCAGGTTAAATTCAAACCCAAGTTGAGAATTGAAAGAATACTGAGCAAGTGCATGTTGCACCTAATTGGCTGGTTATAAACTGTCATCTATGTCATCACACATTTGTACACCTCAGCATAATAGTCTAGGATGTCTAAAAATTTGCCTGACAGCAATTTATAACATGAAAGCCGAAATCCCTGCTCAAAACATTTATATTTTTCATTTTACTGCTGAAGGATTTTAACCATCTTAAACTCCGGACACCACAAAGTTTCATGGCTTCAGGTCAAGCATGGGCAAAAATACCTCCTGCTGATTACCACCTACCGCCCTACCTCAGCTGATGAATCAGTAATCATCCATGTTAGAAGAAGCACTGAGGGTAGCAAGGGCATAGAATGTACTCTGGGTGGGGGACTTCAATGTCCATCACCAAGAGTGGCTCGGTAGCACCACTACTGACCGAGCTGGCCGAGTCCTGAAGGACATAACTGCCAGACTGGGCCAGCGACAGGTGGTGAGAGAACCAACATGAGGGAAAAACGTACTTGACCTCGTCCTTGTGGAGGCGAAGTCCCATCTTCACACTGAGGACACCCTCCATTGTGATGTGTGACACTACCACTGTGCTAAAGGGGATAGATTCAGAACATGTCTAGCAGCTCAAAACTGGGCATCCATGAGGCGCTGTGGGCCATCTGCAGCAGCTGAATTGTATTCCACCACAATCTGTAACCTCATGGCCCAGCATATCCCTCACTCTACCATTACCATCAAGCCAGGGGACCAACTCTGGTTCAATAAGGAGTGTAGAAGAGCATGCCAGGAGCAACACCAGGCGTACCTAAAAATGAGGTGCCAACCTGGGGAAGCTGCAACACAGGACTACATGCATGCTAAAAAGCGGAAGCAGCATGCTATAGACAGGGCTAAGTGATCCACAACCAACGGATCAGATCAAAGCTCTGCAGTCCTGCCACATCCAGTCATGAATGGTGGTGGACAATTAAACAACTAACGGGAGGAGGAGGTTTCATGAACAACCCCATCCTCAATGATGGCAGAGCACAGCACGCGAGAGCAAAAGACAAGGCTGAAGCGCTTGTAACCATCGTCAGCCATAAGTGCCGGGTGGATGATCTATCTCGGCCTCCTCCTCAGGTCCCCACCATCACAGAAGCCAGTCTTCAGCCAATTCGATTCACTCCATGTGATATCAAGAAACGGCTGAGTGCACTGGATACAGCAAAGGCTATGGGCCTCGACAATATCCCTGCTGTCGTGCTGAAGACTTGTGCTCCAGAACTAGCCGTGCATCTAGCCAAGCTGTTCCAGTACAGCTACAACACTGGCATCTACCCTGACAATGTGGAAAACTGCCCAGGTATTTCCTGTCCACAAAAAGCAGGACAAATCCAATCCAGCCAATTACCGCCCCATCAGTCTACTCTCAATCATCAGCAAAGTGATGGAAGGTGTCGTCGACAGTGCTATCAAGCAGCACTTACCAATAACCCGCTCACTGATGCTCAGTTTGGGTTCCACCAGGACCACTCGGCTCCAGACCTCATTACAGCCTTGATCCAAACATGCACAAAGGAGCTGAGTTCCAGAGGTGAGGTGAGAGTGACTGCCCTTGATATCAGGGCAGCATTTGACCAAGTGTGGCATCAAGGAGCCCCAGTAAAAGTGAAGTCAATGGGAATCAGGGGGAAAACTCTCCACCGGTCAGAGGCTGGGTATTCTGCGGTGGGTGTCTCACCTCCTAACTCTCCAAAGCTTTTCCACCATCTACAAGGCACAAGTCAGGAGTGTGATGGAATACTCTCCACTTGCCTGGATGAGTGCATCTCCAACAACACTCAAGAAGCTTGACACCTTCCAGGACAAAGCAGCCCGCTTGATTAGCACGCCAACCACCAACTTAAACATTCACTCCCTCCACCACCGGCGTACCGTGGCTGCAGTGTGTAGCATCTACAAGCACTACAGCAACTCGCCAAGGCTTCTTCTGCAGCACCTTCCAAACCCACGACCTCTACCACCTAGAAGGACAAGGGCAGCAGGCGCATGGGAGCACCATCACCTCCAAGTTACCCGCTGAGTCACACACCATCTGACTTAGAAGTATATCGCCATTCCTTCATCGTCTCTGTTTCAATATCCTGGACCTCCCCCGCTAAGAACACTGTGGGAGTACCTTCACCACACGAACTGCAGCGGTTCAAGAAGGTGGCTCACCACCACCTTCTCAAGGGCAATTAGGGATGGGCAATAAATGCTGGGCTTGCCAGCGACGCCCACATCACAGGAATGAATTTTTAAAAAGCTCCTGTCAATCGCATAGGCAGGATCCGAGTGGTAAACAAAATGCATTTGTTCATTACCTCAGTTTCTGGTTCAGAAATGTACAACTATTAAAAAAAATGGATAGTGTTTCAAACTCACTTTTAGGTGGTTAAAATCCTTCAGCAGTAAAATGAAAATTATAAATGTTTTGAGCAGGGATTTCAGCTTTCATCCTATAAATTGTCGTCAGGCAAATTTTTAGACATCTATGCTGAGGTGTACAAATGTGTGAATGGGTAACAGAGGGCCGAAACTATCAAAGATATCTGTGAATTCTTTTCATAGATGACAATTTATAACCAGTCGATTAGGTGCAACATGCACTTGCTGAGTTTTCTTTCAAATCTCAACTTGGGTTTGAATTTAACCCGGACGGACTAAAGTCTGTCTCTTTCAGTTGTTAGATCCCAAAGGTTCTGAGCAGCCTCAACCCAACTTCCTAGTGTGTGTGAGTCCACTGCAGAAAACTACACCTAATTCAGCACCATTAGGTACTAAATGATCAATCTTGCTCAGAAATGCCACCAGAATGGCTAATGGTGGACATTAACTATGACATTGGTGTAATAGGAGAAGCTGTACCAATGTTGGGAGGGGAGGATAATGTCACTAGGGCAGTATGTAGAGACCTTTGTGGGGATTCTCCCGATCACTGTGACTTTGGCAAAGAGCTGTGGAAATCCCGGAATTGGTGTCCATACGGTTTTTTCTGGATTTCTGCGGGTTTTCCACTGAACTGACGGCAAACAATTGGAAGAACCTCCGTGGAAATTCATCCCCTTTACTCTGTATCTAAGCTATGAGGTATCTGATTTGGGAGTGCTCAATGCTGACAGTGGGTGCCAAAGGAGAAAGAGCATTCCTTTCATCAGTACTGACAGGTAACTCGATAGATACAAAGGCCTGGAGTTTCCGTTCATTTGCACTGGTTCTTTTGGTGCAACTTGCCCGATATCAGCTTAACCTGCACAAAAGATCGCGGAATTTTAAGTGCAAATTGCGTTCAGCAACTCGAGTTTCCGCGATCTTTTGCGCTAGTATTAAAAACATTGCGCTAGAAGTAGGCCCCGCCCACAAAACTGGCCACGCCCCCAGGGTGACGTAATCACCATTGCGTGGTTCCACTAATTGCGCTCGTCTGCGGGCCTTCGAGGAGGCTCCAAAAATTAAGCTGGATCTTTTGCACACGAAGGACACTAATAGGTATGTTTTGAAAGGTTTTGCATGAATTTTGTTTTTAATTTACTAAGGAACTGACTACTGTACCCCAATCTAACGAGAAAATTGTTTTGTGAATGTTTTAAAAGTCGTTTTCAGTCATTTAAAATCAGGTGGCTCACAAGTGGTGGATTGACGCAGTGATTTAAAATGCATATTTTTTGTGATAATCCCATTTTCAGCTGTATTAATCAAACTTTACCAAGTTACCACTCTTAAATATATCAAAGAATATTTTTTTTAAGCAAATTTAAAAAAAACAAATACGTTTTAAAACGCTGCCTGATTGCGCTGGTTCATGGCAGATATTGCATTCGCCGATATGCAAATGAGTTTGAGCAGAAACACAGGGGAGGGGGGGGACAAAACACTTTTTAAAACGGGCGCAATTTTGGGCTCAATTTGCGCCTGGATCGGCCATTGCGCCCAATAACCACAAACGTATAAACACATTTCCGAATGTTTATGAGTTAGAATGAGTGAATTCATGAAGTCAGACCATCTCTTCTGAAACAATTGCCAAGCACAGTGTGAAAAAATCTCTTGAATGAATTAGTGCCCTCTGTCTCCTGACCACTAGTTACTAAGAACAAGTGCAGCGTAGTGATATCACTGAATATATATATTAACATACAGAGTAACAATGTGTTGACTGTTTCTAACCTAGGTGTCAATTCACAACAGGCTTCAAGCCTACCAGCACAATTCAGTGGGGAACCAGGAGTGCGCAGTCCAGCAAAGCACCCTCCTTAACATCAAGCAAGAAAACTCAGTCGTAACAGGAGCCATGGACCATCTCCCTGAAACGCTACTCCAGTGCCAACAGATTGTGAACGTCATCGTCCTCCCTGTGAAACCGGACAAGCTGGACACCCCTCAGAATGAGACCCCCACTCACCAAACGGGAACAGACACCAACTCCACTAGCTCCACACCTCGCAAATCAAAGGAAGACAGGCTTCAAGGAACACCTGTGAAAGCCACTCATCACCCCCCTCTGCCACCTCCACCTCCACCCTACAACCACCCTCACCAGTATTGTCCTCCCAATCCTTTTGTACACAGACGTAGATATTCCAGTGGATCACGAAGCTTAGTGTAGTCAGCCTTACACAAAACAATCTTGAAGCCAGATTAAGTCTGTTTTTGTTTCACAGGCCCTTATCTAACATAATTCTCTAATGAAAAGTCGATTTGTCCTTTCCCTATAAATGCCTCATTCAAGTGGCAACTTTGCCCCATTCTTGGCACAGTGGCTCAGATCTCTGGTGGGCTGTCAAGTTGTAAATATTGTGTAAATAATGTTTTATTTTTTTGATGTTCTCCATCCCAAGTTACCTCTCCCCTAACTTCCAATCCCTATTGCCCAAAATTCTGTGTTAGGTGCATCAATCAAGAAGGCGGGACAATCTTTGTTCATGGTCGATTCTGTGGATAACTTCAATGCCATTACTTGGTTGATCCATCAGAAGATATACTTGAATGGTGTGTGATGATTTGCTTCAGACTAGTAAACTTGCTGAAGTCTGAGTCAATCGGGTCTGGACTATTAACTGCCCTTCCCTGAGAGTCCAATGTTCTGGACTTATCATCACCATTTCACACTTCATCTAATATTCAACAATCTGTTTGTGTTTGATTAACTAATGACCCTGGGTATTTTAAACCTGTTTCATTATCAGTTTGTACATGATATATGCTGTCACTGTATAGAAAACTTAAGGGATAAAATCCCAGGATTCATCAGTCATCCCTCAGCAGAGTAACTGATGTACCTGAGAAATCAAAAATAGACTTATTCTGGCTTGAAGACAGAAACACACACAAAATGACTTTCCAAGTACTGACTACTAATTTTCTAGTGCGACTAGTGATTTGATGAACACTTGATTGATGAAAATTGTGTATCTTTGGACAACAAGGGCACAGCTTTAATAACTTAATTTCTAGATTACCTAGTCACCTAATGTAAAGGCAGCTTGATGGAAGCATTTCCATTTTACTGTAGATAATCCAGATTCACAGATTGTGTTGGCCATTATTAACATTGCTGTTAATAAGCTTTTGGTAGATTAAAGAAAGCAGAGTAAGTTTTTATATTGAGTTTTCACGCACAGCTCTGTTTTTAAATTATCTAAATTTATAGATCACTTCAATTTAGAATAGGTCTTCAGGAATTTTATATTTTCTTTTGTCATAAAACACCATTTTGATCAGAATTAGAGTACCTCACTCATCAGTGCAGCAATATTCTTAATACAACAGTACAACATCTGATGGAATGGGGTTCAATGACTTTAAAAAGGTTGCACTGTGTTTCAAAGAACAGTGGGGTGAAGTAAGGGAGTGGGAATAGAGATTCTGCAGTGGAGGCCAGGAACTTTGTAATGCATATGATTTTCATAGGGGTATCCAGGTACATTGAGAAAAGTAATACTCTATCAGAGGGGCACGATGTTCCTTATGGAAGTATTTATTGTGTTTCTTGTTGCTCCCAGTATTCTTTTGGAGTATATTTTTCTTAAACTAGCACTGCTCCAATTTGACTTCACAAATGATTCTGTAGTGTTGTAAAAAAACACTAGATTGAAAGTCCTTCAAGGTCTCTGTTAAGTGGATTTTCATATAGATAGCCTTGACAGAAATATGATATTTGGTCCAATAATGCACACTTTTCATTGAATCACAAATCAGTCTCTCAACAAATGGCATCTAAACAGTTTCAATATATATAATCAATACAGCATATTTTGCAGCATTTTTCAGTTCATGGTTCAGTGTGTGATAGGATAGGCTGTGTGCTTGAGAATCACTTTCAGTGCATCTGACCTACATTTAAGACATTTATTAGTGTGTGTAATATTTATAAGAACAGGAAGAAAAGGTATTTTAAATTATTGTTGTGGGATAGTATTATATAATTTAGAACATTTCACATTGTACTTTCACAGGATTTCTTGTTGCTAGTTTAAAAAGACAGTGCTTGAGTTCTGTGGTACTTTAGTTAAATCCTTCATTGTAATTTGGGATTTATAGACAATCCCCTCCATATATTGATTGCTTCCACTTATAAGGAGCTGGCATGGGGGAACATCTGGTTAATAATGTGATTGAAGGATTTAAGGATGATCAAATACTCTGTGGATCATTATGGGTTCTGTTGTGTTGGTACCACAGGAATGGCACCTGTGGTAAACTACCCATCAGGGTTAAATCATGCAGACTGACATCCTGGTGTTTTTGCTCGATTATCTTCAGATGTCAGGGTAAAGAACATGTGAACAGACTTCCAGTGAAGGCAGCTGATTTAAGGTCTATTACACTTTTAAAAGGAAGCTGGATTGATATCTGTCGAAAGGAAGATTGAGCGTTATAGAGATATTAATGCACTGCTTGATTGTTTTTCAGAGGAGGAAAGGAAAAGAACTTAATGTTCCTTAAAGTAAGGGATAAAGAGATGGTGCAGGGGGTGCCCATCATAGAAATAACCATACATGGCCTCTCAATGGATTGGAATTCTTGGGCTAAATGGCCTCTTTTTGCTTTGGACTTTTCTCTGGACTTCAAATAATGGACTTAATGGGGTCAGTGGCTTTTCTCCATCTCATGCTCTTACCCCTTTTCCATCACAGACTTTTGATTCCGTTTGTTACTTTTCAGGGAGGCGGAGCTCTGTGAACCCTTCCACTGGAATTTGACTTGTGCTTTGAAGCAGTATTAACGTATGAAAGAGAAAAAGCCAGTCCAGTTTGCCGCATCATCCAAGCCCTATTTCTGGACCTGACCTGAGAGTTTTTCCATGTTTCCTTCTTCCAAATCGATGTCCATCCACTTTTCCATAAATCAGACATTCTTTAAATTCCCTTCTTAGTGCTGAGACGACATCCATTACATACGCTGACCACCCAGCTCACTAGTTAACAGCCCACATTTTCTGAATATGCGTCAGGGGGGAGGAACCCTGACAACTCATATTGGAAAATCGCAGGTGCACTCTTTGTGATTTTCCTGATATGCACTTGCTTGTAAACAAGGTTTCTGCCACCAGCGCATACTCAGGAAAGTACCCCCAATGACCTAAGTGTGAAGCGATGACTCCTTAAGTATCTGATACACGTGACTTTCTTCAAAATTGTAAAACTCAAAAAATTACAAATGAATCACTATAATATTTGTGAACGTGTGAGCTGAGATTCTAATTTATGGAGAGGACCTCACAATGTCACTGTGTTGCAAATTCTATCTAAAATGTCCTGTCCCAGCATGACTCTGATCAAGCGTTTCAAGGCATTAAAAGATTGAAGCAAGGCAGGACTAAGGTATCTTCAGTGTTTAGTTATCTCCTTCCCTTTGAAACATTTGGGGATTTAGTGACAATTCTGATGAACACACTGCCTGTGTGTGGGGGGGTCTGCAGTGAGACCCCAGTGAATTTGTGTACATTTCCACCAATCAACCAAGACTGCGAAGGCAGCAGGCCCTGTTAATATTAAATACTGAAGAAGTCATTAAAACAAAGTCCAACTTGAGTATGGTTATAGTTTTCCCATAATGTTTCAACTGTCCTCTCAGTTTATGGAGCAGAGTCTTGCAATTGAAAGCACTTTTACTGGAAAGTTTTTGAGTGCGCTGTTTACGGGAATTGTGTAAAGCGAAGGTGTAAAATAGAATGACTGTATTCATAATAGAGAATTTACTGCTTTAGTAATTAGTGAATATTTTCAAATTAGTTTTTGTCTTCCTAAAAGAAAAAAAAGCACAGAATCGTCACTCAGCTTCTATAAAGTTTGCAGCTGTTCTTATATTTTTAAAGAAAATGTGTGTTTAAAAAAAAAAAGAAAAAAATCCTTCTGAGAAATGTTCTGTCGTGCAGCGGATGTAAGTGCTGGGGTACAGCATGAATAAAGAACACCGGGAAGGCAATGCAGCCAAAGTCTTAACGGTTACCACAGGTTCCCCCCAGCATTAGTCACAAGGGGCCCTCGGAGTCAACAAATTGTTTTAACAGCAGAAAGCATAAACATGACTTTATACCTGAACAGAGATACACAATGTTGGGGCTGGGAAATCGGGGCAAGTCCAGGATTTGGTGCTGGGGAAGAGGTTGTACAACCTATGCCAAAATATTTGGGAGAACACATCCCCTCTCATCCTCCCCCCCCCCCACCTCCCAGTGATCCAGTGGTTACCCCTATGCACCTTGGCTGTTTTGCCCTGGGTTATGTGACTTGTTTGTTTCAATATTTAAAATTACTGCCGGCAGGAATGAAACCATGTTTCCCATCAGTGAAGGTCAATGTATTCATTCAACCCAGGGTGGAAAACTTGGGCCAAAGGCAGAAATCAGCTGCATTGTGAGTAGAAGATGATTATAAAGTCATTTTTCTGAAATTAGAAGCAGGCTTACTTTGTTTACAAGTCTTGTGGTCTTGTTGCAACTTCAGCTTAATAATTGTGTATTGCAGGGGATGTAAGAATACTGACAGTTCTTACATTGTGCTTCCTGGTTAAAGCAGCACCCCCCCAGTTACTGTACATATAGTTATTTATTTACGCTTCAAAAGCTGATCTGATTAAAGTAAAATTTTAGAAAATAAACATTATTCATTGTGAAGATTTTCAAGCTTTCAGAGGGCATCTCAATCTCCAAAACACATGGGTTTGTGCACTAAATCCACAGGCCGGCCCCTCCCCTTCCTGGGTTCCTGCCAATCACAGAGTTAGAAGCCCAGAGATGACGGGCAGACCAGAGCACGCCAAGTGTCAAAGTGCTCATTCCTGAAACTGCCTCCGGTGCAAAAAACCTGAATAGCTTTACTGTGGAGACTAGATGGTACAGCAGGCACCAACGCTGTTGTTTCACCTCTGGGGCCTGGATTTTGAATCCACCTACACTGATGGGATGGAAGTCTCTTCTCTCTGCTAGCTCTAAGGATCCAAATAAAATAACTTGCTGCAGTCTGAACTTCATGGTTATTTGTAAAATATTGAAATGTTATATTGCGTATCACATCACAAACGTTGCTTAGACAGTATTAACCTAGGGGCGTCTGTACAGAAGCAGGAGAAAACACACTTGGTTTCATTGTAAAACACAGTTCATCCTTTGTCTTGATGAAGCTCACCAATAGAGAAGACCAGCAGGACACACATTGTTCTGCTGCTGTCAGTTCCCCCCTCCATCCCAGTGACTCCCTTTCTTGCTAATTGAAGCTGTTAGGAAATTTCAAGCAATAGTTGGGTTTTACTGCAGGCCAAGTTCCCATGTGTCTAATGCCACAAAATGGCTGATTGTGGTTCAATTTATACCACTCGTGACTGGGAACAAGGGGATCTATGTCCTGTGAATTGAGCCAAGGGCCAAGGGAGACCCAAAATGCTGTGTATTCCTGGCTGATTGCTCTCAAGATTGATGGTGGGACACTTCTGAGACAGCACACCCTGCTTAAATGGAGTACTGCATTAGAGATGCTTTCGGAGTATTGCTCCACATTTACCCACCACATGCACAAATAAACCTGTCAATGCAAAAAGGAGAGGATGTTTTTCTAATCACTTTAGGACTTTAATCATGAAGTATTCAATCACACAAAAAAAGTGTGGCATGACTGACTTGGCGGTGATATTTGAAGAATATCCACTTGGCACATGGTTCTTTCCTACCCAGACACATCACAGCAACTATGGGGTCCTGAGATTTGACATTATTTGGAATATTGTTAAATAATAAAACCACTGCTCCCCCATTGTGTGTCCCCTAAATATAGAAACTAATGGTTTGTGAAGGCGTTTCCCTTTACTGCTTTTATTCAACTTGTTAGACATTTGCTTTATTCAAGTGAAATGTTTATGTTTCAATAAAATATAAACTTAAAAGGGACATTTTAATATCTGTTGTTTGATTATACATGGTGAATATTAATTATCACTCAGCATAAGTGCTTAGTTGGACAGAACAGAGTAAAAGTAAAGCATCAAAAATAAAGCACATCTGAATATCAAGATTAATATGTAGAAACTGAAGAAAAATACATCGCTGGACTGCAGTGCTTCCAGTTTCACAATGTTCCACAGGGGCTGAAAATCTGTAGCCATATCCGTGGAGTCCTGTCATAACTGGTGGGAGTCTGACAGAACGACAGGTCACAGCTTTACACCAAGGTTTCCTGAATGGCTTTCTGGGGTGCATCCTCTGCCTGCCCTACTGGGCCATCATCGCAAGGGGATCAGAAGCAGTCCGGGGTGGGTACTCCCAACATTGGGAGTTCCTGCATCCCGACCCCCATTTGCTACCTGGCATAGGATTGGCACAGATACAGCAGGCGTACCTCACCAACTGAGGTGAAAGTGGGGCCCACCTGGGATCTCTGAAGATGCAGCGCAGCGGTGACATTTGTTTTTGCTAACCAATCCCCTGACGCACGGAACCGCTGGGGTAAGAAGATTTCTTTCCAGGGAGTGGACCTGGCAGACTTGGTAGAATGATACAGCACAGAATGAGGCCATTCAGCCCATTATATCTGCCGGCTCTTTGAAAGAGCTAGCCAATTATTCCCACTCCCCTGCTCTTTCCCCATAGCCCTGCATTTTTTTTTCCTTTACAAGTATTTATCTAAATCCCTTTTGAAAGTTACTATTAAATCTGCTCCACCACCCTTTCAGGCAGTGCATTCCAGATCATCACAACTCACTGTTTAAAAATATTTCTCCTCGTCCCCCTAGTTCTTTTGCCAATTATCTTAAATCTGTGTCCCCTGGTTACCGAGCCTTCTGCCACTGGAAACAGTTTCTCCTTATTTATGCTATCAAAACCCTTCATTGTGAACACCTCTATTAAATCTCCTCTTAACCTTCAATTCTGTCGTGATTTCTGGCCATTTTGGTATTGGGGCACCTCCGACGCACCGCCGACCTGCTAAAGACCCTTTATTCGCAGACCCTTCCCCTGACCTCGCAATTACTCTGGCAGGGTCAGTGGCAGAGGCCACTGGTACATCCCGGCACTTACACTAGGATCCGCCCGGCCACCTCCCCACTACACACAGATTGTTAGGGTTTCAGCACAGATTTACTTGCTGCCGTTTACTTTCTCTCTGGAATTATTTGTGTGATGACACAACCTTATTGTGTGCCAAATGCATCTCACACTTTTAAATGGGGTAATTTTATCTGCTCAAACCATTTAAGGATCTGGAGCGCAGAGAGTAACACAGTATGTTCAATATGGTGAAAGATCCCCAGTTCAATCTTTGACTTGTGCTGAGTGCTGAACTCAGTCAGGGCAGCAATGGAAGTTCTACAATTGGTAAAGTCACATCCCGATGACATCATCGTCGGCCCGAATAAAGGCTGCACTGTCTCAAGCCCAGAATCCAGGCCTGTCAGGAGGCCCAGATAAGTTTTTTCAATTTTTTTTAAAGGTTCCTTGTGGGCCAGGAGGAGCAGGAGAAGATACCTTGGCTCTGCCCTGCCCCACACTACACCCCCCCCGCCCTCCCACCCAACCCCACCCGATCAAGGACCTTCCTGTTCCTGCCCCCATTCTTTACATACCTTGCTGGGGACCGTTTCCGTGGGCCCCCGGTGTGGCCTGAGACCTCCCCATCTCCCCGGCACGGATTTTGACTTCTGCCTGCCGGTGGTGATGTCATTACTGTCGGCTTCGGGCAGGAGTCAGTGTCGGGAAATGTTAATGAAGGTCGGGAGTTCAAATGTCCCGAACCTTAACCTCTGGGGGACCAGGCGGTTCGCCGTACGCTTCAACTCACGAACCCTGGAGTCCTGCCGAGTTAAGATCAGGTTGAAGAGAGGGAGTTAATTGTTTTGTAGGCCGCAGTGGGATGGGTACAGGATTGAAGATTCGTCCCTTATTTGAAGGTGGGGCAGAACAGCCCCTGTCCGGCCTGCCCGAAGCCAGCGGGCATGGCGCCAACACTGGCGGGTGGGAGTGAAAATTGGCCGGAGGTCGGGCTGTCGCTGGGGACCCATGGATACGGCAAGGTAAGTGAGGAAGGGGAGGATCAGCAAAGTTTGCAATCTGCGTATGTTTCACTGAGGCCTTTCAAGGTCATAAAGGTAGCAGACTTTAACAAACACATTCTAGTTTATGTAATGTTTAAAGTCCTTTAATTAAAACAAAAGTAATGCTAATATTCCTATAGATCGTTGGACCTTTTGTTATTTAGGAACACAGGAACAGGATTAGGTGATTCAGCCCATCGAGCGTACTCCATCATTTTGTTAGCTAGGGCTGCTCTATCTTTTTAGTACCAATTCCCTTCCTCTTCTCCACATCCCCTAATATCGTTACTTATGAACTATCTATCTCCCTTTTAATCACCTCCATCGATTTTGCACCTTTGCTGTCAGGGACAGTGCTTTAAACATTCTTAAAATCTTTTTATGTCAAGTCATTTTTACTGGATTTACTTTTAACCGCTTGGCTCGAATTCTATGAATCTGTCCCTCGTGTTCTAGATTGCTCTATGAGAGGGAAGACTTTTTCTCCTCTACTAACATGATTTCTTACCACAGTGTTTAATGTATAAGACTGCACACAGATTATGTTTCATTGATGAGGGGGTATACTTTTGACAATCTGAAGCATCCAAATCTAAAATGAAAAAGCAAAACAAATTGTCTTTGATGCATTTTCTTGTGCATTAATTACACAAACTTACAAAATATTCTAATAGCTTAAGGGATGATGAGGATTTCACCTCATCTATTTTACTGACCAATCAGTAGATAAGTAAGGATAAGAAACACAAAGACAATAACTGTGTTAGAATATTTTAAAGTGCCTTAAATGGTCAAGCTTCGCATTAACATGTTAACCAGAGAGCAATGTGGAGGAAGGGGGTGGGATTGAATCTTGTTCTTGGTGCTTGTGAACAAAGGAAGTTTAGAGACAGAGAATGCTGAGTTCCCTTTAGCTGTAACTCCCAGATCAAGAGGTGACCCTTACCTAGATAACAAAGCTGGGTGCTGGGAGACCCACATACCCAACATGGGAAGCTGCACTCACTTGCAGTAGTTGCCAGCCATAAATAACTAAGATGCGGAGATGCCGGTGTTGGACTGGGGTGGACAAAAGTGAGAAGTCGCACAACACCAGGTTATAGTCCAACAGTTTTATTTGAAATCACAAGCTTTCGGAGCGGCTGCTCCTTCGTCAGGTGAAGTGAAGGAATACGAATCGGCAAAGCATATATAGACAGAGATAAATAACTAATGCTTTGATAACATAGTCTTACGCATTCCTAAGAGGTACAGACTGTGTCTCCAGCCAAGATAAGAGAATGGGGCCACCAGCATCCCTGAATCAGCTAAAGCAGAGCTAGAATGACGGAATAGTTTATGACTAGAAGATAAGAACAGAAGATGAATACGTGCAGCCTAAGGCAGTCAAATAGTATAAAGATAGAACTTTTCCCTTTGAAAGTTAGAATGCTAGGAGTGGGCGGAAGTTCACAGCCTGGAGAGTCAGGTCTGATCAGTCCGGGCCTAGGGACCAGGTTGTATTTCTTGCTTGTCATTCAATGTTATCTGAAGACAGTTGTCTTGTTACACTGTTGAGTCAATTACATAGAATTACATAGAATATACAGCATAGAAACAGGCCATTCGGCCCAACCAGTCCATGCCAGCATTTATGCTCCACTCAAACCTCCTCCTATCCTTCCTCATCTAACTCTATCAGTGTAACCCTCTATTCCCTTCTCCCTCATATGCTTATCTCGCCTCCCCTTAAATGCATCTATACTATTCACCTCAACCACTCCCTGTGGTAGTGAGTTCCACATTTTCACCACTCTCTGGGTAAAGAAGTTTCTTCTGAATTCCCTATTTGATTTCTTGGTGACGATCTTATATTGATGGCCTCTAGTTTTGCTCTTCCCAACAAATGGAAACACACTCTCTGGCCACCATTTCCCCTATCGAGGTGGGGTCGGTGACGGGGTCGGTGGCGGGCCCCGACTTTGCTGCTGGCTCCAGCCCACTCTGTGAAATGATTTTATGATGATTGGGCTTGTTAAGCCCGCCCAGCGCATTTCCCGGCCAATTGAAGGAAGCAGGTCTGATGAAGTCATTCGATGACGCGTCATCAGCCGGTTTCTTTAAGGGACGATGCACAAATTGATTTTGACAGTTCTGCTGTCAGTGTTCTACAGCATTGAGGTGCTGCAAACACTGACAAGCACTGCACAAAGGTGCACGGCTGCACCCAGGCTCTCCCATGACTCCCTCCATATGCTTATGGAGGGAGTCACAGCAGGCAGGGAGGTTCTCTTCCCTTCCAATGGTTAGAAGAGACCTCCCCAGGACACCAACGCAGCCTGGTTGAACATTGCACAGGAGGGCAAAAGCAGGGATGTCGTTAGGAGGACCAGGCTGCAGTGGCGCAAACCTTTCAATGATCTCAGTAGATCACGAAACGTTACTGCAAAGCCACACTCAGCCTCATCCTGCTGTGCCTCTCATTACATCCCCATCACTCTGCCTTCCCTACCCTACTCCTGCACATCCTTACTCACACCAACTTACCTTGCACCTCCACCCATCCCTCTTTATCTACATTATCACTTCCCCATCTCACTAGCCATCCCTCACACTCACCATCATCCTAGTGCAATCATACCAACTAACAACACACAAGGGTAGGCACTTGAGAGGTTTAGCCAATGTTCATGTGAAGTTTCTGTTAATGTGCTGTCAAACATTGAAATCTTTATTTTCAACACTTTGCGTTCTTGGACAGATTTGTGTGCACCTTTGGAAGTGTCTTAGTGAGTTGCAGTGAATGGTGAGACATAACGGTACCCCCCGCAATGGTCATGAGTGTGAAAGGAATGGCTTGGGCATTGTAGGGATGCTTTATGGTGTTGGTGTGGGGTTGTGCCAACCTGGCACATCATGCGACAGCCAGGGTGTACAGCGTCAAGTGAAGTAAATCTGGCCATGGTGAGGCCATCCCTGGCGTCCCGGGCAGCAATGTGGTCAGGTGCTGATGCCCTGTGTCCTGTGTAGCATCAGTTGATTGCGGAGAAGTTTGGTGTTGTAATTGGTGCTGCTGGTGTGCCTGGTGCTGCTGGTGTTGGGGCTGATCGTGGTGGGATTCTGAGGACCAAGGTGAGATAGTTTCAAGGGCACCGATGCTGATGTAATAAATGGCAGGTGAACTTGAGATGACAGAAGCGATCTGTCAATGGTGAGAGAGGTTGTTCCAATGAGGTGACACTGGATAGAGAGTTTACTCCAAACACATGCATCCTGCATAAAGCTCAATCTGTCTTCAAATGCAGTAAGCAACAGCTTCTGAGCTTGGAAAGTGAACAGCTGTGAGATGGGAGCTTTTATGTCACATTTGCAGCAGTCAAGTAATGAGATGATTTCATGGTAACACAACTCCTGACCTCCTTACCTGACGTGATCCCCGGGCAGCGTGGAACCCATGGGAGACCTCGTAAAATTTAAAGGTGAGCTCAAGATACATTTTAAGTGGCTGTTAACAAGGTCATAATGACCTAAATTGCCTCCCCCACCGCTGCGTGTCGGGTCTGTTCAGCACTGACAGATCCGACATCTGGGAAAGTCCCATAGCGGCGGATTAACAGCGGATTCCTGAACCGCTGTCAAAAATATTTTTTTACCACCCAACCCGCCACCGAACGTGTCCGCTGACCCCCCGAAAAAATCCCCCTTTTGTGTCCACTCTATCAAAACCTTTCATAATTTTAAAGACCTCTATTAGGTCACATCTCAGCCTTTTCTTTTAAAGAGAAAAGAGACCCAGCCTGTTCATCCTTTCCTGATAGGTTTAACCTCGCAGTTCTAGCATCATCCTCGATTTCAAAATTCTCATCCTTGTTTTCAAATCCCTCTATGGCCTCGCCCTTCCTATCTCTATAATCTCCTTCAGCCCCACAACCCCCCCGAGATATCTGCACTCCTCTAATTCTGCCCTCTTGAGGATCCCTGATTATAATCGCTCAACCATTGGTGGCCGTGCCTTCTGTTGCCTAGGCCCTAAGCTCTGGAATTCCCGGCCTAAACCTCTCCGCCTCGCTACACCTCTTTCCTCCTTTAAGACGCTCCTTAAAACCTACCTCTTTGACCAAGCTTTTGGTCACCTGCCCTAATTTATCCTTATGTGGATTGGTGTCAAATTTTTTTGTCTTTTAATACTCCTGTGCAGCGCCTTGGGACGTTTTACTATGTTAAATGCGCAATATAAATACAAGTTGTTGTTGTTGTAGTAAATCTTTTTTGCACTCTCTGCAGTGCCTCTATATCCTTTTTATAATATGACAACCAGAACTGTGCACAGTGTAGTCTAACCAAGGTTCGATGCAAGTTTAGCGTAACATCTCTACTTTTCAATTCTATCCCTCTAGAAATAAACCCAGGTGCCTGGTTTGCTTTATTATGGCCTTATTAACCTGCGCCGCTACTTTTAGTGATTTGTGTATTTGTACTCCCAGATCCCTTTGCTCCTCAATATATATATTAAAACTTGTTGTTGAATAAATCACTCGAGCCTGAATTACGTGGACGTTATTGTTGAAGGACTAACAACCCTGTGACAGTAACCGCGGTATAATTATCGGCTTTCTCAATGGTCCAGTTGTTGCCAAGTGGCTGTCGCACTGGATGCTAAAAGTATGCTCATTATTCTAGTTAGGAAGTGCATTGTTGCCACCTAGTGTTAGAAATATGGTACTGCAACTGACCGGCAAAAATGCTCGCCACATATTTACTGTTCATAATCAAATACATTTTAGTAACATTAGCATTCTCTAACATTGAAATCATTCTGCCAATTCTCACATCCATGACTTCCCAACTAGGCCAGCTTATAAGCTGCTCTATCAACACGCTGCAGACCAAGGTGCCAAAGTAATGAAGGTTCTAATGTGCATCCAAACACAATCAGTTGCTTCAGTTAATTAATCACCCAAGTGTCAACCCATGGTGCCTTTTTAAAAAGAAGGTTTACTCATTCTACCACTTCTACGAAGAGCTTCTATATGTCAAGGACGCCCGATGCAATTTTAACCGGAGCTTGAGCAAGGAGGCTACCGAGGCCTTCTTGCGAGGCAGAAGCAGGTCTGCACTTGGTCTGAAGACAGAAGATGCCCTCTGGTAGCGTCTAAAACTTTCCTGTATGGAAGCAGGAGAAGCTGGAATGCTCCTTCAGGCCCTACAAGAATATCGTGGCCTCCCCGGCCCCGGAGTCCCCTCTTCCCTCCCAAGAGACTCTCCCGAAACCCCTCCCACCATTTACCTGGAGGGCGGCATTTGACCCTTGTCTGTCTGACCTTTGCCAGCTGGCAGCTGCTCTGTGCCCTCTTCACACCAATTCCGGGTGCAAAGTGGACCTTAGATCACCACAGTCTCCAGCTGCCTTTGACCTCTGAAATGGAATCAAGATGACAGCTTGGGCCCAAAACAAGACTTCAAGACAAAGGGGCAGCATCGCCCAATAACTGTTTTTAAATCCCCTCTGATTGTGATCGCTCCCCGTTCTAGTAATCTGGAGCTAGTTAACTATTTTCAAGCCTAAAACACAATGGGCTGTATTTTCCGATTGCAGGCCTCCCGCGTGCAGAAGCCTCCGATCTGGAAAAAATCTACCCCCTTACCTGAGGGCTCCCGGGACGCACACGTTTCCGCTCCTGGGCCTCTCGAACTCTAAGTGTGCAGGGCCCACGTATCCCAGAGGTGCAGGTAGTTCGCAGCGTCCCTGGGATCACGTGGGCCATGGGGAGCCAATCAAAGAAGGGAATCTCCCTTCATACACTTGACAGGAAGACCTGTCAAATATATGAATGGAGATCGCCCCAAAAACACTGTAAAACTTTAAATACATTTTTTTTTTAATCACATTTTTAAAATGACTTGAAATTACAATAAATTAAATATTTTAAAAAATAATTGAAGTGTTTTACGGGGCTAAAAATAAACTTACCTTTTTTAAAGTATTTTTAAATGATACATCAGTGAAAATTTTTTAAAAACTTTTTTTCAACTCTTATCCTGGTAAAAGCAGGCCTTACGCCTGCTTTTACCAGGCGTAAGAATTGTAAGGGTTTTCTGTTTAACGACATGATAAGTGTTAATTACTGCCAGTCAATCTCTGTGGCACTGAACATTAAGGGGGAGAAATTCGTTATAGCCCCGTTTGGGGCGCTAACTTTTAAAAGTTAAGAAAGTTAGTGCCAGGCGCTAATGTTTCTAAACTTTAAAAAAAATGTGGTTTTGCGCTCCAGGAAGGAAGTGGAGCGCTAAATCAAGTACGCCACTTCCTTCTTGGAGCGCAATCGGCAGCAGGCGGGGCGGAGCGGAGACTTCAGCAGCGCTGCACACTGGGCCGTGCAGCGCTGCCGCGTTCAAAGGCTCCTTCCCTCCTTTAAAGGGAAGAGCCATCGCTGCAGGCTCTGCAATAGAAAAATTACCTAGCTGGACCACCAAGGCAGCCGCGATCCCGCGCGATTAGCCCGGTAATCAAGCAGAGTGCCAGGGTGATCGATCGCAGCCAGGAACCCGCGAAAAAAACTAGAACAAGAAAGGTACGTTTTTTTTTACTTACCTCGGCCACCTCGCCTTTAATCATCGTCCCCCGAAGCGGCCAGCCGCCCGATGCACGCCTCCTGCAGCTGTCGGTGTTTTTGACCGGCGCTGCTGCAGGGGGCGCAAGTCAATTTCGGGTCCAGGGCACTACCGGGGCGAAGCGCACGGCGATGACATCTTGATCTCCGGACGAAGGAGATCGGGGCACAACGCTGTAGCGCCGCCGCAAATTCCCGCCGAATAGGGAGTCGATATTAGTGCCGTGCCTGGTTTTAATTGTTGTTAGAGATTTTAAACATGTTTACATTTTATTTTTACCTTACCTTTCTGTCTCTTTTTTTCCTCTCTTTCTTAATCCAATCTTTCTTTCACTCTCTTTATTTCTCTTTCTGTACCTGATTTGACATTGAATTCACCCACTCGAATTTACACTTCCTTCTCAGTCCTTGCACTGTTAATTTCACAATCCTTCAATCTGATTGGTTAAGGTGATACACAGTTGCTTGCTCTGTTCACTCAGGTCCCAGGTGCGATGTTATTAACTTGCCATGCAAAAAAAATTAAAACCTAAACGTGCAAGGGCAAGTCTAACTAACAGCAGATGCCGTTAGATGTCCTGCCACAGCAAATTATGGCCCATGGTTTTTGGGAACAAGGCTGAACAGACCGAAGCAGCAGAAAGCCGTGCAGGGCAAGGACCTAAGTCCTGGGTGCAGAGAGATCGTTCTTTTAAGCTGAGTGGGATGACCCATGGGCTGGGCAAGCACTGATGTGTTCTTTATATTTGCAACACTACAATAATGGCTTACCTTTAAGTGGCTTTAATTTTTCCAGCAAAACCGATCTCACTATTTGATGGTTGGTGAAGTGGACACTCTGCTGTTGGAGGTCAGTTCGAGGTTGCACCTTTTGGCACTCTAAAGGGGGAATACATATAGCGGGTTATTTTGGCCAAAGGGTGAAAACAGGCGCTAAATGGGCGCTGTGCTAATAAAAAATGCCTGTTTGAAAGTCCGGCTTTAGCACGCAATTTTCAGGCTAATTGAAGATTATGATGATTTAAACATCCCTGCAGGCGCTGAAACCGACAACTGCAGGTTTAGCACTCGAGAGCTGATTAGACACAATTTTTCTGGCGTTGTACTTGTAGCCTGCACTCACCCACTTCCGCTGAAGGTGTGGAGTGCTCTGGCTGGGAGAGAAGCCAACAGGAAGGATGTATCAGGAACGGAGAGAGAGGGCGCCCAGGTTCTCCGACGTGGCGATGGAGGTCCTGGTGGAGGAGGTACAGAGATGGTGGGATGTCCTCTAACCGGAGGGAGGAAGGAGGCCACAGTGGCAGCTAATGTGATGCATGCAGGAGGAGATCGCCGGGGAGGCGGCAGCAGGAGCCCCAGCTCCAGGACATGGCTCCAGTGGCACAAGAAATTTAATGACTTGACACGAGTGGTCAAGATAAGATCCGATCTCACAAACACACTTCTCAATAACTGTACCACCAGCATCACAACTTCAACACACTTCATTGTAGGATAGGGTGTATCTGTATGATTAGTAAACATTTTTGTATAACTAAAATATGAGAAATTATATGTTAAAAGCCTAAAAGCCTGTATAAAATGGCGAATGGCTGAGAGAAAAGCAGGATGGGAAATTATGCCAACCTGACTGAAACTGCTGTGTTTTCAATTACTGAAGTAATGGAATGTAATGCTAAGTTTATGGAGACTGTCAGGAACGTGGTATTCAGTAATGTGATGGAAAAGAGATAAGAGAAGAGAAGAGAGAGAGAAATTGATGGCACCCCTCAGTGATACCACTATAAAATGGACAGACTGTTTAGACAACATCTTGGGAAATGGTCTTTGGAAAGAGAACATCTAAAGATAAAGGGCACTTTGATATGCACAAAGCGAGACCTAGTGGGATCAACAAGGTTAGAAAACATGTACCAGGTGTCAGATAGCTGATTGCAGTCATGTAGGAAAAGGAAGGGAAAGTGTATAAAGATACAGATATTGAACACTGAAGGCAGCGCGAACCAAGAATCAGAGTTGAAGGAGCTTCAGTCAAGAGAAAACAGCAAGAGAATAAAGAGACCGCGCCACAGTCACTCGGAAGGAACACCGAGGCTCAAATGAACAAGACTGTGACTATCTCCTTGTTAAGTATTACTTCTTTGTACTGGATGTTTAATGCTTAATAAACCTGTTTTACTGATACACAATATACCTGCACCCAGAGTGGTTTGTGTAGTCACGGACAAATTATTATAAGAGCTTTTGGAAGCTACATCATCCACCATCTAACTATACACTGACATTCACACACCCCACACTATTGCATCCTTCACAGGCACTACTCACGCCTCAGACACACCTCACAGCTCTCCAACCATTTGAGGCATCACACACACAAACACACATGTCAATACACTCATTCACAATCACCACTCTTTCTCTTCCAGGACAAGATAGCATATAACAGGCATCAGCAGGACCTGACTGGGGAGGTCAACCATAGCTGCATGACATAACTCCCCTTGAGGAGGCAGTGGAACATAGGAACAGGAGGAGGCTGTTTAGCCCCTCAAGCCTGTTCCGCCATTCAATGAGATAATGGCTGATCTGCGACCTAACTCCATATACCCACCTTTGGTCTATATCCCTTAATACCTTTGGTTAACAAAAATCTATCAATCTCCGATTTAAAATTAACAATTGATCTAGTGTTGAGGCTGCCGCGAAACACGAATTAAGGCTGAATCCATGTGTGGAAAACAAGAGACTTTTTTAATGCAACTGCATGGCACAAAATGGCTGAACAGACTGCTCCCAGAATTCTCTGGAAAAACCCTCAGGCCCCACCCACTCCTGCCTTAAAGGTAAGGTGCCTTAAAGGTAAGGTGCCTTAAAGGGAAGGTGCTCGATATTTGTCCACGGACGAAAAAGTGGATTATGCCCGTTTAGGTGGCGATCCGCCACACAGCTCCCCCCAGAATCCACTTAGGAGGTGTGGACAAGACGGTGCGGCAGTCTGATGGGCCGGCCGGAGCGGCTCTTGTAGGACGCCGGTGGACGTGGAACGGCCGGGCGTGGAGCAGCCGGGTGAACCGGCTTGAGGGCAGGTCGGCCGCGTGGAGGTGGACGAGCTACAGGGACCTGCTCACCGGGCTCCGAGTGTGCTGGCTTGAGTCGGTCAACCGACACTTTTTCGGTCCTGTCGCCCACTTGCAGGGTGAAAAATTTGTCCCCAGCCTGTAGCACCTTGTAGGGCCCGTCGTACGGGGGTTGAAGGGGTCCGCGGTGGGCGTCGTGCCGGATGAAAACAAACCGTGCCTGGTGCAGGCTTAGTGGGACGTGTGAGGTGGATTCGCCGTGTCGGGCAATGGGCACCAGGGCGAACTGCAGCGCCGGTGAGGCGAAGTCGTGGCGTTGCTGGTCGGCTGACCAGGGTGTTGTGGTGGTGGGCAGGAACTGGCCGGGTACGCGCAGCGGCTGCCCGTACACGAGCTCTGCTGCCGATGCGTGGAGGTCTTCTTTAACCGCGGTGCGCAGGCCGAGGAGGACCCACAGAAGTCGGTCGGTCCAGGCGCCGTCCTGGAGGCTGGCTCGAAGAGATGCCTTCAAGGATCTGTGGAACCGCTCACACAGTCCGTTGGCTTGGGGGTGGTACGCTGTGGTGCGGTGAATGGTCACCCCGAGATTGCGTGCAACGGCGGTCCAGAGTTCAGAGGTAAATTGCGGACCTCTGTCCGACGTCATGTCGGAGGGGACGCCGAACCGTGCGACCCAGGTGCTGACGAAGGCTCTGGCGATGTCGGCGGTGGTGGTAGAGGTCAGTGGAATTGACTCAGGCCAGCGTGTGGTGCGGTCAACGATGGTCAGCAAGTGCGTGTGGCCTTGCGACGGCGGCAGGGGCCCGACGATGTCCACGTGGATGTGGTCAAATCTCCGTGAGGGGACGGTAAACTCCTCGAGGGGTGCTTTCGTGTGTTGCTGTACCTTGGCCCGTTGGCAGGCTAGGCAGGAGTTGGCCCAAGTGCGCACATCCTTGCGAAGGCCGCGCCAGACGAAGCGGTTGGCTACCAATTTGATGGATGCGCGGGCGCCGGGGTGGGAGAGGTTGTGGAGAATGTCAAATACCCGACGGCGCCAGGACGCTGGGACGACGGGCCGAGGTTGACATAGGGATATGTCGCACTTGACCGTGACTGCGGTCGGGCCACAGGTGACGTCGGCCAGGCGTAGCCCTGGTAGGTTGGTGGGTGCGGAGAGCAGATCAGGGTCGGTGATCTGGTCTGCTGCGAGTTGAGCGTAGTCGACTGCCAGGTGTGCGGCGTGGATGGCGGGGCAGGAAAGGCAGTCGGCTACCACATTGTCTCGGCCGGAGACGTGTTGGATGTCCGTGGTGAACTCAGACAAAGCCGCGAGCTGGCGCTGCTGCCTGGCGGACCAGGGGTCAGTTGTCTTTGCCATTGCGAATGTCAGGGGCTTGTGGTCGACAAACGCAGTGAAGGGGTGGCCCTCAAGCAAAAACCGGAAATGGCGGACTGCCAGGAACAGCGCGAGGAGCTCGCGGTCGAAGGTGCTGTGCTTGACCTCCGGGGGTCGTAGTTGGCGGCTGAAGAAGGCAAGTGGTTGCCAGGCGCCGTCGACCCACTGCTCATACACGGCGCCGACCGCATGTCGGAGGCGTCCGTGCTGAGCGCTACCCTGGCATTGGGCCGTGGGTGCGCGAGCAGGGTGGCGTTGGCAAGCGCGGTCTTGGTGGAGTCGAAGGCGGTGGACGCGTCTGCCATCCATTCGACCGCCATCTTGCTGCTCCTGCCCCGGAGGGCTTCATACAGGGGCCTCATGAGGGACGCCACTTTGGGGATGAAGCGGTTATAGAAATTCACCATCCCGAGGAACTCCTGGAGGCCTTTGATGGTGGTGGGGCGGGGAAATTGTTGGACGGCCTGCACCTTGGTGGGCAGGGGAATGGCCCCAGCATGGGTGATGTGGTGGCCGAGGAAGTCGTACTTGTCCAGGCCGAACTGGCATTTGGCTGGGCTGAGGATGAGCCCGTGGTCGCTGAGGCGCCCGAACAGGATGCGAAGGTGTTCGAGGTGTTCCTGCTTGGAGGAACTGGCTACCAGGATGTCGTCCAGGTAGACGAACAGGAACTTCAGGTCCCGAAGGACCGAGTCCATGAGCCGTTGGAATGCCTGGGCCGCATTTTTGAGGCCGAAGGGCATCCGCAGGAACTCGAACAGGCCGAAGGGGGTGATTACGGCCGTCTTGGGGACGTCCGCGGGGTGGACGGGGACTTGGTGGTAGCCGCGCACCAGGTCGACCTTGGAAAAGACTGAGCGGCCGGCCAGTCTAGCCGAGAAGTCCTGAATGTGCGGCTCGGGGTACCGATCAAGGGTGGTGGCGTCGTTGAGGCGGCGGTAATCCCCGCAGGGGCGCCAACCTCTGCCTGGTTTGGGGGCGATGTGGAGTGGGGAGGCCCAGGGACTGTTGGAGCGGCGGATGATGCCAAGCTGTTCCATGGTGGCAAACTCGGTCCGCGCGATCCCCAGTTTGGTTGGGTTCAGCCTGCGGGCGTGGGCGTACACTGGGGGGCCTGTGGTGGGGATGAAGTGTTCCACCCCGTGTTTGGCGGCCTCCGCGGAGAAGGTCGGATTGGTAAGGGCCGGGAATTCGGCCAGGAGTGCCGAGTAGTCATCCGTGGCCCGGGCGTGGCACTGTGACGCCATGTCGGCGGGTTGACGGGGGGCCATGGTGCCCAGGATGGGGGACATGGTGTTCATGTCCACGAGGCGGTGACAGGGGATGTCTACCAGTAGGCCGTGGGCGCACAGGAATCTGCGGCGATGAGAGGGGCGAGCACCTTGGCAGTGATGAACTCCCATCGGTAGCGGCGACCAGCGAGGTCGAGGGTGACTGTCCGGGTGCCATACGTCCGGATTTCCGAGCCGTTAGCAGCAGCCAGCGCCGGTCCTCGTTCGCCCTTTTGGATGTCGAGGGAGGAGGCCGGGATGATGCTGTGCTGAGCCCCAGTGTCGCACAGGAACCGGCGGCTGGTTTTATCATCCGTGACGAACAGCAGGGAGCCCGCGTGGCCCACGGCCATCGCGGGGGCTGGTACGGGGGCGGACTTGAAAGAGCAGGGAGGTGTGCACCGTTGTGCCCTGGCGCCGAACCGTGCGTGGTAGTAACAGTGGCCCGGGTTAGTGGGGCGTGAAGGCCCCGTGGGCCTGGTGGCAGGCCCTTGTGGCCGCGTGGTGGCTGGTGAGGGGCGCGCCCAGGCATTGGCTGCCAGGTCCGGAGTGACGTCGTGGCTGGAGTGAGCGGACAGCAGCTTGTCGGCCTCATCGGCCAGGGCTTCCAGGTTCGTGAGGCCAGACGCCACGATCGCTGGGCGGATGCTGAGAGGGAACTGGCGGGTGAACAGTGTGCGGAAGAGGGATCCGGGTGGGCTCTCGTCGGTGAGGGAGAGCATGTAGGAGAGGAGGTCTGATGGTGAGGCATCACCAAGGCCTGGAAGGTCGAGGAGGTGGCAGTTTCGCTGATATGTCGAGGCCGTAAATTTTTTAAGGAGCGTTGTCTTGAGATGTGCGTACTTGCCTTCCTCTGGTGGGTTCTGCAGCGCTGTCCAAACCTTCGAAACTGTGGCGCTACCGAGTAATGTGACGAGATAGTCGTACTTCGTCCCATCTGTGGTGATGTTTCGCAGCCGGAAGCGAGATTCAGCTTGGAGAAACCAGGCTTCGGGCTGGTTTTCCCAAAACTCCGGCAGTTTCATGGAAACTGCGTTCGTGTCCGCCATTGCAGTGCTCGGAATACGTTCTGAGCGTCGGGGTCACCAATGTTGAGGCTGCCGCGAAACACAAATTAAGGCTGAATCCATGTGTGGAAAACAAGAGACTTGTTTAATGCAACTGCATGGCACAAAATGGCTGAACAGACTGCTCCCAGAATTCTCTGGAAAAATCCTGAGGCCCCGCCCACTCCTGCCTTAAAGGTAAGGTGCCTTAAAGGGAAGGTGCTCGATATTTGTCCACGGACGGAAAAGTGGATTATGCCCGTTTAGGTGGCGATCCGCCACACTAGCATCAATTGCTGTTTGCAGAAGAGAGTTCCAAACTTCTACCACCCTTTGTGTGTAGAAGTGTTTCCTAATTTCACTCCTGAAAGGTCTGGCTCTAATTTTTAGACCATGCCCCTAAGTCCGAGACTCCCCAACCAGCGGAAATAGTTTCTCTATATCTACCCTATCTGTTCCTCTTAATATCTTGAAAGATTTGATCAAATCACCCCTTAACCTTCTAAATTGAAGGGAATATGAAACTAATTTGTGTAATTTCTCCTTGTAATTTAACCCTTGGAGTCTGGGTATCATTCTGATAAACCTACGTTGCATTCCCTCCAAGGCCAATATATCCTTCCTAAGGTGTGGTGCCCAGAACTGCTCTCAGTACTCCAGGTGTGGTCTAACCAGGGTTTTGTATTGCTGCAGCATAACTTCTACCCCCTTGTATTCTAGTCCTCTAGATATAAAGGCCAGCATCCCATTAGCCTTTTTGATTATTTTCTGTACCTGTTCATGACATTTTAATGATCTATGTACCTCAACTCCTGAGTCTCTTTGGGCCTCCACTGTTTTTAGCTTTTCACCATTTAGAAAGTACCCTGTTTAATCCTTTTAGGTCCAAAGTGGATGACCTCATATTTGCCTACAATGAAATCCATTTGTCACAGTTTTGCCCAGTCAGTTAATCTATCGATATCCCTTTGTAATTTTATGCCTTCATCTACACTGCCTACAATGCCACCTATCTTTGTATCATTGGCAAATTTGGATATATGACTTTCTAAGCCATCATCTAAGTCGTTAATAAATACTATGAATAGTTGAGGCCCCAACACAGATCCCTGCGGGACATCACGAGTCACCTCCTGCCAATTTGAGTACCAACCCATTATCCCTACTGCCTGTCTCCTGCTGCTCAGCCAATTTCCTAACCAGGTCAATAATTTGCCCTCAATTCCATGGGCTTCTACCTTAGTTAACAGTTAACAGTCTCTTTTGAGGGACTTGCCTTCTGGAAGTCCATATAACTAACATCCATAGACATTCCCCTGTCCACTACTTTAGTCACCTCCTCAAAAAATTCAATCAGGTTTGTCAGGCATGACCTACCTTTTACAAATCCATGCTGGCTCCCTCTGATCAACTGAAAATTTTCGAGGTGTTCAGCCACCTATCCTTAATTGTAGACTCTAAGGGGGAAAAATTGAGTCGCGCGCCCTTTGGGGCGCTAACTTCGCCGGGGTGCTACAAAATTAGCATCCCCACGGCCAAAATTCACCGATAGTGCCCCAAGAGGGAAGTGGGGTGCTACTGGAAGCGCCCTGCCTCCCTCTTGAGGCGCTGTGAGTGAATATCGTGGTGCTACGTGCTACAGCGCCATGCGCTGCGGCACGTCGCGCCACGGTACTGCAGGGGAGGGGCCTAGTGCAGCGCGACCCGGGGCCCAGCTGGGCCAACAGGGATCGGAGTGCCGGCAAAAGAGCCCAGCACTCAAGAGGAGTGCCGGGCTCACGGAGCGCAGCCAGCACACCGCGGGGGGCTGCAGAGGAGGCCGTGGACGGCAGAGGGGGCAGGTGCTGGCAGGCGGCCAGCAACAAAAATGGCTGCCCGGCACCTCCCTTTTAATTTGCGGTGCTCCGGCCACAGGTAGGCCCCCCTGACCCCGTTGGACATAGTGTCCGGCGGTAAGTCAGGGGGCGCTACCAAAGATCGTGGCCGGGGCGCTGCGCACGGCGATGACGTCATCGCCAGTGGCGCAGCACCGCGGGGTGATAACAGTTACCGCCGTCGCTAACCTCCAGCTGAATTTCACGGGAGGCGTTGGCGGTGCCGCGCCCAGGCGCTAGTTGATTTGCGCCCCGTTAGCGCTCTCTCAGGGTGCTAACGAGGCGCAAAGCAACCGAATTTTAAGGCTTAGTAATTTAAGGGTGCTGAACACCTCGAAAATTTTAAGGCTAGCTGATCTATAATTCCCGGGTTTCCCTCTCTCGCCATTGTTAAATAACGGAGTGACATGCACAATTTTCCAATCTAAAGGAATGGCTCCTGAATCAAGAGAACTTTGGAAGATTATAGTTAGGGCATCTATAATGTGCTCACCTACTTCCTTTAAAACCCTGGGATGGAAACCATCTGGTCCTGGGGATTTGTCACTCTTTATGCCATTATTTTCTTCATTACTGTTGTTTACTTATGTTAATTTTATTGAGTCCCCAATCCTGATTAATTATTAATTTCCTTGGGATTTCTGTCATGCTATCCTCTTCCTTTACTGTAAGTACTGACACAAAGTAATTATTCAACATGTCCGCCATTCCTTATTATCATTGACACTATCACCGATATCAGATTTTAAGGGGCCAAAATTGCATCTGACTACCCTCTTTTTCTGAATATAACTGTAAAAATGTTTTGTGTTGATTTTGATATCCCTTGCATGTTTTTTCCCATGCTCCCTTTTTGTAGCTCTTACTATCTGTTTTGTGACCCTTTGCTGTTCTTTGTATCTTACCCATTCGTCAGGATCTGTGCTATTTTTTGTATTTTTGTATGCTTTTTCTTTTAGTTTTATGCTGTCCCTTACCTCTTTAGTCATCCATGGCTTTTTTATTTGGCAAGTAGAGCTCTTGCCCCTCAGGGGTATAAACTGGTTCTGTATCACATTAAATTCATTTTTGAACATCTCCCACTGATCTTCTGTCGTTTTACCCATTAACAGATTTGTCCAGTTTACTGTGGACAGTTTCTGTCTCATCCTGTTGAGGTTGGCCTTACCTAAATGTTAGTATCTGTTTTGCGTTTCTCCCTTTCAAACACTACGTTGAACTCAATCATGTTATGATCGCTATTGGATAAATGTTCACGCACCGTTAGGCTGTTAACTAAATCTGGCTTTTATTCATTCCTAAATCTAAAATGGCATGCCCCCTTGTTGCCTCTAGGACATATTGTTGTAGAAAACTATCCCGGACACACTCAAGAAATTCACTACCTTTCTGACAGGTGCTAGTCTGCTTATCCCAATCTATATGAAAGTTAAAATCCCCCATTAAAATCACTCTGCCTGAAAGGATATTTACTAGTCCTAGCCCCTTTGGGGCTACCCCTGATCAGGCATATTTCTCAGATGTTGACTTTCAACTAAAGTTTGAGGTAGCTGAATCCTAAAGACGCTTAATTGGCTATCTCCCTAAAGGAAAGGAACAACCCGAGAATGTTACCGTCCTCCAGAGTGTACAGAGATTGAGTTTGTGAGTTATTGATACAGAAGACTTATGTGAGACAATTCTAAAAATATATAGAGATTTATTAAAGAACCGACATGCAATTTACAGTTGGTGAATCAGTCAATCGCAACATTAACAGTTCTAAAAAGAGAAAAAATACTATCTTATTAATAGAGAATCTCACTTTTAAATCTTAACTTCGCTACAGTATTACAGTTCTTAAAGTTTTCTATACAGGATATCCATCAATATCAAATACCTTTGATCCCCGAGGTACAAAGAGTTGGAGACCACAGAGCCGCCTCTGTGGTCGAGAATCGCTTTGCCCAATTAAAACAAGTCTGATATCCCATTTGAAACTTTAATATTTATACCCTTTTCCAGTTGTATTTCCTTTAAGGTTTTCTGCTGATGCAAGTTAATTATCCCATTCATCTTTCTGCCGACCTCTTCACTTCTTACTGCTACATCAGCTTGTAATATTCCAGAATCCTGTCTCATCTCCAAGTGTTCTGGGTTGACCATATAATGAAGGGATATTTACTAGTCCTAGCCCCTTTATGGGCTACCCTGGATCAGGTGTATTTCTCAGATGTTCACTTTCAACTAAAGTTTGAGGTAGCCGAATCCTAAAGACGCTTAATTGGGTCTAAAGGTCCGGGCTATCTCTCCCTAAAGGAAAGGAACAACCCAAGAATGTTATCATCCTCCAGATAGCGCTTTTAATAAGTTTAGCTAGACTGTAACGTTTTGGATATTATGAGGGTCCGGAAAACTCCCTCAGAATTCTGCAACTTCTCACCAAAGAGTGTACAGAGATTGAGTTTGCGAGTTTTTGATACAGAAGTCTTATGTGAGACAATTCTAAAAATATATAGATTTATTAAAGAACCGACATGCAATTTACAGTTGGTGAGTCAATCAATCGCAACATTAACCATTCTAAAAAGGGAAAAAATGCTATTATATTATTAACAGGGAATTTTACTTTTAAATCTTAACTTCATTACAGTATTACAGTTCTTAAAGTTCTTATACAGGATATCCACCAATATCAAATACCTTTGATCCCCGAGGTACAAAGAGTTGGAGACTACAGAGCCGCCTCTGAAGCCGAGAATCGCTTTGCCCGATTAAAGCGAGTCTGTTATCCTATTTGAGAGTTCAATATTTATACCCTTTTCCAGTGGTATTTCCTTTAAGGTTTTCTGCTGATGCAAGCTAATTATCTCTAGTCATTTTTCTGCCAACCTCTGCAACTCTTACTGCCACCTCAGCCAGACTCATGTCTCATCTCTAGGTGTTCTAAGTTTACCATTTAAAAATGGTGTGATGGCAGGTGTTCCTTACTTTATGTCATCTTTACGAGGGCAGATGTTCCTTATCTCAGAAGGGAAGGGGGAAGAGCAGGAGAGCAATAGTTATTGGGGACTCAATAGTCAGAGGGACAGATAGGAGGTTCTGTGGCAGCAAAAGAGACTCACGGATGGTATGTTGCCTCCCGGGTGCCAGGGTCCGTGACGTCTCGGACCGTGTTTTCAGAATCCTCAAGGGGGAGGGGGAACAATCATAAGTCGTGGTACACATCGGTACCAACGACATAGGTAGGAGAAGGGACGGGGATTCAAAACAGGAATTTAGGGAGCTAGGTTGGAAGCTGAGAGCCAGTACAAACCATGTTGTAATCTCTGGTTTGTTGCCGGTGCCACGTGCTAGCGAGTTGAGGAACAGGGAGAGAGTGCAGATAAACACGTGGCTGCAGGGATGGTGTAGGGGGAAGGGTTTCAGTTATGTGGATAATTGGAGCACATTCTGGGGAATGTGGGACCTGTACAAACAGGACGGTTTGCACCTGAACCAGAGGGGCACCAATATCCTGGGAGGGAAATTTGCTACGGCTCTTCGGGGGGGTTTAAACTAATTTGTCAGGGGGATGGGAAAAAGGGCTGTAGTCCAGGAGCCAGTGGTGAGTGTAGGGAGGTACTGAGGAGGGTATCAAGGTCGCAGAAATGTACCGGCAGACAGGAAGGTGGCTTGAAGTGTGTCTACTTCAATGCAAGGAGCATCCGGAATAAGGTAGGAGAACTTGGAGCGTGGATTGGTACTTGGGACTACGATGTGGTGGCCATTACGGAGACATGGTTAGAACAGGGACAGGAATGGTTGTTGGAAGTTCCGAGGTATAGATGTTTCAGTAAGAGTAGGGAAGGTGGTAAGAAAGGTGGAGGAGTAGCATTGTTAATCAAGGATAGTTTAACAGCGGCAGAAAGGCAGTTCGAGGGGGATCTGCCGTCTGAGGTAATATGGGCTGAAGTTAGAAATAGGAAAGGAGCGGTCACGTTGTTAGGAGTTTTCTACAGGCCCCCAAATAGTAATAGAGATGTGGAGGAAGAAATTGCAAAGCAGATTATGAATAGGTGTGGAGGTCACAGAGTAGTTGTCATGGGTAACTTCAACTTTCCAAATATTGATTGGAACCTTTATAGGTCAAACAGTTCGGATGGGATAGTTTTTGCACAGTGTGTGCAGGAGGGTTTCCTGACACAATATGTGGATAGGCCAACAAGAGGTGGGGCCACATTGGATTTGGTACTGGGTAATGAACTGGGCCAAGTGCTTGATTTGTATGTGGGAGAGCACTTTGGAGATAGTGACCACAATTCGGTGACTTTCACTATTGCAATGGAGAGGGATAGGGCCATACGGCAGGGCAGGGTTTATAATTGGGGGAGGGGTAATTATGATGCGATTAGGCAAGAATTAGGGAGCATAAGATGGGAACAGAAACTATCAGGGAAAGGCACAAACGAAAAGTGGAGCTTTTTCATGGAGCAATTACTGCGTGTCCTTGATAGGTATGTCCCTGTCAGGCAGGGAGGAAATGGCCGAGTGAGAGAATCATGGTTCACAAAAGAGGTTGAATGTCTAGTCAAGAGGAAAAAGGAAGCGTATGTAAGGATGAGAAAACAAGGTTCAGTTGGGTCGATTGAGGGGTACAAGGTAGCAAGGAATGAGCTAAAAAAAGAGCTTAGGAGAGCTAGGAGGGGGCATGAGAAGTCCTTGGCGGGTCGGATCAAGGAAAACCCCAAGGCTTTTTACTCTTATGTGAGAAATAAAAGAATGACCATGGTGAGGGTAAGGCCGGTAAAGGACAGTAGTGGGAACTTGTGCATGGAGTCAGAAGAGATAGGAGAGGTGATGAATGAATACTTTTCGTCAGTGTTCACCGAGGAGAGGGGCCATGTTTTTGAGGATGAGAGTGTGATAAAGGTGGATAGGCTGGAGGAGGTAGATGTTCTGAGGGAAGATGTTTTAGCAATTTTGAAGAACCTGAGGGTCGATAAGTCCCCTGGGCCAGATGGAATATATCCTAGGATTCTTTGGGAGGCAAGGGAGGAGATTGCAGAGCCTTTGGCTTTGATCTTTGGGTCCTCACTGTCCACGGGGATGGTGCCAGAGGACTGGAGAGTGGCGAATGTTGTTCCTCTCTTCAAGAAAGGAAATAGGAATGACCCTGGTAATTATAGGCCGGTTAGTCTTACTTTGGTGGTTGGTAAGATAATGGAAAAGGTCCTGAGGGATAGGATTTATGACCATTTGGAAAGATGCAACTTAATCCGGGATAGTCAACACGGATTCGTGAAGGGTAAGTCTTGCCTAACAAATTTGATTGAATTCTTTGAGGAGGTAACTAAGTGTGTAGATGAAGGTAGAGCAGTTGATGTCGTATACATGGATTTTAGTAAGGCGTTTGATAAGGTTCCCCATGGTCGGCTCATGAAGAAAGTAAGGAGTTGTGGGATAGAGGGAAATTTGGCCGATTGGATAAGTAACTGGCTATCTCATAGAAGGCAGAGGGTGGTGGTGGATGGAAAATTTTCGGACTGGAGACCAGTTACCAGCGGTGTGCCACAGGGGTCGGTGCTGGGTCCTCTGCTGTTTGTGATTTTTATCAATGACTTGGAGGAGGGGACTGAAGGGTGGATCAGTAAATTTGCTGATGACACCAAGATTGGTGGAGTAGTGGATGAGGTGGAGGGCTGTTGTAGGCTGCAAAGAGACATTGATAGGATGCAGAGCTGGGCCGAAAAATGGCAGATGGAATTTAACCCTGATAAGTGCGAGGTGATTCATTTTGGTAGGGCAAATTTGAATAAGGATTACAGGGTCAACGGCAGGTTTCTGAGGAACGTGGAGGAACAGAGGGATCTGGGGGTTCATATCCACAGACCTCTGAAGGTTGCCACTCAAGTGGATAGAGCAGTAAAGAAGGCCTATAGTGTGTTAGCATTTATTAACAAGGGGTTTGAGTTTTAAGAACCGTGAGGTTATGCTGCAACTGTACAGGACCTTGGTGAGACCACATTTGGAATATTGTGTGCAGTTCTGGTCACCTCACTATAGGAAGGACGTGGAAGCATTGGAAAGAGTGCAAAGGAAATTTAACAGGATGCTGCCTGGTTTGGGGGGGAGGTCTTATGAGGAAAGATTGAGGGAGTTAGGGCTTTTCTCTTTAGAGCGGAGGAGGATGAGAGGCGACTTAATAGAGGTTTATAAGATGATGAGGGGGATAGATAGAGTGGATGTTCAGAGACTATTTCCTCGGGTGGATGTAGCTGTTACAAGGGGGCATAACTATAAGGTGCATGGGGGGAGATATAGAAGGGATGTCCGAGGTAGATTCTTTACTCAGAGAGTGGTTGGGGTGTGGAATGGACTGCCTGCTGTGATAGTGGAGTCGGACACTTTAGGAACTTTCAAGCGGTTATTGGATAAGCACATGGAGCACACCAGAATGATAGGGAGTGGGATAGCTTGATCTTGGTTTCGGACAATGCTCGGCACAACATCGAGGGCCGAAGGGCCTGTACTGTGCTGTACTGTTCTATGTTCTTATCTTATGTGCTTCTTTATGAAGTGTAAATTAGAACACCTTATCCAGGGTGAACCATTGTTTCGTTCCCAAAAGTTCAGCCTGTCAGAACCCTTCACCTTCTGTTTCAGTAAGGTTATTTATTCAGGGTCAACAACTATCTTATCTCAATAGCCAGAATGCTTTCATAGCTATTTCATAGCTAGGTTTCTAAATTTCCAAACCCAGTTTGTCATGTTTTAATAAGGCCAGAATTCTTTCATAAGATAGTGTATTTTTCTGAATAGGTTATATGGCTTATTCCTTCACATGCCTTTACTACATGCTTGTCTCATCTCTGCATTTATACAATCTAGCACTTCACAGCTGCTACCAGGGGGCTTATACACAACTCCCACTACAGTTTTAAATCCTTTCCTAGTTCTTAATTCTACCCATAAAGTCTCGATTGCCTGCTTACCTCTCATTATATCCTCTCTTATCATTGAAGTGATTTCATCCTTAATCACTGAGGCTACTCCTCCCCCTCTACCAGTTTCCCTATCTTTCCTGTAGACCTTATAACCTGGTATATTTAGTTCCCAGTCCTGACCGTCTTGCAGCCATGTCTCAGTAATGTCTACCATGTCATACCCTCCAATTTGAATTGGCGCCTGCAGTTTATTCAATTTATTCCTTATACTCTGTGCGTTTGTATAAAGAACGCTTATTTGGGCCACACACCCTAACCTGTCCTTCAGCTCTAATGTTTTACTCACATGTTTCTTATTTCTCTCTCCTGGTTTAATCACATTACATCTTTTAGTTTTCCCTTTACCTGTAGTGCTTAAAGAATCAACACCATTCTGAACCTGCACCTCTCTACAAGGTGTGACTGAGGTTTGGAGCAAACTGTCCGGATACTCTTCCCATCCTCCGCCCCCCCTCCCCTCTTTTATGTGTCGGAGTGTCTCCAACTCGCACTCCAGCTCAATGACTCTGAGCCGGAGAGTTTCGAGACGGAGACATCTCCTGCAGACGTGTTCACTCGGGACAGTCTCGCTGTCCACAAACTTTCACATACTGCAGTCCAGACACACAGCCTGCTCTGCCATATCTTAGTCTAAAGTAGTTTTATTTATTTAATTAGTTAAAGTCTTTATTCAAACAATTATTTATACTAATATTAATTAGTTTATCTAGTTAAGTTATTAATTTAATTTTTTTTATTCATTCCTGAGATGTGAGCATTGCTGTCAAGGCCAGCATTTATTGCCCATCCCTAATTGCCCTTGAGAAGGTGGTGATGAGCCGCCTTTTTGAACTGCTGCAGTCCGTGTGCTGAAGGTACTCCTACAGTGCTGTTAGGGAGGGAGTTCCAGGATTTTGACCCAGCGACGGTGAAGGAACGGCGATATATTTCCAAGTCAGGATGGTATGTAACTTGGAGGGGAACTTGCAGGTGGTGCTGTTCCCATGTGCCTGCTGCCCTTGTCCTTCTAGGTGGAAGAGGTTGCGGGTTTGGGAGGTGCTGCCGATGAAGCCTTGGTGAGTAGCTGCAGTGCATCTGGTGGATGGTACACACTGCAGCCACGGTACGCCAATGGTGGAGGGAGTGAATGTTTAAGGTGATGAACGGTGTGCCAATCAAGCGGGCTGCTTTGTCCTGGATGGTTTTGAACTTCTTGAGTGTTGTGGAGCTGCAGTAATCCAGGCAAGTGGAGAGTATTCCATCACACTCCTGACTTGTGCCTTGTAGATGGTGGAAAGACTTTGGGGAGTCAGGAGGTGAGACACTCGTGGCAGAATACCCAGCCCTTGACCTGTTCTTGTTGCCACAGTATTTATGTGGCTGGTCCAGTTAAGTTTCTGGTCAATGGTTACCCCCAGGATGTTGATGGTGGGGGATTCAGCGATGGTAATGCTGTTGAATGTCAAAGGGGGTGGTGGTTAGACTCTCACTTGTTGGAGATAGTCATTGCCAGGCACTTGTGCGGTGCAAAAGTTACTTGCCACTTATCAGCCCAAGCCTGAATGTTGTCCAGGTCTTGCTGCATGCGGGCATTGACTGCTTC
Organism: Squalus acanthias; assembly: GCA_030390025.1. NCBI lineage: Eukaryota > Metazoa > Chordata > Chondrichthyes > Squaliformes > Squalidae > Squalus > Squalus acanthias. The sequence continues at coordinate 86,222,011 of CM059435.1, forward strand.
ATTATCTGAGAAGTTGCGAATGGAACTGAACACTGTGCAATCATCACTACCAGTGGTTCAGCACATACCCAGGGATGGTGATGGAGGAGTCTGGGATATTGGCTGAAAGGTATGATTCTGTGAGTATGACTATGTCAGGCTGTTGCTTGACTAGTCTGTGGGACAGCTCTCCCAACTTTGGCACAAGTCCCCAGATGTTAGTGAGGAGGAATTTGCAGGGTCGACTGGACTGGGTCTGAAGTTGGTGCCTAGGCCGATGCCGGGTGGTCCGTCTGGTTTTATTCTTCTTCTTATTTTTCATAGTGGTTTGGTACAACTGAGTGGCTTGCTAGGCCATTTCAGAGGGCAGTTAAGTGTCAACCACATTGCTGTGGGTCTGCAGTCACATATAGGCCAGACCAGGAAAGGACGGCAGATTTCCTTCCCTAAAGGACATCAGTGAACCAGATGGGTTTTTACAACAATTCAGGATCACCATTACTGATACTAGCTGTTTTTTTAATTCCAGATTTATTCAATTAACTAAATTTAAATTCCCAAGTTGCCATGATGGGATTTGAACTCATGTCTCTGGATCATTAAGTCCAGGCCCCTGGATTACTAATCCAGTAACATAACCACTATGTTCTGAGGCTGACAATTTGCAATGTTGGTGTTGTATTTGTCCCTGAGATGAGCTTCCGACCATGTATCCGTGCTATCTCTAAAACCACCTATTTCCGCCTCCGTAACATTGCCTGACTCCACCCCTGCCTCAGCTCATCTGCTGCTGAAACTGTCATTCATGCCTTTGTTACCTCGAGACTTGACTAATCCAACACACGCCTGGCCGGCCTCCCACCTTCTTGGATGGGTCCCATCTCTTCCCATCTTGGATACTAAGGGAACCAAGGGATATGGGGATAGTGTGGGAAGGTGGAGTTGAGGTAGAAGATCAGCCATGATCTTATTGAATGGTGGAGCAGGCTTGAAGGGCCGAATGGCCTACTCCTGCTCCTATTTCTTATGCTCTTATGTTCTTCCACCCTCCGTAACCTTAAGGTCATCCAAAACTCTGCTGCCAGTATTCTACTTCAAACTAAGTTCCATTCACCCATCACCCCTGTACTCCCAGTTAAGCAACACCTCGGTTTTAAAATTCTCATCCTTGTTTTCAAATCCCTCCATGGCCTCGCCCTTTCTTATCTCTGTAACCTCCTCCAGATCTCTGCGCTCATCCAATTCTGGCATCTTGCGCATCCCCGAATTTAATCGCTCCAACAGTGGTGGCCGTGCCTTCAGCTGCCGAGGCCCTAAGCTCTGGAATTCCCTCCCTAAACCTCACTGCCTCTCTGCTTCTCTTTCCTCCTTAAAAACCTACCATCTTTGACCAAGCTTTTGATCATCTGCCCTAATATCTCCTTATGTGGCTCGGTGTCAAATTTTGTTTGATAACACTGCTGTGAAGCGACTTGGGACATTTTACTATGTTAAAGGCGCTATATAAATGCAAGTTGTTGTTGTTGTCTGCATCCCTTTAAATTTCACCTTCATGCAATTTTCCACTGTGACCACTATTGTGCTCTGTGTACCTGTCCAAAACTGCATCTGGGATTGTCAATAATTATGCAAGTGAGCCGATTGCATTAAATTGACTGCTATTAGCACATTACCATTCTGGAAAGATTTGCGCCCGTTCTTAACCATTTAGAACTGACTTACACCAGTGCATGAAAATCAACCTCATAGTGCATTAATAAAGCAATTTGTTTATTATCATTTTAACTGAAATAGTCTAAAGAATAACAGTGGACAGATTTACTGATTTCAATGCAGAGATGTCTATGAAAATATCAAAGCGGTTATTTTGCAATTATGTCATTCCAATCACCACAAACACAGCGAGTCTACCAGTCCAAGGCAGTGAATCAGTTCTTCGAAAGGATTCATGGCACATCATTATTTTATTCTTGCTCTTGGGCGTCATGTTTACAAATGAAAGGTAGTCGAGATTCACATCTTCTATCATTCCAGCCACCTCCAATATCTGGAAAATAAAAAGCTACAGTTGAGATACAATAATCTCTCTCACAAATTTTATTGATCCGTGAATCAGACTGCTGTGTGTGAAACCCTTTGATTTGTTTTCTCTTTCAGTATAAATATTGATTTCATATTGTGCACATTAATTTAGACTTTGCATTTAGATTTAAGATTCCTATTTTCCTGCAGTTGCCAGAAGAGGCTCCCCAACCTTGTGAAACACCTCCCTTTATCACAGGACAAACTGAATACTATTGGAGGCAAGTCCATGATTTAAAGGACAGTTTCTATCTGGCAATGTTCTGACAATTTAACAGCAGAAAATGGTTTTGCCAGATTGATGCGAGGTAAAAACTTAGCAAAACTACTTGGAACGTATAGGCCACTAAGTCCATAAGTCAATACTATTGAGGTATTTTCAGTGAAGATTGTATTGTAATTTTGACCATGTTGCTGTGTGTTGGAAATTTGAGCCTCTAATGGACAATAGTTATCATCAAATGTGAAAAATAAATGAACAGGCAGGATTGCCAAAATGCACCAGCCCCATGCTACCCACTATTGCTCCAGTTTAGTAAACGGTTTTGAAGCAGTCACAGCACAGCAGGGATAATCATAGTTTAGTGCTTAACAAGCAGGAAATGAGCCGTTTGACGCCTATAACAGGCAACTCGTTGGCAAACAGATGTTAGCAACTGTAACTTAAAGCCACAACAGAAAGATAGACCAGAAAGTTGTGTTTCAAGTATTGGGGGGAGGGCTAATATAGGTATAGTTAGTGGGCAAGAGAGTTGTATAATTTGCTCTGGCATATTTCCCACCTCCCGATTCAAATACTAGAAAACAAATGTGGAGGAAATTAACAGATGGGTGAATAGCATGGGGGTGAATTCCTTCCCTGCTTCCGGTGCTTTAGAAGCGGTGGAATGGCACCGGCAACTTCTCCAGCGAGGGAACTTGCGAGGAAGCCGATCGCGGTGCTTGTGCACCTTTAAACGGCTTTGCCCGAGTTTCCTTGCAATTCTGAAAGCGTTCCATGATGCATCCGCTGAGTTGCCATTGGCCTCATTTACAGGTAGCATCTGTCAGCCAGTGGCGACCGAGCACGGGTTTCAGCTGCTGTGCCTGGAACAAGTTACACTCAAGTCAATGAGGCAGAGCCGCTGGCAAAATCAGCTGTTCAGGGCGGAAGCGAGGAGTTCTTGATAGAGACGAGGCTGAAAATCTTTAAAAACAGATATCCACAGGTGGGAAATGATTTTGAAGTAGTCTGACCTGCCCAGATCCCTCCATTTTCCCTCCCCGTCTTTCTCCAAATACCATAAGCAAAGAGGAATTTCCACTGAGAAACTGATTATCCCAAAATCACGGATATACCAAAAATAAACAGCAATACTGACCAATTAAGTGAAAGCAGGAAAGAAACAGATAAAAGCATGAAAGATATTCAGTAAATAAAACTCTAAAAGCTGCTACAAATCCTTCTATACAGCCCTTTAAAAGCACTTCCATAAATCCCTAGCAACCCTGGAATACCCATATTGGCAGGTAGGTGATTGAGCACTATACTTAATTTTCATATTATTACCTGCAAACTAGTAGAAATCTCTGGTGTCAGTACAAAACCCAATCAGAAAATTGGATGGGGCACTAAATGGGCTGAAAACTGACATAATCTCTGTCCATTTTCCCCATTAGTTATGACTATTACTCAGATGTAACTGATCAGAAAATCTGCCGTACCCACTCTTAAAATGGCATAGCTGATGTGTTCTGAGACTTCATTCAGAAGAGGGCAGATAAAACATCTATTGTATGCATGGGTGATGACATAAGGCTGTGGGCAACTGTAGCAAAAGTTTATTTGGGAAAGTGTATGGGACAGAAGTGCAGATGTTTTGTGCATTAGATCTTTCAGACACTTAAGTGAACTTGCAGTCTATTAGAGCCTCCTGTAAGACACTTGCTGAGTGACTGGTTGGTTGTGTCCAGAGATGTTTTCTGGCTTTTGGTCACAATTGTTTTCCATCTCGTGGCTCAGTGGCAGCACTCTCGCCTCTGAGTCAGAAGGTTATGGGTTCGAGTCCCACTCCAGAGACTTAAGCACGTAATCCATGCTGACCCTTTAGTGCAGTAGTGAGGGAGTGCTGCACTGTCAATTGCTGGCTTTCAGATGAAACGTTAAACTGAGGGTGGGTGGGAACCATTTGCTGTCCACCCACCCCCCTGGTCAAGACCATGTTCATCATCTACAGAAAGTGGCAGGAGGTCAAACAGAGATTCTATGATCCCCTTTGACTGTGTCCCCTCTGTTATAAAGTAAATGTGAGGTTTATGTAAATTGGATTTTTGCTGGCATGACAAATGGAGAAAGACAGCCTTAGAGGATGAGTCTCGGGTGGACGTAAAAAAAATAACGAGGCACTATTTCAAAGAAGAGCAAGGGAATTATCCTCGGTGCCCTGGCCAATATTTATCCCTCAATCAACATCATTAAAAAACAGATTATCTAGTCATTATCATATTGCTGTTTGTGGGAACTTGCTTTGTGCAAATTGGTTGCTGTATCTCCTACATTACAACAGTGACTACACTTCAGAAGTACTTCAATGGCCGTCAAGCCCTTTGGGACATCCTGAGGTTGTGAAAGGCCCTGTATAAATAAATGCAAGTCTTTCGTTTAGCTGTGGATCATGATTTGTTGCATTCTGCGACCATAAGTCTGTATGTTTCTTTATACAGGTCAGCATGTATGACCTGGTAGCAGCTAGATCAATTTGCAACATCTTTTGATCATGTTGCTCCTCATATGAAAGGATGATGGCAGCCAACCTAGAACAAACTTCAATGTTGTTGTGGTGTTGCTGAGATTGTGAAGATTTTGTCTCCCTAGCACCAGTCCTTAGCTGGAGGATGAGCAAACTGCATCGGTCACAGAACGCCATTTGTGTTCTTTTTTACTGATGCATTCAGTATTCTTTTTTAGAGACTGGAAAGATGTGCTTTCTGTCCCCGGTGGGTAGACATGCAGCATGGCTATATCCAGGTGCTATTCTACTGTTGGAAACATTCCTGGCACACGAAAACTTGCCCCATTGCTGTGGTATATCGATGCAGCTAGAATTCATTTGCAGAAAAGCACATCCCCAGTCTGTAAGTTCAACATACCTTCAGAATCAATGGACACACAGTTCTCAAACCATTCTGCATTATCGGGTTGGCCAGGAGCCCAATTTACAAAATCAGCTGCCGACTCATCAGTCCATGGAGGTTTGCCCGCCTGTGTGAGAAATAATATTGTTACTTTATTGATGCATTTTCAATGAAAATGCAACCAACTTTTGAAATAGTAACTTAGCGACTTTACCCTATCGATGAAATTGAGGCCGATCCATGCCTCAGGTTCTGATGAGTCCTGCGTCGTTATCATATTGACAATTAAGTCATTATATTCTTCTGTGTGTACAGAGGTAAGATGACCACCTGGCATTTGCTTTTGGCAGAACAGCTTTAAATAAAAATAGTCATTTTTTCAACACTGCAGCTTCAAAAGAGACAATACGCAATGTTCCCTTGGCCTGCTCTGGAGTACTCCCTGCCCGACTGGAAGCCAAGCCTGTTCTAGACTAAACCTGGTAATTATAGACCTGTCAAGCTGACATCAATTTTAGGGGAGTTACTGAATTTTATCATCAGAGACATCATTTTAACCCTCAGGGTGGTTGGGAGGTTAAAAATTTTAAAATGAGCAACCCACCCCAAACCACCTCCAACCTGTTCACTTCCGGCTTTAACAGAGGCGGGTCAGACCTTAAATTATTTTAAGGAGGCTGTGTGCCTCCATTTTAACATCACATTTATTTTTAACACCTGCAGGCTGGGTTTCCTGCTCCTTGGCAGCTGAAGGGAGGTATGAATAGGCGGATGAAAAAGTTAAGTGCCTTTACAGCACTGCTTCTGGGCCAGGAGGAGCAGAAGTGTTTCCCACTGGCCAAACAAACTACTCTGTATACCTGCTCTGCGATCTGACTGACCGCAGCCCCTGAAATCTGACTGACCCCTTCTGATGACCTTCCCCCTCTTGATGACCGACTTGCTCCCGATGACTGACCCCGTCCAATCACTTACCCCCTCACCGATGCCAGGTCCCTGCTGATGCCAGATTTCTGTCTGTGGCCTGTAGTTGATGGCCTACCCGCCTGACAGCCAGCCAACCTTCAATCTGTCTGGCTGCAGGCGAGAAACAAGAAAAAAAAATCATCTGAGAAACCTGTACCTCCGGATTACCTGGCTGGTAAACCTTCCTCCCGCATGCTTCCCGCCTACCTGTTATTATCGGGGCCAGAATGACTGAGCACTTGGACAAGTATCAGCTGATCAGAGAGCCAGCAAGGGTAGATCATGTCTGACTAAACTAGTTTAATTTTTTGAAGGAGGTCAATAGGATGGAGGATAGGGAGCGTCTATGGATGTTGTCTACATAAGCTTCCAGAGGCATTTGATAACGTTCTGGATAAGAGATTATTAGCAACAATGAGAGCACATGGAATTGGAACAAACATTTTTTGATTGCCAGGATGTAACAAATGGTGTTTCCCAGGGATATCTAAGAACATAACAACATAAGAAATAGGAGCAGGAGTAGGCCATTTAGCCCTTCGAGCCTGCTCCGCCATTCAATAAGATCATGGCTGATCTTCTACCTCATCTCCACTTTCCTGCACAATCCCCATATCCTTTGATTCCCTTAATATTCAAAACTCTATCGATCTCTGTCTTGAATATACTCAACGACTGAGCCTCCACAGCCCTCTGGGGTAGAGAATTCCAAAGATTCACCACCCTCTGAGTGAAGAAATTTCTCCTCATCTCAGTCCTAAATGGCCGACCCCTTATTCTGAGATTGTGACCCCTGGTTCTAGACTCCCCAGCCAGGGGAAACATCCTCCCTGTATCTAGCCTGTCAGGCTCTGTAAGAATTTTGTATGTTTCAATGAGATCACCTCTCATTCTTCTAAACTCTAGAGAATATAGGCCTAGTCTACTCAATCTCTCCTCATAGGACAATCCCCCCCATCCCAGGAACCAGTCTGGTGAACCTTCGTTGCACTCCCTCTATGGCAAGTATATCCTTCCTTAAAAAAGAGACCAAAACTATACACAATACTCCAGGTGTGGTCTCACCAGGGCCCTATATAATTGCAGTAAGATGTCTTTACTCTTATACTCAAATCCTCTTGTAATAAAGGCCAACATACCATTTGTTTTCCTAATTGCTTGCTGTACTTGCATGTTAACTTTCAGTGATTCGTGTACAAGGACACCCAGGTCCCTCTGCACACCAACATTTCCCAATTTCTCACCATTTAAAAAATACTCTGCTTTTCTATTTTTCCTACCTAAGTGGATAACTTCACATTTTTCCACATTATATTCCATTTGCCATGTTCTTGTCCACTCACTTAGCCTGTCTATATCCCCTTGAAGCCTCCTTGCATCCTTCTCACAGCTTACATTCCCACCCAGCTTTGTATCATCGGCAAACTTGGATATATTACATTTGGTCTCCTCATCCAAATCATTGATGTAGATTGTGAATATCTGAGGCCCAAGCTCTGATACTTGCGGTACCCCACTAGTTACAGCCTGCCAACCCGAAAATGACCCGTTTATTCCTACTCTCTGTTTTCTGTCCATTAACCATGCTAATATATTAACCCCAAACCCATGAGTCCTAATTTTGTTTAATAACCTCTTGTGTGGCACCTTATCGAATGCCTTCTGAAAATCCAAATACATCACATCCACTGGTTCTCCCTTATCCAATCTGCTAGTTACAACCTCAAAAAACTCTAACTGATTTGTCAAACACGATTTCCCTTTCATAAATCCGTGTTGAAACTGCCCAATCCTATTATTATTTTCTAAGTGCCCTGTTACCACATCCTTAATAATAGATTCTAGCATTTTCCCTACCACTGATGTCAGGCTAACTGGTCTGTAGTTCCCCATTTTCTCTCTCCCTCCTTTCTTAAATAGTGGGGTTACATTTGCTACCTTCCAATCCGTGGGAACCATTCTGGAATCTATGGAATTTTGAAAAATGACAACCAATGCATCCACTAACTCTATAGCCACCTCTTTTAAAACCCTAGGATATAGACCATCAAGTCCAGGGGATTTATCAGCTTTCAGTCCCATTAATTTCTCCAGTACTACTGTTTTACTAATACTAATATCTTTCAGTTCCTCATTTTCACTAGACCCTTGGTTGTCCACTATTTCTGGGAAGTTTTTTGTGTCTTCCATGAAGATAGACATTTGTCATAGTTTTGCCCACTTACTTTGTCTATGCCCAATGTACACAACCCCCTGTGCCTCCTAACTTGTGTCATGTGCAAACTTGGATATACAACTCTCTATTCCTTCATCCAAGTCATTAATATATATGTTGAAAAGCTGAGGCCCCAGTAGACAGGCAAATGCAGTTCAGTGTGAGGAACTGTGAGGTCATCCATTTTGGATGTGAGAAAGACATATCAGAATAGTTTCTTAATGGTGAGAGATTAGGAGCTGTGGATGTGCAAAGAGATTTGCTGCATCTATTTGCAACCCCTGTGGGTTGGACCAGATTTCTGATTGGTCCCCTTGGAAGAGAAGACACACCCATCAGTTTGTCTGGAATGTGTAATTTGATCCTGCCTGCTGTAGACAACCGTGCAGTGTGCAATTTGACCCAGTTTTGCTAGTAAACCTACAGAAAGTGGAAGTCTAGTTAGCTTTGTGAAGATACTCTGTTATCTAGTATTCTGCAGTTATAATTATAGTTGTCTTTGGCTTGTAAAATAAAAGACTTTATACTCTAGTTAGTGGGTTAGTTAATTATTTTGAGTTTTATGTTATTTTTCCTTCTGTAAGTGTGTGTGTGGGAGGGGTCTGTGTGTGTGTGGGGGGGTCTGTGTGTGTGGGGGGGTCTGTGTGTGTGTGTGTGGGGGGGTCTGTGTGTGTGTGTGGGGGGGTCTGTGTGTGTGTGTGTGGGGGGGGTCTGTGTGTGTGTGGGGGGGGGTCTGTGTGTGTGTGGGGGGGTCTGTGTGTGTGGGGCGGGTCTGTGTGTGTGTGGGGGGGTCTGTGTGTGTGGGGGGATCTGTGTGTGTGTGGGGTCTGTGTGTGTGTGGGGGGGTCTGTGTGTGTGTGGGGTCTGTGTGTGTGTGGGGTCTGTGTGTGTGTGGGGGGTCTGTGTGTGTGTGGGGGGGTCTGTGTGTGTGTGGGGGGGGTCTGTGTGTGGTGGGGGGGTCTGTGTGTGTGTGGGGGGGGTCTGTGTGTGTGTGGGGGGTCTGTGTGTGTGTTTGGGGGGGTCTGTGTGTGTGGGGGGGGTCTGTGTGTGTGTGGGGTCTGTGTGTGTGGGGGGTCTGTGTGTGTGTGGGAGGGGTCTGTGTGTGTGTGGGGGGGTCTGTGTGTGTGGGGGGGTCTGTGTGTGTGTGTGTGGGGGGGTCTGTGTGTGTGTGTGTGGGGGGGGTCTGTGTGTGTGTGGGGGGGGTCTGTGTGTGTGTGGGGGGGTCTGTGTGTGTGGGGCGGGTCTGTGTGTGTGTGGGGGGGTCTGTGTGTGTGGGGGGATCTGTGTGTGTGTGGGGTCTGTGTGTGTGTGTGGGGTCTGTGTGTGTGTGTGGGGTCTGTGTGTGTGTGGGGGGGTCTGTGTGTGTGTGGGGTCTGTGTGTGTGTGGGGTCTGTGTGTGTGTGGGGGGGTCTGTGTGTGTGTGGGGGGGTCTGTGTGTGTGTGGGGGGGGTCTGTGTGTGTGTGGGGGGGGTCTGTGTGTGTGTGTGGGGGGTCTGTGTGTGTGTGTGGGGGGGTCTGTGTGTGTGGGGGGGGTCTGTGTGTGTGTGGGGTCTGTGTGTGTGGGGGGGTCTGTGTGTGTGTGGGGGGGTCTGTGTGTGTGTGGGGGGGTCTGTGTGTGTGTGGGCAGGTCTGTGTGTGTGGGGTCTGTGTGTGTGTGGGGGGGTCTGTGTGTGTGTGGGGTCTGTGTGTGTGGGCGGGTCTGTGTGTGTGTGGGGGGGTCTGTGTGTGTGTGGGCGGGTATGTGTGTGTGGGGGGGTGTGTGGGGGTGTGTGTGTGTGGGCGGGTCTGCGTGTGTGGGGGGGTCTGTGTGTGTGAGGGGGTCTGTGTGTGTGTGGGCGGGTCTGTGTGTGTGGGGGGGGGTCTGTGTGTGTGTGGGGGGGGGTGTGTGTGTGTGGGGGGGTCTGTGTGTGTGGGGGGGGTCTGTGTGTGTGGGGGGGGGTTCTGTGTGTGTGGGGGGGTCTGTGTGTGTGCGGTGGGTCAGTGTGTGCGCGGGGTCCGTGTAAGTCGGTGGTCCGTGTGTGCGCGGGGTCCGTGTAAGTCGGTGGTCCGTGTGTATATGCAAACTTTTGACAAAGCAGCGTGTTCACACTGAGGAAAGGCCATTCACCTGCTCTGTATGTGAGAAGGGATTCACAAATTCATCGGTTGGAAAAACGTGATCCACATCTAAAAGAGGGGGGAGAACATGATCAGTCTTCCCATCTGGATCACGCCTCGCTCTCATTCCCCCCCCTTTAGACCTGGATCCTCTCTCCTCTCTCCCCCACCATCGAGCTCTTCTGTCCCCGCCTCCGAGCCCCTCTCTTCGCCCATCTGTGAGCCTCTCCCTCCCCCCATCTCCAACCTTGTCTCTCCAGGCTCAGCAAAGTGTTTCGGCAGGTCTCACTTCCGGTTTCCTCATGCCTCGCACTACACATGCGCGACCAGATCAAGTGCGCATGCGCTGTACCAAAACGGTGTTCTGGCGCCCCAAATGGGGGCACATGCACAGAGAGACTCAGATCACTGTGAAAATAATCACTCTGAAGTGATTTAGGTGTCCAGGTACACACTAAAGATTACAGGCTGAGACAGGAGAAATTATAATGGGGAATAAGGAAATGGCAGAGAAATTAAACAAATACTTGTATCTGTCTTCACGGAAGAAGGTGCAAAAAACTTCCCGAAAAAGTGGTGGACCAAGGCTCCAGTGAGAATGAGGAACTGAAAGAAATTAGTATTAGTAAAAAAATAGTACTGGAGAAATTAAGAGCACTGAAAGCCAATAAATCCCCTGGACCTGATGGCCTACATCCTAGGGTTTTGAAAGAGGTGACTATAGAGATAGTGGATGCATTGGTTGTCATTTTCCAAAATTCCAAAGATTCTAGAACGGTTCCTGTGGATTGGAAGGAAGCAAATGTAACCCCACTATTTAGGAAAGGAGGGAGAGAGAAAACGGGGAACTACAGACCAGTTAGCCTGACATCAGTAGTAGGGAAAATGCTAGAATCTATTATTAAGGATGTGGTAACAGGGCATTTAGAAAATAATAATAGGATTGGGCAGAGTCAACACGGATTTATGAAAGGGAAATCGTGTTTGACAAATCAGCTAGAGTTTTTTGAGGTTGTAACTAGCAGAATAGATAAGGGAGAACCAGTGGATGTGGTGTATTTGGATTTGCAGAAGGCATTCGATAAGGTGCCACACAAGAGGTTATTAAACAAAATTAGGGCTCCTGGGATTGGGGGTAATATACTAGCATGGATTGAGGATTGGTTAACAGACAGAAAACAGAGAGTAGGAATAAACGGGTCATTTTCGGGTTGGCAGGCTGTAACTAGTGGGGTACCGCAAGCATCAGTGCTTGGGCCTCAGCTATTCACAATCTACATCAATGATTTGGATGACGGGACCAAATGTAATATATCCAAGTTTGCTGATGATACAAATCTGGGTGGGAATGTAAGTTGTGAGGAGGATGCAAGTTGGCTTCAAGGGGATATAGACAGGCTAAGTGAGTGGGCAAGAACAAATGGAATATAATGTGGAGAAATGTGAAGTTATCCACTTAGGTAGGAAAAATAGAAAAGCAGAGTATTTTTTAAATGGTAAGAGATTGGGAAATGTTGGTGTTCAGAGGGACCTAGGTGTCCTTGTACGCGAATCACTGAAAGTTAACAAGCATGTACAGCAAGCAATTATGAAAGCAAATGGTATGATGGCCTTTATTACAAGAGGATTTGAGTATAAGAGTAAAGACGTCTTACTGCAATTATATAGGGCCCTGGTGAGACCACACCTGGAGTATTGTGTACAGTTTTGGTCTCCTTACCGAAGGAAGGATATACTTGCCTTAGAGGGAGTACAATGAAGGTTCACCAGACTGATTCCTGGGATGGGGGGATTGTCCTACGAGGAGAGATTGAGTAGACTAGGCCTATATTCTCTAGAGTCTAGAAGAATGAGAGGTGATCTAATTGAAACATACAAAATTCTTACAGGGCTTGACAGGGTAGATGCAGGGAGGATGTTTCCCCTGGCTGGGGAGTCGAGAACCAGGGGTCACAGTCTCAGAATAAGGGGTTGGCCATTTAGGACTGAGATGAGGAGAAATTTCTTCACTCAGAGGGTGGTGAATCTTTGGAATTCTCTACCCCAGAGGGCTGTGGAGACATAGAAACATAGAAAAATAGGAGCAGGAGTAGTCCATTCGGCCCTTCGAGCCTGCTCCGTCATTCAATATGATCATGGCTGATCCTCTATCTGAATACCATATTCCCGCTCTCTCCCCATACCCCTTGATGCCTTGTGTGTCTAGAAATCTATCTATCTCCTTCTTAAATATATTCAGTGACTTAGCCTCCACAGCTTTTTGTGGTAGAGAATTCTACAGGTTCACCACCCTCTGAGTGAAGAAATTTCTCCTCATCTCCGTCCTAAATGTCCTACCCCGTATCCTGAGACTGTGACCCCTCGTTCTAGACCCCCCAGCCAGGGGAAACAATCACCCTGCATCCAGTCTGTCTAGCCCTGTCAGAATTTTATATGTTTCAATGAGATCCCCTCTCATTCTTCTAAACTCTAGTGAATACAGGCCTAGTCGACCCAATCTCTCCTCATACGACAGTCCTGCCATCCCAGGAATTAGTCTGGTGAACCTTCGCTGCACTCCCTCTATGGCAAGTATATCCTTTCTTAGATAAGGAGACCAAAACTGCACACAGTACTCCAGGTGTGGTCTCACCAAGGCCCTGTATAACTGTAGTAAGACATCCATGCTCCTGTACTCAAATCCTCTTGCAATGAAGGCCAACATACCATTTGCCTTCCTAACTGCTTGCTGCACCTGCATGTTTGCTTTCAGTGACTGGTGTACAAGGACAGCCAGGTCCCTCTGTATATCAACATTTCTCAATCTATCACCATTTAAATAATACTCTGTGTCGTAAGAATGAGCCTTACGCGTGGTAAACTTAATGTAAGCTTTAATCAACTTAAAACGGTGCTGCATACAAAAGAGGTCTTACCCTATGCCTCTTCCAGAGCTAACTGATCAGTCCAGTATTTATCCTGGACTGATTACAGGAAGTGATGTCATACAGGAAGCTGAAAAGTGTTACCACATTCTCCCCCCCCAAAAGATTAGGAGGCCGGAATGCTCCCTCCATTTCGTAGCCGTTGGATGAGGGAGAGCCGCACCCGTTTGGGTTCTCGTAGCGGTAGAGGGCCCCTAGCCCGTTTACCCGCTGCGGGCCATGGACCAGAGTCCGAGTGCTCCAGCCCGCTCTGTGAGGGGTCAGAACGATCCTGACTGTGTACTGGTACCCGAATGGGTGTCGGGCAGGGCTGTGGCAGATCCGTTTCTGAGCGTACGGTACAGGGTTGATCGTGGCTGCGCGTGCGAGCCCCGACGGGCTCATAGTCAGTCTGCCCCAGGTCGGCACGCTGGAGTGAGGTACCAGCCGGCGTCAGATCCCGATCATGATGAGAGGCACCTGGCAAGCCCAGAGATGTGCCTGGTACAATATCATCCCCTGGTGTCCCTCTATGTTTCGGCGGGCAGGGAGCCAGATCCCGCAATGACACGGTAGATTCCCGACCGTCAGGATACCGAATATAGGCGTAGGTAGGGTTGACGTCAGTGAGCTCAACCTCATCTACCAGGGGGTCATTCTTAGACGCCCGGACATATCTTCGGAGTAGCACTGGTCCCGGTGCAGTCAGCCACGACGGGAGAGATGTCCCATAGGATGAGCGACGCTGAAATCGGAAGAACCGTTCATGAGGCGTCGTATTTGTGGCGGTCGAAAGGAGGGACCGTGTGGAGTGTAATGCGTCTGGAAGTACTGCTTCCCAATGCTGGTTGGGTAGGCCCCGAGATCTCAAAGCCAGACGTACCGCATTCCAGATGATAGCGTTAAAACGCTCGACTTGCCCATTCCCAACCGGATGATAAGGCGTCGTTTTGCTGGCAGCAATACCCCGTTCCGAGAGATAGGCCTTGAGTTCTCCCGACATAAAAGAAGGGCCCCGATCTGAATGAACATAGGATGCCATGCCACAGAAAGCAAATACCTGTTCAAGGCAGCTGATAACCGTGGTTGTCAGCATATTGGGGCAGGGAAAGGCAAACGGAAAACGAGAATACTCATCAACCATTGTTAATAGATAAGTGTTGCGAGTCGAAGAGGGCAACGGCCCCTTAAAATCGATGCTAAGCCTTTGCATTGGCTGGGTCGCATGTATGAGTATACCACCCGAGGGGCGAAAAAACCGAGGTTTCAATTCCGCACAGACTCTGCAGTCCGAGCACATCTTCTTTACATCCCCGGTAGAGAATGGGAGATTTCGGGACCGCACGAAGTGCAGCATGCGAGTAACGCCTGGATGACACAACCCATCATGGATGTCTACGAGCGTAGAGGGTGCCATGGCGGAGCAGAATGCTCGTGTGAGGGTATCCGGAGCCACATTCTCCTTGCCAGGTCGATAGTGGATGGTGTAACCAAAAGAGGCCAATTCCAGCCGCCAAAGCTGGATTTTATTATTTTTAATTTTGGTCCGTTTTCGATTATCGAGCATGAAGGCGACCGATCGCTGGTCCGTGATTAAGGTAAAGTGCTGGCGAGCCAGGAGATGACTCCACTTCCGTACTGCCTCTATGATGGCTGTAGCTTCTTTCTCGACTGGAGGATAATGTAGCTCAGCCCCTTGAAAAGTCCTGGACAAAAATGCCACCGGACGACCTTCCTGATTCAGAGTGGCTGAGATTGCCACCTCCGAGGCATCACACTCAACCACGAAAGGAAGACTCTCATCGATGGAGTGAAGAGCCGCTTTCTCCAACTGCTTTTTCAGGAGGTTAAAGGCTGCAACAGCCGTTGTGTCTAGTGGGAATGTGCTGGCCTTCAGTAGAGGTTGGATTCGGTCCGAGAAGTTAGGAATCCATTTCGCATAGTATGCAAACAGGCCGAGGGCCCGGCGCAAGGAGGCCGGATTCTTAGGTGGCGGGAGTTCTTGGAGTGGGCGAAGCCTTTCAGGGTCAGGTTTAATGATGCCATTGCCCACACAATAGCCAAGGATGTTGATAGTTGGTTGTGACTCAATGGATTTAGCCGCATTCAATGTCAAATTACGGTGCTGGAGTGCATCCCAAAATCGTTGGAGATTGGCGTCATGTTCCTGCTGATTGCGACCTGCGACAGTAATATTGTCCAGATAAGGAAACGTATCCTTCAAGTCTTCCTGTTTGACCAGGTCATCCATTGCTCGCTGGAAGACAGCCACTCCATTAGTGACCCCAAAGGGGAGGCGACGAAATTGATACAGCCGCCCATTGGCTTCAAAGGCTGTATACTGCTTGTCTGAGACCTTCAAGGGTACCTGATGATAGGCGCTTTTCAGATCATAAGTCGAGAACACCGTGTACTCAGCCAATTTATTAACCATATCATCGATGCGCGGCAATGGGTATGCGTCCAAGTCCGTATACTGATTGATGGTCTGTGAATAGTCAATGCACAGCCGTTTCTTGTGAGGTTGTAGAGGGTTCTTAACAATAACGACCTGGGCGCGCCATGGCGACGAACAAGGCTCGATGATATCCTCTGCTAAAAGCCGAGAAATCTCAGCCGCAATAAAAGACTGGTCTTCCTGACTGAAACGGCGTGACTTTGTTATAATCGGTTTGCATCGAGGAGGGATACTGGCAAACAGTGAGGGTTCATCCAGTGAAGCTGCTGACAAGGCACAGAACGGTAATCGAGGTCGTATATTAGAAATAGTGAGTTCAGGTTTGGATCCGCCGAACTCAATGGTAAGCTTCTTATGCTGCTTTTGAAAATCCAGCCCTAAGATAAGATCACTACATAAGTCCTTGAGCACCGAAAGCCGGGTGGAGGGATACCTGTGACCTTTAAGCATTATTTCAACTACACAGAAGCCAGAAATTCTGGTATTAAGTGATGACTGAGCCATCGCAACTGCCTGGTCCGATGGAAAAACATGTAGCTTTAACTGTGCAACAGTCTGTTCCCTAATGAAACTATCAGTGCTACCTGAGTCAATTAAGGCATCTAAAGTATGTCCATTAATTGATGCTTTTGTAGCTGCATGGAATAGATTCTGAGGACAAGCAGCTGTAATTGGTGTCGTTGCACAAAGAGTGGCTGAAATTCTAGGTGTGTTTCTTCGAGAAAAAACCCGAGAGGAAGCACGATAGTTTTTAGTTGGAACATCCTGATAGGCCCTTACTGGGGCAGTTCGGTAGGACTTAGCTTGATAAGCCCTCGTAGAGGCTCTTGATAGGCAAACCTTTACAAAATGACCCTTTTTGTTGCAATGACTGCAAAACGCATTGCGAGCAGGGCAGAATCTCCGAGGGTGAAACTCATCACCACAAAAAAAGCATTTCTTAGATTGCCAAGAGGCTGCCACAGTGGGGTCATCATCCTCTTCATCAGTGAAGTCATCAGATCGATCGTCAGGGATAAAGTCCTCCCTAATAGAGTTCACCTGTGGCCTCTTAAATTGCCTGACTGTAGTTAAGGCAGCAGACCGAGGTCTGGGCACTGTAAAAAGGTCTGCATTTCTTTTTGCCAGATCTAGAGAGCAAGCCAGGTCATAAGCTCTCTGCAGCTCAAGTGTCTTACTTTCCAGTAGACGCTGGCGTATAAATGGGGAGGCAAGCCCGCAGATGAACGCATCACGGATCATTTCTTCGCGGTATAGCTCAGCTGAGGCTGCCCGAAAGTTACAGTCCATACTAAGTCTGCGAAGCTCTTGGAGGAATTTATCAATGGATTCCTCCGGCCCTTGTTGGGCTGTAGCTAGTAGATGTCTAGCATAGACCTCATTCGGTGTCTTAGTATATAGTCTCTTAAGCGTCTGAATTGCCTCCTCATAACTGTCCCAGTCTTCCACATACTGAAATACATTCGGGGTGACACAGTTGATGAGTATCCGCAACTTTGAGTTATCATCAGCTTTGCAATACTCAAGAAAATTCTCAAACGTGCGATACCAGTGTTTCCACACCTTACCGGCTGCTGGGGTGTTTGGGTCCAAGTCAAGACGCGATGGTTTAAGGATGTTTTCCATGATGGGTGATTCCCTGGATCCTTTCTGTTTTTCCTACCGAAGTGGATAACTTCACATTTATCCACGTTATACTGCATCTGCCATGTATTTGCCCACTCACTGAACTTGTCTAAATCGCCTTGAAGCCTCTTTGCATCCTCCTCACAACTCACAATCCCACCTAGTTTCGTGTCATCAGCAAACTTGGAAGTATTACATTTGGTTCCCTCATCCAAATCATTGATATATATTGTAAATAGCTGGGGCCCAAGCACTGATCCCTGTGGTACCCCACTAGTCACCACCTGCTACCCCGAAAAAGACCCATTTATTCCTACTCTTTGTTTCCTGTCTGTTAGCCAATTTTCAATCCATGCCAATATGTTACCCCCAATCCCATGTGCTTTAATTTTGCCACTAACCTCTTATGTGGGACTTTATCAAAGGCCTTCTGAAAATCCAAATACACCACATCCACTGGCTCTCCCTTGTCTATTCTACCAATTACATCCTCAAAAAACTCCAGTTCATTTGTCAAACATGATTTCCCTTTCATAAATCCATGTTGACTTTGTCTAATCCCGTTGATATTTTCTAAGTGCCCTGTTATCACATCCTTTCCCTACTACTGATGTTAGGCTAACCGGTCTGTAGTTCCCTGTCTTCTCTCTCCCTCCTTTTTTAAATAGTGGGGTTACATTTGCCATCCTCCAATCTGCTGTAACTGTTCCATAATCTATAGAATTTTGGAAGATGACAACCAATGCATTCACTATTTCCATGGCTACCTCTTTTAGTACTCTGGGATGCAGATTATCAGGCCCTGGTGATTTATCGGCTTTCAGTCCCATTAATTTCTCCAGCACTATTTTTTTACTAATACTAATTTGCTTTAATTCCTCCTTCTCACTAGACTCTTGGTGCCTAGCATTTCTGGGAAATTATTTGTGTCCTCTTCCGTGAAGACAGAACCAAAGTATTTGTTTAATTGCTCTGCCATTTCCTTGTTCCCCATTATAAATTCTCCCGTTTCTGACTGTAAGGGACCTACATTTGCCTTCACTAATCTTTTTCTTTTTACATACTTGTAGAAGCTGTTACAATCCGCTTTTAAGTTCCTTACAAGTTTACTCTCATACTCTCTTTTTCCCCTCTTAATCAATCTCTTGGTCCTTTTTTGCTGAATTCTAAACTGCTCCCAATCCTCAGGCTTGCTACTTTTTCTGTCAACTTTATATGACTCCTCTTTGGATCTAATACTATCCTTAATTTCTTTTGTTAGCCATGGTTGGGCCGCTTTTCCTTTTGTGTTTTTGCACCAGAAAGGAATGTGTAACTGTTGCAATTCATGCATTCGTTCCTTAAATGTTAGCCATTGCCTATCCACTGTCACTCAGTCATTGAGATATTCAAGACAGAGATCGATAGATTTTTGAATATTAAGGGAATCAAGGGATATGGGGATAGTTCAGGAAAGTAGAGATGAGGTAGAAGATCAGCTATGATCTTATTGAATGGCAGAGCAGGCTCGAAGGGCCAAATGGCCTACTCCTGCTCCTATTTCTTCTGTTCTTCTGTTCTTAAATCTTTAAAAGCTGATGATACAAAGCTGGTGCACAGATACAAACAGTAATCAAAAAGGCTAATGAAATGTTGGACTTTATTTCAAGGGGGTTTGAATTTAAAAATGAGGAAGTGATGCTTCAGTTGTACAGATCCTACTGGACCCCATCTGGAGTATTGCATTCAGTACCACACCACAGCAAGGATGTATTGGCCTTGGAGTGGGTACAACACAGATTCACCAGAATTATACCAGATCTTAAAGGTTTAAACTATGAGGGCAGGTTGCATAAACTTGATTTGTATTCCATTGAATTTAGAAGTTTGAGGGGTGAACTAATCGAGGTGTTTCAAATGATAAAGGGATTCATTAGGGTAGATACAGAGAAACTATTTCCTCTGGTGGAAGAATCCAGAACAAGGGGGCACAATCTTAAAATTAGAGCTTGGCCAGTTAAGAGTGAAATCAGGAAGCGCTTTTCCATGCAAAGGGTATGGAAATTTGGAAATAAATCGCTGTGGATGCTGGGTGAACTGAAATTTTCAAGACTAAGATCAATAGATTTTTGTTAGGTAAGGATATTAAGGGATATGTAGCCAAGGTGGGTAAATGGAGCTGAGATACAGATCAGCCATGATCTCATTGAATGGAGGAACAAGCTAGAGGGGCTGAATGGCCTACTCCTGTTCCTATGTTTCTATGTTCCTAATTTTGTAGCATCTTCACCACACTCCAGCCAAAGTTCCGGTTGCAGTGCACCACACAGTTGTGGCTTTCGGCACCTTATTTTCCCTCACTTTTTCAAAATAGTGGCATACATTGGGGTGGACTGAGCAGAGCAGCAAAGCAAATTGGGGAGAAAATGAAACTCCATTGAGGATTAAAATTGCTGAAAGAAATTTCATTAGCCCTCTCCACCTACTTGCCCAAGCACTGTCGAGGCTGTGCAGGCCTCTGGGACATCGGAGAACCTTCTGTCACGGTCCTGGGGATTACTCCTCTCCTAGCAATCCCTTGGGGTGGCGGAAACAGTGTCAGGAGGCAAAGAAATGGACAGTTTGCTGGGCCTTGCTCCCCACCATCAGTTATATGTGGTGGGCAAAGTTGTAGTGGCTGAAGGGAAAGGAAAATCCAGGTTGGAATGGGGAGGCAATGGTAAAATTCACCCTCCCCTTTTCCCCACTGGTTCCACTGCTATACTGTCCCAATCAGGTGGGATAGCTAAGGAAGACTCGTTCTAAATATCTAATGAGGCCCTCAGTGGGACACTGCATCAGGCTGGCAGTAGTGTCATTTGGAAAGGAAGAAATCCTGTCTTACTGCTAACCCTCCAATCAGCAGGAATTCCAGCCCTGTGGGCCTTACCTCAGCAGATTTCCAGGATCGTTTCTTGTTGAAGAATTTATAACAGGAATCGAGTTCTTCAAAATATTCCCAGCCTTCCAAACAAAGTGCTTCACTGTGATCAGGATTAACTGCTTTAGAATGAAGAGCCATTTGTTTCTCATTCACAGGATTAAGTTGATGTAACATTTGACTTTTGCTCAATGCACCTTTGTTGTTCTGAATGTCAAAAGCCGTTGGTAAATCAGGTAAACAAGCTGAAATAATCAGAAGTAGAACATGTTTATGATTCAAAGTAAATGACAATGGCCCCAAAAATCTGTGGGTCAGTGATTCTGGAAATCACAGCAAGATTGCACACACCAAGAACCTGTACCACTGGCCCTGGGGAATACCTGTGGTTTGGGGAGATTCCCTAATTAGCCTGCCATTGGCGGGAGGTCACACCACTGCGAGAACATCTAGGTCACCTATCATTACATGACTGAAAAGGCTGGCAGAGGGTGTCCATCCGCTGCGATCCTGGCGTAATTGCCGGCATCATGGCCCTGTGGTTTTTTCGCACCAAGGCACAGTGTGGAAACACAGCAGCAAGACAAAGAGACATGTTTCTCAAAGGGTTGTGGCTTCCCAGGGCATGGGACAGGAGCTTAGACAGCACAATGTAGCCATTTGTGCACTTAGTACAACAGAATTTTATATTGTTACATTTTCGTTTGTTTAGTAGAATCACATAAAATGTATTACTTTGCACCACTTACCTGTGTTGCCCATTCTTGATTGCTGGGTGGTAACTCACCTTTTCACTTGCTTGTTGATGAATGGGAAGACATGAATTGACGGGGACCAATGGGTGGATGGTTGGTTACAGTACTGCTTTGTGTCAATATATCAAAAATAGGAGTAAGAGTAGTCCATACAGCCCCTTGAGCCTGCTCCGCCATTCAAAAAGACCATGGCAGAACTTCTACATCAACTCCACTTTCCCACCGATCTCCATAATCCCTTAATTCCTTTCGTACCAAAATCTATCGATCTCAGTCTTGAATATACTCGCACAACACCAGGTTATAGTCCAACAGTTTTATTTGAAATCACAAGCTTTCGGAGCACTGCTCCTTTGTCAGGAATTTTGTATTCCTTTACTTCACCTGACGAAGGAGCAGCGCTCCGAAAGCTTGTGATTTCAAATAAAACTGTTGGACTATAACCTGGTGTTGTGCGACTTCTCACTTTTGTCCACCCCAGTCCAACACCGGCATCTCCGCATCTTGAATATACTCATCAACTGATCATCCACAGACCATTGGTGTAGATAAATCCAAAGATTTCTCCTCATCTCAGTCCTAAATGGCTGACCCCTTTTCTAGAGACTATGACCCCGAGTTCTAGACTCTCCAGCCGGGGGAAACAGCTTCTCAGCATCTACCCTGTCAAGCCCTCTAAGGATTTCATATATTTCAATGAGATCACCTCTCATTCTTCTAAACTCCAGAGAATATAGGCCCATTCTACTCAATCTCTCCTCATAGGACAGTCCTCTCATCCCAGGAATCAATCTAGTGAACCTTTGTTGTACCCCCTCTAAGCCAAGTATATCCTTCCTTAGGAAAGGAGACCAAAACTGTACGCAGTACTCCAGGTGTGGTCTCAACAAAGCCCGATATAATAGCAGCAAGACTTCCTTACTCTTATACACCAACCACCTTGCATTAAAGGCTAACGTACCATTTCCTTTCCTAATTGCTTGCTGTACCTACATGTTAACTTTCTGTGATTCGTGTACAAAGACACCCAAATTCAATTGAATGTCAACATTTACTAGTCTCTCATCTTTTAAAAATATTCTGCATTTCCACTCTTCTTACCAAAGTGGATAATTTCGCACTTTGCCATCTTGCCCAATCACTTAACCTGTCTCTATCCCTTTGCAGCCTCTTTGTGTCCTCCTCACAGCTTACTTTCCAACCAAGCTTTGTATCATCAACAAACTCAGATATATTATACTCGGTTCCCTCATCTAAGTCATTGATACAGATTGTAAATAGAAACATAGAAAATAGGTACAGGAGTAGACCATTCGGTCCTTCGAGCCTGCACCGCCATTCAATGCGTTCATGGCTGAACATGCTACCTCAGTACCCCATTCCTGCTTTCTCGCCATACCCCTTGATCCCCCTAGTTGTGAGTGTTATATTTAACTCCCTTTTGAATATATTTAGCGAACTGGCCTCAACAACCTTCTGTGGAAGAGAATTCCATAGATTCACCACTCTCTGGGTGAAGAAGTTCCTCCTCAGCTCAGTCTTAAATGGCTTCCCCTTAATCCTTAGACTGTGACCCCTGGTTCTAGTTTTCCCTAACATTGGGAACATTCTGCCCGCATCTAATTTGTCTAAACCAGTCAGGATTTTAAATGTCTCTATAAGATCCCCCCTCATTCTTCTGAACTCCAGAGGATACAAGTTCAGTTGACCCAATCTTTCTTGATATGTCAGTCCGGCCATCCCAGGAATCAATCTAGTGAACCTTCGCTGCACTCCCTCAATAGCAAGAATGTCCTTCCTTAAGTTAGGAGACCAAAACTGCGCACAATACTCCAGGTGTGGCCTCACCAAGGCCCTGTACAACTGCAGCATCACCTCCCTACTCCTGTACTCAAATCCCCTTACTATGAAGGCCATCATTCCGTTTGCTTTCTTGACTGCCTGCTGCACTTGCATTCCCACCTTCAGTGACTGATGTACCATGACGCCCAGGTCTCGTTGCACCTCCCCTTTCCCTAATCTGCCACCATTCAGGTAATAGTCCGCCTCTCTATTTTTACCACCAAAGTGGATAACCTCACATTTATCCACATTGTACTTCATCTGCCATACATTTGCCCATTCACCCAACCTGTCCAAGTCACTCTGTAGCCTCCTAGCATCCTCCTCATTGTTCACACTGCCTCCCAATTTAGTGTCATCCGCAAATTTGGAGATATTACATTTAATCCCTTCGTCCAAATCATTAATATATAATGTAAACAGCTGGGGTCCCAGCACCGAACCCTGCGGTACCCCGCTGGTCACTGCCTGCCATTCTGAAAAGTACCCATTTACTCCTACTCTTTGTTTCCTGTCCATTAACCAATCCTCAATCCATCCGTTAAATTACCCCCAATCCCATGAGCCCTAATTTTACGTAACAACTGCTTGTGTGTCACCTTATCGAATGCCTTCTGAAGATCCAAATATACTACATCCACTGGTTCCCCCTTATCTACCCTGCTCATTACACATTCAAAAAAGTCCAATAGATTTGTCAAACACGATTTCCTTTTCATAAAACCATGTTGACTCTGCCTCCAAAGTGCACAAATTAGACTCTCAACAAAAGTACTCTCATGAAACCCTTTTCCAGTGGGAGTTAAGAAAGCAGCTGTGAGCAATGAATCCGTATTGATGTCTGCATGCCTAACTTTTAGTGCGCCCCATGAATTGCCTTTGACTCTTTTCGCCTTGGTTTCAATGGCAAGCACAACGCAACGCCATCCACGCTCTCAAGACCAACCGCAACATCGTCATCAAACCAGCGGACAAAGGAGGAGCCATCGTCATACAGAACAGAATGGACTATTGTAAAGAAGCATACCGACAACTGGACAACCAGGAACACTACAGACAGCTACCCGCAGATCCGACCAAAGAACACACCCGCCAACTCAATAGACTGATCAAGACCTTCGATCCAGACCTTCAAAACATCCTACGCGCTCTCATCCCACGTACTCCCCGCGTGGGAGACTTCTACTGCCTCCCAAAGATACACAAAGCCAACACACCCGGACGTCCTATCGTATCAGGCAACGGAACCCTGTGTGAGAACCTCTCTGGATACGTCGATGGCATTCTGAAACCCATCGTACAGGGAACCCCCAGCTTCTGTCGCGACACTACAGACTTCTTACAGAAACTCAGCACCCACGGACCAGTTGAACCAGGAACACTCCTCGCCACGATGGACGTATCGGCACTCTACACCAGTATCCCCCACGATGACGGCATCGCTGCGACAGCCTCAGTACTCAACACCAACAACAGCCAATCTCCAGACGCCATCCTACAACTCATCCGCTTCATCCTTGACCACAATGTCTTCACCTTCGACAACCATTTTTTTACCCAAACACACGGAACAGCCATGGGGACCAAATTCGCACCCCAATACGCCAACATCTTCATGCACAAGTTCGAGCAAGACTTCTTCACTGCACAGGACCTCCAGCCAACGCTGTACACCAGATACATCGACGACATTTTCTTCCTTTGGACCCATGGCGAAGGATCACTGAAAAGACTACACGATAACATAAACAAGTTCCATCCCACCATCAAACTCACCATGGACTACTCCTCAGAATCGGTTTCATTCCTGGACACACGAATCTCCATCAAAGACGGACACCTCAGCACTTCACTCTACCGCAAGCCCACGGACAACCTCACGATGCTCCACTTCTCCAGCTTCCACCCTAACCACATTAAAGAAGCCATCCCCTATGGACAAGCCCTGCGAATACACAGGATCTGCTCAGACGAGGAGGAACGCGATGGACACCTACGGACGCTGAAAAACGCCCTCGTAAGAACGGGATATGACGCTCGACTCATCGATCGACAGTTCCGACGGGCCACAGCGAAAAATCGCATAGACCTCCTCAGAAGGCAAACACGGGACACAACCAACAGGGTACCCTACGTCGTCCAGTACTTCCCCGGAGCGGAGAAACTACGCCATGTTCTTCGCAGCCTTCAACATGTCATCGATGATGACAAACACCTCGCTAAGGCCATCCCCACGCCTCCACTACTTGCCTTCAAACAGCCACCTAACCTCAGAAGTACCATCGTTCGCAGCAAATTACCCAGCTTTCAGGATAACAGCGACCACGACACCACACAACCCTGCCACGGCAAACTCTGCAAGACATGCCAGATCATCAACACAGATACCATCATCACACGTGAGGACACTACCCACCAGGTACATGGTACATACTCATGTGACTCTGCCAACGTTGTCTACCTCATACGTTGCAGGAAAGAATGCACCGCGGCATGGTACATCGGCGAGACCATGCAGACACTGAGACAACGTATGAACGAGCACCGCGCAACAATCGCCAGGCAGGATTGTTACCTCCCAGTCGGGGAACACTTCAGCAGTCAAGGACATTCAGCCTCGGATCTGCGGGTAAGCGTTCTCCAAGGCGGCCTTAGGAAAACACGACAACGCAAAATCATCGAGCAGAAACTGATAGCCAAGTTCCGCACTCATGAAGACGGTCTCAATCGGGATCTTGGGTTTATGTCACGATACATGACGTGATCCGGACTCGAGTCGTCGTTGGCTTGTTCACAGATGTGATTCCCAGTAAAAAAGTAAAAATTTTAAAGTTAATCGTTTTACATACAGACGGCAGCTTTTGACACGTTCGACCCCATGCGATTCCACCTCATTGTCTCAGTTGTATCTTGCTATGTCTTTGATGTGGTACCTTCCTGGCTGACCTGATTAACTTTATCACACCTCGGCAGATAAACAGTCAGGTTGATTGAATTCAGTTGTCTGCAATTGTAAGTTACACATGCATTGTTCTCTATCTATATATGCTTTGACGATTCTGTATCTCCTCACTTCACCCGACGAAGGAGTTGTAACTCCGAAAGCTTGTGATTTAAAATAAAACTGTTGGACTATAACCTGGTGTTGTGCGACCTCTCAAGTTTCAGGAAGCCCGGGAAACCCTTGCATGTGAAGTTAAGTTTAAATGCCGATCAAAATCTCGTCAAAAATGGCTCATTTAAATATTATAAGCAGAAACTCGCCTCTCAGGAGGGGGTTACGCACACACATCGAAACGCGCCCAAGTTAAACCCGGAAGTCGGCACATTGGAGCCGGCTTCCAGACCCACTGACATTTTTGCCGATTTTGAAAACCATCCCAAACCCAAACCCAAACCCACACGCTCTTTACAGTTAAATTTCCCCCCATTCTTTTATTTATGTCAAAGGAATAGCTATGGTGGCTGGCTGTATATCCTAGAGGACAAATATAAATGAAAACATCTGTATTCTCAACTTTTGCTAAATTGTTGTATTGCACAAACTTGTAGATTTAAATAATGTGACACTATTGTCTTAAAGCTGTGGTGATACTTTAAAAGCTTTCCATCCTTAAACGGACAAATACCAGGTCTGACCCGGAGTTGAATACTCTTCGTTTTTATTCTCCTCCTCTTCCACCCCTCTACTTCTGCATGAAATCCCCATAATTGGCCTTCAACAAAGATTGTTTTCTTACTATTTTCCATGAACCCAATTTAGACGAGGAACACAGCCCTGAGCAGTGGTAGAAGCAGAAGAATAGTTTGCTGCTGTTTTCTACTGGTATTACATCCCTACTTCTTCTTATGAATTAACTGAAAAAGAAAAATTTGGTCTGAAATATCTAGTCGAAATTACCTGCAGCATCAATGAAAATGAATGCACTTTGCAGCAAAACTGCCCCCAGTACCATGTCTGTAGACTGGAGCTCCTCTCACGAAGCCTAAAGCGAAAGAAAATATTGAGATAATTTTCCAGTGTGATGATATTGAGGTTTGTGATTTGGTATTTATGCATGTGGTAGATTCTGTAGCACTTTGGAACCAAAGATATTCAGTACAATTGGTTGGATTAGTAATGATGTCAATATCGCTGATGACCAATAAGTTTCTGACAGCTCACGATTGGCACGAAAATCCAGCTGAGGCTGGCGGAGATGCCACAAGATAGCACAGTAACTGTGATGCTCAGCTATGGATACAGTCACAAATCTGTCCCCAACTTTAAGCATAATTCAATGAATCTTTGAAATGGGATCAAGGTGAAAGCTTGGGCTCTGGTAAACTCAAGACCTCCAAAACAAAGGGGCAACATAGTCCAGTGGATGTTTCTAAATCCATGCTGATTACGATCTCTCCCCATTCTAGTCATCAGTAACTAGTTAACTATGTTCTAGCCTGAAACCATATGCACCGAATCCCAGAACAAACTGTTTGTTCAGCACAGAAGCTGAAGAAAAGAACATAATGAAACAAAGGAAAGTGATAATTAACAGTGGTGTTAGTGTATTTTTTGAGTTAATGGTGATTTTCAGTTGCCATCTTATTGTCACAGGAAAGTGTGTCTAAACTTTCTCTGAAATGTTCCAGAGTATCAGGTTCATATAAAAAGCTCATTAGGGAAATAAACCACATACAGAACTGACTGTATGATCTGGATTTTCCTCCAGTTGTGTTTACTCCCCGAAAGTATATTGGCACCGAATTTCAGCCTACCAGTTTGGGCCCACGGTAACACCATCCTATTTTCCCCGAGGCAGGGTCATTTGATATTTAGGATGGGCTGAGAACTGAATCCGTGCTCCGAAGTGACTAACCGTCATTGAGCGTGAAATGCAATCTAGCTGCAATGTAGAAATCGCTGCAGCTGCTGAAAGGGGCTTTTGGAAAACCTGTCAGCATACATGCCAAGTGCAGTAATGTGTGAAGGAAGAGCAGCTTCTCCCAAGGTGCTTCACAGAGGTGTAATGAGACAAAAATGGATGACGACTCAAAGAGGAAGATATTAGGAAGGGCAACCGAAAGCTGGGTCAAAGAGGTGGGCTGTAAGGAGGGTCTTAAAGGAATACAACTAGTAGATCTTGCCATTTTTTCAGTAACATTCAAATACAGCAGTTAGGAGGATGAGAGAGCTGTCTTTGATCTGGCACTGGAATCAAGTTGGTGGGTCGAAGTGTGAATTTCTGCATAGTGTGGGTGACGATGGGCCTGAAATTCGGCACCTTAGCGCCGGCTGTTAAGGCCGGTTTTGTGGAAAAAATGGCGTCCATATCCCCTAACGCTAATGCAAACAGGCCCTTCACCTGTTTGCATCACCTGTTTGCATCAGTCGTAAAAGCTTTGCACGTGATTACTGTGCAGTTGCTGGGCAATTAGCCCAACTCTGCGGCAGCAATGAGGATTTCCCCGTCAGCAAGCGCATGCGAAAATCCTGAATTTGCTGTCCATTTCAAAGGTGGTATGACGGTGTACTCTGAGAGTACCCCTTCATACCCACCACAAATTCTGCTCCAATATTTTGAGGTGGATGAGATCAAATAAAGCTTGAATGATTGAGTGTGATTAAGGTACCTGGAGTTGTTATGAGAGCGTGAATGTGGTTGTCAAAAGTATGTTTCTTTCAACTTAAGATTGTGCCCCCAGAAAGTGATCAATTTAAGGAAAAGCTTTATGCTTTCACAAAAGTATTTGGCTTTACACATTTTATATTAAAAACATGTGGTATGGATTTATTTTGGGTGTAATTTACATTATACTGCTGTTAAAATGCAGCTTTGGAGAATTACAAAGTTCCAGTTTGAATTTTTGAAAGCACTTTTTTTATTGGCTTAGCAGCATGGTATTGTTCTGACTGACTCTTCCCCCACCCCAAGGGTTTTTCCACAGAAAACAAGTAATGAACCCCTTACTTCTATTTGCCACATTGAATGGCTGAATGTAGAGACATGCTGTATTCATTTTTTAATTATCCGCTTGATGTGATACCAACACGCTCACTACTGTGAAAGTTCTTGAGGAGCAAGTTCTTTGTAGGTGGGGAGATCAATAGTGATAATGGAGCATGATTTGTGGGCCAGGTCATGAAAGAAATGTGCACCATGTTAGGGAAAGAACAGAAATTCCCATCCCTTAGCATCCGCAAGTGTCAGGCTTGGTGCAAAGAAATAATAGAACGGTTAAAACTATGTTGAAGATATTAGTCAGTGAGGCTGAGATCTTCAGATACCCCTGATTTTGATGGCAATTCGAGGACTTGTGTCTAAAGTACTGAACTAACGTCTTTTGACTTTTGAAGCCATGACAGGACATGAAAGAGTGTCTCCGGAACATCTCAATGCTGCCCGAGTGACTGATATGTTAAAACAAACTGTTGCTACTGAATTCTTTCAGGGACACTGACTGTTGAAAGGCCGTCCCCTTTCTGTTCATACATTCAGTTAGCTTCTGATTCAATTTTAATCCGTTTGGCGAGTTATTTCGTTTTAGATTGAAAGGATGGCGTGGATGTTCCTTGCTGCTCTGATGGATTTTGTCGTAACCACTCAGGAAGGAGGTACCAGAATACCTGAATGCTTCTCTTACTAATGACAATTGCAGGTACAAGGCAGGCCGATACTTATCTGGCAGAATGATGCACCTAATGCATTATATTTTTCATATTTCTGGCAACGACATGATGGCAAATAAATTAACGTTCATCAATTATGGCATATTTGAACTATGGACTCATGTTAAAGGAAAAAGGCAAGATCCCATATGTAACAAAATGAAATTGGATCAGGATGAATCAACGAAATGTCCGAGACAAGGAAAAGGACTAAATAATGGATTGACAGTGATTTGCGATTCAGAAATGTTCCTACTTTGTTAAATGTTCCTTTTGTAGCTTTGCCTTCCAATTTATGTCATTGTTTGTAAAATGTAATCCTGCTCTGCTAAGAGAATTAGTACGCAATTATACTATGTGCAATTTGGGAAAAGAATCAGATGAATTGACATACAGAGAATGTGGGAAAATGATAAAACAATGCACAAGTAATTAAAGGGACTGTTTAAAGGAATGCATAGGCAGAACACTATTAAGAACTGATCTCAAAGGTATTATGTCTGGCGGGTCTTTCTATTAAAATCAGATCCAAAAAGGGGTTAAATGATATAGAAAACAATTGGATACCAAATTTTATAATAGGCAAACAAATAAGAATCTGGAAATCGGATGGGAATATGGACTGGTATAAAGTGCGAAGATTCGAATTGGTGTATTGTGCCAGGAAGTCTGCAAGCAGAGTGATATTATTTTTGACTGATTTCTGTGATAACCTTTGTTATCTGTCAATGTAAGATGGATAGAAGTATTCAAAGTGAACTCAATAGACTTGTTGGAAGATGACATACATAAGGAGTTTTAAACTATCCAAGCATACTAGTTAGAAGGAATGAGGGAATCTGGAATGCCCCAGATACCTATTGCCAATCCAGGAAAAGTGGTGCCTGTCTATACGGCTGTCATGTGGCTTCACCCCGGATGAAGAATCCCCTAACTTCACTATACAGGTTGATCGATGGAACTCAAAGAGAACTAATGTTCAGAGAGAGAAAGGTATTGTGTTACATACCATACGTATGGTCTGGCGAACAACTCTTCGCCTTACACCAACCAAAACTAAATTTGGGAATAAAATAATGGTGCCTGATGGGGCCCATAATGTTACAGAAATTGAAGTAAACATTACCCTCCAGACAGAAGCCTTATGAGCAGTTGTAAATTTTGGCCATCTAATTCCGCCCCTTTCTTGAGTTTTAAATTTATATTGCAATGCACCAGCACTGACAATGGCCGGAATTTTGCCTACCTGAGCGGATCTGGTGCGGGCGGTGTCCGTGGTGGGTCGCGACCCCTCTGGTGGCTCCATCCTGCTGTTTAAAATGAACTTACCTCACTGGGGCCTATTAAGCCCGCCCAGCGCGTTACCCGGCCCAATGAGATGGAGCGGGTCTGGTGACAACATTCATGACGTGTTTTCATCTGGGATCTTTAAAGGGACCACATTAGATTTGAAGTTTAATCTAACATAGTGCTGTCAGTGCACTACAGCATTGGAGTGCTGCAAACACTGACAATGACTGCACAGAGGCAGAGGGCTGCACCCAGGTTCTCTGATGACTCCCTCCATATGCTTATGGAGGGAGTCAGAGCACGTAAGGAGGTCCAGTTCCCTTCCGATGGGCGGAAGAGACCTCCCCAGGAGAACAAGACAGCCTGGTTGCAGACTGCAGAGGAGGGCACAAGCAGGGATGTGGTCAAGAGGACCTGGGTGCAGTGCCGCAAACATTTCAATGATCTCAGTAGATCACTAAACGTTAGTACAAAGCCACACTCAACCTCATCCTTCTGTGCCTCTCATCACATCCCCATCACTCTGCCTTTCCTACCTTACTCCTGCACATCCTTATTCACACCAACTTACCTTGCACCTCCACCCATCCCTCTCTCTCTATCTACATTATCACTTCCCCATTTCAACAGCCACCCCTCACACTCACCCTCATCCTAGTGCAATCATACCAACTGACAGCACACTAGGGTAGCCACTTGGGTGTTTTAGCCAATGTTTATGTAAAGTGTAGGAGCCATTCCTCCCCCCAACGGTAAAAATTGGACTATGAAAAATAAAAACCCAGAACTGCAGAGCCCGCAAAAAGGACTCGGCAATAAAGGGTTAATTCAAACATTGCAGCCGAAACTACGACTGGATCACAGACAACCTAAAATCTGAACAAGAACATTTGCATATTCATGTACCTTAAGGGGTTACTTTGTTCACCTTGGACCATGGTATCAGTGCAGGCCTAGGACAATGGGCCGGGCCTTGAACCATTTGAACACGAATGCTAACAGAAATCAACAACTTCGCATATGCAGTCACTTTGGGAAGGTTGCATTGTCAGAAAGGTATCTCTAATCAATGGACAATAGGAAGGACAATTCACACATTTTGAAACAGCCATTGTATGCTCAGGAGAGGGCCAGGAAATGTGTTTCAAGATTGCAAGTTGGTTTTGGTTTAAGTAAAAGATTACTTCGAAGACAGTGGTGTGGGAAGCCAACGGTAGAACAGTGAACAGAAAGATTTGGGCCGACAATCAACTCCAGGAGACAGCCGATCGGGAGTGGTGATTGTATGTTTCAGTCAAATCATAGAGGGGGCTTTTGTGATCGAGTCTGAGTAAGTTTGTGAGTTTCAGTCAGATCACAATAAGGGTTTTGTGATTGAGTCTGGGTAACTTTATATGTAACGGTCAAATCGTGGATGGGTTTAACTGTGTCATATTGTGTCGATGCAAATGACCCTTGCGTAGGGGTTTGTATTTTGGGGTTGTTAGCCTGATATAAATCGTAGGGATTTATACTGGGGAAGTAATTGTGTGTGTGTGTGTGTTCAATAAACAAACAAATCAAAGGTTGAGCCAAAACCCTGCGCCGTGTGTATTTTGTTCTTATAAATCCTGACGTCCAAGAACTGTGTGTAACGGGGGACCAGTATCGGAGAAAACCCCTTACAAAAGTTTGTGTTAATGTGGTGTCAA
The DNA here is from genome assembly GCA_030390025.1 of Squalus acanthias. Classification (NCBI taxonomy): domain Eukaryota; kingdom Metazoa; phylum Chordata; class Chondrichthyes; order Squaliformes; family Squalidae; genus Squalus; species Squalus acanthias. The sequence goes on from CM059435.1 coordinate 86,254,577, forward strand.
ACATAAAAATCTTTATTTTCAACACTTTCCAGTCTTGGACAGATTTGCGTGCACCTTTGGAAATGGCTTAGTGAGTTGCAGTGAATGGTGAGACATAACGGTACTCCCCGCAATGGTGGTGAGTGTGAAAGGAATGGCTTGGGCATTGTAGGGATGCTTTATGGTGTTGGTGTGGTGTGGTGCCAACCTGTCACATCATGTGGCAGCCATATAGGTGTACAGTGTAAAGTTAACTAAATCTGGCCATGATGAGGCCATCCCTGGCCTCCCGGGCAGCAATGTGGTCGGGTGCTGATGCCCTCTGTCCTGTGCAGCATCAGGTGATTGTGGAGAAGGTTGGTGTTGTTGTTGGTGCTGCTGGTGTGCCTGGTGCTGCTGGTGTTGGGGCTGATCGTGGTGGGATTCTGAGGACCAAGGTGAGACAGTATAAACAGCACCCATGTTGATGGAATAGATGACAGGTGAAGTACAGATGACAGAAGCATTCTGTCAATGGTGAGAGAGGTTCTTCCAATGAGGTGACACTGGACGGAGACTTTGCTGCAAACACTTGCAGCCTACAGAATCTGTGCTGGAAATGGACTGAGCAACAGCTTCTGCCTGAGGAAAGTGATCTTCTGTCAGGTGAGAGCTTTTACTGTACATTTGATGCTGTCAAGTAATCAGCTGGAGCAATGGCCATGGAACTACCTGATAATGATTTTAATTGGGTCGCCCGCCTCTGCCGGTCGGGTCGGCTCCACGATGACAGATGCCCCTGGGGGAAAGGTTCGTGGGGGCGGGATCACTGCGGGCTCCTGACCAGCTGTCAAAAATAACAAGTTTCCCACCCGACCCGCCACCGATCGTGCCCACTACCACCCCGGAAAATTCTGTCCAATATTTCTGTCAATAATAAATGAAGTGAATTATTAGACATATTATTGTCTCTAGCTTTTTATGAATCTGTTTAACGGGTAAAGGACTAATCCAACAATTTATTAACCCATTTGAGACAAAAAGGTGTAACCTGATAAACACTTCATATACCTTGCGCAACATATTGCTAGAGAATGATCCAGTTTTATTTGCATGGTATTCAGTGGGTTCTTAATTGGGTATCGGAATTTGGGGTCATGCGACAGTAGGTGGTTATCCCTCTGGCTTTTTTACAATTTCAGTGAAAGTCTCCAGGCACTCTCTGTAGTGATGTGACATTAGGATAAACTGGATGGAGGTGTTTTGAGGCACCCGCACCAAGAATCCAGAGAGTAAGACTGTTCAAAATCCATTCAAGACAGAAAGAGATTAATTACCACATTCTAGACAACTCAAATTAATAGAAATGCTAATTTAAATGCAGGACTAGATGAAGACTAGTGGGACTAAATTGGATAGCTATTTCAAAGAGCCGCCCCAGGCACGACGGGCTGACTGGCCTCCTTCTGTGCTCTGTGATTTTATGATTTTAAGAAGGTTGAATCTTTTGAGTGTTCCAAGAAAATATCAAACAGGTTGTTTTGCAATTGTTTTTTTATTTACTGCTGGACTATATCGTTACAATCACCACAAACACAGCGACTCTACCACTCCAAGGCAATTCAAGGCAACTAATCCATTCTTCTGAAGGGTGCATGAAGTCTCATTACATTTTTTTGACTTTAGATAAGCTTGTAGGTACAAACAAAAGGTAGTTCTTCTGTACAGTCTGTATCGCGCCATCTATCGCCAGCATCTGGAAGAAAAAGCTACAGTTGAGATCCAATAATCTCTCTCACAAATGTTATTGATCAGTGATTCAGACTGCAGTGTGTCAAATGGTTTGATTTCTTTTTCTCTTTCAATATTAATATTTATTTCATTTCGTTTGCATTTGAAATACAGTCTAAAATGCTAACATACCTCCAGAATTAATGCTCACACAATTCTCATTTCCTTTCGCATTGTCAGGTTGGTCATCATTCCATTTTACGAAATCTAGTGGAGATCCATCACTCCACAGAAAAAGGCCCTCCTGTGTGAGAAATGATCTCATTATTTTAATGCCTACATTTCTGTGAAAAAGCAAGCAATTTGTAATGTTTATTTTAAATGGGTGAAAGCCATTAGTGTGAACATTTTAAGTGGCCCTATGATAGCATCGCTCACAGTAATGTTAAGGCTATAAGAACTAAGGCAACTTTACCTCATAGCAATCACTAAGACCAATCCAAGTGTTGGTTTGTGATGAGTCTTCTTTCTTAATCAGATTTTGAATGAACTGATTGTGTTTGTTCCAGTGTATGGAGGCAAGGTGACCATGTGGCATATATCGTCGGCATACCAGCTTCAACAGAAAAGAAAATAGGTTCAGATCTTTGGCTTGTTTTTTTTCTAATTATCATGCTCAGTTCTGTTGCTCATGTTATATGATCAAGCCTTGGATTGATGAAGGTTTCAGGGAATGTCGGTCTGACTGTGCTGGCCATTAAAAAAAGCTCATAGACTATGGCACTGATACAACATTAATAACCCAGTAAAAATGCAACTCAAATTATTAACTATAAACAGCTAAAATAAACATTAACATTTCACATCTGCTTGCCTTTTCCCTTTTTCCTCTCCATTCTTTATTCTTCATTCCCTCGCTCTTTTATTTTAATTTTACTTTTATTTAAGAACATAAGAAATAACAACAACAACAACTTGTATTTATATAGCGCCTTTAACGTAGTAAAACATCCCAAGGCACTTCACAGGAGTATTATAAAACAGAAAAATTTGACACCGAGCCACATAAGGAGAAATTAGGGCAGATGACGAAAAGCCTGGTCAAAGAGGAAGATTTTAAAGAGCGTCTCAAAGGAGGAAAGAGAGGTAGAGAGGTGGAGAGATTATGGGAGGGAATTCCAGAGCTTAGGGCCTAGGCAACAGAAGGCAAGGCCACCAATGGTTGAGCGATTATAATCAGGGATGCTTAACTGGGAGCCAATGTAGGTCAGCGAGCACAGGGGTGATGGGCGAACGGGACTTGGTGCGAGTTAGGACACGGGCAGCTGAGTTTTGGATGACCTCAAGTTTGCATAGGGTAGAACGTGGGAGGCTAGCCAGGAGTGTGTTGGAATAGTCAAGTCTAGAGGTAACAAAGGCATGGATGAGGGTTTCAGCAGCAGATGAGCTGAGGCAAGGGCAGAGTCGGGCGATGTTATGGAGGTGGAAATAGGCGGTCTTAGTTATGTCGCGGATATGTGGTCGGAAGCTCATTTCAGGGTCAAATATGACACCAAGGTTGCGAACAGTGTGGTTCAGCCTCAGACAGATGTTAGGGAGAGGGATGGAGTCAGTGGCTAGGGAATGGAGCTCCAGCTGAAAAGATCAATTCACCACCTCCCAACTTCCTGACATTCAGGGAGCAATGGGGAGGATCAGAAGTAAGAAAGGTTTTAGGTACAAGAGGTAGACGCAGTGGTAAGGATTAGAAGGAGGTAGTTCTGAGACTCTAATATAAGTAAACTAGAAAATGATCTGTGTGCTTGTGCATTTTCTGTTGGAGTACCTGAACTCTTCACGTTATGATTTAATATGAGGGATGGACCTCTTCCTAAAAGGGTCAAAGATTTCTTGATTTGAGGAATAGTGGTCTTTATTGGGCAATCAGAAGGCTCATACAGGGGGAAATAGATTTAGCTGTATGTCATGAGTCCAATTTACTGAAAGCAGTTATTGATAATCTTGAGCTGCTAGCAATAGGTTCTCCTGAACGACCTCATCTCCCTCCTCCTCAACCTTTGAATGATCAAATGATGGACGGCCTGTTCCTTCTTCCTCCCCATCCACACCTAGAAGGACAAACCCTTTCTAATGGCATAGTTGCAAAACATGCAACAAGCCATGATAATTTTTGAAACCCTTACTGGACTTTACTGCAGGGATCCCCAAGATTTATTGAGGCATTTGAAAAGGGACCTTAAATTCAGATTGTCTGCTCTATTCGAATGTAAGTGGTTCAAAAGGTCTCATTATATCTGTTCTCCGCTGCTGATCTTGGAGAGGTGTCATCAGCCAGGGCTGAGGTATCCGTCAATTAGCAGTGCTCTGGCTCAACAACGCAGGTATTGCTGATTACTGAAGTACAAATGAATCATGGCAGCTTCCAGGGTAGCACACATTCACATGTAAAATAATGGGATCAGCATCACACACTAGCTGAACATTAATGGACTCATACCCCTTTATGTTGATGAAATTGATGGGGTTTCCATACAGTTCATACAATGCCATGTGGATACCATCAATGGCACCTGTACCTGGGGGAATTTTGCTAGTCTACAAAATATGAATGACAACTCTCTCTGCATGACAGACCCTATTTAGAAGATTATGGCCTAGAAATTCGGTTGCGTAGCATCCTTTGTTTGGGTGCTACGGGTGCCGAATTGGGACCAAAATGGCATCCGAGCAGCACACACACACTTCTGGTGTGGGCCAGCGCCGGATGCCACCTTGATGAGGGCGGTAGGGCGGCCATTAGAAGCACATGCTGGAAGTATGGTAAGTAGGCAGATCGTGACATCACCACGTTGATTTGACACCAGCGCTGCCATTTTCATCATCATCGCTGGAGCTAACCTCCTCGCACAGCTGAACATGCGTTCAGCAGCAGAAAGGACCCCCCACCAGCGATATTTAAAGAGATCATCACCAACTTTCAGGTAACTTGCTCTTTGATTTCTAATTGCTCTGTGTAAGTTTTGTGGAAGTGTTTGCAGCTTTCTAGAGTTGTTTAAAGATGGTGAGGTGACAGGGAGTGGTGCTGCAAGCGGTGAAGGCCTTGGTTCTGACTTCAAGGGTTCTGGTCAGATCACTTGTTCCCAGTTATGGGTGCTGTAGGGAGATAGAGCAGAGGCAGCAAAGAAGAGGACAAGCTGCTTGCAGAGGGAGGAGGAGGAGGGGGAGGAGGGCTCTCAGCAGGAGGCCTTACCCACCTAGGGTCTTCCGAGAGCAATTCTCTTACCTCAACCTGAGCCAGGAGCAGTGTCTTAGGCGTCTGCGCTTTACAAAGGAGGTGCTCACAGAACTCTGCCACCTCTTGCAACTATCCTAGTATGGTCACTGTTAGTTAGGTGTTCCCTTGCTGTTAGATTATTGACTAATTCAGGCTCATTACTTATTACCAAGTCTAAAATGACCTGATCTCTTGTTGGTTTAAGAACATATTGGGCCAAAAATTCAGCACTTGCCGGGTGAGTACACGCTGTGTACTCACCAGTAAGGCCTCCTGAAGTGCCGGTTTCCTGCATGCACTGCGCATGCGCGGGAAACCGGAACTTCCGGTCTCGTGAAGGAAGCGGTTCAGAGGTGAACCGCGTGCGCGGTAGAGGCTGCGCGCACGCAGCAAACTTAGGTTTTTTTTCAGGTTTCTCCGGGAGGGTAAGTATTGAAGAAGCTGCGCTTTTAAAAAGGAGGCGCAGGACCCGTTTTCAACAAGGTAAGTGGTTAATTAGATACTTTAAAGAAAGGTAAGTTTATTTTTAGCACTGTTAAAAAGTATTTTAATTTTTTCAAAAATTTAAATTTTTGTTTAAAGTAGTTAATTCATTTAACTTATAGTTATTTTAAAAATGTGATGGTTTTTTATAAAATGTATTCGAAGTTTAGGTGTTGTTTTGGGGCCGATTTCAATTCATAGATTTGACAGGTCTTCCTGGGACACACAAGCACTGCGCGCCGGCAGTTGGGGGAGGCCCAGGAGCTGAAGTCCCCGTGGGCCCAGAGGTCAACGGCAGGCGCAGTAGGTAGGTGCGCGCGGGATCCTTGCACCCGCGGGAAGCCAGGGAGCCGAATTTCTGGCCCATTGTTCCAAAAGACTGTCCCAAATACACGCAATAAATTTGCTGCTTTTGGGACTCGAGCTGTTCTACTTCCCCCCAGTCTATGTGAAATTTGTCTCCAATTATAATGACACTGTTTTTACAACAAGCTTCTCTGATCTCCGGGATTGGATTATGTATCCCGCTACTTTACTGCAGCCTCACTCCAGGGCAAGCACAGCGCTGCCAGTGGCTGTGAAGGTGGCCGTGGCCCCCAAATTTCTTTGCGCTGGGATCCTTCCCGGCTGGAGCAGGCAATATCTGTAACATCTCCCAGTGCGCCGTCCACTGCTGCATTAGGGAGGTTTCAGAGGCTCTTTATGCCAGGAAAGGGGACTTCATTGACTTCTCTCTGACCAGAGAGAAGCAGACAGAGTGTGCACGTGGCTTTGCCAGGATAGTGTACTTCCCCCTGGTGCAGGGCGCCATCAATTGCACGCACGTGGCTTTGCGGGCACCATATATAAATGCTGAGATGGACCGCAACCGCAAAGGTTACCACTCGCTGAATATGCAGTTGGTGTGCGACCATGGTCAGCACATCATGATGGTGAATGCCCAGTATCCTGGCAGCAGTGATGATGCTTTTATTCTGCGCCAGTCCGCTGCTCCCTCAGTCTTCGAGCCACCAAGACAAACCAGAGGGTGACTACTGGCCGACAAGGGCTAACCCTTAACCACCTGGCTCATGACTCCGCTCCGCAACCCAACCACATGTGGGCAGCATGCGTACAATGCGAGCGATGCTGCCACATGAAACATCATAGAGCAGACCATTGGCGTCCTGAAATAATGCTTCCGCTGTCTGGACTGCTCTGGAGGAGCCCTATAGTACTCACCAGAGCGAGTGTCCCGATTCGTCATGGTCTGCTGCATCCTCCACAACCTGGGAGCACAGCCCTTGCCACCAGGGATATGGCCACCAGCTCAGGATCAGGAGGAGGAGGAGGAGGTAGCAGAAGGAAGGAGTCAACCCAGACAGCCCCTTTCTGGCTGGGATATCCGTGATCGAATCATACGCCTGCGGTACGAGTGAACGCAACCCCAATTCCCCTTTCAACATTTGTCCCACACCTTCCCTTCCCTCTGTTACTGACCATCACAGCATCATCTTGGCCACAATGCTGAAATAAAAGCCACCACAAAGCAAACATTTCAATCAAACTTTATCCATCTATCCACCCAATATTACATCAAAAAAATCATCTGATCACCCTTGTGCATTCCCTTAGTGACTGTCTTCCGTGTGCCTTTGCCTATCCACATTCTCCTACGCAGTGCTACCCTAGTGGCTGCTGCATGGCTGGTGGAAGGCTGCTAACTTTCAGGGGACACTGCAGATGGCCTTGCAGGATGACCTTGAGGAGCTCTAGGCCTAGTAGGCCTGGGTTCGACTGCACCACCTCGGCATGGCTGGCAGAAGTCTGGGCTGTCTGGCTGACAGGCAACAGCAAGGGCACTGGCAGAGTGGCAGTGGTGGGAGGACGAATGCTGCCATCCTGAGAGAGGACAGCAGGGTCGTCCTCCACGAATATACTGCCACTCCCCAGGGGCAGCATCTCAGCAATCCTAGTAATCTGATGGACTACCGACTGCTGGTCTGCTGTGACAGCTTGCAAGGTCCTTTCAACACTGGTAAACCCAGCCATGATGGCAGCAGTCTGTGCTTGCATGACTTCAATATGAGCTTCCATTGCAGCACTAAAGGGGGGAATTTTGCCAGCCCTTGGGAGGCGGGTATGGAGGCGGGAGTGCCGGGAAAATAGCAGAAACTGGGAGCGGGTACCGAACCCGCTCCCAACCCGCCTCCATGCCATCTTCCTGGGAGGCGGGTCCCCGACTGGCGCAGGGACCCATCTCCTCGAGGCGGGAAGGGGATTACAGCCAATTAACTGCCTGTTAAGAGGCTTATCCCCATTTTACCCCTGCAATTGTGGGCTTCCCGACGGCTGTGAACCTCGCCAGGGTCAGCGAGGCGAGCAGTGGCTCTGCGGGGCTGAGATGGGTCGAAAAGTCCACTGTAGAGGTGAGTGATGGGTGCAAGTGTGGAGAGGTATGTATGTGAGGTGAGTGTAAAGTGTTAGAAAAAATGTACTTACCTTTGCTTCTTCCTGCAGGCTTCAACCCTTGGGGATCCGGATCCGATGCAGCAGCCATCTGATTTCTGCTAAGGAAAGAGGTTTGGTGAGCCTTCCGTACAAGGGCTCACCTTAGAACAGAGATTGTCAGTGTTTGACAGCTTCTCAAAGCTATCAAACGCTGACAATTCATCTGTCAAAAATTTTTGACAGATGAAATGTCATACGCTGACGTCCTCTGTCACCGGCTTTCCCTTAATTGGTCGGCTAAGCCCGCTGGGCGGGCTTAACAAGGTCAATCAAGGGAACATAGGCCGGACATCGTTGGGGGCGGGACTAAAACCCGACAACCAGCAGTCCTGCCCCCAACGCGTCCCCATTGAGAAATTCCAGCCCAAGGACATTGTGTGGCTTCAGCTTGTACTGCAATGGAAGCTGAGACTTCGACCATCAGACATGGCATGATGGTTGGGTTCATCAAGTGCTTTAACAGATCTGTCCAGCCCTTCCACACTGGAAAGGATGGGATCCAAGCTCTGCCCAAAGTCCTGTGCAAGGCTGGAGCTGGACACTTCCATGCTCCTTGACGTTGCATTCAGACTTTCTGGCAGGCCTGCCAGAGCACCAAGCATTTAATTGTACATACCCATCAGCGTTCTTCTGTAGGCCGCACCATCGAGGACTTCATCGGAGTCCTGTGCAGCAGAACCCATGTGTGACCTTGCCCTCTGGGGAGCTGGCACCTGAGCTACCCTTTCCCCCTGCCCTGGCTGCTGTCCAGTCGTGCCCGGTGTCTCACCACGTGCAGATCCCGCGTCGAACCTATCCTCTAAAGTACGCGGAATGGCAGTATCTGAGCTGGTGGCTGGGAGTGTGAAATTGAGTGACGGTGTTTCTTCTTCTTCTTCGCTCTCCTCTCCCTCTTGCTGTTCAACCACTGGCTGAGCAAGCTGAATTTCTTGGGTGTCTGAAATGAGAAAGGCACAAAGATAGTGTTGTGGTGAGGGGAGGGGGGAAAGCAAGCTGTACATGTTTACACCATGTGCAGATTGTAAATCAGAACAGATTGTGGGATGAGGGGAAAGAGGGATGTGAGAAGGAGGATAACATATGAGGATACCAGCATCTTGTATTCTTTCAGCTGCGCCGCTGGTCACGGGCTCAACCATGCCCCTGCCAAGAATGGCCAGCACCGTCTCCTTCAAGGGGGGTGAGGTGATGGAGGCGAGCCTGTCCCTCGCCAGTTAAGGTCTGCTGGCATCTGTTATGCGCTACCTTTTCCTGCAAGAGAAAGGGAAGTGTGTCAGTGAGTGTGGTGTAATGTGTTTGGATAATGCGCCTGTCATGGTTGAATAGCTGACAGTGTGTTCAAGCTGAAAGATGTGGGTGTGAGGCTTGCAGCAGTAGTAAGTGTGTGGGGGTGAGGTGAATCTATGAATGTGAGATATGAGTCGTGTTTAGTAGAGATTGTTGGTAGGTGAGCTGTGATGCATTGAACAGTGTGTGAGGCTAATGGTGCAGATGGTGAGCTATGGCATTTGAAGATGAATTCACTGACCTTGACCACTCGTGTGAGGTCATTAAACTTCTTGCTGCACTGAGTCCACTCGCAGCTATACTGCTAACATTGACCACATTGGCTATCTGCTCCCACTGAAGTCTTGTCTGTTGCCTGGAGGGCCTCCTGGCCTTCTGTGGAAAAAGGACCTCTGTCCTGGAGTTGACCTCCTGGACCAACGCCTCCAGTACTGCATCGGAGAATCTTGGAGTCCTTTCTCTGGCCAGTTGAGCCATTACTCAGTCTTCTTGTTTATAGTAATAGCCTCCACAAGCAGTTCCAGCACTTATTGCAGGCAGAAGGCACCGCCCCTTTAAGAGGTGCAGACCGCCTTTAAGTAGTGCAGGCTAGCTTTAATTGGAGCTAGCCTTGTATGAACTTGGGCCTCCTGCTGAGCGTTCAGCCACTCAGCAGCACGTTCAGCATTCGGCTGAACGCTACAATCATGCAAAGTAGCAGGCAGCACAAATTTGACATGCGATCCCCGCGCCCGTTTCCGTGGGATCCCGAATTTCTAGGCGTATACATTTTGATGCCTGCTTTAAAAGGGTATCTGTGGTCTTCTTTATACAATGGTGCCCAGCGGATTGCTTGGTGTGACTGAGGTCACCTGAGGCTGACTAAAATAAACCAGTGGTGTTAGAAGTCAGAGTCGTGGTCACTTTTACAGCCACCGACAATCAGTGCCCCTTATTGATCTGAACTGCAAGGCTACGGCCAGGAACTGGCATAACTCCACAACTGCTTCTGGAGGAAGCACAGCCTTCTCATAGACTGCTTCATGAAAAGTCATGGTTTGACCTCCGGGGCCTGTATATCTTGTGGAGTGGATATCAATGGGTAGGATATTGAAGCTTTCTGTGACGCCTCACTCTCCTTGCTTCCATCCTTTCCTCTTAATATCATCATCCTCCTCCTAAATACACAGGACCAAGGGAATTCCCAAAGGAAATCTATTACTTGCCCCCAAACTGTCGATATATTTAAATACTTGCTCTAAGATTCAATGGACTATGAACTGCCTGCGATTTAAGCTATCTCCAAAACTTGCAGTCCCGTCTCGGTCTGTAAAAGATCTGAAGGTATTCTGTAGCATTTCCTGAAGCAATGGCTTCTGCCTCTGTACTGGCCTTCACACCACCATCTTTGTAGTGGCTTTATTTCCTCTGGGCAGTATGGGGCTGGAAAGAGAGGGAAATAAAGCAGAACACATAACTATACACACCCTCAGCAGGACTGGCAGTGCAGCACCCAGAGAGGCGAGGCCAGAGTTAAAGGGTGGGAGTGACCCGAAGACTGATGGCGCTGCAGTCTTGTAGACCTCGACAGAGACCGAGGCCTATATAGGCAATTAATTGGAGTCTATATTGGAGGGAGAGAAGGCCACTACAAGGCTTTCTCCTTCTACTGGGGAACCCAGGACCACTAATACCATTCGCCAGGGCAGTGGCGGAAATCGGCAATACGGGGCAGACAGCAGACAGATCCTTTCAGCAGCCGAGTGCCGTGCATGCGGCGAGCAGTGAAGGAGTGGGGTCCTGGCAGGGGCTGGGCCAGGGCAGGGGCAGGGGCAGGGGCAGGGGCAGGGGAGGGCAATCCTGGTCGGAGCAGTGAGGGGGCGGTAGGACTCATTGCCCGCATTTTCCCGCTTTCTCCACTATAATTATGCCTGAATTCAGGCAGGATGGTGGAGGAGAATCCTGACCTCTGAATCCAAGTTATTGACATCAGATAGAAAGAGTAAAGGCCCCACCAAAGGTCCACACCACTCAGGGCTTCCCCGTGACCCAGATTTCCCTCGCTAACAAGCACCCACTGCTTTCTTTCCTTCAGTCAATTTTTTAATCTATTTCCAGGCTTCACTTTAAATTCACATTGTTTTACGTTTATTTAGCAGCCTTCTCTACAGCATTTTATCAAAGGCTTTTCAGATATCTTAAGGCTTGGTAATATGAATCATAGAATCATAGAAATTTACAGCACAGAAGGAGGCCATTCAGCCCATCTTGTCCGTGCCGGCCGACAAGGAGTTATCCACCCTAATCTCACTTTCCAGCACTTGGTCCGTAGCCTTGTAGGTTACGGTACTTCAAGTATATCGAAGTACTTTTTAAATGCGATGAGGGTCTCTGCCTCTACCACCCTTTCAGGCAGTGAGTTCCAGACCCCCACCACCTTCTGGGTGAAAAAATTTCTCCTCAAATCCCCTCTAAACCTCCGATCAATTACTTTAAATCTATGCCCCCTGGTTATTGACCCTTTTGCTAAGGGAAATAGGTCCTTCCTATCTACTCTATCTAGGCCCCTCATAATTTTATACATCTCAATTAAGTCTCCCCTCAGCCTCCTCTGTTCCAAAGAAAACAACCCCAGCCTATTCAATCTTTCCTCATAGCTAAAACGAAGATTGAAATGGTCACCGTGTAATGAATCCAGGCCAATACTGACAGTGCAGTCGACTTTGACCTTTGGTTGACCGATGTGCATATTGGTCAACTGCACTCCTGCTCCTTCTGGCCCACAAGGAGTGTTCAAAAAAGAACTTACCTGCTGGAGCCGGCTGCACCCGTCTCCCTTTCGCTGCCGTGTTTCCCGAGCCCTGGGAAACCCGGTCGGCAGCAGTTAAATTTAAATCAGGCTCCCAACTGCACTGTGGGAGCCTAATTTAAATATTATAATGAAGTGTCACGCTTCTCCAAGATGGGACACACGCATGCCACCCAACCCGCCACGAAAATGGCAGTAGGTGCGTACGTGGCCGGTTGTGGGCGCTTTCCTCGATTTTTTTATTTTTACTCCCCCCGCCCCATTTTTAATCTATAGTATATAGATGTTACCTAAGATTGTTCCATAGGATTTTAATTTAGCAGAATAGAGTTAATGTTATAGGAATAACAGTAAGCTCCCTAATGGGTCACTTGATAAATACATCTCCAGTGTTGGACAGAGCCATACAGATCAGAAAGGCTTTAGAAGGAACTGGATGTTACAATGCATGACTCTTTGAAGTTCCATGACTAATGCCGCTAGGAATAAAGGAACACAGGAACAGGAATTGCCCATTCAGCACCTCGAGCTGTACCGCCTTACAATTACATTGTGGTGATCTGTATCTTAACTCCATTTACCTGCCTTGGTTCCATAACCCCTAATACGCTTCAGTTTAGACATTTTCAATTGACCCCCAGCCGCAATAGCTATTTGGGAGAGAGAGGTTAAGATTTCCACTACCCTTTGTGTGAAGAAGTTCTTCTTGCTGTCACCCTTGAATGGCCTAGCTCTAATTTTAAGGTTATACCCCCGAGTTCTGGACTCCCCCACCAGAAGAAATAGTTTCTATCTGTCTACCTATTGAATCCTTTAATGATCTTAAGCACTTCAATTAGATCACCCTTTAAATCCTCTGGGGGAAAAATTGGGTCGCGCCCCCTTTGGAGCGCTAACTTCGCACTACTTTTAGGGCCCCGAAAAAGTTACCGCCCTCGTGCCCAAAATTGAATGGTAGCACCCCAAGCAGGAGGCTGGACGCTACTGGAAGCGCTCCCACTCCCTCTTGGGGCACCCCCATTGAATATTGCAGCGCTACGTGCATCAGCGCCACGCACGTCGGCACGTAGTGCTGCAATACTACAGGCCTCCCTCCCCTGATTGATAGGGAGGGGCCCCGGGGCCCTGCTGGACCACTGGGGAGCAGGGTGCTGGCAAAAGAGCCCGGCACTGAAGAGGAGTGCCAGGCTGACCGATCGCGGCCGGCACCCCACAGGAGGAAGCGAAAGGGGGCAGGTGCTGGCAGGCGGCGCTAACGAGAGGCGCAAAGCAACCAAATTTTTCCCCCTCTATATTCAAGAGAATACAAGCCTCGTCTGTGCAACCTGTCCTCATAATTTAACCCTTTTAGCCTCGGTACAGTTCTGATAGGCAATGAAAAAAGCAAATAGAATGTTAGGGTATATTGCTAGGACAATTAAATATAAGACTGTCTCCATACAAAGCCTTGGCTAGGCCTCATCTAGAATATTAGGGCCGATTTTAAATCCCAGTGGGAAGCGCGCAGAAATTCTGCATGGGAGTCTTCACCAGAGGCCTGGCAGATTTTAGTTGGGAGGGGGATGTTGCAAGTGTCTTGTAACGGGAGATGTGTGGGGTGTAGCCCGGGGTTATTTTGGCCAAAGGGTGAAAACAGGCGCCAAATGGGTGCTATGATAATAAGACACGCCTGTTTGAAAGTTCGGATTTAACAGGCAATTTTCGGGCTAATTGCTGATTATCATGATTTGAACACGCCTGCAGGCGCTAACCAGAATCCTGCAGGTTTAGCACTCAAGTGCTGATTAGGTGGTGCAGTGTATGTGGGCTCCTCGCACCCACTTCCACTGAAAGCGTGGAGTGCTCTGGATGGTACATAGCGGCAGGTTTCAGGTTGGATCAGGGACCAAAGGAGGGGGCGCACAGGTTCTTGGATGTGGCACTGGAGGTCCTGGTGGAGGAGGTCCAGGGTAGGACGGATGTCCTATATCCGCAGGGGAGAAAGGACGCCACCTCGCCCTCCTCGGCCTCCCGTCCCTCTCTCCTTCAGTAGCTGGTTCTGTTCTGCCTGGCCTCATCTCCTCCTCCCATTCCTCATCCAGACCAAGGGGGACCCCTAGAAAGATGCCCATGACCAAACACTCCCTTTCTCCTGGTGACTCCTATAAGGTGTCCAATAAGGTGGAGTAGCACAACACTTACTCTTTTTAGGTGAAGTCCTCACAGAATTTTTGGAATAAATGCTGCTCGAGCGTTGGTGAAGTCTTAACAAAGTGTCCCAGAAAGTCTCCTGATGTGTTTCAGAGGTCCTCTTCACAGCTCCAGCAGCAATGATCATGAAATGGTGAGTATCCCTTTAAAAGGTGAGTATCCCTTTAAATAGCGCTTGAAATCAACATCAACGCCGTAGTTACTCCCAAACAGTTGGTCGCTGTTAGGAGAGGGCGTTAGTTGAAGCGCTAGCCACCAAAATGCCATGCAGCTTCTTTAATGAGCGCTAGCAGGCATTTTAAGTGGCAATCAGCTGTTTATCAAGCCTCCGGGTGGCCGTTCCTAGCGCTGGCTTCAACTCCTTTACTAAGATGGTATCTTGCGCTAAACACTGGCTAAACCCACGTTTTAGCTTAAGATCCCATCTTGGCCACCACTTTACCTCTTTAGTACCTAAAGCATTCAGCGAAAATGGCCCCCCTGGACTTTCCTTGTGGGGCTTGGGAGACCACTCCTGCTCTTCCTGGCCCCACTAAGGAAAGTGTTTTTGACTTGCCTTAGAGGGCATCACTGGCTATCCGACAGTTTTACCTGGTTAACATAGAAACATAGAATCTAGGAGCAGGAGTAGGCCATTCGGCCCGTCGAGCCTGCTCCACCATTCAATACGATCATGGCTGATCATCCAAATCCAGTACCCTGTCCCTGCTTTAATCCCCACAGTACACATATCCCACCCTATCCCCGTAACGCCACGTATTTAATTCCCCCTAACATATCCCATCCTATCCCCATAACCCCACATATTAAATCCCCCCCTAACACTAAGGGTCAATTTATCATAGCCAAATCAACCTAACCATGCACATTTTTGGACTGTGGGAGGAAACCGGAGGTTTCGGGGGGGGTGGGGGCCATGGTGGGCGCCCACTCAGGAGTGGGTAAATGTGCTATTGGGTTCTCGCCAGAGTCTGATGGGAGCCTCAACTGCTGCCAAAACCGGGAGCATTAAAATGGGGAATCAGCGGAAATAGAGCTGCTCCATTTTAACTACTCCAACTTTCCTTTCCTGCCGATCAGTGAGACTTAAAATTCCTCCGGCTGTGTCCAGTATCATTCCCCTCACAAGGCGAGTGATTATAGAGGCCCTGGAAAAGGTTCAAAGGATGGCCACTACATTGATATCTAGTTTAATGGCCCTTAGTTACTACGCTAGGCTTAGAGATCTGGGTCTTTCAACTCTAAAAATCATAGACTTCGTGGAGATTTGATTGTGGTCTTTAAAATAGAGAAAGGATTATATTCAGTCAATGTGGATATTTGAATTAGATAGGTTAGGGAGAACTAGGTGACATGAGTATAGAACTAGGTTAGATGTCAAGAGGTACTTCTTTTTGTCAAGAGTCTTCGATCTCTGGACCAATTTGCCAGCTCCTACAGTGAGTGTGGATTCACTGCAAACATTCAAAAAAGGAGCTGGGTAAGTGTCTGAGTGTGGTCAACATCACTCCTTATAGAAGGTAGGTGGTATCGGGGGACTAATCACCATGATATCCTGGAAGTTGTTTGATCGCTTTCAGTAGTCAGAGTGGAACTTCCTTGAGTTTTATTCCAAAATTGGCTAAGGTTTTGGTCACTAGATTTTTTTGCCTCTCCAAGGAAATTGTGTCGCTGGTGGTTGAAGGGGAAATCATTGTGTGCAGAAATTATATCCTGACAGTATAGAACATACTCGACGGACCAGCTGGTCTTGTCCTTTGCTTCCATATGTTCATATGTAAGTTTCGTGGTGGGAAATTCTTCTCTGCTAATAGTGAGGTTAACATTCTGTGAGAGATTGCAAACATTTTCAAAACTGAAATCTTTCAAACAATGTCCCCGCTAATTTTTTTGGGGTGTGCGTTCCTTTTAATGGGCTGCGCGGCCCATCCAAATTTCCGCACGTGCGCGGTTTTTCCATTGAAAAGCCACTGAGCAGCCAGGCAGCTTGATGGGAACATTGCTTTCAAAGTCTGGGAGCTCACCAATCCCTCATCACTAGTGCCACTTATTTTTATACCTCGTGAGACACCCACCATAAGCTTCATGTTTTGTCACCATTTTGTCACCATATTATTATTTAGATGCAATGAAATATGAACAATTTATGTCTCTTTCTTAACTGTACCAATTAATAAATTACAATCGTCAAGTCTCCCACCATCAACATCCTAGGGGTCACCATTGACCAGAAACTCAACTGGACCACCCACATAAATTCTGTAGTTACCAGAGTAAGTTAGATCTGTGTATTCTGTGTTGAGTGGCACACCTGTTGATATCCCAAAGCCTCTCCACCAGCAACAAGTCACAAGTCAGGGGTGTGATGGAATACTTGCCACTTTCCTGGATGGGTGCAGCTGCAACTACACTGAAAAAGCTCAACACCATCCAGGACAAAGCAATCCGCTTGATCGGCACCTCTAGCTTGAAGATCCACCCCCTCCACCATCGGCGTAACATAGCTGCAGTGTGTACTCTCTACAGGATGCATTGCAATAACTCACGAAGACTTCCTCAGCAGCACTGCCCAAACCCTTCATCTCCACCATCCTGGAAGGACAAGAGCAACACCATCACCTCCCAGTGCCCATCAACGTCACATACCATCCTGACTTGGACATGTGTCACTGTTCCTTCATTGTCACTGGGTCAAAATCCTGGAACTCCCTACCTGACTATATTGTGGGAATACCTTCACCACACAGACTGCAGCAGTTATAGAAGACCCATCACCACCTTCACAAGAGCAGTAAGTGCCGGCCTTGCCAGCGATACCCACATCCTAAGAATGAATATATATAAAAAAGAAGAAAATGGAGATTTTTTTTGTCTTACCTCAGCTTCTATCCAGGTTATTTTCATCTTGGGGAAGAACTGATAACAGGATGATAAGTAATTATAATGAATCCATCCAGGTAGACAGGATTGTTTGTAGTTCTGAACTGGTACTTCAGAATGAGAATCAGGCATTACGCCAAGATAAGGATACACCGGAATTGCCACTTCAGGGTAAGGTGGAGGTACCTCTTCAGGGTAAGGCGGAGATATGGTTTCAGGATGAGATCCAACTTCAGGATAAGGTGGAGATTCCATTTTAGGATAAGGTGGAGATTTCATTCGAGGATATGGTGGAGGTTTTATTTTTAAATAAGGTGGAGGTACCATTTCAGGATAAGGCGGAGAATCCATTCTAGGATAAGGTGGAGGTTCCATTCTAGGATAAGGTGGAGGTTCCATTCTAGGATAAGGTGGAGGTTCCATTCTAGGATAAGGCAGAGGCTCCATTCTAGGATAAGGTGGAGGTTCCATTCTAGGATAAGGCAGAGGCTCCTTTCTAGGATAAGGCAGAGGTTCCATTCTAGGATAAGGCAGAGATTCCATTCTAGGATAAGGTGGAGGTTCCATTCTAGGATAAGGCAGAGATTCCATTCTAGGATAAGGTGGAGGTTCCATTCTAGGATAAGGTGGAGGTTCCATTCTAGGATAAGGCAGAGATTCCATTCTAGGATAAGGCAGAGATTCCATTCTGGGATAAGGTGGAGGTTCCATTCTAGGATAAGGCAGAGGTTCTATTCTAGGATAAGGCAGAGATTCCACATTAGGCTGAGGCGGCGGTACCCTTTTAGGATAAGGCAAAGGTACCTCTTCTGAGTAAAGTTGAGATGCCACGTCAGGATTAGGCAGAGATGCCACTTCAGGATAAGATGGAAACATCACTTCAGTATCAGGTGCAGATATCACTTCTGGATCAGGTGGAGATACCACTTTAGGATAAGGTGGAGATATCACTTCAGTATAAGGTGGAGATATCACTTCAGGATGAGATGGAGATATCACTTCAGGATGAGGCAGAGGTGTCACTTTAGGATAAGGTGGTGACATCATTTCAGGATAAGGCGGAGACCTCACCTCAGGTGAAGGTGGAGGTGCCACTTCAGATGATGGTGGAGGTGCCACTTCAGGTGATGGTGAAGGTGCCACTTCAGGTGAAGGTGGAGGTGCCACTTCAGATGATGGTGGAGGTGCCATTTCAGATGATGGTGGAGGTGCCACTTCAGGTGAAGGTGGAGGTGCCATTTCAGGTGATGGTGGAGGTGCCATTTCAGATGATGGTAGAGGTGCCACTTCAGGTGATGGTGAAGGTGCCATTTCAGGTGATGGTGGAGGTGCCATTTCAGATGATGGTAGAGGTGCCACTTCAGGTGATGGTGGAGGTGCCATTTCAGATGATGGTAGAGGTGCCACTTCAGGTGATGGTGAAGGTGCCATTTCAGGTGATGGTGGAGGTGCCATTTCAGATGATGGTAGAGGTGCCACTTCAGGTGATGGTGGAGGTGCCATTTCAGATGATGGTAGAGGTGCCACTTCAGGTGATGGTGAAGGTGCCATTTCAGGTGATGGTGGAGGTGCCATTTCAGATGATGGTAGAGGTGCCACTTCAGGTGATGGTGGAGGTGCCATTTCAGATGATGGTAGAGGTGCCACTTCAGGTGATGGTGGAGGTGCCACTTCAGGTGATGGTGAAGGTGCCATTTCAGGTGATGGTGGAGGTGCCATTTCAGATGATGGTAGAGGTGCCACTTCAGGTGATGGTGGAGGTGCCATTTCAGATGATGGTAGAGGTGCCACTTCAGGTGATGGTGAAGGTGCCATTTCAGGTGATGGTGGAGGTGCCATTTCAGATGATGGTAGAGGTGCCACTTCAGGTGATGGTGGAGGTGCCATTTCAGATGATGGTAGAGGTGCCACTTCAGGTGATGGTGAAGGTGCCATTTCAGGTGATGGTGGAGGTGCCATTTCAGATGATGGTAGAGGTGCCACTTCAGGTGATGGTGGAGGTGCCATTTCAGATGATGGTAGAGGTGCCACTTCAGGTGATGGTGGAGGTGCCACTTCAGGTGATGGTGAAGGTGCCATTTCAGGTGAAGGTGGAGGTGCCACTTCAGGTGATGGTGAAGGTGCCACTTCAGGTGATGGTGGAGGTGCTATTTCAGGTGAAGGTGGAGGTGCCACTTCAGGTGATGGTGGAGGTGCCATTTTAGATGATGGTGGAGGTGCCACTTCAGATGATGGTGGAGGTGCTATTTCAGATGATGGTGGAGGTGCCACTTCAGGTGATGGTGGAGGTGCCACTTCAGATGATGGTGGAGGTGCCATTTCAGGTGATGGTAGAGGTGCCACTTCAGGTGATGGTGGAGGTGCTATTTCAGATGATGGTGGAGGTGCCACTTCAGATGATGGTGGAGGTGCCACTTCAGATGATGGTGGAGGTGCCACTTCAGGTGATGGTGAAGGTGCCACTTCAGGTGATGGTGGAGGTGCCACTTCAGGTGATGGTGGAGGTGCTATTTCAGATGATGGTGGAGGTGCCACTTCAGGTGATGGTGGAGGTGCCACTTCAGATGATGGTGGAGGTGCCACTTCAGGTGATGGTGGAGGTGCCACTTCAGGTGATGGTGGAGGTGCCATTTCAGGTGATGGTGGAGGTGCTATTTCAGATGATGGTGGAGGTGCTATTTCAGGTGATGGTGGAGGTGCCACTTCAGGTGATGGTGGAGGTGCTATTTCAGGTGAAGGTGGAGGTGCCATTTCAGGTGAAGGTGGAGGTGCCATTTCAGGTGAAGGTGGAGGTGCCACTTCAGGTGAAGGTGGAGGTGCCACTTCGGTTGATGGCGGAGGTGTCACCTCAGGATTATGTGCTGGTTCCACTTCAGGAGAAATCAGAAATACCCCTGCATGCAAAGGCGGAGACAACATTTCAGGGTAAGGCAGCGAGATCACTTCAGCAGAAGTCAGAAATACCCCTGCAGGCGAAGGCGGAGATATCACTTCAGGATATGGCGGAGATGCCTCATCGGGATACAGTGAAGACATCACTTCAGTAGAAGGATGAGATAGTACTTCAGGATAATTCTGTTGCTCTTTTTCATGATTATGGACAGGGACCAATTCAGGATCAATGATGGGGACTATTTGATGATCAGCCATGGTGACAATTTCAGGCTCAGGAAGAGATTGCACCATCTGATTAAAAGGATGTGGCACTTCAGGAAATGTATGGAATACCTTTAGTTTCTCATTCTCAGGAACTGGATAAGATGCTCCTTCAGGATAATGGTGAGGGTAATTTTGTTGGTTGACAGCATAATCATGATAAAGTACTACTTCACGAATAGGATTTGGTGATACTTCATGATATGGATGCTGTGCTTGTTCAAGATTATGATAAGGTTTCTCAAGTTTCTCGTTCTCCGGATAAGGTTGATGTAATGTTTGTCGCTTCTTCAACACACCCGATAAGTTCAGAATATGGGAAGCTGTGGTCAAATTAGATAAACAAGCTGAAATAATCACAAGCAGAAATCGCCACAAATATTATCACTTATGTCCTGATGTAAAGTTTAGGCTAATGTGACTTAATGCCATTTTGAAACACCTGCAGAATATCTGTCTCAGAAACAACAGAAACTGCCCATTATTAAGGAAATCAAAATCAAACATTTATTAATAGCATAACTGAGCATTTAATATTAAAGTCTAAAGCATATTTCATATTACTTCTGGAAAGCACAGTATCATTAAGTGAATTCAAGGGACACATAGGGCTGGATTTTGCCAATGGGGAGCTTTTGGAGGTGGGACTCCCACTTGTTGGGTTTCAGTCCCACCTCCATCAACTTCTGGCCAACCCACGCTATTTTCCCTTGATTGACCTTGTTAAGCCCGCCCAGTGGGCTTAGCAGGCCAACTAAGGGAAAGCCGGTTGCAGAGAACGTCAACGTATGACGTTTCATCTGTCAAAAGTTTTTGACAGATGAATTGTCATCGTTTGACTGCTCTGTGAAGCTGTCAAACACTGACATTCTCTTTAGTTTGATAAGTTCTTGAACACAAGAACTCATCAAACCTCTTTCTTTTGCAGAAATTAGATGGTTGTTGCATTGGCGAATGCAATGGCCATCTGTAATCTCTGCCGCGGAGGTGCGAGATTCTCCACATACCCACCGATTGAAGCCTGCAGGAAGAAACAAAGGTAAGTAAACTTTTTCTATCACTTTCCACTTACCTCACATACTCACCTCTCCACACTTGCACCCATCACTTACCTCCACAGCACACTTTTGCACCCCGCAGACCCCCGCAGACCCACTACTCGCCTCGGTGACCCTGGCGGGGTTCGGAGCCTTCGGGAAGCCCGCACTTGTGTGGGTAAAATGGGGATAAACCTCTTATCTGCCTGTTAACTATCTGTTAACAGGCAGATAAGTGGCTGTAATCCCCTTACCGCCTCCAAGGAGATGGGACCCAGCGCGGGTCGGCTACCTGCCTCCTGGCAAGATGGCACGGAGGCGGGTTGGGGGCCGGTTGGGCACCCGCCCCCAGATTCTGCCATTTTCCCGGCAGTCCCACCTCCATACCCGCCTCCCCAGGGCTGGCAAGATCGCGCCCAAACATACAACTCATATGCACACAGACACTTGCATTTACACAGGTACACTTCTGTTTATTTATCATTAGTAGTTAAAGTTTAATTGAGTTGAAGCAGTTGGTCAATTAAATGATTTGAAAACAGGGTGTTCTTTACTTCATGGGGTGTTTTGTACTTAATACGCCATTGCACAGTCAAACTTGGATCAAGGTTGTGGTATTATATTATAAAGCTTAATGTTTTCATTTCAATGCAAAGAGCATTTAGAATAAAATCCTGAAACTAGAGATGCATGCAGCTTGTGCAAATATAGACGTTGTTAGTTATCAGAGAAGAGGTGCGAATCTGAAAAGGGCTAAAAATAAGAATGAACATAAAATGGTTAATACACTAAACCATTATTTCATCTAAATATTTAAATGAAAAATACTGCCGAGCAAGTCTTCCATAACTAGTGCCAAACCAAATAGGATTAATGTGCCGGATTTTCCTGTGAAAATAACGGTGGTGCTAACAGCGCTAACCATTAATGTGGATAAATGCGAGGTTATCCACTTCGGTGGCAAAAACAGGAAGACAGATTATTATCTGAATGGCAATAGATTGGGAAAAGGGGAAGTGCAACGAGATCTGGGAGTCCTTGTGCACCAGTCGCTGAAGGTAAGCATGCAAGTGCAGCAGGCGGTTAAGAAGGCAAATGGTATGTTGGCCTTCATAGCGAGAGGATTCGAGTACAGGAGCAAGGATGTGTTGCTGCAGTTGTACAGGGCCTTGGTGAGACCACACCTTGAGTATTGTGTGCAGTTTTGGTCACCTTATCTGAGGAAGGATGTTCTTGCCATGGAGAGAGTGCAGCGAAGATTCACCAGACTGATACCTGGGATGGCAGGAATGACGTATGAGGAGAGATTGGGTCAATTAGGCTTATATTCGCTAGAGTTTAGAAGAATGAGAGGGGATCTCATTGAAACTTATAAAATTCTAACATGACTAGACAAAGTAGATGCAGGAAGGATGTTCCCGATGGCGGGGGAGTCTAGAACCAGGGGTCACAGTCTAAGGATAAGGGGTAAGCCATTTAAGACTGAGATGAGGAGGAATTTCTTCACCCAGAGAGTGGTGAACCTGTGGAATTCTCTACCACACAAGGCAGTTGAGGCCAATTCATTAAATATATTCAAGAAGGAGTTAGATATATTTCTTAAGGCTAAAGGGATCACGGGATATGGGGAGAAAGCAGGGACAGGGTACTGAATTTGGATGATCAGCCATGATCTCATTAAATGGCGGAACAGGCTCGAGGGGCTGAATGGCCTACTCCTGCTCCTGTCTTCTATGTTTCTATGTTACCTTTGTGCAAATCGGACAGCAACTTCCAGCGAGCGCACATGCGCAGTTAAATGCGAAAATCGGGAAGTTGCTGTCCAAGATGTGCCACTCGTCCGTATGCTGCGCGAAAACAGCATTTCGCCATCCAGCTCCCTATTCAAATGTATTGAACGGCGTGAAGTTCCAGTACTGACATTGTAGATACAGACTAAACTCACCACAGAAAGTTAAGTCAAGTCATCACAGTTTAAGTATCCTTTTAAGAACATAAGAACATAAGAAATAAGAGCAGGAGTAGGCCATTTAGCCCTTCGAGCCTGCTCCGCCATTCAATAAGATCATGGCTGATCTTCTACCTCAACTCCACTTTCCTGCACTATCCCCATATCTCTTGATTCCCTTAATATTCAAAAATCTATCGATCACTGTCTTGAATATACTCAACGACTGAGCCTCCACAGCCCTCTGGGGTGGAGAATTCCAAAGATTAACCACCCTCTGAGTGAAGAAATTTCTCCTCATCTCAGTCCTAAATGGCCGACCCCTTATTCTGAGACTGTGACCCCTGGTTCTAGACTCCCCAGCAAGCGGAAACATCCTCCCTGCATCTACCCTGTCAAGCCCTGCAAGAATTTTGTATGTTTCAATGAGATCACCTCTCATTCTTCTAAACTCTAGAGAATATAGGCCTAGTCTACTCAATCTCTCCTCATAGGACAATCCCCCCATCCCAGGAACCAGTCTGGTGAACCTTCGTTGCACTCCATCTATGGCAAGTATATCCTTCCTTAGGTAAAGAGACCAAAAGTGTACACAATACTCCAGGTGTGGTCTCACCAGGGCCTGAAGTGCCGGTTTCCTGCATGCACTGCGCATGCGCGGGAAACCGGAACTTCCGTTCCCCTGAAGGGAGGGGTTCAGAAGTTGAACGCATGCGCGGGAGAGGCTGCGCGCACACAGCGAACTTCATTTTTTTTTCAGGTTTCTCCGGGAGGGTAAGTATGGAAAAGCTGCACTTTTAAAAAGGAGGCGTAAGGCCTGTTTTTAACAAGGTAAGTGGTTAATTAATTACAATTTAAACATTTTTTCAACAGGTTTATCTTTTTTAGATACTTTAAAAAAAGGTAAGTTTATTTTTAGCACTGTTAAAAAGTATAATTAATTTTTTCAAAAATTTTAATTTTTGTTTAAAGTAGTTAATTTATGTAACTTATAGTTATTTTAAAAATGTGATGTTTTTTTTTTATTTATTTGAAGTTTAAGTGTGCTTTTGGGGCCGATCTCTATTCATAGATTTGACAGGTCTTCCTGTCAAATCTATGAATGAAAATGCCCTGCTAGGATTGGCTCTCCATGGCCCACGTGATCCCAGGGGACGCTTCAAACTAACTGCGCCCCTGGGATACACAAGCACTGCGCGCCGGCAGCTGCAGGAGGCCCAGGACCCGAAGTCCTCGTGGGCCCAAAGCACAACTGCAGGCGCGGTAGGCAAGTATGCGCGCGATGCTTGCACCTGCAGGAAGCCGGAAAGCCGAATTTCTGGCCCAATATAACGGTATAGTAAGTCTCAATTACAGCCAAGCAACCTCTCTGGCACTGAAAATTCACTTTTTAACAAGTGTTGAGTCTGATATCTTCAGATTTTAATATTGTTGGAGTTTTTTTTTAAGTAAATAAATTTATTGACGGGTCCCAGTTGCCCTGTAGAGGGCGCCATTTGAACGTCCAGCTGACAGCAACTTGCTCTGCAAAACCCTGTGGAAAGTCTATGGGCATGTGCAAATCTAACGAACTGCTGGCACCCTTCATTCGCTGCTCACAGCAAATTCCATCCCATTGACTTCACCATAAATAAGGTCTCAGACAGGTTGCAAATACTTAAAATAAATAAATCCTTAAGGATATATGGTATTTATCCTAGGCTGGTAAAACACAAGGGGCTAAAAATTCGGGTGATTTACACCACCCGTTACTGGCAAAAAGTCGCAAAAAGACAGCGGCCGCCACTCTTTCGCCAGCTGGTGGGGGGTCCCGCGGCGTCCACCATTTTCCAAGGTCCGGCAGTGTTGCCGGTAAGAGCGATGGCCCTGCAAATTTCAATTAGGGAGAGGTAACGTCACCGTGGCGAACTTGGACCTTAGCACTGAGTTCAGTGTTGGGTCCCACGCTCGCCTTGAAAACCCGCATTTAGCAGACTCGCAGAGACGCTGTCAGCACCGCTTAAAGGGCCACACACATCTTTCAGGTAAGTTTGCATTTAAGCTTTTGGACTGAGTCTTTTTGATTTTATTGAAGTAGTGGCTTGCTGCAATACATATTGAAAGTTTTTTAAGTGTGTAGGCAGTGCTGCTGGATGTTTGCAAGGCCTCGGATGGTAAAGGAAGGCCTCTGAGAAGACAGAAAATGTTGCAAATACTCAGCAGGTCAGGCAACATCCAAGGAGAGAGAAACAGAGTTCACGTCTCAGGTCGAGATGCTGCCTGACCTGCTGAGTATTTCCAGCATTTTATGCTGCCATTTCAGATTTACGGCATCCGCTCGCAGAGGGAAGAGGAAGAAGCCGAAGAGGAAGAAGCCGAAGAGGAGGAAGAAGAAGGAGGGATGCAACCCAGACAGCCCCTTTCTGGCCGGGTTGTCCGGGATGAAATCATCCGCCCGCAGTACCAGTGACCACAACCCCAATTCTCCTTTCAACATTTGTCCCACACCCTACCTTCCCTCTGTTACTGACTATCACAGTGTCCTCTTGGCCACAATGCTGAAATAAAAGCCACCACAAAGCAAACTCCAATCCAACTTTATACATCTATCCATCCAATATGACATCAAAAAATCAACTCATCACCCTTATGCATTCCTTTAGTGACTGTCTTGTGTGTGCCTTTGCCTATCCTACTGATGTCATGCAGTGCTACACCAGTGGCTGCAGCATGGCTGGTGGAAGGCTGTGACTTGACACTGCAAATGGCCTTGCTGGTCGACCTTTAGGAGCTGATGGCTGGGAGTGTGAATTCAAGTGATGGTGTTTCTTCTTCTTCTTCTTCACTCTCCTCTCCCTCTTCTTGGTCAACCACTGGCTGGGCAGGCTGCATTTTTTGGGTGTGTGAAATGAGGAAGGCACAAGGGTGGAGTTGTGGTGAGGGGAGGGCGGGAAAGCAAGAGCTGCATGCCAGAAGGAAGATAATGTATAAGTATACCCGCATCTTGTATCCTTTCTGCCCCACTGCTGGCCAATGGCTCACCCATGCCCCTGCCAAAAATGGCTTGCACCGTCTCCTCCAAGGGGGTGAGGTGAGGCTTGGAATGGGAGATGTGCCTCGTGATTGGTACAGATTGTTGGTAGGTGAGTGATGGGGTGGGGGGGAGTCGTGCATTGAGATGTGTGTGAGGCTAGTGATGCAGTTGGTAGGAGACGGCTTTTGAAGATGCATTCACTGACCTTAACCAGTGGTCAGAGGTCATGAAGCTTCTTTGGGCACTAGAGCCAGGTGGTGGGGGGACACTGCTGGCAGTGACGGCCTCGGTAATGTAGTCCCACAGCCTTCTTTCTGGAGGGCCTCCTGGCCCCTGTGGGTAGAGGACCTGTCTTGCAGTGTTGACCCCCTGCACAAAGTTGGAGTGCTGCGTGCGAGACCCTGGGTGCCCCTTCCTGGCTTGCTGAGCCATTTGCGTTAGTGCTGAAGCACTTTTCCTATTTTTTGAGTTGCGGAAGGGAATTCAGCTTTAAGAGCTGAAGACTCCCATTTGGGACTTCTTTTTAATGTTAATTTTATTTTTTAAAGGCTGTAAGGGCTGAAAACTGCATGCTGTTACTTCATTTTTATTTTTATCAATTCAGAAGGCTTTTAATGCATTGCCCTTTTACTGTCCCACAATGCCTAGCAAACTCATTGCCTTGCCTCCAGAGGCTGTTGAAGGAAGGAGTGTCGCTTCTGGATGCCAACTTTGCAACCAATGCCTGTACTAACGTCACCAGAACGGCATTACACGGTGAGTTAGTGCTGGGCTAAAAATCTTTAGTCTCCAGCGCAAATTTTTCTCTTCTACCGCCGCGACCATTTTCAGCGGCCGTTAACCCGAGGCCGCGGTGACACTGGCAACTTTCGTGGTGACCACGAATTTCTAGACCAAGGGATCAGAGTTCTGTTGGTTATAATGGGCCGAAAATTGATCCCGGGACGCGAGAGTACGCACTGCGTACTCTCGCGTATTCCCACTCCAATTGCCGGTTTTCTGCATGCCCTGCGCATGCGCTGAAAACCGGCAATTGCTCTTCTGAAAAGGGGGCGGGTCCTGGGTGCATCGCGTGCGCGCTACAGGCTGCGCGCACGCTGTGCACTTCATGCTTTGGACGCGCAGGTAAGTAGGGAAGATTTTGGAAATGTAAAAAGGAGGAGTAAGACCCGCTTTTAAGAAGGTAAGTAGTGAATTAAGTATTTTTTTGAATTTTTTTTTACAGGTATATCTTTTTTAGAGACTTTAAAGACAGGTAAGTTTATTTTTATAACTTTTTAAAAGATTTTAAATTTTTTCAAAAATTTAATTTTTTATTTAAAATGGTTAATTTAATTAACTATACTTATTTTATTAATGTGATGGTTTTTTTTTTAATTTAATTGAGGTTTAGCTGTTATTTTGGGGGGGTGTAAGATTCATAGATTTCACAGCCATGCTGTGAGACTTATGAATGGAAGATGGTGTGCTGCCATTGGCTCTAACTGAGTCACGTGATCCCACAGCTCGCACGAATTCACTACGCCGCTGGGATACGCAAGCCCAGCACAGCTGATGTCTGGAACATCAAGTTCGTGCGAGCTGGATCTGAAAAAGCACAAGCGAGGTGAGACATCGCGGGGAAGGCTTACCCCCGCGGGAACAGAGCGAGATCAATTTCTGGGCCAATGAGTGAGATGGCGAATGCTGGGAAGCTCCTGCTAGACTGGAAACAAGGAAATATGGTGCCCGTTTTTACAAAAATGATAACTACAGATCAGTCTCACATCAGTAGGTACATAAGAATGGGCAGGTTCGGAAAAGACCATTGTGGTCCATCTGGCTGGTCCCAAGGAAATACTGGAATTGATTAGCAGCAGTAATTTTAGAATTACCTCTGTGATAATAATCCAATAATCCAGTAAACAGCAGCCAATATGGATTCAGAGGGGAGATCCTGCCTGACCAGCCTACTTGACTTTTCTGAGGACGTGACATCTCAAATAAACTGGAGAAGAAATTCATGGAATGTCTGCAGACTAACCCAAAAACATTTCACAAACTTCATCACAAAAGGTTGTTGCTTGAATTTGAAATAGTGGAGATTCAAGGTAAAACCTGGGAGTGGATAAGAAATTAGCTAAAGGTTAAAAGGCAGTGGGTACTTGTTGGGAGATTGATGTCAGGCTGGGGGGTGGAGGGGAAGTGCCTCATCCATTAATGTTGGGACTGCAAAATGAGTTTGACAAAATATATAAATACAAAAGCAAAATATTGCGTATGCTGGAAATCTGAAATAAAAACAGAAAATGCTGGAAATACTCAGCAGGTCAGGCAGCATCTGTGGAGAGAGAAACAGAGTTAACGTTTCAGGTCAATGACCTTTCATCAGAACTGAAAAAAGTTAGAGATATAACAGGTTTTAAGCAAGTGCAGAGGCAGGGAAAGGGGGGAAGGGGAGGAAAGAACAAAAGGAAGGTCTGTGATCGGGTGGAAGGCAGGAGAGATTAAATGACAAAAGGGATGATGGTGCAAGGCAAAAGGAGATGGTAATGGGACAAATAAAGAAACAAAAATGGGTCGAGAAGAGGTGCAAATGGGAATAGCAGAATCATCAACAGCTGCCATCTGAAAAAATGGGGGCAGAGGTTATAGTCTGCAATTGTTGAACTTGATGTCGAGTCCAGAAGGCTGACATTATCTGGCATTGTTCCAACCATATGTAAATGGTTGGAACAATGCCAGATAACTGTAGGGCAGTCCCACTACAGAGCTTGAGCATAAAAAGCTAGGCTGACACTCCAGTGCAGTGCTGAGGGAGTGCTGCACTGTCAGAGGTGCCGACTTTCGGATGAGATGTTAAACCAAGGCCCTGTCCGCTCTCTCAGGTGGACGTAAAAGATCCCATGGCACTATTTCGAAGAAGAGCAGGGGAGTTATCCCTGGTGTCCTGGCCAATATTTATCCCTCAATCAACATCACCAAAACAAATTATCTGGTCATTATCACTTTGCTGTTTGTGGGAATTTGCTGTGCGCAAATTGGCTGCCGCCTTTCCTCCATTACAACAGTGACTACACTCCAAAAGTACTTCATTGGCTGTAAAGCGCTTTGAGACGTCCGGTGGTCGTGAAAGGCGCTATATAAATGCAAGTCTTTCTTTTTTCTAGCGCTAGATTTCCCTCTATGCCTGATTTACTGCCGGAAGTGCACCAGACCTGCACTTCTACCTACCAGCGTGACCCCACTATGACCCTATCCTACATTGCTAGGTCAAGTTCTATTTAATCTTGTCACTGAGCTCCCAGTGCTATTTGTGCTGTCTGTTTGGAGCTTGTCTCTAGGTGGAAAAGAAATCTCTTGCTGCTGCAGCATTAAACTGTCTGCAGCAATATACGATTTCCCTTCCACCCAAGTGGTGCCCTTTGCTCTTCCTCCTCTTGGGCAGGAACCTGGACTGTTCTTTAAAGTGCCAAATTATGGAGCACACAACACACTTCCATGATATGAAACATCCTGGCTGGACTGTACTGAAGATCTCCCCTCTGTGACACCTTGGTTCACTCCAACACCCCACCCCCCTCCCACAGCACCTTCCTGTGCTAACGCAGAAGAGGCAACACCTGCCCTTTCAACTCCTCCCTTCCCACTGTCCAGGGCCCCAAACACTCCTTCCAGATGAAACAGCGATTTACTTGTACTTCTTTCGATTTAGTATATAGCATCCACGTTAACATTTCTTTGCATTGGTACAGTGACTTTTCCGTAATTCTTCACCAACAAAGACCCTCCATATATGTTCCACACATGATCTGTGCCACTACTTTACAGTCCTGTTTCTGCCTTACCTTTGTGCTCTTTTTCAAATTGTTCAACTTGGTCCAGACTGTCCGCCAGGTCCATAGTATGGTGGACATCAAGTTCATATGCTCTGTTATGTAAGTCTTGCCTCCATATCTTGTTGGGCAGCTGTTCTCCCACACCAAAAATATCCTGCCTTTTCTCTAAGGCAGTCAGTGACTTGTTTATCTTCTTGATGCTTAGCCATTTCACACAGAGAGTGTTTCCACTTGTGGGGAAGAGCAAAACTAGAGGCCATCAATATAAGATAGTCACCAAGAAATCAAATAGGGAATTCTGAAGAAACTTCTTTACCCAGAGAGTGGCGAGAATGTGGAACTTGCTACTTGAAGCAAATAGTATAGATGCATTTAAGGGGAGGCTAGATAAGCATATGAGGGAGAAGGGAATAGAAGGTTATGCTGACAGTTAGATGAGGAAAGACGGGAGGAGGCTCGTGTGGAGCATAAATGCCAGCATGGACTGATTGGGCCGAATGGCCTGTTTCTGTGCTGTATATCCTATGTAATCCTATGTAATTTCACCAAAGTACTGCACAGTTGGATTCATAAACTCTTAGGCTTGAAAAGTGTCAAAAGAGCATTTTGCTCTTCTTCAATTACCTCAAGACTTTTACTTGGTTGCTGCATGGGACTTCATTTGCTTACTGTGAGTGTTGGAAAGACATATTCTGGCTTTTCTCAAACAGTAAAGGGCTGATTTTAACTGGGGGGTGGGCAGGGTTTGTGTGGGTGAGGGCTGAGGTGGACAACAAACTGACTGTTCCTCCGCAACGTGAAGCCCCGGAGTCTCCCGCCCAAACCCAGCCAGAAGGGGTAGCTGGATGGCAGGAGGGAGCAGGAGGTTGGGCTGCGGGAGGCCGAAGGAATGGTCTCTGGCACTCGGATAGCTGATTGGGAGGGAGGATCAGGAATGCCACGTGGTCAGGGGAGGGGAAGGGAAGCCCGGGGCAGGGGAGGTCCAAGGTTTCCTTGTGGGACCCGGAGGAACAGTTCTGCTCCTCCCAGCCCACAAGGAAAATATAAAAAAATGAAGTCCACTTACCTTTCTGGATATCTTCTGGCCCCGGCTCCAGGTGAGGTCTGGCGGGGAAACCACAACAGCTTCTCCACGCAGGCCTCCGGTTGAAATTACAATCAGGCCCTGATTACATCATCGGAACTCGATCTGTATATTTAAAGAAGGACCCTGTGATTCCTGTGAACTGGGATCTTTCACAGAAATGCCTTTACTGGATGGTCAGCCAAAAGGAGACAATTGTCAGGACACAAAAAACACTGTCGACTCTGGAAAGTCCTCCTCACTAACATCTGGGGATTGGTGCCTAAATTGGGAGAGCTGTCCCAGAGACTAGTAAAGCAACAGCCAACATCCCAGACTCCTTCATCACCATTGCTGGGTATGTCCTGTCCCTGTCAACAGTGACCCCAAAGCCAAATTGGCAGCCATATGAACCTCCATGGCAGCTGTGAGAGGTGTCAGGAGAGGCTCCATGAAGATGGGCGCCATTGTTGTGTTGATGGAGCCAACTGCTCAGTCCATGTTGGACAGAACGGTCTCCATGCTCTGCATGAAGCCTTGACACAATTTGGAGTTGGACTCCTCCATGCTCTGAGCAATTGTGCTCAAACTTGATGGCAGGCTGCCTAGTGCACCTAGCATTTCCTGGTATATACTCATCAGCCTTCTTCGGTAGTCTGGATCTAAGTCAGCATCAGAGTCCTCTACAGCAGAGCTGGTATGTGATCCCACCCTCCAGTGAGCTGGCACCTGTAGTGTTCTATCCCCCTGCCCAAACTCTTACACATTGTGCCTATTGATTCACCACGTGAAGGCAAGTCCGCTAGCCTGGCCTTTAAAGTATACGTGGTGCCAGCCTCTGAGTTGGTGCTTGTGAGGGTGAGATCAAGTGATGCTGCATCATCAGGAGGGCTGGCCTTTTTCTCAACAGGCAGAGATATCTCCACATCTACAGAACCTGAAATGAAAGAGAGGTACAAGGATTAGCTTTTAGTGTGAAGGGTGAGCAGAGAGAGAACTGGCTGGTGAAAGCATATGCAGTTTGTCATGCAGTGTATGTAGGGTGAAATAGAAATAAGAAGGGAAAAAAGAGGACAAGGTGTGAAGAAACCCTGTGTAACATCTCCTCTAGCGTTGCCGGTCGCCACGGCCTTGACTCTCCCCTGCCCATGATGGCCGGTATGATTTCTTCGAGGGGGGAGAAGGTGTGCAGGTGGGCTCAGCCTCCTCCACTGGTAACTTCCTGTCTGGAGTTGGGCGCAACCTTCTCCTGCAAGATATGAGTGTATTAGTGACAGTCTTGTGAAGTGTTTTAAGAATGTGCCTGTTATGGTGGAATAGCTGGTGTCAGGTTTGGGGAAGTGATGTTGCAAAAGTGGTGAATGTGTGAGTATAAGGAGAAGGAGGTGTAGTGAAGTGTGATGCAATAATTGTAGGAGAGTGAAGGGAAGCAACAGAGGGGAGTATTGTGAGTAGTGAGGCTGCAGGTGGTGAAGGTGTGAGCAGAGATTAAGAGAATAATATTCTTACCTTGATAATTCTGGTGAGGTCATTGAACTTTTTCCAGCATTGCAGGCATTTCCTGGGTGGTAAGCTCCTGGCATCGATGTCCATGGCAATATCTTCCCACTGGCAGCAGAGTTGTTGCCTGGAGGGTTTTCTGCCCCCTGTGGGAAACAAGATTTCCCTCTTCCAGTCCACCACCTGGACCAGGGCCTCCAAATCAGCATTGGAGAATCTGGCTGCCCTGTCAGTGCTTCTTCCAGCCATTTTTTTCTTCAGAATTATACTTTCCTGCCTGTTGCCAGAGTACACCTCCCCTTTAAGAGGTGCTGCCTGCAGAGAAGTGGGATCAGAGACGCCCACTTAATGCACTCCCCCAAACAGGTGTGCATCCAACGAATTGCACGGATAACTTGGCTACATGCCTGACACGTTGGGCCAAAAATTCGGCACTTGCCGGGTGAGTACGCGCTGTGTACTCACCCGTAAGGCCACCTGAAGTGCCGGTTTCCTGCATGCACTGCGCATGCGCGGGAAACCGGAACTTCCGGTCTCGTGAAGGGAGGGGTTGAGAGGTGAACCGCGTGCGTGGGAGAGGCTGCGCGCACGCAGCGAACTTCGTTTTTTTTTCAGGTTTCTCCGGGAAGGTAAGTATTGAAGAAGCTGCGCTTTTAAAAAGGAGGCGCAGGACCCGTTTTTAACAAGGTAAGTGGTTAATTAATTACAATTTACATTTTTTTTCAACAGGTTTATCTTTTTTAGATACTTTAAAGAAAGGTAAGTTTATTTTTAGCACTGTTAAAAAGTATTTTAAATTTTTCAAAAATTTAAATTTTTGTTTAAAGTAGTTAATTTATTTAACTTATAGTTATTTTAAAAATGTGATGGTTTTTTTTAAAATTTATTTGAAGTTTAGGTGTTGTTTTGGGGCCGATTTCAATTCATAGCTTTGACAGGTCTTCCTGTCAAATCTATGAATGAAAGATGGTCTGCTGCCATTGGCTCTCCATGGCCCACGTGATCCCAGGGGACGCATCGCACTAACTACGCCCCTGGGATACACAAGCACTGCGCGCCAGCAGCTGCAGGAGGCCCAGGAGCTGAAGGTCCCCGTGGGCCCAGAGGTCAACGGCAGGCGCGGTAGGTAGGTGCGCGCGGGATCCTTGCACCCGCGGCAAGCCAGGGAGCCAAATTTCTGGGCCATTATAATGAGATCCCAGCACAAATTTAATGTGCTGCCTGGGACCATGTGAACAGCCACATGCAATGGGTGCCCTGCTCCCTGCATGCCCGTTTTCAGGCCCGATCGAATTTCTAGGATGTCCTGTAAACAAAAAACAGGTCAAAGCGAACCCAGTGAATTACCGCCCCATCAGCCTACTCTCAATCATAAGAAAAGTGATGGAAGGAGTCATCAACAGTGCTATCAAGTGGCACTTGCTCACCAATAATCTATTCACCAATACTCAGTTTAGGTCCTGCCACGCCCACTCAGTTCCAGACCTCATTGCAGCCGTGGTACAAACATGGACAAAAGAGCTGAATTCCAGAGGTGTGGTGTGTGAGTGCCCTTGACATCAAGGCAGCATTTGACTGACTGTGGCACCCAGGAGCCCTAGTAAAATTGAAGTCAATGGGAATCGGGGGGAAAACTCTCCACTGGCTGGTATCATACCTGACACAAAGAAGGGTGGTTGTAGTTGTTTGAGGCCAATCAGCTCAGTCCTCGGACATCGCTGTTCCTAAGAGCAACAATCTAGGACCAACTATCTTCAGCTGTTTCATCAATTCCCTCCATCATAAGGTCAGAAGTGGAGCTGTTCACTGATGCTCGTACAGAGTTCAGCTCCATTTGCAATTCCTCAGATATTGAAGCAGTCCATGCGTGTATCAAGACCTGGACAACATTCAGCCTTGGGTTGATACGTGACAGGTAACATTCGCACCACACAAGTGCCAGGTAATGATCATCTCTAACAAATGAGAGCCTAACCACCTCCCCTTGACATTCAATGGTGTTACCATCATCGAATCCCCCACCAACAACATCCTGGGGCTTACCATTGACGAGAAAGTCAACTGGACCAGCCACATAAATGTCTTGGCTACAAGAGTAAGTCAGAGGCTGGGTATTTTGTGGCGAGCAGCTCTCCTCCTGACTCCCCAAAGCCTTTCTACAATCTACAAAGCACAAATCAGGAGTGTGATGGACTATTCGATACCTCCAGTATTTTCTCTCTCTATCTCTCTTTCTATATATATATATATATATATCAGCATGTCACGCTTTTGAAGCAAAATTAAAGTTAGTGACCTCTATTTAAAAGTTTAATGAAAACTGATTCAAATTCCTCATCCAGTTTACAAAAATACACAAACTAAAGTATTTAGGGGAATTTTAAACCCCAAAATGGGTGGGTTTGGGTCGGGTGGGATGTAAAAAATTTTTAAATCTCAAACCTGAATCAAACCCACCCAATTCTGGTTTTAACAGAGGCGGGACTGGGGGCGGGCAGCCTACCCGCTCGCAGGAGGCAGGCTGCTCATTTAAATATTTTAATGAGGCTGCGTGCCTCACATTCTAGCTCCATTTTAAATGTAACCCTGGCCGACCGGGTTTCCTGGGCCTCTAAAGGGAGGCAAGGACCGCTACATGGAAGTGCTTTTCCAGCACTGCTTGTGGGCCAGGAGGAGCAGCAGTGCTTCCCCCCAGCTCCCCAAGATAACTTGCTTCCCCCCCTGCGATCGGACATTCGCTGCCCCCTCCCCCCCCACCCCCTGTGATCGGACACCTCCCTGCGATCGGTCCCCTGTGAGCAGATCCCCCCACGATATCACCGACCCCTGCCATGATCATCGACCCCCTCTGCTATCACTGACCCCCCACGATCACCGATCCCCCATCTCTGCCCCCTGATCTGTCTCCAACTCCCCGCGATCACCCTCCGACGCTACAAGCCATGCTGGACCCACCCCCCAATTGCGATCTCTACCCCGAGCAGCAGGATACCTAGCTGCTCCTCAGCTGTGGCCTCTTCTGCAACGTTTCCCCGCCCGACAGAGAGCCAAGCCTGTCAATCAGGCTGGCTTCCGGGCGGGGATCCTGTTGGAAAAATAAAAGCACGCACGCTGTGGAGTTAACGTTCGGGGACTCGACCAGAACACCGCCACCCCCCCCCCCCACACCCCCCCCGCCCCCCGCTTGGAAATCCTGCCCCAGTAATAATCGGGGTCATTGTTATTCACAGAGACACAATAGGCTGAAGTTTCCTCCAGACGGGTTCACTGCCAGAGAAAGGTCAAGGTGGCACTTCCACCTCTGCCCTGAGCCCGCTGTGACCCTGTCCATCTTCCTCGTCAAGGGTCATTAAATATAGTGGCTCAGATCCTCACCACACAAAGGATTCTGACCAGTGCTGGCCAGGAAAATGCAGTGGCACTACAACAGGACATCCATTGCAGGGTCAGAGAGTGAGGATTCAATGTTAAAGGGGGTAATATGCCTCAAAGACCTTTAAGGCCTTGGGCTGAGCCAAGGCTCATACTGGATCAATGACTGGGAACAGAAGAGACAGGAAGATGTAAATTACTAGGTCCTCTCCCTCCTAAACGTCCTCCACTGCTACCCCAGGGTCGACTGCCACTCCTCTCGTAACAGTCTCTGGGGTTGGCAACAGTAATGGTGGGAAACAGGGATGGACTGAGTTCCCAGGATCCACACTCCTGATGTCATTTAAATGCGGTGGGATGGGCAAGGGTTGGGAGGCCTGGGGAAGGAGGGAAACTACAGCACTGATAGGGACGAGGAAGTGGCAGGTCCTGACCTTCAGGCAGAACTTCGGGGACGGCCTTGTGGGGGCAAAGCCTCCTCCAGTCCTTACGTGGCCATCGATATAAGGAGTTAGGGCAGGAACTCCTTAAGTCAGGAGTTCCCACTCCTAGGTCCTCAGTCAAGACCCAGCATAGAATTGGTGTAGGGGTGCCTGTTCACCTAGGAAGTAGGACCAACCCGGGGGCCCAGGCCAGATGAGGAGTGAAGAGCCCCAACGATAAGGGGGAATATTTTTTGAAACTTTTAAAAGTGACCCTTGAGATAAGGGGGCCGGGGGGAAGCCAGATTATTCTTCAACACCCCCCCCCCCCCACCCCCCTGACCCCCCGCCGCCACCCCTCCAGCTGTCCAACTAAAGTTGGCATTTCTGGGGCCTTTGCTGGGGGTGTGCCTCTGCTGTGCCTCCAAACCACAGAGGGTCTGATCCTGGAGGGCTCTCCCCCACTTCCACAAATTTTGGTGGGCCAAAGGCAGCGTAACTGCTGGAATCATACCGCCAAGGGTTTTTCTGGACCATTCAGAATGACATTTATCTGAATAAAGCTTTTGAAATGCGTCTGTTTGCTTTTCTTTAAATAATTCTGAGAAACAAGTAGACAGATATTATAAGAGGCTGAAGAGTGTGAGTTGGGTGGACAGAATGGCACTGATGCACACTGGGAGATTATGTACACCACATTTGATTAGACTGCAAGATGTGGCTTCAGTTTATAGAGTCACAGATCGGGGCAAAATTATCATGACCAAGTCCAAGCTTTTGGGAGAGGCCTTCCGATAGGAACATTAATGTCATAAAAGTCAACTTCACAGTTACGTTTAATCACATCATTGTAAAATATGTCATTTTGAATGCCATTTTTATGCTATAGCCCCTATCTTGAACATGGGGAGATTCTCTTCTGTAAGTAAGTTCCAGGAGGAACTTTTCTTGGGTCGGACTCATTGAGTATGCATGGCAAACTCCCGGTGGGATTCCTGCCATCAAATAGCACCTGCCAGTGCCGTGTAGTTGGGACATCGTTGCAGCACCGGTAGGTCCAGTGAGGGATCTTAAAGGGGCAGAAGCGCCCCGAAGATCTGAAACCAAGACCCACTAGTGGCCTCAGCAGAGACTAGGACCTTCAGCAGGTAAATCACTGGGGACAAAATAGATGGAGAGGAGCCACTACAAGGTCCTCTTCCTCTATGGGAGGTCCTAAGTTATCACTGCTTTGGGGCCCACCTCCACCCTCCGCCGGGTGGCTCTAGGAAGTGGCAGTAACACAGGCAGAAAGGAGAGAGATCTGTTGGGGCTTGGGAACCCACCCACCCCGCCCATCACAATTTGCATTGTGGGCAGCAGAGAAGGGGGGAAATCCTGGTCAGAGTGCTGAGGTGGCTGTAAGCCTCAGCAGCCCATTTTCCCACCATTTCTGCTGCAATCCCACCCTAAACTGGGCGTGATTGTAAAGGAAAAATACCCCTCCCCAGTGACTGAGAAAACAAATGACCAAAGAAACTTTAAAAAAAAAAGTGTTTTGAGCAATTTGCTTGAATCATTTTCACCTAGTAGGTCTTCATGATTCATCATTCATAATATTTATTAGCTTATCACTGGTAGCTTTTCTGGCTTTTCCTTCATATGTACCTTTTCTTATTTGGTGCTATTTTACTTTGAGCCAATCAACAAAATGGGATGGGAAAAGTGTAATGATAGAAATCTGGTGTTACAGGAAATAAATGTTACATAACAGG
Source organism: Squalus acanthias (assembly GCA_030390025.1). Classification (NCBI taxonomy): domain Eukaryota; kingdom Metazoa; phylum Chordata; class Chondrichthyes; order Squaliformes; family Squalidae; genus Squalus; species Squalus acanthias. The sequence continues at coordinate 86,292,741 of CM059435.1, forward strand.
AAGAGAGTGCAGATGCAAGACGTTTAGGGGGAAAAATTGGGTTGCTTTGCGACTCCCGTTAGGGCCCTGGGCGCGGCACCGCTAACGCCTCCTACGAAATTCAGCGGGAGGTTAGCGATGGCGGTAGCCGGTAGCGCCCCGCGGCGCTTCGCCTCCGGTGATGACGTCATCGCCATGCGCAGTGTCCCGCTTGCGCCCCGGCCACAAACTTGGCTCACGCCCCCCGACCTGCCGCCGAACGCTATGTCCGACAGGGTTAGGGTGCTATGATTGTGGGCGGGGCGGCGCAAATTAAAGGGCAGGTACCGGGCGGCCATTTTTTTTGGGCCACCTGCCAACACTTGCCCCCTCTTGCCTCCTCCTGCGGGGTGCCAGTCGCGATCGGTCAGCCCGGCACTCCTCTTCAGTGCTGGGCTCTTTTGCCGACACCCCGCTCCCCGGTGGTCCAGTAGGGCCCCGGTGCGCGTTGCGCAAAGCCCGTCCCCTTTAATCAGGGGAGGAAGGCCTGAAATGATGCGGCGCTATATGCTGACGCACGTGGCACTGTTGCACGTAGCGCCGCGATATTGAATGGTAGCGCCCCAAGAGGGAGGGGGAGCGCTGCCAGTAGCGCCCCGTCTCCTGCATGGGGCGCTACCATTCAATTTCCGGCGCGGGGGCGCTAACTTTTTAAGGGGCTCTAAAAGTAGTGCCCCGGTGAAGTTAGCACCTCAAAGGGGGCGCGACCCAATTTTTCCCCCTTAATATATAACTAGTCAATTTCCCATGCTGTTAAACGCAGGGGATAAGAAATTCATCTCGGGAGTGGCACAATTGAACTGAATATCAGCCACTGCGTATAACAGGCGGCCAATCCAATACTGCCCGGTTTGCTCCACTGCCCGAGACGGATTTCTAAGCCAGGGTGTCAGGATGAAGTGAAGTATTTAGGTGAAGCAGGGTTAGAGGGTGGGGTAATAATTGGACCCAGGTGTGGAAGGCAAAAAGGCAGATGGGCAGAAGGAGGTGGGGGAAGAAATAAGCGAGACCGGAAGAGGAGGGGGGAGTACAGGAGAGGAGGGAAAGGAGAAAGCTGAGGGACAGGACAGGGGGAGGGGTGGAGAGCAGGAGGAGAGATGTAGGTGGAAAGGAAAAAGAGATGAGGGGAGAGAGAAAGGAGCAGTGGGGGAGAAGGGTGAAGGTGTGGAGAGAAAGGGAGGTGGAGGGAGAGGGGAGTGTCGGGGGTGGCCAATCGTTTTCTTGTGTTGAAGCTGAGCAATAAATGTTAGTCCAGACATTGGCAGAGTTACTTGCTCTTCTACTAATAGTTTCATGGGATCTTTTACATTCACCTGAACAGGTAAACAGAGCCTCCCTTTATCATCTCATCTGAAGGACGGCACCTCCCTCAGTACTGCACCAAAGTGTCAGCCCTGGTTAGATGCTAAATAAAGAAAATTCTGACTTTGTGTGGTTTTAATTAAGTCCTGTTATACTAGTTTTCTAGCGAGAGCCTTCCAATAATCATGATCTTCACCTTACAGAAGTAAACCACTCTGAAATACTAGTGACCATATTTCATTATTCTTCCATAATAAACATTAAATACCCTTTTACATATATTTTTATGACCTACAAACTAAATGGCAATTTCATCACTGGAAATGCCAGAAAACTAGCCAATCGTAATACACCTATAATAATGATCCGTAACATTTCTCACAGCTAAATAGCTATTAAACCAATATAAATGACAAAAAATGTAGTAATCTCATTGTGGAGGATGTAATTATTGTGTTTAATGGGACCATGTAAAATTAGAAAATCCAGGTTTCCCCAAAAGACCCTGGATGTAGTAATAGATAAACTTGATCTGAAATTAAATAGGAAATATTTTTCTTTAAACATAATGGCCCAGAAACTCCTGGGAATCTGTTCGGCTGGTTCAAAAGCATTGGAGCAGAAGCCCTGTCTGTCCTAGTCCAAAGCACTGGCCCTGGGGCGCCCGTTAGAAGGCAGAGCGGCCCACAGGCACTCCGCCCTAGGTGCTGTCGGGCACTTCTGAGTCAAAGAAAACATCCCAAAAAAAGTATTTAGTTCCCATTGGAGGCTTAGCCCCTTCAGAATCCGGTCTGGCATCGATTACCTTATTCTAGCAGAGGTTTGGGGCCTTCACTAGACCCATAATGTAACCTACACCTGTTCTCAGCAAGCCTAAGTTCTGTTTGGCAACATTTCCCAGGAATCCCGTTAAGTCCCCCGAGCACAACCCTTGACATAGTGGGGGAGGGCGTAAGATTTGCCCATGCCAACCCCCCTCCCCATCAGAATTTAAAAGGCTGCAGCAAATGGGGTGGAATCCCAGTGTGACTGGGTTCTGACTGAAGTTCCTGGCCCATTTGGATAACAATCAGGCTTTCTGCCTCACTGGCCTGAGCAATGTCCTGGTCAATGGATTTTTTCTTTTTAAAAAAGACAAGTAAAGCTACATTTCTCCACAGGTGATGCTGTGCTGCATATACATCAGCTCTACACATTCCAATGCATACAGCTTTCAGGAAATAGAGACACAAGCTGGGGTTTTATTCTTCATAGAAAGTTACAGCACGGAAGGAGGCCATTTCAGCCCATCGTGTCCGCGCCGGCCAACAAAGAGCTATCCAGCCTAATCCCACTTCCCAGCTCTTGGTCTGTAGCCCTGCAGGTTAGAGCATCCCAAGTGCACATCCAAGTACTTTTTAAATGTGGTTAGGGTTCCTGCCTCTACCACCCTTTCAGGCAGTGAGTTCCAGACCTCCTCAACCCTCTGGGTGAAGAAATTGCCCCTCAAATCTCCTCTAATCCTTCCCCAATTACTTTAAATCTGTGCCCCCTGGTTTTTGACCCCTCTGCTAAGGGAAATAGGTTCTTTCTATCCACTTTATCTATTCCCCTCATAATTTTATACACCTCAATAAGGTCTCCCCTCAGCCTCCTCTGTTCCAAGGAAAACAGAGCCAGCCTATCCAGTCTTTCCTCATAGCTAAGATTCTCTACTCCCGGCAACATCCTTGTAAATCTCCTCTGTACCCTCTCTAGTGCAATCACATCTTTCCTGTAATGTGGTGACCAGAACTGCACGCAGTACTCTAGCTGAGGCCTAACTAGTGTTTTATACAGTTGAAGCATAACCACCCCCCTGCTCTTGTATTTTTTGCCACAGCTAATAAAGGCAAGCATTCCGTATGCCTTCTTAACCACCTTATCTACGTGGCCTGCTACCTTCAGGGATCCGTGGACATGCACTCTAAGGTCCCTTTGTTCCTCTACACTACTCAGTGTCCTACCATTTAATGTGTATTCCCTTTCCTTGTTAGCCCTCCCCAAATGCATTACCTCACACTTCTCCGGATTGAATTCCATTTGCCACTGTTTTGCCCGCCTGACCAATTTATTGGTATCTTCCTGCAGTCTACAGCTTCCTTCTTCAGTATCAACCACACAGCCGATTTTAGTATCATCTGCAAACTTCTTAATCATACCCCCTGTATTCAAGTCAAGATCGTTGATATATACCACAGAAAGCAAGGGACCTAGTACTGAGCCCTGCGGAACCCCACTGGAAACAGCCTTCCAGTCACAAAAACACCCATCAACCATTACCCTCTGCTTCCTGTCTCCGAGCCAGTTTTGAATCCAACTTGACACTTTGCCCTGGATCCCATGGGCTTTTAACTTCATGACCAGTCTGCCATGTGGAACCTTATCAAAAGCCTTGCTAAAGTCCATATACACTACATCAATCGCACTGTACTTGACAACCCGCGATATCCCACCTATTAAAGTGGAAACTCGTGGGCTGCCGAGTACAGAAGCTGAAAAGCTCAGCCTTAAAAGTTAAATTAACAAAGTTATACAGCACAACACATTTACAAAAGCGGACTCCTCTAGGATATGCAGTTACTCTGCCACACAAACTATAGTCCAAACAAAATTATCGGTTCTTCTGTCCTGTAATGCTCATTTGCAGAGGTGTACTTTTATATTCAGCTTAATACAAAACAAAAGTCTATACTATGCACAGAGTTATTTTGGAAAATTATTATGTTGTACAAATTGGTGACTTAACGTTTATGACCCTAGTCTCTGAAAGTTAGTGATAATTTGAAATCTTTCAGTTTGTTAAGATGAATAATGCCAGGTGTGACCTGGGGGGCCAAGATTCCTCAGGGGTTCCACTGGTCTCCTACCAGAACTTTGGAACCCCTGGAAAACAGTGGAGACCCAGTTGCGTGGAGTCTCTGACTCGCTTTGTAAGGGACGTGACCTCTGCCCACCCCTTACAAGGTAAATGCTGTCGGGGACGGAGGCTCCCTACACCGGGAGTTTCTGGTCCGATGGCTCGGCCGGAAGCCAGTGTAGCTGTAGAGGCTGCTACGCCAAGTGAGCTGAAGCGTACTGGCTTCCACATTGGTGAATGTGGGGCCCACTGGAAGGAGCCTGGACACCTGAAGAAAGGACCCCATTTTTGTTTATAAAAAAGCAGATCCCCTCCCCCACACCCCAACACAGGGGGACGAGGAGGAAATGGTTATGGTTAGGGGAGGCCTTGGAAACGCAGCCTCAAATGGTGAGCATGCACAGGAGATGTCGTGGCACGTGCGCCCGCCTGTTCCGTGCAAATTAGGTGCCTTCCCACTGACCTTGAAAACACTGGGATCACAACCCAAGGAAATATAGGGCCCTGGAGTTCAATGCTAGCTTTTTATTCATATTCACCCCATCGTTCTCCCTCCCACATCTGCACAAGTTTCTCATAAATCACCATTTTTGCTTTGCCAATTTCCATGAACCCATTTTAAGATGGCAGAAGGCAACTTAGTTCAAAGAATCAAAACAGTCCATTATCATTTTCTACTAGTATTGCACTCCTATTTGCACACATCTAAGTTCAAAGAATCAAAACAGTCCTTTATCATTTTCTACTAGTATTGCACTCCTATTTGCACACATCTACCTTTTCATAAAAATTAACACAGAGGAAAATATGATCCTGGATGTATCTCTGAAATTACCTGTAGCATCAATGAAGAGCCTTGCGCTGATCAGGATAACGATCCCCAATATCATGTTTGTATCATGAAGCTCTTTTCTCGTAGTCTGAAAGAAAAAAGCTTAACATAAATATGACTTTAAATGTAATTAATGTAAAGAGAGAGAATTTCCAATCCCATTCCTATATCTTTCTTCCAGTTCTACAGTGTGATAGTTTACATTGGTAATTATATATACACATCAGGTTCTACACCACATTTGGAACCACAGAAATCAGATACAATTGGTAGATCAACACTGATGTCAAAATAACTGCGAGCCAGTATTTGTTTCTTATTGGAACTGAGAGGAAGAAGAGGTGAGGCTGGTGGAGATTCCACAAGACAGCACTGTAACTGCAGTGCACAGTCAGTAATGCAAACACTCACAATGTTTCCCAAACTTTTTAATCAGATCGTCAATCGGTACATTTTTCAAATGGGATCAAGGTGAAAGCTTTATCTCTGGTAAGATAAAGCTCAAAAAAGACCTCAAACAAAAGGACAGCATAGTCCAACAAATGCTTTTAAATCCACTCTGACTGTGATGTCTCTCCCCATTTCAGTCATCGGTAGCTAGTTAACTATTTAATAGCCTGAAACACTATGTGAAAAGAATCCAAGAACAAACTGTTTTTATTTGGCGCAGAAGCCATTGAAAAGCACATCATGAAACAAAGGAAAGTAATAATTAACCATGATGTTAGTGCATTTTTGATTTCATGATTACTGTCTGTGGTCATCTTATTTTCACATGAAGGTGTGTTTAAACTTTCTCTGAAATGTTCCAGAGTATCCGGTTCACAGCAGTTGCCTACAAGAAGCACATTAGACAAATAAACCAAACGCAAAGCTGACGGTAGAAGTCAAGTGCACTGCGGACAACCGACTTAAACCCCAGAAAATGATGAGGGGATACATTTAGAAGAATGAAGCCATTTGCAGAAGTTACAACATACATGCTGTGGCGGGTTTGACCTCCAATGGGTAGTGGTGGTGAAAAGAGGAGGGCTGATGCGGAAACTAGTGACTAATGAACAATAAAATGTGACCACAAATCGCTTAGTGTGGATCAGCTTTTTTGGACAGAACAGGACTATATGAAAACACATGAATGTTTGGGAAGAGATAAAGACCAAGAAGCACATTCATTTCTAATAGGCAAATTTCACCTCCCTACCTTCTTACAGTATCGCCCAATTCCTTACCTCTTCCAAAACTCATCTAATTGCCTGCTGACCCCATTTATACTGTCTGCTTTAATGGCCTTCCCAAATAACTTCCCACTTAACAATGAGCGATTTAGCCCATTGTGTCTCTGCCAAAATTATAATTTCACTAGAAAATAACTAGCTTCAGTGACAGATCCAAAATGAGACTTTCTACAATAACACGTGGCTTTAAGTGGTTCATAATTGAACAAAAAGAAAGCTGGTTAATAGGAGGTAAAGAGGAAAGAATAAAGGATAGTCCCTGTGACAGCGTGAATGGTACAATACAATGTGCACTTTGTGTCTAAATTCATACGGTCATTTCTTTGTGCTGAGTACAGGTTTGAGACACAAAAGGGTAAATCCTGGGATGTGAAGTGCTCATTGCATATGTACATCACCAGTGCAGGGGCAGCAGTTGAAAAATCCTAGGAGTAGGCTGTGTTCCTACTGAGCACCAGGATCGTGCCGGTCAGCTTTTTGCAATCAGGCTGTGCTGCTGCCGTAGAGGGTCTTGATGCTGCTTGACAAGGTCATTCGTGGCTCCAGATTATACTGAGAGTTAGGGTTGCCCAAGTCTTGATTTTGCCCCACAGAAATGATGTCATCACTATCGGTAAGTAAGAAACTAACTTTTTAGTCCTTGAGCGTGAGCTTTCTTAATATACGTTGATTTATCCTAAGACTGTCTGAGAGAGATTAAGGTTGCCCTCCACTGCAACTGTGGAACACTCGGTTGCCAGGCGCAAAGGATAGAAAATGGCACAGAGACTCATGGCTCAGGTCACTCAACAGAACGAGTTCCTGATGACCCAGACTTTTTTTAAAAAAGCACTTGCTCCTGCTCTTGTCCACCTGTGCTCAGTGACTCGCCACCTGTGCTGTCCTCCTGCTCCAAAGTTTCCAGGGTGGATGTCCCTGAGCGGGGTGCATGGGTTACATCAGTGTAGTGATGGGGAGCTAGGTGGGCTGCTACTTCTCCAAGACCTGGTGTCAGATTAGTCCCAGTAGGGACCAGCTCTGGAAGTTTCTGCAAGAACATGTAAAGGACAAAGTCACTACAAGTACAACACTATTGTAGTTGCACAGCACCAGTTCCCATGATGCGATATTTGCTCATACACACAAAATTTGTCAACATCACCTGAATGCTCCAGCAACCAAGCACATATAAAATGTTCAATTCCAGCTCTAGGCTCCAGACATAATGGCAGACTTATTTAAGGGAAACTTCTTGCAGACATTTATAAAATGAATTAGCCAACTATATTGGTAAGTTTATCAGTGAATGTTACACACCACTGACATTCTTAAAGATTCAGATGCCTGGACCAGTCAGGGGAATCTTGCAGTACAGGCAGGCTTCAAAAATTGTTGTTGCCTGCTGTGTTATACACAACATTGACTTGCAAAAAGGCCTTGCAATGAATTTGAAGTCCTCAAACATTATGACATCAGATCATTGACAGAGCAGAGTCTGAAGCAGCTCATGTTGCTAAAATCTCATTGTGCCTCTCAGTTGCAGTACCAGACCTTAAACACTGGGTGGTAGCAGTGTGCTTTATAAAATATGCTGTCCTTGGCTACATCTTGACCATGCTGCCTGTGTGGAATCTGAAAACAAACATTGCACTACCCTTTATTCTGTTTTTTTTATTTGCACATTGGAATCTTCAAATTGCTGCTGTTCCAACTCATTTTAACCTGCACTTAGAAAATTGACATTTCCCTTAGTCTCCATTTCCTCCTACAATGTATAGCATATTAAAACCCGAGCTTAGTGTCACCTAACCATTATTTCCTCATATGTCTTCTCCCTTACTTTATTTTATTCTGTTCATGACCTTCACCACATTTAACACAATCTCCTGCTCTCTGCCTCAGGCATGGAGTAGTGTGGTATTTTGCAGTCAACTCTGTCACTAGTAATTACTGCCCTATAACTTATCACGATTAAGTGCTTCAGTTTCTACTTGTTCAGGTACTAAACTATCATTATTGTGACTTGTGCTGATCGAGTGCCTTCACTCAGAGACGAGATGAAGATAATTTCTTTTGCACAGCGAGTTGTTATGATCTGGAATGTACTGCCTGAAAGGGTGTCGGAAGCAGATTCAATAGTAACTTTCAAAAGGGTATTGGATAAATGCTTGAAAATGGAACATTTGCAAAGCTATGGGGAAAGAGCAGGGGAGTGGCACTAATTGGATAGCTCGCAAAGATTGTTGTTGCCTGCTATAGGCACAGGCATGATTGGCCTCCTTCTGTGCTGTATGATTTTATGATTCTATGACTCATCACAGTGGTAAACTAAAATGCGACATATCCGAATTTGTAGCTTTCCTCCCTGGGCTGTAAATGAAAACTGCTATCTAACTACTATCTACTGCTGTCTCACCATCTGCAAATCAAAATATTCATCCTTTTATCTTGGCTGTGAATGTTTATTCATATGATATGTGCCAGCATGTTGCTAATTTCTTTCTGATCTTTTATTATAGCATTATTTGTGAAGGTCCCCTCACTTAAAAAATAGAACATTTTATTTTCTTTAGCAGCAATAAAACACAGTAAAATGTTGCAGTGACAACTAATCTATGCCTCACAACAGATAACATTACATTAGAAACAATTACTGTGTATGAATTTGTTAATTTTACTAATTGCTTAGATATTAACATACTTAACCTAGTCATCAGTCAGAAATGCAGATACCAGATTTTATGATACAGTATGAGACACACTGCCTCAGAGCATAAACTGTGCCACAGGGTGCTAAAATATGGGTTAGTACCCCTTCCTGATCTCTGCTGCACTGTTGTGGCGAATAGATGCTTCTCTACACTTTCTCTTGGCTCATTTGCAGCATTATTGGGGTGGTCGTCCACACCAGAAAAGGGGAGATAAATATCATAAAGTTATATATTTTGGAATTTCAAGTGTCCTTTTTTCATATTTCTGTGACAGATTACTACAGACTAATTCAACTTTTGCAATCAAGAAAGTCATTGTTAACCTTCAAGGAAGTAGCAAAAGCAAAGCTTTGCATCCAAATTCCCGAAGACTATAAAGATAAATCAGATTTCTTTGGAAAAGATAATAAAGACGGTTTTCAACTTGCCACCTGAGCTTAAAACTGGCATTGTGGATTGGCTGCCAGTTATAGAAAATGGCCGGTTTCTTTTCCATTGATCTCTATAATGGGTTTACACATGGGCAGCAAGCTGAAAATCTACCCCAGTAGCAATTCAAATGATCTTTTTAAAAGAAACATTCAGTTCAATTCTCCCAATGCAGTTACCCTTACAGACTGACTTAAAATCTATTGCTATAGCTGTTGTGTTCATTGTCAGCCTTGGCTTAATGCTAGTGTTCTTGTCTCTGAGTCAGTTCAAGCCCTACTGCAAAGACTCGAGCACATAATCTAGGCTGACTTCAATATGGTACTGAGGTTCCAATGGCACTATTTGAAGAACAGGGAGATTCTTCTGGTGTCCTGGCCAACATTTACCCCTCACCCAACACCACCAAAACAGATGACCTGGCCATTTATCGCATTGCTGATTGAGGGGCCTTGCTGTATTCAAATTGTCTGCTGCGTTTCCCTACATTATAACAGCGACTACACCTTAAAAGGACTACATTTGTTGTGAAGCACTGTGGGATGAGGTTGTGAAGTGTGTTACAGAAATACAAGTTCTCTCTTCTCTTATTGATGGTCATTTTGAGGACACCAATAAACAGTAGGAAAGTGCTGACAGGCTGCAAACAGCTAAATGGAGTTCCCATATTCAAAAAAGTTGAAAAAGCAATGCCTGGCTACTATAGACATGTTAGCGCACTCTGAGTAATTGAAAAACTAATGGAATCACTAATCAAAAGCACAACAGAGGAACATCTGTACCTAATAAATGACAGCCAATGGTTTCAGAAAGGTATATCTTGCCTGGTCAAACTGTTTTGAGGCGATAACATCCCAACAGCAGGTGGAGGGGGGCAATTTGACACACTGATGCTGGTTTTCTTTTGCTGGTTTATGTCAGTTGCAAATGGTTAAGAGCTGCTGCCAATCTCGATAACACTTAGGTTAAATGGATCATCAGTTTCCATAATTATTCACAGATCCAGGTGCAGATTGGGCAGGTGCAGATTGGGCAGGTGCAGATTGGGCAGGTGCAGATTGGGCAGGTGCAGATTGGGCAGGTGCAGATTGGGCAGGTGCAGATTGGGCAGGTGCAGATTGGGCAGGTGCAGATTGGGCAGGTGCAGATTGGGCAGGTGCAGATTGGGCAGGTGCAGGTGCACTGCAGTCGTGGAGGAAGGAAATCTAAATTTGACTTTATCAAATATCACTGAAGTACAGCAAAATGTTATAATAGAAAGAGTTACTGCATCAGCAAAATGAACTGACATGGGGCCTGAATTTGTTGGACCGGCCTGTTTGGTGACACATGCTGTTATTTGGTCTTTTCAGCTCCCCGTTCATATCGATCTATATTTACGCCGTAATTTGCTGGAACGTCAGTTCATCTACGGCATGGCAAGGTCAGTGGCAAATCAGAGACCTCGTGGATGGCGCATTCAATGGATGACCCCACTGACCAACCACACGGCTCTATAAATAGCTGAGAACAGTCGCCATAAGTCAGGTTGAGGTGTGGCACTGGGAGGTGAGTGAGCTGCAACTTCTGAAATCAACCTAAATCAACTTTAAAAGGTTAATTACAGTTAAAAGGTTTTTCTTAAGGCTGTTAAAAGTAATCTCTAGTGTCTGCACATCCCCGTTGTAAGCGCTTCCCCTAATGCAGAATCCTCAGTTGGGCATCATAGACAATTAGCACGTTTAGCGAGTGGTAACCCTTCCTGTTGATAAGTGACAGGTTCCTCAAGTGGCGTCTTCAGCGGCACGTGGGTCCCATCGACAGCCCGCTGCACCCTGGGGAAGCCAGTGGGTCCCATCGACAGCCCGCTGCACCCTGGGGAAGCCAGTGGGTCCCATCGACAGCCCGCTGCACCCTGGGGAAGCCAGTGGGTCCCATCGACAGCCCGCTGCACCCTGGGGAAGCCAGTGGGTCCCATCGACAGCCCGCTGCACCCTGGGGAAGCCAGTGGGTCCCATCGACAGCCCGCTGCACCCTGGGGAAGCCAGTGGGTCCCATCGACAGCCCGCTGCACCCTGGGGAAGCCAGTGGGTCCCATCGACAGCCCGCTGCACCCTGGGGAAGCCAATGGGTCCCATCGACAGCCCGCTGCACCCTGGGGAAGCCAGTGGGTCCCATCGACAGCCCGCTGCACCCTGGGGAAGCCAGTGGGTCCCATCGACAGCCCGCTGCACCCTGGGGAAGCCAGTGGGTTCCATCGACAGCCCGCTGCACCCTGGGGAAGCCAGTGGGTCCCATCGACAGCCCGCTGCACCCTGGGGAAGCCAGTGGGTTCCATCGACAGCCCGCTGCACCCTGGGGAAGCCAGTGGGTTCCATCGACAGCCCGCTGCACCCTGGGGAAGCCAGTGGGTCCCATCGACAGCCCGCTGCACCCTGGGGAAGCCAGTGGGTTCCATCGACAGCCCGCTGCACCCTGGGGAAGCCAGCATTCCTGTGGAAGTTGATGGCCCTCTCTTTGCTGTGCAGGGGACATGTCGTCTTTAATGAAGCCAGACGCCCTGTGGGAGGTAACATCTGTCACCTGTTAAATGCAGATCTTCACGGCTCCTCAGCTGATGTTACAGAGGTCTCCAGTGCCTGACTGGAAGAAACCGGTGCCGTAGAAATTGAGGGCCGCCATTGCCACTGACAAGGCCCTGCAGGAGGTGAACTGCGGCTTTAGGTCCTCATGGAGCATCTCACATAGGTGGGTCAATTGCTTCCTTGCTGAAGCACAATCTGCGCACACAGAGCTCCTCTGACAGTGCCTCAACTGACATCCGTTCCCTGTGCACTCTCTGTGAGGGTAGTAGCGAGAGCAGTTCAGTCTCTGGCCTCAAACGACGCGCCTGCTCCCTCTGCTCCTCCTCCAGATCGTCCATAATAATCAGGAACAGGGCAATGTCCGGTGGATAAGCCATTGTGATACTTTCACCTTTCTTACACATATAAATAGTTGGGAGTCCGGAAAGAAATTGCCTTCAGACACTAACAGCACTCTGCATGGCAAAGCTGGCAAGAATAAACTGTCAAAAATGAGAGATTTAGGAAAAAATTAATCAGAACAACTTCCAGACTGCTGGGGTGAGATTTCACAGCTTTAATGGAACCTTTGTTTGGCCACTCAGGCTGATCGTCATCTGTTGGCCATATATCACCAGGTCACCCTTGCTTCTACTCTTCAGTCTAACTGGCTGCGGTGTGAATATTGGTGTAAATTGCCGATTGGCATTGACTACAATGGGGTGCTTAGCGGAAAGTGCGTACTTTAACTGGCTTTGGCAAGGCTAAACTAATCACAGTGCTAGCTGTGGCTCATTTACTCCATTATTTCCAGGAATGTTTACACATTAACAATGGCGCACGCCATTAGTACATCATTACTACTGGCCAAGTTTTTGCAGCAAATTCAGGCCCATTATCTCAACTATGTAAAATGTCAAAAGGCATTAAACGGAGGTGTGGGATTCACCACAGGAAAGATGGAAAATCTTAGTGAAGGGATAATTACTTGTCCTAGTCCCTTTAGGGCTATCCCGGATCAGGCGTATTTCTCAGATGTTCACTTTCAACTAAATTTTGAGGTAGCCGAATCCTAAAGACGCTTAATTGGGTCTAAAGGTCCGGGCTATCTCTCCCTAAAGGAAAGGAACAACCCGAGAATGTTACCGTCCTCCATATAGCGCTTTTAATAAGTTTAGCTAGACTGAAACGTCCCGGATATTATGAGGGTCCAGAAAACTCCCTCAGAATTCTGCAACTCCTCACCAAAGAGTGTACAGAGATTGAGTTCACGAGTTATTGATACAGAAGACTTATGTGAGACAATTCTAAAAATATATAGAGATTTATTAAAAGAACCGACATGTAATTTACAGTTGGTGAATCAGTCAATCGCAACGTTAACAGTTCTAAAAAGAGAAAAAATACGATCTTATTATTAACAGAGAATCTTACTTTTAAATCTTAACTTCACTACAGTATTACAGTTCTCAAAGTTTTCTATACAGGATATCCATCAATATCAAATACCTTTGATCCCCGAGGTACAAAGAGTTGAAGACCACAGAGCCACCTCTGTAGCCAAGAATCGCTTTGCCCAATTAAAGCGACACTGATATCCCATTTGAGACTTCAATTTTTATACCCTTTTTCAGTGGTATTTCCGTTAAAGTTTCTGCTGACCCAAGTTAATTATCCCTATTCATCTTCCTGCCGACCTCTGCAATTCTTACTGCTACATTGGCTTGTAATATTCCAGAATCTTGTCTCATTTCCAGGTGTTCTGGGTTGACCATATAAAACGGTGTGAAGAGCAGGTGTTCCTTATTTTATGTCATCTTTACTAGGGCAGATGTTCCTTATCTTATGTGCCATCTTTACGAAGTTTAAATTAGAATACCTTATCCAGGGTGAACCATTATTTTTGTTCCCAAAGGTCAGCCTATCAGAGCCATGCACCTTCTGTTTCAATAAGGTTATTTATTCAGGGTCAACAACTGTCTTATGCCAATAGCCAGAATTCTTTCATAGCTATTTCATAGTTAGGTTTCTAAATTTCCAAACCCAGTTTGTCATGTTTTAATAAGGCCAGAATTCTTGCATAAGATCGCGTATTTTTCTGAATAGGTTATATGGCTTCTTCCTTCACATTAGAACCAGTCATTTTATGCACCTCCTTGCAGCCAGCAAGGGAACTGTATCATGGTGTTATTGCTGCCACTTTCCAAACCTGTGGATGGCAGAATAAGGGTCAGGCTCTCCACCTTCAACTATCTCAGAGGGAATTATACACCAATACATAACACAACCTTTGCTTCTTTCTATTTGCCTTGAATGATCTAGCAGCTCCAAATTTATTACTCTTTCTATTTCTCTTGACAGTTCTCCAGTAATGCCTGTCATTTTTCTTGCCCTTTTAGTGGAAACAGCATTGGAATAGTAACAGTAAAAATTCTATTACACAATGGAGGCAGGAAGAACTGTATATTATCCAGAGTTATTAACTTGTTATGTATCTGAGAAGGACTTTGCTGGAGTTCTACTGAATTTGATGTATAGACACCTGGAAGCAAGAGTAAGGAAAAATCAGTGTGACTTCAAAAGAGGATATGGAGTTCCTGGGCATATTTCCACAGATGACTGAAGAGTGCTGGGAATATAGGAAAAACAATCTGTGCCCCTGCTTTATAGACTTTAAGCAGCTGCATAACTCCATGTGAAGAAGAATACCTGAGAGAAGCTGGATAGATCACACGACTGTTAAAGGAGCTGTAGAAGGAACAAAACATTGTGTGAGTGTGGACGGTAAAACCTCAGAATGATTTGAAATAAAGATGTAATATATAAGGACCCAGTAATGTGCAGATGGAATGTGCAGATGATGTTGCCATTCTTGCTGGATCCTTGGTTACTGCCATCATCACAACTAAATCGTGGCTAAAGACATAATAAGGGAAAGAAGTGGAACTCAACATCAGTTTTCCAAAGGCCAAGCTTGTACCCGAGGAAGAACACAAAAAGATAAATAAAAACAGAAAATCCTGGAGATAGTCAGCAGGTCAGGCAGCATCTGTGGAGAGAGAAACAGAGTTAACGCTTCAGGTCGATGACCTTTCCTCAGAACACAAAAAGATAAAGGAAGACTGAAGAAGGAGATGGTGAGCAGAATGAACTGATAGATGAATGTATGGCCTCGCAATTCGGCCCCGCGGCATTCATTTTACTGCAGCTGCCTGGCTAGCATGCATTGGCAGCATGATTGGGTGGTTGGCATCATTGAGTGAAATTCGTTCCTGTTCAAAAAGTTGATGGTGCTTTCAACTGGGGCATGAATGGATGCAGTTGACTGCTCCTTGCACCTGTGAAATCCTAGTAAAGGTTTACTGCCTTCTCATGTTAATGTGCCAAGTCCATTGGAAAGGTTATGAACTGTGCAGCTTGTGTGAATAACACATCCATCACCTGCTGGGTGCATCAGTGGACTGCCAACGAACTCATGTTGCTATGTCGCCTGCTGCTGCCTTAGAGGTGCTGGAAGCATAGAAGTTGAGGACTGTGGTGACTTTTGCTGATATTGGCAATGCAGTGCTTCTGGTGATGTAGGGTCCAGGACTAGGGCAAGTAGGTGGCACACCTCCTCTGTGGCCTCAGGAATGAAGAGCAGCCTTTCCCTTGAATTTGATATTAAGTTTGAGAGGGAGAAGGGAGAGTCACAAACCAAAGCTTTAAATTTAAGTAAGGCAAACATCGAAGGGATGAGAAATGAATATACTGTAGTAAACTGGGCTGAACTGTTGATGGGTAAACCTACAAACCGTGGGCAATATTCAAAGAAGTGTTTGACACAATACAAAACTAGTACATTCCCCTAAAAGGCAAAGGCTCCACTTATGCGGTGAAGTAACCATTATCAACAAATGAGGTAAGAGACAGTATCAAGCTAAAAGAAAAGGCTTACACAAATGCAAGGAAAAGTAGAACTCCAGCGGACTGGGAGGGCAATAAACAGCAACAAAGGGATACAAAGAAAGTAATAAAAGGTGCAGAAGGGAATATGAAAAAAATAATTTGCAAGGGACAGCAAAGGTTTTATAAATATATTAAGAGAAAGACAGTGGTAAAGGAGAATGTGGGCCCATTAAAGACAGATGCAGTCGACACTGTAATGGACAATAAGGAAATGGCAGACTTGTTAAATTAATACTTTGTATCAGTTTTCACAGTGGAGAAGAGGACAAAACACCAGTGGTGCAAGGGAACCTAAAAATATGTTAAAGGGAGGAATTTATTGAATTTAATACAAGTAAAAAATAGGTAATGGGCATTTGCAAGATGTAGATTAAAAGGGCAACTCCTTTGCATCTAAAGCATTCTTTCAAAAACAATTATAGAGACAGACAACTTTCAATGGTACTTGACATAAGAAAACTACTAGGCACTTGATCTAAGTGTTAAACAAAGCTTTAATCAACTGTTTTTCAACATGGAGATCTAGTTGTGTCCTTCACTAGTTCCTGTTAAAGAATGTCCTGAGCAAGCTGGGCCCATGCCCGAGTATTTATACTCTCCCTGGACAGCGCCACCAGCAGGCCGCCCAGTATTATTTCATAAGTCATTTCCACATGAATGACAAGATTCATGTCAGTACTTATAATGGTACGGTGAGTTTTGAATTGAATCTCTGAGAATGTTTACCTTACCTGCTTTGGTCAGGTTGTTATACTTCTTCCTGTGTTGCTCGCATAACTGTGGCATGACTCATGTAGTTCTGAGAGCTTTGGTCACCTCCCTCCATGCCATCTGGTGGATCTTTCGGGGAGCCCTCATCCTTAGCCTCCTCCGCAGGTCCTCATCCCCAAAATTGGATGAGCACTTTGTTTGATCTTCCATCAACATTTCTGTGGAAAAGGGGATGTGCAGACAGTAGAGAGTACTTTTTCCAGCCTTTTAAAAAGCTTTTTAACTGTGATTAACCTTTTAAAGTTGATTTAGGTTGATTTCAGAAGTTGCAGCTCACTTACCTCCCAGTGCCACACCTCAACCTGACTTATGGCGACTGTTCTCAGCTATTTATAGAGCCGTGTGGTTGGTCCGCAGGGTCATCCATTGACTGCACCGTCCACGAGGTCCCTGATTCGTCACTGAACTCGCCGCATCGTAGATGGATCAACGTTTCAGTAAATTATGGCTAAATATAGATCGATATGAACGGGGAGCTGAAAAGTCCAAATAACAACGTGTGTCATCAAACAGGCCGGTCCAACAAATTCAGGCCCCATGTCAGTTGTAATCTAATAGCTATTCGTTTTAGATAACTTTTTATCAACAATATTTTTTGACTACCTTATCTTTTCCTGACAAGTTTACAATTGGTTGACTTCCTTCTGATAACTCAACTCATTGAACCGATCCAGCCACTTAAATATTCTTTCACGTGCTGTTGTGGCTTGTTTGGATTTTCCATAACTGATGGTCGGATTCAAAATAATTGTCTGTCATGCATTTAACTAAATAAATCATACAAAGTGTGTTTATTCAAAGTTAGCTTAGTTCTTCCCCTCAAGCCTACAGTTTGAACCAACCTTGCAACATATGTATCAGAATAAGCTTGGCACAGCAATCTTTTAAATTACTGGTATATAGTGACTGGATTTAAGGGACCAGCCACTAATTAAAATTAGCCAAAAATACATATCTTTGTCAAACCAGTATTCACAGTGGTGTCTATAAAGCTAAATGGGGTTTTTATATGGCACTGGGGAGTTTTCAGACAGGTCCAACAACAACTTACATTTATATAGCACTTTTCATGTGTAGGAAGATGTCTTTATAATAAGGAGCAAAGGGATACAGTGGACACCAAGCATGAGATGACCAAATGGGGGAGGGGGGGAAAAGGTAGATAGAGAGCTAATGGCATGGTCGAAGAGGATGATTGTGAGAATGGTTTCTGAAAGTAGAGAGGGAGGTGGGGGAACTGGGTAAGGAATTCCAGAGGACAGAAGCATAGTGGCTGAATGAGCAGCCATGGACCAAGAGACGAGGAGGAGAAATCGGCAAAGGAACATAAGGTGGGAGAGATCAATAAGTAGGGTGGCTGAGACCGTGGGCAGCTTTCAAAATGGATAAACCTGGGTGCAGGGAGCCAGTGGAACTTCAGGAGGACCGGGATAATGTGAGTATGGCGGTGAAAATGCAGGTTGCAGCGTTTTGGATGAGTTGAAGCTTGTAGAGTGCTGAGGCAGGAAGGACAGCTACTATAGTTTAGAGAAGCCAACCCCATTGATCATGAAGGCATGCACTTAGAGACTTAGAAGAACTGTAGTGGAAGAAAGGGATTTTGGTAACTTGGTGGATGCAAGGGAAGAATCTGAGCTCAGATGTGAATGTATTCTGATCCTAAATAAGCACGCTCTAAAGCTCAGCTACAGTAACTTGTAGGTTGTTTGGGAACACTCATTGTTGCAGTAGATGTATATCCATCCAGTGTTAGCATTAAGCACTCCCAGATTACTACAGGAGGCAGCAGATGTTGTGTGAAGCTCCCTTTATGGTATCCTGACATTATGCCTTAGCCTTAACATCAGAAAGCCATACACTACATGATACAGTGTCACAAAGCACACGGAAGTGCGTTGTTTGTATTTCGCAATGAGAATGCCACAAGGTTCTTCTGCTTTGTCACCCTTAAAATAGCTTTTCATGAAAACTTTGATATCCTGACATCCACTAAATTGCCTTAAATGCACCACTCCAAACTCAGGAACATTTTTCACACTGAATTATCAACTTAAGCTTGACTCAGTGGTTTTATTTGTGCCTCTGAGTTAGAAGGTCATAGGTTGAAGCTCAAGCCCCACTAAAGGACCTGAACACATAATCTAGGCTGACCTTTCAGTGCAGTACTGATGGAATGCTGCAGTGAGGGAAATGTCATCTCTCAAATAAAATGTTAAACTGAGAGCCACACCTACCTGCTCAGGTGGATGCAAAAGATCTCATGGTACTATTCAAAGAAGAGGAGACATCCCAATACTGAGTTAGTAGTGAGATAGAACCTGAACTAGACAATATGAAAAGTGTGTATAATTAATAATGTAAAAATAATTGGCTACATTTCTGCTAGTACCGGACATTCAACACTGGGTTGTTCCAATACAATATGAAGTTTCACTATCAAATGGAAGAGAATCAGTACTCTTGACCACTGCAACTTTGGGAAAGAAAATCTGATACAAGAAAATCAGATAGAAGAAAATCAGATAGAAGAAAATCAGATAGAAGAAAATCAGATAGAAGAAAATCAGATAGAAGAAAATCAGATACAAGAAAGCATTGGGGAGAAGAGTAAAAGAGAGAATATTGGAGAAGAGACAAAGCAGATGACATAGAGCACAAAGCATAAGAAACACAGGAGAGAAATTCATAAAGTCATACGGCACAGAAGGAGGCCATTCGGCACATCGAGTCCGTGCCGGCTCTCTGTAGAGCAATCCAGTCAGTCCCATTTCCCCGCTCTATCCCCGTAGCCCTGCAAGTTTATTTCCCTCAAGTGCCTATCCAGTCTCCCCTTGAAGACATCGACTGTCTCCGCTTCCACCACTTCCATCAGCAGCGAGTTCCAGGTCCTCACCACTCGCTGCGTAAAATTGGTCCCATTGCGCCTGATTCTAGATGAACAATAGAAGCTGGGTGGGTCGATGTCCCCGCACTCGATCGCCCTGGAAGTGCACCGGCTGCCAAATTGGCAGTCAGAGTCCTCCGAGCGCCCGGTTGCCTGCCACCCATGCTTCACTCAGTTTTACAGGGTCTACAGGTGATCCTTAAAATGTTCGTACTTTAATGTGGAACCAAGAGGAGCAGAAGTGCAGAAGCAGAAAGAATGATTTCTGGGTCATATCTGAGAACTGTGCTTCTCAGCCTGTTGTACAGTCTTTGTCCAGTCAAGAAGTGAGCAAGTGTCAACTGTCCTTCATGGCAATTGGAGAAGAGAAAGCAACAGGACTCTACAGAAGAAAAGATAGAAGAATTTTAAGAAAGAAAAGAAAGATTTGCAATTATATAGCACCTTCCATGGCCTCAGGACATCCCAAAGCACTTTACAGACAACAAAGTACTTTTGAAGTGTAATCACTGTTGTAATGTAGAAAATGCAGCAGCCAATTTGTGCACAGCAAGGCCCCACAAACAGCAATGAAATAAATGGCCAGATCATTCGTTTTATGTGTTGGTTGAGGGATAAATTTTGGCCAGGACACCGTTTAAAAACGTTTCACGTTATCAGTGACTTATTAGATTAGTCTGCCTCATACCATTTTTTGACTATTCTAAAGGACATTTGAATTGATGTATTAAATCATAGAATGGCTTCATTATTATCATCAGAAGACATAATTTAATTGTTTTTGCAGCTTCTTTAATCTATCAATAGATTGAAGAGGTTGTGTATCAGTTTTCAAATACCACTTAATTTATAGTTAATGATAATTGCATATGTTGTTAATATACTACCTTGACCACTGAAATTGGATTCTATCATATTATATTCATTTTAATCATGTTGATGTCTTCAACTGTGCATTCTGTCCCTGCCCAAAAGTGTCTCCCTCTTCCCTTGTAAAGCATTCTGTTGATCACGTCTAGAGCTGTAACATGTTAATTCGAAAGTTGTGACAATTAAGTCTAAGCCCTATGTTTCTAGAATATTGCATTAAACGTTAACTAAGTTTATTTTGTTTCATTGTACATTATATGCTTTTTGATATCTCCGAGCTGAGTGAAAGATTAACGTATAACTTATGTCACTGCTCTTCCGTACTGTTAAACAAAGACTTGTCTTATTTCAACTGCTTCTTGTAAGAGTGACTCAAAGCCAAAATGACAATTTCACCAGAGCACAATTAACTGTGGAAATATATACAAAATTAGCCTTTCTTACAGTAATACATGGCTTAACATGATACACAGGAAGAAAGTTGGTCCAAAGAGAAACAAAAGGAATTCTGGTTGTACATGAGGTAACCACAGAGAGAGGATACGATAGCAAAATACTGCGGATGCTGGAAATCCGAAATAACAACAGAAAACGCTGGAAAAACTCAGCAGGCCAGGCAGCATCCGTGGAGAGAGAAACAGAGTTAACGTTACAGGTCGAAGACCTTTCGTCAGAACAGAGAGAGGATAGTCAGGTTAGAAGAAAGGAACCATAATAGAAGAAAATACATAGATTAAAATTACTCTTTTCACCTGAAAATGATCTAAATGAGTGTCTTTTTTGGATTGATTAATGCACTATTTGGAACACATGAGCCCCAAAAACCTATCGGGTCATTTACTCTGGTGTTACACCTCAGAGGCAGCACATCCACCAGCTAATCCTCCCAAACTCTGATCTTGCTGTTAATTTCATGGTCAGTTTATTTGAATATGCACTGGCATTGGCTGAGTGCAAACATGTAACATGGAAGTTCTGTGCTGGGGCGAATGGACATTGCAGGTGTAGGCCTTTAAAGAGCCACAAATGGCCGAGAATAGCAATGAATAAACACTGAACATTTTGCCAGATTTAAGTTGCTGTCAGTTGAGGCGAGAGAGAAAATTGGGTTCCCATCAGAAGTATGCCATGTGGAGGGGGTGGCAATGGCAGAGAGCCGCAGAACTACAGATTAGTGCTGGAAAAGGTTCAATGACCTGATGAAGGCAGGCAAGGTAACAAATGTACACTCCGCCTTTTCTTCCTAGGGCACCATGGGCACCAGCACACTGTTCACGCTTTAAAAGTCCCCCTCTATAATGTACTGCAGTTAAGAGCTTAATTTGATTTTCCCTAACTTCTCTAGCAGCAGAACCTTAAAATCCTTTCCTCCACTTTAACCAGGTGCTACCAGCAGATCTGTTTGATTCCACCTGAGAGCCATCCTTCAAATGCTAGCCTTTACTTAATTAACTCAACCTTGTTAGAGGAGAAACATGTGCACAACGCCCATGAAAGTCAGGGCATTCTGGACATCAGAGAGCTGACCACTACAACAAGCAGGTGATAGAGCTTTTGGGGAGGCATTCAGCTCGAGCGTTTGGACATAGCAATATCAGTGGGGCAGTGCATGTGGCAGGTTAGTAGGCGCATGCCTAGACAGTCTCCATGGCAACTCTATGAAGCAACACACAGGCAGAAGCTTTCACACCTTTTCCTTGAGTTGGAGTTCTGCAGGGCATCTCGAATCTGTTCGCCATACCTTGGGCGGGAGATACGGGGGAATCTCAGAGAAACGGTATAAAGTTACAGCGAACAATCAGGAGAACCTCTGTGGAAATTGAAGCCCTCTGTCTCTTTAATCTGCCGTTTAGTATGCTCACCCGTTCTTAGCATATGCCCACCTTTCCTGCAGATCATCTCAGCAACTGGGAGGAGGGGGAGGGCAGAGGATGATGGAGAGGAGAAAGATGATGATGATCAGTAGGAGGAGCAGGAGGACCAAAACTTCTTCCTTGTCGACTATGAAGATGA
Source organism: Squalus acanthias (assembly GCA_030390025.1). Classification (NCBI taxonomy): domain Eukaryota; kingdom Metazoa; phylum Chordata; class Chondrichthyes; order Squaliformes; family Squalidae; genus Squalus; species Squalus acanthias. The sequence continues at coordinate 86,315,154 of CM059435.1, forward strand.
CGATGATGATGTGGATAGTGATGAGGAGCAGGATAGTGAGAAAAAGGCCACATGCATTCCCTTTGGGAATCTGGAATGGGCCTAATGGAAGTTGCATGAATGCTGGAGTATGTAATGCGGTCAAAGCTTTATATTCCTTTTTTATTTCTCAGTTTCATAATATGTTTTTATTATTGGCTCTTTAAGAATTTTATTCCATTTGAAAGATTTTTTTTTGAAGGTTTTCTTTTCTTTCTCCTAGAAAGCTGAAAAAAGAGGGGATATGAAGATGGAACTTTTCTTCTACATACTTTCACTGAAAATCAAAAGATAATAAGGCATCTCAGGAAAGAGTCCCATGGTGTACAGCAAGTCAAATGAAAATTAATGATGGGGTTGGTTTTGAGGCACCACAGATAACCATCTATTTCAATGATTAAAGTGGTACAAGATGAAAGATGGTATGCCAGGGAGATCAACAGGCACCAGAACCAGACTGCTGGCTTGAAACCATAAGCAAAAATACTCAACTATAGGGAATCGAACATTTAAAAGATAAATGCAATAACATTTGTAGTGGTCAGATGTCATGTGGTCTGAATGTCACATGATCAAACCTCCAAGCATGCCTCCAACGAGAATTGGCAACCTTAGGGATGAGATGGCAAATTGCTTAACGTCCCTGGTAATCCTGGCTAATATCTTCAGAGGTCACTTTGAGCGATTATACAGATGTTGTGGGTGGTAACATGTAAGGATGATAACAAATTCACTGAGTAACCAAACAAAGGGCAGATTTAAATGAGGTAGTTTCCCAATAGGAAAGGTCATTGACCTGAAACATTAACTCTGTTTCTCTCTCCACAGATGCTGCCTGACCTGCTGAGTATTCCCAGCATTTTCTGCTTTTATTTCAGTTTCCCAATAGGGTCGGGTCACGAATGGGGAACATATGATAACAGTACCATCCAGCGGCCAGACTCTGCGGCTGCATGCAGACTCAAAGCAGTTTTCAATGGCCCGGATATTCCGATCCCTACGAGCTGTGTACACACCTGTAGGGACCTCGCAAGTGCCGGTTTCAGGCAGGCGAAGCGCATGTGCTGAAAACCGGCATTTCTGATCTGTCCAGAATCCTCTTGACAGATCGGACGCCTGCCCTGGAGAAGGGCCTCTGCGGGGGGAGAGTTCCGCTTTCTGCACAACCTCCACCCGCTGAAAACCTTTAAAAATCTTCCGCCTGGTAAAAGCAGGCATAAGGCCTGCTTTTACCAGCATAAGAGTTTTAAAAAAGTTTAAAAAGAAATTTCACTCATTTATAATTTAAAAATACTTTTTAAAAGATTTATTTTTAGCCCCGTAAAAAACTTACATTTTTTTTTTTAAAAATTACATTTTTGTTTAAAATATTTGTAATTTTAACTAATTTTAAAAATGTGATTTAAAAAAAAATTATTTATTGGCCCAGATATTCCGATCGCAGGCCTCCCGCGGGCGGAGGGCTGCGATCTGGAAAAATGCTGCGCCAAGACCGGAGGGCTCCCGGGAGGCGCAGAGTTCCGCTGCTGGTCCTCTCCAAACTGCCGGTGCGCAGGGCCCACGTATCCCAGAGGCGCAGGCAGTTCGCAGCATCCCTGGGATCACGTGGGCCATGGGGAGCCAATCAGAGAAGGGAATCTCCCTTCATATATTTGACAGGAAGACCTGTCAAATCTATGAATAGAGATCACCCCCAAAACATAGTAAAACTTTAAATAATTTTTTTTTAAATCACATTTTTAAAATGACTTGAAATTACATAAATTAACTATTTTAAACAAAAATTTAAATTTTTGAAAAAAATAATTAAAGTATTTAACGGGGCTAAAAATAAACTTACCTTTCTTTAAAGTATTTTTAAATGATAAATCAGTGGAATTTTTTTTTTACTTTTTTCAACTCTTATCCTAGTAAAAGCAGGCCTTACGCCTGCTTGTACCAGGCACAAGAATTGGAAGGGTTTTCTGCGGGCGGAGGGTCTCCAAAAAGTGGAACTATCCGCCCGCAGAGGCCCTTCTCCAGGGCAGCCGGAGGATCTGTCAAGAGCTTTCTTGACAGATCGGAAATGCCGGTTTCCAGCGCATGTGCAGTGCATGCCTGAAACCGGCATTTCCGATGTCCCTACGGGTGGGTACACAGTGCGTACCCACCTGTAGGGATTGGAATAGCCGGTCCATTGTTTTGATGTCTTTTTGGAGTGATCTCCATTCATAATTTTGACAGGTCTAAGCTGTCAAAAGTATGAAGGGAGATTCTCTTCTTTCATTGGCTCGCCTGGCCCACGTGATCCCAGGGACATTTGCGAACCGAATACACCCCTGGGATACCTGGGCCCTGCGCATTCCGTCATGGAGAGGCCCAGGAGCGGAAATGGCCGGACCTCTGGAGCTCTCTGGAGCACGCAGGAAGCCTCCGATCGGAAAATACGGCCCATTATTTCCCTGTGACAAACCCAGCGTTACACCTCCGTGCTCAGATTAATATTGGAAATCCTATTTATGCACCACCTACATGGGGAATAGTTGCAGGTAAGTGTAACTGGTGGGCACTTTTAACATGAGAATGTCCATAGGAACATGGTTACATAGCACTTTTCAATGGAAGATGTGACAGACGTACCAATTTCAGCATTATATATATATAGATGATGTGGGGCTGAAAGGGGAGGATGGTAACAAATTGACTGAGTAACCGTAAACACAGGGTGGTTTTAAATGGGATAGCTTCCCAATAGGATCTGGTCAGGACTTGGTGGGGTACCCAGGCTTTAGTATTCGTCTCCCTTCCCTTCATTTTATTCTTTAATGATCTGGAGAAGGGCATGGGCAGCACAGTAATTAGAAACTCTGGATGCCCATTTTATAGAGGGAGGAACCTGAGTCACCGTAACTGGAAATTGCATGCACAACACAATTATGTAATTTTGCCCTCGTTTATATGGATCCACTAGCAGACGCTTCCAGTGCACTTGAAAAATGATGTGGTACAAAGCAGAGAGAGATCCGGTAGCAAGGAGCTTGCCACATTTTCAGATCAATTATGCTTGCTTTATGTCCACTTATCAACTGTACAAGTTGAGAGGTAAGTGCATCTTCATGCAAGTTCCCACAGAAAAAAGACTGTCATTAATTCACTGGCATTACGAGATCTCAGTCATCTGCAAAGTGTATAAGCATCAGTTAAAGATTATCAAACATCGAGCCTAATTCCACTATTTTTTCCACTTAAAAAGGTGGAGTCTACTGTAAATAATTTAAAGATGTTCGACACCATATTTTTGGGAACATCATTTGAAATTCAAGTCCTGCAATAAACATTTCTATCAAAGAGCTGCACTCCATTAACCAAACCAAGGTCAGGGTCAGGAAAGTTGAACGCACCATCAAACTTTGTCTTTGTAAGCTACTAATTGAGGTAGTGTTGGATTTTTGATTCTCAATGCATTATTCAAATAGTAGATGCTACTACAGAGATCTTTCTCTGTCAACTGTGTTATCTCACCTTAGTAGACAGCAACTAATATTGTCCACATCCACAAGGGATCAGAATCAGGCACAATAATTATGGGCCAGTATTCTTCCTGCCAATAATACCAAAGCTCATTGAAACCATTGTTAATGAGAAACTGTTGCATTACATACTATTGGGCCATCAAATTGGATTCAAAGCAAAGTTATTTAACTTGCCAGTTGAATGGGAACTGTGATATAGGAGCAATGCCAGAGGCCTGGAGGATTGCAAATGTTACATCCCTTTACAAAATAGGGAAGAGGGCTAAACCCAGCAACTACAGGCCAGTCACCCTAACATCAGTGGTGGGGGAACTTGTAGAGACAATGGGCTGGATATTCATGGGGAAGGTGGATTGGGGGCGGTGGGGGGTCCCGACATGGCTGGGAAACCCGAGAGAATGGGTTTCCCGCGGGCCCTGCCAACTTTAATGGCAGGGCCTGGTTTGCATCTGAAGCCTCTGTTTCCCACCCGCAGCCAGCCAGATGGAGAGGCTGGCTGGCTGCGGGCGGGTAGGCCTGCAGCACTAGGCCGCACAGAGGAGGAAGGGTGGGATCAGGTGGGGGCCAGTACCGGCCTCCGGGGGACTGGGGGGGGAGGGAAGAAGATCGCGGCCATCGAGGGACCGGGAGAGGGGGTGGGGAGGCGAGGAAGAAGATCAGGGCCGGCCACCGGTGGATCATGGCCGGCATCAGGCTGATCGGCGAGGGGGGTCTGGGAACATGATCGGAGGCCTCACGGGGAGGTCTCCGATCGCGGGGTTGGGTTAGGCAGGGACCTTAGATCCAGGAGGTAGGTGTAAAGGCACTTACCTCCTGGATGCAGCAGTCCCTGCCTTGCTGTAACTGCTGGGTTTTATGAAGGGCTGGATTTTCCCGGGTCCCACCCACACGGTGCGGGATGACCCGGGAGACGGCGGGGAACCCGGAAGGTCGACTTTCCTGACATGCTGTGGAGTTACAGCGTGCGTGCGATGTCAGGGCTGGCTTCCATTCATGTGGGGAACTTGGTAAAGGAGGCCGCAGCAACAGGTAAGTGCTGGGCCCAGGAAGGTGGGGGCAGGGGTTACAAGCCCGGTGGGGGAGTCCGATCCCTGGGGGTGGGGGGGGGGGGGGGTCCAATCCCTCATGGGTGAGGGGGTGGGGTGTTCCAGGCCCCAGGGGATCCGATCCCTGTCCCCAGGGTGGGAATTGCGATACCCGGGCGGGTCCGATCCCCGACCCTGGGGTCGCATCACAATCCCCGTGGGGAGGGGGGGCTGTGTGTTCCAGGCCTGGGGAGGGCAGGTTACGATCCCTGGGGGGGTCGGATCCCTGACCCCAGGGAGGGCCAGGCTGATGGTGGGGGAGTTTGGGGGGCCGGGAGGAAGCACTCCTGCGCCTCCCGGCCCACAAGGATTGCTCCCCGAGGCTGAGGCTGAGGCCGCCTCGTTGCAGCCACCGGGAATCCCGAGCCCCGGGATCCCTGGCCGCCTGCAGTAACACCTGCAAAGCAGGTTAAAGTAGAGGCTTCAGGCCTCATTATCATATGTAAGTTGCCAACCCGCCTCCTGGCAGTGGGCTGGCAGTCCGTCCTCCTGTCCCGCCTGAGTGAAAGGTGAAAGTGGGCGGGTTGGCGGCAGGGTGGGGTCGAGGTTCACATTTTTTCAACTTTCACTTCTTCCCACACCTCCAACCCACCCGCTCTTACCTCAGAAAATTCTGGCCGAAGTGCGTAAAACCCGTCCAGCTGTAGTTAATGTAGGTTAAAGAAGAGGCTTCCAGCCTCATTGTAATATTTAAATTGACATCCTGCCTCCTGGCAGCGGGTTGGCTGACCACCACCCCCCTCCCCCTGCCCCGTCCTGCCCACCGATATTTTGTCACCAAAACCAGAAATATCACGGATTTCGTCGTCTTCTGCTGTGGGAGGCGCATTGTGGGTCTCAACCAAACCGTACATTACTTATCAATTACACCTGGGGTCCCGTTTCTTATAACAATTCAATTCGCCATATTTACAGGCAGTACAACTCCTGGTTACCCTTTTATTAGGGTCTCCCAATGATTTCGGAGTGCTTTCCTTCTCTTTTCACAGGATAACTTTAACAGATACAACACCATGATTAGTTGTACTACCACTATTGTGTGTGAAACTATTCGGATCCATGGAGGGATCTCAACATTCAAACCCAAGTCCCACCAGGGCGGGGAAGCCATTTTAAAATTTCTTCCCCCGCTTCCCTGTTCCGTTGTTCGAGGGTGTAGAAGTGTTTTTGAGAGAGTTCAACTTCCTTTATTAGTTCTGTGAGGTGTTCGGGCAGAGGAGGAATTTCATACCCGAACCGTGTTAGGTATTGCTGCAGGTCCTGTACCGTGTCGTTCACTGTGAGGTGTACCGTGGTGAAATCTGAAATGGGGATGATGCGCTCTTGCGCCACCTGAACCTCTGTGTGGGGTTTGAAGCAGAATGTTTTGTCAGCGACAGGGCACCAAGTGTCGTGGTGTACCCGATACTGGTCCACACTCGTCGTGACGCAGTACGTCCCGTCGCCTGCGTATGCTATCTGGGGTGGAACATGGCCCTGGGCCATCACCTCCATGGTGCATTTGATGGGCTCTGCACTTTCCGATTCAAACCCACACACTGGTCGATCGAACGCGTTCAGGTGCTGGGGACACAACACCACGTGCGCGCCCCTGCTCTGGCACCTCTTGAGGTCTGTGCCGGTCATGGCGTGCTCCCACTTTATTACGAACGGTGGGGCCCCATTATGCCACACGTGCACCCCGTTCCTCAGGACACCAATGTTTTCTACCCGGTTCGGTGCTGGCCGCTGTGACCTGCCCATTACTGGTATCCGGAGTACAATCCCCATTACTGTGTGGTTGGACTGGCCACAATCAACTGGAACCTGGGTAGGCCTCTGAGGCCAGCCGGAGTTGACACGGGCTCATCAGATTATCATACGGGCTCAGCGCGGTGAGATGCCAGTTTCTAACCCAGGAAGGGACGCGACCTTGCTGCAGGTCCTCCAAATTACTGCACCCTTCGTTCAGCAACCACGCACCGTACAACACACACGCATCATTTCTAGCTGCCTGTGCCAACGCATTCCGATCCTCCCTGATCAGACTATTGATCGTCTGAGCGTGCGCCTCCAGCTCGGCTATGACCTCCTTTAAATGTATGGTCATAGCCTGGTCCTCCCGTAACTCCGACCCCTCTAGCTCGTTACCCTCCCACAGTATCTTTCGCAGCTGATCCCTTAGAGTGTTGACCTGCATCTGCAGCTGTGCATCGTCCAAACTGTTTATCAGAGACGTTCCTGTGCTGAACGCTGTGGCAGCATCGTTGAACACCCCTCTCCTCTGTCTCCCCGAACCAACGCGACTGTTCGTATTAAATGTATATAACCCTTCCCGACTCTCATCCCCGTAACTTAGCTCGTAAAACTGGCGGAGCATCACTTTCAACAAGGTCTCGTAAAGCCTCTCCGTTTCTGCCGGACACCACCGGGGCAGCTGCACTCGGGTTAAATTCAAAATGACCGACGCTACCTCATGATACAAGATCTTCCCAGTCGGGACCAACACTAACCCGTTTCTCAGTCCTGGTGTGGTGGCGGGACACCTAATCTCTGTTCCCCTGTACCTGTGGGGCTTTGGCAGGGGCTTCCTCTCCTGTGCAACGAGTTCTGTGGCATTTACTGTGTTGGGAGGGTCTGGGATCACGTAGGAGTCCAAACTCCGATCCCATCCGATCCCAGCCCCGGAGTCCTGCCATTGCCGTGAAAAGGCAATCGACACACCCATCGGGCAGATCCGTTCCGACCCCCACACACACACGTAAATGCTCTCCTCCTCCTTCCACCACTTGTTCCAGCACACTTCCACTCCCCCATTCATCCCCGTAATCTGTCGGTACGTGTCGTCCCCCAGTCTCTCCCAGTCCGCGGATCTGTTACCCTTGGCCTGGTGCAACTTTCTAAACCACCACCACCGTCCCAAGGGAATGTGTCCCTCACATTTTAAACAAACGCGCTTCCCCTCGGTCGCCCTAACCCGTGTGGCTGTGATCTGCAGCTTGGGACACGGTATGGATGCTTCCCCAAATGTGAAACCGGTGTGGTTGGAGTATCTAGTCGAATTCGACCCCAACCTCCCCAGCCACCTTCCCTCGTGGAAGTAAGCAGCCATCCCGTCCGTGTCCCCTGTCCTACCCCACTGTGTCACGGTGGGTCCAATTCCTCCTATGCAGCCGTAGAGGAAGGACACCTCGGTGTCTCCTCTCTCCATGTGTCCCGTTCCCACCAGAATTATGAGCACGCTCAGTCTTAGGGTTGTCTCCATCTTACTTCTCTGGTTTCTTCTGATTTCTATTTTAAGACAAACAGACAAAGCAACACCGCTCTGTGAGAGGTTTTTCCTCCACAGGTCTGGCTTTCGTTATTTACGTATATTTATAGTTCGTTCCGTGTTATTGAGTGCCCTCAGTTAAAACCTCTCCAGCCGGGGCCTCTTGCAGCTTGCGGTCGGCGAGTAAGGAGGTGTCCACGGCACCCTAGGCCGTGGTATCCGACTGCTTCTCCTTACCGCCCCGTTCTCCGGGTCCTCATCATCGTCCCACACCATGGGAGGAAGACCCGCGTCCACCAGGCTCATTATCCTGCCCTGGTTTCTCCTTGCCTTTGTTTTCCCCTCCTCGGGGTTAAACAACTTGCACTGGTTGATGTGATACCATTTCGTGCGTTTCGGGAGTCTCACCGCATATACCATGGGGCTCGCCTTATCTACGATGTTATAAGGCCCCATGTACAGTGTCTCGAACGCCCCTACGCGGGCATAGTTCCTGACCATTACCTGGTCTCCCACCTTCCACTCGTGGGTTCTCTGGGGCTCTAGCAACAACCGATTTTTTGGGTGCTGGCTCCCCAGGTTACTGGCTGCCTGCCAGTGAATCTGTTTTAAAGTGTCAAACAGATTCTGGACAAATCTGTCCCGGTTTACCTCCCTGACCTGAGCTTCTATGAGGACCGACGCCAACACGTGGGTTTGGGTGCGCATAATCCTCCCGGTCATGAGCTCATGTTGGGAGTACCCTGTGCTTCTGGAGGGGCTGGCCCGGACACCCATTAAGACTAGAGGCAAGACCTCGTCCCATCTCTGCGGGAACGGGCTTATCTCCTTCCTCAGTCTTTCTTTCAGTGTCCGCTTCATGCGCTCGATGACTGGGGGTTGTGAGCCACATGCCACTTCCCTTGTATTCCCAAAAGTTTTAAGGTGGCCTGCATCACCTGCCCCGTGAAATGGCTCCCTTGGTCGGACTCCACGACCTGTGGCAGTCCTCATCGGGAGAATACTTCCCTCACTAGGATCCTAGCTGTCGCTAGTGCCGTGGCTGCTCGGCATGGAAAGGCCTCCACCTACTTCGAGAATACGTCCACCAGGACTAAGCAGTACTTGCTACCTGCTTTAGTGGTGGGTAGTGGTCCAATTAAATCGACCTGCAGGGACCACCACGGTCCCTCTACCCTTCTGGTGTGTCCAATGGGGGCTTTTCTGCGCTGGGGATCGGGGTTGTTAGCCGCACACACCAAACAATTCGCACCGAATTCTTTGAATTCCTCCCTGAGATGGGGCCACCATCCCGCCTCCTCTACCCTTTGCCAGGTAGTTTCCAGCCCTGGGTGTCCCGCCCCCGGGCCCCCTTGGGCCAACTGGAGGAACTCCTCCCGGTGCTGTGCTGGAACTATCCAACGATCCCCTTTGAAAAGCATCCCCTCCTTAACCGTGATGTCCGCTGCCCCGAACAGACCCTCTACCGGTTCGCCATTCTCCCTTTTTACAAGGACGGCCTTAAGTACGGAATCCTGCGCTTGGACTTGTGTTAAGTCCGTGGCCAAAGTTACCCCCTGTGTGCCTCCCTTGTCCCGGATTGCTGCTACCGGACCTGCTCTGTACGGATCCCAGAATACTCCTTCCCTGGCCCCCTGTTTGGCCAGCTTGTCTGCCTTTTGGTTGCCCTCCCACTTGGGCTCTGTCTTTGAATGGGCTTTAACCTTGTGTATGTAGTAATCTCCCCGGGTGCCCGTGACTTTTAAAATTCTCCCTAGCAACGGTGCTGTCGCTAGGGGCTTCCCATCTGTGGACTTGAAACCGCGCCTGGCCCAAATGGCCAAGTACGCCGTGCATGAATTACAGGTGAACATGGAATCCGAGCAGATGGTATAGGGGGTAGGGAATTCGTCGGGGTGGGTAACCACGTACGCCACCGCCGACAGTTCGGCGTGCTGAGCGCTCAGGGTGCTGGGGAGTTTAATGGCCTTCGCTACCTTAGCTGTGGGGTCATAAATCCCGCACCCGGTGAGACGCTCCCCGTTCACCACCGAACTGGACCCGTCTACGTAGATGTCCCGGCCTGTCGGGTGTATCCCGGCCCGGAATCCCACACCTACGTCCCACACCCCTTCTACAGTACACGCATGGGCAGTCCCTGGGTAGATTAAATTCAGAGCCAGCTTTGGCTCTGTCAACCCCTGCACTCTCAGATTCATTTGCGAGAGCAATAAAGTCCAGCGAGCAATATGGGCACTGCTCACTGTTCCGTCCTTTATCCTCCCGTCTAACAACATCTGAGTGGGTGAGTGGTGAGTTAGTAAAGTTATCAGGGATGATCCTGTAAAGAGCTGGGAGCACTTTATGGCCCAGTGCGTGGCTAGGAGATGCCTCTCGCAGTTGGAGTATCCCCTTTCTACCTCAGTGAGAACCCTTGAGGAGTAGACCACGGGTCCTAGCTTGCCGTGCCGCTCCTGGAGCAACACCGCGCTCAAGCTATCCCCGCTGGCTGCTACCTCCAAAAGGAATTCTTCCCCACTGTTAATGGCTCCCAACGGTGTGCCGTCTGTAAATTCTCCTTGAGGCGGGTGAACGCTTCCTGGCAGTTCTGGTCCCACTCCCACCCGACTCCCTTGCGGAGGAGCCGAAGCAGAGGGGCTGCCATGGCTGCGTAACCCTCTATAAAGTCTCTGCAGTACCCTGTGAGTCCCAGGAAGGATCTTACCCCTGTTACATCCTTGGGGGCTGGTAACTCCTGTACTGCCTTTTTGCCTCATCTATCGCTCGCTCACCAGCCCTCACGGTCAGCCCGAGGAATTTGACTTCCTCCCGACCGATCTGGGCTTTCTTTGGGTTCACTTTAAACCCTGTCTCCCGCAACAGCCTCAACAGCTTGTCCAGCTCCTCCCCCTCCGCGGAGAACAAAAGCAAGTCGTCCACATACTGGATTAGCTGGTTGGGTCGGCTGAAGCCTTTGAGTGCGTCGGCCTTACACTGGTGAAATATGGAGGGGCTGTTGTGAAACCCCTGGGGAAGGCATGTCCAGGTGCACTGTTACCCTTTAAATGTAAAGACAAATTTGTACTGGTCTTCCCGTCTGAGGGGAACCGACCAGAACCCATTGGAGATATCCAGCACCGTGAACGTGGTTGCGGTCGCTGGAATGCTCCCTATGAGGTCAGCAACAGCCATGACTGTGGGCGTGCAGGCTGGGATATTTTTATTGAGCACCCAATAGTCCATGGTGGCTCTCCACGACTGGTCGGGCTTCTTAACCGGCCAAAGTGGTGAGTTTACGTGGGTGGCTATCGGCCTCAACACCCACTGTTCTACGAGGGATCCCAGTGCCGTCTCTAAGTCAGCTTCTGCCTCTCTGGGGAAACTGTACTGTTTCTGTGGCCATGACATGGGGTCCCCTTGCACCCTGACTTCTAACCCTGTCACCCTGCCACAGTCATGCTTGTGAGTGGCGAATGCGGCGAGGTTGTCCCGCACGTTCGCCTGATACTTGGCTGGGGTATTACAGACCAACTGCTCTAGGTCGTAATTCCCCTTGGGCTTCATAGTACACACACTCTTGGGATCACTAGCACCTCCTTGGCTTTATCTGAATCCGCTGACCCCCATAGGCAGTGATTCCTTAAATCCACAATCACTCGGTTGGCTAACATAAAGTCAGCCCCGAGGACTCCTGATCCTGGATGTTTAGATTGCATCAGGATGCACTCCCACGTGGTATGGAGGGATCCTAGTTCTACGGCCAGGGGTTTTGAGATTGCCCAGCCTGCTCATTCCCTGTGAACCCCACGAGTCTGAATGGGACCCTGCTAGACCAGAGTGAATTGGTCGGGTTTTTTGAATGGACCACCGTGCTGGAAGCTCCGGTGTCCACCAAATATTTCCCCTGCACCGTCTCCACCCCCATCTTTACACAGGGCCTGCCCCACTCATCGTACGTGAGCGGACACAGGTACTCAGGCTGGGCACGTTCTAGTCAGGGTGGGGGGCGTACGGGTGCGGTAGGCGCTTCACTGCTCACGGCAGCGTCTAACTTGCCTTTGTCCTTCCCCATAGCCTTCCGTAGGGTGGCCACCAGAAGCTCGAACGACTCGTCGGTCGTCCCCTCTGTCTCTGTAACACGTGGTTTGCACTGAAGGACCCCCTGGGACTGGTCTCCCCTCTTTGGGGAACGGGCAGTCTCGCCTCCAGTGTCCCGTCTTCCCACACTCGAAACAAGCCCTGGACTTGTCGGTACTAACCCCTTCCTGTCGCCATTCCTTCCTATTACCCTCACTGGCTTTCATTTGGTGGACTCTTCCCTTTGGTTTGACCTCCTTCCCGGAATCGACTTTAAAGGCTAGACTCAGCTTTCTGAGCACGCCTGCCTCCGTATTCGCGAGGTCCTCGGGGTCAAACCACGCTTCTGCCCTGACCCTGATCCTTGGCAAGCTGTTCGCCACAAGGACCCTGAGCCAGTGATTCCTGGGGGCCCCTATCCTCCATTCCGGGTCTCTTGCCCTTAAAACTGTCCATGATCTGACACAAAGCCTATCGTCCTGTCGCAGTCGCCAATCTCTGTAAGTGGTTTTCTCGGGCGCACCGAAAACACACCTCTTACTACAAGTTCTGGACGATAGGGATTATAAGGACAGATCAGACTCGGACACCCGTTTGAGCTCAACCATATTATGTTTAATAGGATTAACCATAGCACTCATAACAGTACAAAACAATACAACCCTGGCTTGTCCAACAAACCATACCGTGCTAAATTACCACGGTCTAATAAAAGAACCCTCCCTTGAAATAAACTAACACAGGACCCCAGCACTGAATCCCTCTAAGGTTTGGTTGGGACTTACAATCACCCCCTCACACAGCTAAGTGGTCTTGTGGATGTGTAGGCGCAGGCAATATGCTCACCCCGATTGCCCGTTGTCTTGCTTGCAGCTTCTTCCTGTACGTCTCGCTCCTGGTTCCGTACCGCCATCGTGATATCCAAGTTCCAGTTTGAGTCGAGGTCCGTTGATGAGGGATGAAGAGCAGCGCTCAGCTTCTGGCGGATTTCCGTCGAGCCGAGCCCCACTCGGGAGACTCGCTGTAGATTGATGCTGAGGAGAAGAAAGAGCAGCCCCCGAATGGCTCCTGATATACCCAAAACCCATCGCCTTTTCCTCCCGCCAATACTGATCGATGTATTGACTCAGGTGATCTGTCTGGACCCCCCTGTGGCCTGGAGTGACTCATGCCCTTTGAAATCTTTGTGAAAAATGGTATTCCATTTCCCCGCTCCCAGGCCTGGCACCTGGAGAGACAATGAGTGCTGATTACTGGATGTCTGTCATTTCCTGAGTTGATGGCCCCCATTAGCAGGTAATGGGTTTCAATCTCAAACCGAACTTGCTTAATTGGCTTATCTCCTGGAAGACAATGGCCTGGCCATCTGCTGCCTTCCACCAGTTTCGGTTGGGACTGTGCTTTATTGATGTGAGGGCGTAGTGTCTCTGAGTTACCTCTCCGGGTATTGTTCCCAGTAATCATGTCAGATGGTGATGACGTCAATCGGCCTGGGTTCCCTTCTACCCAGCCTGTCAGTGTGAGATGGCCGTTTGCATATGAATGCACCTTAGTCAGGTTAGCCTGGCTTGCAATCCTATTCCCTAAGCCACTCCCACAAGCTTGCCCAACAGTACAGTTCCTTCTTGGGGTTTTGGATATAAAATATGATTCATAAAAATGGCAGAAAGCTAGTGCTACAGATCCTTCATCATCGCTGGTTCAAAATCCTGGAACTCCTACCTAACAGCACTGTGGGAGCACCTTCATCACACGGACTGCAGCGGTTCAAGAAAGCGGCTCACCACCAACTTCTCAAGGGCAACTAGGGATGGGCAATAAATGCTGGCCTTGCCTGCGACACCCAGATCCCATAAGCGAATTTAATAAAAATTAGGATTATATCCTAGAGTATAAATTAAATTCATTCTTCAATTTAACTTGCCAGAATTCCATTCAAATTCAAGGCTCTAATTCAGATACTGTACAGCTTGAAGTCCTCGGTGTTCTACTCATAATTTTCATTTATAAAGGCCCCTATGGAGATGAAGGAGAATTCCGAATGAACCCCAATGATGGATGATTGCAACATCATCAGTTTACTAACATTTATGCTCCTGTTAAGATTTAGGTTACAGACTAATTCCCAGATCGGGATCGCAATTTCCTGACCAGCACTCCTCCGGAGTTCGGCTCCTCAGTGGGAAAATCCGGTCAGGGAATCAGCCTAACCTTTCTTTAAAAATTGTGCGTGCAGGTGACTTCTGCATTGATCAATTGAGCACATTCTTTTAGACAGATCAACTCAGTGTCCCTGCTCCAGCATAAAGATTATGAGATTTCGCCAGTTTGAAAGGTGGGAAACATCTGAGAGATGAGCAGTTCAGAGATTAGACAGTCAAAGAATGGTGACGATTCTTTTTTCCACTCAATAATTACGTGTACCCTGACATAGTTTCAATGTCTATTACTTTTACTTTGCCAGATGCAACTGTCAATTAAATAAATATTTCACAACCAGTCTGAGTTGCCTTTACCCTACATTCCTTGATTTTAAAGCTCTCATCCTTGTTTTCAAATCCCTTCATGGCCTCGCCCCTTCCTATCTCTGTACTCTCCTCCAGCCTTACAACCCTCCGAGATCTCTGTGTCCTCCAATTCTGGCCTCTTGAGCATCCCCGATTTTCTTCGCTCCAGCATTGGCCTCCGTACCGTCAGCTGCCTAGGCCCTAAGCTCTGGAATTCCCTCCCTAAACCTCTCTGCCTCGCTACCTGTCTCTCCTCCTTTAAGACACTCTTTAAAATCTACCTCTTTGAGCAAGTTTTTTGTCATTTGTCCTAATATCTCCTTATGTGGCTCGGTGTCAAATTTTGTTTGATAATTGCTCCTGTGAAGCACCTTGGGACATTTTACTACATTAAGGGTGCTAAATAAATGCAAGTTGTTGTTGTTGAAGCTCAACACCATCCAGGACAAAGTGGTCCACTTGATGATGTCCCAACCATTGGATGCAATATTGTCCCGCCTCCACCAACCGCATACCGTGGCTGCAGTATGTACTATATATAAAATGCATACCCGTAATTTGCCAAGATTATTTCAACATCATCTCCTACGTAAGAAATAGGAGCAGGAGTAGGACAAACGGCCCTTCAAGCCTGTTCTAATAATTAGTTGTACAGTCAGCTCCACTCAGTGCTTTACTTTGCCTGAACCAGTCACCCTCATTATATACCTTCTAGTGGCCTAGATTTTCCACTAGGCTGCGGGTTTTTTTCAGCACAATTCGGCCAAACCAGAGAAAAAGATTGTGGCATTTTAAGTGCAAATTCTGTTCAGTGCAAATCGAGTTTCCGTGATCTTTTGCGCTAGTGTAAAAAACATCGCACTAGAAGCTGGCCCCGCCCACAAAACTGGCCATGCCCCCAGTTCGAATTAATCACCATTGCGTGGTTCCGCTAATTGCGCCCGTTTGCGGGCCTTCGAGGAGGCTCTGAAAATTAAACTGATTCTTTTGGGCACAATGAAACTAATAGCTGCACGTTTTAAAAGCTTCTGAATATCATTTTTTTTAAATTTACTAAGAAGCTGACTACTGTACACCAATATAACTAGCAAATGGTTGTGCATAGTTTCTTAAAGTCATTTTCATTCATTTAAAATCGGGTTACTCACAGGTGGTGGATTGACACTGTGATTAAAAATGCTTATTTTTGTGCTAAACCCATTTGCAGCTGTATTAATAAAACTGCACCTAGTTACCACTCTTAAATACATCAAGGAATATTTTTTAAAGCAACATTTTAAAAAAAAAATTACGTTAGAAAACGCTGCCCAATTGCACTGTTTCATGCCAGATTTTACGTTCGGCGAAATGGAAATGAGTTTGAGCAGAAGCTTGAGAAAAAAAGCTTCTCAAAACTAGCACAATTTTGGGTGCAATTTGCACCCGGATCATCGATTGCGCTCAAAGCGAAAACTCTACCCCTCTGTATCATGTATATAACTACAGTTGACCTGAGACTCTGGTCCATTTCAAAGGAAGTTTAAACACACTTTCACTTTAATAGGTAATGTAATAATTGACAGACACTATAAAATTAAGTTAAAAAAAAGACATCAATGTTAATTGTTTCATCATGTGCTTTCAATGGTTTCTGTGCTGAACAAAACACTTTGTTCTGGGATTCTGTTTTATATATATATAGTTTCCAACCTAAAACAGTTAATGAGTTACTTATGACTAGAATGGGCAGTGATGACAATCAGCATGGATTTAAACAAATTTATTGAACTATATTTCCCTTTATCTGGGGGTCTTTAACTGAGCTTATCGTTCACTAGAACCCAATCTTTTGGCTTCATCATATGCACCCAAAATTAATTGACTAACAGTGTAAGGTGGAGAAATAATGTGAGTTTTTGTATTACTAACTGAGCCCTGCAGTTATCATACTTCCTTGTTGAATCTTCACCATCCCCACCTGGTCTTTCTGCTCCAACCAGAAGCTGACAATAACTTATTGGTCAGCAGTGATTTTGACATCAATGCTGATCTGACCAATTGTATCTGGTTTCTGCAGTTCCAAAGGGCTGCTGTGTTTGTTACATATATAATTGCCACAGCATGAAACGATCATACTGCAGAACTAGAATCAGAGTGGGCAATTCCTGCTTTGCTTCAAAAAAGTAAAATTACTTTGGCATTAACGTTAAATCTTTTTCTTTTATTTTAGGCAACGGAAAAGGAATTTTACAGACATGAGACTGAGGACGGTTTCGCTGCTCACTGCACTGCTCTACATTGATGCTGCAGGTAGTTTCAATCATGTGTCATGTTTAGTGCAGTTTATTGCTGTGAAGTGAAGATCCTGGTTTGTCCAAGGCACCTTCCATACAAGCTCACAGTATTCTTGAACTCTAAAGATCTTACCAAGGTGATCATGACTTGAAAAACTTTAGCCTCCAGTTCTATTTCATAACAAGGTGGCTTCCTTTCAAACTGTCAGCCACTATGTGGGTGTGACATAGACCATAGGCTGTTGAAAGAAAGAAAGAAAGAAAGGAGCCTTGCATTTATATAGCGCCTTTCACGACCTCAGTACGTCTCAAAGTACTTTACAGTCAATGAAGTACTTTTGAAGTGGAGTCACTATTGTAATGTAGGAAACGCGGCAATTTGCGCACAGCAAAGTCCCACAAACAGCAATGTGATAATGGCCAAATAATCTGTTTTTTAGTGATGTTGAGGGATAAACATTGGCCAGGACATCGGGAAGAACTCCCCTGCTCTTCTTCCTAATGCCGTGGGATCTTTTATGTCCATCTTAGAGGGCAGGCAGGGCCTCAGTTTAACATCTCATTTGAAAGACGGCACTTCCGACGTGGCAGCACTCCCTCAGTACTGCACTGAAGTGTCAGCTTAGATTTTGTGCTCAAGTCTCTGGAGTGGGTTTAAGTCCACAACCTTCGGACCCAGAGGCGAGAGTGCTACCATTGAACCACAGCTGACACCGTAATCCTTGTGTCTCACTATGATATATAGACTTGAATTATTTAGATAGATGGCTTCAAGCAATTTTGGAATTTTGGAAAGAAAGTAAGCAACTACAAAACTGAATACTAGGTACGGCAATTTACCCCAAAATATGCTATGCCCATTTACAGGCTGCTCTGTTATTTTCATTTGTTGCAAGGTTCGATGGATATCTGAAGAGATGGCCATTGGCTCAGCTATTGAGCTTCACTGGCTGCAGGCTGACAGCTGTGCTGAAGACAGTGGACTCACGTCTATATATAGGACCTACTGACTGTAGAACTATAAGTTCACAGAATTTGCTTGGAGATTCTGGTCTTTGAGCCTATTAAATGTTCAGTCTGACAGTACCATTTAGAGAATAGAGTAAAAATAGAATGGAGTCACAAAGTTACTAGTAACCCAGCTACCTATTTGAATTAGTGGAGAAGGTTTAATTTAAAAGCGGATATTAAAATATCAGCATGTTATTTGTGTGTATTTCCTTTTTTAACTCTTAATTCTGTATGTGTCATTACACTCACAAGGCAGTAACTGCTCCTCCAAGCTACTCTGTCCTTTGCTGTGTTAGTTTTATCCCAAGAGAGGTTTTATTTCCTCATACTATTTCTGTTAGTCATTCGCCATAATATTCATTTCTTCAACGAGGTCTCAGCTTTTCACTCAAATAGATTTATTTCTCTCTTCATCTTAGGTCAAATCATTTCTTTTGATTACCAGTTTTCCACATTTAATTTTTCATTAAAATAAACACATCGGAAAATACATTGCCAAAGGGTTAACAATTCTGAATAATTAAAAGTATTGGAGTATGCCAGATATAATAAGAAAAGGTGAATTCTATGTATTGTTTCCAAACTATGTAATTACTCTGGATTTGCTCAGATTAAATGCATACAGTTACATAAAGTTAGACCCCATTTAGAGTACTGCATTCAGTTCTGGGAACCGCACCTCAGGAAGGATATATTGGCCTTGCAGGGGGTGTAGCGCAGATTCACATGGGATTAAAGAGATGGTGGTAACTTGGGTACATAATTGGCTAAGGGATTGGAGGCAGAGAGTAGTGGTGAACGGATGTTTTTCTGACTGGAGTATGCAGTGGGGTCCCCTAGGGATCGGTATTAGGACCATTGCTTTTCTCGTTATATATAAATTACCTGAACTTGGGTATGGGGAGTACAATTTTGAAGTTTGGTGATGATACGAAAGACTTAGGGGTTTGTAACTTGTTGAAGGGAATTGATTGGGCTCCAGTTGACAGTTTGTTCTAATTAAATAAGTTAGGGAGGACCAGGGGTCACAATTTTAAGTTGTATAAGGCCAGATTTAGGTTAGATGTCAGGAGGTGGTTCTTTTCCCAGAAAATAGTTGACTTCTGGAACAGGCTGCCATCTTGTGTGGTAGATGTTAATTCACTGAATTACTTCAAGCGAGAGCTGAACTTGTTTCTGGTTGGGACGGACATCACCTTTTACAAAAGGTAGGTACTTCAGGGAATTCAGGGTCAGAGTGATTTCCTGGACTAGTTTTGAATGCCTAGATGGGTCGGAGAGGAATTTCCCAGATTTTTTCCCCCAAATTGGCCTGAGATTTTAGCTGGTGTTTTGTCTCTCCCAGGAGATCACATGGTTTTAGCTGGGGTGGACAGGGTACAGAAGAGGTTTACCGGGATGATACCAGGGATAAGGACTTCAGTTATGTGGAGAGATTGAAGAAGCTGGAATTATTCTCCTTAGAGCAGTGGAGGTTAAGAGCATAGAACATAAGAATTAGGACCTCGAGCCTGCTCGGCCATTCAATAAGATCATGGCTGATCTTCGACCTCAACTCCACTTTCCCACCCGATCCCCATAGCCCTTGATTCCTCTAGAGTCCAAAAATCTATCGATCTCAGCCTTGAATATACTCAATGATTCAGCATCCACAGCCCTTTCAGGTAGAGAATTCCAATGATTCACAGCCCTCTGAGTGAAGAAATTCCTCCTCATCTCAGTCTTAAATGGCTGACCCCTTTTCCTGAGACTTTGCCCCCTAGTTCTAGACTCTCCAGCCAGGGAAACAACCTCTCAGCATCTACCTTGTCAATCCCCCTCAGAAGCTTATGTTACAATGAGAGCACCTCTCATTCTTCTAAACTCCAGAGAATATAGACCCAATCTACTCAATCTCTACTCATAGGACAACCCTCTCATCCCAGGGATCAATCTAGTGAACCTTCGTTGCACCGCCTCTAAGGCAGGTATGTCCTTTCTCAGATAAGGAGACCAAAACTGTGCACAGTACTCCAGGTGTGGTCTCACCAAAGCCCCGTACAATTGTAGTATGACTTCCTTACTCTTGTACTCCAACCCCCTTGCAATAAAGGACAACATGCCATTTGCCTTCCTAATTGCTTGCTGTACCTGCATGCTAAATTTGCACAAGGACACCTAAATCTCTCTGGACACCAACATTTAATAGTTTCTCACCATTTTTAAAAATTAATTCCTGGGATGTGGGCGTCGCTGGCAAGGCCAGCATTTATTGCCCATCCCTAATTGCCCTTGAGAAGGTGGTGGTGAGCCGCCTTCTTGAACCGCTGCAGTCCGCGTATTTATTTTTAAAATATTCTGTTTTTCTATTCTTCCTGCCAAAGTGAATAACTTCACATTTCCCCACATTATACTCCATCTGCCACCGTATTGCCCATTCACTTAACCTGTCTATACCCCTTTGCAGGCTCAAGTTTGTGTCCTCCTCACAGCTTACCTTCCCACTTAGCCTTGTATCGTTAGCAAACTAAGACGCATCACACTCGGTCCCTTCATCTAAGGCATTAATATAGATTGTAAATAGCTGAGGCCAAAGTACTGATCCTTGCGGCACCCTAGTTCCAACCTGCCAACTGGAAAATGACCCGTTTATCCATACTCTCTGTTTTCTGTCTGCTAACCAATCCTCTATCCATGCTAATATTGGCCCGTAATTTCCGATAGAAGGCTTCCTGCGTGTGGATGCCTCCTATCGGGAAAAAATCTACGCCCTTACCTGAGGGCTCCCGAGGTCCGGCCATTTCCGATCCTGGGCCTCTTCACGACAAAATGCGCAGGGCCCACGTATCCCAGGGGCGCATGCGGTTCGTAAGCGTCCCTGGGATCACGTGGGCCAGGCGAGCCAATGGGAGAAGGGAATCCCCCTTCATACTTTTGACAGATAGACCAGATAGAATGGGGATCGCTGAAAAAAGACCTCAAAACATTAAATACATTTTTAAAAAACCATCACGTTTTTAAAATGAGTTAAAATTACATTAAATTAAATACTTTAAACAAAAATTTAATTTTTTGAAAAAAATAATTAAAGATTTTTACGGGGCTGGAACTCTCCACCTGCAGAGGCCCTTCTCCAGGGTAGGCGTCCGATCCCAAGAGCCCTTATCTTGCATAGCAACCTTTTCTATGGCACCTTATCGAATGTCTTTTGGAAATCCAAATATACTACATCCACTTGTTCCCCTTTATCTACCCTGCTAGTTACATCCTCAAAAAACTCTAATAAATTTATTAACTACGATTTCCCTTTCATAAAACCCTGTTGACTCTGCCTAATCATATTATGATTTTCTAAATGCTCTGTTACCACTTCCTTAATAATGGATTCCAGCATTTTCCTGACAACTGATGTCAGGCTAACTGGTCTGTAGTTCCCTGTTTTCTCTCTCCCTCCTTTCTTGAATTTACATTTGCTACCTTCCAATCCGCTGCGACCATTCTAGAATCTGGGGAAATTTGGAAGATCACAACTGATGCATCCGCTATCTCTGCAGCAATCTCATTTAGAACCCTAGGATGTAGGCCGTCAGGACCAAGGAAATTGTTGGTTTTTAGTCCCATTAGTTTCTCTAGTACTTTTTTTCTACTGATATTAATTACCTTAAGTTCCTCACTCTTATTAGCCCCTTGGTTCCCCACTATTTTTGGTATGTTTTTTGGGTCTTCTACTGTGAAGTCAGATACAAAATATTTGTTTAAAGTCCATGCCATTTCCTTATTCCCCATTATAATTTCACCTGTCTCAGCCTCTAAGGGACCAATGCTTACTTTTGCTACTCTCTTCCTTTTTACAGGTTAAAGGGAGACTGAATATAAAGGGGAGAGGGATAAACACAGCAACTATAAGCCAGTTAGCCTAATGTCAGTGGTGGGGAAACTTTTAGAGACAATAATCCGGGACAAAATTATTTGGTATTTGGAAAGGTATGGGCTAATAAATGAAAGTCAGTATGGATTTGTTAAAAGCAAATCGTGTTTGACTAACCTGATTGAGTTATTTGATGAAGTAACGGAAAGTGTTGATGAGGGTAGTGCGGTTGATGTTATGTATATGTATGGACATTCAAAAGGAGTTTGACAAAGTACCACATAATAGACTTGTTAGCAAAATTAAAGTCCATGGGATTAAAGGGACAGTGGCAGCATGGATAAAAAATTGGCTAAGGGATAGAAAGTAGTGTTGAACGATTGTTTTTCAGACTGGAGGGAAGTTCCCCAGGAGTTAAGATCACGGCTCCTTTTTGATCTATATTAATGACCCGGACTGGAGTATACAGACCATAATTTCAAAGATTGTAGCTGACACAAAACTCAGAAATGTAGCAAACAGTGAGGTGGATAGTAACAGACTTCAGGAGGACATAGACAGACTGGTGAAATGGGCAGACGCTGGCAGATGAAATTTAATGCAGATAAATATGAAGTGAATATGTCAGTAGGAAGAATGAAGAGAGGCAATATGAACTAACTGGCACAATTTTAAAGGGGGTGCAGGAACAGAGGCCGGAATTTTCCGGGGGGGGGGGGTGGGTCAGCGGGCAGGATCGGTGGCGGGTCAGGTGGGGAAGTGTTTTTTTTTGACAACGGGTCGGGACCCCGCTGTCAACCCGCCACCACGAGCCCTTCCCAATGTCGGGTCTGTCCGTGCTGAGCCGACCCGACAGGCAACGGCGGGCGACCCAATTAAACTCATTACCATCTGGTTGACAGATCATTAACTGGCTTTTTTAACTTACCTTTTCACTTTAACTTCATGGCCACGGGTACCACGCTGTTCCGGGACCATGTCTGTCAACCTGAGGCAGGAGTTCAGTGGCCATTGCTCCAGCTGATTACTTGACAGCTTCAAATGCACAGTAAAAGCTCCCACCTGACAGATCATCACTTTCCTCAGCCACAAGCTGAATCTTAGTCCATTTCCAGCACAGATTCTGCAGGCTTTCCACTTTCCACTCTCACCTCATTGGAAGAAATCTCTCACCATTGACAGAATGCTTCTGTCATCTGTACTTCACCTGCCATCTAGTCCTTCAACATGGGTGCCCTTTATACTGACTCAACTTGGTCCTCAGAATCCGACCACGATCAGCCCCAACACCAGCAACACCAGGAACACCAGAAGCACCAACAACAACACCAACCTTCTCCGCAATCACCTGATGCTGCACAGGACAGAGGGCATCAGCACCCGAGCACATTGCTGCCCGGGAGGCCAGGGATGGCCTCATCACGGCCAGATTTACTTCACTTGACGCTGTACACCCTGGTTGCCACATGATGCACCAGGTTGGCACCATCCCACACCAGCACCATAAAGCCCAAGCCCAAGCCATTCTTTTCACACTCACCACCATTGCAGGAGGTACCGTTATGTCTCACCATTCACTGCAACTCACTAAGCCACTTCCAAAGGTGCACACAAATCTGTCCAAGAATGCAAAGTGTTGAAAATAAAGGTTTCAATGTTTGACACCACATTAACAGAAACTTTACATGAACATTGGATAAAACACCCAAGTGGCTACCCTTGTGTGTTATTAGTTGGTATGATTGCACTAGGATGAGGGTGAGTGTGAGGGGTGGCTAGTGAGATGGGGATGTGATAATGTAGATAGAGAGGGATGGGTGGAGGTGCAAGGTATGTTGGTGTGAGTAAGGACGTGCAGGAGTAGGGTAGGGAAGGCAGAGTGATGGGGATGTAATGAGAGCCACAGCAGGAGGAGGTTGAGTGTGGCTTGGCAGTAACGTTTCGTGATCTACTGAGATCACTGAAAGGTTTGCGCCACTGCAGCCAGGTCCTCCTGACCACATCACTGCTTGTGTCCTCTTGTGCAATGTGCAACCAGGCTGTGTTGGTGTCCTGGGGAGGTGTCTTCTGCCCATCGGAAGGGAAGAGAACCTCCGTGCATATGGAAGGAGTCATGGGAGAGCCTGGGTGCAGCCCTGCACCTCTGTGCAGTCATTGTCAGTGTTTGCAGCACCTCAATGCTGTAGAACACTGACAGCACAAATATCAAAATAAAGTTGGCCATGGTCCTTTTAAGGAAATCGGCTGATGACGCGTCATCAAATGACGTCACCAGACCCGCTTCTTCTAATTGGACTGGCAAACAAGCTGGGTGGGCTTAACAAGCCCTATCAAGGGAAATTCAATTTGGACAGCGGGATGGAGCCAGCAGCGGGGTCGGGACCTGTCACCGACGTCGTCCACCCCGGACCCGCCGAGGTGAGCAAAATCCCGGCCAGAGAGACCTGGGGGTGGATGTACACAAATCTTTGAAGTTGGCGGCACATGTTAAGAAGGCTGTGAAAAAAAGCACATGGGATCTAGGCTTTATTGATAGAGACGCTGGCCGTGAAATTCGGCTCCTTTGCACATGCTGTGAGCGCCTCCAGGGGGCACTAACGGGGCGCAAAGCGCTTATCGCCCAGGCGGGGATGCTAATAGTGCCTCCCACGATGACATCATTGCTGTGCGCCGCGACCCCTTAGCGCCCCGCGGTAGAACTTTGGCTGTGACCTATGAGGCTGCCGCAGGCGGTGTCAGCGCAAGCCTCACGGTTTGCAAGCCGGGTCGACCCTCGCTCGCGTATTAACTTAATTAAAGGGAGGTGCGGTCAGGACTCGTGCCACCATTTTATTTTTTTTGGCCGACCTCCGGGTCAGCCCTCCGTAGCAGCCCTTGGCATGGTCTGTGTCCGCCATCGCACAGCCCGGCACCATATCTCAGTGCCGAGCTGCAGCCACGGCACCACGCTGCCCTGGTCGGCTAGTGTGGGCCATCGGAGGCCCTGTAGAGCTTGCTGCTGAAACGCATCAGCACTACGCGGAGCGGCCGCATAGCGCTCCGGCGCTACTGCGCTTTGTGCCCCTGACACCGCCCCGAGAGGAAGTGGAGCGTCCAAGATAGCGCTCCGCTTCCTCACCGGGGCAATAAGCCGAATTTAGCGATCGAGGCGGTACTTCCGCGCCGGGTGCTAAATCTCTGGCGATAATTCGGTTACCGCCTCCAAACGGGGCGTAACCAAATTTCACCCCCATAGAGTACAAAAGCAAGGAAGTTCTGCTGAAACTTTATAAAACACTGGTTAGGCCTCAGCTGGAGTATTGGGCGGGATTTTGCCAGCCCTGTGGAGGCGGGTTTGGAGGCGGGACTGCCGGGAAAATGGCAGAATTTGGGGGCGGGTGCCCAACCTGCCTCCGTGCCATCTTCCCAGGAGGCGTGTAGCCGTCCCGCGCCGGGTTCCGTCTCCTTGGAGACGGGAAGGGATTAAAGCCAATTAACTGCCTGTTAACAGGTAGTTAACAGGCAGAAAATAGGAATATCCCCATTTTGCCCATGTAAGTGCGGGTTTCCTGAAGCCTCCGAAACCTGCCAGGGTCACTGAGGCAAGTAGTGGGTCTGCGGGGGTCGCAGGGGTCTAAAAGTGTGCTGTGGAGGTGAGTGATGGGTGCAAGTGTGGAGAGGTGAGTATCTGAGGTAAGTGCAAAGTGTTAGAAAAAGTGTACTTACCTTTGTTTCTTCCTGCAGGCTTCAATCGGTGGGTATGCGGAGAGTCTCGCACCTCCGCGGCAGAGATGACAGATGGCCGTTGCATTCCCCAATGCAACAACCATCTCATTTCTACAAAAGAAAGATGTTTGATTAGGTCTTGAATTCAAGAACTCATCAAACTACAGAGAATGTCAGTGTTTGACAGCTTCACAGAGCAGTCAAACAATGACAATTCATCTGTCAAAAATTTTTGACAGATGAAACGTCATTCGCTGACGTTCTCTGTAACCGGCTTTCCCTTAATTGGCCTGCTAAACCCGCTGGGCGGGCTTAACAAGGTCAATCAAGGGAAAATAGCGTGGGTTGGCCAGAAGTTGATGGAGGCGGGACTGAAACCCGACAAGTGGGAGTCCCGCCTCCAAAAGCTCTCCATTGGCAAAATCCAGCCCATTGTGTTCAATTCTGGGCACCACTCTTTAGGAAGGATGACAAAGTTTTGGAGAGGGTGCAGAAGAGATTTACTAGAATGGTATAAGGGATGAGGGACTTCAGTTATGTGAAGGAACTGGAGAAGCTGGGGTTGTTCTCCTTAGAGCAGAAAAGGTTAAGAAGAGATTTGATAGAGGTGTTCAAAATCAGGAACAGTTTTGATAATAAGGAGAAAATGTTTCCAATGGCAGAAGGATCGGTAACCAGAGGGCACAGATTTAAGGTGATTAGCAAAAGAACCAGAGGCCACATGAGGAAACATTTTTTTATATGAGTCATTGTGATCTGGAATGCACTGCCTGAAAGGGTGGTTGCAGATTCCATAGGAAATTTTAAAAGGCAATTGGACATGTACTTGAACAGGACTAACTTGCAGGGTTGTGGGGGAAAAAGCTGAGATGTGGGACTAAATTGGACAGTTCGTTCAAAGCATTGGCACAGGCATGACAGGCCGAATGGCCTTCTGTGCTGTAACATTCTATGATTCTATCTAGGCCATGTATAATTTCAGCTCAAGTTATTTGAGAATAGCGCCCCGGTATTGCCTCGGGAGAAAAATGCCCCCTCGCGCCCCGCAGCAGCGCCGGGCGATGTTACCGACTGCTGCGGGGGTCGCGAACAGTGCGGCCAACCTCTCGCGGGGCGCCATTTAAAGGCACAGTGGCCGGCCGACATGAAAGAAATCAGCAATTAAAAAAAAAAATTCTGAGAACCAGACACCGGCTGAATGCCGCGATCGGTCAGCCCGGCACTTAGCTAATCACGCCGCAGTCCCACACTGCGGTGCTCCAGCAGATGTCAAAAAAATGCAGAGCTCGCTCCGGCAACCCTTCCCTTTAATTGAGGGAAGAGCCCCTGCAATGCAGCAGGATCGGGGCATTCCCCGCCTCTTGCACTCCAAAAGGCAACTGGAGCGCTTGATTTTGCGTGCCATTTCCCTCTTGGAGCAAAAAATGGGAATTTCTCAAATGTTTGCAAAGGTTAGCGCCTGGCGCTAACTTTTCAAACATTTTTGACTTGGCACCTCAAATGGCCCTCTAGGGGAATTTCTCCCCCATAGTTTCATAGTCAGAAACTATATCAGAGCCTGTGTTCCATTCTAGTAAACTGCTTTTTACCCTCCCCCCTTCCTTCATCTATTCATATTGTTCTCATTCCTGAAGGTCACACATAGCACTGTGGATGCCATCAAGTGCCTCCTGTTGCTTGACTTCCAAGAAGGGCATGTGCATGGAATGAACTCCTTGTTATTTTGGTGTACATGACTGTGGCTGGTGAAACGTACTCTGCAGGAAAATTCAGAATCTAATGGCTTGTCAGAACTATAGAATTATGGCAAGAATATAAGACAGTACAGAATGAGAGAAGCCCACTATAAGGTGGGAGCAATTGTTAATCGCTCAACCATTGGTGGCCGTGCCTTCTGTTGCCTAGGCCCTAAGCTCTGGAATCCCCTGCCTAAACCTCTCCGCCTCGCTACCTCTCTTTCCTCCTTTAAGACGCTCCTTAAAACCTACCTCTTTGACCGTTACCTGCCCTAATTTATCCTTGTGTGGCTCGGTGTCAAATTTTTTATCTTAAAATATTCCTGTGCAGCGCCTTGGGACATTTTACTACGTTAAAGGCGCTATATAAATACAAGTTGTTGTTGTTGTTGTTAGCTAGTAAATCTGTGGACCAATAATGAGATCTATTCAAAAAGGTATTAGTGAATTAAGAAACAAATATATATCCCAGAAATGCAAATGAGGTCATTCTAGAGTGATATAACTATTGTGGACGTCTCTCATTTTGTACTTCCTTATATTCTTGCCTATGAGAGTGTTTAGCATCAGTATTAAATAGAAAGAGAGGGCTTATGTAAGGGTGAGGTATAGTCACAAGAATGAGAATTGTAACGATTATAGAAAGCAACAAAAGACCAAAAAGTAATGAGAGCAAAGAGGGAGAATGAAAAGAAATTGCAGATAATATTAAAGATAGTAGCAAAAGGTTTTTATATTTTATATGTATATCAATAAAAAAGAGTAGTAAAGGAGAAGAGGGACCATCATAAACGTATCTGACAGAATGGTCTTCCTGTTGTCTGCAGCCAGAGTGCATCTCCCCTTTAAGAGGGGCCGGCTACCTTTAAGTGATGTCAGAGACTCCTGATATTTGGCCCACAAAAACAGGCTGCATGCAGCCAATGAATAACGCGGGTAGTACTAGCTGCACGCCTGACTCATGATAATGAGCAGGCAGCATCAATATTAAATGCTGGCTGGGACAACACTAACAGGCACTCCCTGCGCACTCGTTTTTGGGCACGATCGAACTTCTAGGTCTATATATTACCTGTTCTTGTACCATGTCTCCCACATGATGTATTTAGAAATAGTCATTTTTACCTCTATGAAATGACTTGTGCTTTCACCCTACCCTTCGGATTGTCCCAGGTATGCCTCTGGTCTGTTGAAATTCCCAATTATTTTCACATTACAATTTCCTGCAGTATCTCTTACTTGCCAAAATAGCTCTCCATTTGCCGGTTCACCTTAACTGGTTGGTCATTAGTAGTTTCCCATTGTTACTTGTTGCTCTTATTAATAATTTCTCTACATATTTTTTTTTGCAGCTTACAGTTTTGCTGTTATATTGCTTAAAAATTCTAAGGGATATTTCTGCTTAATCATAAATTATATTAAACAATAAGGTTATATATTACAGACCTCCTTATTAACTGGTCTGTTACTAGCTTGATCAGTGATGTACCTATGATTTATAACATCTATGTTATAACTTAACTGTTTGGTTTACCCTTTAAATTATACAGCTTGCATAATCTCTGAGGCAGACCATGCCTCTAAATATTTTTTAATGGAGCAGTTTAAAATAACATTGTCATTAGCTAGAATTTAACTTAAGCGCAAAGACAAATGTCTTTAATTAGAAGTAAATAAAAGACTTTTGGTGCTCCTTGTGATTTTTTTTCAACTTGTTTATCTTATTTAATTTAACAGCAACTGTCAGTATTCCGAATATAGCAAATCGATTGAATGAGAAAAAAGTGCAATCTCTTCGTCACCATTTACCCGACAACAATATTCAAATAAAACTTCGTCCTCGTCCTATTCCTTTTCCTGAGAACAACAACCCAGATATACCTTATTCCCATCCTATTCCTTTGCCTGAGAACAACCCAGGGGTACCTTTATCCAATTCTCTTCCTTTGCCTGAGGGCAACAACGCAATGGCACCTTATCCTCATCCTATTCCTTTGCCTGAGAACAATAACCCAGCGTCACTTTATCAGCGTCCTCATCCATTTTATTCTCAGAACAAGCCAACTTTTACCCAAGATTTTGCTCGTTCTTATCTTTTACCCTCTCCCCATAACTATCCTGTGCATGGAAATGCATTTACACCTCAGATCAGACCAAATACTTATCCTTTTCCTTTTCCTTATCCTCGTCCTATTCCCATGTCTAACAAACAGAAAATAGTACCTTTACCTTATCCTGAACAGGAATCTTATCCCTCTTCAGAGCATGAGTCAGAAGTAGAACTTTCTCATTCTCTAGAGAATGCGACAGAAATGGAATTTTATCCTTCTTCAGAGGAAGAGATAGAAAAGGAACTTGATTCTTCTGCAGAGGATGAGACAGAAAAGGAAACTTCTCCTTCTTCCGAGAACGAGATACGAAAGGAACCTTCTCCTGCTGATATAGTTGGCCACAACGCTCAAACACCTTGTTTAATTGGGTGGACATATAATAGTGACCTATCTACCTGTTACAACTTCTTCCAAGTTAAAATGACCTGGATACAAGCTGAGGTAAGAGCCTGGATGTGCTCATTTTTTCAGTTTTTAAAATAGCTTATCAGTTCTTTTAATTAAGAAAATGCAGTAAAATAATTCTTCTTTTTGGTTTATATTTGGATGGTTCAGATTAACAAAGTACACTCTATCACACATGCAATGTTATCTGTGCATTGTGCTATATTTTAGAAATATGGGGCTTACGTGCAGAGTCGCACTGGGTCTGAAAACCCCACAAAAAATAATTGGCACTGGTGATACATGATTACTGGATCTCTATGGTAGGACAGCATGTTATGGCAGAGTGGCTATACCAGGTAAATCGGTAAATGTGCTGCTAAGTATGGAACTAAATGATGCAGATCAACAAGATCCCAGGTTCAATCCCCTTTTTTGGACTGGGTTAATCACTGCAGGGACACTACCTTTTGTTGGAGGGAAGGAAATGTGGGAGCCAAATGGTACTTACTGCTTAGGATCAAACATGAAGAATGATCAAGTGAATAAAATATTGGAGTACAGATGATGCAAGAGGAATCATACTTCTGCACAAGTTGGCCCCTTCAGGAGAGGAGCAAAGAAGACTGGAGGGAGCACTGACAAAAGCACAATTGAGTCATTGACAAAGTCAAAGTTTGGATAATGTTTTTAAATCATTCAAACTTCATTCATTGGGTTGGAGGCCATTTGAACCCCTGAATGAGATTGCTGCTCAGCGAGAACTCCCAGGATTCAATTAACCTATAAATATATAGTAATATACTAGTCAATCTCCCCTGATTTTGCATTTAGGGCGTCAAGACCAAGGACACTTGAGAGGAGAGGGATAAAGGTAGGAGGGGAGTAAGAGAAGAGAGGAGAAGGAAATGAGAGGTGGATTGAGGGGAGAAGAAGGGAAAGAGAAGAGGGGAAGGAGAGGAGGGGAGGTGAGGGGAGAAGCTGTGGTTAGGGGAAATTCCCTATTTTGAATAATAATAATAAATATTTTGAATGATAGAACAAGGGGGCATAGACTTAGGAAAAGGGGTCGACCATTTAAGATTGAGATGTGGACGAATTTCTTCACTCAGAGGGTTGTGAATCTTTGGAATTCTCTACCCCAGAGGACTGTGAATGCTGAATCATTGAGTATATTCCAGGCTGAGATCGATAGATTTTTGGACTCTAGGGGAATCAAGGGATATGGGGATTGGGCGGGAAAGTGGAGTTGAGGTCAAAGATCAGCCATGATCTTATTGAATGGCGGAGCAGGCTCAAAGGGCCGTATGGCCTACTCTTGCTCCTAATTCTTATGTTCTTATTATGAATAAGATTGGTGGATACCCACTACAGGTACATCTTGGGCAGTTACAATTAAGGATGTTGGGTAATGTGGCCTTCACAGCCATTCATCTTTACACAGCA
This sequence comes from Squalus acanthias, assembly GCA_030390025.1. Taxonomy (NCBI): domain Eukaryota; kingdom Metazoa; phylum Chordata; class Chondrichthyes; order Squaliformes; family Squalidae; genus Squalus; species Squalus acanthias. The sequence continues at coordinate 86,346,095 of CM059435.1, forward strand.
GCCCCAGTGCCAGCTTCTAATGGGCCTGTCAGCCCCTCTTAAAACGGCCAATCTCTCTTCTTGGATGCCAATTTTCTTCAGGGGCCCAGTCTGACCCATGCCTGGATCCCAAGTCAGGCCCACTTGTGCTGGACAAGTATACCGGCCTAGAAATTAGTTCGCACCAACGAGGAGATGGATAAAGTGAGGGAACAATCCCTGCACCTGAACAGGTAAGCCCAAGGTGCACCCGATATTGGGTCTGGGGCCTCATTTAAATGAGAGCGGTGAGCAGCAGACACCTCCCCAGGGAGCTAACCAGTAAAGAGGCTTTGAACTTCAGGCAGCTGTCGCCAGCAGTGGCTCTCAGGTACTTCAGAAAAGGGGAGTGACCGGGAAAGGGAGGGCAATCGGGAAGGGGTGACTGGGAGAGGGTCTATTGGGACATCGGGAGGGGGTGACTGGGAGAGGGTCTATTGGGACATCGGGAGAGGGTGACTGGGAGAGGGTCTATTGGGACATCGGGAGGGGGTGACTGGGAGAGGGTCTATTGGGACATCGGGAGGGGGTGACCGGGAGAGGGTCTATTGGGACATCGGGAAGGGGTGACCGGGAGAGGGTTTATTGGGACATCGGGAGGGGGTGACCGGGAGAGGGTCTATTGTGACATCGGGAGGGGGTGACTGGGAGAGGGTTTATTGGGACATCGGGAGGGGGTGACCGGGAGAGGGTCTATTGGGACATCGGGGTGGGGGGTGATCGGGACCTCGGGACATCGGGTGATTGGAACATCGGGATGGGGGATGAGGCAGCGATTGGGAGCAGCGCTAAAGGCAGTGATTGGGAGATGGGCCAGCGGTGGCCTGCAGTTTAATGTGGGGTTGAGAAGAGAACTCCTGCTTATCCTGGCTCCACATTCAGGTAAGTATATTTTTTACAAACTTAACTTTTTGGTGGTGGTCTGCAGTGGTCTCTTTAAGGACCGCCTGTTAGACCACATGGATACCTGGTTTGCCTGAATGCAGCCAGCCCTGTGCCAGGTGCGGCCCAGTGCCACTTGCATTCAGGGCAACCCAATTTTGCACAGGAGTCCTCAAATAGGCGTTAGGCCCCTTATTTGCATATGGAAAGGGTCTAACACCTCATTTAGACGCAGGCCCTGGACGGCTATTTTTTTGCCTATACCAATTTGGCGGCAGGCTTGTAATGAGCGTGCACTTCCTGCTCACCATATTGGAGCTTTAGGCACCTGTTTAGTGCCCGAAGAATGGGTGTGGTGCCATCGAATTTCTAGCCCACCTTGTTTCTTCCAATGTACCAGAGGGTCCCAGCTGGGACTGTGGAAACTCCGGCCTGGGTCTTATGTTGGGGAACATGTTTGAGGCAGACAGAGGTTCCAGCCCAAACAAGGGTCCATTGATACTTGCAGTGGAGGCTGGAACCTGGCGCTAGTTCAAAAACTGCACCACATTTGATGCTGAATCTGTGCTGGGAGAAAAGTTGCCTTACGTTGCTTTGTGTTGCAAGTTTCATTATATTACGGCATTCAAGGGGAATATTCTGGCAGTGCAAGAATTTAAAAAAAAATATTTATTTGCTGTTGGACTGTGTGTGCTTTGAGAAGGTACTGGGGACATTCTCCTTGAACCTCTAGTCAATGTGATGATGGTGCTCCCGCAATATTAGAGAGCAAATTCCAGGATTTTCACCCAGTGATGATGAAGAAACAGTGGTATATGTCCAAGTCAGGATGGGCTGTGAGTTGGAGTGGATCTTGGAGGTGATGGTGTTCCCATGATGTTGCTGCTCTTGTCCTTCATATTGGTACAGGTCATGGGGTTGGGAGATGCTGCAAAGTAACCTTAGTGAGTTGCTGCAGTGCACCTTATAGATAGTATTTGCTGCAGCCACAGCCACCAGTGTTGGAGGTGATGTATATTGGTGCTAAGTTTCTTGAAGGTTGTGCTGCACCCATCCAGGTGAATGGTGAGTACTCCATCACACTCCTGACTTGAGGATTGCAGATGGTGGAGAGGCATCAAGGGATCAGGAGGTGAGCCACATACTGCAGAATACCCAGCATCTGCCTTGCTCTTGTAGCCATTTTGTTTTTTTTTATTCGTTCATGGGATGTGGGCGTTGCTGGCAAGGCCAGCATTTATTGCCCATCCCTAATTGCCCTTGAGAAGGTGGTGGTAAGCCGCCTTCTTGAACCATTGCAGTCCGTGTGGTGAAGGTACTCCCACAGTGCTGTTAGGGAGGGAGTTCCAGGATTTTGACCCAGCGACGATGAAGTAACGGCGATATATTTCCAAGTCAGGATGGTGTGTGACTTGGAGGGGAACTTGGAGGTGATGGTGTTCCCATGCGCCTGCTGCCCTTGTCCTTCTAGGTTGTAGAGGCTGCTGGTTTGGGAGGTGCTTTCGAAGGAGCCTTGGCGAGTTGCTGCAGTGCATCTTGTAGATGGTATACACTGCAGCCACGGTACGCCGGTGGTGGAGGGAGTGAATGTTTAAGGTGGTGGATGGGGTGCCAATCAAGCGGGCTGCTTTGTCTTGGATGGTGTCGAGCTTCTTGAGTGTTGTTGGAGCTGCACTCATCCAGGCAAGTGGAGAGTATTCCATCACACTCCTTACTTGTGCCTTGTAGATGGTGGGAAGGCTTTGGGGAGTCAGGAGGTGAGACACTCGCCGCAGAATACCTAGCCCCTGATCTGCTCTTGTTGCCACAGTATTTACGTGGCTGGTACAGTTAAGTTTCTGGTCAATGGTGACCCCTCGGATATTGATGATGGGGGATTCGGTGATGGTAATGCCGTTGAATGTCAAAGGGCGGTGTTTAGACGCTCACTTGTTGGAGATAGTCATTGCCTGGTACTTGTGTGGCGCGAATGTTACTTGCCACTTATCAGCCCAAGCCTGAATGTCATCCAGGTTTTGCTGCACGTGGGCATGGACGGCTTCATTGTCTGAGGAGTTGTGAATGGCACTGGACACTGTGCAGTCATCAGCGAACATCCCCATTTCTGACCTTATGTTGGAGGGAAGGTCATTGATGAAGCAGCTGAAGATGGTTGGGCCTAGGACACTGCCCTGAGGAACTCCTGCAGCGATGTTCTGGGGCTGTGATGATTGACCTCCAACCACCACAACCATCTTCCTTTGTGCTAGGTATGACTCCACCCAGTGGAGAGTTTTCCCCCCGATTCCCATTGACTTCAGTTTTACTGGGGCTCCTTGATGCCACACTCAGTCAAATGCTGCCTTGATGTCAAGGGCAGTCACTCTCACCTCACCTCTGGAATTCAGTACTTTTGTCCAGATTTGGACCAAGGCTGTAATGAGGTCTGGAGCCGAGTGGTCCTGGTGGAACCCAAACTTGGCATCCGTGAGCAGGTTATTGGTGAGTAAATGTCGCTTGATAGCACTGTCGACGACACCTTCCATCACTTTGCTGATGATTGAGAGTAGACTGATGGGGCGGTAATTAGCCGGATTGGATTTGTCCTGCTTTTTGTGGACAGGACATACCAGGGCAGTTTTCCACATTGTCGGATAGATGCCAGTGTTATAGCTGTAGCAGAACAGCTTTTGTTGAAAGGGCTTGTCCAGTTAAGCTGCGAGTCAAAGCCATCCAGGATATTGATGATGGAGGATGTTGTCAGGATCCATAGCCCTTGCTGTGTTCAGTTTACTCAGCTGCTTCTTAATGTCACATGGAATGAACTGAATTGGCTGGATACTGGTATAAATGATTGTGGGGACCTTGAAATAAGACCAAGTAGCATTTTCCACTTAGCACTTTAGGTTGAACAGGCTGCAGACACTTCAGATTTGTCTCTTACACTCATGTTCTGGGCTCCACCATGGTCAAGGATGGAGACGTCATGAAACCTGCTTCTCATGTTAGTTACCTGACTGTCCATCACCATTCTCGAATGGCTATGGTAAGGCTACAGAGCTTTACAAGCTCTACCTCTCCACCACTTCTCTCAACCCCTCCACTGCCTCTGTGTTATCAAACTGTTTGTCTGATATCCAGTCTTGGATGAGCTGCGATTTCCTCCAGCTAAAAATTGGAAGACAGAAGCCATCACCTTCAACCCCCATCCCAAATTCTGTACCTTTGCCACCCATTCCATCCTACTACTGGCCACTATCTCAGGCTGCACCAGACTGTAATCTCAGCAGCCTATTCAACCATAAACTGAGCTGAGCTAGGTCGCCTGGTCTCACTATTAATAGCACCGACCTGCTATTAGGGCTGATTAGGTGCAAAGAAACTCTCGGCCTGGAAGTTTCCTTCCCTCCCCACCATACTGCTTCTGACGTGTGGAATTACGTTTGGGGTGGGTGGAGGCCCTCCAGGAACTGCTGGGAAGTCTGGAACCTGGCATATGTGGGTTCTGGCATTATTCACGGCCTTGTGCACTGCTGCTGGACTTACGGCGAGTGAGCTGCAAGGGCCACAGGTATTTGGCTCCTTTTCTTTAAATCTGACTTTCCTGAGCTTGTTACGTGTTCTGTAAGTTTACTTGTTTTTTTGGTTTTCTTGATGAATTTCTTGCGTTTGTGTTTAATTCTATTTAATTTGAAGTAGGGATGCCATGTGTTTATTTTCTGCACTCCAAACCTACAGCCACCATGCCTGTTTTAGCCAGCTGAAGCCATACCATGGGCACTGCTTTCGGGATACCTTTGGCTCTTTGCAAGGTGAGGAATGGCCAAGCAACACCACATGCAGGTACCCAGGTGTACAGGTCCAGACACAGTTTCTTACAGAATTGCAGCCTTGATTATAACTCAGGGCGCGAACTGTGCAGGCAGAGAGTGGGCGAGCACTAAGCCCCCATGGCATCGCCAGCATGAGGCCCTGCCAATTTTAACTCCCAGGCCTCATTCTAATATGATTGACGGGCTGCCCACCTGATCGTGTCAGGAAATGAGGTTGCAATCACAGTTTTGAGCTTTCATTGCAACAGCACTGGACTGTATTCTGCTACCAAAAATGTTTTTCTAATACTTCCCTGGAGGACTCCGTGGAGGTGGGCATGGTAAGGAGGGAGGTACTGTTTCCCAGCACCCACAGGAGCATCCCCAGGGCAACTATCCATCAGGCCTGGATAGAGGTGGCTGAGGGGGTCAATGCCAGCAGCATCACCCCCAGGACCTGGCTAAGTATAGGAAGAGATTCAATGACCGCACGAGAGCAGCAAGGGTAAGTACAGCTCTTCATTTCTCCATCTGGCATGGCTGAGTGCTGCAGGATAAAAGCATCATGACGGCTGCCTGGGCACCTTGCACAAACGTGCATGATCCTGATTGTGTGATCGGAGACTAGCTGGACATTATGGAGTGGCAGCCCTCCTGCTGCTGGCTGCTGTTCTGGTGCCCTAATGGCAACATGTAGGCAATCAATGACGCCCTGCACGTGAGGGAAGCTCTGCAACTCCCGCGGAGACTCACTGGGGCGTGCTGTGGGAGATGGAAAGGTTGGGGAACATAAGAACATAAGAAATAGGAGCAGGAGTGGGCCATTTGGGCCCTCGAGCCTGCTCCGCCATTCAGTAAGATCATGGCTGATCTTCGACCTCAACTCCACTTTCCTGCACTATCGCCATATCCCTTGATTCCCTTAATATCCAAGGAGAGCTGTCAGGCTCAGGTTGGTATTGGGTTGCAGCACTTAGATAACTGTGAGCTTTTGCTGTCTGCAGGCATTCTGATGACTTGAAAGGCCTCCAGCAATTGTTCAGTTACATCTTCTGATTCACAAGTCAGAGAGAACCCTCTTAAAATGAATGTCCATTGTGTCCCTCACTGGTGCTGAAAGCTTACAGAAAGATTTATCTGACCAGCAGCCTGGCACCTCCAGAGGGACCCCTTTCTCCACTTTATTCACTCTATCATGACACCTCACCTTATTCAATCACCAGCCCAGACACACCCACTTGGCACAACAGCATTGATGAGACAGTGGAGATATCACTGGGTGAATCACAGAGCCCCAGTGAGCAGTAGGAGCGGAGAGAGAATTATGAGAAAACAGCTATCTCTCTCTGGATGGGTCAGAAATGACTGGTCTCGGCTGAACAGGGACCAAGATCTCATCAACCCAGTCTTTAAAAGATCTATTATTCAGGAGCCTAGATCTCATGTGCAGGCAGAGCAGACAGTTTTCTCTCTTGTGTTTCAGATGGTGGAAAAGTTGGAGAAGTCCACACGTCCCATCTACAACACAATGCAGGAGGTATGGCATGGTGTGAGGCTCACCCTCGTGACCATGGCAAACCAGGAGACCAATGCAGACACAAGAAGAGGCCCTAAGGGCAATTGTTACTTCCACAGTGGCAGCAATGACTACTTCCATAAAGACCATCCTAGGTCAGGGCTTTCAGGACTTAATTGGGACTGTTCAACCTGAGCCCGTGCCCAGCACTAGAAGGCTACAAGGAGTGGGTGCATATGCCACTGCTTCTCATAGCAGTGACAATGCCTCTGCATCAATGCAGCCCCGTACAATGCCAGCACAGAAGATAGCTTCTGGTCTGTGACTTAGTGCACACAAACGACATAACAGTGGAAGCAGGTTCTGCAAGGACATTGGCAACACTGAAACAAATGCCACCTCACTCCCAGCCACAAACATCACAACCTCCTGACATTGAGCTAGCACTAAAGAGGAGGGAGAGGTTAGGGTCACGAGTGAAAAGAGTTTTAGGCACAAAGGATAGTCATGGTGACAAGAGGTATAATGAAGGGACAAAATTATCATAAAAATGTACAATTTCTGGCAATTTGTTGTGTTCCTGTATTTTTTCAAGGGAAGCGTCCTGTTATCCCTCTTATATGGTGATTAATCTTTGTAACTGTTCTCTCCCAGAGATGATATTAGAAGTATTACAGATTAGCTGAATGGTTGTCTGACAGCGAGGCAAGAATTATGAGGTCCCTTCAGTGCCCCAGTGATGCAAACTATTCAAATTGCGCCTACACTGGTAATGCACTAGGAGCACAATTCCAGGCCCTAAAAGCCTCTTTGCCAGCTCCGTGCTGGGAAACCGGCTTATAGTTCTTTTAAAGCTGCAAGTTTGAGGTATGGCGTATGGTGCACGGGGTGAAAGGAATGGATGGGGGGATAGAGGAGGTTGGCAGTAATGGGGGTGGGCGTACAGGTAACTGGGTGGGATGAAGACAGTAGAGGAAAGTAGGAGTCACGGTGGATGAGGGAGATCAGGTTACGGTATGAAAGAAGGTGGTTAGGACTACAGTGAAGGTGCTTGGGTAACTGGGGACGTGTGCAAGTGTCAATATGCTGCAAATGGTGGAGGGATAAAATAATGCAGCTAAATTATCATGAACAACGGCTTTCGAGATATATATGACAGTGAGAGGGAGGTAGAGGAGCAAATCTGCAGGGAAATCGCAGAGATATGCAAGAGCTATAGAGTGGTGATATTGGGGGACTTTAATTATCCAAATATCGATTGGGATAATGCTAGGGTAAAGGGAAAGGACGGGGAGGAATTTCTGAAGTGTTCAGGAGAGTTTCCTTTACCAGTATGTTCTTGGCCCAACTAGGAAGGAGGCATTGCTGGATCTGGTGCTGGGGAATGAGGTGGGCCAGGTCGACCAAGTGTCTGTGGGAGGACACTTGGGTACGAGTGATCATCGTATCATAAGATTTAGATTAGCAATGGAGAGGAGCAAAGAACAATCTAGAGTGGAACTTCTAAACTGGAATAGGGCTAACTTCAATGGGATGCGAAAGGATCTAATCAAGCTAAAATGGAACCAAAGACTGACAGGAAAAACTGTAATGGAACAATGGGTGATCTTTAAGGAGGAGATGTTCCAAGTACAGGCTAGGTACATTCCAATAAGAGGGAAAGGTAAGAGAACCAAAGCAAGGGTTCCTTGGATGATGAGGGAGATAGAAAAGATGATGAAATAAAAAAAGAGGGTGTATAATGCATGTCAGGTGAATTCTTCAAGGGAGAACCAGACCAAATACAATAAGTTGAGAGGGGAAGTGAGGATGAAAATAAGATTGGCAAAGAGAGAATATGAGAGTAGAATGGCGGTTAACATAAATGGGAATCCAAAAATCTTCTACCGGCATGTAAACAGTAAGCGGGTAGTAAGAGGCGGGGTGGGGCCTATTAGGGACAAAGAAGATGCTTAGAGGCGCAGGGCAAGGCTAGAATACTCAATGAGCACTTTGTATCAGTGTTTACTAAGGAGGTGGATGCTGACAAAATATCGGTAGAAGTGGAAAAGTTAGAAGCAATGGAAAGGGTGAAAATTGATAGACAGAATGTACTAGAAAGGCTGGGTATGCTTAGAGTGGATAAGTCGCCTGGTCCAGATGGCTTGCATCCCAGGTTGCTAAGGGAATTGGGGGAGGAGATAGCAGAAGGGCTTGCCATAATTTTCCAATCTTCCCTAGAAGTGGGGAAGGTGCCTGAGGATTGGAAAATGGCAAATGTGACACCATTGTTCAAGAAAGGGTGTAAGGACAATCCTAGTAACTACAGGCCGGTCAGTTTAACATCAGTGGTGGGTAAAGTTTTAGAAACAATAATCAAGGAAAAAATTAACGGGCACTTGGAGCGGTTTAAGCTAATTAAGGAGAGCCAACATGGATTCGTAAAAGGCAGATCGTGTTTGACTAATCTAATTGAATTTTTTGATGAAGTAACAGGGAGGATTGATGAAGGGAATGCAATGGATGTTGTCTACATGGATTTTTGGAAGGTTTTTGACAAAGTACCACATAGAAGGCTGGTTAACAAAATTGAGGCTCATGGAATAGGTGGGTCAGTGGCAGCTTGGATAAGGAATTGGCTTAAGGACAGAAAACAGCGAGTTGTGGTAAATGGCTGTTTTTCAGACTGGAGGATGGTAGACAGTGGTGTTACTCAAGGTCAGTGCTGGGGCCACTGCTTTTTTTGATATATATAAATGACCTGGATATTGGAATACGGAGTAGAATTTCTAAATTTGCCGATGACACCAAACTTGGGGGGGGGTGGCAAACAGTGAGGATGATACCAATTGACTGCAACAGGACATAGAAAGGCTAGCAGAATGGGCAGACAAGTGGCAGATGGAATTTAATACAGAGAAGTGTGAGGTGATGCATTTTGGCAGAAGGAACAGGGAGAGGCAATATACATGTAATGGCACAGTATTAAAGAGTGTGCAGAAACAGAGGAACCGAGGAGTTAATGTGCATAGGTCCCTGAAGGTGGCAGGATATATTGAGAGAGTGGTTAGCAAAGAATATGGGATCTTGGGCTTCATAAATAGAGGTATTGAGTACAAAAGTAGAGAAGTTATGCTGAACCTTTATAAAGTGCTGGTTAGGCCACAACTGAAGTACTGCGTCCAGTTCTGGTCACCACACTTTAGGAAGGATGTGAAGGCCCTTGAGAGGGTGCAGAGGAGATTTACCAGAATAGTTCCGGGGCTGGGGGATCTTAGCTACAAGGACAGGTTGGAGAAGCTGGATTTGTTTTCATTAGAGCAAAGGAGGTTGAGGGGTGACTTGATAGAGGTGTACAAGATTATGACGGGTTTGGATAGGCTAGACGGGGAAAGGCTGTTCCCACTAATTGATGGTACAAGGACTAGGGGACACAGATTTAAGGTTTTGGGCAAGAGATACAGGGGGGATGTGAGGAAAAACTTTTTTACGCAGCGAGTGGTGAGGACCTGGAACTCGCTGCCAACCGAAGTGGTGGAAACGGAGACACTCAATGTTTTCAAGGGGAGACTGAATAGGCACTTGAGGGAAATAAACTTGCAGGGCTACGGGGATAGAGCGAGGGAATAGGACTGACTGGATTGCTCTACAGAGAGCCGGAGCGGACTCGATGGGCCGAATGGCCTCCTTCTGTGCCGTTATGACTCTATGACTTATGTTATGACTCTATGTCTGTATCTAGGAGAGGTATGTCACACTCTTGACATCACACTTTGTCCCTGATATAAAAAAAACTGTTTAAAAAAATGGCAGCCATTGACTTGGAGACTGAAATTTTCAAGCAATTTACTGCCGTTTAATCGACCTCTGCTGCAATCAGCGAAAATTACAAATTGTCTGGCTTCTCACAGGGAGTACTTGAGCAGTGGTCTTAAAGGGAGAGCCCAGGACAGCAGCTAAACATCAGAGCAATCCTCCAGACTCCAGACTATTTGTGAGCAATTCTACTGGAGATCTGTTTGTTTAATATTAGTTTTGTCTTTATTGAAAATGTCTGGGAAAGTATAATCATATTAAAGAGTGATGGAACTGAGCATAATCAATGGGGAAAAAAATCACTGAAACTATTTTATTTTAATTTCAAGACGTCTTGCCAAATGTATGCACCAGGTGGTCATCTTGCCTCCGTACACAGGGAAGAAAACAATCGGTTCATTCAGGATTTGATAAAACGTAACAATCCAGCACAGCCCAGCACTTGGATTGGTCTGAGTGATTGTCACAAGGTAAAGCTGACTGAGTGATTGTAGCCTGGACATTTACTGTTTCAGCAATATTCACAGGTTAACTGAACATCGCTTAATGTTTCTGAGAGTGTCACTGTTTTCTAGAGCTGTGGTAAAATCTGCCTTTTAATGCTTGCCCGTTGACCATCAATAAAGCAGCAGAATTAATAATCCAGACTATCAGGTCACCCGCCCCCACCCAACCCGCACGCATCCCCCTCAAGAAATCCACCCTCCGTTATCCAGCTCGATGGGACTGGCACTTCTTGCTTCCACTCTTACTTATCCAAACATAGCTAGAGAATTTTTAACAATGGCTTCTTTTCCTACCCAATTATCTCTGGAGTACCCAAGCATCCACCCTTGGACCTCTCCTCTTCCTCATCTACATGTTGCCTCTTAGTCATATCATTCAAACATACATTGACAACACCTCGGTCTACCTCTCCACTACCTTTCTCAACCGTTCCACTGATTCTGTGTTGTCAGACTGCTTGCACAGTTTCTTCCAGTGAAACACTGCAAAGACCGAAGCTTATCATCTTTGGTCCCCACCACAAACTCTGTAACCTTGCCAAAGACTCCATCCCTCTCCTTGGCCTCTTCTCAGGCTCAACAAGGCCATACTCAGTCCCAAACTGAACTTCCGACTCCATATCCTCTCCATCACAAAGATTCTGTTCCTATTAGCTCTTCCAGCCCTACAACCATCCCCACTCCCAAACTCTACCTTCCTCTGACTCTGGCCCCTAGTGTTTCCCTTCACTTCCTTTGCCCCACCATTGGCGGCAGTACCTTCAGGAGCCTAAAGCCGATGCTCTGGGATTCTCTCCTTAAACCTCTTCACCTCCTTTATTTCCTTTAAAATCATCCTTATATCTTCTTTGGCCAAGCTATAAATGCATGTTGTTGTTGTATTTGTAGTAGTAGTTATAATAGAACGGCTGCTCTGTGATCCACCAAGAGTGCAGTCTTCACAGCTGATGCTGACTGTATTTTGCAGTTTTATATTATGTGATTGATATTTTGATAGACATTAATGACATTATTTCTCACGAAGGAGGGTATTTACCTGTGGACTGATGGATCTGCAACAGACTTCACAAAATGGAATCAAGACCAACCTGATGATAAAGAAGAGAGTGAAAACTGTGTGAACATTAATTCTAAAGGTACATTGAGATTGTAAACTGTATTGCGATGTATGTACCTGCAAATGAATTTCAGAAGCATGGAAAGGCTGACTGATGTACTGAGACAATGGGGTAAATTCTCACCCATTACTGGCCACTGCAGAGCTTTGCACTCCAGGAGCATAAAGGTGAATATTTATCCCAGCATTACAATAAGAACTGAACTGAACTGAATGTGGAGAATGCTTCACTTGAAGAATGAAGACGACACGACCAAATCTATCTTCATTCTCCAACCACTGCAGGAACATGCTACTGGGTACGGTAGCATAATGGTTGTGTTACTGGACTAGTAAGCCAGAGGTCCTGGATTAATAATAGTTCTAAATCCCACCACAGGCAGCTGGGGAATTTAAGTTCAATTAAATCTGACATGGTGACCATGAAACTACTGGATTGTCGTAAAAACCCATTGAAGGGATAATTACTAGTCCTAGCCCCTTTAGGGCTACCCCAGATCAGGCGTATTCCTCAGACATTCACTTTCAACTAAAGTTTGAGGTAGCTGAATCCTAAAGACGCTTAATTGGGTCTAAAGGTCTGGACCATCTTTCCCTAAAGGAAAGGAACAACCTGAAAATGTTACCGTCCTCCAGATAGCACTTTTAATAAGTTTAGCTAGACTGTAACGTTCCGGATATTATGAGGGTCCAGAAAACTCCCCCAGAATTCTGCAACTCCTCACCAAAGAGTGTACAGAGATTGAGTTTGCGAGTTTGATACAGAAGTATTATGTGAGACAATTCTAAAAATATATAGATTTATTAAAGAACCAACATGTAATTTACAGTTGGTGAGTCAATCACAACATTAACAGTTCCAAAAAGAGAAAGCTTTACAATCTTATTATCAGAGATCCTTACTCTCAAACCTTAACTTCGCTACAGTTTTACAGTTCTTAGTTTTGTACAGGATATCCACCAAAATCAAATACAGTACCTTTGATCCCCGAGGTACAAAGAGTTGTAGACTTACAGAGCCGCCTCTGAAGCCTGAGAATCGCTTTGCCCCTTTACAGCAAATCTACTATCCCATTTGAGAGTTCAATATTTATACTCTTTTTTAGTGGTATTTCCTTTAAGGTTTTCTGCTGATGTAAGCTAATTATCTCTAGTCATTTTTCTGCTGACCCCTGCAATTCTTTGTCACCTCAGCTGGTAGCAATACAGAATCGTGTCTCATCTCTAGGTGTTCTAAGTTTACCATAAAAAACGGTGTAACAGCAGGTGTGTTTTTTACTTGATGTCATTTTTACGAAGACACATGTTTGTGCTTCTTTACGAAGTGTAAATTAGAACACCTTATACAGGGTGAACTATTGTCTTGTTCCCAAAGGTTCAGACTGTCAGGAGCCTTTAACCTTCTGTTTGAATAAGGTTATTGATTCAGTGTCAACAACTATCTTATCTCAATAGCCAGAATGCTGTCACAGTTTTTCCATAGTTTGGGTTTCTAGATTTCCAAACCCAGTTTGTCATGTTTTAATAAGGCCAGAATTCTTTCATAGAATGGTGTATTTTTCTGAATAGGTTTTATGGCTTATTCCTTCACACCATCTGGTTCACTAATGTCCTTTCGGGAAGGAAATCTGCCATCTTTACCCGGTCTGGCCTATATGTGACTCCAGACCCACAGCAATGTGGTTAACTCTTAACTGCCCTCTGCAGTTCAAGAAGACGGCTCACTGCCACCTTCTCAAGGGCAATTAGGGATGGGCAATAAATGCCAGCCTTGCCAGCGATACCCACATCCCATGAAAGAATAAAAAAAAGTAGTAAAGTAACAAAGAAGACCCTGCAATGAGGTAGAGCACTGATTCAGAAAATAGATCTGCTGAAGATCAGGGCTGGGAATTACCTTGCAACTCCTCCTGTTCACCCACTGTAACTTCGCTGTAAGTTCAAACGGAAACCTTGTTTACAAGTTAGGGTTATGGTTAGGATTAGGGTTTACAGGGAGCAGTTTCAAGGAAATGTGAGGGGATTCTTCCATATAATGGTTTACAAATAAGCTCAATTAGCAAATTAAACAAAGCCCAGGATGAGCCCATAGAACAGGTGGAATGGGTTTATTATCTGCTAGGCTGCAATAGTGGAGAATACAGTCCACTATCCATTTGCCTTTACATTGTTTGTTTACTGGCTTGTCCATGGTTTTGGTTCTATAAGAAGTAAATGCTGATGACATGTACACCGACAACACCCAGCTCTACCTCACCACTACCTCTCTCAACCACTCCACTGTCTCTAATTTGTCACATTGCTTGTCCGATAAGCAGAAATTTCCTCCAACTAAATATTGAGAAGACCGTATCCCCACCGCAAACTCCGTTCCTCGCCACAAACTCCGTTCCCTAGCCACCAACTCCATCCCTCTCCCTGGCAACTGTCTGAGGCTCAACCAGACTTTTCGCAACCTCGGTGTTGTATTTGACCCCGAGATGAGCTTCCGACCACAAATCCGCTCATCACCAAGACTGCCTACTTCCACTTCCATAACATCGCCTGACTCTTACCCTGCCCCAGCTCATCTGCTGCCGAAACCCTTATTCATGCCTTTGTTACCTCTAAACTTGACTATTCCAAAGCACTCCTGGCCAGCCTCCCATCTTCCACCCTCCATAAACATGAGCTAATCCAAAACTCTACTGCCTGTATCCTAACTCACACCAAGTCCCGTTCACCCATCACCCCTGTGCTCGCTGACCTATGTTGGCTCCCGGTTGAGCAACGCCTCGATTTTAAAATTCTCATCCTTGTTTTCAAATCCCTCCATGGCCTCACCACTCCCTATCTCTGTAACCTCGACAGCCCTACAACCCTCAGAGATATCTGCGCTCCTCTAATTCCAGCCTCTTGTGCATCCCCGATTTTAATCGCTCCACCATTGGCGGCTGTGCCTTCAGCTGCCTAGGCCCAAAGCTCTGGAATTCCCTCCCTAAACCCTCTGCCTCTCTATCTCTCTTTCCTCCTTTACAGTGCTCCTTAAAACCTACCTCTTTGACCAAGCTTTGAGTCATCTGCCTCAATTTCTCCTCATGTGGCTCGGTGTCAAAAAAAAATTCATAGCACTCCTGTGAAGCGCCTTGGGATGTTTTACTATGTTAACGGCACTATAAAAATGTAAGTTGTTGAATAACTGTCATGACTACAGAAAGACTTTGTGCAGTTGATGTAAATTTAAAAGAATTCTACAGGCATCATGGAAAAGAGCCAGTAGTGAGATTTTACTTTGTTAGGTGAGGATAAAATAAAGAAATAATGACCTAAGTGAAAATGAGAGATTATTTTAAAAAGAAATAAAGATGAGTTTTGAGAATCACCTGATCAAGAAACCAGAGCAAATAGAGCTGAGTACAGTATAAGGCTGGCTTGCAACTCATTGACTTTGCACACTGTAACTGATGGTAAGTTCCAAGAAAGGAACTTTAAATCACATGAATTCATGGGTTCAAATGAGGTATTCATTAATTTTTGTGAAAGAGATTCACTAAGTTGATGAGACTTTAGTTATGAGGATAGATTAGAGAAACTGTAACCTTTTTTGAAATTAGAGCAGAAAAGGTCGAATAGAGGTATTTTGAGGAAAAACTATG
Organism: Squalus acanthias; assembly: GCA_030390025.1. Taxonomy (NCBI): domain Eukaryota; kingdom Metazoa; phylum Chordata; class Chondrichthyes; order Squaliformes; family Squalidae; genus Squalus; species Squalus acanthias. The sequence continues at coordinate 86,361,355 of CM059435.1, forward strand.
GTTCCAAAATTCCAATGAGGGGGAAAGGGCAGAAGAAGGGTGGGATTTTTTTTCAAAAGCGCCCCCCAATGTTCTCCAGATTGCCCATCGTTTTTCCAGGATTAATAGGAGTATGGAAGGACTCCTGCAATGTGTGGAGAATTTAGAATGATGAAGAATTAATTAAACTATTGAAACATATGACTGGTAAAGGTAACTCTTTAGCACTGGTGGAAAACCCTTCCTCGCTGCCAATAGGAAAACCAGCACAGAATATGCTCAGCAGTTTCAGTCTTGACCAGTCTAATCTAGTATTCATGCACAACAGGTGACAAATATTTGTATCTAAATAGAAGAAAAAAGGAATATACTTGCATAAAGCAATCAGAGTCACTAAAGGACCATGTTTGTGACAGAAATTGTTCATCTTAACAATTACTATTTTTTCAGGTGTTGGAGGCTTATGGGATGACAGGGACTGTTCCGAAGAACTTCCATTTATTTGTTCCTACAAGCTCTACTGAAATCAAAAAACTCCACAATGCTTCAAGACTCCGTTTGATTTGCTTCACAGTGCTGGCACTACAGTTTGTAGTCATTCAAATGGCTTAGCCCAGTAGCAAATAATAAAAACAACTGCAATATAATCTGTTTTGTTTTAGTTTATTTTCTGAGACAGACCTGCAACCAACTCTTTCCCCAAAAATTGAATTAGTAATAATATGCTTGTCACATTTTTTTTTTGGCGGTGGGGGGTTTGACAATTTTTCCATATGAAGGATTTGGTAAAAAAATTTACTTCTATGTTTTGTGTTATAAAGCATAGTATATTCACATAAGTTTAAAGGAAGGCACAATATGTGATTAAAATACTAATGAGCACCTTTGATGTTGTTTCCCCATAGACTGTAAATAATAGTTCAGCAGCCTGTCCCAGAAATGGATAAGCACCTTGTACCCATTGGGTTGGGAAGTCTCTCATCTTTTTTTGGCTGTGAACAGAGGAAGATAAAACATGGAGAAAGAGACACAGGCAGTCAATTGGAACGTTTTAAACAAAATACTATGAATCATTGGGAATTGGATATATACTTGAAAAGGAAACATTTGGAGGGCTGTGGGGAAAGAGCAGGGGAGTGGGGCTAATTGGATAGCTCTTTCAAAGAGCCAGCACCGGTACAATTGGCTGAATGGCCGTCTTCTGTGCTGTATGATTCTATGATTGAGCAGTCAGGCTCAGTAAAGGCTGTGAGAAGGTTAGAGTGCAGTGGAGTAGTTAGGAATTATTTTGTTTAAGTCAAGCAAGATGATGTGGGGAAGCGTAATGTTTCATTATTTTGTATTATTATGCACAGATGAATTGTATAGCTTGAAATAAATGAATCTGATCATAACTGTTGCTCTGTATGCTCACTCGCTGTGAAATAAAGCAGCTTAAAGATTCATTGCTGGTCTCGTCTTACCAAGAGCTTGCTGGTTCCACCTCCTGAGAGATTGAAGGAGCACACATACAAACAACATAAACATCTAGCTCAAGCTTTAAAGGTTTTATTGTTACCCTCCTGAGTCACACAATTGCATAGTTAAATATTGAGCAGTATGGGCACCACTGTAACTAAGAGGATAACTGAGACAAGACCCTAAACATTTAACAATGATCCAAAAGTACATGCAATAGTATCAAATATTCAGTAAAGTTAACGTTGAATATAGCTCTCTTTTTGCTTTTATTTACCAAATTAAATTTTATTCATGTTTTACTTCAAAAGCATTTATAGAGCTAAGCATTGGAAAGTGAAACCCAAAAATGTACAAGAATGTAGTTGTGTCTGATATCCAGACAAGTCTGCTGGTGTTAATCCATGAACACTTTCCAACTTCTTTAATGCTAAAAGCATATTTTAACAAACATTCAGAACCAAACTAGATTCCTTAAAGCACTACAATGAAGAGCTGAGATCAATGCACTGCATGACCTACACAGCTGAATTGTACAGACTTCAATATGTTTAATAACAGTAAAATCTAAATAACATGAAAACAAATATTGAGAGTTTTGCAGTTAAAATGATATAATAGTCCTCTTTATTAGCACTCTGTCTCCATCTGATGGATGAGGAATACTCTCACTGCTCTCACAGCTACAATCACCATTCAAGAAATTACATGATCAAAGTTTTCTATCTATAGAAAGAAAAGATTATCAATCCAAGATTTAGGATCTTAAATAAGACATGGTCGCTCAGACTACCCTAATATTCTAAACATATTTAAATACCAGTAGAATTTTCTAACAGCAAATAAAATCATTTTTATGTTTAAATCATAATTACAATGAAAATAGGCGAGGAGGAAACACTCATTTACACCTAGCCTATTCAGAGCAGGTCAGTAAAAGTGGTAACTCCCACTCCCTAAATTAAAACCCTAATAGCACAGTCACCAAAGATATGTGGTTAAAATTAATGCCTCGTTTGTTAAGTTTTGCTCCCCGGAGTACATTCTATCTGATTAGAGAAATTAATGTTTCTTTTAATTAGCTAAAGCTACCCTCTTTGACGAGAGAGTGTAGAATGACCTAGATAATCCTGTTACAAAGGAGAATTAGGAGTGATAGAACTATGCAGACCATGCCAGTGGGTAAGTTCCCTGATATGGGCAGTATACTTATAAAATACAGCAGTCATTTGCAGAGTGCTCCTATTAGCCATCAGGGGACAATGATGAAAGAGAGGAAAACAGCTTCAAAGCCTCAATTATGTTCACTCTAACCTTTAAACTGAGCAGAGACACCCACAAATAACACATCTTTTAAACAAAGACCATTAAATCCTAATGAAAGTGTAACCTCCAGCCTGGGGAAGCTAACCCATTCAGATTAGGTTAGTTTTGTTGGCATATTGTGAGAAAATAAAGACTCTCCAAGTGTCACAGTGTGTAATGGAAAGTCAGTTAGGGCCCTTTTAATAGCACTTGTGAATAAATACTGAATAATTCCCAACATAAACTGTGCAAAGGTAGATGGAGTTAGCCCATTTGGTGTGCCTACCAATACAATTTAATGGAACATGATATAGTTTAGAACAGCAAAATGATATTGAGGTCCAATAAACCTATCACTTCTTAGTTGATTTCAACCCTACCCTCCTACCTTCTCACAATATCCACCGTTAAAAAGCATTGAAGGCTGAACTGGCATCTACAGAGGAGTTATAAGGATGATCTTGGGATTCAAAAGATTTTACAAATGATTTTTTAAATCTCATCAAGGAGATTGAGTAGCAGATTAGGAACACCTCTGTAACTAGACCTGCAATGCAGATTGATCTGATAGAATGAAAGTAACTTCACTCTGCTACTTGTATGGATCCAAAATTACATGAGTTTTGGGCATTTACAACCTATGGATTCAGAACAACACTGCCTGCAATCCAGCACAAGCTATCACTAAGCTGTCATCCTTGTTCAGGCAGGCCATAAGAAGTGAGTGGAGAAGAAGACGGTGCTCTTCTGTGAAGGTTGGAGTGAGGCATATTTTTGAAGTAACTTGACTCTTTCTAGGGACCGTGTTACACCTACCCTTGGAGCAATTTATGCTGATACTAAGGACTAAATTTTGAGGCCCCACACCACCAGCTGGGCCTTGCATGCAGCCAGCACATATTAGAAAATTGTAGGCACTTTTCTGTCATGCACTGGCTGGATGCCCTCGCAAAATCCACCCTTAATTGGTATAAATAGAAAGTATTGAATTCCCAAGTGTTTGAACCAAAGAAAAATGCTGCTTTTATCATATCTCACCATTAGATATCATTAACAGACAAAGGTTGTCAGAAACATTTGATTTCTACATGAAATTATTACTATATTCTATGACATATTCTGGGTAAATCTGATATTTCTCAAATATAACAAACACAGATGGATCATTGATGCAGTCAGCACAGCTGTCATAGAGATTGAGGCTTGTGCCATCTATGGATGGCGGACGATGATAACTTGAATGTCCTTCAGTAAACAGTCCTACCAACACCCGTGCCAAGAACATGATGTTGTGGTTTGTTGCAGAATCTGAGTACAAGTCAAAGATGGAGCAGGATGCTTTCTTGGCAAAGTACCTCCCTGCAGATGAGAATAAATGAATTGATTTGTTGTCAAATTCTACAAATGGAAAAGAAACAATTTCTTCTCAAGGCCTCTCCCAGCAGGAATTGCCATTTAAAAGCTAAAGCATCACCATGTAAGAAAGTTTGGAATGAGACAATTGAATCTTCAAGCCCCCTCCTTCCTTAGAGCATTTATAATGTACCCCACCAAAGATCTCTATCCCACCTTTTTAATTTCCTGAAGGGAAGTTTGGCATAAACACTTTAATTCCTGAGGGCAATCAAGTAAAACTCCAGAATATTCATTCATCCTCACATCTTTACTCTTCAACACTGCACTGTTGCATTCCACAAATAGCACTATCCTCCTCCTACCCCAATGGTCCCAGAATCTGAGGAACCATTATGCCCCATGGATTTAGGCCATACTAATTTGTACAGATCTTGAAGTGTTGGTAATGCTCATTTTTCCAAAACGTGCTATAGTATACTGAAAGATTATATTTGTAGATGTGGAATGTTAGGTATACAAAGGTGTCAGCCGTGGCATTTATTGCATTGCTGTTTGTGGGACCTTCCTGTGTGCACATTGGCTGCCATGTTTCCTACATTACAGCAGTCACTGCACTTCAAAAAACACACTTCATTGGCTGTAAACCACTTTGGAACATCCTGACATCATAAAAAACACTGTATACATTTTTCTTTTCTTTCTTTCTTCCCATTTACACAACAGCTGTACCTACCTGAGAGACATCAAATATTAACTATGATAATTACATATAACTTTTACTGCTATTAAATGTATCAAACCTACAATACTGCATGGATAGTGGGTTAGTACTTCCCCCTAGTACACTTGGATTGCACTATTCTTCTTGTTTGCAATTCAGTGATAACTTTACTGATTTTCTTTTTTTTGTCCTCATTATTGTGCTCATCAAGGTTAGTGCTGGGGAATGGAATGCATCACATTTCTGGCAGCCACTGGCAGCATCAAGCACTCCCAGGTCAGGTATAGCACAAATAAATGCTCAGTAAAGTTCCTTCTTTGCCAATGAAACTCAGAAGAACACCTCCTACTACACCACCAGAGAGTGATTCTGTCCTTATGTGCAACTTCCTGCTGGTGATTAGGAGTGGGAACCCGAGCTAAACTTCTTTCCCCAGTCCAAAAATGATAAAATCAATTGTACCGCCCCAACAGAGATTAGCTTACTCATTACAGAGCAGGGATTGAACCAGGAACCTGCCTATATTGCTCAGTACCTCGTCATTTACTCATTGAGCCATGGGGGTTTCTCATATCGTTTTGATACCTTTACACGATTTCCTCTTTTTCGTTTTCTGCTTCACTTGGAAGCTAAGTAGGCTCGTAAAGCAACCACAAAGATGATGATTAAATTACAATTTGGTTGGGGCCTGGACTCTGAATTTGCTGTATCTAGTGCATTTTTTGCAGGTTGCTTCTTGAAACTTAATGCTAAAGTAAAGCTACAGCACCTACCTTTTCCATATAAACGTCCATCCTGTGCGAAGCTTCCCCAATCAAAGTTCTGGTGGCAAATAGCATTAACAATCGAATGATCTGTGATTCCATGAAAAAGGAATTGTTCATTCACATTATGCGTACCATTCTTTTTCCTCATCTGTTCTTTCTTCCTGAGAACCGATACACACACAAAGACCAGTAAATGCATTGGAAAAGCAAGAACCAATAAATCATAAATTTCCAAAATGTTCATTCTATCTTACTGCGGGATTGATTTTCGTTTCCTTAAAGATCTACAATTAATTTTGAGTTTCTCACCAAAGGTATGTAGGACACCTTTTTACCAGTTTTCTCCTGTCCTTATCTGAAGTAGGATACTTATACTGAGGTACAGTTCCACTGGTGCTAGCAGTCCTCTAGTATCTGACCCAAGTGGTCATTGTTTATGTGTGAGTCAAGACAATGAAAGATCAGCACCTTATTCAACAGTGGGTGCATCACAGTCAAGCCCAATCCTGTCCTTAAGCAGTGTCAATATACACTTGAATTTTCCACTGGGGTGAAGAAATCACTGGATAGCAATTGAAATTGGAAACACCGATTGATTATCCCTCTCCACGTCCCAGGAGCACTGAAGCCAATCAAATGTGGAACTTCTAGTGTAGTTCCAGTTAACTCAGAAGAGACTGGAGATCGAAACTGGGACCTCCCATATTGGACAGTGCATTTATCCGCCAAGCCATCAGGGGAGCCCTACGTGTGCAAGCACTATCGAAACTCTGCATCAAGTCACAGGCACTTTCAATTCCAATGGAACGCAAAATTACCTCTGATTAATAAATGTGGTTTTGTGAATATATAAGGATTGTCAGTACGAGATATAGTAACTAATATAAGTTGATCAGTAAATGACCAACACAAAAGTACTGGGCGTGAGTTATAAGGCGTAACTTTTTTCTCTCAATGCATGGTGCCACTTGAACCCCTCAATTGAATTTCTGCTTTGTAAATTACTTCCTGGTGTTCATTTTCCCCTATAGATTAAATAATCAATTTTACCAAGTCTATTTTAGAACTGTATACAGTTCATTTGAATTTTTTAATCTTTAAGATTAATGACACTGGCTGTGTGATACTGAGCCTTACATTGCAGTAAGTTAAAAATGATCTGGAAGTCAAACTATCTACGGTCAGGTGTCAGCTACAAAACTTTAAAAGTGGTATATTCAATGAAATGAGGGAGCAGCTAAAACAAATAAACTGGAGGAGATTGTTCAATAAAATGTTGGAGAAGACAAGTGGAACATCTTTAAAGGCATAATGCTAAGCATGTAGGATAAATGCATTCCCAAAGCTAACAAGCACAGACCAAGCAAACATGACCCTAAATGAATTAACAAACAAATTGAAAGTGAGATAAAAAGGAAACACGACATGTAGAAACACTGCATGGGGTAATGAGAAGGGGCTCACTGGGATGCATATGAGAAAATGCAGAAACACTTTAAAAGGTTGAACAGAGGAACAAAGAGAGACCTCGAAAAAAGTGTAGCAACTGAGGCTAAGAATCTCAGTAAAAAAATTGTTTCGGTACCACAACAGCAAGAGGACAGTCAGAGAGCAGGTGAAAACCATAAAAGATGCAATTGGGTTTGAAACTAGGGTTGAGCACAAAATAGTAAATATTCTGAATGAGTACTTCCAAGTATTCACAAGAGAAGACAAGAGCAACATATTCACTCCATCAAAGATATCCAATGGAAATTCATAAAATTCACCCAGAAAAGTTTATCTACAGCTAAAGTAAGACTAACTGGTCTATAATTTCCCAAATTATCCCTTTCCTATTTCTTGAACCATAATGTAATATTAGCCACTCTCCAGTCATTTGCCAGAAATGACAGTTCCAAAGATTTGGGGGAAATTTTGGGTAGAACCTCCACTATCTTTTTCAGTATTCTGGAATGCATAGCCTCTGGGCCTGGTGACTTTTCTACTTTTAGTTCCGTTATCTTTTTTAATACAGTTTCCTTTTGAATATTTATCTCCAGTAGTTTCTCTTCCACACCCTCCTCGGATATTCCTACAGTCCCATTTTCACCTTGCTCTGTAAAAACTGAGATAAAATACTGGTTAAGTTTCTATCTCCATCCTTATCTCACATACAAGATGGCTTCCTCCAAGTGCTACCACCATTTCTTTGATCAACCTTTCACTTCTTATTTGTTTATGAAAGTCTTTGCTATTTCCATTTGACTGCCAGCTTCTTTCATACTTCCCTTTTAACCTTCTTAATTTCCCTTTTTGCTATCTCCAATATTATTACATATGTCATAGATTTCTAATATGAGAGCATTGCAAGTAGATAGACATTACTGATTGCCACATCTAATAGTGTTTTACAAACCACTGAAATATTTCCCAAAGTCCAAGATTTTGGATTCTGTCAATTTTCTGGATTTTGCTGAACTGCATGCTCCCGTGGAAGAGGGATTGGATTTTCTTATACTCTTCGGAGGACTGTAAGAGATGAATACGCTGCAAAAAGAATCCAGAACATCAGGACAGTAAAATAAAGATTAATTCTGTAGAGGTCATTCTGCGATTGAACATTCCCAGCAAAGAAGTTTATCTGGGGAAATGGCAGGTTTCCAGCCCTTTATTTTCTTCCCATTAAATCATTGACTGTAGTTCCTTCCTGGCTTGTACTACAATATCAGCTAATGTACTATCCACATATGGATCAAACAGGTGACAGATGTGTTGGTCAACATGGCCAGCATTTTTATCTCCTTCCACAAAGAACAGCATGACACAGCTGCCCAATGTCCAGTGTATTGACCAAAGTACAGGGGGAGGGTCACTGATGTCTGCCATGTGCACATCCTGGGTGCCAGTAAATGACCAGTTTGTGTTCCAATACTTTGATGTGTGAAACACATAGAAGATGCATGAGATACTATGACAAATTTATATGGTTGTGTGAGGGCTTGGCATGGGCAAGCAGTAAATGAGCAACAGGTTGGTTGACAGGCAATACTTTATAGCATGGAATTATCTTATGATTACCTGGTAAAAAAAATTTATTCGTTTTTATGCGATGTGGCAAGGCCAGCATTTATTGCCCATCCATAATTGCCCTTGAGAAGGTGGTGGTGAGCCGCCTTTTTGAACCGCTGCAGTCCGTGTGGTGAAGGTACTCCCACAGTGCTGTTAGGGAGGGAGTTCCAGGATTTTGACCCAGCAACAATGAAGAATCGGCGATATACTTCTAAGCCAGGATGGTGTGTGACTTGGAGGGGAACTTGGAGGTGGTGGTGTTCCCATGCTCCTGCTGTCCTTGTCCTTCTAGGTGGAAGAGATCGTGGGTTTGGGAGGTGCTGCCGAAGAAGCCTTGGTGAGTTGCTGCAGTGCATCTTGTAGATGGTACACACTGCAGCCACGGTACGCCGGTGGTGGAGGGAGTGAATGTTAAAGGTGGTGGATGGGGTGCCAATCAAGCGGGCTGCTTTGTCCTGGATGATGTCAAGCTTCTTGACTGTTGTTGGAGCTGCACTCAACCAGGCAAGTGGAGAGCATTCTATCACTTGTGCCTTGTAGATGGTGGGAAGGCTTTGGGGAGTCAGGAGGTGAGACACTCGCCGCAGAATACCTAGCCTCTGACCTGCTCTTGTTGCCACAGTATTTATGTAGCTGGTCGAGTTAAGTTTCTGGCCAATGGTGACCCCCATAATGTTGATGGTGGGGGATTCGGCGATGGTAATCCCGTTGAATCTCAAGAAGCGGTGGTTAGACTCTCGCTTGTTGGAGATAGTCATTGCCTGGCACTTGTGTGGTGCGAATGTTACCTGCCACTTATCAACCCAAGCCTGAATGCCGTCCAGGTCTTGTTGCATGCGGGCATGGACTGCTTCATTATCTGAGGAGTTGTGAATGGAACTGAACACTGTGCAGTCATCAGCGAACATCCCCATTTCTGACCTTATGTTGGAGGGAAGGTCATTGATGAAGCAGCTGAAGATGGTTGGGCCTAGGTTACTGCCCTGAGGAACTCCTGTAGCGATGTCCTGGGGTTGTGATGATTGACCATCAACCACCACAACCATCTTCCTTTGTGCTAGGTGTGACTCCAGACAGTGGAGAGTTTCCCCCCTGATTCCCATTGACTTCAGTTTTACTAGGGCTCCTTGATGCCACACTCGGTCAAATGCTGCCTTGATGTTAAGGGCAGTCACTCTCACCTCACCTCTGGAATTCAGCTCCTTTGTCCATGTTTGGACCAAGGCTGTAATGAGGTTGGGAGCCGAGTGGTCTTGGCGGAACCCAAACTGGACATCGGTGAGCAGGTTATTGGTGAGTAAGTGCCGCTTGATAGCACTGTCGACGACACCTTCCATCACTTTGCTGATGATTCAGAGTAGACTGATGGGGCGGTAATTGGTCGGGTTGGATTTGTCCTGCTTTTTGTGGACAGGACATACCTGGGCAGTTTTCCACATTGTCGGATAGATGCCAGTGTTGTAGCTGTACTGGAACAGCTTGGCTAGAGGCGCGGCTAGTTCTGGAGCATAAGTCTTAAGCACGATAGCCGGGATGTTGTCGAGGCCCATAGCCTTTGCTGTATCCAGTGCACTCAGCCGTTTCTTGATATCATGTGGAGTGAATCGAATTTGGCTGAAGACTGTCTTCTGTGATGGTGGGGACCTCGGAAGTAGGCCAATATGGATCATCCACTCGGCACTTCTGGCTGAAGTTGGTTGCAATCGCTGCAGCTTTGGGATGTTGTCGGGGCCCATAGCTTAATGGTACCATTAAATTGTCTTACCCTACCAGGTTCCTTAAAGTGTGCTGTCTCTTGCATCTGTTGTTATGTCCAGCAGATGTTGTGCACAGCATTGGGCCTGGCCACTTCCTGCCAAGCATGATGCAGGCAGGTGTCCTGGAGTTCCAAACAGAGCAGTCCTGCTTGTAAACAACTCACGTAGCACCACATCCACTTTGCCAGCCATCAAGCCAGAAAAGTCTGCCACTTGCCTACAAACTCAGTGTTGTCCCTATGTGTTTGGTTTCCATCCCATTTGTTTTTGGCTGTCATTTCTTCCTCCCATGAGCCTCTCAAAAGGTTGAAAGCTTTTCAAAATCATTTTAAAGTCATTAAAAAAACATTTTTCCCCATATGCCTTTAAATATCCCTTTAATGGTGAGCTGCAGACCTAATTCTGGGGCCGCCCTTCATCTCGTTCCCTTATGCAAGACCCAAGCCATGGGGAGTGCATGATAATAATGTCATTATTCCAGCATGATGCGGAGATGCCGGTGTTGGACTGGGGTGGACAAAAATGAGAAGTCGCACAACAGCAGGTTATAGTCCAACAGTTTTATTTGAAATTACGAGCTTTCGGAGCGCTGCTCCTTCATCAGGTACAGTGAGGGAATACAAATCAGTTACAAAGCATATGTAAACAGAGAACAATGTGTCTCTGCAGACACATTGTTCTCTGTCTATATATGCTTTGTAACTGATTTGTATTCCCTCACTGTACCTGACGAAGGAGCAGAGCTCCGAAAGCTCGTAATTTCAAATAAAACTGTTGGACTATAACCTGGTGTTGTGCGACTTCTCATTATTATTCCAGCAGTGCACATTGTGCAGCAGTGCCTTTTTAGCAGGGATTGGTAAATTGGTCCTCCAATGGTTTAAATGAGAACCTGCTTCCGCAGTGTCTCTGTAACACTACTGCGTAATGTAGCAAATAAAAGCTTTTACCTTGTATCCCATGTCTGGCAAAGCTGATTTGTCCCAATTTTCTGGAATGTTTTTTGGTTCACAGGCACTGGCTTGCCCTTTTGCCAATTGGACTTTGCTGCAAAAGTAAAGAATGTTAAATATTTAAATCCATTTTATATTACACAACAGAGAATTATCCAGGACATGTGCAACATTTATGTATTTGGCCATCAGTGGAATAGATGTCATAGGTGAAGAAGTAAAACAAATTTTCTTTTTGGCATCAGTTTCATCAAGCACTCCCAGGCTAGATACAGTATCGGAGAGATGCAGAGTGAAGGTCCCTCTGCACTGTCCCATCACACACTCCCAGATCAAGTACAAAGCTGGTTAAATACAGAGTAAAGCTCCTTCTACACAATCTCAACCTTGAACACCCCTTACTGCACCAATTTTCCACAACAGTCATTCTTCTGACCTCCCAGAATGAGACCCAAAATATTAGAGGGTCATTTTCATCCACTGGCCAGACATATTGGAATACTCCAGGTGCACTGATCATAATTTTCCAACCATTCATTTTAAGTAATACATCTCAAGGCAGATTAAGTCATCCCATGGCATGAATCCTAGACTATGGAACAAATCCAGAAAGGAGATGGCAGAGAATCTGACCACAATTTTCCATTCCTCCTTAGATATGCAAAATGCCAGGGGATTGGCGGGTAGTCAATATAACATTTCTGTTCAAGAAGAGAGAGAAGGATAAATGATAGACCATTTCGTCCAACATCAGTTGTGGGAACACTCTTAGAATCCATAATCATAATTTGAGATCAAATTAGTGAGCATTTAGAAATGCATGGAATACTCGAGGGCAAACTATAGTTATGAGGAGAAACTTGAAATACAAGGTCTATTTCCACTGCAGCAGAGAAGGCTAGGAGGAGACTTAAAGAGGGGTTTGAAAATTAACTCCATCATATTACCCTGTTTGTGTAAATGATATGCTAGAGTGAATAGAGATGGACTATTTCCTCTGGCTGATGAATCAGTGATGAGGGGTTATCAATTTAAAATTGTTATTGAGGAGGGAGAATAGGAGAAATTCTTCAGCGTGTTGCAGCATGGAATGCTTTGCCACAGAGAGTAGTTATAGCAGAGACCATTGTATCTTTTAAAGAAAAGGTAGATAAATATTTGAAGAAGAGAAAGATACAACGGGGAGAGAATGGCACATTGCGATTAGTTTTGGATTGGTCTAGTGCAGAGCCTCCTCTGTGGTGTACATTTCTATGGTTCTACATGCCAGACCATTGAGAGAGACTCCCTGCTAGTAACGCACAATCAGAAAATCATCCTGTTAGTGTAAATTTAGCTGGAGTAATATATAGTGGGCTCACTCCCTCTAGTAGCTGAGTTGAGAGTTCATTAAACTGATTACTCCCTATGGACCCTCACAGCAAAGTATCTCCTATGACTGGTTTCAATTTCAACCCAAGTCTTAAAGTTTCAATTTCCTGGTCTCAGAGCATATCAACCAACTTCCTGCTGGGATGACCTGCTGGTATTTTTTGGAGTTGGCCCTAATTAATTATTTGGAGAGAGCCCCTGACCCATATTGTACCTGGCACTGGGAGCTTGCCAAAGGGTGGAGGGGGGGGGGGGGGGGGGGGGGGGGGGTGGGCAGGAGTCAGAAAATTTCTAAATATTGGTGGAAAAAATTATTGCAACATTTAAAAAGGCTGCCACTGGCAGTATTGTCCCTGTGTTAAAGATTGGTTCCAGGTGTCTTTGCAGCTGGTGGCAAAGCTGTATAACTACCTCTGAGCTGACCAGTAGTCTAAAGGGCCTGTTGTTCTTGTGACTGTCTAGTAGATGTTCCAGGGCCTGCAGATAGAAGGGTTAATCATGGGTAGTGTAGGCCTGAATTTCCAACATGCATTTCTCATGGGTGAGGTCCCTCCCCCAACACCATGTACATGTAAAATTACGCTGATAGTTGATGTGGTAATAGTGGGTGTAGGCAGTCCAGCTTCTACTGCTTGTTGATCTCCCTGAGAGGCCTTCTTTCATTTTGTACCACTTCATCCATCAAAATTATGCAGTGTTCAGGGGCCAGGAGTAAATGTAAATCAGTTAGGACAGGGTGATAGCTGAGTGAGACTGTGGGTAGCAGAGTTTTAGATAGGTTAAAGTTTACGGAGGATGGAGGATGTGAGGCTAGCCAGGAGAGCAATGGAATAGTTGAGTCTGGAGGTAACAAAGGCATGAATGAGGGTTTCAGCAACAGATGGACTGAGGTGGGGTAAAGGCAAAGATGTTACAAGGATAAAAGTAGACAGTCTTTGTGATAGAGATTATATGGGGTCGGAAGCTCAGCTCGGGGTCGAATAGGACATTGAAGTGGCAAACAGTCTGGTTCTGTCTCAGACAGTGGCTAGGGGGAGGAATTGAACTGGTGGCAAAGTTACGAAATTTGTAGCGGGGACCAAAGACAATGGCTTTGGTATTCAACTGGAGGAAATTGCAGCTCATCCAAGACTGGATGTCAGACAAGCAATCTGAGAGCACAGAGGCAGTGAAGCGATCAAGAGAGGTGGTGAAGTAGAGCTGGGTGTCATTAATGTACATTGGCTGTAAAGCGCTTTGGGACACCTTGAGGTCATGTAAGGTGCTATATAAATGCAAGTTCTTATTTCTTTCTTACATGTGGAAGCTGACCTTATGTCTGCAGATGATGTCATCAAGGGGCAGCACCTACACGAGGAAGAGGAGGGGGCAAGGATAGATCCATGGGGGACTCCAGAGGTTACGGTACAGGGGCAGGAAGAGAAGCCATTGCTGGAGATGCTCTGGCTATGATTTGATAGGTAAGAGTGGAACCAAGCGAGGGAAGTCCCACTGTGCTAAACAATGGCAGGGAGATGTGTTGGAGGAGGATGGTGTGATCAACCATGCCAAAGGCTGCAAAGAGGTCAAGGAGAAATACTGCACCACGGCCACAATTACAGAGGATGTCATTTGTGACTTTGATTAAGGCCATTGTGGTGCTATGGCAGGAGCAGAAGCCTGGTTGGAGAAATTCAAACATGGAGTTGCAGGAAAAATGGGAACGAATTTGCGAGGCAACAACATGCTCAAAGACTTTGGATGTGTAGGTGTGTTCCTAGAGAAACACACCAACTATATTGGGAATATTGTACTAAATATATTGTACTATATATTGTACTATATATTGTACACCTACTATATCCAAATATTGGGGAAAGTTGGAAAACTTGGGATAAAGACACATTGCTAGAAGCGAGTACAAGAAACTTCAGGCTGCCTTTAACTCTGCCTCCAATACGTGCCCTGGGGGTGCTTGATGCTGACATTAGTTGCCTGAGCTAGAAAGCATTCTATTCACCAGCTCTACAGCCGCTCACCTTGGTGAACACTAAAACACACAAAAGAAACAGAAGCTGAATTGCCAAAAGTACAAACTATGAAGAATTCTTGCTAATCTCAGGGGTTAATTTTGTTTTCAATACCTCTGTATCTTTCTTTCCATATCTTGTTTAGAGATAAATCGTGGCCTTCTCCGAACTTCGTTTGTTCTTTCTGAAAGTTTGTCTTTCTGAATCATTTCTGAGAGAATGAAAACATTAGTACTTCAAATATAGCCAACTAACAAACAAACACATAAGTCATTCAAGGTCTAGCTTTGAAACTGAGTCCAAAAAGACTTGCAAAGAGTCTGTCCCCAGACAATCTGGGAACTCCTCCTCTATCTGTGACATACTCAGCACTACCCCACCATAAATTCATTAAGTATTTTTGCAGCACCTGTGGATGGGGATTCTGAAGTGCAGCAGCTTTTAAATGGCTGCTGCACCAAACAGGAGGAGCAACCAGTTTTGGTGGAAGATAACTTGTTGAAAGATAATGGGGGGAAAATTCAGTTGGTTGCACCTCCCGTTAGCGCCTTAAGAGGGCGCTAATGGGGCGCAAAGCATCTAGCGCCCAGGCGCGGCGAAGTTTGCGCCGCTCGCGAAATTAACTAGACATTTTGCGGCGGCACTAAACACTACCGCCACGAGCTCCTGCGCCGGCAGATCGTGACGTGAGTCGAGTGCGCAACGCCCCGGTATCGCCCCGGAGCGGATATTGAGTGGCGCCCCCTGCCTTACCGCCTGACGCTAGCAACGACAGGTTGAGGGGAGCGTTCTCCAGTCATGAAGGGAAAGGGGGAGCGCTATTTAAAGGTGACCGCTTCCTGCCTTTTATTGTTGGTGCCATTTTTGAACTACGCATTCTGAGAGAGAGAGAGAGAGAGACTTCTGGAGAGATTCAACGTTGTGTGAAGGAGTTTTGGGTACTGAGCAGCACTTTGCAGCTTCATTTTGATTTGCCATTCCTTGTATCGATTTAGAAGAGACTGTGGGGGCTGCACTCTGAGCTCTTTGCCTGGTACTCTCCATTGTTCTTTACAGCAGATTTGATGTGCAGGTCTCTCCAGGCCGAGATTCAAGGCTGCAATGAGCAGGATGTGGATGGAAAGCAAGATTAACCATCCCCTTTAAAAACTGGCCCGTGCCATTGTGTGTGTGTTCCATTGCTGACTGACATTACATGAGCTTCGCCAGTGCTCTGAGGTAGCGCCTCGCTCCTCGGCCTTTGCGCCTTAAGACAGGTGTGAAGCGCCTGATTTAGCGCTCCAATCACCTCCAGGGACGATAAAAGTCAAGTTTGCAGTTGGTGGCGATAATTAGTACCAGGCGCTAATCTTTGCGCCCGGCCGATAATTGCGCCCCAAATGGGGCGATACTGAATTTCTCCCCCAATGACTGGAGGAGCTGCAAGAACTGCGGCTTCACCGTAGAGAGCTGGAGATCGTGCTTGAAGACGTGACGCTGAAGCAAGTGGTCATGTTGGGGGCTGAGGGAAACCTTTCTAATAGAGTACACGTGTAGTTGGCATGGAAGGAGGCTTACACATAAGACACTGATCTTCTCTTCTCCACAACAGACAGCCTAACACAACTGTACTCATTGGTGCCACCCATTATGGTGGAGCACAGCCCTTCCCACAACCAATACCTTTAGGACATATGACAATTGGAGCAAGGGATTCTGTTTCCACCTGGAACTGGGCAAATACCAAGTAATCTGAGGTTTTCTTATCAGACAAACACTGGAGAGGAAATTAAAGGACATTTTATCATACAGCTCTTTAATTTGGGTTACAGAAGAGTGATGGTCAAACAAACACTTGTTCCTCTTTCTACATTTGCTGAGCTCCATTAAATGATTTTTCTCATCCATGGATATGCAAAAGAACCAACATTCTCAATTCTTTATTTGCTTTTTAAGATCTGAAAATCAAATCATTGAAAAATCTGCTGATCCTTTTGTGTGGAATTTTTGGATATGACTGAAATTCGGGAAATGAAAAAAGAGCATTTAATGGCCTGGAGACTGAAGCTGAGCCAATTCTTTGCTTCGACACATTTGTATCATGATGCTTGTATTATGATGGGAGCACGTAGCTGTGCAGGACTGGCTTGGCTTGTTTAGTGAGTTGCAGGAGGAGCCAGTTGTTCAGACAGGAACAATTATCTCTACTACTGCCAGCTGTATAGAAGACAGTTTGTTTAAGGTAAAGAGTGTCATTAACAGCTTGAGAATTGTGCATCAGCAGCTTATGGCATTGCATCAAGGTAAAAGCATTGAGGTCAACAGCAGTATCCTGCTGAAGCAAGGCAAGAACATCACCCCCAACCAGCAGGACCATCAGTTAATGTATACTTGGATTTCTCATTTCCCCTCCACCCAGCACGATGAAATTCCAGGAACTGAGCTAAGTGAGGCAGGGAGGGAGTAGCGGAAGGTTTGTAGCGTCCGGGAAATTCGGAAACGCGGGTAACGCGGAGTTCCTGCTGAATTTTACGGCAGGACCTCATTTGAACTTCTTGTCCTCGTTTCCTGGCCAGGTGCCAGCCAGATTGAGAGGCTGGCTGGCTGTCGGGCGGGAAGGCCTGTGGCACAAGGCCACAGCCGGGGAGCGGAGAGTAGGGTGGGAGGGAGGGAGAAATCGTGGGGGAGGTGATGAGATCGCGGGTCGGGCTTCAGACTGGGCGGGGCTTCAGATCGCAGGGAGGGAAGGTTAGCTTGAGGGGCCGGGGGTGGGGGGAAGCACTCCTGCTTATCTGTTGGATCCGGCCGTTCATCCCTCTCTCCAGTTGCCAGGTTCCCTAAGCCCTGGGAATCCCGGCCCGCAGCATTTAAATGTAAAACTCTGGTAAAATTTGAGCCACACAGCCTCATTAAAATATTTAAATTACAGACTCGCCTCTCGAGAGCAGGTTAGTTGCCTGCCCCCAACCGACCTCCATTAAAACTGAAAGTTGGGGGCGGGTTGGGGTTGGGTTTCACATTTTTGAAATTTTAATTGCCCCCTCCCCCCCCATCATAGGGGGTTAAAATTCCCCCATTGCATGCCAGAATATACACAGCCCCCAAAGTGCCCCAATGTACTCTTCTGCAGACATGAAATCAAAATGCACAATGGCTTCACATGATATTTTTCTGTATATAAACTTATGAAAAAACCTATGACTCTATGACTATGACTTAAATGTAACACAGATGTCGGTGTTACATGAACTCACTTTACCTTTAAAGCTTAGTCTTTCATTGAATTCTCCAATAGACACTTCATCACTGCTATTGGCCAAGTAGACATTCTCCAGGTCTGCGGATGTAACATGCACTTGATCCTGTGAAATATGCCAACCTGATGATTAGACTTTCTGTTCATGATGGCTTTATTCTTCCGCAAAGATTACTAACACACCAGTTACTCCTTTTTCCCTTAAGATGGTACAGAAGTGAGCAAACATGGCAACTCTGGTGTCTAAAATTTAAGTTATGAGAGAAGGTTAAGGAAGCTAGCTGTGATTTCTTTGGAAAACATGACCTGATGATGTTTTCAAGTATATGAGGGGATTGACGAGGATGATCCAAGATAATTGTTCATTGTGGTAATGGGTTCAAATAGCCGTAGAAGCAAGTTAAACAGCAGGATGTTGAAAATAAGAAGGGAAGCCAGGCAGAATCCTTTTCACACATAGGGTGATAGACAGTGACACAAGTTAGTAGCAGCAATCATTGAAGCAGACGGTGTAAATGGGTTCAAGAAGCAATTAGGTACAACTCTGGAGAAAGTACAGATTGAGGGGTATGGTGAGAGGTTTAGAACTGAAATCTATGAAGAAGGCAAGTGCTTGTTGGGCCTAATGAGCTTTTCTTGTTCCTAAAAATCCTGATGTTCTCATCATCTTAAAAGGCTGAGCCCTGGCAACACAGGCTTCTCTCTATATACATATATTTATATGTTTATTAAGAACAAAGGTAGACACAGCACTGACCCATGGGATATAATTATACATAGATGATTTAGCCTCAGACATAGGAAGAACAATATTGAAATTTGTTGATGGCACAAACGTAAGAGTTTGCAAAACAAAAGTGAAAAGGACTGTAAAAGACTTCAGGTGGATATAGACAGGATAGTGGAATGGGCATACAATTTAATACAGAGAAGTGTGAGGTCATGCATTTTGGAAGGAAAAACAAGGAATGAGAGTATGCATACAATCAAAAGGGTGTGAAGATACAGAGAGACCGAAGGATGCAAAAACATTGGGCTAGAAATTTGGCTGCTTTGTGCCTCCCATTAGCACCTGCGGGGGGCAGTAACGGGGCGCTAAGGGGTTACCAACCAGGCGTGGCGAAATCAGCGACGCCTGCAAACCTCCCTGGTAGTTTTGCGCTGATGCTAACACTTACCGCCTCGGTCTCTAGCGCCCCGTAGATCGTGATGCCATCAAGTGCACAGCGCCCCATTACTGCCACGGATGTGAAATTGGCTTTCGCCCAATGCATTATCACCTCGCGCTGACAACGCCAGCAAGAGGAGGCGTTCTGAAGTTGGATGACCACTTCGGGAGTGGTGATTAAAGGGAATGCTTTTCAGATCACTGAAACATTATTATTTGCATCGGTCTGGTGCCTGCGCAAAGTTTTCACTCTTTCATTGTTGCAGGATGTCCAAACCCTCCACTTGGTGACAGTGTTTGGGGCTGTATTGGCATTCGCCTTGCAAGACTGCAGTGCCGACAAATAGCTTCTGGTGCAGTATTGTCCCTTCCCTTTAAGCGAGGGAAGCAGCTTCTGTGATTGAAGAGCGCCGTCTGGAATGCGCTGCAAATTGACTCGCGCTCTGCCTTGGGCAAAAGCCAATTTCACCTCTGGGTTCTTAAAAGGGGTGGCTGCAGAGATAGTGGATGCGTTGGTTGTAATCTACCAAAATTCCCTGGATTCTGGAGAGGTCCCAGCGGATTGGAAAACCGCAAATGTAATGCCACTATTCAAGAAAGGAGGGAGAGAGAAAGCAGGAAACTATAGGCCAGTTAGCCTAACTTCTGTCATTGGGAAAATGCTGGAATCCATTATTAAGGAGGTAATAGCAGGACATTTAGAAAATCATAAGACAATCAAGCAGAGTCAACATGGTTTTATGAAAGGGAAATCGTGTATGACAAATTTGCTAGAGTTCTTTGATGATGTAACAAATAGGGTGGATAAAGGGGAACCAGTAGATGTAGTGTATTTGGATTTCCAGAAAGCATTCAATAAGGTGCCACATAAAAGGTTGCTGCACAAGATAAGAGCTCACGGGGTTGGGAGTAATATATTGGCATGGATAGGGGATTGGCTAACTAACAGAAAACAGAGAGTTGGGATAAATGGGTCATTTTTCGGTTGGCCATCAGTAACTAGTGGGGTGCCACAGGGATCAGCGCTGGGGCCTCAACTATTTACAATCTATATTAATGACTTGGATGAAGGGACCGAGTGTACTGTAGCCAAATTTGCTGATGATATAAAGATAGGTGGGTTAGCAAGTTGTGAGGAGGACACAAAGGGCTGGATTTTGAAGTTGGAGTCGGGTTGGGGTCGGGAATCACACATTCTGGCTTGTGAACCCGCCTCCATCGAGATGTGGCCAACCCACTGTATTTTCCCTTGATTGACCTTGTTGAGCCCGCCCAGTGGGCTCAGCAGGCCAATTAAGGGCCACCCGGCAACAGGTGACGTCACAGACTGACATTTCATCTGTCAAGAGCTTTTGACAGATGAAATATCAGCGTTTGACAGCTCTGTGAAGCTGTCAAACACTCACAATATGATTTATAACTTCAGTCCTTCCTTTCAGGCTGAGTTAGAAATCATTCCAGCACAGAAAACAGAAGGCTGCAGGTTTTGACAGAACCACGTCTTTCCTGCTTTCTGTGCCGGTGAGATTTCTAACTCTCGAGAACTGAAGGGCTGACACCTGCAGGAGGAAGTTAAGGTAAGTAAAACTTTTTCCAACACTTAGCACTTACCTTACACACTTACCTCTGCACACATGCACCCATCACTCACCTGCCCACCGGACATATCGACCCCTCCAACCCCTGCAGACCCACGGCCCGACCCGATAACTTGGAGTGGTTGCCACCTGTTGGGAAGCCCACACTTTTCTCTTTAAAATAGGGATTATGCAAAAAACTGCCTGTTAACTACCTGTTAACAGGCAGTTAATTGTCACTAATCCCTTCCCGCCTCGGGGAGTCGGGTCTCAGACCAGGTCGGGTACCCGCCGCCAGAGAAACTGGCATGGAGGCGGGTTGGAGTCGGGATGGGGTCGGGACCCCTGAAGCTGCAACTTTAACCACCACCCCCCCCCGCCTCCAAACCCGACTCCACGGGTCATTGAAAATTCAGCCCAAAGAGTCTGCAAAGGGATATAGATAGATTAAGTGAGTGGGCAAAAATTTGGCGGATGGAGTATAATGTGGGAAAATGTGAGGTTATCCACTTTGGAAGGAAGAATGAAAAAACAAATTATTATTTAAACGGAGTGAGACTACAAAATGCTGCGGTACAAAGGGATCTGGTGGTCCTAGTACATGAAACACAAAAAGTTAGCATGCAGGTACAGCAAGTAATTAGGAAGGCTAATGGAATGTTGGCCTTTATTGCAAGGGGTATGGAGTATAAAAGTAGGGAAGTTTTGATGCAACTTTACAGGGCGCTGGTGAGACCGCACCTGGAGTACTGCGTACAGTTTTGTTCTCCACATTTAAGGAAAGATATACTTGCATTGGAGGCAGTGCAGAGAAGGTTCACTAGGTTGATTCCTGGGATGAAGGGGTTGATGTATGACGAAAGGTTGAGCAGGTTGGGCCTATACTCATTGGAGTTTAAAAGAATGAGAGGTGATCTTATTGAAACATACAAGATTCTGAGGGGGATTGACAGGGTGGATGCTGAGAGGATGTTTCACCTAGTGGGGGTATCTAGACCTAGGGGGCATAGTTTCAGAATAAGGGGTCGCCCATTTAAGACGGGGATGAGGAGGAATTTCTTCTCTCAGAGGGTCGTGAACCTTTGGAATTCTCTACCCCAGAGAGCTGTGGAGGCGGAGTCATTGAATATATTCAAGGCGGAGATTGAAAGACATTTGAACTACAAGGGAGTCAAGGGGTATGGGGAGAGCGGGAAAGTGGTGTTGAGGCCAAGATTGGATCAGCCATGATATTATTGAATGGCGGAGCAGGCTCGAGTGGCCGATTGGCCTACTCCTACTCCTGTTTCTTATGTTCTTATGTTCTGCCGGTACCACCCCGCTCTCCGACTTTAGCGCCCTAAGAGAAGTGGTTAGTGCTTGATTTAGCGCTCCACTTCCCTCTTGGAGTGCTACAACTGAATTTCGCGGGAGCCTATCATCATTAGCACCTGGCACTAATTTTTCAGCTTTCGAAGTTTTAGCGCCTCAAACAGGTCTATAAAGAATTTCTCCCCCTTAGTTCCTTGAGCTGGGTGCCATCAACATTTATGTGGAAAATGACAATGTGTCTGTGAAGGATGTCTCCAAGAGATTGTATAAAATGAGGTTGAGAAGGGGGTCAAGAATAAAACAAATGGTTAGAATAATGGTACAGTTTTGGGCACAATATTATAGAAAGGGCATTAAAGCCATAGAGAGTGTTTGCCATAGATACCAGGGATGAGAACCTATAGTTTTGAGAAGAGACTTGAGATACTGATGATATTTCCACTAGAATAGAGAGGACTAAGAGATTTAATCAAGGTTTTTAAAATTGTGATGGATTTTGATGGGATGAATATGGAAGGACTATTTCTTCCTATTGGAGTCAGTGACAGGAGGTCATCATTTTAAAACTGTTACCAAGAAACATAGAAACATAGAAACATAGAAGATAGGAGCAGGAGTAGGCCATTCGGCCCCTCGAGCCTGCTCCGCCATTCGATGAGATCATGGCTGATCATCCAAACTCAGTACCCTGTACCTGCCTTCTCCCCATATCCCTTGATACCTTTAGCTTTAAGAAATATATCTAACTCCTTCTTGAATATATTTAATGACTTGGCCTCAACTACCTTCTGTGGTAGAGAATTCCACAGGTTCACCACTCTCTGGGTGAAGAAATTCTTCCTCATTTCTGTCCTAAATGGCTTACCCCTTATCCTTAGATTATGACCCCTGGTTCTGGACTCTCCGACCATCGGGAACATTCTTCCTGCATCTAGTTTGTCCAGACCTGTCAGAATTTTATATGTTTCGATGAGATCCCCTCTCATTCTTCTATACTCCAGTGAGTATAAGCCCAATCGACCCAATCTCTCCTCATATGTCATTCCTGCCATCCCAGATATCAGCCTTGTAAATCTTCGCTGAACTCCTTCCATGGCAAGAACATCCTTCCTCAGATAAGGCGACCAAAACTGCACACAGTACTCAAGGTGTGGTCTCACCAAAGCCCTGTACAACTGCAGCAAGACATCCCTGTTCCTATACTCAAACCCTTTCGCTATGAAGGCCAACATACCATTTGCCTTCTTCGCCGCCTGCTGCACCTGCATGCTTACCTTCAGCGACTGGTGCACAAGGACACCCAGGTCTCGTTGCACTTCCCCTTCTCTCAATCTATTGCCATTCAGATAATAGTCTGCCTTTCTGTTTTTGACACCAAAGTGGATAACCTCGCATTTATCCACGTTATATTGCATCTGCCACGCTTCTGCCCACTCACCCAACCTGTCCAAATCATCCTGGAGTTTCTCAGTATCCTCCTCGCAGCACACACGCCCACCCAGCTTTGTGTCATCTGCAAACTTGGAGATATTATATTTAGTTCCCTTATCTAGATCATTAATGTATATTGTGAATAGCTGGGGTCCAAGGACCGAACCCTGCGGTACCCCACTAGTCACTGCCTGCCACTCGGAAAAAGACCCATTAATTCCTACTCTCTGCTTTCTGTCCGCCAACCAGTTCTCTATCCAAGTCAATACCTTGCCCCCAATCCCATGTGCCTTAACTTTACATGCTAATCTCTTATGCGGGACTTTATCGAAAGCCTTTTGAAAGTCCAAATACACCACATCTACTGGTTCTCCCTTATCTATTTTCCCAGTTACATCCTCAAAAAATTCCAGTAGATTAGTCAAGCACGATTTACCTTTTGTAAATCCATGTTGACTTTGTCCGATCCTGTCACTGTTTTTCAAGTGCTCAGCTATTACATCCTTTATAATGGACTCTAGCATTTTCCCCACCACCGATGTCAGGCTTACCGGTCTGTAATTCCCCGCTTTCTCTCTACCACCCTTTTTGAATAGTGGGGTAACATTAGCTACCCTCCAAACCATGGGTAGAGTTCCAGATTCCATCGAATGTTGGAAGATGATCAGCAATGCATCTACTATTTCTAGGGTCACTTCCTTAAGTACCCTAGGACGTAGATTATCAGGCCCTGGGGATTTATCGGCCTTCAATCCCGTCAATTTCCCTAACACCATTTCCCTGCAAATACTGATTTCTTTCAGTTCCTCCCTTTCATCAGACCCTATGTTCTCCAACATCTCTGGGAGGTAGTAATCTCAGGATTGCTACCAGTGCCACGTGCTAGTCAGAGTAGAAATAGGAGGATATTTCAAATGAATACGTGGCTAGAGGAATGGTGCAAGGGGGAGGGATTCAAATTCCTTGGACATTGGAACCGGTTCTGGGGGAGGTGGGACCAGTACAAACGGGACGGTCTGCACCTGGGCAGGGCCGGGACTGATGTCCTCGGGGGAGTGTTTACTAGTGCTGTTGGGGAGGGTTTAAACTAAAGTGGCAGGGGGTTGGGAACCTGAGCAGGGAGACAGAGGAAAGGGAAACAAGGATAAAAGCAAAAGACAGGAAGGAGAAAAACAAAAGTAGAAGGCAAAGAACTCAACGGTTTAAATCAAACGTGGTCACAGTAAATAATAATTCATATAGCTCTGAGAGCGTTAAAAAAACAAGCCTGAAGGCTTTGTGTCTTAATGCAAGGAGCATTCGAAACAAGATGGGTGAATTAGCTGTGCAAATAGAGGTAAATGAATACGATTTGATTGGGATTACAGAAACATGGCTCCAGGGTGGCCAAGGCTGGGAACTCAACATCCAGGGGTATTCAATATTTAGGAAAGATAGGCAAAAAAGAAAGGGAGGTGGGGTAGCATTGCTGGTTAAAGAGGGGATTAACACAATTGAAAGGAAGGATATTAGCTCTGATGATGCGGAATCTGTATGGGTAGAACTGAGAAATAACAAGGGGCAGAAAACGTTAGTGGGAGTGGTATATAGACCTCCAAACAGTAATACGGAGGTTGGGGATGGCATTAAAAGGGAAATTAGAGAAGCATGCAGTCATCATGGGTGACTTTAATTTACATATAGATTGGGCTAACCAAATTAGTAAAAATACTGTGGAGGAGGAATTCCTAGAATGTTTACGGGATGGTTTTCTGGAACAATATGTCGAGGAACCAACCAGAGATCAGGCCATCTTAGACTGGGTATTATGTAACGAGAAAGGATTAATTAGCAATCTTGTTGTACAAGGCCCCTTGAGTCAGAGTGATCATAATATGATAGAATTCTTCATTAGGATGGAGAGTGAAGTAGTTGAATCAGAGACTAGGGTCCTGAAATTAAATGAAGGAAACTACGATGGTATGAGGCGCGAATTGGGTAGGATTGATTGGGGAATGTCACTCAAAGGGTTGACGGTGGATAGGCAATGGCAAACATTCAAAGACTGCATGGATGAACTACAGAATTTGTTCATCCCAGTGTGGCATAAGAATAAAACAAAAAGGGTGACTCAACCGTGCTAACAAGGGAAATTAGGGATAGCATAAGATCCAAGGAGAGGTCATATAAATTGGCCAGAAAAAGCGGTAACCCTGAGGATTGGGAGCAGTTTAGGATTCAACAAAGGAGGACAAAGGGATTAATTAAGAAGGGGAAAATAGAATATGAAAGTAAGCTTGCAGGGAACATAAAAACTGACTGTAAGAGCTTTTATAGATATGTGAAGAGAAAAAGATTAGTGAAATCAAGTGTAGGTCCCTTGCAGTCAGAAGCGGGGGAAGTTATAATGGGGAACAAAGAAATGGCAGACCAATTAAATGCATATTTTGGTTCTGTCTTCACAAAGAGAGTAGAGATGGGAGGTTAGAAGAAATTTGTGCACACAGTTGTTGGATCATCGAATGCTTTATCACAAGAAGCAATTGAGGTAGAGACTATTGCATCTTTTAAGGGAAGAGTAGATAAACATTTGAAGTAGAGAAATATATTGGGCTATAGGGAGAGGCTAAAGCAGTGGGATTATTTTTCAATTGCTCTAACAAAGAGCTGACACATACCCAATTATTCAAATGGCCTCCTTCTGTGCTCTAAACAACTTTGGCGCCATAAATAGTAATGCATTCCATTGCCCTTCCCAGTGATGTGCACTGACTGATAAATACACAGGTCTATTGTTTCTGCATTAACTATGGAAAAGGTGAAAAAGTTGTACAAAGAAAAGGAAACCTATGTTATCCATCGTTTCACACTTCATTATTGAAAGCAAACTTAACAAGGTTTCAAATTGCGTCAGATATTTTCTTAAAGATTAAACATTTTTAAACAGTATTTATTCTCTCCTTCTCCGGTTTTCTTTCCTCCTCACCTGAAATAGCTTACTCTTGATACAATGTCAGTATTATGCCTGGGCGGCAAATTGAAAATCTGTCCCAAAGTTACAACTTTCACTGACTGGGCTGTGGACGTGTTACGCAGAATTCCTGGAATTGTTCTGTGCTGGCCAAGATCCAAGGAAGGAAAAGGAACAAGAAACTTACTTGACTTCCATATTCAGTCCATTTTCCAAAAACATTCTTCATGTACCACAGCCATTCAGTAGTCAGGATATAGTGTGGGGGTTTAGTAACCGAGGATGCAGTAGACAGACGCCTCACCTGGTGAGACTCACACATCATTGTCTCAAAGTTAATGGGAATTGGTCCTGAGCTGTTAAAAATAATTTGGAGAAGAGAACTTGAAGAGAGACACGATCCAGGTCTTTAAAATGCTGGCAGTCATAGACAGGTACACTGTTTGAGCACAGAAATGAATGGCACAGGTTTAAAACTAATAATCCTCAAATGAGACTGGAAATTAGAATGTATTTTTCCTGACAGTAATGGATCTGTGGAACAGAGTTCCAGCAAAAGTACTTGATGTTGCGTAAATAGATATCTGTTTTTTTGAGAGGACTGGTAGGGATAAACACAGATGGAGATTATGAAATACTCCATGTTTATGATTGCTGTGCTCTTGATGTGGGGAAATGATGCTTGTGGAGGGCAGCAGGCCTGAGGTTGAATTGTAAAGTTGGCTAAGATTTCTGGAGATTTCTTAGATTACTTTTAGAGTTCAGGGAGTATTTATAGAGAACTTTTAGGAGATTAAATTTGTGGGGTAGAGTCTATAATAGGATCAATTGTATATGAGCTAGGAAAGAAGTGAGCTGAGCGGCCTTTTCTCTCTCCATACTTTATGTTCTTAACATCTTTTTCTGAATTAAAATTAAACAAAAACCAACATTTCAGAATGTATCAGAATACTTTGTAACAACTTAGTCCTTCATTGAGAAACAATGATTTGAATTAGTTACAATTTTTTTCTTTTATTATACAGAGACACATTGAGAATAAATAAAATATTATAAAAACTTTGTGGTAGATTTTCAACTTGCCGCCCAGGCGTAATACTGGCATTGCATGATCAGCAGCCTATTACAGAAATCACCCGATTTTCTGTTCAAAAATGGAGGCTGATCCATAACTTCAGCTTTACGCTCAGGCAGCAAGTTGAAAATCTAACCCAATATTGCCTAGTAATAAATATCAACTGGGAGAATATGATCAGAGAATCCTGTTTCCCATTTAGACCAAATAGCTTAAACGAGATGGTCCCAATTGAAATTATGAAATCCATAGTTAACCTTTGCTGTATGATCTATTTGAGACATGTTGGAATTGGTTGTCTTAGAGATCTGTCTGACAAGAGTTCCAGTAGATTCAGGATTACATAGGAACATAGGATCAGGAGTAGGCCATTCAGTCCCTCAAGCCTGTTCAAGTAATTTTCAGGACAATTTGGATAAGGATTTGGAATTATCCTTAAATTTAAGACGGTTGATCTTGAGATTAAACTGGTTCATGGGGTACAGGAATGCATCAAGGAAAGCCACTGCATGCAAATCTGGAATGCAGTGTTTTATTGTGCTCTGTAATCTCAATCATTCTATTTTTAAGTCCACCAGCACTGGGGATATGATTTATTTTTAGTACAAAATTCACTACATCAGAAAGATACCTGCTGATATTGTCTGGGTCACAGAAATCCATTTCAATCTCTTCCATGTTTGGAAAATCCTGCCATGTTCCCTTGCATATCTGCCACCTGTAGGGAAGGCTGAAGTGAACCCGGATGCACATGTCTGTACAAAGCAATAAAATGAAAGTGGTTATTAACCCTTCGACTGGGTTGATACTGGAAAATTCCTATCTTCCTGAGTGAATTTTTTTTAAAGTTTTGCTGAAATGCAAATTTTACAGTATTACAGTAATAAAGGTACTCAAACAACACTGTGACAAAAAAGTCAGCTTTGTCTGAATTACATTATTGATTTTAAATCTGTACTACTAGTGGCTTCAATGGAAATAAAAATGTCTATGGACTTCAATGGAAATCCCACAAACAGCAATGAGATAATGACCAGATAATCTGTTTTAGTGCTATTGGTTTAGGGATAGTTGTGTAAGTAAAATCCCTGAAACCATATAAGAAATAACAGGATGCTACAATGCAGGGGAATGTTAGGATCTCTCTAGACAGATGAAATACGATGGGCTGAATGGCTTTCTTTAAACTTAATTATCCTGTGATCTTGTGATTAGTGTGTGAGCTGAAAACAAAATTGGTTAGCTCAGGGAGACTGGAATTAGTCCAAAGGGTAAACCAGCCAAACAGGTTCCAGATATTTACATACCTGCTGTCACTTTGAGTTACCTCAAAACACAATGAACCGAATAACACCTAATAATGTTTTATTTCCTTATCAAAGAACAAGTATATTTCTGGGTTGATGAAATCTGAATTAACATATAAGTCAGATATTAAATTTGTAATGCACGGATTTAACATTGGCTTATGCAGGAGTGAGATTGTACCTGCAGCATACTCGATTATTGCATAATCAGTTCATCTCGCTCCACAGAGAAACTTAACAGCCAAACACAATTGACATTTAAATATTTTATCCAACGCACATACCAAGGTCAATATTTTGTGACATCCATTGGGCCCTAATGTTCTTCTGACATTTCCTCCACTAACAGAGACATCAGTCTCCAACCTGTTTTATTTTATATGTATTGCTTTATGCTGTGTTCAGATTACAGAATTGTTTGAACAAGTTTTATATTATAGGCCGAGGCTGTCAGATCTGTGGAAACTGTCTCATTCATATTGCAGGACAGGTTCCACAGCACCAGCACAATAGACAAACAATTGCACTTCATGAGTTTTTGAAAATTTCGATTTGTGATTTTATTTTTGGTTGATCTTTCCTAATGGGTGGAAAATGTAAATAGAGGGAATTAAATGCATCATTCACTTCCCTCAATGTCTGGACTAGATCAGAAGAGATACACTGGACCTCCAGAGGCAACACTTCAATTTGACACCAGTGTGCTGCAGGCTCCAGAGCTAATGGGGGAAACCACTCTCTAGGTTGATCTTGGCGCTTCCATGGAAGCAGTACCACCTCATTTACCTTGTAAGTTGGAGCTGCTATCTGTGACAGAACTATAAGGCAAATGGAACATGAGTGCAAAGCACATGGTACAAAAGTGCCATGACTGTGTAATTAAAAGCTAGTGTAAGAAAAAGAAAATATCATCACTAAAACTGCCTAGCAGAAAATTGTCATCCGTGACAGAACTTGAGTACTTTTACAGATACCTTTGAAGCTGCAGTGTTTTCTGATGAAGTACAGACAGATCTCCTCAGTGTCCGCATTTCTCTGGGCGCTTCTGAAACAAGACTGAGAAGCAGCATTCATTCCTGCAAAAACACAGCAAAGAATTGTAACCCCTGGTACTTCCTGTTAAAGAGGTAACCATTTGGATAAAGAAAAGTTTGCTGAACTGATTTGCACCTGCAAAGGTAATAGGGCCTGACAAGCCATGGGTTACTTTCGTTGCAGATGATGAAATGATAGTTTGAGGTGTTTGAAAATAGATGAGCCACACATACAGGGGAGCTCCAGCTTGAATCACTGGCCTGTACTGAATTAGCTACTCACCTACATTACAACAGCAGTACTCGGTATCAAAACTCATGCCAGTACTTGCCAACTAGGTGAGGTGGCAAAGAGCAAGGAGGCTGCAGGTGGGGAAGGGAGGGGAAACAAATGACAAGAAAACTATTATTTTAAAAAAAAAACAAGCCAAAAAAGGTTTGCCAAATATTTTCTCATGGACTCAGCAACCTAGGTTACTGGGTAATATAATGAACTAGACATTGTCCTTCACCTCTAGGACCTAAGTTTGAATCCAGTCTGGGCCAATGGGATGAATGTTTACTCCGTGTGATATCTGTAAGGGTCTTCTGTGATGATGTGTCTCAATCCAGTTCCAAGTTAGCATGAACCATGGAACAAAACTTCCTTAATTTGATATTAATTGAGGCAACCTCTCTTAGACAGACCGCTGGATGATTGGTGGGGAAAATGTAGAAATGTTGCACTGGTGCACTAGAAGTGCTTTAATGATGTAGGGACATTGCTGGGGCAAGATAATCTATCAATATAATAATTGCCCCATGTCTGATAGAATCCCAGCACCAACAACAAGCTGCAGCCATGCAAGCAGTGAACAGAGACAAAGACATGAGGATTGAATTTGGAACCTTCTTGGTGTGTACAGCTCAATGCCACACTGTATTCAGTTATCAGGAAGAACTCCTGCATCAATGCTTATAATGCCTTTAGTGACCATGTGCTTTACTGCTGGTCACTCAGCATCAAGTGTAAACCACTGGTTCAGGGATCATAGCGTTGTATGAAAGAATTTACCGACTATGTTTGGGTGGGACATTAGCACAGTGAGAAGGAAATTACTGCATTCAATTGGTTGTGCTGGAATAATCTGTTTATACAAATCTGGCATCTTGGCCCACTTGTGCTAAAACATGAACATGGTTAAATGTGTCAATCTGTACCTGTCACATCAACTCTTCTCTCATTTTTCTTTTCCCTATCTTTCACGGCTCTTTCTCTTATTCTCTCTTTCTGAATGATCGATTCTCCCAGACCACTGAGTTACTGATCTTGGTTGACCAGCAGCTCTGTAAAGCAGCACCATGCTGAGATCAAATGTTTCCTCTATACAGCTCAGGGGAATTGGAAAGAGAGTAACTTCAAGCTTTGTAACCTGTTTTCTAATGCCAGTTCAGAATGGCAGAAGCCTGTGAGCAGGGAACATCTATTCACACAGCTGCAATAATTCATGCCTGGGAAAACCAGGAATACATAGGTATTGCTAGATGAAAAAAGACCAAGGTCCATCTTGTTCGCCTTCTACCATCCTGGTAGTCACATGAAACAATGCTAATTG
Organism: Squalus acanthias; assembly: GCA_030390025.1. Lineage (NCBI taxonomy): Eukaryota > Metazoa > Chordata > Chondrichthyes > Squaliformes > Squalidae > Squalus > Squalus acanthias. Next base: position 86,392,765 of record CM059435.1, read on the forward strand.
AGTCGTTGACAAATCCTAACAATCAATCTCTATCAATTAGTCTACAACAGACCCAGACATGAGGTGAGGGAAACCCCAGTGGTGGAGAGCTTTGAGAGCCACAGGTTCCCTTCAATTCATTTAAACTACATATTGGATTTTCCGATACAATATTTCGTACCTATAGTGCGGGATTACCTAGTGTTTGCATATCCTACATTCACCAGGCTGTTCAACTACAAGGAACTTCACAGTCAAGCTCAATCCTGTCCTCAACTGACCTCCACACTTTCACACTCACCAGCAGGGACTCCGAAGCCAATTGCAGCATCTCTACTGCCACCCTGTCTGAGATCAGTTAACTCAGTATTGACCCAGGACTGAATCCGGCACCATCGAGGCCTGGAATACTGCTAGGACGCAGGGAAGTGTAATCCAATGTAAATGCGAAAAGATTAGAAATAAGCTGCGATCATATCCTCACCATCAGTGCTGAACGCTTGTTTAATGTGGTTCCTGTTCTGATATAGCAGCAGCAGATTGTGCACCACGTTCTTGTCCAAACAATATTTCTTAAGAAGGGCACTGATGTCATTGTCACGGAAACTGTGGGAACGTCGACACTCAGCCCCAAATCTACAGTTTCCTGAAATGAAGTACGAGCAAATGTGCAGCTTATTGCAAGTGTCTTTATGGGAACAGCTTCCAAATCGCAGATTCCCACCTCCCCTGTTGTAATGCAGGCAGACCTAGAAAAGGAGAGGTTTCAAGTTCAAAGTTCAAAGTGAACTGAAGCAGAGGAAAACATTGTGTGTATTTTGAGGGCTTTTTTGTACTCCTCAATTGAAGGAAGTGAAATTAAATTGCTTTAAGTACAGGCTCCCTACACCTTGCAACATCATTTACTCCTATATCAGGAATAGTATGGGTTAGATGCAGGGTAGAGCTAGGGCAAACTAGAACTAGTATACACTGTCTGCTTTGTTACTAACCCATACAGACGACAGAAGGTCCTTGATTTATTTCTTTGATTAGACGAGGTGAGCTGATCTCAGCTAGAAGGATAGTGGGACCACTACAATTGGTTTCAGTGTTCCTGGGCTAAGGAGGGTAAATTCAGTCAGGGTTCCTACTCCTGGTTAATGACTCCTGCTGGAAAGTGCATGCGTGTGGATATCAAATGATGACTGAAATGGATATGATGCCCTTGTGGTTGAATAGCCTGCCAACAACTGCAGTGCTTGGTCACTTCGAAAGAAAAGCCACTTGAGTGCTGCCAGCACCTCTGATACTGTACCCCATCACGAGCCAGTGCCTGCCGTGGAGATGGGGCAATAATTAGTGGTGGGAATAATTTATATTACACACTGGAAGGTGTCCATTGTATTAATATTAATAGTATAAATCCCTGAATATTTGGCAAAGTCATTTAAAAATTATTTTTTTGCCTTTCTATAAGTCTGCTATGTTCTTTCATAAATATTTTAATTAAAATCCTGGCACTTTCTCAATAGCGATCTACTATTGGCTTATAAGGTAGATTAGTTTGTGATTAGGCATCACTGCCATCTAACTTTTGGAACCGTTGTGTTGCATTCTTTTTTAAAAATGATTTTCTCCCCTCATCTCACCTCCTAAAGCAATTAAATCTTGGGTGAGGTATCAGAGGCCGTCCAATTCTGGAAAGTGGTTGCTATTTATGTGTGAGCCTGGACAATGAGCATTGACCACAGGGGCAACTTGAGCCAAGCCATGTCCTCATTCAACACACACACACACACACACACTTTCAACTTGAGCCAAGCCATGTCCTCATTCAACACACACACACATGCACTTTGAACTTGGGAGGTGGGCGGGCAGGTGTTGGAACTCAAACAAAGGCAGGAACCCAGCCAGATTTTCCTCTCCCTTACCACTGCTAAGGCCAATTAATTCAGCACGGACCAGCAATGGAACCGGAGACCTCTCAGATCAGCGTGGTTCAGCTGCTCACTGGGCAACCTCACTGAACCACCAGGTGGGTGTAGGCTGCATATTCCAATTTTAAGCTTAGAATCGCTGATGTATGTAAGTGGCTGCCACCTTCTTCAGTGGGCCCTGGTTCAGCATTGGGAACTGGATCAATTCCTAATACTGCAAGCAGTAGATATGGAATCGGAGTAGGTTTACAACCTGTTTTGTGAAGGGGCTGCTGGGAATTTCTAAATTGTAGACCAGACCTTTTCCAAATCTAAACCAGACAAAAGACAGAATAGGTATGGGAAATGGGACGAAACGTGACTCGAGTTCTGAATGGTAACTTCATGAGACGGCTGCTGCCGTGGACCTTCACTAGATGGGAGTGTGGTTCAGAGATGTAGCTATAACTATAGGTCTGATCCTGTAACTTGTATTTTCATCAGTAGCAAAATAAAAAATTAAAGCAGTAATTTCATAAAGCGCCACTGATGGCGGTGAGTGCAGGCCGGAGGATTGGGGCTATAGTGTTATAGCTCTATCTCTGAGCTGTGCTCACTTCTAGCATGGCTCCACCGCTGGTGCAGGGCCTTGCTGCTGGCAAGTGAGCTCAGAGGATCAGGGCTCTAATGTTACAGCTCTGACCCACACTCCCTTCTAGTGAGGCTCTTACAACTCAAATCATGTTTGATCCTGAGTCTCATAACTATTCTGCTTCCTGTCTGGTTTTAGAAAAGGCACAACCCCATATTTGAGGGACAAAAAGATAAACAGTGGTCAGATAGGTTCTGAAACAGGAACTTGAGAATTCAGCAAAGTTTAACTTCAGTGGTCCTGCCTAATTTTTACTTCCTTATAAATCACAATGTTGTAATGGTTACTGTAACTCTAGTCTGCACCATTATCTGAGTTGAGTGTCTGTTTTATACCTCCCTCCCCACACCCCTCTCTCTCACAAACATACATATATCCATGCAAATAAATTAAACAAAATTTCAGACCATCAAACTTTGCATCCAGTTCATTCTCCACAGATATTTTCATATCAGCATATTTAGTAAATGCAGGTGTTTTTTTTACCAGCTGTTGATTGTTCCATTGATCAAGGACAGGAAGTGTTGCGAAGAATTTAGAATACAGACCTCAGGCAGCAGTGATGGGTCATTCTGAAGCAGGAGAAGCGCAGCTCATTCACGTTCAGTTCCTGGAGCTTGTTAACGCGGATGATTTTCCAGTTGTGAGAGTCATGGACGTCATGCGAATGTTTGCAAGTATTGCTGAAAGGAATAATAAACAACGGCCTAGAAATTGGAGGTGCTGGCGTGGCCGTTAAGGCCCATTTTAGGAAAATAAATGGTGGCTGCCTCACTTCCACCCACGCTCACTGGGGATATATAGATTATGCTGATCGTGACTTCAGTGAATGTGCAACGCTCACCTGACGCCCGATCTGCCATTTTCGCATTCGCCGCTCTACTTACCGGCCTGTGTTCATTCCGACCAGCTGAGCAAGCGCTCACAAGCAGGACGGAGCCTCCAGCAGTGTTATTTAAAGGGATCAACAACAACTTGCAGCTGACATGATTTTTCAGTTTGACAGGCTCTGTGTAACTTTCTGCAACTCTTGCAGCTTTCTAAATGTCTAAGTTCCTTAGGTGACAGTGAGAGTTGGGGCAAGTGGAGAATGCCTTCATTTTTATGTAATGGCTTCTGCTCACAACATTTGCTCACAGTCATGGGGGCTCTACTGGCAGTCCCCCTCGCGCTCGAGTATCTTCAGGAGAGGGAGTGGAGGCAGCGAAGAAGAGGAGAAAATGTGTGCAGAGGGAGGAAGAGGAGGAGAGCCAGGAGGGCTCTCAACAGGAGGCCTTACCCAGCTAGAGTCTTCAGAGAGCACTTCACTTATATCAACTTAAGCGAGGAGCAGTGTATTAGGAGGCTCCACTTCACCAAGGAGGTGGTCACAGAACACTGCCATCTCCTGGAACCAGACCTGCAGCCTCAGAGCAGGGCAACCACGGCTCTCCCAGTGGCCCTCAAGATCACCGTGACCATCAATTTCTTCATCAGCGGATCCTTCCAGTCTGCAACAGGAGATATAGCTAACATTTCCCAGTTCGCCGTCCATCGCTACATCCGGGAGGTCACAGAGGCTCTCTACACCAGGAAAAGGGACTACATTGTCTTCTCTCTGAACAGAAAGAAGTAGGAGAAGTGCACATGTGGCTTTGCCAGGAGAGCAGGCTTCCCCAAGGTACAGGGTGCCATCGACTGCACCGTATACCAATCCTGTGATCTTCTGTAACCGCAAAGGCTACCACTCACTTAACGTGCAGTTGTTGTGCGACCACGCCCATCACATCCTGATGGTGAATGCCCGCTATCCTGGCAGCAGTCACGATGCCTTCACCCTGCATCAGTGCAGCATGCCAGCAATCTTCCAGTGACCATGTGAAACCCGAGGGTGGCTGCTTGGAGACAAGGGCTATCCCTCTTCACCTGGCTAATGACTCCCCTTCGCAACACCACCACTTGTGCCCAACACTCATATGCACTTGAGGTGCCGTAAACTGCAAGGCTACGGACCAAGAGCTGGAAAGTGGGATTAGGCTGGATAGCTCTTTTTCGACTGGCGGGCCAAATGGCCTCCTTCTGTGCCATAAATTTCTATGATTCTATGATATAATGAGAGCCATGCTGCCACCGGGAACATCATCGAGCAGATCATCGGGGAGCTAAAGCAACGGTCCTGCTGCCTTGACCACTCGGGAGGAGCCCTCCAGTACTCGCCGGAGCGGGTGTCCCATTTCCGGGTGGTCTGCTGCATCCTCCGCAACTTGGCCATTATGAGGGCGATGGAGAAGGATGATGGAGAGTAGTAGGAGGAGGAGGAAGAGGAGGAGGATGAAGAGGAAGGGAGGAGGCAGGCAGCAATTCCCCATTCGGGATGGGCTGCCCTGTGAACGCCTCATCAGACTCTGATTCCAATGAATGAAACCCCAGATCCCTGTTGCTCACCACATCCCCATCATACCATCCCTCTATCACGGAACATCACAGCGTTCTCCTGGGCACAAAGCTGAAATTGGAGCCACCACAAAATAAACATTCCAAACAAAATTAATAAATTTATAAGTATTCAATTAACAGTACCATATCAACTAATCACCCTTGTGCAATCCCTTAGTGCCTGTCGTTCGTGTGCCCTTTCTTACACTAGTGCTCCTATGCAGTGCTCCCCCAGTGACTACAACATGACTAGTGGAAGGCTGCTGAGTTTCCATGGGGGAGACTGCAGATGGTCTTGTAGGACAACCTCAACCAGCTGTGGACCTAGATGGCCCGGCTGTAGACTACACCACCTCGGCATGGCGCCAGCAGTCTGGGCTGGCTGGCTGACAAGCAGCAGCAAGGGCAATGGCCAAGTGGCAGTGGTGGGAGTAGTAATGCTGTCATCCTGAGAGATGACAGCAGGTTCCTGCTCCACGGAGCCACTGCCACTCCCCCGGGGCTGCACCTCAGCATTCCTAGCAATCTGTTGGAGGACAGATTGCTGGCCGACTGCGACACCCTGCAAGCCCCTTTCGAGACTTGTAAACCCAGCCATGATGGCAGCAGTCTGAGCTTCCACTGCAGCAGTGAGGCGTTGGGTCACTTCCGCCTATGCTGCAATGGAAGCCGTGACATCGCCCATCACATGTAGTATCATGGCTGAGTCCAAAGGTCTCTCCTGGAGATGTCCATCATTTCCAGCCTGGAAATCATGGGCTCCAAGCTCTGCGCAAAATCCTGTCCAATGTTGGAGCCAGACTCCTCCATGCTCCTTGACACTGACAAGAGGCTCTCTGGCAGGCTTGCCATTGCACCTAGGATTTCCATGTGCATGCCCATCACCCGTCTTCTGAAGGCCGCCCCATCAAGGTCATCATCTGAGTTGTGCAAACTCGTCCTCTGGGTTGCTCGCCCCTGAGCTACCCTTTCCCCTTGGCCTTGCTGCAGCCCACTCATGCCCGGTGCCTCACCATGTGCAGATCTCGCATCTATACTACCCTCTACATTCCACACAGTGCCAGTTTCTAAGCTGGTGTCTGCGAGTGTCAGATGCAGTGATGGTGCGCCTTCTTCATCATCTCCACTCTCCTCCAGGACCTCGGGGACAGGCTGTGCTGGTGGCAGTTCTTAGTCATCTGAAAGCAGAAAGGCACAAGAGTCGGGTTGTGGTGAGGGGAGTGGGGTAAACAAGATATCCATGCATACACCATCAGCAGCTTGTAAATGAGAAGAGATTATGGGATGAGGGGAAAGTGGGATGTGAGAAGAAGGATTAGGAATGACCATACCGTTATTGTCAGCAAGGGCTTCAACTTCGCCCATTGCCACAGCCTCGGTGACTTCCCCTCCAATGATGTCAAGCACCGTCTCCTCCAGTTGGCTCTTGGCTTGTAAAGCGGCTTGGCCGCCTCCCGTCTGCTGCTGCTCAAGGTGGTTGTGAGCCACCTTGGCCAGCAAGAGAAAGGGAAGTGTGACAGTGAGTGTGGTGCAATGTGTTTGGGTGATGTGCCTGCCATAGATGAATAGCTGTCATTGTGTGCAAGTTGTGAGATGTGAGTGTGAGTATTGCAGCAGTGGTAAGGTTGTAAGGGTGAAGTGAAGCTATGATCGTGAGATATGAGTGGTGATAGGTAGAGATTGTTGGAAGGTGAGTGATGGGGGTGTGGTGCATTGAGCAGTGTGTGAGGCTTGTGGTGCAGATGGTGGGATATTGCATTTGCTGAAGCCTTCATTCACCTTCACCTGCTGTGTGAGGTCATTAAAGTTATTTCAGCACTGGATCCATGTCCGCAGTACGACACTGTTGGCCATGACGTACCCAGCTATCTCTTGCCACAGCCTTCTCGAAGTGTGTTTTGATGGCTTCCTGCCATCCTGTGGGAACAGGACACCCCGCCTTCTCTCCACTGCCACTACCAATGCCTCGAGAGCCACATCCGAGAACCTTCTGGCTCGTTCTCTGTGCTGCTGCTGAGCCATGTGTTCAATGACAATGAGGTGCTGCTGCATCAAAGCACCTCCCCTTTAAGTAGTGGGGAGAGACTAGACCAAACATATACTGGCCATTAGACTGCACCCGATATTGGCCCACCTGTTGAGTACTAAGCCAACCAGCAGCGTGTTTAGTGCTGAGATCAGCACGACAATCATGTAAATGAGCAAGCTAAAATGAATTTTGCGTGCTGCCTACACCACTTTGAACGGACACAGCCAAATAGCGCTGGCCCTTGACACCGCCCGTTTTCAGGCCATATCCAATTTCTGCTAGAGCTGAGGCAGTTGGGTTTGCCGCCCGCAAATCTAGCCCAGGTAGCATGAACTTGGTATTTTTTTGGGATCAGCCTTATTAGAATATCTTTGGTGGACTCATTGTAGCATTCACACAGATGTGCCGAGCAGCCTATCTTGAGGGGTGGAGAGTGTAGAATATGGCTGTTGCAGCCAGCCTCCGGTACCTACAATAGCAGAGAGGGACTGGCTGCCCCTCAGCAACTGAAGAGGAGAACCTCTTCATTTAAATTTTTGATATTTGCATGGCTTGGGACCGTAAAGAGGGGATTTAAACTTTAAAACCACGCCTGCCTGTTATAGCGACACTGGGCACCAGAAGCATCCTGGCACGCCTGGCATTTAGTGTCACTATGGAGGCAATAACAAAGAATGGGATTGTTGCTTTCTGGTTATGCATGGCTCATTTGTGTGGGGTGGCTGGAGGAAACGGAGGGAGAGTGCCAAAAGAGACAGCTCCCTTATACGTGCTGATTCCTGCCACGCCCTTACTGCTGGACCCTCGCTTAGCATGTCTTGCTAACCACGTGGGCACACTGCAAGATTGCAATGGAGTGATGCTGAGGCCTCATATTAGGGTCCTGTCCGATGAATCCCCAGAATGGCGAACCCAGACAGAACTAAATCATGGATATTGGCGTGCAAGGCCTCTATCGCATGAGCTATGGCGTTCCCTAGAGAACTCACCACTGTGCTTAGGACCTCTGAAGGGGGAAATATCACTGCAGGTGTCACTGGAGGTGTCACCTGGTCCAAGGTAGACTGCAATTCCGTGAAGCAGTCATATATGTGGTTTAGTGGGCTCTTCCATACTAGCTGTCATAGTTGGCTGAATGTTTTGCACACTCTCAAATGATTCAATAAATAGACCGGGCTCAGACAGTTGTATTCTTCAATAGGTAGGTCCTGGATAGCACCAATGCCCACCACTCAGCATCTGAGGGTGGTCTGGCATTACCCCTCCAGCCAATCCCTCCCTCTTCCTCTTCTGCCACCTCCACTTGCGTGCTCCACCCAATACTATCTGCACTAATTCTGTTCCTACATCTGATTCCACTGGACTGGATATCCTGATGCCTGCTGAGTGAGCGACACAGTGTAGTGTGAACCAGATGCCCCCACAGCCACAGGCCTTGTAATACACTACAACACAGGACAACATGCATGCTAAACAGCGGAAGCAGCATGCTATAGACAGAGCTACGATCCCACAACCAACGGATCAGATCAAAGCTCTGCAGTCCTGCCATATCCTGTCGTGAATGGTGGTGGACAATTAAACAACTAATTGGAGGAGGCTCCGTGAACATCCCCATTCTCAATGATGGTGGAGTCCAGCATGTGAGTTCAAAAGACAAGGCTGAAGCATTCGCAACCATCTTCAGCCAGAAGTGCACGAGTGGATGATCCATCTTGGCCTTCTCCTGAGGTCCCCACCATCACAGAAGTCAGTCTTCAGCCAATTTGATTCACTCCATGTGATATCAAGAAATGGCTGAGCACGCTGGATACATCAAAGACTATGGGCCCCAACAACATCCGGCTGTAGTGCTGAAGACGTGTGCTCCAGAACTAGCCGTACCTCTAGCCAAGCTGTTCCAGTACAGTTACAACACTGGTATCTACCCAACAAAGTGGAAAATTACCCAGGTATGTCCTGTCCACAAAAGGCAGGACAAATCCAACCCGGCCAATTACCGCCCCACCAGCTTACTCTCAATCATCAGCAAAGTGATGGAAGGTGTCATCGACAGTGCTATCAAGTGGCACTTACTCACCAATAACCTGCTCACTGATGCTCAGTTTGGGTTCCACTAGGATCACTTGGCTCGAGACCACATTACAACCTTGGTCCAAACATGGATAAAAGAGCTGAATTTCAGAAGTAAGGTGAGAGTGGCTGCCCTTGACATCAAGGCAGCATTTGACCAAGTGTGGCACCAAGGAGCCCTAGTAAAATTGAAGTAACTGGTGATCAAGGGGAAAACTCTTCACTGGCTGGAGTCATGCCTAACACAAAGGAAGATGGTTCAGTTGTTGGAGGCCATCTCAACCCCAGGACATCACTGCGTCATGTCCTAGACCCAACCATCTTCAGCTGCTTCATCAATGACCTTCCCTCCATCATTAAGTCAGAATTGGGGATGTTCGCTAATGATTACACAGTGTTCAGTTCCATTCGCAATTCCTCAGATTACGAAGCAGTCCGTGCCCACATGCAGGGAATGGTAGCATAGTAGTTATGTAACTGGACTAGTAATCCAGAGGCCTGGACTAATGATCCAGAGACATGAGTTCAAATCACACCATGGCAGCTGGGAAATTTAAATTCAATTAAATAAATCTGGAATATATGTGGGAGTACCTTCACCACTCAGGACTGCAGTGGTTCAAGAAGGTGGCTGACCACCACCTTCTCAAGGGCAACTAGGGATGGGCAATAAATGCTGGCCTTGCCAGCGACGCCCACAACCCATGAACGAAAAAAAAATAAAGTTATCATCATAATGGTGACCATGAAACTACTGGATTGTCATTAAAAACCCATCTGGTTCACTAATGTCCTTTAGGGAAGGAAATCTGCCGTCCTTACCCGGTCTGCCCTATATGTAACTCCAGACCCACAGCAATATGGTTGACTCTTAATTACCCTCTGAGATGGACTAGCAAGCCATTCAGTTGAATTCAAGAAGGCGGTTCACCACCACCTTCTCGAGGGCAATTAGGGATAGGCAATGAATGAGCAGGTTAGAGTGACTCACCTCCTGAATCAATGTGCAAACTCCACACAGACAGTCACCCGAGGCCAGATTCGAACCCGGGTCCCTCGCGCTGTGAGGCACCAGTGCTAACCACTATGCCACCGTGTTGAAGCCTCAGAGTCTTTCCACCACCTACAAGGCACAAGTCAGGAGTGTGATGGAATAATCTCCACTTGCCTGGATGAGTGCAGCTCCTATAACATTCAAGAAGCTCGACACCATCCAGGACAAAGCAGCCCACTTGATCGGCGCTCCTTGAAACACATTTCACTAAGGCAAAATATGCCATGTTATGAGACTGCGGGACCTGCTAGCTCTCTAAATAAATGACAGTATGCCTGAGTGTGTGAAAAGTTCATAAGATGGTAGAAAGAGCAGCAATAAGGAATAGTAGCTTGGCAATGCAGAGTGGTCACCTGCATGCTTTTCTGAAATAGGTTTAACGGAGTGGCACTGTACAATTTCCTGGGTTCGTTCTTCCAAAGGAGTTCAGAATTTCAGGTTAGGTGAGCCCTGTGCACTTGTTAGCCTCTTCCTTTGGTTATGTGCTTCTTTTTCCAGCAATCATAGTGTTGAAGTGTTGGCCGTTTACTCAGCTAGGCAACTGGCCATTGTGCCTCCCAAAATAACAATGTGAAAACATGCAGCATGCCAGCATTGTTGAAAGATTTGTCTGGAATGTGAAAGCTGTGTTATGCATGAATATGGATTTCTTAGGTACACTGATAATGTTAGAAAGAACAAACGGTTCCCTACAGGAAAGCAGACGTCCCATGTGAGGATGAGGTGAAAATGCTTGTTGCTGCCATGCCATCCCAGAACTGCGGAAGAAGATCATCTCAGCAGACAGATATTGAGCTTAGCAATTTTTTTTTTTAAAGGTGTTAAACTTTTAGATTGCCACCCTCCTGAATATAGGCACCACATTGATCTGCTCTGCCACCTGGTCAGCTGCCTTTTGAGGTGGGCACCCTTCTGAGCCTAAGATGGCAACCCTCCTTTGACTCACCAACCTCAGTATTCCCTCTGGTCAGAAAAGGAAGCAGTCGTCGCTGCTCCCATGGTCTTTCTCGACTGCTCTGGCGTTCTGAAATATCAAGCTAAAAAGGTTTGCTGAACAGCAAACAGTAGATCACAACAGGAAATGCAGGGGACCTTTTTCAGGCACAGCAGCTGCTGTTCTAGGATGCTGCCCTAGTAGCACTGCTGCCAGCAGTCCCAAAGAACTTTCTAGTAGCGCCACCCACTTCCCATCCCCCTTCCCATCCCACTCTATGATGTCACCGGCTTCCGCCGCAGAGAAACCTCGGGCTCGGTGATGTCACCTTCCTCCCCACCCTCCGTCACAGAGAGCCAGCCTTTTACAATCCATGTACATTCCCTTTATCCCTATTTTCTGTTTCCTGTCTCCCAACCAATTACTGACCCATGCCACAAGATTACCTTGAATCCAGTGCACTCTCACTTGTATTAATAATCTCTTGTGTGGAACCTTATCAAATGCCTTCTGGAAGTCCATATAGACGACATCCATTTGTTAATTCTTTATATTAACTTTAGCTTTTAAGTGAGTTTGTTAGAAGACTGGAAATGTCAGTTTCATAAGGACATAAGAACATAAGATGTAGGTTCAGGAGTAGGTCATTTGACCCCTCGAGCCTGCTCCGCCATTCAATAAGATCATGGCTGATCTGATCTTGGCCTCAACTCCACTTCCCTGCCCGCTCCCCATAACCCTTGACTCCCTTATCGTTCAAAAATCTGTCTATCTCCACCTTAAATATATTCAATGACCCAGCCTCCACAGCTCTCTGGGGAAGAGAATTCCAAAGATTCACGACCCTCAGAGAGAAAAATTCCTCCTCATCTCCGTTTTAAATGGGTGCCCCCTTATTCTGAAATTATGTCCCCAGTTCTAGATTCCCCCATGAGGGGAAACATCCTCTCTGCATCTACCCTGTCAAGCCCCTTCAGAATCTCATGGGGGAAAAATTTGGTTGCTTTGCACCTCCCGTTAGTGCCCTAAGAGGGGGCGCAAAGCAACTAGCGCCCGAGCGCGGCGACGTTTGCGCCGCTCGTGAAATTGACCAGTCATTTTGCGGCGGTGCTAAACACTACCACCACGATCTCCTGCGCCCGCAGATTGTGACATCAGTCGAGCGTGCAACGCCCCGGACCGGATATTGAGTGGTGCCCCCTGCTTTTCCACCTGCCGCTAGCAACAACAGGTAGAGGGGAACGCTTTGTAGTCGGGTAGGGACTGGTGGAGCGCTGTTTAAAGGCGGCTGCTTCCTGCTTTTTTTTGTCAGCGACATTTTTGCACCACGCATTCTGAGAAAGAGAGAGAGACTTCTGGAGAGATTCAACACTGTGTGAAGGAGTTTTGGGTACTGAGCAGCACTTTGCAGGTTCATTTTGATTTGACCTTCCTTGCATCGATTTAGAAGAGACTGTGGGGGCTGCACTCTGAGCTCTTTCCCTGGGGCTCTCCATTGTTCCTTCCAGCAGAATTGATGTACAGGTCTCTCCAGGCTGAGATTCAAAGCTGCAATGAGCAGGGTGTGGATGGAGAGCAAGATCGACCTCCCCTTTAAGAACTGGCCAGCGCCAGTGTGTCTGTGTTCCATTGCTGACTGACATCACATGAGCTTTGCCAGCGCTCTGAGGTAGCGCCTCGCTCCTCGGCGTTAGTGCCTTAAGAGAGGTGTTTAGCGCCTGATTTAGCGCTCCAATCACCTCCAGGGGCGATAGAAGCCAAGTTTGCAGTCGGAGGCGATAATTAGTGCCAGGCGCTAAACTTTGCGCCCAGCTGATAATTGCGCCCCAAACAGGGCGATACTGAATTTCTCCCCCTATATGTTTCAATAAGATCCCCTCTCATTCTTCTAAACTCCAATTAGTATAGGCCCAACCTGCTCAACCTTTCTTCATAAGACAACCCCTTCTTCTCCGGAATCAACCTCGTGAACCTTCTCTGAACTGCCTCCAATGCAAGTATATCCTTCCTTAAATAAGGAGACCAAAACTATACACAGTACTCCAGGTGTGGTCTCACCAACGCCCTGTACAGTTGTAACAGGACTTCCCTACTTTTATACTCCATTCCCTTTGCAATAAAGGCCAACATTCCATTTGCCTTCCTAATTACTTGCTGTACCTGCATGCTTACTTTTTGTGATTCATGTACAAGGACCCCCAGATCCCTCTGTAACTCAGCATTTTGTAATCTCTCCCCATTTAAATAATAATTTGCTTTTTTATTTTTCCTACCAAAGTGGATAACCTTGCATTTTCCCACATTAAACTCCATCTGCCAGATTCTTGCCCACTCACTTAGCCTATCTATATCCCTTTGGGGATTTTTTGCGTCCTCCAAACAATTTGTTTTCCCACCTATCTTTGTATCATCAGCAAATTTGGCTACAGTACACTCAGTCCCTTCATCCAAGTCATTAATATAGATTGTAAATAGTTGAGGCCCTAGCACTGATCCCTGCGGCACCCCACTAGTTACAGTTTGCCAACCTGAAAATGACCCATTTATCCCGACTCTCTGTTTTCTGTCGGTTAGCCAATCCTCTATCCATGCTAATATATTACCCCCAACCCCGTGAGCTCTTATCTTGTGTGGTAACCTTTTATGTGGCACCTTATCGAATGCCTTCTAGAAATCCAAATACACGACATCTACTGGTTCCCCTTTATCCACCCTATTTGTTACACCCTCAAAGAACTCCAGCAAATTTGTCAAACATGATTTCCCTTTCATAAAACCATACTGACTCTGCTTGACTATATTATGATTTTCTAAATGTCCTGCTATCACTTCCTTAATGATGGACTCCAGCATTTTCCCAATGACAGATGTTAGGTTAACTGGTCAATAGTTGCCTGCTTTCTGTCTCCCTCCTTTCTTAAATAGGGGCGTTACATTTGCAGTTTTTCAGTCCGCTGGGACCTCTCCAGAATCCAGGGAATTTTGGTAGATTACAACCAATGCATCCACTATCTCTGCAGCCACTTCTTTTAAGACACTAGGTTGCAGGCCATTGGGTCCAGGGGACTTGTCCACCTTTATTCCCATTAGTTTGCCTAGTACTTTCTCTCTAGTGATAGTGATTGTTTTAAGTCCCGCCCCCCACCTCAATAGCCCCTTGATTATCCATTATTGAGATGCTTTTAGTGTCTTCTACCATGAAGACCGATACAAAATATTTGTTCAAAGTCTCCACCATTTCCCTGTTTCCCATTATTAATTCCCCAGACTCATCCTCTAGGGGACCAATGTTTACTTTAGCTACTCTCTTCCTTTTTATATACCTGTAGAAGCTCTTACTGTCTGTTTTTATATTTCTTGCTAGCTTACTCTCATAAGCTATCTTCTCTCTATCATTATTTTAGTCGTCCTTTGCTGTTTTTTAAAAATTTCCCAATCCTCTGGCCTTTCACTATTCTTTGCAACATTGTATGCTTTTGTTTTCAATTTGATACCATCCTTTACTTCCTTAGTTAGCCACGGATGGTTCATCCTTCTCTTAGAGTCTTTCTTTCTCACTGGGATATATTGTTGCTGAGAGTTATGAAATATCTCCTTAAATGTTTGCCACTGCTTTTCTACAGTCTTATCCTGTAATATATTTTCCCAGTCCACTTTAACCAAGTCTGCCTTCACACCTTTGTAATTACCTTTGTTTAAGTTCAGGACACTAGTTTGAGACCTAGCTTTCTCACCCTCAAACTGAATTTGAAATTCTACCATGCTATGATCACTCTTCCCAAGAGGATCCTTCACTTTGAGATCATTAATTAATCCAGCCTCGTTTCACATTACCAGATCTAAAATAGTCTGCTCCTTGGTTGGTTCCACAACATATTGTTCCAAGAAACCATCCCGTATACACTCTAAGAACTCTTCCTCAAGTCTACCTTTGCCAATTTGCTTTGTCCAATCAATATGAAGATTAAAATCTTCCATGATTATAGCTGTACCTTTCTTACAAGCCTCTATTATTTCTTGATTTATTCTCTGTCCTACAGTGTGGCTACTGTTTGGGGGCCTGTAGACCACTCCCACCAGTGACTTTTTACCCTTATTATTTCTTATCTCCAGCCAAACTGATTCTACATCTTGATCTTCTAGGCCAATATCATTTCTCATTACTGCACTGATCTCATCCCTTATTAATAGAGCTACACCACCTCCTTTTCCTTTCTGCCTATCCTTACGAAATGTTAAATACCCCTGAATATTCAGTTCCCAGCCTTGGTCACCTTGCAACCACATCTCTGTAATGGCTATCAGATCATACCCATTTATTTCTATTTGTGCTGTCAACTCATCTATCTTGTTACGAATGCTGCGTGCGATCAGATATAGAGATTTTAATGTTGTCTTTTTACCATTTTTCCCTACTCTGACCCCTCTTTCTGATGCACTCTTATGTGTATATGCTCTGTCCCTTCCTGTCACACTCTGGTTATCATTACCCCTATCGCTACCCTGCACTTTTGCCGTCTAATTTTTCTTTGACTTTTCAAATTTCCGCTCAGCGTATCCCTCCCCCCCACTATTTAGTTTAAAGCCCTATCTACAGCCCTAGTTATTCGATTCGTCAGGACACTGGTCCCAGTCTGGTTCAAATGAAGCCCGTCCCAACGGAACAGCTCCCTCTTATCCCAGTACTGGTGCCAGTGCCCCAGGAATCGAAACCCATTTCTCCCACATCAATCTTTGAGCCACTCGTTCATCTCTCTGATCTTATTTACCCTATGCCAATTTGCACGTGGCTCAGGTAGTAATCCAGAGATTATTACCTTTGTGGCTCTGCTTTTTAATTTAGCCCCTAGCTGCTCATACTCCCTCAGCAGAACCTCTTTCTTTGTCCTACCTATGTCGTTGGTATCTACATGGACCACGACAACTGGATCTTTCCCCTCCCACTCTAAGTTCCTCTCCAGCCCAGAGGAGATGTCCATTACCCTGGCACTTGGCAGACAACACAGCCTTCCGGACTCACGCTCTTGGCTGCTAACTATACTGTCCCCTAGTTTCATTTCCAGTGAAATTGAAAGTTACCAGACAGGTTTAGCTCATAAGCATTCAGCTACAAGCTTTCTTTGTCTGAGCCTCCTAGATATCTCAGCTGTCCTCCTAGGGATTAAAACCTCCAAGGACACATCTGCACAAGTGATAACTTGCCTTTGCAGAGTCTTGGTTCCCTGTAATTGTCTCCAGTTGAATGATTTGATTGACAGTTCAGTCAAGGTGAAGGCTTGGAGTGTGATTCTTGTTAAAACTGAAGTCCAGCTAATTGGATGAGGTAATACTTTGAAACATGTGGATTCTCATGTAGCCACAGTAAAAGATAGGTATAAAAGGAGGGGTGTTAGAACAGATACTTTAGAATTTGACAAGGCTATGCCAACCATTCCCCTCGAGCTCGAAACCTGTGACACAGTGAATTGTCTGGTAATTTGTTTTACCGTAAGTATCTCAAGTATATGTGTAATTATTATTAACAATAGTTATCATTGTATATGTGTAGTTATTGGTAATAATAGTTATCTTTGTAAGCTTAATTAATATGAAAGCCAATAAATGCCTTTGATCTTCATTTTCTTGTGGAATAACTTAAACTTATAAGAAAATCTATTCCCTAACACATAGATGCTTACCTGTCCACCATGTTAGTGACCCCCTCAAATAATTCAGCTACATTAGTCAGATATGACCTACCCTTCACAAATCCATGCTGACTCTCATAGATCAGCTCATACATGTTCAAATGCTCAGCCATGTTATCCCTCATGATAAATTCCAGTAACTTCCCCACAACTGACGTTAAACTGACAAGCCTGTAGTTTCCTGGTTTCTCCCTCCCTCCTGTCTTAAATAGTGGAGTGTCATTTGCAATTTTGCAATCCAAAGGCACAATTGCCAAATCTAGAGAGCTGTGGCTCAGTTGGTAGCACACTCGCCTCTGAGTCAGAAGGTTTTGGGTTCAAGTCAAGTCCCACTCGAGGGACTTGAACACATAAATCTAGGCTGACACTCCAGTGCAGTGTTGAGGGAGCGCTGCACTGTCGGAGGTGCCGTCTTTCAGATGAGACTTTAAACCGAAGCCCCATCTGCCCTCTCCACGTAAAAGATCCCATGACACTAATTCGAAGAAGAGCAGGGGAGTTATCCCCGGTGTCCTGGCCAATATTTATCCTTCAACCAACATAACAAAAACAGATTATCTGGTCACTATCACATTGCTGTTTGTGGGAACTTGCTGTGCGCAAATTGGCTGCCGCGTTCCCCTACATTACAACAGTGACTTCACTTCAAATAGTACTTCATTGACTGTAAAGCGCTTTGAGACGTCCGGTGGTCGTGAAAGGCGCTATATAAATGCAAGTCTTTCTTTCTTTCTTCTTTCTTTGGAAAACTATGACTGATGCTTCTGCAATTTCCCCACCTGTTTCTTTTAATACCCTAGGATAGAAACCATCAGGTCCTATGATTTGTCTATCTTAAGTCCCATTATTTTCTCCAATACCGCTCAGACTCTCCCTCACTCTATTTAAATGTTAATACCAGAACTTTCCAGCAATGCAATTATTACTACCAGTTACATATAGATTATCAGTAAGTTACTGTACCACTGTTGGTTATGAGGGGAATCCGAGTGTTACCAGTATTACTATTAGATTTTGGTGCAATTTCAGTTAGTAACTATTAATTGTTGGTGGAATCAAAGTGCCTCCCACCTTTGCTTTCTCCTTCGAATCCCTTCCCCGCCTTCGGTTTCCCATCTTTGCCTGCTCACGGGTGCTCTCCTGATTCTCAGAACTTTTCACACAACATCTGCTGGTCCGAAACCATAAGCAAAGATACTGAACTGTAAGGGACCCAACCTTTCGAAAGTAAATGCAATAACTGATGCCACGTGATCAGAACGTCATGTGCGAAAACCTCCAGGAATGCCTCCAACCAGAGTTGGCACCCTTATGCCCTCGATATTCCCCCCCTCCCTCCCCCCTTGGCTGGCCTCCATGCTCCCAGCGCAGGGCCCAATTAGCACTGGGGGTGCTCTCTGAGGGGGCTTCAGAAAATATCGGAAGACCCTCTCCCCGCTTTTGTGGCGCAAGATGTGCTGGTGCACTTCCAGGCTCACTGCTGCAGCAGCAACTGAGGAACATCTCCCTTATAATTCACTACTTACAGACACAAATACAAAGTACAGAACAGAAAATGGATTCTTTACGATGATAATACAGTACTGCAAAGGCTACTGACTGCCACTTTCTGTAAATAGTTGTTTACATTTTACTTAGGCTTCCATTGTCTTAGTTCTTAACAGTGTTTCACAATGGCTTTCTGTTATTAGAACACTGATCTGTTGATTACCTTTCTTCTGCGTATTTGCAGTTGCCATACGTAAAGAACCTGCACAGGTGAAGCGTTCCACAATCTTGACATTTCTTGTTTGGGTAGTCTTTACAGAGCCTGATGACGGTGGTGGCAATGATTCGACTGTCCAAGGTCAGCTCAGATTCAGATATTTTGCTCCCTGTTCCTCGGACAATAGTAAAAAGCTGGTTGTTTCTCAACGTCATAGTTAGCTTCAAGTCAGACACTGCATCACTGTCGGAGATTTTTCTGCGGAGCTCCTCATAATACAGAGATCCATTATTAGAGCAGAGGATCTTGAAGATATTCTGAGGGAGCTTTGACAGAGACATTTCTTGTCCTAACTTTTCTAGCAATCCACAGTAAACAAAATCTTTCTTAATCTGTAAGCTGGGAATCTAGGAAATGAAAGTGAAACTTCAATTTAGGTGTTCTCTTCTCCAGAACAGAATAGCATGACTACAACCAATTGGAACTAGAGTTACAATCACCATGGAGATAAATAAAGGCTGATTTAGTCATGACTGTGTGTTGGTTTTAAAGCTTCTTTCCTCGCTTAGCGTCATCGTCTCATATTGTGGTGTGTTTCTATGGACACCATCAGCCCTTCCATGTCTTACCCAAACTACCATTCTTCATGCCAGTCTAGGCAGTGAGTGTGGCCAAGGTATTTCCTGCAAACACCTCCATATAAACAGTCTAACATGTAAAAGATCCCACAACACTATTCGAAAAAGAGCTGGGGAGTTCTCCTGGCCAATATTTGTCCCTCAATCAACATCAATAAAACAGATTATCTGATCATTATCACACTGCTGTTTATGGAACCTTGCTGTGTGTAAATTGGCTGCTGGGTTTCCTGCATTACAACAGTGACTACACTTCAAAAGTACTTCATTGGCTGTTAAGCATTTTGGGATGTCCTGAGGTCGTGAAAGGCGCTATATAAATGCAGGTTCTTTCTAACTCAGGACAGGGTTTTGCTGCGCTGTGAATGCCAGGCCCGGTTGTGGAGCTTTTGAAATATTATACAGTTGCACAACAGAAAAAAAGTAATAGCTGAAATGGCAGGGAACTTTCCAGAAGGAGAAATACACACTTTAGTATTCTTCTTTAAGTTTACCTGCCTTCCCATTATCAGCTGTGAAGCTTTGTTTGGAAGGTGTGTCAGGTAAAGGTCACGATAGCTGGAGGCAAAATTCTTTTACCACATTGGGGAGGAGCGATTGTCTTTGGTATTTGTACAGAAATCGTAAACAAATTCATAAGAAATAATGAGCAAAGAAAACCTGTAATGTAGGTTGCTGATCTTGCTTGTGGACTAAAGCCAAAGCTTCACTCCCTCGTGACATAATGATTCAATGGGTTGTTATTCTGACTGTAATTCCAAGACCTGGATTTCAATCCAGCTCAGACTGATGGGGTAAAAGTCTCCTCTCTACTTGCGTTTGGGGTCCGACGTGGAATTAATCTGGGCCCATTTCAACGCAGTTCTAAGTGGATGTCAATCCAAGTCAGACTCTACAAAGAAGTGGGAGAATTGTAAAATTGTCACTCTTCTTCAGATAATTCATAATTAGCGTTGATGTGGAAAATGGTGCAGTTGGAGGTACTCTGCTGAGGTTGGGGCTAATGTACACTGAAGGAAGATTCTGCCTGTGTTAGCAAATTGTAAAGGAATTGTAGGATGTGCTTTTATTTTTGCTAGAAATAGCGATATGAGGAAATCTTCCCACTTATTATGATGTTACTGGCACACAGTGACAAGAGAAAATCTTCCGCCATTGATGGGTAGGGGGTGGGGTGGGGTGGGGTGGGCTTTGAAGGTAGCCATTGAACCTGAGATTACTTGACGCAAACATTGGGTTCCTGAAATGGGAAGTGTTCCATTCCCAGAACCAACATCCTTCACCTTGATGAGCACAAGAAGTCACACAAAAAACCCACACCTCTCAAGGAGCACGGTACCTATTATATTAAAATTGCGTGCAGTCTTGTTGTGTAAAACTTTTTTTCAGTCATCCAAACTTGCAGCACACTATTTCGATCATGCTTGCCTTCAAAATTGTTTTTCTACTGATTTTACTTACCTCGAGTCCAACATCACTTGATCTGCAAGCTAGGTAATGCTAATCCATTTTGACACTTCCCAGGTCCCCTCCAGCTAGATGGTGAGATGGAGACCAGCTTCAGATCTTTCACGCCTTCCAGCTAAGTTTTTTATATATATATATATATATTAATTAAATGTGAATGTTTTGAAGCACTGCTTCCCTCCCTGTAGGGGCCCCAATTAGTTCCCACTCCTGCCTCCATCAGCCATTCCCAGCTGTTCTATGATCTCTCAGCAGTGCCTCAAGGTTGAGCCAGTTTGATTAGTCTGCAGCATTAGAGCCTCGGCCAATGTAGTTACCCAACCCCCAACCCGCCTTCCCTTTTCCCCTGTTGAGTCATGTGACAGAAAAGCATGCCAAAGAGTGCAGTAAGAGGATGTGGTAGTGGTGGGGTGGGGGTGGGGGGAGATGGAGTGTGACTCACTTCTCACCATTCCACCCAAAAGGAAAGAAGAAAAATAAAGAGACTAACTTTATTACTGTAATATTACATATAATTTACTAAATTAAACACTAAAAATGCAACCTATGTATAATATATTAAGAGATTTTTCATGTAGAATTCACTTCCTGTAGACATTAACCCGTTTCACAATATTTCAGTCACACCTTCATTTCCATCATGACCATATGTGAACACTAGGGGGGAAAAATTCAGCTGCTTGCGCCTCCCGTTAGCGCCTTAAGAGGGCGCTAATGGGGCGTAAAGCAGCTAACGCCCGGGCGCAGCGCCGCCCACGCCTCCCGAAAAATTTAGTGGGAGGTTAGCGGCGGCGGCAGCCGGTAGCGCCCTGTGGCGCTGCGCCGCCGGCGATGACGTCATCGCCGTGCGCAGCACCCCGCTCGCGCCCCGGCCGTGATCTTCAGTCGCGCCCCCTGATTTACCGCCAGACGCTATGTCCGACGGGTTCAGGGAGGCGTACGTGCGGCCGGGGCGGCGATATTTAAAGCGGAGGTGGCAGGCGGCCATTTTTGTTGCTGGCCGCCTGCCAGCACCTGCCCCCGGCCCCCGTGAAGCCCCCCCACCGTGAAGTGCCGGCTGCGCTCCAAGAGCCCGGCACTTCTCTTGAGTGCCGGGCTCTTTTGCCGGCACTCCCGATCCCTGGGGGCCCAGCTGGGCCCCGGTTCGCGCTGCGCAGGGTCCCTCCCCTTTAAGAAGGGGAGGAAGGCCTGCAATACCGCGGCACGTAGCGCCAGGATATTCACTCGCAGCGCCCCAAGAGGGATGCGGGCTGCTTCCAGTTGCGCCCCGCTTCCCTCTTGGGGCGCAACCACTGAAGTTCCGGCGCGGGGCCGCTAATTTTTTCGGGGCGCTAAAAGTCGCGCCCCGGCGAGGTTAGCGCCCCAAACGGGGCGCGACTCAATTTTTACCCCTAGGTGTTGCACATCTTCTATAGTATAAAACCTTGGAGGCCTCCTAACACTAGGTGGCACTGCTGCACTTCCTAGCCTTGGCTCCTAGGTCCACGCACCCTTTGTTTTTTAACCCACTCCCCTCCACCTGATATTCTGGCAGAAGGGTACCACCCTTTACTCCGTCTGAGCTGTTTGTGGCTGCTTAATTCTGATCTCAGGTGTCAAGCCTACTTACTCCCTCCCAGTCTGGTTTCCTGTCCTCAACAATAGTGGTCAGGCTTTGAGCATTGCACTCCCAACATCATGACCCCCAACCTCGTGACTCCTTAATCCTCACCTTGTGGCTCCTTGACCCCGAATTTATGTTCCTTTGATCCGCAACCTCACAACCCATGAGCTTCAAACCCTTGACTCCTGATATTGCAACCCCTATTTTCTCACTCCTTACCCAATACTCTCCACCGCCTACCTCCATTCCTTATTGACCTCTTGCCCTCTCTTCTTGTTGGATTCCCAGTACTGAGCTGACAAGTGGCATGAAGTGTTTGCAAGTGATAATACTTTACATTTTTATAGTATAAACAACTTAAGAGCCTTGAACTAAAAGCCTTTCAGCTCAGTGCTTAGAAACTTGCTTTTAGTTTTTAAAAAAAACTTACCTTTCATATGAGTGTGGGTGACAAAATTGCTGGTCACAGGGAAGTGCAACAGAACAGCAAAACGGAGAAAGCAATATTTCCTGGACAACCAGGAAGGACTAGATGAACAAAATATGTGATTCAATAATTGTTTCATTGCGTTAAAAAAAAGCAAAAGCATATTTTAGTACTGCTAAATAGCCATTTGGGATTTTTGAAGCTGGAAGTTTGGGGTAGGGAGATGGTGAGGGAGGAGAATGGGGAAGGGGGTAAAGGGAGGAAGGGGTGGTAGAAGGGCATAGGAAGGGGAGAGGGGCAATGCATGTCATGAGTGTGTTTAGGGTTAGTGTGTGGAGGCAAGAATGAGGTGGCAGTGGAGGGTGGGATGAGGGGTAGGGGAGAGAGTAGCAGGACTGACAGGAAGCATATGGATGTTGGTGGGGAGGATAGTATTGGATGATCATGTGCTATACTCCTGTGTCCCCCAGTGTTTATGTTTTTCAGTCACATTCCTGATGTTTGTGGTTTTAATCCTAATTCTAGATGTGTGTGTGCTTTAGGCTTGCTCCCAGTGTTATTGTTTTTAAATACATTTAAATATCACTTTTTTTTTGCCAAGCCCACAATGTTCATGTTTCTTTCTGTCTCACTCCTGCTCTGGTGATTTTTTTTCTTAAATTCTTGCACCTCGAAGTTCCGCAGGGATTCTCCAGTGGAAGATCGGTGGAACTCCTGGAGAAATGGCGTAAATGCTCAAAGACAGCCATTTTTGCCGTTTCTCCATGGTTTGTGGTGACCTTCCACCAGGAGATCAGGCGAACCTGTGGCAATACGCCTGTGTACGCACTCAAATCGCCATAGTCCTAACTCCAGAAATACTTTCCCCAGTGCTTACAGATATATATTTATCTTCTTTTCCACACCCTTTTCCTCACTAATGAATTCATTGTAACTGTACTAACTTTCATTCTCCCACTCAGACCTTGTCCTACCAACCTCTTCCATAATCGACACTTCCCACTACTAAACTCTTGAAAACTACTAACTTTCCTCATTCTTAAATAAAAACAGAAAATGCTGGCAACATTCAGCAGGTCAGGTAGCATCTGTGGAGAAGAAACAGAGTGCCACCAACTCTTCTAATGAAGCTCAACGCAAGCTCGAGGAACAGGTCATCTTTCTACTAGGCACTTTACAGCCTTCCGGCCTTAGCATTGAGTTTAACAACTTTAGAGCTTAACCATCTATTGGACAGCAGGTGCTGGTAATGGGGGATGGCTGCAGCAGACCCACTGACAGTGGAGGTGGTGTGGGCTGGCGCTTGGGGTGGGGACCCTCTATCGGTAGACACCCAGTGGGGTGGTCCGCACCCCTGGGGTCTGTCTTCCTTTCTTCCGCCACAGTCCCGAAGCATGGGGCCATCTCCTCTTTGCCAGATTTTCTATGCTTCCCTCCCGCTCTGGTATTCTGCTGTAACCATTTACACCTCCTCTGGATCTATTGTTTCTATACTTGTATCATTTTAACCTCCATTTGCCTTCCACCAACACCCTTTTGTAATTTAATCACTCCTGCCCTCCACCCAATCACAGACCTCACCCTTTTGTTCCTTTCCTGCCCCCTTTTCCCTGGCTCTTAGAATCGTAGAATGATGCAGCATAGGAGGAGGCCATTCAGCCCATCGTGCCTGTGCTGGGCTCTGTACTTGCTTAAAAGCTGCTCATTTCGATCATCTTCCAGTTCTGAAAGGTCATCGACCTGAAACGTTAACTTTGTTTCTCTTTCCACGGATGTTGCCAGACCTGCTGAGTGTTTCCGCATTTTGTGTTTTTATTTCAGATTACCAGCATGTGTAGTATTTAGCTTTTGTTTCTTCATTCTTATTTCCTTCCCAAATCTTTCACCACTTCCCACCACTAAACTTTTACCACTCACTTGCCACCACCAACCTCTTCTTTGCCAAATTCTTTCCTCCTTCAATGTTTCATACCTCCTCACCACTCAGCTCAAACTCCACAACCTACTTTCACATATCCAACTTCACACTTAGATTTCAACCAGCATAGAAACTGACACTCATACAAATATTAAATCATCAAAAATTCTGCTGCCTGTGACTATTACCACCGAGTCCCACCTTCCTATCACTCCTGTCTTCGCTGACCTACATTGGCTATTGGTCCTCATATGCTTCAAATTTTTATTCTTATCCTTGTAATTTAAAAAAAAGCCTTGCATTTATATAGCGCCTTTCACAACCTCAGGGTGTTCCAAAGCGCTTCACAGCCAATGAATTACTTTTGAAGTGTAGTCATTGTTGTAATGTAGGAATCCCTCTATAGTCTCACCCCTCCACATCTCTGTAATCGCCACTACTTCATGCTTATCCTCCAATTCGAGCTCGCTATGGTTCTCACCTCTTCTCTAACTGCCCTCTTACTGTTGAAGTACTGAAAAATATTTTGGCCCATTAGTTAGCATCTGCAATTCTTTTTTTGCATGTCTCTCTTTGCCCCTCTAATCACCCTTGTAATAGTAGGTTTCTACATGTACCAATGCTCATCCCAGTGAACCCCATCCTTTTTCTCCCTGCAGGCTCACCCATCATCTTGTCTTTGCTGACGCACATCATCTCCCATGATTACATCCCTCCAATGGAGTCACTCGCCCCCTCTCTCTAACCTTCGCCAGCCTGTCACCCCACTGTCAGCTGTGTTTTCAGGCCCCATGCTCTACAATTCACTCCTTCAACCCTTCTTAAGACCCTACTTAATACCCAAGTCTTTTAACAAGTTTTTGGTCACTTTTAATCTCTTCTCCTTTTGGTCGGTATCTATTTTTTCTCATGTGCCTTTAAGCACCGTGGGACTTTTTTTCAAACTGTAGAATTCGCAATATATCGCGATTTTATTAATAAGGAGAAAAACACATAGTTTCGTTCAAACAGCTTTTATTTCAGCAGAATGATGTCAGGTTTTCAAAGTGGACACAAGCAGCTTGTAAAATGGCCGCCGCGCCTCGTGGCAGAACATTCTAGACTTTTCAACAGGCAGACAAGATGGCGTTCCAATAAACATTTGTGCAAGATCGATTAAGACTCAGCACATTTAAGATAATACACGAGACATCATGGGTTTACAGTATACACATAAATACTGAAATCGGTCTCCCAGGTGCGAATGAGGGCTGTTGTACCAAGTAATCAAGAACCCATCCAAAGACATTAATATGTAGAATCCCAACGACTCTACGACGAGAGAGCCGTTAGCGGGTAGTTACAGAAAACACTTGGAAGCCCCAAAACCCCTCCAGGGAGAACACCGACCGATTAAACAATGGGAGAAATATTAACAGGTACTCAGACAATTACGAGTAGCCCCGAAACCCATTAAAACGAAGATCACCCTATACAAGAAATTTGAGCGCCAAACCCTAACAAAAGGAAAGTCATTAAGGTTGGGCGGGAAACGGAAGATTTTGCACTATAATTGCAAGCTCCAAACCGTCCATCTCTCTCTTATTCGGTTGACTCTTATCCTGCTGGTGTTTATCCTCGTGGCTGCTCTTGACTCGCCGTCTTGTTCCTGCTTGCCTCGTGTCTCTTTTCAAAAGACTGTTGAACTTTATGATCCGCTCGGATCTACCTCGTGTCGTGTCGCGAAGACCTGTGTAGAACTGGGCTCTGAAGCCTTGAAGCGGGCGCACCATCCCGATAAGTCGGTAAACGGTGTTGGAACCGAAGGCCCGAGATGAGATGAGATGAGATGAGATGAGATGAGAAGAGAAGAAGACCATACTTATCCGCACGGTCAGTAAGCCCCGACCGCGCCTGTAGGTCGAATAGACATTTTCCTTGCCAGGAAGACTTCTTTGAGTTCTACAGAACTGACACAGGAAGATTATTCTTCGAATTTTATCGAACCGGTGTGAGGGCACAGGAAGACTCTTCTTTGAGTAGAGTCGGAACTCCGAGGACAACACAGATCTTCATGACAGCAGACGTTCCAGCCTGCTAGCCGGAGCAGAAACGAGTAAACAAGTAGGGCCAGGAGACCCCCTGATCGACACGTGGGTGCTGCGGTGAAAAACATCCGATCAGAGTTTTCGGAATTCTCCGAGTTATCACGAGTGGTGAGCATGAACCTCGAATCCTACGAATCTAGCTTAGGACAGATATTGATAGGGGAGGGTTTTAAGTATTAAGGATAATTGTAATGCGTGCCCCCATTTACGATGTGTCGTTCGTTCCTCGTTTCCCTGAAATTAGTTACATAACTGCGTGTAAGATTGTACTGTCATTAATCTGTGCTTATGACATGTATTTCGTAATCTTAAATATTATGCAATAAAGATTTTCCATTTCGTACCATTCAACCGAGTCTACCTGAGTTTCATCTCCATTATTGCTCTCGCATCTAAGTCCAGTGTCTAGAACCGTAAGGGCGAGTGGGTCGAACCACTCACAGGTGTGTATAGTGCTCCCAGACTGGCTGGAGACCAGAACAGGCAACAAGGCCTAAACCCGCACTAGCACCCGGGCTGCACAGAGCCACACGAATCTCACAGGCTGAGAGACAAAAAACCCTTACAGAAAATGGCGACCGCGGCAGGACACTGGCAGCGAGAGGGTAGTGTGTTAGACTTTGGTGTGAATGTACGAAATGTCATGCAGGAAAAGATAGCAGATTATGTGTTCGGAAAGGTAAATTTAACTAAGAAATGGATAAGTGACCTGTTAGCAGATAAGAGTCCACTAGAGGCAGCCGAGAGGTGGACAGATAGTAAGGAACATAAAAAGACAGTCGAGAAAGCGGTCTGGTTAATGTGTTATAAAAGGCAGGTCCACATTTCAAACCAGGTCATTACAGCGCAAACAGCTCGGATCAGGCATTTAGAGGAGGAAATGAATGAGAAAGTCTCTGGAGGGGAGTTGCTCATTAGGAATTTAAGTGCGCTGCACCGAGAACGCCAGGAAATCACCAGTCACCATAAAGCAAAAATAGATTACCTCGAGTGTCAGGTCACTGAGGCAAAGTTAAGTGAGGGCAGACTAAAGGAACGATGTGCCCGCCAAGCTGCCCAAATAAAAGCCCAGGAAGAGAGCTTAACGGGGGTTAGGGCGGCATATAAGATGGCCCTTGAGGATAAGTTTCAGGGGGCCGATCATAGCGTCTGCCAAAAGGAGATAGAGCACCTTAAAAGGGCCGTGAACAAAGCACACCAGCCGCTAGTAGATGAGGAGTTTCAGAAATTCCCACCCAGTAAAGCAAAGGAAGTATTAGCCACTACGCCCTCCGCGCCACCCAGCTATTCGGAAACCTGGGTAAGGGAGGAAGTAGTAGAAGAAACGAAAGAGCCCACTGAGGGAGAAGTGGAAAAGGGACCGTTGTGTCCAGTTACGGGTATAAAAAGGGGCCCAAACAGAAACGGTGGGGAAGAAGGGGATCTCCTCAACCAGCTTGTGTTGCCTCACAGCTCACACCAGCTGAGAGTTATGGTAAATCACGTACGGAAGCTGACCGAGTCAGACGACCCTTCCGTGCATTTTAGAGAAGTTGAGCAAACCGCAACTATTAACGGCTGCGACGATGGGGAAACAGCAAAAATGCTGTTATTTTCGTTAGGCAGTTCAATCCTTCAGTGTCTCTCGGACGAGAGCAAGAGGGGAACCAAGAACTATGAGGCATTAAAAAATGAGGTCCTAGAAGTGTTGGGGACGGACGATGAAGGTCCGTTTGTTAGAGTGGGACAGACAGTGCAGATGGAGGGAGAACCCCCGAAGGTTTTTGCCGACAGGTTGTGGCCAGTATATCAGCGCAGCTGTCCAGGTGCGCCAGAGCGCGACGCTGTGGACGGCGTCGGTTTAACTCATTGGCTCAGGTGTATAGTAGCCAACAGTTTGCCAGCCGTCAGAGAGCAGGCAAAAGCGTGGTTTGATCCCACTGACCCCAACATTACGGAAGAGTCGGTCTTAAATCGACTCACGGTAGGATACCGCAATATAAGAGGTATGGGAACACGTCCCCTTAAGGGAAAAGTACATGAGGTACGACCCGCAGCCCCGGCTCAAAGGGAGTGGCATCAGGAGGGTAACCGCGCCCCGCAGGCAAGTAATGCTTGTTACGGGTGTGGGAGGACAGGGCACTGGCGCAAGAACTGCAGGAACCCTTGGAAGGATTCCAGGGATAAAAATCCCGCAGCCCGAGCCCAGATGCCTGTCTCTGTTAGGGAAGCTAGTGCACCCACCCCTCCCGACGACCTCGAAACAGTGTTGGGAGCCATGCGCAACTTCATGAGTGCACATGGAAAAGTGGCGGTTGCTACCGGCCCCGTAGGTGCCACAGGCCCGTCTAACCATACCCAATGACTAGAGCCCGCACAGCCCGTCTACCTGTGTCCGCTCAGCTATGATGCGTGGAAGCGACCCCTGGTGGAAATGGAGGTAGAGAAACAGAAGGGTAGTTATTTGTTGGACACGGGAGCTTCTTGCACCGTGATTCATACAGATAGCCCTTTTGACTCACCGCTATCTACCAAGGTCCCATTCACATTAGCGGGGTTCACGGGAAAAGAACAGGCTGGCGCGTTCTCCCTTCCGCTATCCATTCGTTTGGGAGCACTTCACATCAAGTGGAAGTGCATATTGATGGAATGGCAGGAGGGGGGTGGAAGAGGTATCCTCGGGTCCGATCTCCTATCAGGGCACGGGATCCTCGTGGACCTCAGAAATCACTGTCTCTGGGGGGCTAAGAGTGAAAAAGGCGAGGTAGTGGTAATTCCGGGGGAGGAAGAAACAGGGGTCCTGTGTACCATGCAGCCATCCGGAGGCTACGACCTCGGGCTTATGGTCGCAGATGTCCCAACGGACATGCAAACGTACGTGTCAGATAATATGCACGCGTTTGCAACCCACAAGCACGATTGTGGGAGGGTTACCGGGTTTGAGGTCAGCGTAGATGGGGACCCCATGACCCGGCCCCAAAAGCAGTATAACTTCCCCAAAGAAGCAGAACCCGACATGGAGACAGCAATGTCCTCCTTGGTGCAGCAGGGCGTGTTGAGGCCAATAGCCACACACGTGAACTCCCCATTATGGCCGGTTAGGAAGCCGGATAATTCGTGGAGGGCCACGGTGGACTACAGAGTCCTTAACAGTAACATTCCCGCCTGCGCGCCCACGGTAGCAGCAGTTGCTGACCTAATAGGGAGTATCCCAGCGTCCGCGACCACGTTCACGGTGCTGGATATCTCGAACGGTTTTTGGTCCATCCCGCTGCGGCGAGAGGACCAGTACAAGTTTGCCTTTACTTTCAAAGGACAACAGTACACGTGGAACTGTCTGCCACAGGGTTTCCACAATAGCCCCAGTATTTTCCATCAGTGTATGGCAGGAAGTTTAAAGGAGTTTAGTCAGCCCAATCAGATAGTGCAGTACGTGGATGATTTGCTCCTATTTACGGATTCAAGGGAGGAGCATGGACCACTGCTGGCCGAGTTATTGGAGCTGCTAGCGAGAAAGGGTTTTAAAGTAAACCCTAAGAAAGCACGTATCGGTCAGCAGGAAGTAAAATTCCTGGGGCTGACCATTCGCGCTGGGGAAAGAGCCATAGATAAGGCTAGGAGGGAGTCGGTGCAAGAGTTACCGATTCCTAACAACATAAGGGGTGTGAGGTCCTTCTTGGGACTGACCGGTTACTGCAGGGATTTTATCGAAGACTATGCGGCCACAGCGGCGCCGCTCCTCCGACTCCTCCATAAGGGAGTGGAGTGGTCTTGGGACGAGGGCTGCCAAGCAGCCTTCGAGAAGTTAAAAAGGGATCTGCAGACCGCGCCAGCCTTAGGGGCCATAGATGGGGGGAAGGAGTTTTTCCTGGAGGTAGCTGCCAGCGGGGACAGCTTGAGCGCTGTGCTGCTCCAAGAGCGCCATGGCAAGCTGAGGCCGGTTGTCTATTCGTCCAGGGTGTTAACGGATGTGGAGAGAAGTTTCTCCAATTGCGAAAGGCACCTTTTAGCCACGCATTGGGCTGTGAAAAGATCAGCGATCTTCACAGGGCTCTCTCCCATCACTCTCCTCACCCATCACACACCAACTAAGATGCTTCTAGATGGGAGAATTAAAGATGGGACCGTAAGCAGCGTGCGCATTGCGCGCTGGACCCTTCTTCTTTCCCAGATGGATCTTAGAGTAAAAGGTCTTTGCGAGCCCAGGCTTGCGGCCAATTTGGTATACCCCGGTACAGCCCACCGATGTTCGGTGGAAGGGGTGTGGGACGTCAACATAGGTTTGCGGGCCGGGATACATCCCACTGGGCGCGAGATTTATGTTGATGGTTCCAGCACAGTATCTGCTGGCGAACGACTCACAGGGTGTGGAGTTTATGACCCTGCGGCAAACCTTGCCCTGGCGATCAAGCTCCCTAGCACCATGAGCGCGCAGCAGGCTGAGCTGTCTGCCGTGGTGTACGTTGTTACCCACCCAGACATTTTCCCAACCCCATACACGATTTGCTCGGACAGTATGTTCACATGCAATTCGTGTACGGAATACCTGGCCATTTGGTCCCGCCGCGGATACACCTCCGCGGACGGGCGACCTTTAACGGTGAAGCCCTTGCTGGAAAAGATCCTAGCAGCAGTAGGGGAGGAAGGGGAGATTTTCATCCATAAGGTGAAGGCTCACTCCTCCACAGAGCCCCGAGGGGAGGGCAACCAGCAGGCGGATGCGCTAGCCAGGGAAGGTGCCCGCAACGGCATTTTCTGGGACCCCTATGGGACCAGACCCATGGCAGCGATCCAAGGCAGGGACGGGAATCCCGGGAACTCCAGGGTAGCATTGCCCCTAGACCTTAAGACCGTCCAAATCCAGGATCCCGCCCTAAAAGCAGTCCTAAAAACCATTGCTGAGGGGAAGCAAGTAGAGGGTCCGTACAGTACGGCAACCCTCTCAGTGAAGGAAGGCATGCTGTGCCGCAAGGAGCAGTGGGTTGTGCCGCAGCAGCACAGGAGGGAATTCCTCCAGTTGGCTCACGAGGGACCAGGGGCAGGGCACCCCGGGCCCGAGGTTACCTGGCAATGGGTAGAGCAAACGGGATGGTGGCCGGGGCTCAGGGAACAGGTCCGCGAGTTCTGTGCAAACTGTCTCGTGTGCGCTGCAAACAACCCAGACCCCCAGAAAAGGAAAGTGCCCATGGGGCACGTAAGAAGGGTAGAGGGACCATGGCAGTCGATACAGATCGACTATATAGGGCCCCTGCCCACCACCCAGGGAGGTTATAAATACTGCCTCGTCTTGGTGGATGTGTTTTCCAAATGGGTGGAAGCCTTCCCCTGTCGAACAGCTACGGCACTGGGTACTGCAAAAATCTTGGTCAGGGAAGTGTTCTCGCGGTGGGGACTCCCCCGTTTTGTGGAGTCGGATCAAGGGAGTCATTTCACCGGCCAGGTGATGCAGAACACCCTCATGCTTTTGGGCATTGAAGGGAAATGGCACGTAGCACACAATCCCCAGTCATCCGGGATTGTTGAACGCATGAACCGGACCCTGAAGGAGAAATTGAGGAAAGAGACTAGGAACTCGCCCCAAAAATGGGCGGAAGTTCTGCCTTTAGTCCTCATGGGGGTCCGGGCCAGTCAGTCAAAAAGTACGGGGTACTCCCCGCACGAGGTGATGACTGGGAGGCTCATGCGAACCCCCACCCATGTGCTAGCACCGGTGCTCACTGAGGGTCAGCTCCAAGAGATAAGCAGGGACAAGTTCGCCCAGACCCTCTTGGAGCGCCTGAAGCAGGTTTATGAGCAGGCGGCTGGGAACATGGGAAGGCAGCATCAGGGCAATCGCCTGTTGCTGGAACCCCGCAAAACGCGGGAATGGGAAGTAGGAGACCAGGTTATGGTCAGAAACTACGCCAGAGTAGGGAGTCTGGAACCACTGTATATGGGACCCTACAATATTGTAGATAAGGCGAGTCCCATGGTATACGCCGTAAAGGTACCTCGGCGCACTAAGTGGTTCCACGTAAACCAGTGCAAACTGTACAAGCCAGGTGCACAAGGGCCAACCACAGGGGCAAAACCTGCGAGTGGGGACTCGCAGCCCCAGGTAGGACCACAGGGCACACAGGCAGGCAGAGCAGCTTGCATCAGGGAAGGAGGCATCCTGGAAAATTGTGAAACATTTTTGTGGGGTTGGGAGTCAGATGAGGGAGAGTTCCAGGAACTCGAGTCAGATGAGGATAGTGATGAGGACGAGTGGGAATCGGAGGACGCAAGGGTCGCCCCCGATTCAGGTATAGGGAGGACAGGGGCTGCAGATAGAGATCCACACAGGGTGGACACCCAGGCTGCAGGTCCCGAACACAGGAGGGAGGAGCTAGGGGAGGCGGAGCCAGCCACTGTGGGACCACAGGGCGTGACGGTGAAAACCTCAGAGCCTGAGCCGCCCACCTTGAACGTCCTGCCCTCGGGGGAGGTAGGGATTGCGAGTGAAGGGCCGCCTGCTTGGCCGAGCAGGGCGGTGCCACAAGCTGCAAGTCCTGAGGTCAGGGAGGCGGAGTCAGGGGAGGCGGAGCCAGCGACTGTGGTGGGACCACAGGTCGTCCCGGTGGAAGTCTCGGAACCCGGTCCGTCGGTCCTGGGATTCCTGCCCCCGACAACTCCTCGTAGGTCAGGTCGAGCACCCCAGCCCAGGAAGATGTGGTCATGTCCCCAGACTGCCCCAAGGCGCAGGCTTAAGGTTAAGGCAGCCCAGGTAGGGCCCAGTCCCATCGCAGCAGCAACAGGCTGCGGCAGATCAAAAGGAAGGGGTCAGTGCCCTCCCACCGTCGGGAAGAGCTCGCAGCAGCCTTCTCAGAATTTAAAGGGGCCGCCCTGAGAACGGGCGGCGCTGTACAGTAATAAGTTTAGGATAAGTTTCTGAGTTTAAAGTTTAAGTTTAGGATAAGTTTCTAAGTTTATAGTTTAAGGTTAAGAATAAGTTTATAGTTTTAAAATCGGTTTAAGTTTGTAGTTTAATTTTAACAGAAAATGGTAAAATGATGGGAGCTTTAGAGATAGGTTTAGTTAAAGTTTATTTAGTGAACATTGAAGTTTACGTGAGGCGAGGTCAGGGGACCCGCTCACCCTTCACAAAAGCCAGAGACTCTTGCGAGGCTGGCTACCTCATTCTATCTGATCACAGGAACCAAGGAAGGATGGAACGAATTCTAGTTTTGCTCGCGGCAATCGGATGTGGATTGGCCTATCGAGGCCGCACCAAGGATGTCGTGGTGTTTGGATGCTCCGGGGACACGGCCCCCATCGCGGTGGATGGGACCGGAAGGCGGGAGGCTGAGGAGACCACCGCCTATTTCCACAAGGGAAGGTGGCCAGGATGGCTGGGAACGAACTCAACGGAGTATTCTAGCACATCGGGGTTTGCCTACCAAGAGACTTCTTTAATGTGCCCCAAAGTAAGGATCATCGCACCCAGGATCAGCGTCACCGTCGGCAAACGGATTTGTTTGACTTGTAGTGGGAATGTCCCATTGAGCCGATGGTGGTGGCTGCGAAAGCTGAGCAAAAACATGAGGAACTCTTCGGTCGAGTGGGAACGACTGGGTAATAATACCCATCGGACAATTACGGGGACAAACGGACAAGTGAGAGTCTGTTGGGACAAATGGTGGGAACCGGATGAGGGAATTTATGTATGTATGTGGGGGTCAAAGTACGCTTGACCCAAAGGCATCTCCATATTTTTCATTAATCAATGGCAGGATAACGGACAGGGGATGAGGTGGGATGCGAGCACCAGGGGGTGCGGAGCCCCATACTCTTCGATCCCGGTAAATGCCACTGAACTCATTATGCGCCCACCCAAAGCCCCGCCCACGATTCCGGTGGTTCTAGCTGAAGAGGAAGGGTGCCCTAAAACTAGTAAGGGACCCGGGAATGGTTTGGTACTGGTCCCCACAGACCAGATACTATTTCAGGGGGTACATTACGCGGTGGCCTCGGTGATTTTAAATCTCACCGAGGTGCGGTTACCAGAGTGGTGCCCCAAAAAGACGGAACAGTTGTATCAGGTCCTGTTGACCAAGATGTTCAGACAATTTTACAAATTCGATTTCGCGGAAATTGATAAAACAAGTTTGTACACTGCACCACATGAAGTTTTTGATCAAGTGGGGAGGCAAAGAAGGGGTGTAGTGAACGACGCGTTCACTGCTTTTAACACGGGTACATCTGTGGTCAACGCTCTAGACAGTGTGGAGCTGCAGACCCAGATTAATGGTTTAAAGACGCAATTAAAAGACATTCTAACAGATGGAAATAAAGTGGTTGGGTCGGGTTTACACGAGGACCAAGCCATGACTCTCCATTTAAAGGAAATTATAGCAGAGTTAGAGAAACATGCGAAGACGGTAAATGCCCTGATTAGGGAAGATCGGAATGCATCCGATCAAGCTGCGCAGAATGAGGTGTGCGTGCTTTACGGGGCGTGGTTACTGGGCGAGGGCCGCAGTAATTTGGAGGATTTAAAACAAGGTTTGGTCCCGTCCTGGATAAGTAACAAACACCTGCGGGCGCTCCACCCTTTTCAGAACGCATTAAGCCCGTGCCAGCTCAGGCTAGCTTCAGAAGCATACCCAGTCCCCGTGGACTGCGGACGATCAAACCATACCATTATGGGTATAGTTTTACGTATGCCGGTTTTGGGCGACACAGCAAAGCCCGCCCCGGTGTATCGGGTAGAGAACATTGGTGTCATTCAGGGGGGAGCCCACATTCGCTATGCAGCGGTTCCACCTTACGTCATCCGCTGGGAGCAAACGATGACAGGTACAGATCTCTCTGGTTGTCGTGGCAGGGGAGCACACATAATACTGTGTCCCCAGCACTTGAATGCCTTTTTAACACCACAGTGCGGGTTCAGAACGGCTGGCGCCAAGTCCATGAATTGCACCATGGAGGCAATGGCACAAGATCATGTGCCTCCGCAGGTAGCATACATCGGGGGTGGAACATATTGTGTTACCACTGCAGCGCAACACTACCAGCATGGAAACCGTAGCCGGTGTCCGGTGAGTGACAGCAGTTTCTGTTTCAAACCCAGGGCGGAAGTTCAAGTGGCACAACGGCGAATTGTCCCAATCCCTGAACCATCCACTGTTCATCTAACAGTAAAAGAGAATTTCACCGACTTGCAGCGATTCGTCGCGCATTTCGGATACCTCATTCCCCCTCTCCCTGAACACCTCACCAAGCTTTTAAAAGCCGTCGCGGTGTCACAGAAACATTTTTACACACTAGAACAGAAAACTGTCGAAATAGGGACCGACATTCTGGATATAGTAATTCCACCGTGGTGGAATCTGTTCACCAATATTGAAGTGCCTTCATGGATCAGAATAGCCTCCCACATTTTAGTTGTATGCCAAGTTTTTATTGTAGTGTACCTATTGATCGTACATTGTAAGAGAGGCAAACGCCTCACCAAACACGAAAACACGGGAGAGTGGCGAGAACGTTACGTGCGCGTGCACGATGAAAGCACCGTGTAATCGGAAAATGGCGTCACTCCCGCTCGCCACGTGCGCCGCGGAAGTTTGTACTCGATCATGATTTTCAAAGACTGTAAATACGTTTGGAACTCGACATGTTTTAAGAGTTGGTGTTGATTATTTTGGTGATGGTGTTGTAGTTAAAAAAATGATTGTTTGGTTTTGTTTTGTTTTTCCTTTCCCTAAATAAAAAGATGAATATACAGGTGATATGAGAGGCATCGGCCTGGTTACGCCTGGAAGGAAAACAAGTGGTGTAAGTTTAAAGGCAAATGATGCCTACGGTGATATAAAATGTAATTTTCTTGGGAAATAAGGACGACGCAAAGACCCTAGATAGTTTAAGTTATGGGATTAAATTTTCTGGATTTGGAGAAAATCGAGATAATATTGCTCACCACAATATTTTTGATACGATAAGCGGAGTTATTCGCATCAACAGGAGGGACTGTAGAATTCGCAATATATCGCGATTTTATTAATAAGGAGAAAAACACATAGTTTCGTTCAAACAGCTTTTATTTCAGCAGAATGCTGTCAGGTTTTCAAAGTGGACACAAGCAGCTTGTAAAATGGCCGCCGCGCCTCGTGGCAGAACATTCTAGACTTTTCAACAGGCAGACAAGATGGCGTTCCAATAAACATTTGTGCAAGATCGATTAAGACTCAGCACATTTAAG
Organism: Squalus acanthias; assembly: GCA_030390025.1. Classification (NCBI taxonomy): domain Eukaryota; kingdom Metazoa; phylum Chordata; class Chondrichthyes; order Squaliformes; family Squalidae; genus Squalus; species Squalus acanthias. The sequence goes on from CM059435.1 coordinate 86,429,532, forward strand.
ATAATACACGAGACATCATGGGTTTACAGTATACACATAAATACTGAAATCGGTCTCCCAGGTGCGAATGAGGGCTGTTGTACCAAGTAATCAAGAACCCATCCAAAGACATTAATATGTAGAATCCCAACGACTCTACGACGAGAGAGCCGTTAGCGGGTAGTTACAGAAAACACTTGGAAGCCCCAAAACCCCTCCAGGGAGAACACCGACCGATTAAACAATGGGAGAAATATTAACAGGTACTCAGACAATTACGAGTAGCCCCGAAACCCATTAAAACGAAGATCACCCTATACAAGAAATTTGAGCGCCAAACCCTAACAAAAGGAAAGTCATTAAGGTTGGGCGGGAAACGGAAGATTTTGCACTATAATTGCAAGCTCCAAACCGTCCATCTCTCTCTTATTCGGTTGACTCTTATCCTGCTGGTGTTTATCCTCGTGGCTGCTCTTGACTCGCCGTCTTGTTCCTGCTTGCCTCGTGTCTCTTTTCAAAAGACTGTTGAACTTTATGATCCGCTCGGATCTACCTCGTGTCGTGTCGCGAAGACCTGTGTAGAACTGGGCTCTGAAGCCTTGAAGCGGGCGCACCATCCTGATAAGTCGGTAAACGGTGTTGGAACCGAAGGCCCGAGATGAGATGAGATGAGAAGAGAAGAAGACCATACTTATCTCCACGGTCAGTAAGCCCCGACCGCGCCTGTAGGTCGAATAGACATTTTCCTTGCCAGGAAGACTTCTTTGAATTCTACAGAACTGACACAGGAAGATTATTCTTCGAATTTTATCGAACCGGTGTGAGGGCACAGGAAGACTCTTCTTTGAGTAGAGTCGGAACTCCGAGGACAACACAGATCTTCATGACAGCAGACGTTCCAGCCTGCTAGCCGGAGCAGAAACGAGTAAACAAGTAGGGCCAGGAGACCCCCTGATCGACACGTGGGTGCTGCGGTGAAAAACATCCGATCAGAGTTTTCGGAATTCTCCGAGTTATCACGAGTGGTGAGCATGAACCTCGAATCCTACGAATCTAGCTTAGGACAGATATTGATAGGGGAGGGTTTTAAGTATTAAGGATAATTGTAATGCGTGCCCCCATTTACGATGTGTCGTTCGTTCCTCGTTTCCCTGAAATTAGTTACATAACTGCGTGTAAGATTGTACTGTCATTAATCTGTGCTTATGACATGTATTTCGTAATCTTAAATATTATGCAATAAAGATTTTCCATTTCGTACCATTCAACCGAGTCTACCTGAGTTTCATCTCCATTATTGCTCTCGCATCTAAGTCCAGTGTCTAGAACCGTAAGGGCGAGTGGGTCGAACCACTCACAGGTGTGTATAGTGCTCCCAGACTGGCTGGAGACCAGAACAGGCAACAAGGCCTAAACCCGCACTAGCACCCGGGCTGCACAGAGCCACACGAATCTCACAGGCTGAGAGACAAAAAACCCTTACACTGTTGAAGTACTGAAAAATATTTTGGCCCATTAGTTAGCATCTGCAATTCTTTTTTTGCATGTCTCTCTTTGCCCCTCTAATCACCCTTGTAATAGTAGGTTTCTACATGTACCAATGCTCATCCCAGTGAACCCCATCCTTTTTCTCCCTGCAGGCTCACCCATCATCTTGTCTTTGCTGACGCACATCATCTCCCATGATTACATCCCTCCAATGGAGTCACTCGCCCCCTCTCTCTAACCTTCGCCAGCCTGTCACCCCACTGTCAGCTGTGTTTTCAGGCCCCATGCTCTACAATTCACTCCTTCAACCCTTCTTAAGACCCTACTTAATACCCAAGTCTTTTAACAAGTTTTTGGTCACTTTTAATCTCTTCTCCTTTTGGTCGGCATCTATTTTTTCTCATGTGCCTTTAAGCACCGTGGGACTTTTTTTCAACATTAATGCGCTATACAAATACAAGTTGTTGTTGAAACATATGACAGTAGTAACAACACTGTCTGGGGGAGTATTAAATAGGTAGGAGCAGCATGTTAAGCTTCACTAGCAGTATTCCTTGCAGACGCAGTAATGTTGAAGTGCAGCTCAAATTTCCAGAATGTGGAGGTCATAATCTTGAGAGTTTGCTTGATCTCCTTTAGTGTTCAAATGAGTAAATTCTGACATAGCGTAAGTCATCCACATGAACCCTATTGATCTGCATGGCTTGGCTATATCAAGTCCAGGAGCAAGAAACTGATTTTCTGTACAGCCTTACACACATGCTTACTTTGTAAAAAAAGACTTGCATTTATATAGCACTTTTCATGACCACCAGACGTCCCAAAGCGCTTTACAACCAATGAAGTACTTTTTGAAGTGTAGTCACTGTTGTAATGTAAGAAACGCAGCAGCCAATTTGCACACAGCAAGCTCCCACAACCAGCAATGTGATAATGACCAGATAATCTATTTTAGATGTTGATTGAGGGATAAATATTGGCTGGGACACCGGGGATATCTCCCCTGCTCTTCGTCAAAATAGTGCCATAGGATATTTTACGTTCACCTGAGAGCAGTAGGGGCCTTGGTTTAACGCCTCATCCGAAAGACAGCACCTCAGACAGTGCAGCACACCCTCAGTACTGCACTGGAGTGTCAGCCTAGATTTTTGTGCTCAAGTCTCTGGAGTGGGACTTGAACCCACAACCTTCTGACTCGGAGGCGAGAGTGCTACCCACTGAGCCACAGTTGGCAAAGCACTGAAGCAGCCTAATAGAAAAAACTTTTGAAGATTCCCAATTTCCCACCTATTGTCCCAGCCATCCTCACCACTTGCTTCTAATCTATGTTGAATGGGTTAAAGCTGCAGTAAATGTTTAATATGATGTTCTAGGTGCACAGCATGTTGTAACAAGCCCAATTAAAACAGATGCTCTTTTACAAGTGCATAATCTGGCTTAAACATGAATATCAGCATGACAGGAATAGATCACACCTGACACAAAAACACAAGATTTGCTGCAGATAACTTTTAATTAGAAAATATATTAGGCACATCATCTATCCAGATTTACAGAGTACAAAATTATCCACAGAAGACAGTGAGAAATTTACATCCCTTCACATATACTTTTTATTTAAAAAAAATCAAGTCCCTTTTAGTAATCTTGACAGCAGTTATTTTTTTTAAAAATCCAAATTTTCTATCCTCTCTTATGTTCGCCTAACTCCATCATCAGCAAAGTACATACAAGTTTCACACAGTGCCTCACAAAACATTTCTTTAAGGCCATCTCTGCAACAACAGCATTTCTTAACCTCTGGCATAATAAGATAGAACTTCAAATCCAGAGTCTTAAGCAAATTAACAAAAGTCCTTCAAAACAGCATGCACAATTTCCTAACACGATGGTTAAGAGCCTTGGTTTCCACCAAGATCCTACAGACTAGTGGTAGGGGGGCAGTATAGATTTTTCCCCGTCCCACTCCTCTTTACTATGTCCCATTTGCACTTTGATTAATGTCAACATAAACTAATACTGGTGCACCTTAACAAATAACTAACATTTCAGGACCTGCTGAGCAGGTTATGGCCATTAACATTTTTTTTTGTAAAGCCATCAAGAGAGTGTGTCAAAAAATGTGGAGGCAAGAGTGAAAAAAGGTCATTCAGCTATCTTCCTAATACGTTCAAAAATAAATACCAATTACCAACATCATCTTTTCCTTTCTCCATTGTCATACCTAGAAAAGTTAGATTAATGTCTGCCATCATAAACCTAAATCAATATCCTGGGACAGTCACTTACCATCTCGCCATAGGACACTGGCTGAAGACTTTTAGCTTCTCCAGCAGAGGAGGAAGAGTGATTACAAGGTGCCAGCACAGAATGGAGCACCCATTCTGAATGCCACTACCCTAAGTGCATTAGTGATGGACAGAAACACACTTTACAAAAAGTCACAAAACAATTTACTGGACTCAGCTTTCTGGATTTATGAAAGACTGTCTACCGTTTAAAAAAATCAGATTGAAGCAACTTAAAGTATTCTATCAAACTTTTTAATATCATGTGGTAAAAGGCAAAAAAAAGTATTCTAGGAATGAGATATTCTAGATGTTGGTGCCTACATATTCCCTTCCATGTTTGGAAATGATTGGATTACAGTATCACTTCAGTTAAAATGGAGTTGAAAGCTGATCTCTGTAGGGCAGTGTCTGAGACAGACTCAGTGCTCTTGAGGATTCGCCATAGCTGGACACATCGATTCAGGTGGACATGCATCATACCAGAGCAATCGAGTGGAAAACACTTCCAAATACTGCCAAAGTAGTTATTTTACATCTACAGACCAAAAGGGACTGTCTATTTTATAGCCATAAATAAAAGGCCCCTTGTCGGAACAAAAAATGTGCTCCATTCTCTTCTCAGGAAGTTTAGGGAATTGCATCGAAATAAAAAAAGGACACATTAAGATGTGGTGGTTTACAATGATAGGATAATGAACACAAACTCTATGCCCAGATTGTTGGATCATTTTTTGTAAACCTGCTATCCACCTCATGCCCATGTAACCTTGCTAAATGTTTCTAAATGTACAGGTGAAAGATACCAGGAACACCATACAAAAGACTACGAAGGCTGGTTGCATGTTCAATACTTGGACATACTGTGCGAGAGCACTGTTGGTTTAGGTCATATACACAGCATCAGCACTTGTTCCAGTACAGGCTATACAATTACAATTGGAGTATTTCAGTCATAATTATACTCCCACCCCTACATCCATCAATCAGACCATTCATTGTTAGTTATTGCTGCTTAATTGCACCTTAACATTAAGAAATGTTATGTGCTGAATGCAGCAAAGGAATAAAAAAAGTCAATGCTTTATTGTCTGAAAATGCTACTGATGTTAGCAGCACTGGGAGACATAGGTGTCAAAGATATCCTTAAAACAGCTTACAAATACAATCAGAATACACCACTACTCATAGAAATGACTGAATAGATAAAATGTGTTGTGATAGGTGTCGATATCACCAATGGTACCAATAAAGACATGGATGGGCAGGTATAGCTCTGGTATGTGCAGAGTAGTAATTTAACAACAGTGTGGCGAAGGAAATACCCACTCTACTTTGGCTGAGAGGCAGAGATAGGGAACTCATTCAGTGTCCATTCTCTACCACAAAATGTTCCTAGGCCAGCTGGCAGGCACACACACAGACACACACACACTGGGTAACTATATACTTCCTGAAAATTAGCACTGCAATACACACAAACCAAGAGCAACAGACTGACTATGAAAGTAACTAAACAAAAAGGATCACACAGATTAGCTACATAATGGGGTGTAGGCCCCACACTCAAGGTAGGCGAAGCACAGCACAACTAAATTCAATGTAGTATCAACATCAGTCCAGCATTAAGTAACCCCACCACCCCATTAACTGTTCCACAGATAGGAATGTATAGAGTGCAACTCACCATTAAAACAGATCTGTAATGAACTGGATCTTTACCCTTTTGGGTATTGATCCTCACAGCTTCAAAAATAGAACATAATCTCAGTCACACAACAACTGAAGCAAAATTTCACCTTTTAAACACAACATAAAATTATTGGATAATAGAAGCATTTCTAAAATCTAAATTAGGAAAAAAATGCAAGTCTTGCCCTCAAAGGATTGGTGAGAAATTGTACTAGACGCTCCATACTACAGCACCTGTGGTAAAACATTAAAAATTAATTTATCACTTCACATGAAATTCTAGATTTAACATTATAAAGTCAGCGGCATGTGTGGCAGCACAGCTCTACGTTTACTGAAGCTTTAAGTGCCAATATTCCCCAGCAAACTAACTAAGTTCTGAGTTGAGTAAAAGGGTTGAATCAGAAGGGCCAATTTCATTCCTAGAAGTTGGGACACTGAAAACCGACAATATTTTAGATATGATCTTAACAAGTTATACAAATGCCCTTGAGACGTCTCTTGTACTTGGAACTCTGCTGACAACAGTTTCACATCGATTGGCTAATTGAAGTAAGGTCAATAATTACACAAAAATCTTTTGCTAATGCACATTTATTGTGTAGACATTTTCCATGTTCCAATGTGCATTACTTTATCGACATTAAAATCATTGACATTCATTACCCCATTTACTTAATTTGTTTAGATCCCTTTGGATGCTTTAATTCTCTGACATTAGTAACCTGACCACATTGTTTTGAGAAATGTAATTACTATAGTACCCTCCTCCATACTGTTTCTGATGACTCGATAAAGGCACCACACTGCCCTCTCCCAGAACATTTTTCATTTGTCTGCACCTTCTTTTGCTGCCAATTTTCAATCAATTTAGCAAATTTGCTATTAATTCCATGAGCCTTAACAGTCCTTAAAAGATACAGAAAATTCAAACTGGTAATATTGATTACAGTTCCTGTCCAATAATTCAGTCACCGCCTCAAAGAGTTTCAGATAATTGGAGAGACAGAACCTATTGCTTATTGTGAAAGTGCATGTAGAAAAATACCACTAAAAAATAAACGAGAATCTGGGTTTTATACATAGCAGCATTGACTATAAAAGCAAGGAAGTGATGTTACATTTGTACAAACCATTCATTAGGCCAAAGCTGAAGTTCGGGACACTCCCATTAAAAAGGATATTAGAGCCATGGCAAGGTTACAGTGAAGATTCACTAGAATTACATCAGTAAATGAGAGATTATACTGATTAAGACAGTCTTGAAAATGGGGACTTTTTTCAGTGGAACAGTAAAGTTAAGACACCCACTGGATCGAAGAGAGGTTTTCAAAATTCTGAAAGGTTTTGAGAGTAGTGAAAGAGTAAATTGTTTCTACAGGTTGGCAAATTGGTAATAAAGGGTCATCACAAGAGTGGCAATGGAAAACTTAGAAGAATTCTACCCACCCTCACATAGCGGGTGATTTACAACATGGAATGCTTTACCACAAGTGGCTATTGAGGCGAGATTATCATTTGAAGGGAACTGAACAAGTATTTTCAAGTGAATATAAAAAGATAGGAAAATTAGATAACTAGTTGAAACTGAATAGCCTTTGTTGCTGTAATTTCTATTATAGTACTTTTAAAGGATGAGGATACCCATGTCTGCAGCAAGTCGTCAAATATTCTTCCTCATTCAATCTCCATATTAAATTTAAATTTTACAGCACAGTAGGAAGCCATTCCCATCGTCCCAGTGCTGGTTATCTATGCACTTCGTCCCATTCCCCTGTCCTTTCAAATATTTATCCATTTCCCCGTTTAAAATTATTTTTGATTCTGATAGGGGATTCTATGTATTAACAACACTCTGCGTAAAAAAGTGTCCAGACTTTCCTTCATTTTTTGTTGATGATCTTAAATTGATGCCCTCTAGTTACGGACTCACTGAGCAGCGGAAATAGTTTCCCCCAATTTACCAGATCAAAACCCCTCATAATTGCTCTTAACCTTCTTTGCTTTAATGAGAGAGAGTGTCCTAGTTTCTCTAGTCTCTCATAACTAATCTTATATTCCTGGTATCACTTTAGCACCCTCTACATGTGCTTGACATCCGTCTTAAAATAAGGCACCCAAACTGGGCTATAATCTAACTAGATGAATAATTTTAACTCATATTATGGCTTTTGAAACTTACCAACACTCAATGTTAGCCCGACTGGTCTATAATTACCTGGTTTATTTTTGAGATTCATCAATTTTTTCCTAGTCGTAGTTCCTTATCTACAGTTGTCCCCTCCAATGCTCCACCACTCCCTCCTCTTACCCTTTCATTCCTACTAAAACACTCTTGTGAAAAGAGAGACAGAGTATCTCCACCATTCCTTCGTACCTCAGAAGATTTCTTTTACACCAGGCCTTACCCTTTCAACTAGAATATCCTTTACAATTTCCCTGTTATCGGACAGTCTTTCTTCAAAACTTTCCTTCGTCATCTTATTTTCTGATTTCCTTCTATGTACCATTTACATTTTCATTAGTTAAATGCTGCCTTCATTTTAATTTCTCTACTCATCAAATATCAAAGCAGCACAAACATCGCAAACAACTCTAAACCAAGGCACTCAAAGCACTTCTCATCCTGAACCGTTAGATCAAGATGCTGACACGTGGTAAAAAGCATGCAACTTATTCCTTGTAACTGCCTTGCAGGTAGCATGGAGAGAAACATTTCTCCAACTTGACCAATGAAGTGATCATTACACAAATAGGCTCCAACATTCCCTTATAGTTTCTGTTCAGCAACAAAATACAAAATGCAGTCAGACCTATAAACCAATTGCTGAATTTGTGTTTAGCAGCAAGTTTGCTGAAGTTTCTGTCACCAGATAGAACAAACTATTCTGGATTAGCAAATGCCTTTTATTCCTTACATCTGAAATGCTAAGGCTCCAATCAAATCACTAACAGTACTTTCTAATGTTGGGATATGTAGTCGATGGTGAAACTTGTTTTGGACATGGGACATCACAAAGGCATCTGCAACAGGCCAAGTAATGAGGACTAAGTCTTGGAGGCTGTGCGCAGGGACAATTTCCAGTTTGATGGTATAGTATAATTTCAATATGGCAGGTCAAGGAAAAACGAAGAGGATTCCTTTCCTATGGTCACATTTCAGTATCTGAGGGGAAACCTGATCAAAAAGGGTTTAAAAAAATGTGTGGGCCATTGTCAATGCCACAAAACCATTCAGTGGCACTTTAAAGAGGGGCTCATGAAATCAAACTGCACACTGCCTGAAAAGTAGAATCCAATTTGGTTGAAAATGTATATACACAGAAGGCTCTCTGCAGTTCACAGTGGAGTAGTATGGAGTCTCTGATATACTGGAAATGTATTCACGCATATGCATACACGTGCACGTGTATGTACTAATTCACAACGGCTATTTATACAACATTCACAAATGGCAACAAAAAAAAAAAATCACAATAACCGTTATCAGCAGGAGGTGAAAAATCAAGAACACTTTGTTATAAATAAAAAAATCCTTCAAATTAGTGTTTCTTCCAGTGAAACCGTTCTGACTTCTCCCATTGGGTTAAGTCTCCAAAAATATACAGACAACTGAAGAGGCAGGAAAACAAGTGACCCGTGAACTGACCTGGGCACAACTCAAGAAATGGTGGCATGCCATGGTACAAGTGCACTTGGTTTCTATTTTTTATTTTAAACCCTATGCATCCATTCATCCCTCCTGTCTTGGTCCTGCCCAGTTCATATAGCAGTTCACTAGTCGCACTCCTCGGATCACGGGCAACAGGGATTGTCAATAACCAGCATCACGTCAATCCCATAAACTTCAAGCAGGTCCATCAGGAAGATGCGATCCCCCTGGGGGTCCAACCCCATACTCCTTACATGGTCAGCTGTCAGCGTTTTATCTTGGCACGCTGAAACTTCCAGCAACATCTGGAAGATGCGATTGTTCTGTTCCATGAAAAACCTGCAAGCAAAAGAAACCATCAGGGACAATATTAGCCAGCTTACTGGTCAAACAGCCTCAAGGCACGATGCAGTAGCAAGTCATTAAGGGGATGCCAATTACAGGAAAAATAAGGCTCACAACTGACTTCTTTGTTGTGAGACAAATGCTGATTAGAGCCCTTCCAAGGTCTGTAAGAGAAACATTAAAGAGTTACAGACTAGACTAAGCAAATCCCTCTACATCAGCAACTAGGAGAGCAGGAATGAATTACAGATATTGATTCGTAGAAACCTCCTTCAATCCCTGAAAGAAAGAGGACCTTCCTCATCCCTCCAAGATTTGCACATGTTTATGTTACCTTACAGCCTTATGCTGCAATTGGAGCATAAATGCAGAATCCTGATCTAATTATAACATTCCCAATCATATCCACACCAATTCCATCAATCCTTTGTCTAATTTCCCTGAAGGCACCACATCTTCCTGAACCCAATTTTGCACGTCATCACATAAGAAGTTTTTTTCTTAAACAGCGGCTTCAATTTAATAGTTGAAATGGTCTGAGACTGGTCAATTTTATTTGACGTCCTATGTGCTGTGTTAGAATTCATTTGTGCTGGAGTTCTGTCTTTCCTGACACACTGAAGTCTCAAACTTCTTCTCCCCTCTCATCCAACAAGTGTACATTGTTAGTTACTTACATAATGAACAGGTCCTCTTCATTGGTACTGCAGTCTCCCCCCACCTCCTGAGAATAAAGTAGCATTTGCCTGTCGGAAAGATTTACATGGCAAGTAAATGGCAGGCCTCACTTCAGCAGACCTGCATACACAATTCAGCCTGCCAATAATAAAAAGTATTCATGGGGCAAAGGCACTCCATTGGCTGAGGTGAATTATAGAACCATGTGAAGCAATACACTGAGCAATACAGACCAGGAGTGTCCATGCTCAATCCCTGGTCTATGCTGAGGCAGCAGTAGGGGTGCGACAATTGCCCAAAGTATCCCTGGATTTGAGGAAAGTGGGGGGGGGGGGGGGGGAAATGGTGGAGGACAAAAAACTGGGGGGAAAAAAAAGGGATTTCTGCTTACCTCTGGTCATTGAGCTTGCGATACTTGTCCTTATCTGCACTGTTTACCTTCAGCAGTTGCTGCAGGTGCTCACGGTCTGTTTTCACATTTTGGTTATCGACGTAAACATCATACAAATCTTTCTTTTCCTCAAATATCTTTTCTGTTGTGCCTTAAAACATTAAATTCAATTTGTTATTCACTTGCTCAAAATGGGGCTCTTGAAGACCCAACTTACGTTTAAATGTAAAAATTCTCCCTCAAATTGTGTAAAAATCTTACGGACATGTGCTGAGATTTTGCAATCAAATAGAACAAAGTGGATGTTGTAATGTAAAATATGCTGGAATGCTGCCCTCAGTTAGGTCTTCAAAGGTGATTACAGATATTTTAGGAGGTAATGTGAGAATTTCTCATACTTACAGGCCACGTAAGACAACTCAGTCTCCAGGGTTTCTATATCTGCAACACTGATGTAAAAGTAAGGCTTGGATTCAGGGACTCCTCCAATCCCAGGCAGTGAAACATTCGCCAGACAGCAACAGCAGTAAACTACAATTGGGGGGGGGGGGGGAAACAGACACAGAAACATGAGATAATTCAGTCTGGTGTTGGGTTGGAATCGGGGGGTGCACAAAACATTGGTTCATGCTCATCTGGGTAACAAAAGGGTCACTGGAAAGCCATCAGGAATGTGAAGATTTAACTCCCAACGTAGGGACATTGGAGTTAATTTCAACAACCACACCATTGCTGGGCTGATGTGAGCACAGACCATGGGACAAATGTCGAACCATTCAGGTCTGTATGACCTCAACAACTGCAAATTTAGCCACTGTGCTATCAAGACCCAGGAATACCCATTTTAGGTTCTCTACAATATTGCATATTTCACATATCTTTAAATTTAATGAATACTTTTATTTCTACACAAGCAAAAATAAAATAAAAATGACTCTACTCACTTTGGTTGTGGTTATGAATAGTGCCACCCATGCTTAAACATGCCACTTAAGTTTGCGAGGTTTCTGCCGGATGACTTCAGCAGGCACCTTGCAATAACAAAGTGACTCATGTCAATAACTGGCATTGGGCAATTATGGAGCGAACAATCACTGTTACAAGTGGTAGAATGGCCTGCGCTTCATCTGCTCATTTCTTAGCAGTACAGAGACTATGAAGTGTGAGCTAAGTTAAAAGACAAATTCATTCAAAACACGCACCTCTATAGCAGACCACTCCAACTGGAGGTGGTGAGAAAATCAAAATCCGCTTCCTTAAAAGTGCAAACTTCCAAAGAACCATTATCTGTTCCCCAAAAAACTTGATGAACTGCGACATGCATCCTGCAGGATGAGTGATCTGTTTCCAAGACAAGAATTTCAGCAATATTTCAATAAAATTACTTGCTAGTTTATGAATTGAATAAAGCTTCTGGCAGAAAATTCTCAAACAGTGACTAATCCAACCCTGTCACGAGGCATGTTTTAAGCAAGGAGTCGGTGTTTATACTCGAAGGTCTGGTTTACTGTAAATTCCCTCCATGGACAGGAGCCGATCCTGGATATACCACATTGTGTCCGGGAAGCTAGGTCAATTATCCGAAACACAATAGAATGCGGGACAAGGAAAGTGAAATTAGCCAATCGCAGGCAAAACCCTTGCTGTGTGAAAAGTTGACCTAGCCTGGATTCTACCATGTTGACTGAACGCAAGGCAATGTCACTCATGCTCACTCCCCCTTTACATCGGAATTCTATCCATTCTGAAAAGCAGACACCATGCTACATAAGGGCAATGGTGTTTGCCCTTCATAATTAATAGAATTCAGATGTGGAGGGAAGCTAGACTGATAGATGCAAAGTAATGTTTGAATCTTATTCCCAATTGGGATATGTTTTTTTGACATATCAGTATAGCATTTAGACACCATAGGCTATTCATCCTTAGTACTGGATTATGCTATGAGTTACCTGTGCCAAACCTTTTATTAAAAAAAGACAGCATTCTACATGTGAGGGAATTTTCAGATAGGGCTTCCTCTGACACTGGCTTCTTATGCACCCTCCCTTCCCTTTACTCTATTAGAGGCCTTGTTTTCAGCTGCCTAGGCCTAATTTCTGGAATTCCCTCCGTAAACCCTTCCGTCTCCCCACCACCTTTTTTAAGACACTCCTTAAAACCCACCTCTTCGACCAAGCTTTTGGTCACCTTGCTTACTAACCCCTTCGCCTATTTTTTTGATTATGCCTCAGGTGAAGTGTCTTGGGATGTTTTTCTACATTAATGGCACTATATAAATACAAGTTGTCATTTTTAATCAACATTGTCTTTTAAAAGGTGTTCCACATGTACTCTATGGAGAAATGAACTCGGTTCCCATAGAACGTGCTATACAATTTGCTGTGCGTACAAAAGAAAACAGCTTTGTGGAATTTTTTTGTTTAAAAATGATGTGGAAACCTGAGGCTGCAACTTACACGCTACATTTGTCAATTAGCCTAAATATCCCCAAGTTACTATATTCTGCTTAGCACATTAAAAATTTTCTTCCTTCAAAAATGTCAGTGGAGAATGGAAATCTCCACTTCTATTGTACACAATAAATTGTAACAATTTTAAAAGTAGGAGCTTAATACAAAAGTAATTTGTGGATGGAATCGTGCTTAGAAAGGCAAGATACTTAGTTCGAGAGTGAACTTAAATTTCAAATGATTAAAAATGGCATCCTCCCATCTTGTGCCAAATTAGTATACTGTTCAGATTCAGCATGGCAGATGACGCCTCACACAGGCAGTACTACATTAACATTTTGAGTTTGTATAACCTCTGAACAACTGCATTGCCTTTCCTACACCTTCTCACAATGACAGAGTCCACCTAAATGCTTTATACAGCTGTGTTTCTCGTTACCTTCATCTCTGGATACATGTACTTGTTAACAGGTGGCAACCAGTGATGGGGCTGAAGGGATGTAGGGGTTCCTTTGTTATTCATTCCAGCAGGTAAAACGCCTTTCTTGTCTTCATAAAAGGCTTCTAACTGTGCATAATGCCCAGGGATTTCAAGTTGATGCCTGCAAAAACATAATACATTCTGTGAGTTATTCAGGAATTCTGTCAATTTGGGAATCTCGCGCCTCAATTCATTTGCTGGGTGGAGGGATTGTTAAAACTTTGTCTATTCTAACAATGAGGATTAACACCCAATTCATTTAATACTGTTCTAACTAATCTGCATATCCTAGATTGGTTAGGATTTTAACCAGAATGTATAGGGGAGGAAAGGTTTGTAATATTCCTTTCTTGGGTATAGCTTTCAGAAGCTTGTTGTTGCTGTCTGTCTGGCAATAACCAAGTGTCTCCACCAAAATGGATCACAGCACAAGGCCGGAATCGTTCAGTGGTTCCGTGTTCCTTTTGCCTCTGGATCGAAATCAGGCGGAGATATGATGAAAGTCTCTTGTCTCTACACAAGTTATAATGGTCAAGATTTTGGTTCAGTTTCACTCCATTTCCTTGCCCTGAGTCCATAGCACCAAACTGCACAGTTTGTCTAATTTGCCAAGCTAACATTGAGACCCACCATAGATAATAATTATTCAGTACAGCAAGAGAGACATGAGGAGGGGTGACGAGAATGCCAACAAGACCCTTTGTTTTTTTGGCCACAGGATCAATAATATCGAAGTATGGGCTGATGAATGATAAGGTGCTATATAAATACAAGTTATTTATTGTTCTTCTTTCTAACTCAGGAAGTACAGAAATAAAGAAAAATACAAAAATATGAGACAAAAATCTAACAACCATGTAGACTCCCTGGTGTCCAGAGAATCCAGTTTGAAAGCCTCTAGTATATCTGGTGGCAGTATAATGCCAAAGGGCACAGATGATAATCCAGTTCAGTAAGGATTAATAAAACAGTATGTAAAAGACAGAATGTTAGATTACACATTACGATACTGGCTCTCTTAATTCAATAAGCTACAAAGATTGTAGGATACTGATACCGAAGAAGGTCCCAGGTTTGAACTCTGGTCTGAACTGAAAACTGCAAGAGTTTCATAATAAAAAGTGCAAAGGTAGAAATCAAGCTGATATCAGAGGGCGGGGGGAAACGAAGGCTCCAGATATTTTTCTGTAAGCACTGCTAGAAAGTGTCCATATGGACCTCAGGCAAGCACAGGATTAACTGCAATGTCCTCAGAGTTTCAGCATGCTATTCAACTGTGTTTGGCTCACACAAGATATGGCAAGGTGTTGGAAGGGTGCCTACATCTACGAAATTATATCCAAGCACGAGTTTGAAATCAAAATAGAAATTGATGAAACTACACAGCTGATATCTCAGCATCAGAAGAGAGAAAAGACAGGTTAACGTTTTGGGTGTATATACTTCATCAGAACTGAAAACTGCAAGAGTTTCATAATAAAAAGTGCAAAGGTAGAAATCAAGAATCAGGAATGCGTACTCCTATCACAGAAAGGAGTTAATGGGTTAAATGGCCAACGAACAGGTTTTTGTAATTCAGGTTAAGAGGTGAAACTGGTGGGTGAGACAACAAGAATGCATTAAAACAAAAGGGTGTGAGGTAGTTAATAGTGGGTGAAAAAGCACAGGATAAACAAAACTCTCCAAAAGCATTAGCGAATGAGTCAATACCAAGCACAAGTCAGTGCATTCAGGGAATAAAGAAGATAAAACTAAGGTGAAAATCCACTAATTGTCACTATGAAAGTGTACAGTAAGTTAGTTGCAAGACACTTCCCCTTTAACGCATCAGTACAGCAAATCCATTAGTGTCTGTTAGAATCTCCATTACATTAGGAAGCATATTCAGTTAGCAGCACTGAGTCCCTGAGGCTGATTCCTAACATGCACTCTTTTGATAGTCAGTGAGAGGATCTTTATGCCCGTTACCAGTGCTGTTATTTAGTAAGACAACTGCTTAAAGTGCAAATGTTTTTTTTTAATGTGTAAATGTTTACACCATTCTTATGAAACGATTCACCACATATTAAGGGCCACTAGCATGAGAGCCCTCACCTGACCTGATTCTCCAGAAAATGCATGTATCTGTACAGAAGTGTATACGATGGGGACAGGATTCCAACAGACTTCATTCGAGCGCCTCGTTCCAGTTCACTCTCCACGGGCATGTTGGCAAAGCACGCCATACCAAAGTAGTTACCTTTCCGAAAGTAGCTGAAAACATAAATGACAGCTATCTGATCAGGAATACATACTAAAATCACAATCAACACCAATAGTTCACCTGGAAACAGTCTTCTCAGTTAAGTTTTCTGAACATTATTAGAAAAATATACAATGCATGTAATGATCAGATCAATCTTTCTTTCCCAGTCTAAGGACTTAACTGATAGGCTGATATTAGCACCCATGTACTACAGCCAGAAACAGACAAGGATTCACATACTCAACATTTCAAAGCCAGATACACTGCAAGACAGAATGGAATTGAAGTGCATTTTCCCAACAGACTGAAGCCCAAAGAGTACATGTAGATCGGATGCCCCTGGGCGACATGCTGAAAGCTCAACTGAAGCATGGGGCACAGGTTCAATGAATTCAAGAAAATTGGAGAACAGTTTTTCAGCAATGTTTCTTTTAAAATTACATTTTTTTTAACCAAAAAAACCCAATCTACCAAACTGAAGTTATGATCATAATTTTCTTCCATCTTCACCATAATGGGTAGATTAGGGGCTAGAAATTGCGTAGCGCCCCGTTTGGGGCAATACCTTTTCAGGGAGCGCAAAAGTATCGCCAGGCGAAAAAGATTTGCTGCTTTAGCGCTCCAAGAGGGAAGTGGAGTGCTAAATCAAGCGCTAAAGGGAGTGAGAGGGGCGGTATCGGCAGAGCGCTGAGCAATGTTCGGGGCAGCGCTGCTGTCTTTACAGGCTCCTTCCCTCCCTTAAAGGGAAGGGCCAATGCTGCGTTGAATGAATCTTCAGGCTGTGTCTGTTGGGCAACGACACCTGCACAACACGCACAGCAACCCCAAGCACTGAGAGTGCAGGGCTGAACAATCGCGGGGGCAAAAGAAAGCAGGAGGCACCAGAATGGGGACATAAATAAATTTTGCCCTACCTGACCACTACTGCCTTTAAATAGCGCTCCCCAAGCGGCGGTGACAACGCATCCTGCAGCTGCCGTTGACGACGCCCGGCGATGCTGCAGGGGGCAGGAGCGAATATCACTTCTGGGATGCTAAGCACCGGATGACGTCATGATCTTCGGGGCGCGAGAGAGCGGGCGCCAAGTCTTAGCGCTAGCGCAAATCCGCCAGGTGAATTCGCCGCGCTCAGTCGGTAACCCCTTAGCGCCCCGTTACCGCTCCCCGCAGGCGCTAACGGGAGGCACAAGCCAGGGGAATTTCTCCCCCTAGGTTTTTACATTAGATATTTCTCCGAGTTCTGCATCTCAGTCCACTCCCATACACGAGCCCTTGCTCTCCATGGCCCACAGCTTGCCTTTGCTTGCCCAATATAATTTGTAGCCAGGGCAATCAGAAAACCCTGGTTATGGTGTTTAAGTTATTGGTCATATAATTTGCTCGTGAGCTTTCTCAACTTCCAAAAGGCGGTAGAATAAACATTTTACTCGAAACTTGGCTTAGGCTACAAACTGCCAAACGTATTTGTTAGAGTGAATAGATAAGTGAACAGAAGCAATGATGCACTGCAAATTTTCAGAAGTTACATACTTAACTATCCCTCCCCAGAAGAACAAAAATTACCAGTCGGGTCTGCAGTGGTAAACTGTGACGTAAACTAGACTGGGCACACAGTCCTTAAATATTAACCTTTGTGGCAGTTTGCTGCTATCTATCTGTTGGGCTAATTTCCATGGGTGGATCTGCTTTTTAATCCCATATGTACAGTGGCCAAAATCAATACAATGATCCATTATAGACACAGATGCTTCATTTTTGTCACACTGATATGAGGGCTTATCATAGAATCCTAGAATGTTTCAGCACAGAAGGCGGTCATTTGGCCCATCGTGCCTGTGCTGGTTCTTTGGTAGAGCTCTCCAATTAGTCCCACTCCCTTGCTCTTCCCCCATAGCCCTGTAATTTTTTTCCCCCCTTCAAGTATTTATCCAATTCTCTTTTGAATGTTACTATCGAATATGCTTCCACCACCTTTCAAGCAGTGCATTCCAGATCACAACAACTCGCTGTGTAAAAAAATGTTTCCTCATGTCGCCTCTGGTTCTTTTGCCAATCTCCTTAAATCTGTGTCCTCTGGTTACCGACCCTTCTGCCACTGGAAACAGTTTCTCCTTATTTACTCTATCAAAACCATTCATGATTTTGAACACCTCTATCAAATCTCCTCTTAACCTTCTCCGGTCTAAGGAGAACAACCCCAGCTTCTCCACATAACTGAAGTCCCTCATCCCTGGTACCATTCTAGTAAATCTCTTCTGCACCCTCTCCAAGGCCTTGACATCCTTCCTAAAGTGTGGTGCCCAGAATTGAACACAATACTCCATCTGAGGCCTAACCAGTGTTTTATAAAGGCTTAGCATAACTTCCTTGCTTTTGTACTCTATTGTGCAACTTTGGGGTGATACCTGCCTTTCAGCTGACCCAAACCAATAAGAGGACAGGCCATATTAGTTTTAGTATGAGTAATGAGCTAGACTTAGTAAACAATCTAACAGTAAGTCAGCATTTATCTAACAGTGATCATAATATGACTGAATTCAATGTTAGGTTTGAAAAGGAGAAATGTAACAGTTACTAAGATTCTAGATTTTGGCAAGGCTAACTTTATGAGAAAGAGATTGATGAAAGTTGGTAAGTCACCTGGTCCAAATGGAATGCATCCTAGGTTGTTGAAAGAAGCAAAGGTAGAAATAGCAGAGGCATTGGTCACAATCTTTCAATCCTCATTGGATACAGGAGTAGTGCCGGAGGACTGCCAACGTTATACCACTATTCAAGAAAGGGTAGAGGAATCAACCAGGAAACTACAGGCCAGTCAGCCCAACATCGGTGGTGGGAAGTTATTGGAAACCATTATCAGGGACAAAATAAATTTATTTGGAAAGGCATGAGTTAATCAAGGAGAGCCAGCATGGATTTGTTAAAGGCAAATTGTGTCTGACTAATTTGATTGAATTCTTTGATGAGGTAGCAGAGAAGTTGATCAAGGTAGTGCAGTAGATGTTGTATATATATGGACTTTTGGAAGGCATTCGACAAAGTGCTTTGGAGGCTTATCAAGAAGATGCGAGCCCATAGAATTAAGGGGAAAGTGGTGGTATGGATACGGAATTGGCTCAGCGGCAGGAAGCAGAGGCTGGTGGTGGATGGATGTTTTTCAGACTGGGAGGTGGTTTGCAGTGGTGTTCCCCAAGGATCAGTTTTGGGTCCATTACTTTTTTCAAATTTTATAAACGACCTAGACTCGGGTGTAGGGAGCAGCATTATAAAGTTTGCAGGTGATACGAAACTTGGCAAAGTAGTGGGTAGTTATGATAGTTAGACTTCAGGATGGCGAAATGGGCAGAAGCATGACAGATGGATTTCAATGCAGAGAAGTGTGAAGTGATGCACTTTGGGAGGACTATTATGGAAAGACTGTATACTATAAATGGCACAATTTTGAAAAGTATAGATGAGCAGAGACCTTGGTGCCCATATACACAAATCCTTAAAGGGCAAGTTGATAAGGTGATTAAAAAAATGGGTTACTTGGGTTTGTAAATAGATGCATAGAATATAAAAACCAAGGATCATGTTAGAACTTTATAAATCACTGGTTAGGCCTCAGCTGGATTGTGAACAATTCTGGGCACCACACTTCAGGAATGATGCAAGGCCTCAGAAAGGGTCCAGAGGAGGTTTATCAGGATGTCACCAGGGATGAGGGAATTCAGTTATGAGGAGAGGTTGGAAAAGTTAAGACTGTTCTCCTTGAAAGAGAGAAGGTTAAGAGGTGGCCTAATAGAGGATTTCAAGATGATGAGAGGTTTTGATAAGAGAAAAACTATTCCCTCTGGTGAGTGGGTCAATAACCAGAGGTCATAGATTTAAAATCATTGCCAAATGATCTAGAGGAGAGATGAGGAGAAATATTTTCACTCAGAATTGTAGGGATCTGGAACGCTCTACTGAAAAGGTGGTGGACGCTGATTCCATAACTTTTTTTAAAAAGGGAGTCGGACAGTCTTTAAGGATGAGGAACTTACAGGGTTACGGACAAAAAGCGGGGATGTGGGAAATAGCGCGACTGCTCCTTCAAAGAGCCAGCACAGGCACGATGGGCCGAATGACCTCCTTCTGTGCTTTAAGATTCTATGATTCAAAAAGAAAGGAAAGGAAAAAGGAAAGGGACTTTTGTATTGTAGTCACTGTTTAACATAGGAAACATGGTGCAGGAACAGGAGTAGGCCATTCAGGCCCTCGAGCCTGTTCTGCAATTCAATTAGATCACAGCTAATTTGCATCTTAACTCCATTTACCTGACTTGGTTCTGTAACCTTTAATACCATTGCCTAACAAAAATCTATCAATCTTAGTTTTGAAATTTTCAATTGACCTAGCCTCAACAGTGCGTTGGCAGAGAGTTCCAGATTTCCACTACCCTTTGTGTGAAGAAATGTTTTCTGACATCAACCTTGAATGTGCCAGCTCTAATTTTAAGGTTATGCCCCCTTGATCTGGACTCTCCTACCAGAGGATATAGTTTCTCTCTCTCTACCCTATGAATCCTTTAATCATCTTAAATACTTCAATTAGATCACCGCTTAATCTTCTATATTCAAGGGAATACAAGCCTAGTCTGCGCAACCAGTCCTCATAATTTAACCCTTTCAGTTCCAGTATCATTCTACGCTGCACCCCCCTCAAGAGCAGTATATCCTTCCTATGGTGCAGTGCCCATAATTGAATACAGTGCTCCAGATGGGGTCTAACTGGAGCTCTGTGCAGCTGACATAACTTCCACCCCTTTGTATTCCAGCCCTCTTGATATAAAGGCCAACATTCCATTAGCCTTTTAATTATTAATTTGTGCACAGCAAGGTACCACAAACACCAATGTGATAATAACCAGATAAAAGAAATCTGTTTTAGTGGTATTGGTTGAGGGATAATTGTTGGCCAGGAAAGGGAGAACTCTCCTGCTCTTCTTCGAAATAATGAAATGGAATCTTTTACGCCCACCCGAGAGGCGGATAGGATTTAAACGTTTCATCCGAAAGACGGCACCTCCGACAGTGCAACAACTCCCTCGGTACTGCACTGGAGTGTCACGCATGAACAATGGCCGCTTGTACAAAGTACCCCAGCAACCTTAAACCAACAGTCATCTTCTTTGGGAGAAGAGCAAAGATTAATGATAAATGCAATTATAACATCTAGACTGCAAGTTAATCACCTATTCTGCTGTTGTTGTACAACCAAGAATAAGTGAAGGTTTGTCTTATTGTGTATTGGTACAAATGTACTGGAAGAAACATTGCACTTCGGGCAATGCCTTAATGTTGCGCCATCACATTTTTTTGTGTAACCCTCAATGTATCACCTCAAATTGCTCCCACTACCAATGACAGACATGTTTCTTTATTCACTCGTGAAGTGGGCGCTGCTGGCAAGGCCAATATTTACTGCCCATCACCAGTTAAGAGTCAACCACATTGGTGTGTGTCTAGAGGCACATTTAGGTCATGACCTGGTAAGGACAGCAGGTTTCCTTCTCTTAAGAACATTATTAGTGAACCAGCTGGCTTAATACACAATCTGGCAGCTTCATGGTCACTTTTATTTCCAAATCTTTTATAAACTGAATTGAAATTCTCAAACTGCCATGGTGGGATTTTAACTCATGTTTTCTGGACTGTTAGTCCAGTAACATAACTATAGCACCATACCCCTATTAACAACCAGTAACTGACCCTAATGCTATATAGTCCAAAATGCTCTCTCCAGCTGCAACCCAAAAGTTAATGGCAGAAATCCAGAACTCTTCCTGCTGGGGGTTTTTAAGCATTCACACACCCACCATTACACTTTACTGCAGTCCAAGTGACGGCATTGCACAATTTAGAACCAGTCCCAAACGGGTGCTCACACACATTCATACAGTTGATGTTAGAAGAGATTTGAGAAAACCATCTAGAAAACTACTTACACAAAATCAGAGTTTATTCGGTGAGATCCACTGGCCATGGATTTAAATTCTACCCCCTCCAAATCCACTTCTTGTGGCAGACACCATTCAACAATGTTACCTGTGGAGAAAGATGTAAATTGTTACGAGGGCAGGGCATGTTGGTCAATTCACACTGCAGTTTCACAGCACATGATTGAACACAGGTGCAAGCTAGCAATGGTCACACTTCACAATTTCCAAGAGATGGTTTTTCTGCCTATTCAGTCAAAATCCTAAACAGAGTCCTGAATAAATGGAAGATATTTCTAACTCAGATGCATGGCTTGTTGATTAACAGTTTGCACATTGGACGACTACTTAAATCCGTGTGAGGAACTTCAGGATCTCTGTTGGGACTGTATCACAACTCCACTTCACCACCACCACCCTTTTGCTCACTTGTAGGTTTGTAGCAGAGGAATTAAATCCTCTGGGGTGACAATGTGACTTCAATTTCAGAACCCACCCAGCCGTTCAGCTTAGTTTTGGGCTTCACTTGCACTTTTTTTTTTACTTAGACCACTGTCATTAATTGAACATTAGCTACAGTACATACTGTATGCAGAATGCACAATTGTGGACAACTAAAGAATTCAACCCTTTCTCTGCTCCCCAATTTCCTCCACTCCTCCAGACAGCAAAAAGTGCTGGGGTACAGTTCTAGGACACTGGCAACCCTTCAGTACCCCATCCATATCGCCATTCTTCCTGTGCGAGTATCTATAGCAAGTCCCAACAGATTGTTCAACCACCAAGCTCTGTCCAATCTTTACCCGATAACCACCTACACATGCTTTTCCGCAGGCAATTACAGGATTGTAATCAGAAGGGGAAACAGACTCCACAGCCCCTATTAGTAGCCCCTACTACATTACTTGCCTTGGAGGGAGTGCAACGAAGGTTCACTAGATTGATTCCTGGAATGAGGGGGCTGTTATATGAGGAGATTGAGTAGAATCGCCTATATTCTCTGGTCTTTAGAAGGAGAGGCGATCTCATTGAAACACGTAACATTCTTAGAGGGCTTGACAGGATAGATGCAGAGAAGCTGTTTCCCCTGGCTGTAAAGTCTAGAACTAGGAGTCATAGGCTCAGGATAAGGGGTCAGCCATTTAGGACTGAGCAGAGGAGAAATTTCTTCACTCAGAGGGTTGTGAATCTTTGGAATTGTCTACCCCAGAAGCCTGTGGATGCTTAATGAGTATATTCAAGACTGAGATCGATAGATTTTTGTGCACCAAGGGAATCAAGAGATAGAGCGGGAAAGTGGAGTTGATGTAGAAGTTCAACCACGATCTTATTGAATGGCGGAGCAGTCTCAAGGGGCCTTACGGCCTACCCCTGCTTTTATTTCTTTTGTTATAACAGCTTGCATTTATATAGCACCTTTAATGTACTAAAACGTCCCAAGGGGCTTCACAGGAGCATAATCAGACAAAAATTGACCCCGAACCAAAGAAGGAGTTAATATTAGGACAGGTGACCAAAAGTTTAGTCATAGAGGTAGATTTTAAGGAGCCTCTTAAAGGAGAAGAGGTGGCGAGGCGCAGAGGTTTGGGGCAGGATTTCCAGAGCTTAGGGCTAGAGAGCTGAAGACACGGTCACCAATGGTGGGGCAAAGGAAGTGGGGTATACACAATATGCCAGAGCTGGAGGAATGCAGAGTTCTCGGGGTGTAGGGCTGAAGAAGGTTACAGAGATAGGTAGGGGCAAGGCCAAGAAGAGATTTAAACACGAGGATGAGAATTTTTAAATCGAGGTGTTGGTGGACCGGGAGCCAACACAGGTCAGCGAACACAAAGGTGATGGGTGAATGGGACTTGGTGCGAGTTAGGATGCGGGCAGCAGAGTTTCGGATGAGCTCAAGTTTATTGAGAGTGGAAGATGAGAGGCAGGCCAAGAGAGCATTGGAACAGTCAAGTCTGGAGGTAACAAAAGCACGGATGAGGGTTTCACCAGCAGATGGGCTGATGCAGGGGTGGAACGGGCGGTATTACGGATATGGAAATAGGCGGTCCTGGTGATGTAGAGGATATATGGTCGGAAGCATAGCTTGAGATTGCGAACTGTCTGGTTTAGCCTGAGACAACGGCCAGGGAGGGGGATGGAATCGATGGCGAGGGAACAGCGTTGATGGCTGGGGTCAAAGACAATGGCTTCAGTCTTCCCAATGTTTAATTGGAGGAAATTTTGCCTCATCCAAGACTGGATGTCAACACAGAGACGGTTGAGAGAGGTGGTAGTGAGGTAGAGTTGGGTATCGTCTTTGTACATGTGGAACCTGGCATTGTGTTTTGGGATGATGTCGCCAAGGGGCAGCATGTAGATTAGAAATAAGAGTGGACCAAGGTTAGATCTTGGGGGCTCCAGAGGTAACAGTGCAGGGCTGATGGAGAGAAGCCATTGCAGGAGATTCTCTGGCTATGACTGGATAGGCAAGAGTAGAACCTGGCGAGGGCAGTCTCACTCAATTGGACAACAGAGGAGGTGTTGGAGGAGGATAGTGTGGTCAATTGTGTCAAAGGCTGCAGACAGGTTGAGAAGAATGAGGAGAGACAGTACACCATGGTCAGAGTCATAGAGGGTGTCATTTGTGATTTTGATTAGGGCCATTTCAGGGGTAGAAAACCAAACTGGAGTAATTGTAATGCTCCCATGGTTATCCCAGCTGAAATCAGCTATACTCAGCTCAGAGTTTTTCTACATTAAAGACATTGGCATCTAATTTGCAGTCCCTACAGGTGCATACACGCCCGTAAGGACCGCGCAAGTTCCGGGTTTAGGCGTGCGCTGCGCATGCGTGAAAACCCGGAACGTGCGATCTGTAATGAATTTTCTTGGCAGATCTTCCGCATTCCCGGGAAAAGGGCATCTGCAGGCGGAGAGTTGGGCTATTTGCCCAACTTCTGCCCAGCAAATGCCCGTGAAATTCTTACGCCTGGTAAAAGCAGGCGTAAGGCCTGCTTTTACCAGCGTAAGAGTTAAAAAAAAAAATTTTTCAATCATTTATACATTAAAAAACCTGTGCAATAAGTTTATTTTTAGCCCCTTTAAAACATTTACATTTATTTTTCAAAAAATTAAATTTTTGTTTAAAATATTTAATAAACAACAACAACTTGTATTTATATAGGGCACTGCACAGGAGTATTGTAAGACAAGAAATTTGACACCGTGCCACATAAATTAGGGCAGGTGACCAAAAGCTTGGTCAAAGAGGTAGGTTTTAAGGAGCGTCTTAAAGGAGGAAAGAGAGGTAGCGAGGCGGAGAGGTTTAGGCAGGGAATTCCAGAGCTTGGGACCTAGGCAACAGAAGGCACAGCCACCAATGGCTGAGCGATTATAATCAATGATACTCAAGAGGTCAGAATTAGAGGAGCGCAGATATCTCAGGAGGTTGTGGGCTGAAGGAGATTACAGAGATAGGAGGGGCGAGGCCATGGAGGGATTTGAAAACAAGGATGAGAATTTTGAAATCGAGGCGTTGCTTAACCGAGAGCCAGTGTAGGTCAGCGAGCACAGGGTCGATGGGCGAACGGGACTTGGTGCGAGTTAGGACACGGGCAGCCGAGTTTTGGATGACCTCAAGTTTACGGAGGGTAGAAAGTGGGAGGCCAGCCAGGAGTGCGTTGGAATAGTCAAGTCTAGAGGTAACAAAGGCATGGATGAGGGTTTCAGCAGCGGATGAGCTGAGGCAAGGGCGGAGACGGGCGATGTTACGGAGGTGGAAGGAGGTGGTCTTTGTTATGCTGTGGATACGTGGTCGGAAGCTCATTTCAGGGTCAAATATGACACCAAGTTGCGAACAGTGTGGTTCAGCCTCAGACAGATGTAAGGGAGAGGGATGGAGTCAGTGGCTAGGGAACGGGGTTTGTGGCGGGGACCGAAAACAATGGCTTCGGTCTTCCCAATACTTAATTGGAGAAAATGTTTGCTCATCCAGAACAGTATGTTGGACAAGCAGTCTGACAATTTAGAGACCGTGGAGGGGTCGAGAGAAGAGGTAGTGAGGTAGAGCTGGGTGTCGTCAGCGTACATGTGGAAACTGACGCTGTGTTTTCGGATGATGTCGCCAAGGGGCAACATATAGATGAGAAATAGGAGGGGGCCAAGGATAGATCCTTGGGGGGGGAACACCAGAGGTAACGATGCGGGAGCGGGTAGAGAAGCCGTTGCAGGTGATTCTCTGGTTACGATTAGATAGATAAGAATGGAACCAGGTGAGTGCAGTCCCACCCAGCTGGACAACGGTGGAGAGGCGTTGGAGAAGGATGGAGTGGTCAACCGTGTCAAAGGCTGCAGACAAGTCAAGAAGGACAAGGAGGGATAGTTTACCTTTGTCACAGTCACAAAAGATGTAATTTGTGACTTTGATGAGAGCCGTTTCGATAATGTGGCAAGGGCAAAACCTGATTGGAGGGATTTAAACATGGAATTGCGGGAAAGATGGGCACGGATTTGGGAGCCGACACGTTCAAGGACTTCGGAGAGGAAAGGGAGGTTGGAAATGGGGCGGTAGTTTGCAAAGACGGAGGGATCAAGGGTTGGTTTTTTGAGAGGGGTGATGACAGTAGATTTGAGGGAGAGGGGGACAGTATCTGAGGAGAGAGAACCGTTAACAATATCAGCTAACATGGGAGCCAGAAAAGGAAATTAAATGGCATTTTAATTAATTTTAAATATGTAATTTTTTTTTATTCATTTGAGGCATACATGTATTTTTTTGGGTATCCCCATTCATGCTTATGGGGATTCCGTACATACAGAATCCCCATAAGCATGAATTGGGATCCCCCTTCTTTCATTCGTTGGGCCGGCCCACGTGATCCCAGGGGCACTTGCGAACTGCCTGTGTCCCCGGGATACGTGGACCTCTACCTGTGGGTACCTGGAGAGGCCCAGGAGCGCGAGTCTCCGGACCTCCCGGACCACCAGGTACGCGGGCATTTTATTTGCGGATCGGAGGCATTTCCCCACGAGAAGCCTCTGATGCAAATTCAGGGCCAATATATAAATGCAAGATTCTGTTAACTATCCTTTGATAAAGACCCTTTGAAAATCTAATCATTATGAAGAATTAACTTTTAAGTGAAAAAGTACTTAAAAAAAAAAATTACAAAACCAGCTCCCACCATTTCACAAGGCAGATTACAAGAACCATTTCCTTCCATCTCCACAGCGATAAGTAGTAGATAATAGAATCAGCCTGTGTGACTCAAGAAAGAATGAACAAACCCGTATTTATAATCGCATTTTTCATATCCTCAGAACATCCAAAAGTGCTTCACAGCCAGTGAATTGCTTTGAAAGTGGAGTCACTGGTGGTTTGTAGGCAAATGCTGCAGACAATTTGCACACAGCAAGGTCCTACAAACAGCAAATGAGGGATAAATGTTGGAGAGCTCCCTGCTCTTCAAGTAGTGCCACAAACATCTCATCCGAAAGATAGCGCTTCCACCAATGCAGCATTCTCTCAGTACTGCGCTGAAATGTCAACTGAGATTATGAGCTCAAGGCCTAGAATGGAGATTCAACCCTGACCTTCTGACTCAGAAGCAAAAGTACGACCAACTCAGCCAAGCTGACACTTAAATTAACTGTTCATTGGAATAGATGATGTATGAGTCTTGAGATTTTGAGGGAATGGATTGGACAATTTGAGAGCGCCAAGTTAAGACAGTTATGGTGCCTGTGTCCCGAGAGCTGTACTCCAGCACTAGTCACTGTCTGCAGGCAGGGAGAAAACTGGGAGCAGAAAAGGGCTGAATCTCATTATGATGTCCAGAACTGTGCATTATTACACGCTGTACCCAACATAGATCTGCCTCCAGAAATGGAAAAAACTGACCCCAGCTGTTCCAGTCCAGGTGCCCATAGACCTAGCCCATGGCCTATATTAACTATGAAACCATCAGAGACACCACCCGACTCGAAGTGACAGCTCTCTTCAAATAGATGCAACTGTGTAAATTGATTATTTCCTCCAGGTGTGCTACTTGCATAATCCCAGCAGCTCAGGAACTATTATATTATAAGTAGCATTGGGTCATTTCTGACTGTACTTATCCTCCTAACCCTAAATCCTGTTCCTGAACATTTATTTACAAACAAAATGCAAACAAAAATTGCTGGAAATCTGCTCAGCAGGTCAGGCAGCATCTGCGGAGAGAACAGAGAAATTAAGTTTTGGGTGGGCACCCTTTGTCAAAACTGAAAAATGGTCTGCACCCAAAAAATTAATTATCTGATGGTGCCTGACCTGAGTGTTTCCAGATATTTACAAGCATTACTTTTTTGAAGGTGTTCAATGGCACAGCATTGTCCTATAGCCTGTTCCACGCATTCACAAATTCCTTCTCATCAAGTTCTCACAAGACTGTTAATTTGACAAGAATTTTCATTTATATAATGCCTTCAATGTAAAATACCCCAAAGGCATTCGATAAGGTGCCACATAAAAGGTTATTACACAAGATTAGGGCTCATGGGGTTGGGGGTAATATAGTAGCATGGATAGAGGATTGGTTAACGGACAGAAAACAGAGAGTAGGGATAAACGGATCTTTTTCAGGTTGGCAGGCTGTAACTAGTGGGGTGCCGCAAGGATCAGTGTTGAGGCCTCAGCTATTTACAATCTATATTAATGACCTAGATGAAGGAACCGAGTGTAATGTATCCAAGTTTGCTGATGATACAAAGCTAGGTGGGACAGTAAACTGTGAGGAGAACACAAAGAGTCTGCAAAGGGATATAGATAGACTAAGTGAGTGGGCAGTAAGGTGGCAGATGGAGTATAATGTAGGGAAATGTGAGGTTATTCACTTTGGTAGGAAGAATAGAAAAAAATATTTTTTAAATGGTGAGAAATTTTCAAATGTTGGTGTTCAGAGAGATTTGGGTGCCCTTGTGCAAGAAACACAGAAAGCTAGCATGCAGGTACAGCAAGCAATAAGGAAGGCAAATGGTATGTTGGCCTTTATTGCAAGGGGGTTGGAGTATAAGAGTAAGGAAGTCTTGCTACAATTGTACAGGGCCTTGGTGAGACCACACCTGGAGTACTGAGCACAGTTTTGGTCTCCTTATCTAAGGAAGGATATACTTGTCTTGGAGGCGGTGCAACGAAGGTTCACTAGATTGATTCCTGGGATGAGAGGGCTGTCCTATGGTGAGAGATTGTGTAGAATGGGCCTATACTCTCTGGAGTTTAGAAGAATGAGAGGTGATCTCATTGAAACATATAAGATTCTGAAGGGGATTGACAGGGTAGATGCTGAGAGGTTGTTTCCCCTGGCTGGACTGTCTAGGACCAGGGGGCATAGTCTCAGGATAAGGGGTAGGCCATTTAAGACTGAGATGAGGAGGAATTTTTTCACTCAGAAGGTTGTGAATCTTTGGAATTCTCTGCCCCAGAGGGCTGTGAATGCTGAGTCTTTGAGTATATTCAAGGCTGAGATAGATAGATTTTTGGGCTCTGGGGGAATCAAGGGACATGGAGATTGGGCGGGAAAGTGGAGTTGTGGTCGATGATCAGCCACAATCTTATTGATTGGCGGAGCAGGCTCGAGGGGCCGTATGGCCTACTCCTGCTCTAATTTCTTATGTTCTTAAGTACCTCACAGAGCAGACGGTGAGTCTTTGTAGGAGGGATAGTAGAGATAACCAAGAGAGGTGTTTTGAGAAGGCTTTAAAAGAATGGAAAGAAAGCTAGAAGTGGAAGAGTATGGGAAGGGAATTCCAAAAGAAGACAGCTGAAATCTCTGCCACTGAAGGTGCAGTAGAGAGGGGGGTGATGCGCAGGAGGCCAGAGTCAGACTCAGAGGACCAGATGATACAGGAGGCGATACAAGGCTGGAGAAGGTTGCAGAGAAAGGGTATGGAAAGGCTGGAAGGATTTGTGGACAAAGATTTTAAATTAAATCCATTTAATCAAAGTTAAATAAACTGCCTCCACATTATCCATTCCTCTGCATTAAAGTCTGAATTATGTCTCGTCTGAAACTTATTTTCCCTAATGAAAACAGTTCCAAAGACTCAGGGTCACAATTCCTAGAATTATCCTTGATTTAGCAACAAGATTGAAATGGAAATAAACCTCCAGTTTATTAAACAAAAGAGCAGGTCCAGGGAAGAAAAATAAGTAACGGTGATAGAATTGCAGAACCGATTACCAGCAGGAGTAGTGGAACAGAAAACCATAGCAAGGTTTAAAAATGGCTCGATGAATTCCTATTAGGAAAGCGGATACAGGGATATAGTTCTAGAATCACAGTAAAGAAACTGATGGCAGATTTGGAAGAGTAGACTAGATGGAGCAATGGTCTTCTTTACTGTGTTACAACCGTAGTTCAAGTACTTCTAGTCTTGTATTCCTAACCTGATGCTGCAAATGTGATAATGCTCTTACTCCAGTATCATCTTCACTCCTACACACTCCCTATATGCACAGTACAGTACTTCTTACATAATGAAACTGACACTTTCAAGGCAACCACTACCACAACCATGCAACAGAATTTGCAATTTTCATTACCACAAAGGATGGTAGCAATATTCCTTCCCATCTAGTCCTCTGTGAACACTAGGTTGATTCACTTATCCGAGCAGAATGTACATAGCAGATGCCACTGCCCAACATAGGAGTGTATCCAAGCCAAATCCAACTGGTTTGCATTCCCATTAATCTGACACAAATTGTTTTAGCTAAGATGGAATGGAATAAACATGTCTCTTCTGATGCTATACTGTATCTGTCATTGTGACCAAATTCACAGAAGGGAACAATAAGCTGCACCCCAGCAACAGAAGTGCTGGGACCCCAGTGAACTCTTGTACTGTATCCATATTCCAATACAACTCAATACCATAAAAGGCACATCAAACCAACATCCTTTTATAAAATCACTCATTGTGGCCAGTAGAGTAGAATACGCCCCTCCCCCGAGTGCCCCGGGGTGAGCCCCTCCTCTCACAGGTGCCACAAATACACTCCTCCTCCTTCCCCCCCAGTGCCAGATACATTCCTCCTCCCTCGAGTGCCAGATCTCCTCCTCCCTCAAGTGCCAGATCTCCTCCTCCAAGTGCCACAGATCTCGATTTCCTCCCTTGAGTGCCAGATCTCCTCCTCCTCCCCCCCCATGCCAGATAATCTCCTCCCCCCCGTGCCAGATACTCTCCTCCTCCCTCGAGTGCCAGATCTCCTCCAAGTGCCACAGATAGTCTCCTCCTCCAAGTGCCACAGATACCCTCCTCCTCCCAAATGCCAGATACCCTCCTCCTCCCTGGAGTGCCAGATCTCCTCCTTCAAGTGTCACAGATATCCTCCTCCTCCATTGAGTGCCAGATTTCCTCCTCCTCCTTCGCCCCCAGTGCCACAGATACCCTCCTCCTCCCTCGAGTGCCAGATCTCCTCCTGCCCCCCATGCCAGATACCCTCCTCCTCCCCTCGAGTGCCAGATCTCCTCCTCCTCTCGAGTGCCACAGATACCCTCCTCCTCCTTCTCCAGTGCCAGATACCCTCCTCCTTCATTGAGTGCCAGATATCCTCCTCCTCTCCCCTCCAGTGCCAGATATCCTCCTCCTCCTCCTTTATTGAGTGCCAGATACCCTCCTCCTCCTCCCCTCCAGTGCCAGATACCCTCCTCCTCCTCCTCCGAGGACCAGATACCCTCCTCCTCCTCCCCTCCAGTGCCAGATACCCTCCTCCTCCTCCTCCATTGAGTGCCAGATACCACCCTCCTCCTCCATTGAGTGCCAGATACCCTCCTCCTCCTCCATTGAGTGCCAGATACCCTCCTCCTCCTCCTCCATTGAGTGCCAGATACCCTCCTCCTCCTCCTCCATTGAGTGCCAGATACCCTCCTCCTCCTCCAGAGTGCCAGATACCCTCCTCCTCCTCCATTGAGTGCCAGATACCCTCCTCCTCCTCCATTGAGTGCCAGATACCCTCCTCCTCCTCCATTGAGTGCCAGATACCCTCCTCCTCCTCCTCCATTGAGTGCCAGATACCCTCCTCCTCCTCTGAGTGCCAGATACCCTCCTCCTCCTCCTTTATTGAGTGCCAGATACCCTCCTCCTCCTTTTATTGAGTGCCAGATACCCTCCTCCTCCTCCTCCTTTATTGAGTGCCAGATACCCTCCTCCTCCTCCTTTATTGAGTGCCAGATACCCTCCTCCTCCTCCATTGAGTGCCAGATACCCTCCTCCTCCTCCATTGAGTGCCAGATACCCTCCTCCTCCATTGAGAGCCAGATACCCTCCTCCTCCTCCATTGAGCGCCAGATACCCTCCTCCTCCTCCATTGAGCGCCAGATACCCTCCTCCTCCTCCATTGAGCGCCAGATACCCTCCTCCTCCTCCATTGAGCGCCAGATACCCTCCTCCTCCTTTGAGCGCCAGATACCCTCCTCCTCCTCCCCTCCAGTGCCAGATACACTCCTCCTCCTCCATCGAGTGCCAGATACCCTCCTCCTCCTCCATCGAGTGCCAGATACCCTCCTCCTCCTCCATCGAGTGCCAGATACCCTCCTCCTCCTCCATCGAGTGCCAGATACCCTCCTCCTCCTCCATTGAGTGCCAGATACACTCCTCCTCCTCCATCGAGTGCCAGATACCCTCCTCCCCTCGGGTGCCAAATACCCTCCTCCTCCTCCTCCATCTCCCTAGTGCTACAGTCTCCCTCCGCCCCCCTCCAGTGCCACGGATACCCCGCGGCCATCTTCCCGTTGACTCTCTGCAGCCATTTTAATTGTGGAGCCCGTGTACCGGGGCGGGCGGCTGTTGTGAGACCGGCCTCACCTGCTCTGGTGTCGAAAGTCACCACAAACACCGCCACCACCTGCTCCTCCTCTTCCTGCCCTCCCTGTGCCGCCGCCGCCGACCCCGCCGCCCACGGGCTGCTCGGGCTCCATCTCTCCGCCGCGCCGCCGGTGATGCTGCGCGGTCCAGGCGCTGATCCTGACCCGGCTGCGGTCCCGGGACCCGAGCCGGACCCATCCCAGGAAGGGAATGTGACAGCAGGACCTTCCTCGTACTCCAGGAGCGGGGCGCGGTCCGCCATCGCGGCAGCGCTCGGCTCGGCTCGGGACCCCGATAACACTCGGCCGCTGTTTCAACACTGAGAGCAACGGCTCGCCACCAGCACCCGGAAACTGCTGCTGTGAACCGGACATGGCGGAAGGCTGGCGGCACCAGCGCAGCGCCATCTTGGGAAGGTCTCTCAATCGCCATCTTGAGAAGGTCACATAATGACCTTCTGTTCCTAATGAGGTTGATATGGATGACATCATGAGAGAGTGATTTTTTACTTTCCGTTGAAGGAGGCCAAAACAAAGTCTAGTTCCTTGACATCGCCAATACGCCATCTGCTATGAAAAGACCCAGCACCTTCTTCTGAGCAACGACGCCATTTACCGACCTCACCATCTGACTAACGCTACTCCTTGCTCCCATTCACCAAAAATGGAATGCACAACTGCTGAGGCGGCCATTTAGCTATTGATAGTACTTTGTTTCAGAGCTAGAGATTTGGCCGGATCTGGGCCCAATCTGTCATGCTCTGTTCGGTAGTTATTGCAGCCCACACTTCCATTCTTGCTGACTGGAGTATATTGGCGGGGTGTCCACAGTGATGGGACAAGCAGTCAGATTCTGCATTCAGTATTGTGGAGAGACACCTAAACTTCAAGTTTTTGGAAACGGGGTCTAGATTCCACTGGCAGTGTGTCTAATGTCACTGTAACTCCATTTGGAAGTTTGGGCATGGTCTATTCCAGGAACAACCTGTCCTGAAAACTTAGCTTGAACGCTGGCATATGGGACATTTCTGCAATCGTGAAACTGCAGCACTCCCTCTGTTTATCCACCTGATTAAACTATCAACAATTTCCGTTCAATTGTCAGACAATCATAAATTTTACAATGTTCACAAACTAGCTCACGAATAACTTTACAGTCACCATTTAAAAATTTACTTTTTTTTCATAATTTTGATAATTGTCCCCATCCTGACAATTGTCTTTTTTGCAACCTGTTTGTCATTATTTGTTAAATTGTTAAGTTTCCATTGTCTTTTTATGATTTGGGTTTTATTAGTTGCGCCCCTCTTAAAAAGGGGGCATTTTTGTTTGATCTTTGGTTGTCGACACTGGGGCAACCCAGTGTCCTTGGGGTTAATTAAAAGAGGCACATGTTTTCTGGCATCGCGTTTGACAATGCTACTCTGTAATTGGCCACTAGGAGGTGTGTGAAAGTAGCCCATGGCGACTATTTCTCTAATTTTAACTTTTCAATCTACTTTCTTCAGCAATGGAACTACCACGTTGGCAGCAACATATAGGTCGAGGGAGCCAAGCAGATCTGCCAATCATCCACAAAGTGAGATATCACAACAAAGCAGAGGACGTGGGGAACTGACAAACTGGTTCTTGCTAAATGTTCAGCAGGATGTTCTGCGAGATGGTCGGGCCAATGGGCTATAGCGTCCCCCGTTCCAGCTGTAATCAGACAATCCAGCATAGGCCGGGTTGCATGGCTCAGTACCACACCATGCAGGGCATTTACTGCGTCGTGAGGGGAGTTCTATGCTCTGTTTCGATACCCTCTATTGCACTGGAACCTCCAGGAATTGAAGATTAATCTCCTGGACACTGCTGCAAACAACCCAGGAGAAAAATAATAGAGGCATTTAAAATAATGTTTGTTTCATTGTAACACTTTTGTTTATTAGTTACAGAAATATTGGAAATGGAGGGAAAAGGCTATTTGATCATACAGGGCTGTAGGAGATGGGAGGTCTTTTGATGAAACCTCCATGAATACGTCTAACCAGAGTTGACAACCCTATCTATCGCCATATTATGAAAATCAACTCCATCCCACTTAATGAAAAGAAGAAAAATGTTTCCCCCCACCCAACTGGCAAACGCTCTCTGTTGCTCCAGGAGTAGAAAGGCGCCTTTGTCTGTAACCTGGGTTTGTTGCAGCAGACACACTCTGACCTTCTCAAGATGGCGGCGCTGCGGAATGCGGGGGCGCATGCGCACTGCGGTGCCGGGCGTGTGGCGGCGGCGCAGTGAGAGCGGGGCCCAGGTACACCCAGGTTCAGAGCGAGGATGTTTCAGTTCCTGGTGAGTGAGTGAGCCTGGGATTCGGGGCGGTGTGTTTGCTGAGTTGAAGGCGCCGTGAGAGGGTGTCCGGGTTGGGGCGGGGCTCGGTGCTGCCGCCTTTGGAACTGGTTGCGGCCTCCACTAAGTTTCACAAGAGTTTCGTCCCCCAACTCTCCGCGAGTGGAGCAGCTGAGCCATGGGCGTCGGCCGCTCTCTGGTGTCTCACCCATGGTGTTGTCTCTGTGCCTTCCACAGGTTCGAAGTTCATGGCCTTCACTGTGTTTATTATCGTCCGAGGCGGCAGCCTCTTTAAAATGCCAAGTGTCTGCTTGGTTCACTTGGTTTCATTATTGCCTATAAATCAGAAGGTTGTAAACCCAAGCACGACTGTAGGATTTGAGTATATCATCAAGGTTGTCACTCCATACTGAGGCAGAGGTTTGTCTTTTGGATGAGGCGTTAAACCCTGGCCGTCTGTTTGGTGGTTCAGGTGGATATTAATTGATCTGGCATTATTCAAAAAAGAGCAATAAGTTCTTCTGTTGACCTGCCAGCATTCTTCCCTCAACCAAAAGCCGATTCATCATTCATACTATCATAGGAACAGGAGTAGGCCATTCAGCCCCTTGAGCCTGCTCTGCCATTCAATTAGAACATGGCTGATCTGTACCTCAACTCGATTTACCTGCCATAGCTCCATATCCCTTGATCCCCTTACCTAACACCTGACGAAGGAGCAGCGCTCCGAAAGCTTGTGATTTCAAATAAAGCTGTTGGACTATAACCTGGTGTTGTGCGACTTCTCACTTTTGTCCACCCCAGTCCAACACCGGCACCTCTGCATCATAACATTTGTAAAGCACCTTTTAATGTAAAATGACACAAGGTGCATCACAGGAGCGTTGTGATCCACGTGAGACACTAGGACAGCTGACCAAAACCGTGGTCAAAGGAGTAAGTTTTAAGGATCATCTTAGTGGAGAAAATGGCGGAGAGGTTTAGGGAGGGAATTCCAGGGCTTAGGGCCTAGGCAGCTGAAGGTACGGCCACCAATGGTGGAGTGATTAAAGTCGGGATGTGCAAGAGGCTAGAATAGGAAGATAACAGAGATCCTGGAGGGTTGTACTGCTGGAGGAGGTTTCGGAGATAAGGAGGATGTTACAGCATAGGAATAGGCCATTTGGCCCATAAAGTCTGTGCTTTTGTTTTTCTTTACACTCCTGCTTGCTCCCCATATATTCTTTAATAAAAAGAAAGACTGGAATTTATATAGCGCCTTTCTGGACCACTGGTCGTTCCAAAGTGCTTTACAGTCATTGAAGTACTTTTGAAGTGTAGTCACTGTTGTAATGTAGGAAATGCGGCAGCCAATTTGCGCACAGCAAGCTTCTACAAACAGCAATGTGATAATGACCAGGTAATCTGTTTTTTTAGTGATGTTGTTTGAGGGATAAGTATTGGCCAGGACACAAGGGATAACTCCCATGAGCTTCTTCGAAATAGTGTAGTGGGATCTTTTACGTCCACCTGAGAGAGCAGACGGGGCCTTGTTAACATCTCATCCAAAAGATGGCACCTCCGACAGTGCAGCACTCCCTCAGTACCGCACTGGAGTGTCAGCCTAGATTTTGGTGCTCAAGTCTCTGGAATTAGACTTGCCTCTAAGTCAGAAGGTTGTAGGTTCAAGAGTGCTACCAACTGAGGCACAGCTGACAACCTATTCAGAACATTGTTGCTTATGGGAACTTGACATGTGAAAAATGGATGCAGTATTTGTTTACATAACAATAGTGACTGCACTTTAATTGTATGTGAAATGCTTTGGGATGTTTCTGATAGACATCATAAGCTACTATAATATAAATGCAAGTTTCTTTCATTTTATTTCTCTTTCCAGCCAGGTATTCTACCAAAGGCCCAGTGCCAGATGTAGCTGCCCTAGATAATTGCAGCTGATGATTTCTTTATAATGCATTTGTGTGCATTTCCAGAGAGCATTATGTTGAAGCATTCATACTGAGTGTGTGCGCTCTGCAATGCTGGACTGGTGTTGGTGCAATTCAGCTGCAATTTATCAAATATTTAACAGGTTAAAAAGTCTTATTCCTTTGATGACAACTTGCATTTATGTAGGGCCTTTAATAGAAAAACATCCCAAGGTGCTTCATGGAGGCCATGCCTAAGAGAGAAGAGGTGGGTTTTCAGGCAGTTCCTAAAGGAGAAAAGGGAGGCAGAGGAGTTTAGGAAAGAAGGTACGAGTTCGTTGGACTTAGCTGGTTAAAGTTTTAGCCCCATGGTGGGCTGAACGGAGGGTGGATGCACAAGAGGCAGGAGGAAGGGGTTGCAGAGCCAGGGCAGGTTAGAGATGGACCTTAGGGGACTGGGTTCCCATATAGGTCTTTGAGGGTTGAGCTGATGGACGAGCAAGACTTGATGTGGGATAGTATATGAGCAGCAGAGTTTTGGACGAGATGGAGCATCAAAGGCCAGCAAGGAGAGCAGAGAGTAATTAAATCTGGAAGTAAACAAAATGTGTACAGATAGGCTCAGGTCGGGGTGAAGGCAGGCAATGTTAGAGGTGGAAGTAGACAGCCTTTGTGACAGGATTTTAGTTGTTGCGAAAATAGGCTGCTGTGGATCCCCTGGCCTGTGTCACACCTGATGAACCTAAGACTTTACAGGGGGTCAGGAAATAGAATTACTGCAATAAATTAGCTCTTCAGACAGTCGCTATTATAATATGTACATGCATATTCTCTTGCGTCACTTCACCAGTTGGTCTTTGTAATCTGAGTTGACTTGAAAGTTTAAGAAATGTTTTCCAGTGCAGCTTGTGATCCACCCAACATAACTGTGACTCAGCACACAGCTCTGAGACTCAGCCAAGCTGTGTTTATCATGGGTGTGTTACAGAGACCTACTAATCAAAAACTGCTGTTACAGTCACTTGTATTGGGGGAAGAAGAATTTTTAAACAGCTGCCTTCTCACCTCTGCAGGCTTTTACTTTGACAACAACTTACATTTATATAGCGTATTTAACATAAAGCGTCCCAAGGTGCTTCACCGGAGCGTTATCAAACAAAATTTGACAGCGAGCCACATGAGATATTAGGGCAGGTGACCAAAAGCTTGGTCAAAGAGGTAGGTTTTAAGGAGCATCTTAAATGAGGAGAGAGAGGTTTATGGAGGGAATTCCAGTGCTTAGGGCCTAGATAGCTGAAGGCACAGATGCCAATGGTGGGGCGAAGGAAATGGGGGATGCATTGGAGGAACACCGAGTTCTCAGAGGGTTGTAGGACTGGAGGAGGTTACAGAGATGGGGAGGGGCCTGACATTTAACTGACGCTCTTAAGAATTATTTTCCTGGGCTGATAAGTTTTCAAAGTTTCAGCTCAAATGTGAAGATTACAGCAATCAAGCTATTGAAACATTAGGAAAAGCTGTATTACTTTAAATGTTAGAAATATGCAGCAGATCAGCTAGCGTCTGTAAAGGGAAAATACAAGTCAGCATTTTGGATGTATACTATTAAGATATACACCTGAAATGTTAACCTGTGTTTTCTCTTTACAGATTTAGCAACTTGTTATTATATAGTACTTATAATGTTGAAAAATATCCCAAGGCATTTCACAGAGATGTAATCAGCCAAAAATGGATGGTGAGCCAAAGAAAGAGATATGAAGTGAGGTGACCAAAAGCTTAGTCAAAGTATTTGGTTTGAAGGAGAAGAGGGGGTGCAGAGAAGTTTAGTCAGGGAATTCCAGAGCATGAGACCGAGACTGTTGAAGGCATAGGCTACCAATGATGGCACAATGGAAGGGAGAGATACACAAGAGGACAGAGTTGGTGGAACAGAGAGTTTTGGGAGGCAATTGTAAGGCTGGAGGTCGTTGCAATGATTGGGAGGGTTGAGGCCCTGAAGGGATTTAAACACGAGGATGATAATTTAAAATTAGAGGTGTTGGAGGACCAGGAACCAATGTAGGCCAGCAAGAACGGTGGTGATGGATGGTATCGGTGGCAAGGGTACGGAGTTTGTGGCAGGGACCAAAGACGATGGACTCAGTCTTCCCAGTGTTTAACTGGAGGAAATTGCAGCTCAACCCAGATATCGGACAAGCAGTCTGACAATATAGAGGCAGTGAAGGGGGTCGAGAGAAGTATTGGTGAGGTAGAGCTGGATGTTGTGAGTGTACATATGGAAGCTGACCCAATGTTTTTGGATGATGTCACCAAGGACAGCATGTGGATGAGGAAGCGGAGGGGGTCAAGAATTGGGGTAATCCAGAGGTAACAGTGTGGGGGCGGGAAGAGAAACCATTAGAGTGGAACATGGGAACAGGAGCTTGTTCTACTGTTCAATTAGCTCATGGTTGATCTATACCTCAACTCCATTTACCCTCCTTTGTTCCATATCCCTTGGTGCCCTTACCAACAAAAGTATATCGATCTCCGTATTGACAATTTCAATTGATTCAGCATTCACAGCTTTTGGGGAATGAGTTTCAGATTTTCACAACTCATCGTGGATTGGGCATAGGGGAGTCTGGGAGGAGGTTTGGCTTGGTGGAGTGGTAGGGAGAAAGCAACAAAGAATTAATAGTCTCAATCTTAGTGACAGATAAGTCCATGATCTCCTTGCACTTGGTGGAGGAGCGAGGGGTGTACTGAGACAGTGGTGGAGAAAAGAACCCAGGAATTATCTTTGCTCTCCAGGATAATCCTGGAATAGTGGGTGTTATTGGCAGAGGAGAGCGAGGCCCAATAGCACTTGATGTGGTCCAGCAGATCTAGTGATAGATGGCTAAACCAGTTATGTGCCAGATACACTCAAGTCTGCACCCCTTGTACTTGAGAGAGTGAAGACGGGGACTATAGTAGGGGAATCGACCAGGGTGGGTGAGAATAAAGGTTTTACTGAGCACACGGCATCAAAGATGGCAGTGAGGGAGTAGTTGAGATCCTAATGAGCTTGCTGTGCAATTCCAGAATTTTCTGTTTTTACTTCAGATTTCCAGCTTGCTTTTAATATTTGTATAGCTTTATTGGTGTGCTGGCTAGAGGCATTGCAAAGCTTTGCTACCTCAGGAAAGCACACTACAAGCTGATTACCCCACAAATGTGAGTGGAGCTGCTTCAGAGGAGGTCACTGATGTCACCAGAGCTCTGAGGGTAGAAAATCTGCCATGATGTTGTCTCCACTGCCGCAACAATGAACACAAGGTGAGAGCAGCTGCTGAGCTCTGAAGTGCGAAGAACTCCTCAACGGCTTTAATGTCATTAGCCACCGTAGCAAGTGCAGCACCAACTGAACCTTCAGTGCTGGTCATTACAGAACAAACAGTGGAGCTCAATTTTTATAACCCTGCACCTCTATTTACAGGGCCATCAAAAGTCAACTCCAGTTCCCACTAATTTCAATCCTAGATGTATAAAGTGTTATGTTCCAGTAACTATGTGTTTAGGTATATGCACGCACATGCTCAGAGATGATTAGTTGTCCTGACTTATAGAAAGTGTTATGTATGAGCATAATTACACTGTCCCACTAACAGGGAGTGTGTGTGTGGTCACTCTGTTCTAGTAACTTGTGTGTGTTTTCTGTTTCAGGTAGGATTTACTTTTGGAAACCTAGTGGGAATGTATCTGGCCCAAAATTATCAGGTATGTTTATGAAAATTAATTACTGTATTTCAGGGATAATTTTGTATAAGTCCAGATATTTCATCCAAAAATAGAATATTAATGTTTTATAGTTCTAGTATTTCTATAATCTTGCAATCCAGTATTGTTAGAAATTTATTAAATCACTTGTGCAGGCGTTATGTAACTGGTTTGTCTCATTTGCTATTCCCACCTTTTTCGGTTTCCTTGTACCGCACTCTATTCCGAGGCAAGGGAGAAAATATGCGACCTGCTCTTGAGTATCTTCAGTACTGTGCTCTTGAGTGTACAAGAGTAGCTATGGTAGTTTCTACCCCCACCGCCACAGCTGAAAGTGGCTCAGTTCTTATCACCTTTAACCAGGATTGACTGGTTGTATATAATCTCAGGAGGCCTTTTTTAACCTAATTTCTGTGATGAGTACAGTGGTGCAGTGGTTACGGTACTGAACTTGCAACTGCAGTGGTCGTGAGTTCAAATCGAACCCCTCTCCCCAGCAGGTTACTAAGGACTCAGGTTTACATTTGTCCACAATTGGCTACAAATCAGTGAGGCAGTGGCAAGAGTACTAGTGCCTTCAGGGCAACTCTCTTGCTTATGTGGATAACCTATTCAGGCTGCAAAACTTACAAAAATCTACACTTGGTGCCCTTGATGTAGGTGGGCAGCCTGTAATTCATGAAATCTTGTTCTACAGGCATGCCAGACTGAGAAATTCAGATTTCCCATTAGAACTGCAGGCAAAGATCAAGAGTTTCTTTCAAAGGAAAATACCTCTTTGGAGGAAGTGAAACTGCTGAATTTCAAGAAATGTCATTGGTTGCTTAAAGTTGGAAAACTGTCAAAGAACCTTGCTTCCTAAATTCACTGAAAACTTAGATTCAGGGAGTTAACCTTCTCATGTAATCAGTAATACTTGAATGAAGGAACTTTTGACCCACGAGGTACAGAAGCTTTCAGTTCGTCCCATAGAGAATAAAATTTGTGGTTTTACTCCCACTATATTAAGGATACATCTTTACACAGGGAAAGGAATTGCACAGAAAATACTTGAGGTTTAACAGAGGGAGTTAGCTAAAAATACGAAGTTCTCCCTATTGGTCTAAGATCAGCCCCTAGACCATTCACAAGGTGCTTGTTCATGATGATGGACTTCCATTGACTAGCATCTTCACCTTTACCTTAGAAAGCTGTAATTGTCTATTTACAGAGGAAGCTTTAACAGCAGTCCAGCAGATCCTTGGTACATTGGGGAGTTGGGATACCTCATCGATACCTCACCTTCTCAAGGGCAATTAGGGATGGGCAATAAATGCTAGCCTTGCCAACGGCACCCACATCCCATAAACGAATAAAAAAATAAATAAAAAGCAGCCCCAGCTAGACACAGTGTGGATCTGCCTTTCATAGGTACCTGAATCCAAACTGCTCTGGACGTAGTCTGCCACTAGACAGCTTCAGGCCATATGCACAAATGCTCTGCCCTCTTAGTAGGGTGCAGGATTCATTTACATGAAGCTCTTAAGGTTGGTGGCCGTTAGCATCTTTGATTTCCAGATGCAAGACTCATTGTGAACTGAATATACTTGTGCTGGAAATTGTCCCATAGCATTGAGATCAATGATGAAGCAGCCAGTGCCTGGAGCTCATGATCCTGAGACAGATGTATGAAGTGGGCTGCACCATCCCTGCCACTGACTGCTTCTCTAGAGCATGGACACTCATCCAAAAGGTGGGCTTTGAGCTGCGTGTTTTCTGCCACAGGCTTGAGCTTCAAACAGTGTGATTTTCCCTGGATGAGAGTTTGAAAACACATTACCAACAGTGAGGTGCAGGAACATGTGTGGAAAAGCTCTTGAGCTCTGATCAGATGCTTAGAGTTGAAACTTTGTTGCCACTAAAGTAATTGTGCACCCAACTTATCAGTTTTAGCAATGTTTATTACCGTAACTTAAATGCTAACATTTCACAGCAGAAACCCACAATATGATTAGCTGATATGCTTCACTACAATTACATGGTTATGCCAAAATTTTCATCGGTAGCGACTCACTAAAGCCAGGATCTGCCATCCACCCTCCTTAGAGGGAATCTCTATAGGCTAAACCAATTAAGTTTGTTTTTAAGGTTCCATGTTTTGAAGAGTACGTTTACTGAGAACAGCAGAAAGTTTATCTCCAGATCTTTTGGCTTTTTTTCAGATTCCAAATATCTACAAGAAGCTTGAAGAATTCAAGAAGGACGCGGAAGCCCGAAAAAAGCCTCCAGATGATCGATCATGAGGTGTACAGCCCACGGATAAGATTGGGACATTGCCATTCAGTTACAAGTGCTAAATTGGCTGTATGCATGGAGTACCAAACTGTACTGGGGCCACCTCAGCAGTTCTATTTATTTAGCATCTATTAAGAAGTCATCAGTTACTCTAGTTCATGACCCATGACCTATTGTTTTACCACCTTTGCTCCTGTTGGCATTTGATTCTGCTTGTATTGGTGTAGCCCATTTAATTTTTGATGGGTTGTCAATTTTGGTTAGTGGAATCAAATCTTGACCCCAGATGCGTGCTTACAGGCCAGTGATGACATTATAAAATCTATGTCGACTCTTATTTGCTGCTCTTTGTATTGTGAGAACAGTGTATTGCAATTAATTACATTTCTAATATCAAATATAGAGTCACTGGTACTGTAACAAAATATGTGTCTCTGCATTTTTTTTTACTTTCCATTACATAAAGGGTAATGATGGGTTGCTTGTGTGTGAGTTTCATAGAAAATTTCATCAGTATTTTGGGAAATGCAGTATTCAAATTAGCTGAGTATAATACCAAAACGCAGAGGACAATCCAGTGCTACTTAGGGTACTCCTAGGAAACACTGTTAATGTGGCAACAGCAAGTGGTGTATTACGCTTCATGCTCTAAGTCTGGACAATGTTTTTATAATATTTTAGAGCACCACAAAATGGTGATGAACTGCATCTATAATGGGCAGGATTACACTGGCACATAGAATGGTAGGCCCATTAAAGCCTTAAGCTAGGGTCTCGGTCTTCCAAATCAACATACCTGTCCTCCATTTCCTGGTATACATTACTGGGTACAATCTCAAGGAAGTGAGTTACAAGATTCACCCTAGTTGAATCATTCTATTAACTTTTAGATATAAATGTTAGCTATATATGAGAGATCTAGCTAAGGACCAACTCCAACCCAGATGTCTGAACTTTCATGGAAAAACAAATTTCACCAAAGCAGTAAACGTTCTGTAATGTCAGCTGTTGGACTGATGCTTTTTTTTGCTGTGTGTGTGCCAGATCTTATCAATGGGATTGTTTGTCTATCTCAAAGGGGTGGCTGCGATGTGTGTATTACGTGTTAATGGGTATGTGGCTCTCTCAGCTATCTGTAGTGAGTAGGTGCTTATGCTGAGTGTTGGGGTTGAGTGTTTTTCCCAGAGGGGTGTCACAACTCTTAATACTTTTCTTAATAAGATAATGACCCCCTCTGATGTTCACATTCATCTGAGTAACAGTATCAATGGCTTTAATATACATTCTGCAAATGCTTTCAGCCTGTGACCTTACTCTTTAAACCTGTGCAAATCCATTTTGTTTTAAACCCAATATTTAACACAACTTTTTTTTCTAAATCTTTTCTGAGGAAAAATGGTGGAAAAAAATTCCCACAGCGTTTTACGTGAATATGCAACTGGGTGAGTTGAAAGTGTGTACAGGTGCCATACTATACCAGACATTATAAAGAGGTAGTATCAGTAGATACTTACCTTGGGTCGACTAGGCCTGTATTCACTTGAGTTTAGAAGAATGAGAGGGGATCTCATTGAAACGTATAAAATTCTGACGGCTAGACAGACTGGATGCAGGGAGGATGTTTCCCCTGGTTTGGGGGGGTCTAGAATGAGGGGTCACAGTCTCAGGATACGGGGTAGGACATTTAGGACTGAGATGAGGAGAAATTTCTTCACTCAGAGGGTGGTGAACCTGTGGAATTCTCTACCACAGAAGGCTGTGGAGGCCAAGTCACTGAATATATTTAAGAAGGAGATAGATAGATTTCTAGACACACAAGGCATCAAGGGGTATGGGGAGAGAGCAG
The DNA here is from genome assembly GCA_030390025.1 of Squalus acanthias. Taxonomy (NCBI): domain Eukaryota; kingdom Metazoa; phylum Chordata; class Chondrichthyes; order Squaliformes; family Squalidae; genus Squalus; species Squalus acanthias. The sequence continues at coordinate 86,474,108 of CM059435.1, forward strand.
GAATATGGTATTGAGATAGAGGATCAGCCATGATCATATTGAATGGCGGAGCTGGCTCGAAGGGCCGAGTGGCCTACTCCTGCTCCTATTTTTCTATGTTTCTAAACTTCTTCAAGGTGTTGAACTTTTTGGTCATCTGGGAGGAAGACACCCCCCCCCCCCCCCCTAACAAATAACATAGCATTAACCTGCTCTGCCACCCCTTCCTATGCAGCCCTGGCAGATGCCTTTTCAGAAAGGTGCCCCTTGTAGCCATAAAAAGGCAACCCTCCTTTGCACAACCTATGCCAGCATTACTTCCAAGACTTCCAAAAAAGCAAGTCATTCTGCCTCCTCCCCCTCCCTGTATACCTATAATCTCTTTGGTCATATTCCAAACATGCAGTAGAAAAAAACAATACCAAAGTTTTAATTCTCCTCCACAGGACGAGCAGGTCACTCTTTAAGGAGCTGCAGCAACACGTTCACCTCCTTCCTCAGATTTCCCAACAGCCCCCCTACTAGAAAGAAAGACTTGCATTTATATAGCGCCTTTCATGGCCACCAGACCTCCCAAAGCGCTTTACAGCTAATGAAGTACTTTTTGGAGTGTAGTCACTGTTGTAATGTAGGAAATGCAGCAGTCAATTTGCGCACAGCAAGCTCCCACAAACAGATAATGACCAGATAATGTGTTAGATGTTGATTGAGGGATGGATAACTATTGGCCAGGACACTGGGGATAACTCACCCGCTCTTCAAAATAGGGCCATAGGATCTTTTACGGCCACCTGAGAGAGCAGACAGGCCCTGGGTTTAACATCTCATCCGAAAGACGGCACCTCTGACAGTGCAGCACTCCCTCAGTACTGCACTACTACTAGGCCTTCATGCTCTCCACTTTTGATCCAATCAATGCTGGGAATGTGCCATCATTATTTGAATGAGAGGACAGTGGAAATTCCCAGGAAGTCCCTCCCTTTGTCGCAAAATGGTCTGATGCCTCCTCAGCAGTAAATCAGCCATATAGATATTTAAAGGTTGGAATAGAGGTAGAAAAGGGCATGAAAAGGCCAATCGAATTCCTAGTTATCCATAGGGACATCGAATATAAAAGCCAGGAAGTGATGTTGAATTTGTACAATTAATTGGTTATGCCACTGTGGTATTACATCGAGTTCTAGGTACTTTATTATAGGAAGACTTTTAGAACCATGGAAAGAGTACTGTAAAGATTTACTAGAATGTTTAATAGAAGGTTAGAGTTATGAAGAAAGAATTGGAAAAACAGTGGCTGTCTTCACTCAAAGGAGAAGGTTATGGGGCAATCGAAGAGGTTTTTGAACATTAGGAAAGGTTTTGAGTGGGTAAAGAATGTTTCCACCAGTTGGCAAATTAGGCCATAGACTCCGGATTATCACTAGAAGACAGAGGACGTTAAAAGTATATTTTGAGAGCTATACGAACATAAAATACTAATCACAAGTAGTTACTGAACAGAGACTGTAACATCACTTAAGAGTATTGGATAAGTATTTGAAAACAAATATAAAAGGATACGTGGAAAAGGCAGCGAACCAGGATTTCAGTAGACAACTCCAGCTGAAGAGCCAGCACTGGCATGATGGGTTGAATGGTCTCCTATGCTGTAAATTCTATGATTCACCCCATCTCATCTGTTGAAGGCATTAAATCATGCTAGAGTAAGATTCTGAATTGCCAAGAGAGCTTCATGGCTCTTCATCTCTGAATCTAGCAAGTAAATGTCAGCAGGCTGTTCAACCTCAAGGACTATCTCAGTTGAGCATAATTCTCTCCTCACCTGACTCCCGCACACGTTCACTTCAATCCGGATGTTAATCATGAACAGAAACCCCATCCATTTTTTCTTCCGTAGCTAAGGGCACTGAGGCCCGTTCTGGCATCCTATGAGTGCCAAAGTGTTTGATTGCCACACACTTTGACTTCATAAAAATGTCACGTGATTAAAAACACAAATACTGTCAACTTAAATGAGTAATAACCTGACGTAGCACTTACCAAACTCGTGCAAAGTGAACTATTGCCTTGTTGCAGCTGCCAGGTTGAACAAGAAGCACAAATTCAAGGCCATGAAATCAGGAGCGATTATGTCAACAAAAAGTTTTTGCACCTGAAAGAAAAATGCAAAATCTGCTGGTGATGGGCATTTCCCACTTCCATATTTTTACGGGAAAGCATTATTCATCTGATAGTGTGAGATATTGTAATCCAGCAGAGGGCAGCAGCTCCTGCAATCATTGGTGATGTTGAACAGCTGGAGATTTCGTATTCACCAGTGTATTCTCACTGTTCAATTTCTGTTTGATAACACTCCTGTGAAGAGCCTTGAGACGTTTTATAAAAAGGTGCTATATAAATATAAGCTGTTCATTTCTACAAATTCACAGCATTCATCGTATTGAGCTCTGAACCTCTTTCCTTTCTTAAATGGACTCTTCTATAATGAACTCTCCAATAGGTTTGGCTGCTTCTATGTGCTTTACAGGGATGAATCTGAGATGCTAATTTTAGGATTAGAAGTAGGCCTCTCAAGCCTGCCCTGCTACGTTTGAAGCCATTTCAGCTGTAGATTTCTAATTCCAATTCCTTGCCTTTCTTCTATACCCCTTAATTCCCAAGTACAGGAAACTCTTGTTTAACCGGCACCTAAATATCTGGAATTCTCTCTTAAACGGCAAAAATCATACTCCGAAAACTCCTCTCAAATAACCGGCAATGTTGCCGAGTCCGAGTCTGAGTCTCCCGCGAACGCCGAGTACTCCGAAAACTCCTCTCAAATAACTGGCAATGTTGCCGAGTCCGAGTCTCCCGCGAACGCCGAGTTAGTCAGTGGGGGTAGTTCTCCAAAGTGCCACTACTCGGCCTCCTGGCGCTGTCGGAAGTCCGAACACTGCAGTAACAGGAGTCTGATTCTCCCGCGCTGCCGGGAGTCTCACTTACTGTTAAGTAATTAAAGAGTTATGGATTACCCTCAACTGGCAGTACTGTACTTAATCAAGCATCTTCCACCATCCATTTAACACAACATTCTGTAGGTGAGTAACCAAATACTGTATACTGCACATTTCTTGATTTTTTTATGTTAAAAATAGCCTCGGTAGATATAACTCTCCGTTATCCGGAACTTTCGATCAACCGGCACCACGCCGGTCCCGTCGGTGCCGGATACCAAAGAGTTTCCTGTAAATATTTACAGTCATCCCTGTTAATTCAGTTGGTTTTTTTGCACCAAAAGAATTATTTATCTAGTAATTTGTATCAAGCATAACATAGGAAAGTAGGAATTTAGTGCTAACAAATTAAATGATCAGGTAATTTGAATTAAATGACTGAGGAAGAGGGGCAGATTGTGTCTCACTTTTAAACACTTCAATTTGTTTTGCATCTACGGCTTTCTGACACAATGGGGTAATTTCAGTCTTCACTGCATGGATGGTACTCGGGCAGGTGATCTGCTCTGTCAGATTACTGCACATGTGATGAACACAAAAATTTACCCGGTTGTGTTCCATATTCTCACACGTTTTGATGTGAAGAAGTATTTCCTGAATTTTGGAGTAGAAATTGGACCACGTTTTACGGGCGTAAAATGGGCGCTACGAGGCTCAATTTCAGGGACGAATGTCCTGCTCCCCAAGCATGCCTGAAAATGTTCAACCCAAAATTGGTTGGGGCATTGTTATGGTGTTCCCGACAGTTGCCTAAAACAGGTGTTGGGTCCTTTAAATATATATAAATTGTTCACAATTTATATTAAAGATTTAGGCCAAGAAATTCGTGAAAATGGCCGCAGCGCTAAGGAGAATAAATTCGGCTGGGGGGCTGGAGATTGGTGGCGCAGCTCTAACCTTACATGCAATGCCCTCCTGGTGGCGTTAGTGGAGACCTCTGAGGCGAAGATCCTGTCCTGAAGTGGCATTCGAGCTTCTTATAGCCTCTGGGAGAGAGGCTGTGGAGTGCACAAGGAATTATGGGCAATGCACCCAGAACTAATACAAATTAAAATGCAGTGAAAAAATGCAGTTTTCAACCCTTACAACCATTCAAAGAAAAATGTAACATTATAAAGAAGTCCCAAAATGTGATGATTCAGCTCTTAAAGCTGAATTCCCTTCCAAACCTCAAAAAATGGGAAAAGTCAGCACTAACGCAAATGGCTCAGCAAGCCAGGGAAGGGGCACCCAGGGTCTCGCACACAGCACTCTAGCTTTGTGCAGGGGGTCAACACTGCAAGACAGGTCCTCTACCCACAGGGACCAGGAGGCCCTCCAGAAAGAACGATATGGGACTACATCACCGAGGCCGTCACTGCCAGCAGTGTCGCCCCCACCCCTTGGCTCCAGTGTCAAAGAAGCTTCATGGCCTCGGACCACTGGTGAAAGTCAGTGAATGCATCTTTAAAAGCCGTCTCCTACCAACTGCACCACTAGCGTCACACACTGCTTAATGCACAACCATCACCCCCAATTACTCACCTACTAACAATTTATACCAATCACGAGGCACATCTCCCATTCCTAGCCTCACCTCACCCCCTTGGAGGAGATGGTGCTGGCAGGGGGATAGCTGAGCCCTTGGCAGGGCAGAAAGGATACAAGATGCTGGTATCCTCATACAATATCCTCCTTCTCACATGCAGCTCTTGTTTTCCCGCCCTCCTGTCACCACAACTCCACCTCATTTGACACACCCAAGAAATGCAGCCTGCCCAGCCAGTGGTTGACCAAGAAGAGGGAGAGGAGAGTGAAGAAGAAGAAGAAACACCGTCACTTGATTTCACACTCCCAGCCACCAACTCCTAAAGGGAGACCAGCAAGGCCATTTGCAGTGTCTCCCACTGAAAGTCAGCACCCTTCCACTAGCCATGCTGCAGCCACTGGGGTAGCACTGCGTGACATCAGTAGGATAGGCAAAGGTGCACACAAGACAGTCACTAAGAGAATGCATAAGGGTGATGAGTTGATGTCTTGATGTCATATTGGATGGATAGATGTATAAAGTTGGATTGGAAAGTTTGCTTGTGGTGGCTTTTATTTCAGCATTGCGGCCAAGAGGACGCTGTGATGGTCAGTAACAGAGGGAAGGTAAGGTGTCGGACAAATGTGGAAAGGGGAATTGGGGTTGTGGTCACTGGTATTGCAGGCGGATGATTCCATCCAGGAAATCCCAGCCAGAAAGGGGCTGTATGGGTTGCATCCTTCCTACTGCTTCCTCCTCTTCGGTTTCTTCCTCTTCTGTGTCTTCCTCTTCCCTCTGTGAGCGGAAGCTGTAACTCTGAAATTAAAGCATAAAATGCTGGAAATACTGAGCTGGTCAGGCAGTATCTCGACCTGAGACGTGAATTCTGTTGCTCTGTCCACGGATGTTGCCTGAGCTGCTGAGTATTTGCAGCATTTTCTGTCTTCTCAGAGGCCTTCCTTTACCAACCGAGGCCTTGCAAGCATCAAGCAGCACTCCCTCCACACTTAAAACACTTATAGGGCTGGATTTTGATACTGGGGTCGGGTTGGTGTCGTGAATCCCACATTTTGGGTTGTAGACCCGCCTCCATCGAGATGTGGCCAACCCACTGTATTTTCCCTTGATTGACCTTGTTGAGCCCGCCCAGTGGGCTCAGCAGGCCAATTAAGGGCAACTTGGCAACAGGTGACGTCACAGATTGACATTTCATCTGTCAAGAGCTTTTGACAGATGAAATATCAGCGCTTGACAGCTCTGTGAAGCTGTCAAACACTGACAATATGATTTCTAACTTGAGTCCTTCCTCTCAGGCTGAGTTAGAAATCATTCCACCACAGAAAACAGAAGGCTGCAGTTTTTGACAGCACCACGGCTTTTCTGCTTTCTGTGCCGGTGAGATTTCTGACTCCCGAGAACTGAAGGGCTGACACCTGCAGGAGGAAGTTAAGGTAAGTAAAACTTTTTCCCACACTTAGCACTTACCTTACACACTTACCTCTGCACACATGCACCCATCACTCACCTGCCCACCGGACATATCGACCCCTCCAACCCCTGCAGACCCACGGTCCGCCCCGATAACTTGGCAAGGTTGCCACCTGTCGGGAAGCCCACATTTCAGCCGTCAAAATAGGGATTAGGCAAAAAACTGCCTGTTAACTACCTGTTAACAGGCAGTTAATTGTCACTAATCCCTTCCCGCCTTGGGGAGTCGGGTCCCAGCACAGGTCGGGTACCCGCCGCCAGCGAAACTGGCATGGAGGCGGGATGGGGTCGGGACCCCCGAATCTGCAACTTTAACCCCCCACACGCCTCCAAACCCGACTCCACGGGTCATTGAAAATCCAGCCCTTAACGTCTATTGCATCAAGCCACTACTTCCATAAAATCAAAAAAACCCAGTCCAAAAGCTTAAATCCAAACTTACCTGAAAGATGTGTGTGTCACTGTAAAAGGTGCAGACATCGCCACTGTCAGCCTGCTTGCACACCAGGTTTACCTGGCATGCTTAGGACCCAGTGCTGTATTCAGCCTGTTTTTGGATTTTCCCGCTTCTGGGTTGGGTTTCCCGACGTCCGGACACCACTCCAGGTAAGTGTAGCGTGTTGTGAGTCTGGTGTAATGTTTGTGAAAAGATGACAGCTGCAGAAGTGATCTGAAGGATCCAATGTTGCACATGGTGAGTTTCAGAGCAAAGAAAATGTTGGTTACTGCATTTTTAAAACATTTAAAGATTTCTTTAGCTTACAAGTTTTTTAATCCAACTATATGTCCAGTGCCACCTCATTGGGAGAACCTCTCTCACCAGTGACAGATTGCTTCTGTCATCTCACCTGCAGCTGCCATCTATTCCAGCATATGGAGGGAGTCATTGGAGAGCCTGGGTGCAAAAGGTCACCTTTGTGCAGTGATTGTCAGTGTTTTCAGCACCTCAATGCTGTCAAACACTGAGAAATCAACTGTCAAAATAAAATTGTGCGTGGTCCCTTTAAGGAAACCGGCAGATGACGCGTCATCAAATGACGTCATCAGACCCGCTTCCTGTTAATTGGCCGGCAAGCCCGCAGGGCGGGCTTAACAAGGTCAATCAAGGGAAAATCACGTCTGTGGAGTGGAGGCAGCTGGAGGCAGGACTGGAAGCCAGAAACCAGCTGACCCGCACCCATCCCGACACCGCTGACAAAATCGCAGCTAGAGAGTGTGTGTTTCTACTTGTGGGGAAAAGCAAAACTAGAGGCCATCAATATAAGATAGTCACCAAGATATCAAATAGGGAATTCAGAAGAAACTTCTTTACCCAGAGAATGTGGAATTCGCTACCGCTGAGAGTAGTTGAGGTGAATAGCATAGATGCATTTTAGGGGAGGCTAGATAAGCATATGAGGGAGAAGGGAATAGAGGGTTATACTGACAGAGTTAGATGAGGAAGAATGGGAGCAGGCTCGAGTGGAGCATAAATGCCAGCATGGACTGCTTGGGCCGAATGGCCTGTTCCTATGCTGTATATTCTATGTAATTCTATGTAAATGAGGGACCTAAAGCTTGTTTTATATCCCTTCACACAATCTACGCAATCAAAGTTCTCTCCACAGATGCTGACTGACCTGTTGAGTATTTCCAATATTTTATTTTTTTATTTTCAATTTCCAACATCCACAGTTTACTTGCACTTTGTTTAGGATGTAATCTCAACTGGCACTTCAGTGCCGTGGGGAAGAAGTGCTGCATTGTTGGATGTAATGTTTTATTGTCTGAAATGTTAAACCAAGGCTTCATCTGCTCACACAAGTGGGCACGGAAAATCCCATGCCGCTTTTTTGAAGACCATGGGGTTTTCTCGGTATTTGGGTCAACATTCATTGGTCAACCAACAATACCAAAAGCTGATTAACTGGTCATTTGTCTCATTTGCTGTTTGCGGAACAAATTGGCTGCTGTGCTTCTGTACAAAACAACAGTAATTATACTGCAAAAGTAATTTACTGGCTCTAAAGCACTTTTGGCTATTCTAAGGCCATGATAAGGTGCTCTATAAACAGAAGCTCTTTTCACGCTCACAGTGGATCTTCATACCTACGCTTCCTGACTTAATTGACAATCACCCACTGCTCCTCCTCTGCTTCACCCTTTTTATCTGAGGGAATATACATTCCAGAATTCCTTCCTCCTCACAAAGGTTACTGGTTTAAGTCCTCCTGGAGACTTGTGATTATAGCACGGTTTAAGCATACTGATAAGATTGGCAATTTAAAAAAAAATTGTTCTTGGGATGTGGGCGACACTGACAAGGCAGTATTTATTGCCCATCCCTAGTTGCCCTGCGGGTATTAAAGGTCAGCCAAGTAGTGTGGGCCTGGATTCACAGGTTGGCTAGACCAGATAGGGGTACCAGGTTTCTTCTCTGATGGACATTCGTGAACCTATTGGATTATTTAATTACAATCCAATGGCTTTCATGGTCATTTTCTGTTGATAGACCAAAAATTACCAGACTCATGAGTTCAATTTCACAACTTGATATGGTGGTGTTCGAAGCTCTGGTATGCCAGCCCAGGGCCATAACCACAAGGCTACCATACCCTATAACAATGAATGATTGCATAAAAATAACTTAATATAAGCAGCATTCTTGTCACTTGTTTTCAAAATATATATTTTTAAATAGTGAGTATTGGTATTGAATATCACCAGGAACTGGTCTCAATGAGTTACTGCCAGAGGCTTAGCAACCATAGTTGCCTGTGCTTGGGGTGGGGAGCAGGAAGAAAGGGATTGTAGTGGGAAGACACAGAGCAAATGGTAATGAGCACAAATACGAACTCAAACTTGAAATGAATCCTGAGTGTAATGAGTGACTGAACAGTGGCAAGCAACATACTGACAAGGTTACGCTTTGTTACTTTGTGGCACTCAGCCTAAACTGCATTGACATGACTAATGTACAGGGAGCTTTATTTTGCATCAATCCTGCACTGTATATGATCTGGGAGTCTGATGCCTACCTCAAACCATTTGAACAGCTTTGACAGTATAGAAAAATTATGGAGCAGCCACTTGACTTCCAGCTTTTTAAAATATCTTCACTGTTATTAGGCACAACTAATCTCTGATTTGTGATAGATCTACTCCATGTTTTGGGATAAATGCAGCACCAAAGAGAATAAAGGTGACAGGACTTCTGTTTAAAAACAGTTCCAATATATTTTGCATGATTTTAATTATACCATATTCCTCAACCACGCACTCCCAGCTCACACATCTTCTAAATGCTTTTTGCACCAATCATTTCCCTCGATACATTTGCCACTCAAAGAGACCAACGGCTGGACCACGGGAAATCGTTCCGTTTACCTCATTTATTTATTACCAGGAGCTGTGGGCGGCATTCGTAACCCCAAAGGCAGCTCGACTGTTCTGAGGAAGCAAGATCGGCTGACTGGGATAAGAACATAAGAACATAAGAAATAGGAGCAGGAGTAGGCCATTCAGCCCCTCGAGCCTGCTCTGCCATTCAATAAGATCATGGCTGATCTTCGACCTCAACTCCACTTTCCTGAACTATCCCCATATCCCTTGATTTCCTTAATATTCAAAAATCTATTGATCTCTGTCTTGAATATACTCAACGACTGAGCCTCCACAGCCCTATAGGGTAGAGAATTCCAAAGATTCACCACCCTCTGAGTGAAGAAATTTCTCCTCATCTCAGTCCTAAGTGACCGACCCTTATTCTGAGACTGTGACCCCTGGTTCTAGACTCCCCAGCCAGGGGAAACATCCTCCCTGCATCTACCCTGTCAAGCCCAGTAAGAATTTTGTATGTTTCAATAAGATCACCTCTCATTCTTCCAGAGAATATAGGCCTACTCTACTCAATCTCTCCTCATAGGACAATCCCCCCATCCCAGGAATCAGTCTGGTGAACCTTAGTTGCACTCCCTCTATGGCAAGTATATCCTTCCTTAGGTAAGGAGACCAAAACTATACACAATACTCCAGGTGTGGTCTCACCAGGGCTCTATATAATTGCAGTAAGACATCTTTACCTCTACACTCAAATCCTCTTGTAATAAAGGCCAACATACCATTTGCTTTCTTAATTGCTTGCTGTACCTGCATGTCAACTTTCTGTGATTTGTGTAATTACATAATTTACAGCACAGAAACAGGCCATTCAGCCCAACAGGTCCATGCCAGTGTTTATGCTCCACATGAACCTCCACTGCTGTTCACAATTTACATTAACGATTTAGACTTTGGAATCAAAAGCACAATTTCTAAATTTGCAGATGATACCAAATTGGGGGGGGGTAGTCAATACTGAGGAGGACTGCAACAAATTACAGGAGGACATAAATAATCTTGCAGAATGGGCAAATAATTGGCAAATGAAGTTCAACACAGACAAATATGAGATATTACATTTTGGTTGGAAGAATAGGGAGGTCACTTATCACTTGGAGGGTGGGAGTCTAGGTGGGGTAGAGGAACAAGGGATCTCAGAGTACAAATACGCAAATCACTAAAAGTTGTGCCACAGGTTAGCAAGGCCATAAAAAAGCAAACCAAGCACTAGGGTTTATTTCTAGAGGGATAGAATTGAAAAGTAGGGAAGTTATGCTAAACCTGTATCGAAACTTGGTTAGACCACACTTAGAGTACTGCGTACAGTTCTGGTTGCCATATTATAAAAAGGATATAGAGGGTGCAGAGAAGATTTACAAGAATGATACCAGAAATGCGAGGGTATACATATCAGGAAAGAATGAACAGGCTGGGTCTCTTTTCTCTTGAAAAAAGAAGGCTGAGGGGTGACCTAATAGAGGTCTTAAAATTATGAAAAGTTTTGATAGAGTGGATAGAGAGAGAATGTTTCCACTTGTGGGGAAGAGCATATCTAGAGGCCATCAATATAAGATAGTCACCAAGAAATTCTATAGGGAATTCAGAAGAAACTTCTTTTCCCAGGGAGTGGTTGAAGTGAATAGTATAGATGCATTTAAAGGGAGGCTGGACAAACATATGAGGGAGAAGGAAATAGAGGATTATGCTGATAGATTTAGATGAGGAAAGATGGGAGGAGGCTCGAGTGGAGCATAAACACCAGCATGGACTGGTTGGGCTGAATGGCCTGTTTCTGTGCCGTATATCCTATGTAATCCTATGTAATCTTATGTAAAAGTTAAGTGTCCAGGAATATTTAGTTCCCAACCTTGATCACTTTGCAACCATATCTCTGTAATGGCTATTAGATCAAACTTCTTAATTTCTATCTCTGCTATTAATTCATCTATTTTGTTGCGAATGCTTCGCGCATTCAGATATAATGCCTTTAGTTTTGAGTTTTTTCTATTTTTCCCTGATATCACCTTCGTCACTGATGCTCTTTACTTTTGTTACTTTCTCTGTCCCTTCCTGACCCACTCTGCTTATTTTTACCCAAAACTCTGCTCTATAGCCTTGATATTTCTCTTGCTGTTTTTAAATTTACTCTTTCCTGAATTCCCCCATACACCTTTCATTAGTTTAAAGCCCTGTCTACTGCCCTAGTTATTTGATTCGCCTGGACACTGGTTCCAGCCCGGTTTAAGTGGAGCCCATTCCAATGGAACAGCTCCCTCTTTCCCCAGTACTGGTGCCAGTGCCCCATGAAGTAAAACCCCTGCCTCTCACACCACTCTTTGAGCCACGCATTTAACCTTCTAATCTGCTTATCCTTATGCCAATTGTCGCGTGGCTCAGGTAACAATCCAGAGATTATTACCTTTGAGGTTCTGCTTTTTAATTTGGACCCTAACTCCTCAAACTCTCTCAGCAGACCTCATTCCTAGTTCTACCTATGTCGTTGGTTCCTACGTGGACCATGACAACTGGATCCTCTCCTTCCCACTCTAAGTTCTTCTCCAGCCGCGAGGAGATGTCTTTAACCCTGGCAGGCAATACAACCTTCGGAACGCCTGGTCGCAGCTGCAGAGAACAGTATCTATCCCTCTGACTATACTGTCCCCTACCACAACTACATTCCCTTTCACTCCCCCCACTTGAATGGCCTCCTGTACCATGGTGCCATGGTTAGCTTGCTCATCCATCCTGCAGGCTCTTCCCTCATCCACCCAGGCAGCAAGAACCTCATATCTGTTGGACATGGATAAATGTTGAGGCTCCTCCAGTACTGCACCTGGGGTCCCCTTACCTGCCTGAGTTGCAGTCACACCCTCCTGTCCCTGACCACTAACCAGACCTGTACCACTACCTAACCTAAGGGGTGTGACTGCCTCCTGAATCAAAGTGTCCAGCTAACTCTCCCCCTCCCTGATGCCCCGCAATTTTGCACCTCAGACTCCAGCTCAACAACTCTGAGCTGAAGTTCCTCAAGATGCAGGTACTTACTGCAAACGTGGTTTTCCGGGATCACAATGCTCTCCACAAACTCCCACATGCTGCAGTTGAGGCACACCACCTGCACTTTCATCCCTGTATGACCTTGTTCTATTTAATTAAATTTAATTAAATTTGTATTTAAGTAACTTAGTTTACAGTTTAGTTTCTTGACTACATAATTGATCTAGATGAAGTTATGGGTAATGAAATTAAATATCTACCTGTAACACAAAGCACTACAAGTAGGGTAGGCAAAAAGCAGTAACTCTTTCCCCCTCGTCACCGAATTTCCACTCTTTCCAAATTCCCAAATGAAACACTCTGTTTAAGTGCAGTCCGTTTAATTCAGCTCTGAGCAGACCGCTCTGTGCTCTGCAGAACTGTTTACTTTTATACTCTAGGAGCCTTACCCAATTTACAAGTGATGACCCAGTTCCCCTGCTCCCTGTGATTAGCACCTATTCAAGACAAACACTTACAACTGACTGACAGTTAACTGCCACTGGCAGGCAGCTTCTGTTAACTACAGTTTTTAAAGTTCTAGGTTTAAATCAAAATGTTAAATTAAATTTCACTATTTACAGCTTCTACTTACCCAATACTTACAAAAAATTCCCACTCTTTCCAAATTCCCAAATGAAACACTATGTTTAAGTGCACGCTGTTTAATTCCGTTCTGTGCAGACTGCCAGCAAAGGCAGCAGATAAGCCCGGGGGAAATGAGACAATCGGGAGAGATGGTCAGGGGTGGGGGTGGGTGGGTGGGGGGATGCTGGTGGTGAGTTTTAATATAGAGCTAGGAGGACCACTTCTGCACTTCCTGGCTCTACATTCAATTAAGTATAAAATTTTGAACTGGCTGACTATAGGGCACCCGAACCAATATGGCATGCAGTGCACTTCTGCAATGGACTGAGTGTGCATATGCCGCAAGCCATATTGGACCATTCAGCGCCTGTTTCGCACCCGAAAAATGGGCACTGTGCAATCGAATTTCTAGGCCCAAGGGTAATCTTCAAATGAAGCAGGGTTAAAGGGTTGGGCGGGGGGTAGGGGTGTAATTAGATCAAGGCTCGCAAACAGAATTCACTCCCCATTTTAAAGTCATACATTCTGTTGCTATTTTTATATAATACTTTGATTTAATATTATTAAATTAAATAGCAAAATTTATGGCATTTGGGAAGTAGAGAAGGAGAGGTGGTTGGGACATAGGAGCTTCTCTGTGGTACAGGCTGAAGGAGCTGGGAGACACAGAACTGATCTGCTACAGCAGCACCCCTGTAATTACAGTGTGAGAAGCTTACAGTTTCTATTATAAATGTGGATGTAGGAATTTAGAATGGAAAAAAATGACAGGAAGTGTGTGCAGATATTTTTAATATATTATCTCTAGTTTATATCTCTATTATTATAGATATAATTTATTATATTGTTTTAAAGATTAAAATTGAGGCCATTTGCTTCTTTGGTATGTGCATTGGAAACAGCAGAAGTGTGTCTGGGCTGAAGCAAATTAGGTCATTCAAATTTCTTTGATTTTTTTCATTCTTGGGATATGGGCATACTTTGTGCTCTTTGATATACGTTGTGTACTTTACATTCTTTTCTATTTACTGTGTACTTTGTGCTCTTTGCTTCTGCTGTGTGCTTGGTCCTCTATGTTGTGTGCTGTGTGCTTTGCACACTTTGCACTTTGCTGTTTGTTTTGTGCTCTTTACTGTGCACACTTTGCCTTGTGCTCTTTGTATGTTCTGCGAGCCTTCAGTGCTTTTCACTGTGCACTTTGCTCGTTACTTGATTTTTTTCCTGTACCTCAGGGCAGTGTTCTACCCATTCAGTTGGACGTGTAAGTAGAAATGACATTCAATTATACAGCAATCACAATACAGTGTGGTTGAAGAACAGCGTGAATGGAAAAATACATCAGCAACATGGAATTGTTGAGTGACAAGCAGCTCCAAAAGTTAGTCATTCTTTTATTTATCAGTGAGGAAATACTTTTGTTAGGTTAAAGAAGACAGAACTCGCATTTATGTAGCACCCTTCATGTCCTCAGGACATCCCATAGCACTTTATAGCCAATGAATTGCTTTTGATGTGAAGCCAATGTTGTTATGTAGGCAAATGGGGCACAGTAAGGTCCCACAAACGGCAATGAGGAAAATAACCAGTTTTGGCGGGGTTGATTGAGGGATAAATGTTGGACACCTCTCATAGGAACATAGGAACAGGAGTAGCCCATTCAGCCCCTTGAGCCTGTTCTGCCATTCACTTAGATCATGGCTGTTCTGTATCTTAACTCCATCTACCCGCCTTGGTTCCGTAATCCTTAATACCATTGCCTAACAAAAATCTATCAATCTCTCCTTTGAAATAGTGCCACAGGATCTTTTATATCCATCTCAGGCCTGGACATTTCATCTGAGAGATGGTGCTTCCAGTAGTGCAGTACTCCCTCAGTACTGGAATAAAGTATCAGCCTAGATTATGTGCTCAAATCCTAGCATGAGGCTTGAACCATGACCTTCTTAAACCAGAGGCAGGAGTACTGCCACTGTGCAATGGGTATGTTTACATTGCACCTTCAGCCACTGCCCCTAACATGTCTTCCTACTCCTGTTTGGGTCTATGTCCCACCAACTGAAATGGTTTGGGAAGTTTTGCTATATTAAAGATACTACATAAGTGCAGTTTTTGTGCATACAGTCAGTGATATACAAGCCTTGATTTTGCTAGGCTTCACCAATGGCAGGCTGCCAATAAGGCGCCTGATTATCCAATAGGCAATTTGGGACGAAAAGTTGAGGCTTTGCTATCGGCATGTACGGCCTCATTTTATTATTAAAATTTCCTTATCAAAGATCCCTTATCATGGTTCACAGCTTTGGTGTGGTACTCCCACAGCACAAGGCCTGCCCATAGAAACTGGATACAGGGGAAGTCCTGGGCATCGGCTCTTCATGTCAACCCCATGTCCTTCAATCACGTTCCTGGTGGTATCTGACCACAGGAACACCATGATGCACATCAGTAGCCTTTATCCAGGAAACAGCCATGCTGCCTTCATTGTACAGCAGGCAACGATGCCCACATTATTTTAGGAGAAGAAACACAAGTGGTTCATAGGAGAACAGAGCTGTGCTCTGTATCCATGGCTGATGATCCCGCTGAGAAATCCCCATATAGTGGAGAATTGCCTTGTCCTGGATGCCTCAGAATCTGTTCCTCATCTGCTACCTCCACCTTCAAAAATAAGGTGCCATGTAAGAATGTAAAGAGTTAATGCCTATAAGCTTTTGCAGAACTCAGCTATTTTGTCAAATAAGCCATTATGGCAGAAGTAATCGTTAAACCGGCAGCTGCATTCTGTTATCGATTAAAGCCTTTGCAAAGCCTGAGTCTCAGAAAGGTCAAGAGGATAAAAAATGAGGGTGCTGGAGCATGGTTGTTCAAAATGTTGGATGAAATAAGGAAGTTAAGGAAGTGACTCATGCGCTGAACTCAAGATGTGCAGACTTGCTTGTTATGCAAAAAAACAATAGTTTAAACTTACATGGACAAAAATGATTGGACTTATTCAGATGATTGGAACTTTGAAGGATAAGAAAGAGGGATTGTGAACATTCAAACACAGAGATATAAGACCCAAGAAGGAAGTCGAGCTTGTGTAGGTAGACGTAAATGCTGGCTGGAGCCTAACATCTACCTAGCTAATGAACAAGATGACGCAAGCTACTCTGTCCAGTGACTGAACGGGTAATAACCATTCAGGAACTGTAAATTACTGCCATGAGATACGAAATGTATTGATCTCTGCTGTGTGTACTAATAAAAGATTTACTGTAACCAATTGGTATCAAGTCCGAATCCTTACAAATGGCGACCACCACAAGACTTGATAAACGGTGATCTTTTGTTGGATTACACAGTAGGATCCTAGTTTATGTTAGTCAGGCCAACTACGAATGTAGGAGGGACAACCTAACGGGAGCACTAGAGATTTAATCACTTGCCAGTATTAAAAGGTGCGACAAAATGCCCAAAAAGGGAAATGTGAAAGAAGTATTAGAGGATAAGTTAAGTGAGTTAAGTACTCAAACATTGGTGACGGAGTGTCTGATTAGTGAGATATCATCTTATGAAGAGGCGGTGAACTATATTACAAAAAGAATAAAGTAGATAAGGGAAGAAGACTAATTATCTACGCTGCTTACTTTTGTGTGCAGAAAAACAATGAGAGAATACAGAAACGGTTAGAGATGAAAGGAATGGGAGAAGCTTGCTCAGAAGCACTTAAAGTTTCTGTAGGAATGGGCTGTCTCAGAACTGATGAGATTTTCAGTGAAAAACTAAAATGTGAGAGTTGTAAGCATGGTCTAAAGGGATGCGGTATGGAAGTTGGAATGTTGAAAATGTTGAGAGAGGCAGTTATAACACTTCCAAAGTGTGAACTGAGAAAAGGATTGGAAGTCTCGACTGAATCTTCAACCTTCCCTTCACCCTTTACGCTATGTCGTTACACCCCTCCCATATACCAGGGAAAAGTGTTAAGAATTGTGCAGGAGGTAAGAGGCTTAGGTGAGGACACGAACGGTGAGCTTGTGATTTTGAATCAGTACAGAATGGGATTCAATAGAAAACATCAGAAATTGAAAATTGGTTTAAGGGGAAAAGGATAAAAATGGAATAAATAAGAAAAGGGAAGCTCATATCTCTTTTCTACTGCTCCACAGTTTTTGTTTTCAGTGTGAATGTTAATGTCTGTTTAAACAAAAAGCATGTGTGAATGTTACTGTGGCTGTGGCTCCTCCCTCTTTTTCAGGCTTGAATGTGTGTTGAGTTTAAGATATTGGTCTGAATTAAGTTGGCGTTATTGAGGTTAACTTACCTATCAAATTGTGAAAACCAGTTTTTTATTGTGGCCACGGTGAAATTCTTGTTGTTGTAAATTGTGTGAAAGCCTCTGGTTCCAGACATGAGTCATTCACATCAATAATTGGTATTTTTTAAAATTTCTGTCCAATTTCAGTACTCAATACTTTGAGGTGATTTTTATTCATTTCAGTGATACTGGAATGTGTGACCAGAAGAGAGAAAAGGGGGAAATGCTATTGCTGTGTGTATGGTATCGGGCAAAGTTTGAAAATTTATTTGAAAGCTGCAAGAAGTTCTGTAACACAAGCTGACATTGATTGATGATGTGTGGGTTTGTCTTCTTTTGAAATGAGAAAAAGGAAGTTAACTCTTTTCGCAAGCAGCTGTGTGTTTTTTTGTTATTTTCTGGTGTCAGATTAACTCTGTTTTAATTCACTAAGCAACAACTTTTGCATTACTGACTGTAAGCATTTTGGATATTAAGTATTTTAATTTGAGTGGATGTTTCCCTACACTGACAGAAGGGAATCAGAAATTGACAAATGATGAATTAACCTATTGGGCTCACAGGAAAGCCACAATGGATTTTCTGTTTTTTTCTTTTAAGCAGAGGGGCCATATGAGTTTTGATGGTGCAAGATTACCAAGAGGGGTTCTTTGATATAGAAATGACTTCAAGGTGTGACAAAAAATTTGAACTTAAGACTGTGACTTTCCAATTGTAATCTTCCAAGACACATTGCTCGAGGGGGAAGATAAACGACTTGCATCAAAACACAATTGCTATTTTTGTCTCCTTTGTAAAATCACGAACCTGGACATAATTTGTTTGTGAAATTAAAATTGATTAGATAAATTGATACGAGTTGTTCAAGCACTCGGGAAGGGAAATTTATCTGAAATTTAATGGGATAATCAAATTTTATTTTTGGAAAGGTCCAGTCTGCGTGGTTCCGTCCAAACTGTGTCTTAAAAAGAAGTTTTTGGGGGAGACAGACTGTTGTGTTAAAGGTAACTAACATCCCTCATCTGCAGACTGAATTGCTCTCTGGTATATTTTGGGGAATAAGAGTTTAATTAGAATGAACAAAAGTGTGTTTATAACTTGGATTGATTTGGGAACTTTTGTTAAACGGTAATGTACATAATGGCCCTGAATTTGCGGTCAGAGGTTTCCCGCGGGGAAAAGCCTTCGATCCGCAAATAAAATGGCAGCGTACCTGGTGGTCCGGGAGGTACGGAGACTTGCGGTCCTGGGCCTCTCCGGGTACCCGCGGGTAGAGGCCCACGTATCCCGGGGGCGCAGGCAGTGTGCAAGCACCCTTGGGATTACGTGGGCCGTCTCAACGAATGAAAGAAGTGAATCCCCATTCATGCTTATGGGGATTCCATATGTATGGAATCCCCATAAGTATGAATGGGAATACCCCCAAAAAATACATGGACACTTCAAATAATTTTTTTTTTAAATTACATATTTAAAATTAATTAAAATGCCATTCAATTAAATATTTCAAACAAAAATTTAATTTTTTGAAAAATAAATTTAAATGTTTTAAAGGGGCTAACAATAACCTTACCTTATTGCACTGGTTTTTTAATGTATAAATTATTGAAAAAAATTTATTTTTATGTTCATTTGAACTCTTACACTGGTAAAAACAGGCCTTACGCCTGCTTTTACCAGGTGTAAGAATTTCACGGGCATTCACTGGGCAGAAGTTGGGCAAATAGCCCAACTCTCCACCCGCGGATGCCCTTTTCCTGGGGATGCGTTGGATCTGTCAAGAAGA
Source organism: Squalus acanthias (assembly GCA_030390025.1). Classification (NCBI taxonomy): domain Eukaryota; kingdom Metazoa; phylum Chordata; class Chondrichthyes; order Squaliformes; family Squalidae; genus Squalus; species Squalus acanthias. The sequence goes on from CM059435.1 coordinate 86,493,142, forward strand.
TTCTTGACAAATCGCAAGTTTCGGGTTTTCACGCATGCGCTTCGTGCACGAAAACCCGGAACTTGCGCGGCTGTTACGGACGCATACGCACCTTGTACTCACCTGTAGGGGCTGCAAAATATGGGCCATTGTATTGGACATTAAAGTTTCTCCAGGGCTCCTGAATGAGATGAAACAGTAATATAATGGGAATTTTTCTAAAATCATTTTCCTAGGTGATTATGTGTGAATTGCAAGAAATCGAACAGGGGTTAGGAAAAGATGTGCAAGTGCATCCCTGAATAACATAAAACACATGATTCATGAAAGAATTTTCAATTTGGTTTCAATGTAAATTCTATTGAAAGTCAGGAACGTGTAGGTGAGAATCATTGATTGATAGGTTTCTCCTGGAGATGTTTGTGTCTTTGCCTATACTGAACAATGAGGAAAATGTATTTGATAGTCTGGCCACTACCCTAGACATTGGGACCATGCAGAGAAAGATGAGAAATGACCACCGATCTTTTCATAAGATAACTTAAAAAGCCCTGGAATGGCTTGTATCTGATGTCAACTGTGGTATGATATTGGGCAAATGTGATACGTTGCCTGGTGAAGATGCACTGAAGAACGGGTCTCAGACATGCTCAGTTATTTGACAACAGCACGACATGAAATGGTTAATGTGGCTCAGAGGAGTGAGACAACTTTTATTCAAGGCACTGATATACTCCATAGCGAAACTGACATATTTTTAATGAAACAATATAGAGTTAAATGCACTGGTACCTATCCGAGGGATTGAAATTAAAGTAAAGAGGGACATAGAATTTGGATTTCTAAAAATTTACTGTAACCAATTGGTATCAAGTCCGAATCCTTACAGCCATGCAGCTTAGGCACACTGAAAGAGAGTAAACAAAAAGGAATGACTGCACAATGTTTCAAATGATGCTTGACAGGGGGTTTGCAAGTTTCCAATTTAATTTTGACTCATGGTTAGAATAATCTCTTTAAGTCTCATGCACTTTGTCTTAGCCCATTCCCACTTCCATATGGCCACAATGTGCAATAATATGAGCGTCATGAAATTGATTGCAGTTGAAACACCAATATCATAATGTCATGAAGAAATCAGGTATTGATTCTCTAATCATGCAGAATCCTAAATAGGAGTAATCACTAATCTGATTAGACAAACAAATCAAAACTCATTAAATGCATCTCAAAATAGAATGAACTGGGACAAGAGGAAGGAGTAAATTAGTGAGAGAAGAGTGCAAACCATCCAATTAAAGGCATGAAATTTCTACTTTTTCATTCACTCACTCAATGATCAACTTATTACATGGTAATCTATCATGAATACAAGATTACTGCAGCATCTCTCTTGGAAAGGTGATTAACGATAAAAAGGTAAGATCTTATAGTTTGGCATTTATAGTAATAGTTTTAGGAAATAGGAAAGACTTATGATAGCAGCTGTGTGAACAGTATAAAACACCATTGATTAGTGTTGTGTTCATCAATTTAGGGTTAGCTTTGTTTTGGAAAATATTGTGCTCAAAACTGATATCACACTGATGAATGAAGACTTTCTACTGGATCCAGCGTCAACATCGAGCACTCCTGGCTCAGATATAGCGTGGGTTAACTGCACAGTGAAGCTCTTTCTATACTATTACAACACACACTTCTAGGCCAGGCATAGCATAGGTTAGATCTGGAGTAAAAATTTCCGTTAGTATGTTTTAAACTCCAACCTCAGAAGAGAAGCCATATCAGCCATTCTTATGATCTTTCCGATTGACACTGTGATGTGATTATTTATCTCTAGGATTCTTACTGCTGGTGTTGAACTTTTGTTACTATGTTTGGATTTAATTGCTTGCTAGTTTCTAATGTCAATAATTTAACAGTTATTGTCAATAATGTATGCCATCTTTACAATCTGGGCTTTTCCCCAATATTTGATCTGACGTTGGTAGCTAGATAACAGTTTTGTTAAGCAACCTGAGTCCTTTAGGAACTGAAACTTGCATCCTTATTCATGCTGTGTATGGGTTAGCTCTTCCAGGTTTAACAATTAAACTCCAATCACAGTATATCATTCACTGGGGAATATATGGGATACCTACCACATTCTTGTATCACTTTTGAAGATGGAAAATAACATTTTGTCAAACTTAAACTACAGGCTAAAACTAATTACTGAAATTTATTTGCAGGTTAATCACTACACAGAAGCCTAAAGATACAGTAAGATACTGAAATAGCACAATACTTAAAAACCATTGATTCAGTTCACAAGGTAGTTCTGATTGTCTCTTCTCAGATAACACGCTAAAATAATCTTGAATGGTGAGTTATGTGGGAATAATTCCTCATGCAGCTCCTATTAGTCCTATCAGTTACTAGAGGTGAGATGAGTCTCTGAGATAGCCCTTGGATTTCATTTCTCTTTGATGTAAAAGCATACCCTTTGAATATGGTCTGTAACAAACACACATCACAGCAAACCGGGGAATGAGGCACATCTAGGTGCCGTTTGCACCTTCCCAGTTATGCTGGTTCTCAACATCCAGTAGAAGGAGGAATTACAATATGTGTCTGCCCCATCACCCCGGGAGGGATGCAAGTGACACTTACTTTGAGATCAGAAGGAATTCTCTAGCTGTGAGTTACAAACATACGGACATACAAACAATGATGGACAGGAAAAGACCCTCTGGTCCATCCAGCCTGTCCCACACAATTGTGATGCCTTGTGTATCACAACATATAGACTTTCCACCCCACCCAAAACCATGCGATCTCCTTGGAGAGGCAAAAAAAACAGATAAACGCCCAAGCCAATTTGGGGGGAAAAACATCTGGGAAATTTCTCTCCGACATCCCAGGCGATCAAAACTGGCCCTGATAATTCTATGCAGTATTTATCTTTTGTACAAGGTGATATCCGCCAGAAACAGGTCCAGCTCTCACTTGAAGGAATTTAACAAAATGACATCCATCGCATGAGCCAGTAACCTGTTCCACAGGTCCACTATTCCCTGGTTAGATGCCATGTACTGGCAATATAGCGATAAAACAAGGAAATTCTCAAGCCATTGTAGGAATGCTACCATATATTAAGGAACCGTGCTATGAGAATCTATTTTAAAATCAGGAATTATGGTTAATGTCTAGTTCCTTTGTTTTTTTGTCTGCTTCTACTTTTTTTTATTCAGAGTGCTGATGACATTGGGAGATAATAGCTGGAAGCAGAGGTAAGCAGGTTTGGGATTGGGGAGAAATTAATAATGTGCAGATCATGGCTCAAAGGAGGACTTGGTTGAAATACTGAACTGGACAGGTTGTAAGGCCATTTCTTATGTCAGTGCTTTTATGCTCTAAACTGGCTGGAAGGACTTACTTACACTGACTGAATGAGGGCACAACTGAAGCCACTAGGTTAATGCTGTGTCTGTTACAGATGTATATCCAGCTTCCTCATACTGTTAGCCTCAGTAACTCCATGGGTTAATAACTGTATTTGTTACTGATGCTAATCCAGCAGCCTCATACTATCAATACTGTCTATACTACTGTTAGGGTTGTCAAGTTAAACTAAAACCTGCCATAGTATGGCAGTGCAGAAGTCCCTATGCTGTTGAATTTTCTGATGTGTTGCACCAGGTTTGAAATCTCTTCATGTCAGTTTGACTCCAGCCCAGTTGTTTTTTGACATTTCCTTTGAAGGAAATTGTTTGTTAGAGCCCAGCAGGATTGAATTTCACCCGTCCTCCTGTGGGGCTGAGATGTTAAAAATATACCTGGACTTATTTGAGAAAATGTTTCTTCCTGCACCCTCACCCCTCCCCAAATGTAAACAAAACAGAAATTACACTTGTACTTATGAATTTTTTCTTTTCTTTTTGCACTTTCAGTGAGAAGTGAAACGTGAAGGGCAAAGCATTCGATTCCAAAAAAGAACTGTGAGTTATTTGTGCTGCGAGTCTTCAACCCTTCTGTGTGAAGTGGTAGAAAGTGTCTCGTGATGGGGGAGACAGAACAAGCTTCGCTGGAGATCAGTTTTCCCCAAGGCTTGAGGCAGGCACGACCAGAGGAAATGGCAGAGCCTCCAGGCAGCCAGGCTGGTAAAAGTGAACCCTTACCAGACAGAGGGAACTGGAAAGGAAAATTTGACTTCCTACTTTCCTGTGTGGGATATGCCATTGGACTTGGGAATGTCTGGAGATTCCCTTACCTCTGTGGCAAAAATGGTGGAGGTAGGACACACTACTGAACTCTACCGCACACAATTTACAGACATGACACTATTGTCATCCAACACAGGTGAAATTGTGATCATACATCAGCGTTGCAATGCTTTCTTGACAGCACATTCACAAAGAATGTGAGTGTGACTACTAGAGGGCCACTCTTCTGATACTCCAGCCAGCTGATGCTGCAGCCTTCACCCCTCCCACCCAGTTGAAGCTGGCATTGTTCACCCCCTCCCACCTGTTGGATCCTGGTATTTTCATTTCTCCCACCCAGTTACTGCTGGTACTGTTCACTTCATTCTCCCACATTGGCACTTTTCTCCATCATTGACCTCACAGTTCAAGCTGGCCCTCTCTCTATCAATTCAAATTGGCATTCTTCTCCTCCCCCAATTCAAGTTGCCACTCCTCTCTCTCCCCCCACCCCTCCCCACAGTTCATTCATAGAATCATAGAATGGTTACAGCACAGAAGGAGGCCATTCGGCCCGTCGAGCCCATACCGACGCTCTGCAAGAGCACTTCAGCTAGTCCCACTCTCCCGCCCTTTCCCCGTAGCCCTGCAATTTTTTTTCCTTCAGGTACTTATCCAATTCCTTTTTGAAGGTCACTGTTGAATCTGACTCCACCACTCTTTCAGGCAGTGCATTTCAGATCCTAACCACTCGCTGCATAAAAAAGTTTTCCCTCATGTCGCCTTTGGTTCTTCTGCCAATCACCTTAAATCTGCGTCCTCTGGTTCTCGACCCTTCTGCCAATGGGAACAGTTTCTCTCTATCTACTCTGTCTAGACCCTCATGATTTTGAACACCTCTATCAAATCTCCTCTCAACCTTCTCTGCTCTAAGAACAACCCCAGCTTCTCCAGTCTATCCACGTAACTGAAGTCCCTCATCCCTGGAACCATTCTTGTAAATCTTTTCTGTACCCTCTCTAAGGTCTTCACATCCTTCCTAAAGTGCAGTGCCCAGAATTGGACACAATACTCCAGTTGAGGCCGAACCAGTGTTTTATAAAAGTTCATCATAACTTCCTTGCTTTTGTACTCTATGCCTCTATTTATGAAGCCCAGGATCCCGTATGCTTTTTTGAACTGCTTTCTCAACCTGCCCTGCCACCTTCAACGATTTGTGCACATATACCCCCAGGTCTCTCTGTGCATGTATTCCCTTTAGAATTGAACCCATTAGTTTATATTGCTTCTCCTCGTTCTTCCTACCAAAATGTATCACTTCGCACTCTTCTGCACTCTTACCATTCGGCACTCTCTTTCACCCCTCTCCTCACACAGGCACTTTATCTGCTCCTTTAGTTCATGCTAACACTCTCCCCCTCAGGTCACATTGGCACTATTCTCCTCCCCCCCTCACCCCACCCCTTAGGTAATACCATCACTCATTTACAAGACCCTCCCCACCCCCACCCCATTCTCACTGGCATTCATCTGCCTCTTCAATTTGTGCATGTTCTCTTCTCCTTCTTCCCTCAATTAAAACGAGCACTCCTCCTTTCTCTCCCTGAGATCATGTTGGCACTCACCTCCCCCATTCGTTTAGTTTGGCAGTATCCTCCCCCAGCTCACATTGGCACATTTCTTCCATCTCCTCTTCAGTTCATGCTGCCACTCTTCACTCTTCCTCCAGTTCACACTTGCATTTTTGTTCTCCTACCCCCACTGCCCAGTTCATGCTAGCATTCTTCTTTCCTCTCTCCCATCAACTCGAACTGCCATTCTTCTCCCCATCCACTCTGTTCTTGCTGGCACTCTTCCCCCCTCTCCTCCCTCAGAGCATATTGGCACTCTCTGTTTCACACTGGAATTGTGGAGTGCCTATGGGCCATGTGACTTACCCAGAACACAAAATGCAAGCACACCTGAGCTTGGATGGGTGTAATGTGGGGGTTGACCAGGGGAGGGGCAGGAAATTTGGCCCCTATATGTTCATCTGGGTTAGAAATACAAATGGTCGCTGGAACCACTTTGAAAAAAAAAATCACAGATGAGATTGATTGAAAGTAGAGAGGCTGCTCTTCTGTGGTTTTCTCCGGGATCAGTACTAATCTATTATTCAATGAATCAGTATGGTTAACCTGTTTATTTCAACTAATGAAAAAAGCATGACATCTGATATCTGCGGTAGAAACATTTAATGTGACATCTTACAGATTTATGCTGTGATAGCTCCATTCAAGGCTTTTACTTGTAGATAAACATACACTAGACAATCTCCTGTGGAGTTACATACAAATAAAATGTTTTTTAAAATGTTGGCATCAAGTAGGACTCAGCAGCTGATAGCTCTGACTGGGGTGCTTATAAATCTGGCTTGTTGAGGGGCCCACCTTTGAATTTAGTTAAAATGTTGGTTGGAACTTGAATTTTCAATGGTTACAATTGCTTCAACTTACTTAATTAAACTTTCTGTTGGTGTGGAAGTGTAATTGCTGTCTTCTGTGTTTGTTGTTGTATGTGGTCTGCAGATTAAATTGGTGCCTGCTAAACATGTGACCAATAATACACACATGCAGACCAAATGGAAAGCAACAATCTTAAATCATATGTTGATTCAGATACAAAGCATTTTATTATATAGATAGATATGTTTTTCCAAAATTCAGTTCCTGTTTTATTGAAATAACATCCTACATATTATATTTCAGGTGCCTTCCTGATCCCATACTTTCTGACGCTGATATTTGCTGGGATCCCTTTGTTCCTCCTGGAAACAGCTCTTGGGCAGTACATGTCCATTGGAGGCCTCGGCGTGTGGAAGCTAGCTCCTATGTTTAAGGGTCTGTATATTTGGGTGTGCAGTTTGGAACTTGCTTTGAAAAATCTATCAAATTTTATCACCTGGATTGTAGTTTTTTTTCCAAATGTTTGGAATCATTGGTTTAAAGTTTGTTATTCTGGCACAGAATCAGTAATATTAGTAACATAGTGAAATAAGGGCTAAATATACAACATTGTAGCTGTGCTTTGAAAGGAAGGCTGGAGGACTGGTTTGTGCAATGGGTGAGATGCTGCTCTTTCACCTCGAACATACAAGTGCACTTTGCAAAATTGCAGGCTCACTGCATTTGCAGTGTGCGAGGTACTTCGCCACATACAAGGGTTCACACAATCTACCCTATTATGTAAAATGTCCTTGGGGCAGGTCCAGCCCAGAATGTGGTGAACGTGAGTCAGTGTCACAAAACAGCCCATAGTTTGGTACAAATTCTCACTCTCAGGCCACATAGACAGCTGAGTATGGGAAATGGAAATTCCACATTGGAGCAATAGAGGAGTTCTTCGGAGAGTGGGGTTAACGTACATGGCTGGGTCATGGTGAAGGACATTTACTATGGGCTGGATTTTGAATGACCCATGGAGTCGGGTTTGGAGGCGTGTGGGGGGTTAAATTTGCGGAGTCGGGGTTTCCGACCCCATCCCGACTCTATCCCGCCTCCACGCAATTTTGACAAAATCAGTCGCGGGGTTCCCGACTCCGTCCCGGAGGCGGGAGAGGCCATTAAAGCCCTTAACAAGCTCTAAATTGGCTCTGTAATGCCATTTTGAAATGTTAGTTTAACCCTTTTCTGACATGAAGTACGCCTGGTGTGAAACACTCCAGTGAAACCTGACGGGAGCACAAGTGGACAGCTGACTATCAGCTGCAGGTCCACTATTACAACGGAGATGTGATGAAGGTAGTAGTAGTAGTATTAGGTCTGAAAGTCGCCGCTGCTGCATTGAATGTGTTCAGAGACTGCCTGGCCTTTGCTGTGAGAGGACTTGGATGCATATCTATCTATCTATCTATCTATTTATCTCTCTCTCTCTCTCTCTCTCTCTCTCTCTCTCTCTCTCTCTCTCTGTCTCTCTCTGTCTCTCTGTCTCTCTGTCTCTCTCTCTGTCTCTCTCTCTCTCGCTCTCTTCCCCCCCCCCCCCATATTTTGCATCCAGGTCCACTCACATCAAAAGCAAGCCAGGCAGGTCCTCTCTCACCAACAGTCTCTGAGACTAGGCAGTCAGCAATGATGACATCATCAGAGGCGACTTTCAGACTGAAACCACTAATTGGTTCATGGGTTCCCACATGCTGGAACTCAATTGCCCAATTAAGTGAAAATTGCATCAATCTCCCACATACAATTCCAGTCGGGTGGATAACACGAAATGCGGATGACACGACCCCAACCCGACCCCAAGACAAAATCCAGCCCTATGTGTCTAACCAGTGCAACATCTGTCTTAGAAGTGCTTTAGGGACTGTATGGAGAGCTTTACTCTTTGTCTAACTTGTATTATACTTGGAATAAAAGGTGTCTGACAGCCTGCACTGATTCTGTGCTGGATTCGGAAGCACTGAAGCACAGTGGGAGGAAGAGATCTCAATTTTGCATCACTTCTGAGGGATAATTTCAAGATCCTGCACTCCTATTGGGGAATTACACTTGCAGGGAGGGGGGTGGGGTGGTGAGAGAATCAGGGCTATAGTGTTGTACCCCAATATCTGACCTGTCTTCCCTTGAAGTATTGCTCCCTACTTCGAGTGCAGAATTGTGGAATTACCTCTGCTTTACATTGGAAGAAGTTGGCCATGATTGTTTAGGGTCATGCAATGCTAGAATGTATTCTGCAACATTGATGAACATCAAAAAAATATATAAAAGTTAACAAAAAATTAGGTACCAGAGTTGCCTGTGACAATGGTATTTTTGCATAGCATTAAGTCTACGTTGGACCACATACAAGTCATTTTGCATTTCTGAAGGTGAAGAGATTCTCTCTGTATTAAACTGAGGGAGTGCTGTATTGTTGGAGGTGCCATCTTTTGGATGAAATGTTAGATCAAAGACCAGTCTCCCCTCTCAGGTGGATATAAAAGATCCCATGGCACTATTTTAAGAAGAGCAAGGGAGTTCTCCTGGAGTGCTGGCCAACATTTATCCCTCAACCAAACACCACCAAAAATACATTGGCCCGTATTTTCCAATCGCAGGCTTCCCGCGGGCGGAGGCCTGCGATCTAGAAAAATCTGAGCCCTTACCTGAGGGCTCATGGGGCGCGCACGCTTCCACTCCTGGGCCTCACCAAACTTGAAGTGCGCAGGGCCCACGTATCCCAGGGGCGCATGTAGTTTGCAGTGTCCCTGGGATCACGTGGGCCATGGTGAGCCAATCAGAGAAGGGAATCTCCTTCATACATTTGACAGGAAGACCTGTCAAATATATGAATGGAGATCAATGAAAAAACATAGTAAAACTTTAAATAAAATTTAAAAAAAAAATCACATTTTTAAAATGACTTGAAATTACAATAAATTAAGTATTTTAAACAAAATTTTTTGAAAAAAATAATGCAAGATTTTTATGGGGCTAAAAATAAACTTACCTTTTTTAAAAAGTATTTTTAAGTGATAAATCAGTGAAATTTTTAAAAAAACTTTTTTTCAACTCTTATCCTGGAAAAAACAGGCCTTACGCCTGCTTTTACCAGGCGTAAGAATTGTAAGGGTTTTCTGCGGGCGGAGGGTCTCCAAAAAGCGGAACTATCCGCCCGCAGAGGCCCTTCTCCAGGGCAGCTGGAGGATCTGTCAAGACCATTCTTGATGTGGAGATGCCGGCGTTGGACTGGGGTGGACAAAAATGAGAAGTCGCACAACACCAGGTTATAGTCCAACAGATTTATTTAATTTTACAAGCTTTCGAAGCAGTTCGCTCCTTCGTCAGGTAAGTTAGCAGTGAGAGAATCTCCCAGAATTCACAATTTAAACACAGACAAAATCTATTCACATTTTTCCCTACAACAAAGAGCACAGCCAAGACAATGAGATGTGTCCCAGGGGGTCCAACGTGTCAAACCACCTGCTGGCTGCATATCCTGTCAATTTGTGTTCTTGTGTTAGTCTTTTTAAAAGAAAACACCTGGGAAGACCGGCCATGATGTCAAGTCACGTTCTGTATCGTGACATGAACCCGATATCGCGATTGAGGCCATCCTCATGAGTGCGGAACTTGGCTATCAGTTTCTGCTCTATGATTTTGCGCTGTCGTGTATCTCGAAGGCCGCCTTGGAGAACGCTTACCCGCAGATCCGAGGCTGAATGCCCCTGGCTGCTGAAGTGTTCCCCGACTGGGAGGCAACCCTCCTGCCTGGCGATTGTTGCGCGGTGTCCGTTCATACGTTGTCTCAGTGTCTGCATGGTCTCGCCGATGTACCATGCTCTGGAGCATCCTTTACTGCAACGTATCAGGTAGACAACGTTGGCCGAGTCACATGAGTATGTACCGTGTACCTGGTGGGTAGTGTCCTCACGTGTAATGATGGTATCTGTGTCCATGATTTGGCATGTCTTGCAGAGGTTGCCGTGGCAGGGTTGTGTGGTGTCTTGGTTGCTGTTCTCCTGAAAGATGGGTAATCTGCTGCGAACGATGGTACTTTTGAGGTTAGGCGGCTGCTTGAAGGCGAGTAGTGGAGGCGTGGGGATGGCCTTAGCAAGGTGTTCGTCGTCATCGATGACATGTTGAAGGCTGCGAAGAACATGGCGTAGTTTTTCCGCTCCGGGGAAGTACTGGACGACGTAGGGTACTCTGTTGGTTGTGTCCCATGTTCGTCTTCTGAGGAGGTCTATGCGGTTTTTCGCTGTGGCCCGTCGGAACTGTCGATCGACGAGTCGAGCGTCATATCCCGTTCTTACGAGGGCGTCTTTCAGTGTCCGTAGGTGTCCATCGCGTTCCTCCTCGTCTGAGCAGATCCTGTGTATTCGCAGGGCTTGTCCATAGGGGATGGCTTCTTTAACGTGGTTAGGGTGGAAGCTGGAGAAGTGGAGCATCGTCAGGTTGTCCGTGGGCTTGCGGTAGAGTGAAGTGCTGAGGCGTCCGTCTTTGATGGAGATTCGTGTGTCCAAGAATGAAACCGATTCTGAGGAGTAGTCCATGGTGAGTTTGATGGTGGGATGGAACCTGTTGATGCTATCGTGTAGTCCTTTCAGTGATCCTTCGCCGTGGGTCCAAAGGAAGAAGATGTCGTCGATGTATCTGGTGTACAGCGTTGGTTGGAGGTCCTGTGCAGCGAAGAAGTCTTGCTTGAACTTGTGCATGAAGATGTTGGCGTATTGGGGTGCGAATTTGGTCCCCATGGCTGTTCCGTGTGTTTGGGTGAAAAAATGGTTGTCGAAGGTGAAGACATTGTGGTCAAGGATGAAGCGGATGAGTTGTAGGATGGCGTCCGGAGATTGGCTGTTGTTGGTGTTGAGTACTGAGGCTGTCGCAGCGATGCCGTCATTGTGGGGGATATTGGTGTAGAGTGCCGATACGTCCATTGTGACGAGGAGTGTTCCTCAATCGCGATATCGGGTTCATGTCACGATACAGAACGTGACTTGACATCATGGCCGGTCTTCCCAGGTGTTTTCTTTTAAAAAGACTAACACAAGAACACAAATTGACAGGATATGCAGCCAGCAGGTGGTTTGACACGTTGGACCCCCTGGGACACATCTAATTGTCTTGGCTGTGCTCTTTGTTGTAGGGAAAAATGTGAATAGATTTTGTCTGTGTTTAAATTGTGAATTCTGGGAGATTCTCTCACTGCTAACTTACCTGACGAAGGAGCGAACTGCTTCGAAAGCTTGTAAAATTAAATAAATCTGTTGGACTATAACCTGGTGTTGTGCGACTTCTCATTTAAGACCATTCTTGACAGAGCGGAAATGCTGGTTTTCAGCGCATGCGCTGTGCATACCTGAAACCGGCATTTCCGATGTCCCTACGGGTGGGTACACAGCGCGTACCCACCCGTAGGGATCGTAATATCTGGGCCAGTATCTCATTATTTATCTAATTTCTGTTTGTGGGACCTTATTGTACGCAAAAGAAAAACTCAAGCTTTTGAGTGACACGTGCATCAGAAGGGCTCACTGCTTTTTGTGTCAATATTGCCCAACAAGTCAGTCCTGAAGTACGGCTCTCCAGACTGGTCGGCTCCACTTTTACAAAGCTCCCCCCCGCCCCCCCAACTCACCTTACCTTACAGCCTTACTTTTAACAAAAGGATCCACACAAATATGACGGTGTTGACCTGTTTATGACTCACTAAGTGCTTCTTCCCTTGGACCTGAGCCAGGGTTAAATGACTTTATGACTTAATTGCTTCAAAGCATGTATTCAATGTTTGGAATCCTGCATTAACTATTCTCTTCCCAGTGTTTGGTTCAACAGCTGAACTTAATATTGGGTATCCTCAGGCAGTTTACAGGGTATACCCTTTATGAATCTCAAAGGCACCATTTCAGGCAACTTTACAAGGCACTGTTCCCACAGTGTTTATAAAGCCAGCAGTGTAATACCATATAGTGCACAATGTGTTATTCTGTTGCAAAGTGGAACTGTGTGCGTTGAAAGCCATAAGGCCCATTCATTGCTACATAAAAAACACCTTTAGGTCAACCAGAATTCAGTTGTTGTTTGGAGAGGAGACTGTGTAGATGGGAAAGTCCTTGTAAATTGCAGGCTCCAGATCTATGATTTGCTTTCTTTCTATTTCTTTGAAGATTGTTTTGTAGCCATAATGAATCGTGATGGTCTAGTGTGTGTTCTGACATATCATTTTTAATAAACTGGTGGAGATATATGTCAATAGATTATAGATAGCATGTATTTTCCATAATAAACTGCACTCTGTTTCTTGACAGGGGTTGGTCTGGCTGCTGTCATCTTGTCCTTTTGGCTCAACATTTACTATGTTGTGATCATAGCCTGGGCTCTCTACTACCTCTTCAACTCTTTCACATCGGTGAGTCTCAGTACTTGGGTATCATCACCAGTAATTTCCGCCAGGGTTCTCCTGATCTCCTCTGTAACTTCGGTGGAAGATCTGTGGAAACCTTGGAGAAACGGGGATACCATTGCTGACCATTCCTCTACATTAACCTATACTGTACCTGACCTAGGAGTGTTTTTAATAGTGCAGTTTACAGGAAACTTTGCTCTGTTTTCAACCCGTGCTATTCTTGACCTGACTGTGGTTGATAAGATAGTGTAGAAGAAAGTTTACTCTTTGTAAAAACCTGTAATATATTTGATTCGAGAGTATTTGATGGAATATGTGGAGGAAGTTTTATTCTGTATCTGTCTTGTACTATACCTGCAGTAGGTGCAGTTAACTATTATAATGAGGCAGGAGGGGACTATACTGGACTTTCACCTCATTTTTTGTGGACTGCAACCATTCAGCAAGGCCCAGGCTAGGGGCAGACCTGTGGTTGGACTTCCCCTGAGCCCTTTGCATAGCCTAGAGGAGGGAAAATCCACCCTGGATAGCCAGTGGAGTTGGGGGTGATGGGAATGCTGACCTTTTGTACAGGTGAGGATGCAGGATGCAATGTTGTAAATAAGGTTTAATTTGTCATGAATAGAGACAGATAAGTTGACTAGGAAGGTTTAAGAGAAGCTGAACTTCAAAGGGGAAAAGTTTGGTTGGTTAGTGCCGCCCGTTAGTGCCTCCGGAGGCGCTAACATGGAGCTAATGTCTTATTGCCCGAGCACGGTGATTTTAGCGCTGCCCGCGAAATTGAACTGGTGGTTTGCGGTGGCGCTAAACACTACCATCACGATCTCCTGCGCCCGGAGATCGTGACGTCATCCAAGCGCGTAGCGCCCCGGACCGGAAATTGATTCTCGCCCCCTGCCTCACCACCTGCCACTAGGAACGACAGGTAGAGGGGGACGATTTTCAGTCGGCTGGGAGCTGGGGGAGCGCTATTTAAAGGTGTGCGCTTCCTGTTTTTTCCTTTCGGCAATCAATTCTGCATACGCAGGTTGAGAGAGGGAGAGAGGGAGAGAGGCGTTTGGAGAGATTTAATGGTTTCCTAATTGAAGGAGTTTTGGTTGTCAGCAAGACTTATCAGGTTCCTATTTCTGTACCCTTTAGTACTACCACATTTAAAAGAGTTAATGGGGGCTGTACTGGCATGGGGCCTCGCCCTCCAGATTCACCGTCGGAGGCAGCGGAGGCGGAGAGAGAGAGTGTGGAAAACGTGGCCAGAGGGGGGAGTGCCAACAGGGCTCTGCACAGGAGACCTTCCCCTCCCAGGGTATTCCGGGAGCAATTCTCATATGTTCTATCTGTCCGAGGAGCAGTGTTTCCACAGGCTCCGCTTCAGCAAGGAGGTGGTCACAGAGCTCTGCCACCTCCTGCAGCCAGAGCTCCAGCCTCAGCTCAGGACCAGGACGTCTCTGTCGGTGGCAGTGAAGGTGACGGTGGCTCTCAATTTGTACGCCAGCGGCTCCTTCCAGGCTTCAACAGGGGATATTGCGAACATCTCCCAGTTCGCTATTCATTGCTGCATCCGGGAGGTCACAAATGCTCTCTACAAAAGGAGAACGGAGTACATCTCATTCCCCATGACCCGAGACAAACAGCGTGAACGTGCATGTGGCTTTGCTAGGATAGTGGGCTTCCCCATGGTTCAGGGCGCCATTGACTGCACGCACGTGGCATTGCGGGCACCTCATGAAAATGCAGAGGTTTTCCACAACCGCAAAGGCTATCACTCTCTGAACGTGCAGTTGGTGTACGACCACAGACAGCGCATCCTCGCTGCCAATGCCCACTATCCTGGCAGCATCCACGATGCATTCATCCTGAGCCCGACTGGTGTCCCAAAACTGTTCCAACCACTGCATCAACCTCGTGGCTGGCTCCTCGGGGACAAGGGTTATCCACTCCGCACCTGGCTGATGACACCCCTCTGTAACCCCAACACTCCTGCTGAGCTCCAATATAATGAGAGCCATAGCGCCACCAGGAACCTCATCGATCAGACGATCGGCGTGCTGAAGCAATGGTTCCGGTGTCTTGAGCACTCTGGAGGAGCCTTGCAGTACTCCCCTGATCGAGTATCAGTTTTCATTGTTGTGTGCTGCATGCTGCACAATCTGGCCATTCTGAGGACCCAGCCATTGCCACCAGGGATTGGTGGACCACCTCAGGAGAAGGAAGAGAAGAGGAGGAGGAGGAGGATGAAGAGGAGGAGGAGCAACAACAACGTGGGAGGGAGCCGCTCAATGTTGCTTCTGCAAGGGCTGTCCGTGAACGCCTCATAACACAGCGCTTCCGATGAATGACAGAGAAGATAGCATTTGAGATCAACAACCACATCATTACAGCCATCCCGCAGCCCCTATTACCAGCCAAAGTTCCAATGAGAAACATGAGGAAATTTGTAACGTTTAAATAAATATTTTTATTCTTCTGAACAACTTTGTCTTATTAAGCACACCCAATGACAAACAGACACAATAATTTATTAACAAAGACAACTGGTTCTTAGCACATCGAAATAATTCTTAACAGAGTGAACAATATATTTACAAACACATCCATCTTTGGTACAAACACTTCCCCACATTTGGTCGAAAAATTTTAGTTATTCGGCCTTCTTCAATGATCTCGGTCCCCTTCGCAATTCTCCCCTTCCCACCCTACTGCTTCTCCATAATGTGGCCCCAGAGGCTGCAGCAAGGCTGGTGGAAGGCTGCTGAATCTCGATCCAGAGACTGCAGATGGCCTTGCAGGATGCCCTCGACCAGCTTTGGGCCTGGAGGGCCCGGCTGCAGACTGCACCAACTCAGCATGGGCAGCAGCAGTCTGGGCTGGCTGGGTTACAGGCTGTGGCAAGTACAATGGCGGAGTGGCAGTGGTGGGAGAAGGAATGCTGTCATCCTGAGAGAGGACAGCACCTTCCTGCTCGACCGACACACTGCAACTCCCCCGGGACAGAACCTCAGCATCCGGAGCAATCTGCTCGAGCACAGATTGCTGGCCTGCTGCGGTACCATCAGATCCCTGGTGGACAGTGGTCGCCCCAGCTACGATAGCAGCAGTCAACGCTTGCGTGGCATCAATCTGAGACTGCATCAGAGCAGTCTGAGATTGGGTGGCACCAACCAATGACTCGATTCCAGCACTAAGCCGTTGCATTGCGTCGACCTGTGCTGCAATAGATGCTGCCACCTCACCCATTACACGCAGCATGGGGTCTGGGTCCCCACGGTCTCTCTGTAAGTCAACCATCCTCTGCAATGAGGCAAGGATGAGATCGAGGGTTTGTGCACCGATAACAGCTGTGCTGGCGGTGGACTCCTCCACGCTCTAGCCAGTGCATCCATGCTCTCGGGCACCCTTATCATTGCACCCATAAGCTCAGTATGCATGCTCATCGCCTGAGTGTTCATCGCCGCGATATCGAGGTCCTCATCCAAGTCCTGTGCAGCAGAACCCGTGTACGTATTCACCCACCGGGGAGATGGCCCCCGAACTTTCCCTTCCCCATGGCATTGCTGCAGCCCACTGGGTCCCGGAGCTTCACCCACATCAGAGCCAATTCCTCTGCTCCCCTCCAGCGACCGCGTGGCCCCAGTATCCGATGTGTCACCCTCGGGAGACGCAGGCAGTGAGTCTCCGGCTTGGTGTTCCTCCTCCTCTCCCACGTCGCTTCCACTGGGAGGCTGATGGACAGGCTGTTCAGATGGTGGCTCACTATCTGAAAGCGGGAAGGCACAAGAGTGGCTTTAACGTAAGGGGAGAGGGGCAGGAAGGGAGCAAGGAATGGAGACAGTATACTTAGATGGAAAATAGGAAGGGCTCGTGTTGTGAGGGGGAAGTGGTATGAGAGAGGAGAGAGAGATGATGAACATACCGTTGCTGTCCCCAAGGTGGTCGACCTCTCCGACTGCCACAGCGCCCATGACATGGCTCGCAATTAGTCTGAGCACTCACTCCTCCAGCTGTGTGAGGGGCTGCTGCTCCACCTGACCACCTCCCGTGCGTTGTTGCTCCCTCATGTTATGAGAAAGCTTGGCCTGCAAGAAAAAGGACAGCGTGTGAGTGAGTGTGCAGCCATGTGTTTGGCAGATGTGCCTACCATAGTTGAATAGCAGTTAATGTCTGTAAGGTGTGTGATGTGGATGTGACTTTTAGTAGATGGGGGAGTGTTGGGATTTGGCAGTTTATACCGTCTGTGCACAGAGTGAGGTTGAGATGGTGGGATGTAGAGGTATTTCAAGCATCTACTCACACTGACCACCCGAGTGAGGTTGTTGAACTTCTTGCGGCACTGGGTGTGAGTCCTGTGGACCAGGCTCCTGGACGATACGTAATGGGCCACCTCCCTCCAAACCCTTGTGAACTCCCGGGCAAAGGCCTCCTGCCAGTGTCTGGGAACAGCATTGCCCGTTGGCGTTCCACAGCCACAACCAGAGCCTCCAATGCCTGGTCGCTAAACTGGCGAGCTCTCTCCCTGGGCCTCTGAGCAGCCATGAAATTCGTGGTTCAAGATTTGCACCTCTTTGCAGGCCCAGGTCAAAAGCAGCAATAATCAGGATGTGGCTGTGCAGCATGATTGACCCTCCCCTTTAAAACTGGAAGGTGCCAGTCTGTCTGAGGACTAGGTATGAGCTTGAGTAGCGCACTGAGGTAGCACCCCGTTCCCTGTCGTTAGCGCCCTAAGAGAAGTATGTAGCACTTGATTTAGTGATCCAACCACCTTCAGGGGCGCTGGAGACGGATTTTGTGTTCGTTGACGCTAAATTTTGCGCCCGGCCAATGTTAGCGCACCAAAATGGTCGATACCAAATTTATCCCCCTAAAGGTTTATGGCTTCACTGCAGTAGGGAGAGTGGGCAATTGTGTCGAGATGGACAAAAGTGGTCTTGGTAAAGGAATGGATGTTGGAGAGAAAGCTCAGTTCGACATCTAGCAGTACTCCAACTTTCCGCAGCTCCAAACTTAGCCTAGGGTCTTAGCCCAGTGTGTTAGTCTGGGGTGTTAGCCTGGGGTGTTAGTCTGGGGTGTTAGTCTGAGGTGTTAGTCTGGGGTGTTAGCCTGGGGTGTTAGTCTGGGGTGTTAGCCTGAGTGTTAGCCTGGGGTGTTAGTCTGGGGTGTTAGTCTGGGTTGTTAGTCTGGGGTGTTAGTCTAGGTTGTTAGTCTGGGTTGTTAGTCTGGGGTGTTAGTCTGGGGTGTTAGTCTGGGTTCTAAGTCTGGGTTGTTAGCCTGGGGTGTTAGTCTGGGGTGTTAGTCTGGGGTGTTAGTCTGGGGTGTTAGTCTGGGGTGTTAGCCTGGGGTTTTAGTCTGGGGTGTTAGTCTGAGGTGTTAGTCTAGTGTGTTAGCCTAGTGTGTTAGTCTGGGGTGCTAGTCTGGGGTGTTAGTCTGGGGTGTTAGTCTGGGATGTTAGTCTAGTGTGTTAGTCTGGGGTGTTAGTCTAGTGTGTTAGTCTGGGTTGTTAGTCTAGTGTGTTAGTCTGGGGTGTTAGTCTAGTGTGTTAGCCTAGTGTGTTAGTCTGGGGAGTTAGTCTGGGTTGTTAGTCTGGGGTGTTAGTCTTGGTTGTTAGTCTGTGGTGTTAGTCTGGGTTGTTAGTCTGGGGTGTTAGTCTGGGGTGTTAGTCTGAGGTGTTAGTCTAGTGTGTAAGCCTAGTGTGTTAGTCTGGGGTGTTAGTCTGGGTTGTTAGTCTGGGGTGTTAGTCTGGGGTGTTAGTCTGGGGTGTTAGCCTGGGGTTTTAGTCTGGGGTGTTAGTCTGAGGTGTTAGTCTAGTGTGTTAGCCTAGTGTGTTAGTCTGGGGTGTTAGTCTGGGGTGTTAGTCTGCGATGTTAGTCTGGGGTGTTAGTCTGGGGTGTTAGTCTGGGGTGTTAGTCTGGGGTGTTAGCCTGGGTTGTTAGTCTGGGGTGTTAGTCTGGGGTGTTAGTCTGGGGTGTTAGTCTGGGGTGTTAGCCTGGGGTGTTAGTCTGGGGTGTTAGTCTGGGGTGTTAGTCTGGGGTGTTAGTCTGGGGTGTTAGCCTGGGGTGTTAGTCTGGGGTGTTAGTCTGGGGTGTTAATCTGGGGTGTTAGTCTAGTGTGTTAGTCTGGGGTGTTAGTCTGGGGTGTTAGTCTGGGGTGTTAGTCTAGTGTGTTAGCCTGGGGTGTTAGTCTGGGGTGTTAGTCTGGGGTGTTAGTCTGGGGTGTTAGCCTGGGGTGTTAGTCTGGGGTGTTAGTCTGGGGTGTTAGTCTGGGGTGTTAGTCTGGGGTGTTAGTCTAGTGTGTTAGTCTGGGGTGTTAGCCTGGGGTGTTAGTCTGGGGTGTTAGTCTAGTGTGTTAGTCTGGGGTGTTAGTCTGGGGTGTTAGCCTGAGGTGTTAGTCTGGGGTGTTAGTCTGGGGTGTTAGTCTAGTGTGTTAGTCTGGGGTGTTAGCCTGGGGTGTTAGTCTGGGGTGTTAGCCTGGGGTGTTAGTCTGGGGTGTTAGTCTGGGGTGTTAGCCTGGGGTGTTAGTCTGGGGTGTTAGTCTGGGGTGTTAATCTGGGGTGTTAGTCTAGTGTGTTAGTCTGGGGTGTTAGTCTGGGGTGTTAGTCTGGGGTGTTAGTCTAGTGTGTTAGTCTGGGTTGTTAGTCTAGTGTGTTAGTCTGGGGTGTTAGTCTAGTGTGTTAGCCTAGTGTGTTAGTCTGGGGAGTTAGTCTGGGTTGTTAGTCTGGGGTGTTAGTCTTGGTTGTTAGTCTGTGGTGTTAGTCTGGGTTGTTAGTCTGGGGTGTTAGTCTGGGGTGTTAGTCTGGGGTGTTAGCCTGGGGTTTTAGTCTGGGGTGTTAGTCTGAGGTGTTAGTCTAGTGTGTTAGCCTAGTGTGTTAGTCTGGGGTGTTAGTCTGGGGTGTTAGTCTGCGATGTTAGTCTGGGGTGTTAGTCTGGGGTGTTAGTCTGGGGTGTTAGCCTGGGTTGTTAGTCTGGGGTGTTAGTCTGGGGTGTTAGTCTGGGGTGTTAGTCTGGGGTGTTAGCCTGGGGTGTTAGTCTGGGGTGTTAGTCTGGGGTGTTAGTCTGGGGTGTTAGCCTGGGGTGTTAGTCTGGGGTGTTAGTCTGGGGTGTTAATCTGGGGTGTTAGTCTAGTGTGTTAGTCTGGAGTGTTAGTCTGGGTTGTTAGTCTGGGGTGTTAGTCTGGGGTGTTAGTCTGGGGTGTTAGCCTGGGGTTTTAGTCTGGGGTGTTAGTCTGAGGTGTTAGTCTAGTGTGTTAGCCTAGTGTGTTAGTCTGGGGTGTTAGTCTGGGGTGTTAGTCTGCGATGTTAGTCTGGGGTGTTAGTCTGGGGTGTTAGTCTGGGGTGTTAGCCTGGGTTGTTAGTCTGGGGTGTTAGTCTGGGGTGTTAGTCTGGGGTGTTAGTCTGGGGTGTTAGCCTGGGGTGTTAGTCTGGGGTGTTAGTCTGGGGTGTTAGTCTGGGGTGTTAGCCTGGGGTGTTAGTCTGGGGTGTTAGTCTGGGGTGTTAATCTGGGGTGTTAGTCTAGTGTGTTAGTCTGGAGTGTTAGTCTGGGGTGTTAGTCTGGGGTGTTAGTCTAGTGTGTTAGCCTGGGGTGTTAGTCTGGGGTGTTAGTCTGGGGTGTTAGTCTGGGGTGTTAGCCTGGGGTGTTAGTCTGGGGTGTTAGTCTGGGGTGTTAGTCTGGGGTGTTAGTCTGGGGTGTTAGTCTAGTGTGTTAGTCTGGGGTGTTAGCCGGGGGTGTTAGTCTGGGGTGTTAGTCTAGTGTGTTAGTCTGGGGTGTTAGTCTGGGGTGTTAGCCTGAGGTGTTAGTCTGGGGTGTTACTCTGGGGTGTTAGTCTAGTGTTTTAGTCTGGGGTGTTAGCCTGGGGTGTTAGTCTGGGGTGTTAGCCTGGGGTGTTAGTCTGGGGTGTTAGTCTGGGGTGTTAGCCTGGGGTGTTAGTCTGGGGTGTTAGTCTGGGGTGTTAATCTGGGGTGTTAGTCTAGTGTGTTAGTCTGGGGTGTTAGTCTGGGGTGTTAGTCTGGGGTGTTAGTCTAGTGTGTTAGCCTGGGGTGTTAGTCTGGGGTGTTAGTCTGGGGTGTTAGTCTGGGGTGTTAGTCTGGGGTGTTAGTCTGGGATGTTAGTCCAGTGTGTTAGTCTAGGGTGTTAGTCTGGGTTGTTAGTCTGGGGTGTTAGTCTGGGGTGTTAGCCTGGGGTGTTAGTCTAGTGTGTTAGTCTGGGGTGTTAGTCTAGTGTGTTAGTCTGGGTTGTTAGTCTAGTGTGTTAGTCTGGGGTGTTAGTCTAGTGTGTTAGCCTAGTGTGTTAGTCTGGGGAGTTAGTCTGGGTTGTTAGTCTGGGGTGTTAGTCTTGGTTGTTAGTCTGTGGTGTTAGTCTGGGTTGTTAGTCTGGGGTGTTAGTCTGGGGTGTTAGTCTGAGGTGTTAGTCTAGTGTGTTAGCCTAGTGTGTTAGTCTGGGGTGTTAGTCTGGGTTGTTAGTCTGGGGTGTTAGTCTGGGGTGTTAGTCTGGGGTGTTAGCCTGGGGTGTTAGTCTGGGGTGTTAGTCTGGGGTGTTAATCTGGGGTGTTAGTCTAGTGTGTTAGTCTGGAGTGTTAGTCTGGGTTGTTAGTCTGGGGTGTTAGTCTGGGGTGTTAGTCTGGGGTGTTAGCCTGGGGTTTTAGTCTGGGGTGTTAGTCTGAGGTGTTAGTCTAGTGTGTTAGCCTAGTGTGTTAGTCTGGGGTGTTAGTCTGGGGTGTTAGTCTGCGATGTTAGTCTGGGGTGTTAGTCTGGGGTGTTAGTCTGGGGTGTTAGCCTGGGTTGTTAGTCTGGGGTGTTAGTCTGGGGTGTTAGTCTGGGGTGTTAGTCTGGGGTGTTAGCCTGGGGTGTTAGTCTGGGGTGTTAGTCTGGGGTGTTAGTCTGGGGTGTTAGCCTGGGGTGTTAGTCTGGGGTGTTAGTCTGGGGTGTTAATCTGGGGTGTTAGTCTAGTGTGTTAGTCTGGAGTGTTAGTCTGGGGTGTTAGTCTGGGGTGTTAGTCTAGTGTGTTAGCCTGGGGTGTTAGTCTGGGGTGTTAGTCTGGGGTGTTAGTCTGGGGTGTTAGCCTGGGGTGTTAGTCTGGGTTGTTAGTCTGGGGTGTTAGTCTGGGGTGTTAGTCTGGGGTGTTAGTCTAGTGTGTTAGTCTGGGGTGTTAGCCGGGGGTGTTAGTCTGGGGTGTTAGTCTAGTGTGTTAGTCTGGGGTGTTAGTCTGGGGTGTTAGCCTGAGGTGTTAGTCTGGGGTGTTACTCTGGGGTGTTAGTCTAGTGTTTTAGTCTGGGGTGTTAGCCTGGGGTGTTAGTCTGGGGTGTTAGCCTGGGGTGTTAGTCTGGGGTGTTAGTCTGGGGTGTTAGCCTGGGGTGTTAGTCTGGGGTGTTAGTCTGGGGTGTTAGTCTGGGGTGTTAGTCTAGTGTGTTAGTCTGGGGTGTTAGTCTGGGGTGTTAGTCTGGGGTGTTAGTCTAGTGTGTTAGCCTGGGGTGTTAGTCTGGGGTGTTAGTCTGGGGTGTTAGTCTGGGGTGTTAGTCTGGGGTGTTAGTCTGGGATGTTAGTCCAGTGTGTTAGTCTAGGGTGTTAGTCTGGGTTGTTAGTCTGGGGTGTTAGTCTGGGGTGTTAGCCTGGGGTGTTAGTCTAGTGTGTTAGTCTGGGGTGTTAGTCTAGTGTGTTAGTCTGGGTTGTTAGTCTAGTGTGTTAGTCTGGGGTGTTAGTCTAGTGTGTTAGCCTAGTGTGTTAGTCTGGGGAGTTAGTCTGGGTTGTTAGTCTGGGGTGTTAGTCTTGGTTGTTAGTCTGTGGTGTTAGTCTGGGTTGTTAGTCTGGGGTGTTAGTCTGGGGTGTTAGTCTGAGGTGTTAGTCTAGTGTGTTAGCCTAGTGTGTTAGTCTGGGGTGTTAGTCTGGGTTGTTAGTCTGGGGTGTTAGTCTGGGGTGTTAGTCTGGGGTGTTAGCCTGGGGTTTTAGTCTGGGGTGTTAGTCTGAGGTGTTAGTCTAGTGTGTTAGCCTAGTGTGTTAGTCTGGGGTGTTAGTCTGGGGTGTTAGTCTGGGATGTTAGTCTGGGGTGTTAGTCTGGGGTGTTAGTCTGGGGTGTTAGCCTGGGTTGTTAGTCTGGGGTGTTAGTCTGGGGTGTTAGTCTGGGGTGTTAGTCTGGGGTGTTAGCTTGGGGTGTTAGTCTGGGGTGTTAGTCTGGGGTGTTAGTCTGGGGTGTTAGCCTGGGGTTTTAGTCTGGGGTGTTAGTCTGAGGTGTTAGTCTAGTGTGTTAGCCTAGTGTGTTAGTCTGGGGTGCTAGTCTGGGGTGTTAGTCTGGGGTGTTAGTCTGGGATGTTAGTCTAGTGTGTTAGTCTGGGGTGTTAGTCTGGGTTGTTAGTCTGGGGTGTTAATCTGGGGTGTTAGTCTGGGGTGTTAGCCTGGGGTGTTAGTCTAGTGTGTTAGTCTGGGGTGTTAGTCTAGTGTGTTAGTCTGGGTTGTTAGTCTAGTGTGTTAGTCTGGGGTGTTAGTCTAGTGTGTTAGCCTAGTGTGTTAGTCTGGGGAGTTAGTCTGGGTTGTTAGTCTGGGGTGTTAGTCTTGGTTGTTAGTCTGTGGTGTTAGTCTGGGTTGTTAGTCTGGGGTGTTAGTCTGGGGTGTTAGTCTGGGGTGTTAGCCTGGGGTTTTAGTCTGGGGTGTTAGTCTGAGGTGTTAGTCTAGTGTGTTAGCCTAGTGTGTTAGTCTGGGGTGTTAGTCTGGGGTGTTAGTCTGGGGTGTTAGTCTGGGGTGTTAGTCTGGGGTGTTAGTCTGGGGTGTTAGTCTGGGGTGTTAGCCTGGGTTGTTAGTCTGGGGTGTTAGTCTGGGGTGTTAGTCTGGGGTGTTAGTCTGGGGTGTTAGCCTGGGGTGTTAGGCTGGGGTGTTAGTCTGGGGTGTTAGTCTGGGGTGTTAGTCTGGGGTGTTAGCCTGGGGTGTTAGTCTGGGGTGTTAGTCTGGGGTGTTAATCTGGGGTGTTAGTCTAGTGTGTTAATCTGGGGTGTTAGTCTGGGGTGTTAGTCTGGGGTGTTAGTCTAGTGTGTTAGCCTGGGGTGTTAGTCTGGGGTGTTAGTCTGGGGTGTTAGTCTGGGGTGTTAGCCTGGGGTGTTAGTCTGGGATGTTAGTCTGGGGTGTTAGTCTGCGGTGTTAGTCTGGGGTGTTAGTCTAGTGTGTTAGTCTGGGGTGTTAGCCTGGGGTGTTAGTCTGGGGTGTTAGTCTAGTGTGTTAGTCTGGGGTGTTAGTCTGGGGTGTTAGCCTGAGGTGTTAGTCTGGGGTGTTAGTCTGGGGTGTTAGTCTAGTGTGTTAGTCTGAGGTGTTAGCCTGGGGTGTTAGTCTGGGGTGTTAGCCTGGGGTGTTAGTCTGGGGTGTTAGTCTGGGGTGTTAGCCTGGGGTGTTAGTCTGGGGTGTTAGTCTGGGGTGTTAATCTGGGGTGTTAGTCTAGTGTGTTAGTCTGGGGTGTTAGTCTGGGGTGTTATTCTGGGGTGTTAGTCTGGGGTGTTAGCCTGGGGTGTTAGTCTGGGGTGTTAGTCTGGGGTGTTAATCTGGGGTGTTAGTCTAGTGTGTTAGTCTGGGGTGTTAGTCTGGGGTGTTAGTCTGGGGTGTTAGTCTAGTGTGTTAGCCTGGGGTGTTAGTGTGGGGTGTTAGTCTGGGGTGTTAGTCTGGGGTGTTAGTCTGGGGTGTTAGCCTGAGGTGTTAGTCTGGGGTGTTAGTCTGGGGTGTTAGTCTAGTGTGTTAGTCTGGGGTGTTAGCCTGGGGTGTTAGTCTGGGGTGTTAGCCTGGGGTGTTAGTCTGGGGTGTTAGTCTGGGGTGTTAGCCTGGGGTGTTAGTCTGGGGTGTTAGTCTGGGGTGTTAATCTGGGGTGTTAGTCTAGTGTGTTAGTCTGGGGTGTTAGTCTGGGGTGTTAGTCTGGGGTGTTAGTCTAGTGTGTTAGTCTGGGGTGTTAGTCTGGGGTGTTAGTCTGGGGTGTTAGTCTGGGGTGTTAGTCTGGGTTGTTAGTCTGGGGTGTTAGTCTGGGGTGTTAGTCTGGGGTGTTAGCCTGGGGTGTTAGTCTAGTGTGTTAGTCTGGGGTGTTCGTCTAGTGTGTTAGTCTGGGTTGTTAGTCTAGTGTGTTAGTCTGGGGTGTTAGTCTAGTGTGTTAGCCTAGTGTGTTAGTCTGGGGAGTTAGTCTGGGTTGTTAGTCTGGGGTGTTAGTCTTGGTTGTTAGTCTGTGGTGTTAGTCTGGGTTGTTAGTCTGGGGTGTTAGTCTGGGGTGTTAGTCTGAGGTGTTAGTCTAGTGTGTTAGCCTAGTGTGTTAGTCTGGGGTGTTAGTCTGGGTTGTTAGTCTGGGGTGTTAGTCTGGGGTGTTAGTCTGGGGTGTTAGCCTGGGGTTTTAGTCTGGGGTGTTAGTCTGAGGTGTTAGTCTAGTGTGTTAGCCTAGTGTGTTAGTCTGGGGTGTTAGTCTGGGGTGTTAGTCTGGGATGTTAGTCTGGGGTGTTAGTCTGGGGTGTTAGTCTGGGGTGTTAGTCTGGGGTGTTAGTCTGGGGTGTTAGCCTGGGGTGTTAGTCTGGGGTGTTAGTCTGGGGTGTTGGTCTGGGGTGTTAGTCTGGGGTGTTAGCCTGGGGTGTTAGTCTGGGGTGTTAGTCTGGGGTGTTAATCTGGGGTGTTAGTCTAGTGTGTTAGTCTGGGGTGTTAGTCTGGGGTGTTAGTCTGGGGTGTTAGTCTAGTGTGTTAGCCTGGGGTGTTAGTCTGGGGTGTTAGTCTGGGGTGTTAGTCTGGGGTGTTAGCCTGGGGTGTTAGTCTGGGGTGTTAGTCTGGGGTGTTAGTCTGGGGTGTTAGTCTGGGGTGTTAGTCTAGTGTGTTAGTCTGGGGTGTTAGCCTGGGGTGTTAGTCTGGGGTGTTAGTCTAGTGTGTTAGTCTGGGGTGTTAGTCTGGGGTGTTAGCCTGAGGTGTTAGTCTGGGGTGTTAGTCTGGGGTGTTAGTCTAGTGTGTTAGTCTGGGGTGTTAGCCTGGGGTGTTAGTCTGGGGTGTTAGCCTGGGGTGTTAGTCTGGGGTGTTAGTCTGGGGTGTTAGTCTGGGGTGTTAGCCTGGGTTGTTAGTCTGGGGTGTTAGTCTGGGGTGTTACTCTGGGGTGTTAGTCTGGGGTGTTAGCCTGGGGTGTTAGTCTGGGGTGTTAGTCTGGGGTGTTAGTCTGGGGTGTTAGTCTAGTGTGTTAGTCTGGGGTGTTAGCCTGGGGTGTTAGTCTGGGGTGTTAGTCTGGGGTGTTAGTCTGGGGTGTTAGTCTGGGGTGTTAGTCTAGTGTGTTAGCCTGGGGTGTTAGTCTGGGGTGCTAGTCTGGGGTGTTAGTCTGGGGTGTTAGCCTGGGGTGTTAGTCTGGGATGTTAGTCTGGGGTGTTAGTCTGGGGTGTTAGTCTGGGGTGTTAGTCTAGTGTGTTAGTCTGGGGTGTTAGCCTGTGGTGTTAGTCTGGGGTGTTAGTCTAGTGTGTTAGTCTGGGGTGTTAGCCTGGGGTGTTAGTCTGGGGTGTTAGTCTGGGGTGTTAGCCTGAGGTGTTAGTCTGGGGTGTTAGTCTGGGGTGTTAGCCTAGTGTGTTAGTCTGGGGTGTTAGCCTGGGGTGTTAGTCTGGGGTGCTAGTCTGGGGTGTTTGTCTGGGGTGTTAGTCTGGGGTGTTAGGCTGGGGTGTTAGCCTGGG
Source organism: Squalus acanthias (assembly GCA_030390025.1). Lineage (NCBI taxonomy): Eukaryota > Metazoa > Chordata > Chondrichthyes > Squaliformes > Squalidae > Squalus > Squalus acanthias. The sequence goes on from CM059435.1 coordinate 86,519,796, forward strand.
GTGTTAGTCTGGTGTGTTAGTCTGGGGTGCTAGTCTGGGGTGTTAGTCTGGGGTGTTAGTCTGGGGTGCTAGTCTGGGGTGTTAGTCTGGGGTGTTAGTCTGGGGTGTTAGGCTGGGGTGTTAGCCTGGGTTGTTAGCCTGGGGTGTTAGTCTGGGGTGCTAGTCTGGGGTGTTAGTCTGGGGTGTTAGTCTGGGGTGTTAGTCTGGGGTGTTAGCCTGGGATGTTAGCCTGGGGTGTTTGCCTGGGGCGTTAGCCTGGGGTGTTAGTCTGGGGTGTTAGTCTGGGTTGTTAGTCTGGGGTGTTTGCCTGAGGTGTTAGCCTGGGGTGTTAGCCTGGGGTGTTAGTCTGGGCTGTTTGCCTGGGGTGTTAGTCTGGGGTGTTAGTCTGGGGTGTTAGCCTGGGGTGTTAGTCTGGGGTGTTTGCCTGGGGTGTTAGTCTGGGGTGTTAGTCTGGGGTGTTAGTCTGGGGTGCTAGTCTGGGGTGTTAGTCTGGGGTGTTAGCCTGGGGTGTTAGCCTGGGGTGTTAGTCTGGGGTGTTAGTCTGGGGTGTTAGCCTGGGGTGTTAGTCTGGGGTGTTAGTCTGGGGTGTTAGTCTGGGGTGTTAGTCTAGTGTGTTAGTCTGGGGTGTTAGTCTGGGGTGTTAGTCTGGGGTGTTAGTCTAGTGTGTTAGCCTGGGGTGTTAGTCTGGGGTGTTAGTCTGGGGTGTTAGTCTGGGGTGTTAGTCTGGGGTGTTAGTCTGGGATGTTAGTCTAGTGTGTTAGTCTGGGGTGTTAGTCTGGGGTGTTAGTCTGGGGTGTTAGTCTGGGGTGTTAGCCTGGGGTGTTAGTCTAGTGTGTTAGTCTGGGGTGTTAGTCTAGTGTGTTAGTCTGGGTTGTTAGTCTAGTGTGTTAGTCTGGGGTGTTAGTCTAGTGTGTTAGCCTAGTGTGTTAGTCTGGGGAGTTAGTCTGGGTTGTTAGTCTGGGGTGTTAGTCTTGGTTGTTAGTCTGTGGTGTTAGTCTGGGTTGTTAGTCTGGGGTGTTAGTCTGGGGTGTTAGTCTGAGGTGTTAGTCTAGTGTGTTAGCCTAGTGTGTTAGTCTGGGGTGTTAGTCTGGGTTGTTAGTCTGGGGTGTTAGTCTGGGGTGTTAGTCTGGGGTGTTAGCCTGGGGTGTTAGTCTGGGGTGTTAGTCTGGGGTGTTAGTCTAGTGTGTTAGCCTAGTGTGTTAGTCTGGGGTGTTAGTCTGGGGTGTTAGCCTGGGGTGTTAGTCTGGGGTGTTAGTCTGGGGTGTTAGTCTGGGGTGTTAGTCTAGTGTGTTAGTCTGGGGTGTTAGTCTGGGGTGTTAGTCTGGGGTGTTAGTCTAGTGTGTTAGCCTGGGGTGTTAGTCTGGGGTGTTAGTCTGGGGTGTTAGTCTGGGGTGTTAGTCTGGGGTGTTAGTCTGGGATGTTAGTCTAGTGTGTTAGTCTGGGGTGTTAGTCTGGGTTGTTAGTCTGGGGTGTTAGTCTGGGGTGTTAGTCTGGGGTGTTAGCCTGGGGTGTTAGTCTAGTGTGTTAGTCTGGGGTGTTAGTCTAGTGTGTTAGTCTGGGTTGTTAGTCTAGTGTGTTAGTCTGGGGTGTTAGTCTAGTGTGTTAGCCTAGTGTGTTAGTCTGGGGAGTTAGTCTGGGTTGTTAGTCTGGGGTGTTAGTCTTGGTTGTTAGTCTGTGGTGTTAGTCTGGGTTGTTAGTCTGGGGTGTTAGTCTGGGGTGTTAGTCTGAGGTGTTAGTCTAGTGTGTTAGCCTAGTGTGTTAGTCTGGGGTGTTAGTCTGGGTTGTTAGTCTGGGGTGTTAGTCTGGGGTGTTAGTCTGGGGTGTTAGCCTGGGGTTTTAGTCTGGGGTGTTAGTCTGAGGTGTTAGTCTAGTGTGTTAGCCTAGTGTGTTAGTCTGGGGTGTTAGTCTGGGGTGTTAGTCTGGGGTGTTAGTCTGGGGTGTTAGTCTGGGGTGTTAGTCTGGGGTGTTAGTCTGGGGTGTTAGTCTGGGTTGTTAGTCTGGGGTGTTAGCCTGGGGTGTTAGTCTGGGGTGTTAGTCTGGGGTGGTAGTCTGGGGTGTTAGTCTGGGGTGTTAGCCTGGGGTGTTAGTCTGGGGTGTTAGTCTGGGGTGTTAATCTGGGGTGTTAGTCTAGTGTGTTAGTCTGGGGTGTTAGTCTGGGGTGTTAGTCTGGGGTGTTAGTCTAGTGTGTTAGCCTGGGGTGTTAGTCTGGGGTGTTAGTCTGGGGTGTTAGTCTGGGGTGTTAGCCTGGGGTGTTAGTCTGGGGTGTTAGTCTGGGGTGTTAGTCTGGGGTGTTAGTCTGGGGTGTTAGTCTAGTGTGTTAGTCTGGGGTGTTAGCCTGGGGTGTTAGTCTGGGGTGTTAGTCTAGTGTGTTAGTCTGGGGTGTTAGTCTGGGGTGTTAGCCTGAGGTGTTAGTCTGGGGTGTTAGTCTGGGGTGTTAGTCTAGTGTGTTAGTCTGGGGTGTTAGCCTGGGGTGTTAGTCTGGGGTGTTAGCCTGGGGTGTTAGTCTGGGGTGTTAGTCTGGGGTGTTAGTCTGGGGTGTTAGCCTGGGTTGTTAGTCTGGGGTGTTAGTCTGGGGTGTTAGTCTGGGGTGTTAGTCTGGGGTGTTAGCCTGGGGTGTTAGTCTGGGGTGTTAGTCTGGGGTGTTAGTCTGGGGTGTTAGTCTAGTGTGTTAGTCTGGGGTGTTAGCCTGGGGTGTTAGTCTGGGGTGTTAGTCTGGGGTGTTAGTCTGGGGTGTTAGTCTGGGGTGTTAGTCTAGTGTGTTAGCCTGGGGTGTTAGTCTGGGGTGTTAGTCTGGGGTGTTAGTCTGGGGTGTTAGCCTGGGGTGTTAGTCTGGGGTGTTAGTCTGGGGTGTTAGTCTGGGGTGTTAGTCTGGGGTGTTAGTCTAGTGTGTTAGTCTGGGGTGTTAGCCTGGTGTGTTAGTCTGGGGTGTTAGTCTAGTGTGTTAGTCTGGGGTGTTAGCCTGGGGTGTTAGTCTGGGGTGTTAGTCTGGGGTGTTAGCCTGAGGTGTTAGTCTGGGGTGTTAGTCTGGGGTGTTAGCCTAGTGTGTTAGTCTGGGGTGTTAGCCTGGGGTGTTAGTCTGGGGTGCTAGTCTGGGGTGTTTGTCTGGGGTGTTAGTCTGGGGTGTTAGGCTGGGGTGTTCGCCTGGGGTGTTAGTCTGGTGTGTTAGTCTGGGGTGCTAGTCTGGGGTGTTAGTCTGGGGTGTTAGTCTGGGGTGCTAGTCTGGGGTGTTAGTCTGGGGTGTTAGTCTGGGGTGTTAGGCTGGGGTGTTAGCCTGGGTTGTTAGCCTGGGGTGTTAGTCTGGGGTGCTAGTCTGGGGTGTTAGTCTGGGGTGTTAGTCTGGGGTGTTAGCCTGGGGTGTTAGCCTGGGATGTTAGCCTGGGGTGTTTGCCTGGGGCGTTAGCCTGGGGTGTTAGTCTGGGGTGTTAGTCTGGGTTGTTAGTCTGGGGTGTTTGCCTGAGGTGTTAGCCTGGGGTTTTAGCCTGGGGTGTTAGTCTGGGCTGTTTGCCTGGGGTGTTAGTCTGGGGTGTTAGTCTGGGGTGTTAGTCTGGGGTGTTAGCCTGGGGTGTTAGTCTGGGGTGTTTGCCTGGGGTGTTAGTCTGGGGTGTTAGTCTGGGGTGTTAGTCTGGGGTGCTAGTCTGGGGTGTTAGTCTGGGGTGTTAGCCTGGGGTGTTAGTCTGGGGTGTTAGCCTGGGGTGTTAGTCTGGAGTGTTAGCCTGGTGTGTTAGTCTGGGGTGTTAGTCTGGGGTGTTAGTCTGGGGTGTTAGCCTGGGGTGTTAGTCTGGGTTTTTAGTCTGGATTGTTAGCCTGGGGTGTTAGTCTGGGGTGTTTGCCTGAGGTGTTAGCCTGGGGTGTTAGTCTGGGGTGTTTGCCTGAGGTGTTAGTCTGGGGTGTTAGTCTGGGGTGTTAGTCTGGGATGTTAGTCTGGGGTGTTTGCCTGAGGTGTTAGCCTGGGGTGTTAGTCTGAGGTGTTAGTCTGGGGTGTTAGCCTGGGGTGTTTGCCTGGGGTGTTAGCCTGGGGTGTTAGTCTGGGGTGCTAGCCTAGTGTGTTAGTCTGGGGTGTTAGTCTGGGGTGTTTGCCTGAGGTGTTAGCCTGGGGTGTTAGTCTGCGGTGTTTGCCTGGGGTGTTTGCCTGGGGTGTTAGTCTGGGGTGTTAATCTGGGGTGTTAGTCTGGGGTGTTTGCCTGAGGTGTTAGCCTGGGGTGTTAGTCTGCGGTGTTTGCCTGGGGTGTTTGCCTGGGGTGTTAGTCTGGGGTGTTAGTCTGGGGTGTTAGTCTGGGGTGTTTGCCTGAGGTGTTAGCCTGGGGTGTTAGTCTGCGGTGTTTGCCTGGGTTGTTAGCCTGGGGTGTTTGCCTGGGGTGTTAGCCTGGGGTGTTTGCCTGGGGTGTTAGCCTGGGGTGTTTGCCTGAGGTGTTAGCCTGGGGTGTTTGCCTGGGGTGTTAGCCTGGTGTGTTGGTCTGGGGTGCTGGTCTGGGGTGTTAGTCTGAGGTGTTAGCCTGGGGTGTTAGTCTGGGGTGTTTGCCTGGGGTGTTCGTCTGGGGTGTTAGCCTGAGGTGTTAGCCTGGGGTGTTAGCCTGGGGTGTTGGTCTGAGGTGTTAGTCTGAGGTGTTAGTCTGGGGTGTTAGTCTGAGGTGTTAGCCTGGGGTGTTAGCCTGGGGTGTTAGTCTGGGGTGTTTGCCTGAGGTGTTAGCCTGGGGTGTTAGTCTGGGGTGTTTGCCTGGGGTGTTTGCCTGAGGTGTTAGTCTGAGGTGTTTGCCTGAGGTGTTAGCCTGGGGTGTTAGCCTGGGGTGTTAGTCTGGGGTGTTCGTCTGGGGCGTTTGCCTGGGGTGTTTGCCTGGGGTGTTAGCCTGGGGTGTTAGTCTGGGGTGTTAGTCTGGGGCGTTTGCCTGGGGTGTTAGTCTGGGGTGTTAGTCTGTGGTGTTAGCCTGGAGTGTTAGTCTGGGGTGTTAGTCTGTGGTGTTAGTCTGGGGTGTGAGTCTGGGGTGTTAGTCTGGGGTGTTAGTCTGTGGTGTTAGCCTGGAGTGTTAGTCTGGGGTGTTAGTCTGTGGTGTTAGCCTGGAGTGTTAGTCTGGGGTGTTAGTCTGTGGTGTTAGCCTGGGGTGTTAGTCTGGGGCGTTTGCCTGGGGTGTTAGTCTGGCGTGTTAGTCTGTGGTGTTAGCCTGGAGTGTTAGTCTGGGGTGTTAGTCTGTGGTGTTAGTCTGGGGTGTGAGTCTGGGGTGTTAGTCTGTGGTGTTAGCCTGGAGTGTTAGCCTGGGGTGTTAGTCTGGGGTGTTTGCCTGAGGTTTTTAGCCTGGGGTGTTAGTCTGGGGTGTTTGCCTGAGGTTTTTAGCCTGGGGTGTTAGTCTGGGGTGTTTGCCTGGGGTGTTAGTCTGTGGTGTTAGCCTGGGGTGTTAGTCTGGGGTGTTTGCCTGGGGTGTTAGTCTGGGGTGTTAGTCTGGGGTGTTAGTCTGGGGTGTTTGCCTGAGGTTTTTAGCCTGGGGTGTTAGTCTGGGGTGTTAGTCTGGGGTGTTTGCCTGAGGTTTTTAGCCTGGGGTGTTAGTCTGGGGTGTTAGTCTGAGGTGTTTGCCTGGGGTGTTAGCCTAGTGTGTTAGTCTGAGGTGTTAGTCTGGTGTGTTAGCCTGAGGTGTTAGTCTGGGGTGTTAGTCTAGTGTGTTAGCCTAGTGTGTTAACCTGGGGTGTTAGTCTGTGGTGTTAGCCTGGGTGTTAGTCTGGGGTGTTAGTCTGTGGTGTTAGTCTGGGGTGTTAGTCTGGGGTGTTAGTCTGGGGTGTTCGCCTGGGTTGTTAGTCTGGGTGTTAGCCTGGGATGTTAGTCTTGGGTGTTAGCCTGGGTTGTTAGTCTGTGGTGTTAGCCTGAGGTGCAGCGAGGGAGGTTGATGGAGTTAAGGCTGGAGGCACATAACTACTGTCCCATTCAAGGAGAAATCTTTTGTTTTGCCGATGTTAAGTTGGCGGAAATTTTGTCTCACCCATGTCTTCATGTCAGTTATACAGTTAGAGAATGCAGCTACAGCTGTACGGTTGGTAGAGGAGACGGAGCGGTAAAACTGGTTTTCACTGTACATGTAGAAGTTGACCTGTTGCTTCTGAATGATATTGGCCCGAAAATTAGACCTAATACGCGAGAGTACGCACTGTGTACTCTCGCGTTTTATGTCTCCAATTGCCGGTTTCCAGCATGCACTGCGCATGCGCGGGAAACCGGCACTTCGTGAATTCAAAAGGGGGCGGTTCCTAGGTGAACAGCGTGCGCGCTACAGGCTGCGCGCACGCAGTGCACTTAGTGCTTTGAACGCACAGGTAAGCATGGAAGATTTTACACATATAGAAAGGAGGCGTAAGACCCTCTTTTAACAAGGTAAGTAGTTAATTAAGTATTATTTTAAATTTTTTTCAACAGGTTTATCTTTTTTAGAGACTTTAAAGAAAGGTAAGTTTATTTTTATAACTTTTAAAAAGATTTTAAATTTTTTCAAAAATTTAATTTTTTGTTTAAAGTGGTTAATTTATTTAACTATACTTATTTTATTAATGTGATGGCTTTTTTTTAAAATTAATTGAGGTTTAGCTGTTCTTTTGGGGGGTATATTATTCATAGCTTTGACAGGTCTTCCTGTCAAAACTATGAATGAAAGATGGTGTGCTGCCATTGGCTCTAACTGAATCACGTGATCCCAGAGGTCGCACGAACTAACTCCGTCTCTGGGTCACGCAAGCACTGCACAGCTGCAGCCTTGAAACTAAAGTTCGTGTGGGCCCGGAGGAAAAAGGAAGGCGCGGAGTGAGATATCGCGGGGAAGCCTTACCCCCGCGTCAACACTCAGTCTTTAATTTCTGGGCCATTGTTGATGCCTTCATATAAATGATGAGGGTGTCAAGGATGGAGCTCTGAAGTTACACTGGAGATGAATGCACTGATGCAGGAGAACTCATAAATAACAAAAAAGACAAGTTGGATTTTTTGTGCTTCTTTTAAGTACATTGATTGAAGGATATATATTTTTTTTCTTCAGGAGCTTCCGTGGCAAAGCTGTGACAATGAATGGAACACGATCGCTTGTTTCTCTAACTACTCTCTGATCGATACCACTAACATGACCAGCGCAGTGACAGAATTCTGGGAGTAAGTGATGCTCATTCTGTCTGTTGAATTGGAGTATATTAGGAACTATGATTTTTGAAGACAATTACTAGTAATAGACTGTGGTTAATTGTAATTATGTAAAATGTAAGACTTGCCAGATACATAAAGGATATTCACTGAATGCACGCTGGACACACTGCCCAGGATCTTCCAACCTCCATTGAGAGAAGGCATGGATGTGGCAGAGCATGTTCTCGAGACAAATTTAGGCACCAATCTGCCCCAGATCCATCAAAAGATTGGTGGGGGCACAGCAGGAAATCTAGGCCAGTGTTTGTACAACTCCTGGACCTGACCACGTGACAGGTGGAATTGAAATAGTTTGCCTCTCAACTTTACTTGTGGCTATAGTTCAATCAGCAAATACGCCAGCCTTGTAACAGCTCATTGCTCTCCTTCAGCCTGTAAATTTCTCCTTAAACCCAAAGGTGGTGTTTTGTTTTCAGAGCAAAGTGGGGGTGGAACAAAAAGGTGACTGGTGGTTCAGTGGGCTGGAACACTGCTGTTTTTCATCTCCTGGTTCTTGATCAAATCCAACCAAGACTGATACAGGGGCCATAGTAAAACATGTCTGGGACAGGCTCAAATAGTTCCTACTGGGCTCAAGTTTACATCGCAAATCTGTTCTCACATCAGCTCAAGTAGGCACTGAAGTGGTACCATTACTTAGTGATGCCCAAAGGAAGGTTGATGTGGAAAATGGAAAGTAACTATGGTTCAGGAGAGGATGCTATTTGGAGCTTGGGATAAAGCTGCATTTTTGGGACAGTTTAGAGGTCCTGTTATTCTACATCTAACTCATGTTTCACCTAACCTGGGAGTGCTTGATGTTGACACTCGTCATTTCATTTCACTGAGAAGAGCCTGATAAGAGTAGGAAATATCTGCTACAAACCTACCAAAGGAGCCCTGGGCAGCAGCAGGCAGTGTCTGGAGTATTCCTGCTCCTCCGAGCCCCACAACAATTATTCCAAACTTGCTGGATCATCATCTGAATGTGGAATGGAATAGCGGGTTTATGCCAATGCTGCCTCTACACACTCAGGTGTGGATCACAGGTACATCACAATGGGATGATGCGAGTGGACATAAACGCTTCCTGTGAGGAAGAGAACCTGTTGGGATGGTCACTCCCGGGCTGCTTCCATGTAACTCCAAGTGACTGTTTCAAAAACCGTATTGCCAGAGAACTTGGAGCAGTTGTTTGTCTGGCTGGAGATGGAGAGGTCGAGTAAGTCTTATATAACAGGAGAGAATAACTATGAAGAATTTGATGTCGTTGAGTTCAAAGATGAGAAGAGTCATTTGTGGATGAAACCATTGAGAATAAATGGAGATTAAGGAGATCCGTACATTGCTCTGAGATAATGAATGTGCGGCACATGATATATTTTTATATATTTTCAGGCAAAACATGCTCCAAATTACCAATGGTCTGGATGAACCAGGGAGTATACGATGGCCTTTGGCTGGCACACTGGCCCTCTCTTGGATGTTGGTCTATTTCTCAATCTGGAAAGGAGTGGAATGGACAGGAAAGGTATGACCAAGAAATTCCTGCCTTATTTTCTGTTCAGAAAAATCAAGAGAAGGAAACAAAATGATGCTCATTCAGTCAAGCTGAGTTCAACCAATAGTTTGTTGGTCTTGGAAAAAAAACAATTTTTTTAAATTCATCTCTGATTTATGCCCTGCGCTGCTCGCAACAGAAGATTAATCTTTAAATCCTGGAGAATGCAGGACAATCCTGGAGGGTTGGCAATCCTACTTGTTGGCCAAGATGTAGGCTGGGATTTTGCGGGGGATCAGCGGGCGCCATCGGTGGTGGGTCGGATGGGAAAGTGTTTTGTTTTTCACAGCGAGTCGGGACCCTGCTGTGAACCCGCAGTCACGCGCCTTTCCCAATATCGGATCTGTCTGCGGCGTGGGACCCAATTCAGGTCATTAGTGGCTTGTTTAGAGACACTTAAGAATGATTTTCAGCTTACCTTTTGCATTTGACAGCGTGTGGACCACGTCTGTCAAGCTGAGGCGGGAGTTCAGTGGCCATTGAATCAGCTGATGAGTTGACAGCTTCAAATGTACAGTAAAAGTTCCCACCTTACAGAGATATCTTCCCTCAGCAACAAGCTCTTCCTCACTGCATTTCCACAACAGATTCAGCATGCTGCAAGTCTTTACACAAGTCTCCATCCAGTCTGACCTCATTACCTCTCTCACCATTGACAGATCGCCTCTGTCATCTCTACTTCACCTGCCATTTATTCCATCAGCATGGGTGCCCTTTATAATCTCTCACCTTGGTCCTCAGAATCCCACCACGATCAGCCTCAACACCAGCAGCACCAGGCACACCAGCAGCACCAACAACAATACCACCAACCTTCTCCGTAATCACTTGATGCTGCACAGGACAGAGGGCATCAGCATCCAACCACATTGCTGCCTGGGAGGCCAGAGATGGCCTCATCATGGCCAGATTTACTTAACTTTACGCTGTACACCCTGGCTGCCACATGATGCGCCAGGTTGGCACCACCCCACACCAACACCATAAAGCATCCCTACAATGCCCAAGCCATTCATTTCACATTCATGACCATTGCGGGGGGGGGGGGGGGGGGAGGGGGGGGGGTACCGTTATGTCTCACCATTCACTGCAACTCACTAATCCACTTCCAAAGGTGCATACAAATCTGTCCAAGGACGCAAAGTGTTGAAAATAAAGGTTTCAATGTTTGACAGCACATTAACAGAAACTTTACATGAACATTGCATAAAACACCCAAGTGCCTACCCTTGTGTGTTGTTAGTTGGTATGATTGGACTAGGATAAGGGTGAGTGTGAGGGGTGGCTAGTGAGATGGGGATGTGATAATGTAGAGAGAGAGAGAGGGATGGGTGGAGGTGCAAGGTAAGTTGGTGTGAGTAAGGATTTGCATGAGTAGGGTAGGGAAGGCAGAGTGATAGCGATGTGATGAGAGGCACAGCAGGATGAGGTTGTGTGTGGCTTTGTACTAATGTTTAGTGATCTACTGAGATAATTGAAATGTTTGCGGCTCTTGACCTCATCCCTGCTTGTGCCCTCCTCTGCAATCTGCAACCAGGCTGTGTTGATCTCCTGGGGAGGTCTCTTCTGCCCATGTGGACCTCACTGTGTGCTCTAACTCCCTCCATAAGCATATGGAGGGAGTCATGGGAGAGCCTGGATGCAGCCCTGTGCCTTTGTGCCGTGCTTGTCAGTGTTTGCAGCACCTCAATGCTGTAGAACACTGACAGCACAAATGTCAAATTAAATTTGGCCATGGTCCCTTTAAGGAAACCTGCTGATGACGCATCATCAAATGATGTCACCAGATCCACTTCCTCTAATTGGCCTGTGAAACGCGCTGGGTGGGCTTCGCAAGCCCAATCTAGGGAAATTCATTTCACAGAGCGGGATGGAGCCAGCAGCGGGGTCGGGACCGCCACTGACATCGCCCGCCACGGAGCCGCCGAGGTGAGCAAAGTCCCAGCCGTAGTCTCTGTTGCAGTAAATTCTGCCATGTGTTACATTCATGTTTCTGATTCTGGGGGGTTTCTGCTTTCTCCTTAACAGGTGGTGTATTTTTCTGCCACTTATCCTTACGTCATGCTGATCATTTTATTCTTCCGTGGAGTGACTCTCCCAGGAGCAAAGGAAGGCATTCTGTTTTACCTTACTCCCAATTTCAACAAGCTGCTCAAACTCTCAGGTGCGTACAATGTGGATTTGGAATGTAGCAATATATAGGTTCGATTTGGTAAATAGTAACATCGACTGTAACCATACAGTGACCATTTCTTGGATTTTCTGCTCAATTGTCCTTGGGAGCGAGGCAGAAATTTTTGAGTTTTCTCTTCTTTCTTGTGGTTTTTCTCCTTCCTAAGTCGGACAGAGTCCTGACAGTGCAAATTGCACTTTGTAGGGAGTGGATTGATGGGTTGTATGGCCTTCTTCTGTTCCATACATTGCTATCCTATCAAATTTATGTTTGACGATAACTTCTATTTCCTATTTGAATCAGTACGTGGATTTGTTCATTCACCCTCAGCTTCTACTACCTTCTAATAGAATCATAGGGGGAGAAATTCATTATAGCCCTGTTTGGGGTGCTAGCTTTTAAAAGTTGAAAAAATTAGCGCCAGGCACTAATGTTTCTCAACTTTTAAAAAATTCAGATTTGCGCTCCAGGAAGGAAGTGGCGCGCTAAATCAAGAACTCTACTTCCTTCCTGGAGCACAACAGGCAGCAGGCAGGGTGGTAGGTGAGCAGTGCTGCACAATGGGCCATGCAGCGCTGCTTCATTGGAAGGCTCCTTCCCTCCCTTAAAGGAAAGTGTCATCGCTGCAGGCTCTGCAAGGGAAAGCAACTTACCTGGTCCCCGATGGCAGCTGCGATCGGCCCGATCAGCCCGATGCACTGCAGCAGAGTGCCGGGCTGATCGATCGCTAGGGAAAGAAGGATAAAAAACAGAAAACGAGCATTTGATTATTTTTTTCCCTACCTCGGCCACCTCGCCTTTAAGTATTGCCCCGCCTCCCAATAAACACCTCCTGCAGCTGCCGGTGTTGTCGCCTGGCGATGTTACAGGGGGTGAAACCGAAGCTCGGGACCGGGGTGCTATCGGGGCGATGCACACAGCGATGACGTCACGATCTCCGGGCGAAGGAGATCGGAACGCAACGCCATACCGTCGCTGCAAACCTCCCGCCGAATTCAGCGGGAGGTGATATTCTCGCCGCGCCCAGGCATTAAGTGGTTAGCACCCCGTTATCTCCCCCATAGAATCTTACAGCACAGAAGCAGGTCATTTTTTTTAATTCATTCACGGGATGTGGACGTCACTGGACTGACCCATCCCTAATTGCCCTCAAGAAGGAGGTGATGAGCTGCCTTCTTGAATACAACTGCGTGGCTTGCTAGGCCATTTCAGAGGCCAGTTAAAAGTCAACCATATTGCTGTGGGTCTGGAGTCACATATAGGCCAGACCGGGTAAGGACGGCACATTTCCTTCCCTAAAGGACATTAGTGAACCAAATGGGTTTTTACAACAATCTGGTAGTTTCATGGTCGCCATTACTGATACTAGCTTTTTATTCCAGATTTATTTATTTAATTGAATTTAAATTCCCCAGCTGCCGTGGTGGGATTATGAACTCATGTACTCAGGTCAGTAGTCCAAGCCTCTAGATTACTGGTCCAGTAACATAACCACTATGCTACTGTACCCATCCTTCTACACATGATTCATGGGAAAATACATTGAACACAGACTGACTGATAGAGGGTAATGAGGTATAATCCATGAGTTCAAAACAGTCAAGCAGGTTATATGCATTCTGGCAGCTGTGTACAGAGCTTTGGTCAGACCCCACCTAGAGTACTGCGTTCAGTTTTGGGCAGTACCCGTCAGGAAAGATACATTGGCCTTGGAGTGGGTATAGCACAGATACACCAGAATGATATCAGAGCTTAAAACATTAAATTATGAGGACAGGTTGCATAAACTTGGTTTGTTTCCACTTGTGGGAATATCCAAAACTAGGGGCCATCAATACAAGAAAGTTATTAATAAGTCGAATAGGGAAATAAGGAGAAATTTCTTTACTCAGAGAGTGGTTAGAATGTAGAACTTGCTACCACAGGAAGTGGTTGAGGCAAATAGCTTAGATGCTGTCAAAAGGAAACTAGACGAGTACATGACAGAAAAGGGAATCGAAAGATATGCTGAAAGGCTGAGATAAGTTTAGACGGTTGAGGGGTGATCTAATCGAGGTGTTTAAAATGATAAATGGATTCAATAGAGTAGATACAAAAAAACTATTTTCTCTTATAGAGGAATCTAGAACAAAGGGGCACATTTTTAAAATTAGAGGAGCTCTCGCCCAAAAGACTGTGGATACTGAGTCAATTGAAATTTTCAAGACTGAGATTGGCAGATTTTTATTTGGTAAGGATAGCAAGGGATATGGAGGAAAGGCAGTTTAATGGAGTTGAGGTACAAATCAGCCATGTTATTCATAATTTACATTAATGATTTGGACTTAGGAACAAGTACCTTAATATCAACATTTACAGATGATACCAAACTGGGGGGTATAGCTAACATGGAGGAAGAATGCAACATAATACAAGATATTAGAAAACTTGCACACTGGGCAGTTAAGTGGCAAATTAACTTTAACATAGATAAATATGAGGTGATGCACTTTGGTATGAAAAATAAAAACAACACCTACACTTTAGAAGATAAGATATGAATGGAGTAGAAGAGCAAAGGGATCCAGGGATACAGGTGAGCAAATCATTAACAGCAGCATCGCAGGTCAGCAAAGCAATTAAGAATGCTAACAAAGCACTGGGATTTATTTCTAGGGGTATAGAATTCAAAAGTAGTGAAGTTATGTTAAACTTGTATAGGACTCAGGTCAGACCACACTTGGAGCACTGTGCACAGTTCTGGTCTCCACACTATAAAAAGGACATAGATGCACTGGAGAAAGTGCAAAAAAGATTCACAAGGGTGGTACCAGAACTGAGAGATTACAGCTATCGGGAAAGATTGAACAGGTTGGGGCTTTTATCTTTAGAAAAGACAAGACTTAGAGGTGACCTGATTGAGGTCTTTAAAACTATGAACGGGTTGGACAGGGTAAATGTGGAGAGAATGTTTCCACTTGTGGGAGAATCCAAACCTAGGGGCCATCAATACAAGATAGTTACTAATAAATCCATTCGGGAAATAAGGAGAAATTTCTTGACTGAGTGGTTAGAATGTGGAACTTGCTACCACAGGAAGTGGTTGAGGCAAATAGCTTAGATGCTTTCAAAGGGAAACTAGATGACTACATGACAGAAAAGGGAACTGAAGGATATGCTGAAAGGCTGAGATAAGATAGATGGAATGGAAGGAGATTCATGTGGAGTATAAACACCAGCACAGACTAGTTGGGCCGAATGGCATATTTCTGTGCTGTATATTCTATGTAATTCTATGTTCTTTGTAATAGCCATAAGCTAATAGATCAGGCTCGAAGGGCTGAATGGCCTATTCCTGTACCTATGGTCCTATTTTTCTATGTGAATTGAATAATTTTCCTGCCACACATTTAGTAACATCAATGACCTCAAGTGACATAAAGTAATGTAATGTCAACAACATTACTTTCTTTTGTCATTACCGTGTTTTCCTACTTTTCTACTCTCTTGTCTTGGATTACTAACTCATATATGGTACGGTTCCTGGACCAGCACCCTCTGATGCTCAAGTCACCATTCTTCATGACTGAGCCCAAACAGTGAGTGTCAGCAAGTTATTTTGCTTTGGAGCCAGCACAAACAAGGCCAATCCTGTACTTGTCCTATGTCTACACACGTGCACTTTCCAGCAGGGGCCAGTGAATAGATCAATAGCAAGAATTATGGCTGCTATTTGTTTCCTTCTTTATCCGAAGCCACTGAAGCTAATTGTACTATCCTCATTGCTGCTCTGGCTGAGCAACGCTAGTGTAACATGGACCAGTGATTAAACCTGGAACTTTCTGGGTCTGAATGATTCAGTTTGATGGTTTTAGGCACTCAATGCCAGTATCAAGCACTTTCAGGTCAGGTGCAGATGGGATAGATGCAGGGTAGAGCTCCCTCTGTACTGTTCATCAAGCACTTCAGGTACAGATCAGATGGATGGTAAAGCTCCCTCTACTTTGCTGCAACAATGGATGAAGATTTCCTCTGTGCATGAGATGTAGTGCAACCATAAACCTGTTCTTTATAAATGTGCTTACAATTTTGCTACACCTAGCACCCAAAGTAAATATTCTCCTAAACTGCACCTTCAAAAGGTGCCCCTTTAGGTTTGAACTGGTCGGAGCATGCGCTGTGCAGACTCCAATTAGTTCCATTGGCAATTGAGCCAAAGAGATCTAGAAAAGGCAAGTTTGGACTAATTTTTGTGGGCCTCGGAGGAGCAGGAGTGCTCCTCCAGGCACTGTCTGCTGCTGCACAGGGCTCCCCTCCACTTCCTGATCATAACTCCAGCTGCCGCCCCCACCCCACCCCCATCTCTGAACCTACCTTACTGGTGGCTGGGGCGGCCCGATATTGGTAGGCCGCACTCCTGTTTGGTGCCCTGCAGCTCGCCGGCTGAGGCAGAGGCAGAGGCCTGAAAATCGCGACCGCCTTTTCGATTTGAGTGTGGGAGACCGGTTGGATCTGCTCGTCTGATTCCCGAAATTCACAATCAACCCTAATGTGAGTCATGGTCTTAGCTGTATTATAATTAGGAAAATATTACCTTGAGTTATATTTTTGGTTGGCCTGGTTGGGATAAGTTTAGGTCTATTTTTTTTTAGGGAGTTGTTTTTGTTTAACCAGTGATCTACATTTAATTATTAATCATAATGGATGTTTGCTCTTTTGGGCAGGTCTGGCTTGATGCAGCTACACAGATCTTCTTCTCCTATGGACTGGGTCTGGGATCACTTATTGCTTTGGGCAGTTACAATAAATTTCACAACAATATTTACAGGTAAAACATTTACATTATTTTAGTTGAGCGATGAACGGAGGAACTGCAATTCTTCCAATAGGAATACTTTCCAATTTCCAACCTTTGATGGAACTGAGCCTCGCAATACTATGGTCTGATATGGTCTGATAGGGACATCCTTCTACATTGTTATGGAGTCCATAGAATCATAGAATCATAGAATGGTTGCAGCACAGAAGGAGGCCATTCGGCCCGTCAAGCCCATGCCAGCTCTCTGCAAGAGCACTTCAGCTAGTCCCACTCCCCTGCCCTTTCCCATAGCACTGCAAAATATTTTCCTTCAGGTACTTATCCAATTTCCTTTTGAAAGCCATGATTGAATCTGCCTCCACCACCCTTTCAGGCAGTGTGTTCCAGATCCTAACCACTCACTGCGTAAAAAAGTATTCCCTCATGTCGCCTTTGGTTCTTCTGCCAATCACCTTAAATCTGTGTCCTCTGGTTCTCGACCCTTCCGCCAATGGGAACAGTTTCTCTCTATCTGCTCTGTCCAGACCCCTCATGATTTTGAACACCTCTATCAAATCTCCTCTCAATCTTCTCTGTTCTAAGGAGAACAACCCTAGCTTCTCCAGTCTATCCACGTAACTGAAGTCCCTCATCCCTGTAACCATTCTTGTAAATCTTTTCTGCACCCTCTCTAAGGCCTTCACATTCTTCCTAAAGTGCGGTGACCAGAATTGCACACAATACTCCAGTTGAGGCTGAACCAGTGTTTTGTAAAGGTTCATCATAACTTCCTTGCTTTTGTACTCTATGTCTCTATTCATGAAGCCCAGGATCCTGTATGCTTTTTTAACCACTTTCTCAAACTGCCCTGCCACCTTCAGCGATTTGTGCACATATACCCCCAGGTCTCTCTGTTCATGCACCCTCTTTAGGATTGTACCCTTTAGTTTATATTGCCTCTCCTCATTCTTCCTACCAAAATGTATAATTTTGCACTTTCCTGCGTTAAATTTCATCTGCAACGTGTCCGCCCATTCCACCAGCCTGTCTATGTCTTCTTGAAGTCTATCACTATCCTCCTCACTGTTCACTATACTTCCAAGTTTTGTGTCATCTGCAAATATTGAAATTGTGCCCTGTACACCCACATCCAAGTCATTAATATATATCAAGAAAAGCTGGCTCCTATTACCAACCCCTTCCTCCAGTCCGATAAACAACCGTTCACCCCTACTCTCTGTTTCCTGTCACTTAGCCAATTTTGTATCCATGCTGCCACTGTCCCTTTTATTCCATGGGCTTCAACTTTGCTGGCAAGCCTATTATGTGGCACTTTATCAAACACATTTTGGAAGTCCATGTATACCACATCAACCGCATTGCCCTCATCAACCCTCTCTGTTACCTCATCAAAAAACTCAATCAAGTTAGTTAAACACGATTTGCCTTTAACAAATCCATGCTGGCTTTCCTTAATTAATCCATACTTGTCCAAGTGACTGTTAATTTTGTCCCGGATTATTGTTTCTAAAAGCTTCCCCACTACCGAGGTTAAACTGACCGGCCTATAGTTGCTGGGTTTATCCTTACACCCTTTTTTGAACAAGGGTGTAACATTTGCAATTGTCCAGTACTCTGGCACCACCCCCGTTTCTAAGGAGGATTGGAAGATTATGGCCTGTGCCTCCACAATTTCCACCTTTACTTCCCTCAGTGTCCTAGCATGCATCCTATCCGGTCCTGGTGACTTATCTACTTTAAGTACAGCCAGCCTTTCTAGTACCTCCTCTTTATCAATTTTTCTCCCATCCAGTATCTCAACTACCTCCTCTTTCACTATGACTTTGGCAGCATCTTCCTCCTTGGTAAAGACAAATGCAAAATACTCATTTAGTACCTCAGCCATGCCCTCTGCCTCCATGCGTAGTTCTCTATTTTGGTCCCTAATCGGTCCCACCCCTCCTCTGTTAGAATTCATAAGGATTCGGGCTTGATACTAATTGGTTACAGTGAATCTTTTATTAGTACACACAGCAGCTGGCAGTAATTTACAGTTCTGAATGGTTATTACCCATTCAGTCGCTGGACAGAGTAGCGTGCGTCATCTTCTTCTTTAGCTAGGTAGGTGTTAGCCTCCAGCCAGCATTATGGCCACCTACACAAACTCGACATCCCTCGTGGATCTTCTATCCCTGTGCTTGAATGTTCACAAACCCTCTTCTTTTATCCCCCAAAGTTCTGATCATATGACTTAAAAAGTCCAATTGTGTTTGTCCACATAATGTTTAAATTATTGTTTCTAAATTGCTTATCAAGCAATTTCCACACATCTTGAGTTCAGTTGCAGCAGACTTCTTTAACTGTTCATCATCTTTGCACAGATATTAGTTTTAGTCAATAACAGTATGCATTCGAGACAGTTTTAGTCAACAACAGGATGCATTCAAGGTCAAAGCTGATTCTTGCACAAAAATACTGCTCATTCAGCAAATAGCTATTAACTCTTTAAATTCTTACACCTCTTACTACCCATTTACTATTTATATGCCTATAGAAGACTTTTGGATTCCCTTTTATGTTAGCTGCCAATCTATTCTCATACTCTCTCTTTGCCCCTCTTATTTCCTATTTCACTTTCCTCTGAATTTCTATATTCAGCCTGGTTCTCACTTGTATTCTCAACCTGATATCTGTCATATGCCCCTTTTTTCTGCTTCATCTTACCCTCTATCTCTTTCGTCATCCAGGGAACTCTGAGTTTGGTTGTCCTACCTTTCCCCCTCGTGGGAATGTACCTCGACTGTACCCGATCCATCTCCTCTTTAAAGGCAGTCCATTGTTTGATTATAGTTTTGTCTGCCAATCTTTGATTCCAATTTACCTGGCCCAGATCCATTCTCAACCCACTGAAATTGGCCTTCCTCCAATTAATTATTTTTACTCTAGATTGCTCCCTGTCCTTTTCCATAGCTAGTCTCAACCTTATGATACTGTGATCACTGTTCCCTAAATTTTCCCCTACTGACACTTGCTCTACTTGACCCACCTCATTTCCCAGAACCAGATCCAGCAATGCCTCCTTCCTCGTTGGGCCGGAAACATACTGATCAAGAAAGTTCTCCTGAACACACTTCAGAAATTCTTCCCCCTCTCTGCCCTTTACACTATTGCTATCCCAGTCTACATTAGGATAGTTGAAGTCCCCCATTATCACTACTCTATAGTTCTTGCACCTCTCTGTAATTTCCCTGCAAATTTGCTCCTCTATATCCTTCCCACTAGTTGGCGGCCTATAGAATACACCTAGTAGTGTAATGGCACCTCTATTGTTTCTCAACTCTAACCAAATAGATGACATCATCGTCGTGCGCAGCACCCCACTCGCGCCGCGGCCATGATCTTCGGTAGCGCCCCCGATTTACCGCCGGACGCTATGTCCGACAGGGTCAGGGGGGCCTACCTGTGGCCGGGGTGGTGCTAAGATGTTGCTGGCCACCTGCCAGCACCTGCCCCCATTGTCATCCCCGGCCTCCTGAGCAGCCCCCCCCCCCGCAGAGTGCCAGCTGTGCTCCGTGAGCCCGGCACTTCTCTTGAGTGCCGGGCTCTTTTGCCGGCACTCCGATCCCTGGTGGCCCAGCTGAGCCCCGGGTCACGCTGTGCTAGGCCCCTCCCCTTTAAGAAGGGGAGGAAGGCCTGCAGTACCGCGGCACATAGCGCCGTGATATTCACTCGCAGCGCCCCAAGAGGGAGGCGGGGCACTTCCAGTAGCACCCCGCTTCCCTCTTGGGGCACTACCGGTGAATTTCAACCGAGGGGGCGCTAATTTTTTTGGTGCGCTAATAGTAGCCACATCATATTCCCATGTGCCTATTTGCGCCTGCAGCTCACCAATGTTATTTACCACACTTCATGCATTCACACACATGCACTGTAAACCTATCTTAGACCTTCTTGTATTCTCTCTTAGTCTGACCCCACCTAATACCATACTATTTCTTATTCTAGTGCTATCTGTCTCTCCCAATCCTTTGTGCACCTTGTTTCTCCTTTCTAATGCTACATCCTGGTGCCCATCTCCCTGCCAAATTAGTTTAAACCCTCCCCAACAGATACAACAAAATGGCCAGGCTGACATAAATAAGGCTTTCAATCTCTGCCATGACAGTCATCGAGTGAATGCCTAATTAATCAATTGTTATGACACTTGATGCAGTTTATTCCTATTTGGGTCTGGGATTCCAGTCATTGCACTGAAAACCAAGAAGGCCTTGCACTAGCCATTGACATAAACTTTACAGCATGTTATTTACCCTGAGTTTGAAGTGGTAAGTGATGGCCTCCCTGCAGATTAGAAGCAGCAAGTGACAATCTTCATAGTGGAAATGATGATTCCATGCTCCCAGCAGATAGTTACACACACACGCACACACACAGGGCTACAGCATTGTCATCCCCATTTTCTGACCAGCACTCCCTGTGACAGTACCTCCCCACTGGGAGCATGATTGTGGAATTACTCATACATAATTCTTTTATGAAATTATATTTAAATCGTCTATCATCTGATTCCCTTTTATATTTTATATCCTATGACTTTGTAAAAAAAAATCTTCCCCTTCCCACTGTTAGAGAGAAAGTTGACGAGAGTCTGGTCTGTTTCTTAAAGAGGAACTTCACTGGCAGGATGAATGCAAAGAATGACATGTACTCACCCTGACATAATGCTTCAGTGTAAGGTTCAGTGCACTGAGTGATATGTACAGCCCTCGACGTCAATCCTTTCATTTAGGTATAAATGTAAGTGCAAGGAATAAATATTTTGATCAGCCATCTCCAGAACTATCACAAGGCTGACATCTAAATAGTTTAGTTGACAACTCCAATTGTGTTCACATGAGAAAGAACTGGGGGGGAAATCAGTGTTTATTTTCATTTGTTACAGTATTTATAAAGGCAATAAAATATTTTACAGTTTCTGTCACTTCACATGTTCATGAGCCTCCCCTAAGACAGTTTAATGCACCTTCTGGCAGCTTGGCTCAAGAACAGTAGAGCCCATTGCCAGGGAACCGGTCTCCTGCGTGTTCATTGGAGCACAGGACAGCATGTGGGCCAGAGAGCTTGAAAGGGAATGAGAAAGAAAGAATGAAAAATAACAAAGTTATTAAGATGAAAAATAACAGAAACTTATTAAGATGAAAATATACCATGGTCTTTTCCAAATTCACAGATGTTTGAAAATTAGATCCCTAACAGTCACATCTTAAACAAGATTAATAGTCTTTGAACAGGAGAAAATATTAATTCTATGTGTCTGCTTTATCTTCCAGGGATTGCCTCATAGTCTGCAGTATAAACTCCTGTACCAGCATATTTGCTGGATTAGTCATCTTCTCAGTCATTGGATTCATGTCTCACATCACAAATAAACCAATAAATGAACTTGCCTCATCAGGTAAGATCAGAGCCTTTTATTCTATGATCCTTGATGATCCTTGTGTCTCTCTATAAATAATGTAAGGGTCAAACCCAATATTTGAACAACAGATGAGACAAACAGATTTGCAGACATTTTCTATTATGTGGTCTTTTGACGTTGGGCTTGTATCATTGGGCTGCTTCCACGCTCCATTCATCGAATAGATTACAGAAAAGTCTTTGATAGGTCATGTAGAACTTCCAGCTTGACCATTGCTACCTATGTCTTTGCTCAAATCCACTTAGTTGCCTCGGGTTGCTTTGGGTGTCTGTACACAGTAACCTCTCAATTGTACTAGGGCCCGATAAGCTAATAACCATGATTGAAAATCAATGAGATACGCTAATTGAACAGATATGAGCATGTGAGCAGCCTGGTAGCACACACCATTAGAGCACCAGCAGGTTATGCCACGGAAACCCTACATTACAACAGTGACTACACTCCAAAAGTACTTAATTGACTGTAAAGCGCTTTGAGATGTCCGGTGGTCATGAAAGGCGCTATATAAATCCAAATCTTTCTTTCTTTTAATGGTAGTAGGTGGACTTATACCTTCAGTTAGTAAAACTGATCACTGTGCAGTCCTTGTTAAGACAAAATCTCATCTCCACCATTAGGACAGCCTCCATTGTGTAGTGTGATACTATCACCATCCTAAGTGGGACAGACTAAAGACAGATCTAGTAGCCCAGAAATGGGTATTCAAGAAACACTGTGGGCCAGCAGCAGTGGCAAAATTGTATACCACCACAATATGTAACCTCACACATCCCTCACTCCTTGATCACCATGGAATCTCGCCAGATCTCTTTTCTGCGGTTGGGGAATTTAAATTCAGTTAATTAAATAAATCTGGAATAAAAAGCTAATATCAGTAATGGTGGCCATGAAACTATCGGATTGTCGTAAAAACCCATCTGGTTCACAAGTGTCCTTTAGGGAAGGAAATCTGCCGTCCTTAACTGGTCTGGCCTATACGTGACTTCAGACCCACTGCAATGTGGTTGACTCTTAACTGTCCTCTGAAATGGCCTAGCAAGCCATTCAGTTGTAACAAACCGCTGCAGAAAACAATAATAAGAATAAAACCGGTCAAACCACCCGGCATTGACCTCGGCACGAACTTCAGACACGACAATGGCACACCCAGCCCAGTCAACCATGAAAAGTTCTCCTCACTAACATCTGGGGACTTGTGTCAAAATTGGGAGAGCTGTCCCACAGACTAGTCAAGCAATAGCCTGACATAGTCAGGCTAACAGAATCATATCTTTCAGCAAATGTCCCAAACTCCTCCATCACCATCCTTGGGTATGTCCTGTCCCACCAGCAAGGCAGACCCACCAGAGGTGGCGGTACAGTAGTATAAAGTCAGGAGGGAGTGGCCCTGGGAGTCCTCAACATTGACTCCGGACCCCATGAAGTCTCATGGCTTCAGGTCAAGCATGGGCAAGGAAACCTCCTGCTGATTACCATCTACCACCCTCCCTCAGCTGATGAATCAGTACTCCTCCATGTTGAACACCACTTGGAAGAAGCACTGCGAGTAAAGGCACAGAATGTACTCTGGGTGGGGGACTTCAATGTCCATCACCAAGAGTGGCTCGGTAGCACCACTACTGAAGGACATAGCTGCCAGTCTGGGCCTGAGACAGGTGGTGAGAGAACCAACACAAGGGAAAAACCTACTTGACCTCGTCTTCACCAATCTACTTATCGCAGATGCATCTGTCCATGACAGCATTGGTAGCAGTGACCACTGCATAGTCCTTGTGGAGACGAAGACCTGTCTTCACACTGAGGACACCCTCCATCGTGTTGTGTGGCACTACCAGCATTCTAAATGTGATAGATTCAAAACAGATCAAGTAGCTCAAAACTGGGCATCCATGAGATGCAGTGGGCCATCAGCAGCAGCAGAATTGTATTCCACCACAATCTGTAACCTCATGGCTCGGCATATCCCTCACTCTACCATTACCATCAAGCCAGGGGACCAACCCTGGTTCAATAAGGAGTGTAGAAGAGCATGCCAGGAGCAGCACCAGGCATACCTAAAAATGAGGTGCCAACCTGGGGAAGCTGCAACACAGGACTATATGCAGGCTAAACAGCGAAAGCAGCATGCTATAGACAGAGCTAAGCGATCCCACAATCAACGGATCAGATCAAAGCTCTTCAGTCCTGCCACATCCAGTCGTGAATGGTGGTGGACAATTAAACAACTAACGGGAGGAGGAGGCTCCATGAATATCCCCATCCTAAATGATGGCGGAGACCAGCACGCGAGTGCAAAGGCAAGGCTGAAGCGTTTACAATCATCTTTAGCCAGAAGTGCCAAGTGAATGATCCATATCGGCCTCCTCCTGAGATCCCCACCATCACAGAAGCCAGTCTTCAGCCAATTTGATTCACTCCATATGATATCAAGAAATGGCTGAGCGCACTGGATACAGCAAAGGCTATGGGCCCCGACAACATCCCAGCTGTCATGCTGAAGACTTGCGCTCCAGGACTAGCCGCACCTCTAGCCAAGCTGTTCCAGTACAGCTACAACACTGGCATCTACCCGACAATGTGGGAAACTGCCCAGGTATGTCCTGTCCACAAAAAGCAGGACAAATCCAATCCGGCCAATTACTGCCCCATCAGTCTACTCTCAATCATCAGCAAAGTGATGGAAGGTGTCAATGACAGTGCTATCAAGCGGCACTTACTCACCAATAACCTGCTCACTGATACTCAGTTTGGATTCCGCCAGGACCACTCGGCTCTGGATCTCATTACAGCCTTGGTCCCAATATGGACAAAAGAGCTGAGTTCCAGAGGTGAGATGAGAGTGTCTGCCCCTGGCATCAAGGCAGCATTTGACCAAGTGTGGCATCAAGGAGCCCTCATAAAATTAAAGTCAATGGGAATCAGAGGGACACCTCTCCACTGGCTGGAGTCATAGCACAAGGAAGATGGTTGTGATTGTTGGAGGTCAATCATCACAGCCCCAGGACATCGCTACAGGAGTTCCTCAGGGCAGTGTCCTAGGCCCAATCATCTTCAGCTCCTTCTTCAAAGACCGCCCTCCATCATAAGGTCAGAAGTGGGGATGTTCGCTGATGATTGCACAGTGTTCAGTTCCATTCGCAACTCCCCAGATAATGAAGCAGTCCATGCCCGCATGCAGCAAGATCTGGACAACATTCAGGCTTGGGCTAATAAGTGGCAAGTAACATTCGCGCCACACAAGTGCCAGGCAATGACTATCTCCAACTAGAAAGAGTCTAACCACCGCCCCTTGACATTCAACGCCATTACCATCATCAAATCTCCCACCATGAACCTTATGGGGGTCACCATTGACCAGAAACTTAACTGGACCAGCCACATAAATACTGTGGCTACAAGAGCAGGTCAGAGGCTTGGTATTCTGCAGCGAATGACTCACCTCCTGACTCCCCAAAGCCTTTCCACCATCTACAAGGCACAAGTAAGGAGTGTGATGGAATACTCTCCACTTGCCTGGATGAGTGCAGCTTCAACAACACTCAAGAAGCTCAACACCATCCAGGACAAAGCCACCCATCCACCTCCTTAAATACCGTGGCTGAAGTATGCACCATCTATAAGATGCACTGCAGCAACTCGCCAAGGCTTCTTCGACAGCACCTCCCAAACCCACAACCTCTACCACCTGGAAGGACAAGGTCAGCAGGAGCATGGAAACACCATCACCTGCAAATTCTCTCCAAGTTACATACCATCCTGACTTGGAAATATATCGGCGTTCCTTCATCGTCGCTGAGTCAAAATCCTGGAACTCCCTACCTAACAGCACTGTGGGAGTACCTTCACCACAAGGACTGCAGCGGTTCAAGAAAGCGGCTCACCACCACCTTCTCAAGGGCAATTAGGGATGGGCAATAAATTTAAAAAAAGGACCAGCATGATGCTGCTCCGAAAACCCCACTGGTGGTACGAGGCTGGTGCCGCTGATGTGTTCATACAGGTGCGGGCAACCTGCCCCAGCCATGCAGATGAGCCCGTCCCAGGATTTGGGAGAGAGTCTCTGGCCTGGAACTGAGACAAGCAGGGTTTCTGCTCCAACTTGTGCTAACCGAGTGGCCTTGCAGTAATTTCAGAACTTTATCGTGTGTTTTCAGTGGAATAGATTAATTTTAATGAGTCTTTTTGTAGTATTAGAGCTCAAGAAAATCAGTTGAAATGACTTTGTGATTCCATGTCATTTATCACAGGTCCTGGGCTGGCATTTCTTGCCTACCCACAGGCTGTAACAGAGCTGCGTCCATCGTCACTATGGTCCATTCTCTTTTTCTCCATGTTACTAATGCTTGGTCTTGATTCACAGGTTAGTATTGAAACAAGAAGCAATTAAAATGATCAAAATTGATTTCTGATATGATATCCTCTCAAGCATCAAAAGGAGCAAAAGATTATGATGAAGTTTGAATTAAAATCATTTTAAAGTTATTTTTACCCATTCCTTTCTCCCTTCCTCTCCTGAAGGTGCCATTTCTTGCTGCTCTGGTACCTTGACTAATGGCCTTTATTCTTGTGTGAGAGCTTAGACAGTGAGCAATTTGGTCCTGGGGTGCATGACAGTTACCTAGCATTCACACACATCCATTTTCCAGCAGGAGTCACTAGATAATGATCAAGAGTGGGAACACTGGCTATTTTTGCCCCTTCCAGGCCAAGGAGTCCTTTTTGTAAATTAGACATAGAGGAACTGCAGTGAAGGGAAATCTCATGATGTGCGTGGAGTGCAATACGTGGGCTATGATGACTCTTCAGTGTATTCAAGGGCAGCACATTTGCACTGTTTGACAGAAATTGAGTCTCTGGAGCCTAGAATCTCTGCTTGTGCAGCAATTCGCCACACTCGACAGCAATCGGGTACGGTAGCGTAGTGGCTCTGTTACTATTTGACACTGAGTTGAGCTCCCAACCCCATGTCCTCTCCATCACCGAGACCGCCTACTTCCACCTCTGTAACATCGCCCGACTCCACCCCTGGCTCATTTCATCTGCTGTTGAAACCCTCATCCATGCCTTTGTTACCTCTAGACTTGATTATTACAATGCTCTCCTGGCTGGCCTCCCACCTTCCACCCTCTACAACCTTGAGTTCATCCAAAATTCTGCTACCCGTATCCTAACTCCCATCAAGTCCCATTCACCCATCACTGACTTACATTAGCTCATGGTCCGGCAATGCCTCGATCTTAAAATTCACAACCTTTTTTACAAATCCCTCTGTGGCTTCGCCTCTTCCCATCTTTGTAACCTCCTCCAGCCCTACAACCCTCTGAGATCTCTGTGCTCCTCCAATTCTGGCCTCTTGCGCTTCACCATTGGCGGCTGTGTTTTCAACTGCCTAGGCTCTAAGCTCTGGAATTCTCTCCATAAACTTCTTTGCTTCTCTATTACTCTCTCTCCTCCTTTAAGACGCTCCTGAACACCTACCTCTTCGACCAAGCTTTTGGTCCCCTGTCCTAATAGCTTTTTATGTAGCTCGGTGTCAAATTTTGCTTGATAATTGCACCTGTGAAGCGCCTTGGGACGTTTTACTACATTAAAGGCGCTATATAAATGCAAGTTGTTGTCATTGTTGTTACTGGACTAATAATCCAGAGATGTGAGTACAACTCCCACCATGGCAGTTTGTGAATTTGAATGCAGTTTAAATAAAAAAGCGAAATAAATCTCGAATAAAAAGCTGTTATCAGTAAAAGTGTCGGATTGTCATAAAAATCCAACTGTTTCACTAATATCCTTTAGGGAAGGGAACCTGCCATCCTTACCCGATCTGGCCTATATGTGACTCCAGTCCCACACCAATGTGGTTGACTCTTAACTGCCCTCTGAAATGGCCTCAGTAATCCACTCAGTTATATCAAACTGGACGGACCACTCAGCTTCGAACTAGGCATCAGATTCAGACACAACGAAGGCACAAAGCCTCCTTACTAACATCTGCGGACTGGTGTCAAAGTTGGAAGAGCTGTGCCACAGAATAGTCAAGCAACAGCCTGACATAGTCAGACTCAGAATCATATCTATCAGCCAACGTCCCAGACTCCTCCATCACCATCCTTGGGTATGTCCTGTCCCACTTGCTGAGGTGGGGGCACTGTCGTATACAGTTGGGTGGGAGCGGTTCTGGAAGTTCTCAACATTGACTCCAGACCCCATGAAGTCTCATGACTTTAGATGAAACATGGGCACGGCAACCTCCTGCTGATTACCACCTACCACCCTATCTCAGCTGATGAATCAGTACTCCTCCATGTTGAGCACCACTTGGAGGAAGCACTGGGGGAAACAAAGGCACTGAATGTACTCTGGGTGGGGGACTTCAATGTCCTTCAGGCCTCGGCCAGCCGGTAGTATCACCACTGACCGAGCTGGCCAAAGCCTGAAGGACATAGCTGCCAGACTGGGCTTGTGGCAGGTGATGAAAGAACCAACACGAGGGAATAACCTACATGACCTCATCCTCACCAATCTATCTATCGCATATGGATCTGTCCATGACAGTATTGTTGGAAGTGACCACTGCACATCCACGTCCTTGTGGAGACCATGTTCCATCTTCACAATGAGGACACCCTTCAACATGTTGTGTGGCATTACTGCCGTGTTAATAAAATAGATTAAGAACAGATCTAATAGCTCAAAACTGGGCATCCATGAGGCGCTGTGGGCCATCATCAGCAGCAGAATTGTATTCCACCACAATCTGTAATCTCATGGCCCGCCATATCCCTCACACCTCCATCACCATCAAGCAAAGCAACCAACCCTGGTTCAATGAAGAGTATAGAAGAGTATGCCAGGAGCAGCACCGGGCATACCTCAAAATGAGGTGCCAATCTGGTGAAGATACAACACAGGACTACATACATGCTAAACAGCAGAAACAGCATGCTATAGACAGAGCCAAGTGATCCAACAACCAACGGATCTGATCAAAGCTCTGCAGTACTGCCACATCTAGTCACGAATGGTGATGGAGAATTAAGCAGCAAATGGGAGGTGGAGGCTCCCTGAACATCCCCTTCCTCAATGATGCTGGAGCCAGCACGAGTGCAAAAGACAAGGCTGAAGCATTTGCAACAAGGATATCATGAGCCATGGTTACAGAGGGTAGCAAGTTGGAGAAGAGTATTACAAGTAATTACTCCATGTGCTGGTACATGTGAACTGAGGCCTGAGCCGGATTCGGCATAGGACCTCATTTGAATGGAAGTGATGCTGAGCTGGCTGGTAGGAAGGTCTGGAAGAGGTGGGGAAGGAAAGCCAATCTGAGGGAGGCGAGCTCAGCTGGGTCCGGCTGAGGCCTGCAAAAAGGCCCTAAACCTTTAATTACTCCTGCTGGCTCCACAAAAATATAACATTGTAAAGGTTTTAAGAGATTTTTAAAAATTTGTTTATGAGATGTGGGTGTCGTTGGCAAGGCCAGCATTTATTGCCCATCCCTAATTGCCCTTGAGAAGGTGGTGGTGAGCCGCCTTCTTGAACCGCTGCAGTCCGTGTGATGAAGGTACTCCCACAGTGCTGTTAGGTAGGGAGTTCCAGGATTTTGACTCAGCAATGATGAAGGATCGTGATAGACTTCTAAGTCAGGATGTGACTTGGAGGGGAACTTGAAGGTGGTGGTGTTCCCATGCGCCTGCTGCCCTTGTCCTTCTAGGTGGAAGAGGTCGTGGGTTTGGGAGGTGCTGCCGAAGAAGCCTTGACGAGTTGCTGCAGTGCATCTTGTAGATGGTACACACTGCAGACATGGTACGCCAGTGGTGGAGGGAGTGAATGTTGAAGGTGGTGGATGGGGTGCCAATCTAGTGGGCTGCTTTGTCCTGGATGGTGTCGAGCTTCTTGAGAGTTGTTGGAGCTGCACTCATCCAGGCAAGTGGAGAGTATTCCATCATTGAATCCTTGTAGATTCTGGAAAGGCTTTGGGGAGTCATGAGGTGAGACACCCGCCACAGAATAACTAGCCTCCGACCTGCTCTTGTTGCCACAGTATTTATGTGGCTGGTCCAGTTAAGTTTCTGGTGAATGGTGATCCCCAGGATGTTGATGGTGGGGGATTCGGCAATGGTAATGCCATTGAATGTCAAGGGGAGGTGGTTAGACTCTCGCTTGTTGGAGATAGTCATCGCCTGGCACATCTGTATTGTGAATGTTACCTTCCACTTATCGGCCCAAGCCTGAACGTCGTCCAGGTCTTGTTGCATGCGGGCATGGACTGCTTCATTATCTGAGGAGTTGTGAATGGAACTGAACACTGTGCAGTCATCAGCGAACATCCCCATTTCTGACCTTATGTTGGAGGGAAGGTCATTGATGAAACAGCTGAAGATGGTTGGGCCCAGGACACTGCCCTGAGGAACGCCTGCAGCGATGTCCTGGGGCTGTGATGATTGACCTTCAACCACCACAACCATCCTCCTTTGTGCTAGGTATGACTCCAGCCAGTAGAGAGTTTTCCCCCCGATTCCCATTG
Source organism: Squalus acanthias (assembly GCA_030390025.1). Lineage (NCBI taxonomy): Eukaryota > Metazoa > Chordata > Chondrichthyes > Squaliformes > Squalidae > Squalus > Squalus acanthias. Next base: position 86,549,457 of record CM059435.1, read on the forward strand.
ACTTCAGTTTTACTAGGGCTCCTTGATGCCACACTCGGTCAAATGCTGCCTTGATGTCTAGGGCAGTCACTCTCACCTCACCTCTGAAATTCAGCTCCTTTGTCCATGTTTGGACCAAGGCTGTAATGAGGTCGGTAGCCGAGTGGTCTTGGCGAAACAAAAACTGGGCATCAGTGAGCAGGTTATTGGTGAGTAAGTGCCGCTTGATAGCACTATTGATGGCACCTTCCATCACTTTGCTGATGATTGAGAGTAGACTGATGGGGCGGTAATTGGCCTGATTGGATTTGTCCTGCTTTTTGTGGACAGGACATCCCTGGGCAGTTTTCCACATTGTCGGATAGATGCCAGTGTTGTAGCTGTACTGGAACAGCTTGGCTAGAGGCGCAGCTAGTTCTGGAGCACAAGTCTTCAGCACGATAGCCGGGATGTTGTCGGGGCCCATAGCCTTTGCTGTATCCAGTGCGCTCAGCCGTTTCTTGATATCACGTGGAGTGAATCAAATTGGCTGAAGACTAGGTTCTGTGATGGTGGGGACCTCGGGAGTAGGCCGATATGGATCATCCACTTGGCACTTCTGGCTGAAGATGGTTGCAAACGCTTCAGCCTTGTCTTTTGCACTCATGTGCTGGGCTCCACCATCATTGAGGATGGGGATATTCATGGAGCCTCCTCCTCCCGTTAGTTGTTTAATGGTCCACCACCATTCACGACTGGATGTGGCAGGACTGCAGAGCTTTGATCTGATCCGTTGATTGTGGGATCACTTAGCCCTGTCTATAGCATGCCACTTCCACTTTTTAGCATGCTTGTAGTCCTGTGTTGCAGCTTCCCCAGGTTGGCACCTCATTTTTAGGTACACCTGGTCCTGCTCCTGGCATGCTCTTCTACACTCCTTATTGAACCAGGGTTGGTCCCCTGGCTTGATGGTAATGGTAGAGTGAGGGATATGCCGGACCATGAGGTTACAGATTGTAGTGGAATACAATTCTGCTGCTGCCCCACAGCACCTCATGGTTGCCCAGTTTTGAGCTGCTAGATCTGTTCTGAATCTATCCCATTTAGCACAGTGATAGTGCCACACAACACGATGGAGGGTGTCCTCAGTGTGAAGATGGGACTTCGTCTCCCCAATGACTGTGCGGTGATCACTGCTACCAATACCATGGACAGATGCATCTGCGACAGGTAGATTGGTGAGGACGAGGTCAAGTAGGTTTTTCCCTCGTGTTGGTTCTCTCACCACCTGTCGCAGGCCCAGACTGGCAGCTATGTCCTTCAGGACTCGCCCAGTAGTGGTGCTACCGAGCCACTCTTGGTGATGGACATTGAAGTCCCCCACCCAGAGTACATTCTGTGCCCTTGCTACTCTCAGTGCCTCTTCCAAGTGGTGTTCAACATGGAGGAGTACTGATTCATCAGCTGAGGGAGGGTGGTAGGTGGTAATCAGCAGGAGGTTTCCTTGCCCATGCTTGACCTGAAGCCATGAGACTTCATGGGGTGCGGAGTCAATGTTGAGGACTCCCACGGCTACTCCTTCCCGACTGTATACCAGTGTATACCACTGTGCCACCACCCCTGGTGGGTCTGTCCTGCCAGTGGGACAGGACATACCCAGGGATGGTGATGGAGGAGTTCGGGACATTGTCTGAAAGGTATGATTCTGTGAGTATGACTATGTCAGGCTGCTTGACTAGTCTGTGGGACAGCTCTCCCAATTTTGGCACAAGTTCCCAGATGTTGGTGAGTAGGACTTCGCAGGGTCGACTGGGCTGGGTGTGCCGTTGCCATGTCTATAGCCTGTGCTGAGGTCGATGCCGGGTGGTCCGTCCGGTTTCATTCAACTGAGTGGTTTCCTAGGCCATTTCAGGGCAGTTAAGAGTTAACCACATATAGGCCAGACCAGGTAAATACAGTAGATTTCCTTCCCGAAACGACATTAATGAACCAGATGGGTTTTTACGACAATCCGATAGTTTTGATGGTTACCATTACTGATACTAGCTTTTTATTCCAGATTTATTTAGTTGAATTTAAATTCCCCAGCTGCTGTGGTGGGATTTGAACTCATGTCTCTGGATCATTAGTCCAGGTCTCTGGTTTACTAGCCCAGTGACATTACCACTACGCTATCGTTCCCTTAGTGGCCTCCAGTCGTCCCTTTAAGGACCGCTATTTAGGTCGCTCAAGACCTTGGTACAACTCGAGGGAACTTGCATGGTCATGAGTTGAATTTCTCGCTACTGGACTCTGGGAAAGCCAGCAGTTCTACAGAATTGTGTTACCCTCTCACATGGTCAGTGGTGAAAGTGATAAAGTTGTTGGCCCTGTTGAATGATGCAGCAGTGACCCCCCCTTGATACATCGCAGAAAATGCGTTATAGTGCAGATGTCCCCAGTAGAAACCTGGAATGAACCTGATACATGTAACTCGAAACCAAGGTGACATTGATGGCCACTGGCAGTGCTATGTGGATTTTAGATCTGGTGTGCAGGTTGTCCTGAAGGAGATAGCACAGTTCTGTCACAGCCTCCTCGATAATCATTAGGTACTTCTTAGGTACGCCTCATCTCTCATTCCCAGGCAACTGCTCTGGTATGGTAGTCCTGCTGTATTACATACTGATGGGCCTGAGCAATCCTGTTCCTTGTTGCCACCTGACTTCACAGCAGCCAAGTCCCACTCTTGCTGGTTCTCCTCTGCCAATTGTAGTTCTAGTATATAATACTCTTCAAACAGAAAGCTCGAAGTTTCACCTGAAGCATGCAACTTCACCTTTAATAAGAGCAACAGCCATGCACATGCTCTGGTGACTGGACAAAACCATTGCACTGGCTTTTTGTTCCCTTAGACTACTTAGATCCAATATGCACTTGTGAAAATTAAATACAGGAATCTCAAAGGACCAACTCCTGATCTTAGAATCCGGAAGTGACAATGGTTTTACTTCTCCTAAATCTATTGTGCTCATTCCCTCTATATTTCTCACTCTGTTTCTATTCTAAATCTAATTACTTCCTTTCAGTTCTGCACAGTGGAAGGCTTCATCACTGCCCTGATGGACGAATACCCTCATAGACTGCGAGCTCATAAAAAGGTGTTCATTGCAGTGGTGTGCATCCTTTCATACATCGTTGGATTATGTAACATTACTCAGGTACATTTGAAGTAAAATCCTTAGACATGTCTCATTTATACTGTACTCTGCCGACTATAGACAGGATATATGTCAACACTTTGAGATACTGCTCCAACTGCAGCTCATGAGTGATTGGTCAAAAGTAAGTTCACAGTTCAATTATTTTCAGGGGTCTATTTCATGCTCGTCAATGTAAGATATGTGACTGCTGGCGAATGCAGTATTTCTGTTTCCACTTTTTGAACCTTGTGTCAGCATCAAGGCAATTATAGCATGGGTCAGATGCAGCGTAAAATGATTTATCTCATGTGCCTTAACTGGGACCTCAAAAGATGTCTCTCTACTACAATGGTTTGGGATTTTGATTTTGGCCTCTGTGAGTGAGGTTGCCAACTTTGTGCCAAGAAGTGCTGAATTATCAACAGTTTTGGGCTGTAGACTAGGATCTAGTTGAGTGTGCTCAAGCCATTTCACTCACAATCCCTGGCAATCAGCAGAGATAAAATAATTTAATTACAATGATCGGGGGTAGATTCTAAACTGTCATCTATAATACAACCCAAGTCTCCTCAATCCTCTATGAGAATCCTGAACCCATTCTGTATAATGTAACTCAGATCTCATAGATTCTCATTTAGTATCATTTATTTTCTTTTTTCAGTTCAATGCTTGAATTTTAATAAAAATGCATATTTTTTGCAATCTTTACATTGGGTAGCACATTATCCTGCAGTAGGACTCTTACCTTTATTTCCTTTCATGGCAAACTCAGCCAGGATATCAGAGTAGGTCATTCTCATAACCAGGGGCAGACCACTGAAGAAAAAGATCCAAAGACCGAGGGAGATTTTATTCCCCTTCCAGTTGGTCTCTCCATGTCACACTCCATCCATGGCAGTTGGGTGGCCTACTCCCAAGTTTCTGGAACTCCGCTCTGAAAGATTTGTGTAGAAGTTATAAAGTAATGGCCTGAGAATGACTTTTAGATTGATTTTCTCTTCCTACCTGTGAGAAAGTGATTGGCTGACGCTTTGTGCTTAGCTACAGTGAAATCAGAACTCAGAGAAGAGAATTAGTAGCACAAAACCTCTTAAGGAAGTGGCCCTAGAAATAGTAGATGCATTGCTGGTCATCTTCCAAAATTCTATAGACTCTGGAACAGTTCCCATGGATTGGAGGGTAGCTAATGTTACCCCACTGTTCAAAAAAGGTGGTAAAGAAAAAACGGGCAATTATAGACTGGTAAGCCTGACATCGGTTGTGGGGAAAATGCTAGAGTCCATTATAAAAGATGTAATAGCAGAGCACTTGGAAAACAGTGACAGGATTGGACAAAGTCAACATGGATTTACAAAAGGTAAATCATGCTTGACTAATCTACTGGAATTTTTTGAGGATGTAACTGGTAGAATAGATAAGGGAGAACCAGTGGATGTGTTGTATTTGGACTGTCAGAAGGCTTTCGATAAGGTCCCGCATAAGAGATTAGCGTGGAAAGTTAAGGCACATGGGATTGGGGGTAAGGTACTGACTTGGATAGAAAACTGGTTGGCAGACAGGAAGCAAAGATTTGGAATAACCGGGTCTTTTTCCGAGTGGCAGGCAGTGACTAGCGGGGTACCGCAGGGATCGGTGCTAAGACCCCAGTTATTCACAATATATATTAATGATCTAGACGAGGGAACTAGATGTAATATCTCCAAGTTTGCAGATGACACAAAGCTGGGTGGGAGTGTGTGCTGCGAGGAGGATGCCGAGAAACTCCAGTATGATTTGGACAGGTTGGGTGATTGGGCAGAAGCATGGCAGATGCAGTATAATGTGGATAAATGCGCGGTTATCCACTTTGGCGGCAAAAACAGAAATTGCAGATTATTATCTGAACGGCAATAGATTGGGAGAAGGGGAAGTGCAACGAGACCTGGGTGTCCTTGTGCACCAGTCGCTGAAGGTAAGCATGCAGGTACAGCAGGCGGTTAAGAAGGCAAATGGTATGTTGGCCTTCGTAGCGAGAGGGTTTGAGTACAGGAACAAGGATGTCTTGCTGCAGTTGTACAGGGCCTTGGTGAGACCACACCTTGAGTATTGTGTGCAGTTTTGGTCGCCTTATCTGAGGAAGGATGTTCTTGCCATGGAGGGTGTGCAGCGAAGATTCACCAGACTGATACCTGGGATGGCAGGAATGAGGTATGAGGAGAGATTGGGTCGATTGGGCTTATACTCGCTGGAGTTTAGAAGAATGAGAGGGGATCTCATTGAAACTTATAAAATTCTAACAGGGCTAGACAGACTGGATGCAGGAAGGATGTTCCCGATGGCGGGTGAGTCCAGAACAAGAGGTCACAGTCTAAAGATAAGGGGTAAGCCATTTAGGACAGAGATGAGGAGGAATTTCTTCACCCAGAGAGTGGTGAACCTGTGGAATTCTCTACCACAGAAGGCAGTTGAGGCCAAGTCAGTAAATATATTCAAGAAGGAGTTAGATATATTTCTTAAGGCTAAAGGTATCAAGGGATATGGGGAGAAGGCAGGGACAGGGTACTGAGTTTGGATGATCAGCCATGATCTCATCGAATGGCGGAGCAGGCTTGAGGGGCCGAATGGCCTACTTCTGCTCCTATCTTCTATGTTTCTATGTTTCTATGTTCCACCACTATGTTGCTCTGTATGTTAAAATTCCCACACTGCCTCACTGGGAAAATAGAAGTGGTCTGTGGGTAACTGAAGTTGTTGCTGTGTAAAATGGATCAATGGATTACCACAGATGTTGCTAGGCAAGCTAAGTCAGTGGGTCACTATAACTGCTGTTGGCGAACTATATCCGTGAGTTATTATTGTTCCTGGGTGAGCTGGGACAGTTGGCTTGTATTGCAGCTGCTGGATGAGGTAGGTTAGTGGGTTACCATACCTGCTGAAAAAGTAGGCTCGTGGGTTTTCACCACTTTGGGTCAATGGGTTTTTACTGTTGCTGGATGAACTAGGTCAATGGGTTAAAGAGGTTTTTTGTGCACTTTTCTAACTGTTGGACTTGCTGTCCCAAAGAACGAGTACATTAATGCTTGTTGCATTTTAGTATAGTTACAGTTGCCCTATACTCTGAGCTGATTTACAGATAGTGTTCTGAGAAGATATTTTCTAACTGCATTTGTAGTTTATATTTTACACCGTGCCTTTCTAAACTTTGTTTCTGTTTCTGAATATAGGGTGGTCTCTACATGTTCAAGTTGTTTGACTATTATTCTGCTAGTGGGATGACCCTTCTCTTTCTGGTATTCTTTGAGACTATCGCAATATCTTGGTTTTATGGTTAGTGACTGTTTTAAATATTATTTTATTTTCTTCTTATTAGAAAACAGGGTCGAGTCAGATATATTTACGTCGTGACCCCTGTTAACCTCCCATTGCAGTCAGCTATGGAAGAGACAACACTGTAATAGTAGACCCAGATCTAGACGTCGGCATAAATGGCCCTCTTCAGAGCCTACGGTGATGATGATTATTAAATTACTAGATCCAAATAGAAGTAGTGAGGTACTTACAATCTCCCGCTAACAGTTGCACCACGGAATGGCAAGACATGGCTTTTGATTCCTCACAGGCTCTCAGCTGTGTAATGAAGGGGAAGTACTCAGCAGAAAGGAATTTCTTCTCTAAAACCTAGAGGGGGAGAAATTTGCCTCCTTTGTGCCTCCCATTAGCGCCTCCGGGGGCGATAAGGGGAGGCGCAAATGAGTTTGCGACCGGGTGCGGCGAATTGTGCGACGCCCACGAAATTCCCTGCCGCTTTTGCGCTGGAGCTAAGACTTACCGCCTCAGTCCCTCGCGCCCCAGTGATCATGACATCATCCGGTGCGCAGCGCCTCGTTATCGCCCCGGATCTGAAATTCGCTTCCGCCCCCTGCAGTATCGCCGGGCGTCAACAGCGGATGGCCACTTGGGGAGCGGTAATTAAAAGCAGTGGTAGTCAGGTAGGCCAAAATTTTATTATCGCCCCAGTGTGATGTTTTTTGAATTTTTTCCATTCCGCGATTGATGAGCCCTGCACTCTCTTAGAGTGCTTGGGGCTGCTCTTCGCAGATCGCAGGTGCCGTCGCCGACCATTCCCAGCCTTATCTTGAAATGACCTCAGCATTGGCCCTTCTCTTTAAGGGAGGGAAGGAGCCTGTGAATCCGGCAGCGCTACAGGGGACATTGTGCAGCGCTGTGCCGCTACTGCCCCTCTTGCTCCGTTTAGCGCTCCAAGGGAAGTGGTAATGCTTGATTTAGCACTCCACTTCCCTCCTGGAGCGCTAAACCCGAAGTTCACATCTGATTCAATTGTGTAAGCGCCTGGTGATACTTCTACGCTCCCTCAAAAGTTATCACCCCAAACGGGGCGCTACGCAATTTCTAGCTCAAAGAGTCAGTCTTCGACTGCTGTTGTGTGCCACCCAGTGGTGAATACAGACCAACATTGCCCGAAGCCTGGGAGAAGGCTCCCTGCCTGCTGTCCCAGGAGGAGTCTGGTGATCTAGAAAAGGTTAGGAGGGGAAATCAATCTTCAGCTTTTTTCTTCTGAATCTCTAATTTATCTTTCCTTTCTTATCACTATACCAGTAAAATTTGTACCACAATGACACTCCTTGCTTGACTAAATTATGTAGGCGATGAAGTCAGAGGTAAAGTCATACTGGCACGTGGTTTCATTTGGTTAGAAATCAGAGCAGAGGTTTTTTTTTGCAGATAGTAGGAACATAGAGATAAGCCTACCGAGGGAGAACTATCACTCAGCAAGGTTTCCTCTGCTTTCTGTCACTGGAAATTGCTGTCGGTGTAATGCATTATAGCAATTAAGCAGCAGGGGACTGCAATTTCTGGAGTTCTCCGTTTTGCTTACTTTCTACCTACTGGTTGTAAAATTACTGTGGGTTTTTTTACTAGACAGTGACTTTCATGCACAGTCTCTGCAGTAAGGTTATTTATAATGTACATACGGTCATTATTAACTCCTGAGGAGGATGCATATTCATTTGATGTCTTAACGCATTGCTCCCATGTTGCCCTAACCTGAAATGGGCATTAAAGGTCACCTAGTTTCTACATTGGGAATCCTATTTTAGATGGGCCAGTGGTGATGACACTGATCTAGATCTTGCATCCTCAATCATTCTCAAAGCACTGTCCTCCCGGGAGAGTGTCACTAATAAGTTTCAGTTAATCCATCTAACTAAAATTATTTTCAGGTATTTGCACCTGTATTTTGCAGCAGCAATATCAGAAAGTTTGTATGGTTTCCAATATATTTGCTCACCTAACAAGTCACCGTACTCTGCTAGGACTGGATCTTCACGTTAATGATGGCGTCAAAGTCATTTGATATTCTGGAGCATGCTGATCCAAACCAGTAGCCATTCCACAGCAACACCCAATCTCTGTCTACCAAACTGCCAAGCATCGTAGCTATTGGCAGTTGTGAAGGAGTCTGTATACAGTGTGCATAACCAATCTCCTAGCCATTATGCAGTACACACACAAAAAGTACAGATTTCAGGGATCTGATTGAAAATCCAAAGTAGGGCTGAATGGTCATCTTCACTGTTTCCACTGCGGCCTGTGGTTATGTACTATGACCAGAATGCAGCACCATTATTTATAATGCTATCGGGTTACTTTCTGGCAAGCTCAGCTAGCAATGATCCCTGGCGGACACACTTTTACCAATCAGTGTGAAACACTTCACTGGGACATAATTAGATTTTCAAATAAAAGTAGCATGTGTAAAAGGGAATTGAAATTCACTGGAAGTATTTGGCTATAAAAGGCTATATTTTTTGATATTGTTTTTCACAGGCGTTAACAATTTCTATGAAAACATTGAGGAAATGATTGGGTACAAGCCATGCATATGGTGGAAGCTTTGTTGGGTATACTTTACCCCCACTGTGGTTCTGGTAAGACAAAGACCTCTTTGGTAATGTTATGAAGTTGTTGAGAGCATTTCACTGACAAGAGCACACAAAAGCTTTTCTTATGTGATGTTTTTGGTCTCTGGAGCAGTGTGATAACACAAGTATAATACCAGAAGACTGCTCTTCTACTACAGCTATAGGTCCCACAGACTACAATAGACCCAACCTGCATACCACCAACTACATAAAACCATGAGGACAGAAAAATAGTAAAAGCCTGTTTATTGTAAATCTTTTCTTCTCATTTCTTTCTGTTCTAGCTCTTTTCTATTTTAATTCTTTCTGAATTTAATTCTAATTCTCCCTCTCTGAACCAATTCTTTTGTTTTTCTCATTTTCTTTGAAGTCATTTTCTCTCTCTTCCTTGAGTTATTTCTCTCTTGTTACTAATTTTATTTCCTACATTTCCTCCTGGATAATTAACGTGTACATTCCTGCTTCTTTCTGTCCTGGCCACTGTAATGTTCTGGTCCCATTTCTTTTCACGAAAGAAACGTTGCACTTGCCCCTATCCCAGGCATCACACCATCCATGTCACATGACCTGATCATTCCCCAGTGTGGACCAAGTTAGTAATGAACCATAAAAAAAATATAATGCCCACTAACAGCACAGTAGGCAAAATACATCCCCTGTTTCTGATCAGGAAGATCCCCATTAAATCCCTGATCTGTCCTGAGTTAGCTGATTTCAGCACACGTTTTGATATTGGCCTCAGTGTCCCCGGATTCGAGAGGAGAAAAGTCATGGGGGGAAAAATTCAGTTGGTTGCACCTCCCGTTAGCGCCTTAAGAGGGCGCTAATGGGGCGTTAAGCCGCTAACGCCCGGGCGCAGCGCTGTTTGCGCCGCTCGAGAACTTAACTTGAGATTGTGCGGCGGCGCTAAAACTTACCGCTGCGACCACCTGCGCGCGCAGATTGTGACGTCATTCCATGGTGCAACGCCCTTGGGGCGCCCCGGAGCGGAAATTGAGTGGCGCCCCCTGCCTTACCGCCTGGCGCTTCCAACGACCGGAAGACTGGAACGTTATCAATCGGTGTGGGGCTGGGGGGGGCGCTATTTAAAGGGGGCCTCTTCCTGTCTTTTTCTGTGGTCGACATTTATGCACCACTCGTTCTGAGAGAGAGAGAGAGATTCGGAGAGAGAGAGAGAGAGACTTCTACATTGACTCAACGCTTTGTGAGGTAGTTTGGCCTAGTTCATCCTAACTTTGCTGCTACTTTAGTTGCTGTACCTCATTACTTTTCTGGCAAAGAGAATATGGGGGCTGCAATGATTGGGGGCGTCGTCCTGCTCCAGCTCAATCGGAGGATAGTGAGACGCAGACAGAGAGTGGCAATGATGGCCAGACGGAGGAGGGCCATCAGGCGCATGTACAGGAGAGCTTACCCTCCCAGGGTATATCGTGAACAGCTCTCCTACATCCATATGTCCGAGGAGCTGTGTTTGCGAAGGCTGCGATTCAGCAAGGAGGTGGTCACTGAGCTCTGCCACCTGCTGCAGCCAGATCTGCAGCCTCAGCTGAGGTCCAGGACGTCTCTGTCGGTGGCAGTGAAGGCCACAGTGGCTTTGAACTTCTACGCCACTGGCTCATTCCAAGCTGCTGTTGGGGACCTCGCCAATATCTCCCAGTTTGCGGTGCATCGCTGCATCCGGCAGGTCACCAATGCCCTCTTCAGAAGGAGACGAGACTTCATCTCCTTCCCTATGACCCCAGACAAGCAGCATGACCGTGCTATGGGCTTTGCGAGGGTAGCGGGCTTCCCCATGGTGCAGGGCGCCATTGACTGCACGCATGTGGCTTAGCGTGCTCTGCGAGAGAATGCAGAGGAGTTCCAGAACAGAAAGGGGTTCCATTCCTTGAATGTGCAGTTGGTCTGTGACCACAGACAGGTGATTCTCGCTGTCAATGCCCACTATCCGGGCAGCTGCCACGATGCTTTCATCCTGCGCCAGAGTACTGTGGCAGAAATTTTCGAGGCACCGCATCAGCCAGTTGGTTGGCTTCTGGGGGACAAGGGGTACGCATTGAGCACCTGGCTGATGACACCGCTCCGTGCGCCAAACACCCCTGCTGAGCTGCGGTACCAGGAAAGCCATCAAGCAACCAGGAACATTATTGAGCGCACAATCGGCGTGCTGAAACAACGATTCCGCTGTCTGGACCATTCCGGAGGAGCCCTGCAGTACTCGCCTGAGCAAGTTTCGAACTTCGTAGTCGTGTGCTGCATGTTGCACAACATGGCAATCCTCAGGACGCAGCCAATGCCACCAGGCCTTGCAGCACCACAAGAGGAGGAGGAGGAAGAGGAGGAACAGGACGAGGACGATGATCAGCAGCAGCACCAAGGCAGGAGGGCGGCCCACAATGGTCAAACTGCAAGGGCCGTCCGTCAACGACTAATAGCAAGCCGCTTCTAGGGCCCCTGCCATTGCTACAAACACGAATCAACCCAGCACGCAACCCCTAAGCCGGCCAAGGCACCAATAATTCCAACCACCAGCCATGTATATTTTGAATACAGAAACTTATTTATTGTACAAACTCTGTGTGTGTCAATTCCTCATGACAAACTCATAGAAATAAACACAAAAAAACAGTCAATAACATAACTGGTTCTCACAACCTGGAGATAATGTCCAAAACACTAAACAAAAGTTGGGCCATGAACCTCGGCCTTTAATAAAAAAATGACCAGCATTTTGGCACACCTCCTACTTTTTGCCCTTCGAGGGTGATCTCCTTCCCTTGCGCACTTCCCCCCTTCTAACCCTACTGCTCCTCCGTAATGGGACCTCAGTGGCTGCAGCAAGGCTGGTGGAAGGCTGCTGCTCGTCAGACCCTGACACTGCAGATGCCCCTGAAGGACGGCCTCGACCACTTCTGGGCCTGGAGGGCCCGGCTGCAGACTGCACCAACTCTGCATGGGCGGCAGCAGTCTGTCCTACAGGCGGTGGCAAGTGCAGTGGAGAAGTGACAGTGTTGGCAGCAGGAATGCTGTCATCGTGAGAGAGGACAGCAACTCCCTGCTCGCCCGACACACTGGCACTCCCACGGGGCAGCACTTCAGCATCCGGAGCAATTTGCCGGAGAACAGATTGCTGGCCTGCTGCGGCGCGGTGACAGCCCCGGGGACATGTGCACGAACCATCGAGGATGGCAGCAGTCAGTGCTCGCGTGGCCTCAATCTGAGTCTGCATGAGAGCAGTCTCAGATGGGTTCCTGGCAGCCAGTGACTGAATTGCAGCACTAAGCTTTAGTGTGGCATCCGCCTGTGCTACAGCGAAGTGCTCCACACTCCTTGCCAGTGCCTCAATGCATTCGGGCACCCTTCCCACTGCACCCATGAGCTCAGTGTGCATGCCCACCGCCTGGCTGTTCATTTCTGCAATCAGCCGCTCCTCCTCTGCGTCCATTGCAGTAGGAGTGTCTGGCATACTCTCCCTCTGGGGAGAAGGCTCCCGTTCTTCCCTCCCCCCCCCATGGCGTTGCTGCAGCCTGCTGGGTCCTGGAGCTTCACCATCATCAGCCCCTTCCCCCCTGCTCCCCTCCGGGGAAGGCGTGTTCCCAGTGTGGCCATGGGCTTCCTCGGGAGAGGGTGGCACTGATGCTCCGGCTTCCTCTTCCTCCTCAGCTGCAGCATCACTCCCAGTGGCAGCTTCAGGGACCATCTCCTCAGCTGGTGAATCACCATCTGAAAGCAGGGAGGTACAAGAGTGGCTTTAGCGTGAGGACAGGGTGGCAGTAAGGGAGGAATAAGTGCAGCGAGTTAGCAAGTTGGATTGAAAGTGTCAAAGGCTGGTATTGTGAGGGACAAGTGGAAGGACAGAGGACAAAAAGGTGATGACCTTACCATTGCTGTCCACAACGGGGTCGGCGTCCCCAGTGGCGACGGGACCGATCACCCGGCTTGCCACAATCCTGTGGACGCGCTCCTCCAGATCGCTGAGGGGTTGCAGCTGAAGCCGCCCTCCACCCGTCCGTTGCTGCTGTCTCCGATTATGAGCCAGCTTGACTTGCAAGAAAAAGGACAGCATCTGAGTAAATATACAGCCATGGTCTTGCCTGATGTGCCTCCCATAGGTGAATAGCCCTTACAATATGCATCCATGGTCTTGCCTGATGTGCCTCCCATAGGTGAATAGCCCTTACTGTATGCAAAGTGTGGAATGTGTGTGTGTGTTTGATGAAAGGGCCATAGGTGTTGCATGAGTGTTGTGCATTGGGGTTTTAAGACCCTCTGGCCATATAGTGAGGTTGAGATGGAGGGATGGAGAGGTATTGAGAAAAAGCCACTCACCCTGACGACCCGAGTGAGGTCGTTGAATTTTTTGCGGCACTGAACATGGGTCCTGGGCACCATGCTCCTGGAGGAGACGCTCTGAGCCACCTCCCTCCACACTCTTCTGAACTCGCGTGGCAAAGGCCTCCTGCCACTCTCCGGGAACAGCATGCATCGTCTGCGCTCCACTGCGCCAACCAGAGCATCCAAGGCCCGCTCGGTGAAGCGATGAGCGCGTTCTCTCACCCTCTCCATGCTTGGCAGCAAAATGGATTACAGGTCTCTCCAGGCTGAGATTCAAGGCTGCAATGAGCAGGGTGTGGCTGGGGAGCAAGTGGCCCCCCCCGCTTTAAGAAGTGTCCGGCGCCAGTGTGTCTGTGTTCCCTCGCTAACTGGCAGCAGCTGCGCTGCGCTCGTGCGCTGAGGTAGCGCCTCACTCCTAGGCCTTTGCGCCTTAAGAGAGGTGTGCAGCGCCTAATTTAGCGCTCCACTCACCTCCCGGGGCGGTAAAAGTGAAGTTTCCTGTCAGTGCCGATAATTAGCGCCAGGCGCTAATATTTGCGCTCGGACGATATTTGCGCCCCAAATGGGGCGCGACCTAATTTCTACCCCATGCTGTGTTCCCACCCCTGATCATTATTTAGTGCCCTCTACAGGACAGTACATGTTTGGTCGGAAGAAGAAGAAAAACCCAGACCTGGCTGTAATATCCCCCATGATTGAATCCCCCATCATAGCCTCACACAGGAAGAATGGCTACTTAGATGAGCTTCAGGAGACTGTGCTGATAGAACCGTACCCCAGGATGTCAGTGACTTCAAGACAGGAAGGGAAAATTGGGAAAAAGACAAGTTTAATAAACCACTGAATGTGACTGTGATGTCCTTAACAGAATATAGTTTAATCACTTGATAACAAACTGCTATTGAAACAATCTATCCCTCTTCAGTCTTGGGCAGTCAGGCAAGTTGTCCAAATTTCAGGACTTCAATATGGGATTCAAAGTGAAGAAAATGTTGGTGCAGTAACAACAATCTGCCTGCAGATGGCTTTAACATGCTTAGTAAATTTTACAATTTGTTTTGTAAAATTTATTGGCAGGGCATCAATACAGTCAGAGGTCGTGGTTCACATTGGTACCAACGACATGGGTAGAAAGAGGGATGAGGTCCTGCAACAAGAATTTAGGGAGCTAGGTAGCCGATTAAAAAGCAGGACCTCAAAGGTTATAATCTCTGGATTACTCCCGGTGCCACGTGCTAGTGAGTATAGGAATAGGAGGATAGAGCAGATGAATGCGTGGCTAAAGAGTTGGTGCAGGAGGGAGGGCTTTAGTTTCCTGGATCACTGAGTCTGCTTCTGGGGAAGGTGGGACCTGTACAAGTCGGATGGGTTGCACCTGAACCGGAACGGGACCAACATCCTTGCGGGGAGGTTTGCTAGTACTGTTGGCTGGGGGGGTTAAACTAACTTGGCAGGGGGATGGGATATGGAGTGGAGCTATAGTAGGGGGTGATGCACAGCCAAATATAGAGGAAAAACAAGTCAGCCTGGAAGGCAGAGCAAATATGTAATGGCACAAGGGAGTATGGCAAGGCTGAATGGCATTTATTTTAATGCAAGGAGTCTTGCGAGTAAGGCAGATGAATTGAAGGTGTTGATGAACACATGGGAGTATGATATCACAGAGACATGGTTGAGGGAGGGGCAGGATTGGCAGCTCAATATTCCGGGGTATAGAATCATCAGGCGAGACAGAGGGGGGTGTAAAAGAGGAGGGGGTGTCACAATATTAATCAAGGAGTCAATTACTGCTGTAAGGAGGGATGATATCTTAGCAGGTTCCTCTAATGAGGCCATATGGGTAGAACTTAAAGATGAAAAGGGGGCAAGCACTTTGCTGGGAGTGTACTATAGGCCCCCAAACAGTCAGGGGGAGATAGAGGAACAGATATGTAGGCAAATCTCAGAGAAGTGTAGCAATAATAGGGTAATAATAGTAGGGGATTTCAACTTCCCCAATATTAACTGGGATAGTCAGAGTGTGAAAGGCTTAGAGGGTGCGGAATTCTTAAAGTGCATCCAGGAGAGCTTTTTGAGCCAGCATGTAGAAAGTCCTACAAGAGAGGGGGTGGTACTGGACCTAATTCTAGGGAATGTAGCCGGGCAAGTGGTAGAAGTGTCAGTAGGAGAGCATTTTGGTGACAGTGACCATAATTCGGTGAGATTTAAGGTAGTCATGGAAAAGGACAAAGATAGACCAGGAATAAAGGTTCTAAATTGGGGGAAGGCCGATTTTAATATGATAAGGCAGGATCTGGCCAAAGTGTACTGGGATCAGCTACTTGTAGGAAAATCCACATCAGAGCAGTGGGAGTCTTTCAGAAAGGAAATAGAGAGAGTACAACGCCAACATGTTCCCGTAAAGGTCAAGGGTGGGACCAACAAACCCAAGGAACCCTGGATGTCAAGGGATATACAAGAATGGATTAGGAAAAAAATGGAGGCTTTTGGCAGATACAAAGGACTAAAAACAGTGGAAGCCCGAGAGGAGTATAGAAAGTGCAGAGGGGGTACTTAAAAAAGAAATTAGGAGAGTGAAGAGGGGGCATGAAAAAACACTGGCGGGCAAAATAAAGGAAAATCCCAAGGTGTTTTATAAGTATATTAAGGGCAAGAGGATAACCAGGGAAAGAGTAGGGCCCATTAGGGACCAAAGTGGCAATCTGTGTGTAGAGCTGGAAGATGTAGGTGAGGTTTTAAATGAATTTTTTGCATCTGTGTTCACTATGAAGAAGGACGATGTAGGCATAGAAATCAGGCAGTGGGATTATGATATACTTGAACAAATTACTATTCAGAGGGAGGAGGTACTAGCAGTTTTAGCGGGCTTAAAAGTGGATAAATCCCCAGGCCCTGACGGGATGTATCCCAGGCTGCTGTGTGAGGCAAGGGAGGAAATTGCAGGGGCTCTGACACAAATCTTCAGAACCTCTCTGGCCACAGGGGAGGTGCCAGTGGACTGGAGAACAGCTAACGTAGTACCATTGTTCAAGAAGGGTGGTAGGGATAAACCAGGGAATTACAGGCCAGTGAGCCTAACATCAGTGGTAGGGAAATTATTGGAAAAAATTCTGAGGGACAGAATTAGTCTCCACTTGGAGAGGCAGGGATTAATCAGGGATAGCCAGCATGGCTTTGTCAGGGGGAGATCATGTCTGACTAATTTGATTGAATTTTTCGAAGTGGTGACGAGGTGTGTGGATGAGGGTAGTGCAGTTGATGTAGTCTACATGGACTTCAGTAAGGCTTTTGACAAAGTTCCACATGGGAGACTGGTCAAGAAGGTAAGAGCCCATGGGATCCAGGGCAATTTGGCACATTGGATCCAAAATTGGCTTAGTGGCAGGAGGCAGAGGGTAATGGTCAAAGGTTGTTTTTGTGACTGGAAGCCTGTGTCCAGTGGTGTACCGCAGGGATCGGTGCTGGGTCCTTTGCTCTTTGTAGTGTACATTAATGATTTAGATATGAATGTAGGAGGTATGATCAGTAAGTTTGCAGACGACACGAAAATTGGTGGAGTGGTAAATAGCGAGGAGGGAAGCCTCAGGCTACAGGATGATATAGACGGGTTGGTTAGATGGGCAGAACAGTGGCAAATGGAATTTAACCCTGAAAAGTGTGAGGTGATGCATTTTGGGAGGACTAACAAGGCAAGGGAATACACAATGAATGGTAGGATCCTAGGAAGGACAGAGGATCAGAGGGACCTAAGTGTGCATGTACATAGATCCCTGAAGGCAGCAGGTGTCGAAGTTTCGACTTCCGAGTAAGACTCTTTAAACAATAATATCGTCAAAGAAGGCTTTTTATTATATTTTACTTGCAAGGAGACTGCAACCATAGCCCAATTAGCTATGATGACAGACTGCAGAATCACAGAAAATGGAGTATTCTTATACACTGATAATATCACATGACATGTTGTTTAAGGTAAGCTAAGTTAAAAGTTAAAAAAAACACATAAGAAATGCCTTACGGTGAAACTAACTAATCCCTATAAAATGGAATCTATCTGTCTGTTCTTTTCTCCCCAAGGCCAAAGCCCTGGTTGTTTACTTCACTAGCCCTTGGTTATCTCAATTTAAGCCTGTTGTTTTCTTTTGTACGAGCAGACTTTGCTGACAGCATAGTCTAAAACTTTAAATTTATTTTCATGAAAAACATAACAATGGATTTTTTCCTTTCCACACAAGTCAGAGTCGGGCATTTTGTATCAGTTTAAATTCAAGGAAGCCATTTTGTCCGAGACATAAAACTGCACTTCCACATTCCCCCCTTTTTTTTTCCTTCTAGGACAAAATAGCTCAATTTAACCCTTTCGGTCTTTCTTGTCGGTTCCTGTACCAAATTTGGATTTTGGCCAGGGATGCCAACTTCTTTTCTGTTTTAACCATCCTCGGGATTATACCTGTATTGCTGGCTGACCTTATTTAAGATCGTCCTTCTTCTCTGTCTATTCTCGGTGTTTGGGCGTATGTTCTTGTAGGGGTTTTAGTTGTGTTTTGGTGACTGTGGCGTACTTTTGTGTTTCATTAGTCTGCTGTTCTCTAACTATTCCTGCAGCTTCTACTAGCCTGCAGTTCGGGTGTCGCTATACACCCTCTAAGGAGATAGGGTACAACAGCTCATAGAGGAGTTCTAAGTCATGGCCCACACAGTTTATGCCTAACCTGTGGGGTTCTCCTAGGGAACTGCAGCTTATAGAGGAGGACTGATTCATGACCCACACAGTTTATACCTAACCTGTGGGGTTCTCCTAAGCACAAGTGCTTCTACGTGAGCCTCCAGAGTGCGGACCAAGTGGTATACAATGTCGACGTCACCGGCAGTTGAAAGGAGTCCTCTCTCTTTCCCTAGCCTGCAGATCCCATTTGGGTGGAAGAATGTTTACCAAAAGTGGGGAGCATGCAAAAATGTATATATATATATATATATATATTTTGTCTAGGTTGTCTAATCCTCAAAATTGTATTTTATTCAATCGCCTCAGTTCCTCCCCGAAGGGACCATACTTTTCTTCTTTGTCATTTCTTTCTTTCTGTATCATCATACTTACTTCAGGTATGACTACCTTGCCTAACCTATTACAACAACACTTAATCATTGTGACAACCAAAATAATACATACAATCGCGGCTACTACTACTACTAATCCATGCAATAATACTTGTCCCATTGATCCCAACCATCCCCCTAATATCCAATCAGCCCAGCTGCCTTTGGTCCTGGATTGATGGAGCAGGGCAACCTGTTTCTGAATATGGTCCGCTAAGTTGGTTATATTTTCAGAGCTATCTGGGATATATGTGCAGCATTCTGCTCTGATCATGGCACATGTACCTCCCTGTGCAGCTATTAGGTAATCTAGTGCCATTCTATTTTGTAGGGCGACGGTTCTCAGGGCTACCATTTCGGTGCTCGCCTCCCTCAGGGATTTAACCGTGTCATTAGCTACCCCCTCAATTAATGCTGACAGTAACAGTATTTCTTGGGAAGTAAACGCTATTCCAGCAGGGGGAAACATAGCTCCAACTAACATCTTCCATGTGGGGAGTTCTCTTTTCTTACAGCTATGCTTATGGTGGTCTTTCAATTCCTTTATGTGGTGTATGTATGGTACTACATACCCCAAATAGCATGATCCTGCCCAATTCTCTGGTAGCCAAGGGTATGCTCTGTGACCGCATATGAAGTATGTCCCGTTATAGGCTGTCACTATCTGTCCCGGTTGATCAGGGTTCACGTTGGTGCGGAAAACGGTAAAACCCATCTGATTGTCAGTATTCAATCGTTTAGTCCCATTCCATGGTCTGTTATTAGTCAAATTCATCAAACTGGTAGTATTGAACCACCAGCTTTCCATGGAACTTCCTGCCTTGTACGTAATAAACTTTTGTATGCAACGACTTTTCCCCATATTAACTCTGTTCCCTTTAGTCTGTCCTAGATCGCGTTCCCAGCATATATCCCCGATCGGTCAGCCCTTTCCCGATGTATTGGTAAGGGCTAGAAAAGGAGGTTCTTTCGTATAATCATACGTCGGCTTGTACCATCCCTTAAAATTTTCTAATGAATATCCTCCCCCCTTAAACTCGTTTCTTAGGCTAGACCACTTTTGTTCCCATATTTTTCCGAAGATGGATAGGGTGGTATCTTTCTGTTTCATATGATTTTTATTAATTATCCATTCTGCCATATCTGTGAGGTTCAAGGGTATCGGTCGCAGAGGTATCCCTCTTTTCACATGGGTAGGAATATGGCTACATACCCAACAGGCGTTTATCCCACTTTTTTTGGCATACTTATATGACATATACAAAAAGGTGTTCATATGTAATTCTCGTTTCTTTCGGGGTTCTTTTCTTCTCCCTTGGCAGGCTATACATATCAGTCCGATTAGTAGGTAAAACGTAAATAACAGCTTCATTGTTTAAGTTTTTTCAAATTCAAATTCAACTGTCCTTATCTGATACTTTCTTGCAATGGGATGCGTGGATCCAAGTAGGTCTTTCCTTGACCTTTACGGCTGTATTTGTTGTCAAGAGTACTTGATATGGCCCTTCAAAGCGTGGCTGCAGACCGTTCTTCCTCTTAAAGACCTTTACGTAGATGTCATCTCCTGGTTCCAAGTTATGGCACTTTCCTTCGGCCGGTTCCGTTTGAGCTTCCTTTACCTGTTGGTGAAAGCTGGAAATACATCTAGTTAATGCAATGCAATAGTTTAGCATATTTTCATCCATTTTATGAATGTCCATTTGTTTAACCGTAAAGGGTGCTGAGAATGGCATACTTTGGGGTCGTCCCATAACAATCTCATGTGGCAACAGTCCAGTTGTCCTGTTAGTTGCTGCTCGCATTACCATCAATGCTAAGGGTAACAATTCAACCCATTTTAGTCCAGTTTCATTGCAAAGTTTAGAAAGTTTATTCTTCAGCATTCCGTTATATCTTTCTACTAGTCCCGCGGATTGCGGATGATAACTGCAGTGGAAATGCTGATTAATCTGCAAAGCCTTACATAGTTCCTTTATGATCATTCCAGTAAAATGTGATCCGTTGTCGCATGAAAGTTGCATAGGTATTCCAAACCTTGGTATGATTTATTTTAACAAACACTTTGCAACTGTTACAGCATCATTCTTTTTACATGGAAAAGCTTCAACCCATCTTGAAAACATATCTATGATTACCATTGTGTAAGTCCTTCAAAATTAAAAAAAATAAATTTCTGTCTATTACCCCCCCACCCTGTGTTGTTTTGCATTTTACGATTCCCTTATCACTTCTATTTGTCTTTTGATGCTTGATATTCGACCTTGCTGGCATTTCTGCTATCTATTCCTGGCTGCATGTTGTCAGTTTCTGTTCTAAGAATTAAAACCCATCTTTGAATCTAACAGCTATTTCTTACAATTCCCTTCTTTGAGAAGGAAATAACCCTTATTGACTTCTCACAATCGGCTCTTGACTAATCTAGCTAGTTCTTATTGCTCTCTCTCAACTTGGGCATTAGTTAGTAGGGAGTCTTGAAGATTTCTCCCTTCTAATAGTCCATTCCGGTGTTCCAATTCTGCCCCGCCTGGGGTATCCTCTGTTTCTTCTATCTTTCCTGATGTTACCCCGCCTGGGGTCTCCTCTACATTGCTTCGGATCTTCTCTTTCGGTGTGCTCAATTTGTTAGTGCTGGTTAGTCATGGGCATGAGTACCCAATTGGCTTGTGTATCTTACTACATAGGTTACATATATCAAATACACTATCATTACAAGTTGGAGAACTACCAGAGCGTGTGAAATAATACAAATCTAAGTGTGTGCTGATATATTAAGCCCAATTATCCCACCAGTGTGAGTTGTCCCCTATGCTGTCAATTTCAATATCTATTCTCGAGTTGTCTTCCTTCAGAACATAAAAATGCTTTAGGGAGGAGTTCAGTCGCATCATGAGCTCACTGATAACTTTAGACAACAGGGGAATGTCATATCCGAATTTTGCCACATAATTGTGCAGCTCATACTTAAGTACCTCATTTACTGTCAGTTTCACTTGAGCATAGGTTTCGATATTATGTAAAATGTGTTGGTTAACGGGACAGGTCCTGTTAGACCCGTAAAGCATGGTAGTTGCGGTAGTAGTGACACAGGAGGCACCACCAAAACCACCTCATACTGGATTCGCACTGGTTTTTCCCACGCTCTGTTACCTACAAAACACAATTATTACAGTCACAGTTAAATTCAGTCTTACAATCATTTCAAGCAACATTACAGTTTAACATCTAATCAACAAATCATGGACTTAAAAGATTCTCCAGATCTCTCTTTTACTCATATCCATCTTGTGGATAATTCTTACTAAACATGATTTCTCCTTAGCCCTCAATTGTCCCAATTCAGATTCCAGGTAACTCTTCACTTCAACTTCAATTTCAATCCTTCTAACAGGTACCAGTGTGTTTAACTCTATTCTGATTGTTTCATTAATTAGATAGTTTCTCGATGGAGTATGTGTCAATGCTTTAAAAGTTGTCTCGCTCTCCTGAGCCACATTAACCATTTCATGTCTTGCTGTTGTCAAGTAACTGAGCATGTCTGAGACCCGTTCTTCAGTGCAGATTCACCATACATTCCCAGATGGTAATCGCTTCATACGTAACAAATCACATTTGCACACTCATACCGGTATCTCAATATCATGCCACATTTGCCTTTCTCGGGCTTTCAGGTATCTTATCAAAAGATTGTCTTTGTTCATCTTCCTCTGCATGGTCCCAATATCTTGGATAGTGGCCAGGCTATCAAATTCAGTTTTCTTAAAAGTTCATTATAGGCAGGGACACAAATGTCTCCAAGAGAAAGCTATCAATTTACTATTCTTAACTGCACTTTCCTGACTTTCACTAGCAAGTTTTTTTTTAATTCCCATTCAGCAGTGTAATTCTCCTGTTTCAATCTTACACCTTCAATCACTTCCTCTCTAATTACTATTCATATCTCACTCATGAGCCCTGGAGTAACTTTATTGTCCAGTACAATATTTAAGATTGAAAACATAGATCAAACATTTTCACTAGGTCCAAGTTATTAACACTTTTTATTTATCATTATTTTAGAGGATCTTTTATTTTCCCAAAAGTAACCCAATATATACATAGTGCCTGAGTCCATTTTGTTATTACAAAATTATCCCAAAATCCAAACAGCAGTACTGTTGAACTGATAGGTTTTGTCAATGTTAACCTATCAATTTATCTTATCAATTCCAATTTCAGAAACAAATGATTTCCAGGCTAGGTGGTTTATACAGTGTTTTAACATTAGAGACAGAAGTGCTGCAATTAGTTTACAAGGTAACTTCCATATAACAAAAGAAAGAAGAGAATCCATTGTGACTCTGCTTAGAGCCCAAGGGGTTAATTTATCAAATCATAATTTTCCTTCTGTCACTGTGTGGAAATATTAACTTAAAATTAATAATGTCCAATATCTTTAAATTTCATACTAAAGTTGTTGCTCGGTGAACTTAATCAGCTGTCAGTGGAAAGGGTTAACTCCTTTGCAGGTCTTTAAGAAGGTGGAGCGAAACATTGTCAGGCGCACGCAATTGCGTCATTTTACGTAAATTAAAAAAAACTTTCCCGATCCAAAAAAGCAGTTGTGTTTTCACACTTTAACTAAACACGAACAGAACAGATAAAACAAAACAAAATAGCACATGCTTGTAGAAAACCATAAATTACATCATATTTCTTATTGTCCTTTCTTCAGATGTCTTTCCAAAATACTGTAAAAACATTGAATATAACTGGAGAAAAATTAGTTTTTCACATTTAAACAAATCAAATCAGAGTGCTTTGGAAGATTTCACCATAGCAACCGCGACTCCAAGGTTAAATCTTAGACCGAAACTTAATCTTTTGTTAAACAAACTTTTTTTTGTTGTTCTTCTCAGTTTTTACACACCAGCTTAACTTAAATTGTAATTCAAATTAGTTTTTTTTTCTCTGGCACAATGCTTTCCCTGCAAAGTCTGATATAAAATTCCTGTCTATCCCTGACAGTAAAGGCGAATTTCCTTGTGATTCCTCTGCCAATGGTATGGACCAGAACCCGTTCTGTATCCAAGACTGTAAATATTTCAAAATCTGGTTTCAGACCATTAAATATCTTATTCAATGCGGTCTACACAAATTTACACCAACCAGAATTTCACCGTGCACAATGAAAGTCTGGTTTTTAATAGGTTAATTAACCTCAATAATTCCAATTCAATCCAGATCAATTTTTTTTAAACTAACCAGTGTCAGTTGGAAAAGAAACCATAGTCACATTAACAAAGAAACAATTACTATGCCTTGTAAACATTCAAATTAATTTTCTTTCCAGGCACATTGGCAACTGTGACTTCAAGGCTGAAGCTTATACCTCTTTTGTAAAACAATTAACAAACTTAAACCAACAACGCTTGAGTATCATTCAAGACAAGTCTTCAAAGAGTTAAAAACAGCTTTTAGCTCTCTGTACAAAAGAGTGGGTGGAGCTAAAACATAAACAAAATGACAGACACCTTTTTTTTAGGCAGATTTTTTTTCAGACAAAATACTGTAACTTAACAAACTTAAACCTTCACACAATCAGGAATCTTTCACTCTTTGCACACACACTTTCACACAACTGAGATCCCAGTATTCCTTTTAAGATTCCTTTCACTCAACAAATCTTGTATATTAGCCTTTATCTCGGCACAGACATTAATAACTT
This sequence comes from Squalus acanthias, assembly GCA_030390025.1. Lineage (NCBI taxonomy): Eukaryota > Metazoa > Chordata > Chondrichthyes > Squaliformes > Squalidae > Squalus > Squalus acanthias. Next base: position 86,573,651 of record CM059435.1, read on the forward strand.
CCATGCCGGTAAAACTTTTCTCAGCAGCTTTTCCTGGCTTTCCAAATCCCTTCTTTTTTTTTGCTTTGAGTTTCAGATTTCAATTCTGGTCCGTCGGTGTTGCGGAAGCTGCTTGCTCCATTAAGAGGGAAACTTTATTCTTTTGGTCCCTATTTGTCTAACTTCATTTTGTTTAGCCAATTTACTCACGGGGTCTTTTCTCTTATTTTTAATGTCAGATCTACTGGCTTGTATACTACGGTCCTTACACCTTTCTGCTTCCTTTTTCCAGTCTGAAAAGGCTGACCAATTTACTGACTTTTTTTTGTGGGTCTCTATTTGCGAGACAGTCCTCTAGACATGTAATTCTTCTATTCTTAGTAAAGTTTTAATTATACTAGGCACTCTTCTTCTAAATCGCAAGTTTCACCCTTTACCCCCTTACGATTATTTCTGACCATCCAATTCTACTACAAGACAATAACAAGAACTAACAACAATCAAGACAATTATAAGTAATGCAAAAAGCCCAAACAGGCAAACAAATCAAATAATTAAACATTTAACCTTATACTTTAAACTAAACAAATAGTCAATTCTCAGTTTTGCATTGTTCTTCACTACAAACTGAGTCCTTAACATTTAACTTATACACTATACTCTGCCGCGAGATTCTCAGTTATCTTTCCACGGCTCAAAGTGACCCACCCTTGATACTGCAGTTTTAATCTCAGCGCTTTCCCATAACCTGGTACCTTTTATACTGCAGTTTTCATGGCTCAAGGGACCCACCCTTGAGACTGCAGTTTTAATCAGTCCGGGATACAACCCTGTCGACTTTTCCCTTGCCTTCTTTGCCCGATAGTTTTGAAACTTCCTCCCCTTTTTAAAAAAAATCAAAAGCTACAAGATTCAACTCAAATCTAAACACAAGTCTTAACAATCGCAGTACTACTGTCGGAAGAAACAGACCCACACCATTCAGTATCTAATGAGAAATCCTTTTTTTTGTGATAAAACATCACTGTGGCCATTTCAGGATTTGTCACTAGAAATTCATGATGTTTTTTGTCCGTGACTTACCGAAAGGTAGCAAGCGATCTCGGTGGGACCTCCAAGAAATACTGTCGAAGTTTCGACTTCCGAGTAAGACTCTTTAAACAATAATATCGTCAAAGAAGGCTTTTTATTATATTTTACTTGCAAGGAGACTGCAACCATAGCCCAATTAGCTATGATGACAGACTGCAGAATCACAGAAAATGGAGTATTCTTATACACTGATAATATCACATGACATGTTGTTTAAGGTAAGCTAAGTTAAAAGTTAAAAAAAACACATAAGAAATGCCTTACGGTGAAACTAACTAATCCCTATAAAATGGAATCTATCTGTCTGTTCTTTTCTCCCCAAGGCCAAAGCCCTGGTTGTTTACTTCACTAGCCCTTGGTTATCTCAATTTAAGCCTGTTGTTTTCTTTTGTACTAGCAGACTTTGCTGACAGCATAGTCTAAAACTTTAAATTTATTTTCATGAAAAACATAACAATGGATTTTTTCCTTTCCACACAAGTCAGAGTTGGGCATTTTGTATCAGTTTAAATTCAAGGAAGCCATTTTGTCCGAGACAAAAAACTGCACTTCCACATTGGACAGGTAAATAAGGTGGTTAAAAAGGCATATGGGATACTTGCCTTCATTAGCCGAGGCATAGAATATAAGAGCAGGGAGGTTATGATGGAGCTGTACAAAACGCTAGTTAGGCCACAGCTGGAATACTGTGTACAGTTCTGGTCGCCACACTATAGGAAGGATGTGATTGCATTGGAGAGGGCGCAGAGGAGCTTCACCAGGATGTTACCTGGGCTGGAGCGCTTCAGCTATGAAGAGAGACTGGACAGGCTGGGGTTGTTTTCCTTAGAGCAGAGAAGGCTGAGGGGGGACCTGATTGAGGTGTACAAAATTATGAGGGGCATAGATAGGGTCAATAACCAGGGGGCATAGTTTCAAGGTAAGGGGCAGGAGGTTTAGAGGGATTTGAGGAAAGACTTTTTCACCCAGAGGGTGGTTGGAATCTGGAACTCACTGCCTGAAAGGGTGGTAGAGGCAGGAACCCTCACAGCATTCAAGAAGCAATTAGATGAGCACTTGAAACGCCATAGCATACAAGGCTACGGACCAAGTGCTGGAAAATGGGATTAGAATAGACAGGGCTTGATGGCTGGCGCGGACACGATGGGCCGAAGGGGCCTCTTTCTGTGCTGTATAACTCTATGACTATGACTCTATGACTGCACTAACTTCTATTTTTCATTAAATTGTCACAGGATCCTTGGGTCTTTTGCTGGTATTGTTCCCTATGTGAACTCACAACTGTTTAACTAATTTAGACAACCTAACAGACTTGTTAACAGTCTCCAATAGTCAATTATGCTTAGTGCATGATACAGAGAGCTTCCTCCTTGCTTTACTTGTGCACACATTGAACAATGGACATCACTGGAACATCTCTGAAGATCTTCTACATCCTGATACAGCTTTTCCTTACAACACAAGCAAAATCCCCACTCCCACTTTAGAAAATATAAAAATGACTAGCAAGCTACTTACCTTAAAATGCCAGTGAACTGTGGTATATTAGAGTGTTGCTAATGTTGTATATATCCAATCAGTGCCCATACATCATCCTAATACTGTTTTTTGTGCCTGTGTTTTAGGGAGTATTTCTCTTCAGTGCTTTTGAAATGACACCACTGACTCTTGGGGATTATGTCTACCCTAAATGGGGGCAGGGGATTGGCTGGTTCCTGGCACTCTCCTCCATGGTATTTATCCCAGGATACATTGTCTACATGTTTATTACCACAAAAGGAACCTTCATACAGGTATGAAAAAACCCCTCAACATCTGGAATTCAGACTCTGAGCACTGGACTTCATGCCTACCTTGCACTGGTGAAATCATGCACTTTATTAAAGGGAGCTCAAGTCCGCAGCTTCTTAATTCAATTAACATGTCAGCTGTGGCTCAGTGGGTAGCACACTCGCCACTGAGTCAGAAGGTTGTGGGTTCAAGTCCCACTCCAGGGACTTCAGCACATAAAGCTTGGCTGACACTCCAGTGCAGTGCTGAGGGAATGCTGCACTGTCGGAGGTGCCGTCTTTCGGATGAGACGTTAAACCGAAGCCCCGTCTGCTCTCTCGGGTGGACGTAAAAGATCCCATGGCACTATTTCAAAGAAGAGTAGGGGAGTTATCCCCGGTGTCCTGGCCAATATTTATCCCTCAACCAACATAACAAAAAGATTATCTGGTCATTATCACATTGCTGTTTGTGGGCGCTTGCTGTGCGCAAATTGGCTGCCGTGTTTCCCACATTACAACAGTGACTACACTTCACAATGTACTTCATTGGCTATAAAGCGCTTTGAGACGTCCGGTGGTTGTGAAAGGCGCTATATAAATGCAAGTCTTTCTTTCTTTTTTTAAGTTGAGAGCTACATACGAAACCTGATTGGTGCTGAGGGCCCATAGTTATTGAAGGGGTAGGAGGAAGTAACTCAGGCATTATACCGATCATACCAGATCCATGATGTTCTAGTAATCATTCTAATTGTTTATTTATGTTTATACAAATATATATGTATTACTTGAGGCCGAATGAGATGTTTGACAATTAACGACTGAGTCCGTGATCCTGTGTGTTAGGAGAGCAGGTGAACAACCGGTTCAAAGGGACTGCTACACAGGAGGCCTTTCTGGATTGATCTTTCTGGATTGCAACCCAGTGTGCTTCTGCATTTAGTAAGCTGAAGTGGGTGCATTCATTTTGTGTGCTGACCCCATTATAATGCCAGGTTTTCTGCAAAGCTTTTAAAGGAATACAATTCAGTGATATTTGTGTAGGTTTACTCTTTTACCTTGTACGTTTATTTGGAATGGAAACAATGGAAGTTTCATGAAGCCTTAAATTACCTCTGAATGTTATTTTTGTAATGTTCACAGTTCTCTTTAGTATTGTGCTTTTCTTAGTAATTTTGCATATTTCTGAAATGTTATTAATATTATGGCTGGAATTTTCTTTACCTGGGTGGGTCCGGTGTGGGTGGTAGCCATGGCGGGTCGTGACTCCGTTGCTGGCTCCATCCCACTTCACAGAACGACTTTACGTTAATAGGGCCTATTAAGCCCGCTTTGCGCATTACCCGGCCCAATTAAGAGGTGCAGATCTGGTGTTGTCATTCATGATGCATTTTCAGCCGGGATCTTTAAAGGGGCCATGGCCACATTAGATTTGAAGGTTAATGTAACATAGTGTTGTCAGTACACTACAGCATTGGAGTGCTGCAAACACTTTGACAATGACTGCACAGAGGCAGAGAGCTGCACCCAGGTTCTGTTCTGTTCCATATGTTTATGGAGGGAGTCAGAGCACGCAGGGAGGTCCTCTTCCCTTCCAATGGGCGGAAGAGACCTCCCTAAGAGACCAAAACTGCCTGGTTGGAGATTGCAGAGGAGGTCATAAGCAGGGATGTGGTCAAGAGGATCTGGGTGCAGTGCCGCAAACATTTTAATGATCTCATTAGATCAGGAAACGTTAGTACAAAGCCACACTCAACTTCATCCTGCCTCTCATCACATCCCCATCACTCTGCCTTCCCAACCCTACTCCTGCACATCCTTACTCACACCAACATATGTTGCATATCCACCCATCCCTCTCTCTCTATCTACATTATCATATCCCCATCTGACTAACCACCCCTCACACTCACTCTCATCCTAGTGCAATCATACCAACTAACAACACACAAGGAGGCCACTTGGCTTTGGCACCCCACTCCATCATAGTCTCCCTCTAAAGATGTAACCCATCCATTCCTTACACACATTCCGTTACTCTCACTCAACCTTCTCTTCTTTCCCTCTTTGCAGGAAAAGAGAGCCCACAATAAGAGAGAGATGGGGAGAACCGGCGGTGGCCCTCCATCATTTGCAAACCTTACAACAGCAGAAGAGGCTGCTTTAGAAATATCTGGAGTTGCCGAGCAACTGGAAGTGGGAGACGGAGAGAGGGGGACATCTCAGCAACCTGGTGACAAAATTACATATCATACAGCAACATGGCACATGTCAGTCACTTATATGAGACTGATGTCAGCAGCCAGTGAATGGTCATCATATGCATAATTGTATCTGTACCCATTCTTTATATGACATATCTCTTTAATCTCCCATAGGTCCATCAAGAGGCCCCACACCAACACTGTCCAGGAGGAAGAGGAAGACGACTCCTCAGAGGAGCCTCCAGCCCCTGAGGGCGCACTGTCACCAGACATAAGCGCACCCAGCACCAGCGTAGATATGCACACCTGGGTGGGTCCCACGCCAGATAGGTTGTCACCTGGTGTCTTACAACTCACAAGTGAGCAAGAGCAGATGATGGAGACAGGGACAGCAGTGGAGAGTCCTGGCCGGAGGACGCAGGATACTCCTAGCTCTGCTCAGCTGCATGCAGAAGCTGAGCCTCGGGGGCCATCCAGAAAGAGTGCGATCCTGGAGGTGCAGGAGGCTCTGACAGGTTTTGCGAGCGCGATGTTTGCAAATGTTCAGAGAATGGAGGAGTCCATTTCCAACATTGAGCACCACTGTGTCGCAGGCGATGACGACTGCAGGCTCTTCCATGGATAGGATGGCCACCTGCATGGAGCAACTAATGCACCACTCATAGGAGCAAATGGTCTCTATGGAGAATAGATGGCTTTCTATGGAGAATAGATGGCTGTCTATGGAGAATAGATGGCAGAGGCTCATACACCTTCTGTCTAGGAGGGATGTCAGCGTAGACGTGGGTCCTCATGGCCCCACTGATGTGCAGCAAGGTGCTCTCCAGCTCCGTGGCAGCAGGGAAGTGATTGGGCTGCCTCTATCTCTGCTGAAGCCACAGGGTGAGCATCTCGTAGAAGCATGCAGAAGAGAAAGATGACACACAGGTAGATTCACAAGGGTAGTCACTCAGGTGTTTTATCCAATGTTTATGTAAAGTTTCCGTTAATGTGCTGTCAAACATAAAAATCTTTATTTTCACCACTTTCCCATCTTGGACACATTTGTGTGCACCTTTGGAAGAGGTTTAGTGAGTTGCAGTGAACAGTGAGAGATAATGGTACGTCCAGCAATGGTGGTGAGTGTGAAAGGTATGGCTTGGTCATTGCAGGGATGCTTTATGGTGTTGGTGTGGGGTGGTGCCAACCTGGCGCATAATGTGGCAGCCATATGGGTGTACAGCATCAAGTTAAGTAAATCTGGCCAAGATGCGGCCATCCCATGCCTTCCGGGCAGCAATGCGCTCGGGTGCTGATGCCCTCTGTCCTGTGCAGCATCAGGTGATTGCGGAGAAGATTGATGGTATTGTTGTTGGTGCTGCTGGTGTGCCTGGTGCTGCTGGTGTTGGGGCTGATCATGGTGGGATTCTGAGGACCAAGGTGAGACAGTATAAAGGGCACCCATGTTGATGGAATAGATGGCAGGTTATGTAGAGATGACAGAAGTGATCTGTCAATGGTGGGAGAGGTTCTTCCAATGAGGTGACACTGGATGGAGACGTTGGTGGAAAGACTTGCAGCCTTCAGAATCTGTGCTGGGAATGCAGTGAACAACAGCTTCTGCCTGAGGAAAGTGATCAGTTGTCAGGTGGGAGCTTTTATAGTACATTTCATGCTGTCAACTAATCAGCTGGAGCAATGGTATATAAAGGTGAATGGTGGTGGACCATTAAACAACTAACGGGAGGAGGAGGCTCCATGAATATCCCCATCCTAAATGATGGTGGAGCCCAGCTTGTGAGTGCAAAAGACAAGGCTGAAGCGTTTGCAACCATCTTCAGCCAGAAGTGCCGAGTAGATGATCCATATCAGCCTCCTCCTGAGGTCCCCACCATCACAGAAGCCAGTCTTCAGCCAATTCGATTCACTCCACGTGATATCAAGAAACAGCTGAGTGCACTGGATACAGCAAGAGCTATGGGCCCCGACAACATCCCGGCTGTCGTGCTGAAGACTTGTGCTCCAGAACTAGTCGCGCCTCTAGCCAAGCTGTTCCAGTACAGCTACAACACTGGCATCTATCCAACAATGTGGAAAACTGCCCAGGGATGTCCTGTCCACAAAAAGCAGGACAAATCCAATCAAGCCAATTACCGCCCCATCAGTCTACTCTCAATCATCAGCAAAGTGATGGAAGGTGTCATCGACAGTGCTATCAAGCGGCACTTACTCGCCAATAACCCGCTTACTGATGCCCAGTTTGGGTTCCGCCAAGACCACTCGGCTCCCAACCTCATTGCAGCCTTGGTCCAAACATGGACAAAGGAGCTGAATTCCAGAGGTGAGGTGAGAGTGACTGCCCTTAACATCAAGGCAGCATTTGACCGAGTGTGGCATCAAGGAGCCCTAGTAAAACTGAAGTCAATGGGAATCAGGGCGAAAACTCTCCACTGGCAAGAGTCATACCTAGAACAAAGCAAGATGGTTGTGGTGGTTGGTGGTCAATTATCACAGCCCCAGGACATCGTTGCAGGAGTTCCTCAAGGCAGTGTCCTAGGTCCAACCATCTTCAGCTGCTTCATCAATGACCTTCCCTCCAACATAAGTTCAACAATGGGGATGTTCGCTGATGACTGCACAGTGTTCAGTTCCATTCACAACTCCTCAGACAATGAAGCAGTCTATGCCCGCATGCAACAAGACCTGGACGACGTTCAGGCTTGGGCTGATAAGTGGCAGGTAACATTCGCGCCAAGCAAGTGCCAGGTAATGACTATCTCCAACAAGCGAGAGTCTAACCACTGCCCCTTGACATTCAATGGCATTACCATTGCCGAATCCCCCACTATCAACATCCTGGGGGTCACCATTGACCAGAAACTTAACTGGACCAGCCACATAAATACTGTGGCAACAAGAGCAGGTCAAAGGCTAGGTATTCTGCGGCGAGTGTCTCACCTCCTGACTCCCCAAAGCCTTTCCACCATCTACAAGGCACAAGTAAGGAGTGTGATGGAATACTCTCCACTTGCCTGGATGAGTGCAGCTCCAACAACACTCAAGAAGCTCGACACCATCCAGGACAAAGCAGCCCGCTTGTTTGGCACCCCAACCACCACCTTAAACATTCACTCCCTCTACCACCGGCTTACCGTGGCTGCAGTGTGTACCATCTACAAGATGCACTGCAGCAACTCGCCAAGCCTTCTTTGGCAGCACCTCCCAAACCCGTGACCTCTACCACCTAGAAGGACAAGGGCAGCAGGCGCATGGGAAAAACACCACCACCAAGTTCCTCTCCAAGTCACACACCATCCTGACTTTGAAGTATATCACCGTTCCTTCATCGTCGGTGGGTCAAAATCCTGGAACTCCCTCCTTAACAGCACTGTGGGAGTACCTTAACCACACGGACAGCTGTTCAAGAAGGCGGCTCACCATCACCTTCTCGAGGGCAAGTAGTGATGGACAATAAATGCTGGCCTTGCCAGCGACGCCCAGATCCCATGAACAAATAAAAAAAAGAGGCATATAAATAGTAAATGGTTAGTAAGAGGAGGGATGGGGCCGATTAAGGACCAAAAAGGAGACCTATGCATGGAGGCAGAGGGTATGGCTGAGGTACTAAATGAGTACTTTGCATCTGTCTTCACCAAGGAAGAAGATGTAGTGAAGGAGGAGGTAGAGGAGATACTGGATGGGATAAGAATTGATAAAGACGAGGTACTAGAAAGGCTGTCTGTACTTAAAGTAGATAAGTCACCAGGACCGGATGGGATGCATCCTAGGACGCTGAGGGAAGTGAAGGAAGAAATCGCGGAGGTATTGGCCATAATCTTCCAATCCTCCTTAGAAACGGGGGTGGTGCCAGAGAACTGGACAATTGCAAATGTTACACCCTTGTTCAAAAAAGGGTAAAGATAAACCCAGCAACTATAGGCCGGTCAGTTTAACCTCGGTAGTGGGGAAGCTTTTAGAAACAATAATCAGGGACAAAATTAACAGTCACTTGGGCTACGGGGAAAGGGCGGGGGGAGTGGGACTAGCTGAGGTGCTCGTGCAAGGAGCCGGCATGGGCTCGACGGGCTGAATGGCCTCCTTCTGTGCTGTAACCATTCTATGATTCTATGATTCTATGAATGGCCACTCAACTCCCGCCTCAGGTTGACAGACATGGTTCCCGAGCAGTGTGGTTCCCATGGCCATCCATGTAAATTTAAAATATAGGGGGAAAAAGGCGCTTAACTGTCTGAAAACAAGGTTATAATGATTTGAATTATGTCGCCCGCCTCTGCCGGTCGGTTTACTGCCGCACCGGCAAACACACCCGAGGGAAAGGTGCGCGGGGGCGGGATGATGGCGGGTTCCCGACCTGCTCCTAAAAATATCAACTTTACCACCTGACCCACCACCGATCGCACCCGCAACCACCCCGGAAAGTTTCTGAAAATAAAAGGGAGAGTTTTTTTCTTACTCATTCAGGTTAAGTTTGTTTTTAAAGCACCTCAAATACAGTATTTCATGATTGAGGTGGGATAAGATGAAAGAAAGCATACCAAGGAGATTGACAGGCCCCACATAGCTGGAGGTCTTGGTAAGCCTACATACCAATGACTGAGGACAATTGCTCCGGGACATCAGAGCAGAGTTCTCCCATCTGCAGCTGAGACACCTGTAGCCGACTTGCAGCCTATGGGATGACAGTACTAGTTTTTGGCAAAGTCGCCACTACCTTTTACTGTTATGCCTGTGGCTCGTACCTGGCTAGCACTGAAATATCAGCTAATATGCTGCCCAAACATGTAACAAATAAGTGATTGAAGCATTGGTCAGCATGGCCAGCACCCTCACCTCCTTTCACACTCATTAGCATGACACAGCTGCCCAATATCATCACACTGCTGCTTTCTCCAAAGTACAAGAGGTTACTGATGGCTGTCACGTCCCCCCAACCTGAAGCCTATCTTTGTGTTACAATGGTTCGATATGTGAAGCCTTTAGAAAATGTGAGTGTTGCAAGGTTTTCAAATGTACATTGCATCTTCACGCTGTTTCCTACTGAGGCTTGGGTATGTATGAGATGTAATGAAAGAGTTTAGATTTATGACAGGGCTTGATGTGGGCTGGCTCCTTTTTGAGAGGAACTGTCACTCCTGGATCACTCTACAGGGGGAGTCTCACTCTCCATAAATTTAAATACTTAAAAAATGTTTAAATATTGAAACCAAAATTTGGTCAATGGGTTTAATCAGTTTTGTGTCTGTTTAGGTATAAGGATAATGTTACTCTCTGTCAGTGTGTACTGACCTTAATACTGAAGGATTAACAATTGTGGCTTCATTACAAACAAGTTAATGGGAAAATCACTTGTTTTGAGTCCTTATGATATCCTCTGGCTTAATGTATGTCTTATTTTACCAGTACACAATGGCTGAAATGCTCTTTTTTGACTTTGATTTGTTTTGGTAACATCTTGTCTTTCTCTCCTCACTGTAGCGTTTGCAAGTGATGACACGGCCCAGGCAAGAGGTCATAGTTCAAAACAATGGGCTGAAATCCAACCAGTCTCGAAACAGAAGCTACTCTGATGATACTGTTTAGTTGTCTACTTTCGTAAAGACAAAAACTCTAGTCCCCCCTTTTGCTTTTTGCACAGCAATCCACGGGCGCAAATGAATTGCACAGTTAGATTAGAGCTTGGCCTATTGAACTGGTTTCTAATCATCAGTTATAAAAAAGGTGTTTTCTTTTTGATAACTCCTGCCGGATTAAAAATAAACATCACTTTTCGCACTGTACAATGTCATCATGAATAGAACTACCTTCCTCTTTCCTGTTACTATTGTCAATCTGCCCAATAAAGGTGCTCTACATTGTGAGACTTCTTGTTCTCACCTGTCCCAGAAATGATTACTACCACCAAAGGACTTGGGGCTGGTCAGAAAAGACCCTGTGATTTGCCATCTAATGTGACCCTTCTGTAGGTTCTATTAACATTAGTTAAGAACAGTTAGATTGTCTAATGCCCATCCCAGTATCTAGACTTGGGTATCTCCTCAGTGCCTCATTTTACAGCAAGAGTCCCACCCTCAGTGGAATGAATGAGCTGCTAGGTACACTGATGTGAGTTTTCCCCTTTAAAACAAAACCCTGAAAACAAATATTCAGGAAAATAGTTTGTCTGCTGACTGATATGATCATTTCCGTTAAATGTCTTGGGCATGAACATTGAGATATTTAGATTATTGTGGTCACAAGAAGTAAATAAATAAATGAATGTAGTAGAAGTTGACATACACCATATGCTGCCATAGTCAAAAGCTCATGCTAACTGTTTCCTGTTGTGCGATTCCCAGGAATCTGTGGCAGTGGCAGGGAAGGCTAATTGCCTACAGACCAATAAAATAAAACAGAAAACCTGCAAATGCTGTAAAGAAAATACACAGCAGGTCAGTCAGCATCTGAGAGTGCTGTATTGATAGAGCTGCTGCCTTGTCTCTGGTGGTTCAGGCGAATTTTAAAGATCCAATTGAACTATTCAAAGGAAAGGAGAAACTTCTCCTGATATCCTGGTCAACAATCTTCCTGCAATCAATACCATCAAAAACAGATTCATTGGTCATTTATCTCACTTACTGCTGTGTACAAATCAGCTGTCACATTTGCTTACAAAATAACAACACATCAAAAGTAATGAATTGGCTGTGAACTGCTTTCAGATATCCTGAGGATGCGAAAGGCGCTATATAAATGCAAATTCTATCTTTCTTTCTCTTACTTCCACGTCTGTGAACAGTAATCAGTCCATGTAGCTTAATGTATGAGAGTCAATGATCCATCCACATAACTTGCTGTATGAAGGTCTAGTGACCCCTTCACATGGCCTCTTGTATGAGGGTCAGTGATTGCATATTTGGGTTATCTGAATTTAAACATGTAAAGGGATGGTAAATAAATTCATCTGTACTCATTAACATGGTAGACTGAGATCAGTGTTTTCTTTCTCTGCATGCCTTTTGGAACTGAACTGCAATGCAAGACTTGAAAGTTTATAACTTGGCAGTAAACTGTGAAAGGAAATCATGATTTTCCAACATCAAATAGCAAGTTATTTTCCAGTTAAGGGATCACGTGAATCAAAATAAATCAGAAAATGATGACATAGAACAAGGAGCTCCTGACTGCAGATCAATAACAAAACTGGAAATTTGATGATGGAAACAAGATAGTTAGACAAAGTTGCACTGAAGAACTTACTTGAAGATAATGGAAAATGAGTATTGAACTCATCCTTACACGTAAATAGGCTGTCAAACAACAGGGGTGTTAATGTAGAGATTGTAGAGTTTTGCTTGACTCACTTTGGATGTCAGGGAGAAATTTTCCAGAACTTGGATAAGTGGAGAGAGCAAACTGCACATCTAGTGGGAGTAACGGGCTCAATGAGCTGAATGCTTTACCTTGTTCCATCCTTTATTGCATTCACATGTAGTGTGAGTTATAGAAGTGTAAGATCCGGATCACAGGCCACACACAGATTACCCAAAAGGGTTTTAGACATTGTAAGGCTTTTATTAAAGAGCTACAGTTTTAAAGCACAATCAGGTATTACATATGGTTTAAGCCGAGTATAATAGACATACAACCCGTGACAGTAGGAGCGATCTACAACTCCCGAATCGGAATGCCACGACCGGATTGACGGGGAGGCAGTACGGTGGTCTCGGATTGGGTGGATTCCTGCAGTCTGCTGCAGCGGTCACTTCCGTTGGGTCATCTCTCAAGCTGTTGGAGGTGTAGGCCGTCAGCCACCTCAGAGGCTAAACTTGACCAAAGTGTTAGGCCGTAGCCACCTCGGGGAAGCCTTTGCCCCTAACTGCCTGATTTCCTCTCTCGGTCGTCTATATTTATAGTTATTTCAGTTGGGCTGGTAATCACCTGGTGTCAATCATTTGATCCAGCATCCTATTGTCCAATTGTGAAGCGGGAAGGCATCCCTCGCCGTCCCTTTCTGCATGGCTGACAAGGCCTCCCTCTTATCTTTGAGGAATGTTTTGTTATGTTTCTTTAAGGACATTTTATGACTTTTCGGCTCCATTTTTGTCTATTATCCCACCACCCTGTGTTGTTTTGCATTTTACGATTCCCTTATCACTTCTATTTGTCTTTTGATGCTTGATATTCAACCTTGCTGGCATTTCTGCTATCTGTTCCCGGCTGCATGCTGTCAGTCTCTGTTCTAAGAATTAAAACCCATCTTTGATTCTAACAGCTATTTCTTACAGAAGACCCCACATTTTAGGGGGAGAGTTACCTGGATACTTTGATCCAGGAGGCAGTCCCACCCCTTAGGTTAGGTAGTGGTACAGGTCTGGTCAGTGGTCAGGGACAGGAGGGTGTGACTGCAACTCAGGCAGTTAAGGGGACCCCAGGTGAAGTGCTGGAGGAGCCTCAGCCTTTGCCCTTGTCTAACAGGTATGAGGTTCTTGCTGCCTGTGTGGATGAGGGAAAAGCCTGCAGGATGTATGAACCAGCTGACCATGGCACCATGGTGCAGGAGGCCACTCAAGTGGGGGGAGTGAAAGGGAATGTAGTTGTGGTAGGGGGACAGTATAGTCAGAGGGATAGATACTGTTCTTTGCAGCCGCGACTGAGAGTTCCGAAGGTTGTGTTGCCTGCCCGGTGCCAGGGTTAAAGACATCTCCTCGCGGCTGGAGAAGAACTTGGAGTGGGAGAGGGAGGATCCATTTGTCGTGGTTCACGTAGGAATCAACGACATAGGTAGAACTAGGAATGAAGTTCTACTGAGGGAGTTTGAGGAGCTAGAATCCAAATTAAAAAGCAGAACCTCATAGGTAACAATCTCTGTATTGTTACCTGAGTCACGCGCAAATTGGCATAGGGCAAACAGATTAGAGGTTTAAATGCGTGGCTCAAAGCGTGGTGTGGGAGGAAGGGGTTTCAGTTCATGGGGCACTGGCACCAGTACTGGGGAAACAGGGAGCTGTTCCATTGGATGGGCTCCACTTAAACCGGGCTGGGACCAGTGTCCTGATGAACCGAATAACTAGGGCAGTAGACAGGGCTTTAAACTAATGAAGTGGGGTAGGAGGATTCAGGAAAGAGTAAATTTTAAAGCAGCGAAAGAAATGTCAAGGCTCTAGAGCAGAGTAGAGTTCTGGGTAAAAATAAGCAGAGTGGGTCAGGAAGGGACAGAGAGAGTAACAAAGGTAATAAGGCATCAGTGACGAAGGTGAAATCAGGGAAAAATAGAAATAAATCAAAGCTAAAGGCATTGGCCCAGAAATTAAACAGTGAGTGTTCGCGCGGGGGTAAGGCTTCCCCGCGATATCTCACTCCGCGCCTACCTTTTTCCTCCGGGCCCACACGAACTTTAGTTTCAAGGCCAGTCCCACATGCAGTTGTGCAGTGCTTGCGTGACCCAGAGACGCAATTAGTTTGTGCGAGCTCTGGGATCACGTGATTCAGTTAGAGTCAATGGCAGCACACCATCTTTCATTCATAGTTTTGACAGGAAGACCTGTCAAAGCTATGAATCTATACCCCCTCAAAAGAACAGCTAAACCTCAATTAAATTTTAAAAAAAACCATCACATTAACAAAATAACTATAGTTAAATAAATTAACCACTTTAAACAAAAAATTAAATTTTTGAAAAAATTTAAAATCTTTTAAAAAGTTATAAAAATAAACTTACCTTTCTTTAAAGTCTCTAAAAAAGATATACCTGTTGAAAAAAATTCAAAATACTTAATTAACTACTTACCTTGTTAAAAGAGGGTCTTACGCCTCCTTTCTTTATGTGCAAAATCTTCCATGCTTACCTGCGCGTTCAAAGCACTAAGTGCACTGCGTGCGCGCAGCCTGTAGCATGCACGCGGTTCACCTAGGAACCGCCCCCTTTTGAAATCACCAAGTGCCGGTTTTCAGCGCATGCGCAGTGCATGCAGAAAACCGGCAATTGGAGACAGAATACGCGAGAGTACACAGTGCGTACTCTCGCGTAGAGACACTAATTTTTGGGCCAAGAACTTAAACTTTGAACAATACTGGAGCTCCCACTGCCCAAAATGTCTACAAAACACACTGCTGCTTGTGAAAAGAGTTAACTTCCCTTTTTCATTTCAAAAGTAGACAAACCCACACATCATCAATCAATGTCAGCTTGTGTTACACAACTTCTTGCAGCTTTCAAATAAATTTTTAAACTTTGCCCGATACCATGCACACAGCAATAGCATTTCCCCCTTTTCTCTATTCTGGTCACACATTCCAGTGTCACTGAAATGAATAAAAATCACCTCAAAGCATTGAGTACTGAAATTGGTCATTAATTTAAAAAAAATACCAATTATTGATGTGAATGTCTCATGTCCAGAACCAGAGGCTTTCACACAATTTACAACAAGAATTTCACCGTAGCCACAATAAAAGTCTGGTTTTCACAGACTGCAGGAAGATATCAATGGACTGGTCAGGTGGGCAGAACAGTGGCAAATGGAATTCAATCCAGACAAGGGCGAGGTAATGCATTTGGGGAGGGCTAACAAGGCAAGGGAATACACAATAAATGGTAGGACACTGATAAGTGCAGAGGAACAGAGGGACCTTGGAGTGCATGTCCACATATCCATGAAGATAGCAGGGCAAGTAGATAAGGTGGTTAAGAAGGCATACGGGATACTTGCCTTTATTAGCCGAGGCATAGAATATAAGAGCAGGGAGGTTATCCTTGAACTGTATAAAACACTAGTTAGGCCTCAGCTAGAGTACTGCGTGCAGTTCTGGTCACCACGTTACAGGAAAGATGTGATTGCACTAGAGAGGGTAGAGAGGAGATTTACGAGGGTGTTGCCAGGACTGGAGAATTTTAGCTATGAGGAAAGATTGGACAGGCTGGGGTTGTTTTCTTTGGAACAGAGGAGGCTAAGGGGTGACCTAATTGAGGTGTATAAAATTATGAGGGGCCTAGATAGAGTGGATAGGAAGGACCTATTTCCCTTAGCAGAGGTGTTGATAACCAGGGGGCATAGATTTAAAGTAATTGGTCGGAAGCTTAGAGGGGATTTGAGGAGAAATTTTTTCACCCAGAAGGTGGTGGGGGTCTGGAACTCACTGCCTGAAAGGGTGGTAGATGCAGAGACCCTCATCGCATTTAAAAAGTACTTGGTTTTGCACTTGAAATGCCATAAACTGCAAGGCTACGGACCAATAGCTGGAAAGTGGGATTCGGGTGGATAGCTCTTTGTCGGCTGGCACGGACAAGATGGGCCAAATGGCCTCCTTCTGTGCTGTAAATTTCTATGATTCTATGAATTTGATAGGTAAGTTAACCTCAATAATTCCAATTTAATTCAGACCAATATCTTAAACTCAACACATACTCCAGTCTGAAAAAGAGGAAGGAGCCACAGCCACAATAACATTCACACATGGTTTTTAAAAAGACATTAACATTCACAATGAAACATTGGGACCAAGCAGGGAGAGATGAGAAAAGACCACCCATCTTCTGATAGGATAACTTAAAAGCCCAGGAATAGCTTGTATCTGATGTCAAGTGTGGTATGATACTGGGATACCGGTGTGTGTGTGCAAATGTGATATGTTGCACATGAGGCAACTAGCATGTGGAAATGCATGGTGAAGATGCACTGAAGAACGGGTCTCAGACATGCTCAGTTACTTGACAACAGCGTGACATGAAATGGTTAAAGTGGCTCAGGGGAGTGAGACAACTCAAGGCACTGATATACTCCATAGCAAAACTGACATTTTTAATGAAACAATAGAGAGTTAAACGTACTGGTACCTATCAGAGGGATTGAAATTAAAGTAGAGGGACATAGAATTTGGATTTCTAAAATTCATAATGGAGATCACAATGGAATTGGAATAACTGAAAGCTAGTGGGAAATGATACTTAGCAAGAACATCCGCAAGATGCATAATGGTAAGGAGAGCTGGAGAACCTTTTAAGTCTATGATTACTTGTTAATATGATAAACAGTAGTGTTCACTTAGTCAGCAGTACACATGCCACCAAATTTGTGTCAGCCCAAACATAATGGGCCAGAAATTCGGCTCTCCGGCTTCCTGCGGGTACAAGAATCGCACGCGTACTTACCTACCGCGCTTGCCGTTGTGCTTCAGGCCCGCGTGGACTTCGGCTCCTGGGCCTCCTGCAGCTGCCGGTGCACAGTGCTTGCGTATCCCAGGGGCGCAGTTAGTTCGAAGCGTCCCCTGGGATCACGTGGGCCATGGAGTGCCAATCGGAGCAGGGAATCTCCATTCATAGATTTTGACAGGAAGACCTGTCAAATCTATGAATAGAGATCGGCCCCAAAACCTCACTTAAACTTCAAATAATTTTTTTTTAAAAATCACATTTTTAAAATAACTATAAATTACATAAATTAACTACTTTAAACAAAAATTTAAATTTTTGAAAAAATTAATTACCGTTTTTAACGGTGCTAAAAATAAACTTACCTTTCTTTAAAGTATGTAAAAAAGATAACCATGTTGAAAAAATGTTTAAATTCTACTTAATTCACCACTTACCTTGTTAAAAGCAGGCCTTGCACCTCCTTTTTTCCTGCGCAGCTTCTCCGTACTTACCCTCACGGAGAAACCTGAAAAAAACCCGAAGTTCACTGCGTGCGCGCTGCCTCTCCGGCACACAAGGTTGACCCTCGAATCCCTTCTTTCATGAGACCGGAAGTTCCGGTTTCCCGTGCATGCGCAGAACCGGCACTTTTGGTGGCCCTACGGGTGAGTACACAGCGCGTACTCACCCGTGGAGAGCCGAATTTCTGGCCCGTTTTAACATCTTCTATACTTAACAAATCATTTGAATGAAAGGGCAAATAGCTTAGAGCTTGCTGCATTAATTAAGAAATAATTGTGTAATTGTGAGAGGTCAGAAAGGATCCCTCCCCCTCAAGGTGGGGAACTGTGAGATTATAAAATGTATTAAGCTTTGCGAGCATCTCTTTTTGTAAATTGAAATTACTGCTGAAAGATATAGGGGGAAAAATTGGGTTGGTTTGCGCCTCTCGTTAGCGCCCCGGGGGCACTATCGGGGTGCAAATCCCCTAGCGCCCGGGCGCGATGCCGTTAACATCTCCCACGAAATTCAGTGGGAGGTTAGCGGTGGCAGTAGCTGGTAGCGCCCCGATGACATCATCGCCGTGCGCAGCGCCCCGCTTGTGCCCCGGCCGCAAAATTCCCTTGTGACCCCTAACAAATCGGCGGATGATATGTCCGACAGGATCAGGGGACGTTGTTGCAACAGTAGTGGCGCTATTTAAAGAGCAGGTGTCAGACGGCCATTTTTATTTTGGCCGACTACCAGCACTTGCCCCCTTTCCCTTTTTCTAGCAGGGTGCCGGCCACGATCGCTCCGCCCGGCACTCCTCGAGTGCCAGGCTGTTTTCACGGCACCCTACTCCCCGGTGGTCCAGCAGGGCCCCGGTGCGTGCAGCACTAGGCCCCTCCCCTTTAATCAGGGGAGGAGGCCTGCAATGACGCGGCTCTACGTGCCGACGCGCGTGGCGCTGTTGCACATAGTGCCGCGAACTTCAGTAGTAGCACCCCAAGAAGGAGGTGGAGCACTTTCCAGTAGCCCCCCACCTCCTGCTTGGGGCGCTACTGCTGAATTTACGGCGGAGGGGTGCTAACTTTTTCGGGGCGCTAAAATTTTTCCCTCATAATTGTTAATATTTACCAGATTCTGTAAGATTCAGCTAAACTTTTGCAGAAGTGGGCATGAGGTTCAGCTAGGCTTTTGCAGAAGTAAGCATTAAATCTACCAGCTACATCCTGTTATTGCGAAGCTACGTCATGGGTCAAGATGAGATAACAGCTACACAATTAAACATGCAAAGACAGCATAAGAGAAACCCTTTGGATTACCCAAATATGGGACTGTTCATGAGAAGAGCGAATGTTCGAAGCTCTTCTAACAAATACCTCAGCTATGGATGTTATGCTATAGTTGGATGAGACAAGTCAGTTGTTCTGGGCAAAGAGGGATATAAGGAGACTATTTAGCCTGAGATACACAGATCTAGAGAGACGCACTTGCAGTGATGGATCCATAAAGAAAGAAAGAAGGAAAGACTTGGATTTATATAGCCATTGGATTTCATGACCACTGGACATCTCAAAGCACTTTACAGCCAATGAAGTACTTTTGGAATTTAGTCTCTGTTGTAACGTGGGAAACGCGACAGCCAATTTGCGCACAACAAGCTCCCACAAACAGAAATATGATAATGACCAGATAATCTGTTTTTTTTGTTAGGTTGATTGAGGGATAAATATTGGCCAGGACACCGGGGATAACTCACCTGCTCTTCTTCGAAATAGTGCCATGGGATCTTTTACGTCCACCTGAGAGAGCAGACGGGGCCTCGGTTTAACGTCTCATCCAAAAGAAGTCACCTCCGGCAGTTCAGCACTCCACTGGAGTGTCAGCCTAGATTTAGAGAGCCTCGAAGAGAGCGTACTAATTTAATTTGCCTAAATTCAAACCTGAAACCTTTTGGCCTGAAGTCTAGCCGTCACAACTGAGTCACTTGGCCTTTGGAGAGCAGATGCCTAGATTTATGTGCCCAAGTCACTGGAGTGGGACTTGAACCCACAACATTCTGACTCTAGAGGCGAGTGTGCTACCCACTTTTTTTTAATACTTTATTGAACATTAAGAACATTTACAACATTGTGATCATTTCATTGTATCATACAAATCAATTCCGCCGCTCTGCACAGCCATTCCTCCACCACATATTAACATCAAAACCTAAAGTTTAATTTGTCTCCCATAACATTTGAGATCAAACTGCCACAGGAGGGAGTGAGGAGACTCAGATCAAACTGCCACAGAAGTGTATTGTTTTAATTTAAATTAATTAAAGGGTAAATAATATTAATAAATTTAATTAATTACATAGAATGGGAGAGCAGGTGATGTGTTACTGCTGCAATATGTGGGAGCTGGTGGACACCATTGATGTTCACGGTGATCACATTTGCAGTAAGTGTTGGCTGCTCGAGGAACTCCGGCTCCATGTTGATGAGCTGGAGTCCGAGCTTCAAACACTGCGACACATCAGGGAGGGGGAGAGTTACCTGGACTCTGTGTTCCAGGAGGTAGTCACACCAATTAGATTAACTAATTCAGATGTCGCCCGTGATCAGGGACAGGAGGGTGTGACTACGAGTGAGGCAGGTACGGGGATCCAGGAGGTAGTGTTGGAGGAGCCGCAGCCCTTGCTCTTGTCCAACAGGTTCGAGGCTCTTACTCCCTGTGAGGACGGGAGCAGGGACTGCAGGGAGGATGAGCAACCTGGCCACAGCACTGTGGTACGGGGAGCCATTCAAGTGGGGGGAGTAAAAAGAAATGTTGTAGTGGTAGGGGATAGTATCATTAAGGGGATAGATAGGGTTCTTTGCAGCCGAGAGCGAGAGTCCCGAAGGCTATGTTGCCTGCCCGGTGCCAGGGTTAAGGACATCTCCTCTGGGCTAGAGAGAAACTTGGAGTGGGAGAGGGAAGATCCAGTTGTCGTGGTCCATGTTGGTACCAATGATATAGATAGGACAAGGAATGAGGTTCTGCTGAGGGAGTATGAGCAGCTAGGGGCCAAATTAAAAAACAGAACCTCTAGGGTAGTAATCTCTGGATTACTACCTGAGCCACGAGCAAATTTGGCTAGGGTAAATAAAATCAGAGAGTTAAATGCGTGGCTCAGAGACTGGTGTGGGAGAAATGGGTTTTGCTTCCTGGGACACTGGCACCAGTACTGGGACAGGAGAGAGCTGTTCCGTTGGGACGGACTTCACTTGGCCAGTGCTGGGACTAGAGTCCTGGCGAATCGAATAACTAGGGCTGTAGAGAGGGCTTTAAACTAATTAGTGGGGGGGAGGTTTCAAGAGAGCAAAAAATAAAAATGTCAGCGGAGAAGGCAATAGAGCAAAGTAGCAGTGGGGTAATTAAAAACCAGAGCGTGTCAGGAAGGGACAGAATATATAAAGATAAAGGTAAAGTAGTAAAGGGGGTAAAAGCAGGAATAAATTGTCACAAAACATATTTAAAAGTTCTTTATCTGAATGCACGCAGCATTCGTAACAAAATAGACGAGTTGACGGTACAAATAACTACGTATGGGTATGATCTTGTGGCCATTACAGAAACATGGCTGCAGGGTGACAACGACTGGGAATTAAATATGCCAGGGTATTTAACAATCAGGAAGGACAGGCAGGAAGGAAGAGGAGGTGGGGTAGCTATGTTAATATAGGAAGGAATCACTGTATTACAGAGAAATGATATTGGGTCAAAGGATCAGGATAATGAAACAGTTTGGGTGGAGATAAGGAATAATAAAGGGAAAAAACACTAGTGGGAGTAGTATATAGGCCTCCTAATAGTTGCAACTCTGCTGGAAGAAGTATTAATCAGGAAATAGTTGGGGCATGTAATAAGGGAACAGCTATAATTATGGGGGATTTTAACTATCATATTAACTGGACAAATCAAATTGGGCAGGGCAGCCTTGAGGAAGAGTTTATTGAGTGTATTAGGGATGGATTTCTTGAGCAGTATGTAACTGATCCTACAAGGGGGCAAGCAACCTTGGACCTGGTCCTGTGTAATGAGTCAGGATTAATTAATAATGTCCTAGTTAAGGATCCCCTTGGAATGAGTGACCATAACATGGTTGAATTCCATGTCCAATTAGAGGGTGAGAAGGTTGGTTCTCAGACAAGCGTACTGAGCTTGAATAAAGGAGACTATGATGGTATGAGAGCGGAATTGATTAAAGTGGACTGGGAAAATAGATTCAAGGGTAAGATGGTACATGAGCAGTGGTGTTCATTTAAGGAGTTATTTTACAACTTTCAAAAAATATATATTCCACTGAGGAAAAAAGGGTGTAAAAGAAATGACAGCCATCCGTGGCTAAGTAAAGAAATTAAGGATAGTATCCAACTAAAAACAAGGACATATAAGGTAGCCAAACTTAGTGGGAGGATAGAAGATTGGGAAGTCTTCAAAAGACAGCAAAAAGTAACTAAAGGATTGATTAAGAAAGGGAAGATAGATTATGAAAATAAATTAGCAAAATATATAAAAACAGATAGCAAGAGTTTCTATAGTTATATAAAAAGAAAAAGGGTGGCTAAGGCAAACGTAGGTCCCTTAGAGGATGAGACCGGGAAATTAATGGTGGGAAACATGGAGATGGCAAAAATGCTGAACAAATATTTTGTTTCAGTCTTTACGGTAGAGGACACTAAGAATATCCCAACACTGGACAAACAGGGGGCTCTTGGGGGGGAGGAGCTAAATACGATTAAAATCACTAAGGAATTGGTACTCAGTAAAATAATGGGACTCAAGGCGGATAAATCCCCTGGACCTGATGGCTTACATCCTAGGGTCTTGAGGGAAGTGGCAGTAGGGATTGTGGATGCTTTGGTAATAATTTTCCAAAATTCCCTGGACTCAGCAAAGGTCCTGGCAGATTGGAAAACTGCTAATGTAACACCCTTATTTAAAAAGGGTAGTAGGCAGAAGGCTGGAAATTATAGACCAGTTAGTCTAACATCTGTGGTGGGTAAAATTTTGGAGTCTATTATTAAGGAGACAGTAACGGAACATTTAGATAAACATAATTTAATAGGACATAGTCAGCATGGCTTTATGAAGGGGAAGTCATGTCTGACAAATTTGCTTGAGTTCTTTGAGGACATAACGTACAGGGTGGATAAAGGGGAACCAATGGACGTAGTGTATTTAGACTTCCAGAAGGCATTCGACAAGGTGCCACATAAAAGATTATTGCTCAAGATAAAAAATCACTGGATTGGGGGGAATATTCTGGCATGGGTGGAGGATTGGTTATCTAACAGGAAGCAGAGAGTTGGGATAAATGGTTCATTCTCAGACTGGCAACCAGTAGCCAGTGGTGTTCCGCAGGGGTCGGTGCTGGGTCCCCAACTCTTTACAATCTATATTAACGATTTGGAGGAGGGGACCGAGTGTAACATATCAAAGTTTGCAGATGATACAAAGATGGGAGGGAAAGTAGAAAGTGAGGAGGACATAAAAAACCTACAAGGGGATATAGACAAGCTGGGTGAGTGGGCGGAGATTTGGCAGATGCAATACAATATTGGAAAATGTGAGGTTATGCACTTTGGCAGGAAAAATCAGAGAGCAAGTTATTATCTTAATGGCGAGAAACTGGAAAGTACTGCAGTACAAAGGGATCTGGGGGTCCTAGTGCAAGAAAATCAAAAAGTTAGTATGCAGGTGCAGCAGGTGATCAAGAAGGCCAACGGAAAGTTCGCTTTTATTGCTAGGGGGATAGATTATAAAAACAGGGAGGTATTGCTGCAGTTATATAAGGTATTGGTGAGACCACATCTGGAATACTGCATACAGTTTTGGTGTCCATACTTAAGAAAAGACATACTTGCTCTCGAGGCAGTGCAAAGAAGGTTCACTCGGTTGGTCCCCGGGATGAGGGGGTTGACATATGAGGAGAGGTTGAGTAGATTGGGACTCTACTCATTGGAGTTCAGAAGAGTGAGAGGCGATCTTATTGAAACATATAAGATTGTGAAAGGGCTTGATCGGGTGGATGTGGTAAGGATGTTCCCAAGGATGGGTGAAACTAGAACTAGGGGGCATAATCTTAGAATAAAGGGCTGCTCTTTCAAAACTGAGATGAGGAGAAACTTCTTCACTCAGAGGGTAGTAGGTCTGTGGAATTTGCTGCCCCAGGAAGCTGTGGAAGCTACATCATTAAATAAATTTAAAACAGAAATAGACAGTTTCCTAGAAGTAAAGGGAATTAGGGGTTACGGGGAGCGGGCAGGAAATTGGACATGAGGCTGAGTTCGGATCGGTCGAGGCCCTGTAGGTGGCGTTGCGGGCCCAGGGGCTGAGTGGCCGGGTCCTGCTCCTACTTCTTGTGTTCTTTAGATTTGAGGTGAGGATCAGATCAGCCATGATCTTATTGAATGGCGGAGCAGGCTCGAAGGGCCGATTGGCCTACTCCTGCTCCTATTTCTTATGTTCTTATGTTCTTATAACATATATTAATCGATTGTACTTCAAAAATTGATTGTAAAATACTATCTTTAAATTCCTTTCTGAATAAAACATCCACAGAGCCTTATAATGACCTTTTAGCTTATATTTAAAATACTCTTTTAGATTGATTCTCCTCCCCTTAAAAAAGAGCATTGCTTCTTTGCACAATCACGAATCAAGCCAAACTGAACATTAAATTAATTGCCGCTCCGCTAGACTCGGGCAGACTCTCCAGCAATCCCCATCTCAAAATTGGGTCCCACGGGTTCCCATTCTCGCTCTTCGGTCCCCACCCAGCAAAAAAACTTCACACAACTGTCGAACATAGTACTTAAAATCATTTAACTGCGGACAAAACACCAGTAAATGGGACAGAGTCTCATCCCGTGTCCCACACACTGGGCAAGTTGCCCCCTCCACTCACCCAATCTTACACAAGACCATCATGGTAAAAATCCTGTTATGAGCCAATTTGAAATTCAGTTCAATCCACTCTGGACATTTAAAATTCGCCCACACTCCCTTCCAAATCCTGTTGAAGTCCAGCTGTGGGTATATACTCTGCCAAAACTCCTGTCCAGCAGGTGTCTTGAATCTCCATTCTCTAAATACCTCATAAAAATCTCGAGTATTACAGTTGTCAAATTGAACCAACTCTCCCCCTTTCTCCAGCAGAAAGCTTGGAAAAGCGAGACGCATTTTACTTCCTTTGGAGATTTCCACATTTATTTCTTCCATCCAATCCTGTGGCATTGCCCTCACAATCTTCTCATACATGATCCCTATTGCTTTTTACTCTACCTCCTGATCCTCCTCCCACACCATGTCCCTCACTATCGCTTCCGGCAACCAACCTGGAATTACCTCGTATAATACATCTTTCACACATATAATACCAGTTTTTATAAAAGCTTGATTAAAAAAAACCTCTCCTTCGATGTTGACCCACCTGTTCAAAAATAAGGGCTGTTCTAAAAATTCCTCAGCACCCTTGGGCATAAACTGCACACTTTTTAAAAATTGGGCCCAAGTCTCTACAACCCCCTTATAAAACCGAGGGAGAAGTTTAATCGATTTCAAAAACATATTATTGTATTCCATATACAATATCCCCTGCCCTCCTATCCCACTTCGTTTAAAAAAATGCTCACAACAACTTTTCCAAAAACTTGTATTTGGCTTCTGAAGAAATCTCTTCACCCATTTGATTCTAAAGGATTTTTTCTTCAAATCAATATCTGGGAAATTGAGTCCTCCCTGATTTCTCCGTCCAATGATGGTATTGTAAGCCACCAAGGCTGGTTTCTCTTCCCATAAAAACCTCACACAAGCCTCTCGGATGGACTTTTCTGCCCACTCAGGAATATCTTCCACCGTCAATAAGTACCATAGCTTAGATAGCAGGAGAGCGGACACCACTGTCGCTCTTCCTTGCACTTTCAACCACCTTCTTTCCCATCTTCCCAAAATCTTTTTAATTTTCATAACCTTCGGTTCCCAATTTAATCGATCCACTTCATCCCTGTCTTTCTTGCACCCCATATGCACCCCCAGAACTTCCAAAACCTCCACCACCTTAAAGGAACTTTCCTCCAACCATTCCCCCCTACCCCTTCCTGCAACCAGGCATTGGGACTTACTATAATTCACTCTGGCTCCTGAAGCTCTACAATATTCCTCCACTATGTCCATAGCTTTCCTCACTGACTCCCCATTTCTCAATGTTAAGTTGTGTCATCTGCATATTGGTGTATCACCGACACCAGCCCGGAACTGGGCACCACCATCCCAATTACACCTTGTTTCTTTCGCATCATGTAACCTAATGATTCTGCTACCAATGTGTACAACAATGGGGACAGGGGACAATCCTGTCTCACTGACCTCTGTATCAGAAAATACTTGGATAAAAAACCATTACATTTAACACAGCTAAATATGTTTGAATAAAAAATCCTTATCCACTCAATGAAATTTCCCCCAAAACCAAATGCTTCCAAAACCTTCAATAAAAACTCATGAGAGACCCTATCAAAGGCTTTCTCTTGATCTATCTTTAATACATAAGCCTCCCTCCCACTCTCTTCCATGAGCTCTATCGCATCTCGGAGTGAGACCACAGAGTCTGCGATGTCCCGGCCTATGACTCCATAGGATGAGAGGGCAAAACTATCTGCGGCAACACCTCCTTGATACAATTTGCCATAACCCTCGCCAAGATCTTATAATCCACATTTAATAATGTGATGGGCCTCCAAATCTTCAGAATCCTTCTATCCCCTTTATTTTTATAAGCTAAGCTTATGACACCTCTCCTCATAGATGGGGCCAGGCTTCCCTCAATTTTAATTTCCTTAAAAACTTCAAAGAGCAATGGACTTAAAATCTCGAACATTTCTTTATAGAATTCTGCACTTAGTCCATCGGACCCTGGGCTTTCCCCCCCCTTCATGCCACTTATTGTTACTTTTATTTCCGCTAATCCTACTTCTTTGTCACACATGCTTCTCTCATCCTCCTGGGGCCCCAGCTGTTTACATTATATATTAATGATTTGGACGAAGGGATTAATTGTAATATCTCCAAATTTGCGGATGACACTAAAT
Source organism: Squalus acanthias (assembly GCA_030390025.1). Taxonomy (NCBI): domain Eukaryota; kingdom Metazoa; phylum Chordata; class Chondrichthyes; order Squaliformes; family Squalidae; genus Squalus; species Squalus acanthias. The sequence goes on from CM059435.1 coordinate 86,600,409, forward strand.
TGGGAGGCAGTGTGAACAATGAGGAGAATGCTAGGAGGCTACAGAGTGACTTGGACAGGTTGGGTGAATGGGCAAATGTATGGCAGATGAAGTACAATGTGGATAAATGTGAGGTTATCCACTTTGGTGGTAAAAATAGGGAGGCAGACTATTACCTGAATGGTGGCAGATTAGGGAAAGGGGAGGTGCAACGAGACCTGGGCGTCATGGTACATCAGTCACTGAAGGTGGGAAGGCAAGTGCAGCAGGCAGTCAAGAAAGCAAATGGCATGATGGCCTTCATAGCAAGGGGATTTGAGTACAGGAGTAGGGAGGTGATGCTACAGTTGTACAGGGCCTTGGTGAGGCCACACCTGGAGTATTGTGTGCAGTTTTGGTCTCCTAACTTGAGGAAGGACATTCTTGCTATTGAGGGAGTGCAACGAAGGTTCACTAGATTGATTCCTGGGATGGCCAGACTGACATATCAAGAAAGACTGGATCAACTGAACTTGTATCCTCTGGAGTTCAGAAGAATGAGGGGGGATCTTATAGAGACGTTTAAAATCCTGACTGGTTTAGACAAATTAGATGCGGGCAGAATGTTTCCAATGTTAGGGAAAACTAAAACCAGGGGTCACAGTCTAAGGATAAAGGGGAAGCCATTTAAGACTGAGATGAGGAGGAACTTCTTCACCCAGAGAGTGGTGAATCTGTGGAATTCTCTACCACAGAAGGTTGTTGAGGCCAGTTCGCTAAATATATTCAAAAGGGAGTTAGATATAATACTCACAACTAGGGGGATCAAGGGGTATGGCGAGAAAGCAGGAATGGGGTACTGAGGTAGCATGTTCAGCCATGAACGCATTAAATGGCGGTGCAGGCTCGAAGGACCGAATGGTCTACTCCTGCACCTATTTTCTATGTTTCTATGTTTAAACCCTCTTCAATAAAAGCACTAACCTTCTCCATCACCAAATTGGAAATGTTTTCTTTTGAATATAACTCTTGATATAAGCTGCTAGCCGCCTCTAAAATCTCCCCACTTTCATGAATGATCTTCTCCCCAACCTTCAACTCTCCAATTAATGATAATCTCTGTTGCAGCTTCTCTTGCTCTAGAAAATATCTAGTGCATCTTTCACCCTCCAATGCATCTCTGGAGCTTTGCACGGAGAATGGCCCCCTTGCATTTTTCAGCTTGCAATAATTCCCACTCTTCCTTTAAAACCCAGAACTTAGTCTCAGCTCCCTTATCCCCTCAGTCAACTGTTTTACAGACATCCGTAAACCTTTTGTTTATATTCTCTTCTCGACACCGGTTAGCTGCTGCTCTCTTTTTCCCATAACGTACCGAAAACACTTTTATCTCATATTTGAAATTGTCCCACCAAACTCTTCTTTCTTTCAAGAACAAAGGTTCCTTCCGAGCATTCTTTATTATATTTAAAATCCCTTCTTTATAAGCAATTTCTTTCAGGTATTGATTGTTTAAAATCCACACCCCTGAACCGATCTTAACTCTGCTGTTCCTAATTCTAAGAACCAAAGCCAAGTGGTCACTAAAAAATACTTTTTTATAATAAATCTCCATCACCTCAGAACTTAACCCTTCCCGCACTAACACAAAATCTATTCGGCTCCGTTTTAAAACATCATCCACCCAACCTGTTCTGGAGAACTCCCTTTTTATGGGGTTCCGGTCCCTCCATAAGTCTCTCAAATTTAAATTTGCCATCATTTTTACAATCATCCCTCTGGAGTTATCATCCTTAAAGGTCATCTGGGCTGAAATGTCCATCTGAGATAAAAATACATTCAAATCCCCCACTGTAAAAGGCTTTTCCACCTCTGCCACTTCAGTGAATAAACCCCGAAAAAACTCTCGCCGCTTGCAATGGTCGTTCGGTGCATAGATATTAAAGAGATCGCAATTAAATTCCTCCATTTTTACCCTTAGCCATAAAAATCTCCCCTCAGTGGCCTTGTCCACCAAGGCAACGTTCTCATTTATGGACGGACTCACCAAAACAGTCACCCCTCTACGGTTATTGTTTGCACAACTTGCAAACACCTCTCCCTTCCAAACCTTCCGAACTCTTTCTAGGATATCCTCATCCCAAAAGGTTTCTTGCAGACACAACAAGTCAGTGCCTTTAAAACCCTGCAACAACTGCTGCAATTTCTTCTCACCCCTCAGTCCGTTCACATTACTCGAGACCAATGTAATGATGGCTCCGAATAAGGGAAGTGTGCCTGATAATCTCCCCATCATTTCATCTCTGGCCCTTCCCTCCTCTCCTGCTCCTTCCCAACTTTTCGGCCAGCTGTTGCTTTTCCTTCAACCTCCAACTCTTTTTCACCTCCTGTTTGAACCTTCCCTGCTCACTCCAACTCCCTGCAGCAATCAGGCAACCAGTAACACTTGCTCACTCCTAGCCCCTCCCACCTAGAGAGTGCTACCCACTGAACAACAGCGGGCCATCTGAGCCTAACACCCCTCAAGTATTCTAGCCTGAGGAATGGATCAATGCTGGTGAATGCCTAACACCCCTCTCAACTAGAAGAACAATGGATTAGAAGAGAACAAGGAGACATCACACGCTACTCTGTTCAGTGACTGAACGGGTAATATCGTTTGGAGCTGTAAATTGCTGTCATGAAATACTAGTCTTTTGGCTGTATTGATTTCTACTGTACTTACCAATAAACACCTACTGTTACCAATATGGAGTCAAGTTTGAATCTTTAAGTTTGAGGAAAAACTCTCTTACACCGGCATAGGCAAGATGGGCTGAATGGCCTCATTCTGTGCTGTATCATTCTATGATTTTAGGATGTAGTAGTATAATGAATGTTGTAATAAGGGGGGATTACATTACCAGCTGATGGGGAGACTAGATACGATAATGGGCAATGGGGCAATTAATAAAACTGCCTGTGCATTTATATTAACTATAAGGCTACTTTTAAGGAAAGAAAAAAATAAAATAAAACTGCCTGATTGGGCCTTAATCACATCTGCTGCAGGTTAAGCTGGGAAATTAAATAGAACAGGATGTCTATATTCCTCATACAAAAGCAAAATACTGCGGATGCTGGAAATCTGAAATAAAAACAGAAAATGCTGGAAATACTCAGCAGGTCAGGCAGCATCTGTGGAGAGAGAAACAGAGTTAACGTTTCAGGTCGATGACCTTTCGTCAGACCCTTCAGCTGTTCTGACGAAGGGTCATCGACCTGAAACGCTAACTCTGTTTCTCTCTCCACAGATGCTGCCTGGCCTGCTGAGTATTTCCAGCATTTTCTGTTTTTATGTCTATATTCCTCTACTGTTGGTGTGACACCAAAAGTGCCTCCTACTAAGACAGAGTTCCTCCGAGTTCCCTGGAGCTCTAAAGGTAGAGGTGCTGATAAGTTTGGGCTCTTCTGCATCTGTGGGGCACAGTCTGCGCAGACTGAGTCCAAGATTATCTGTACTGAGCTATCCATCCACCTGAGAAAATCTAGCCTGATTTGTGATGTCACTGGTGGCTAGTTCTTTGATATTTCAAAGCCGGATGTTGAGGGAGACAGTTCACTGACAGGACACCGCAGTAAGCTTTTGAAAAGAAATACAGGTCTAAAAATAATTTGAAACAGAAAGAGTTGGTGTGAGAAGCCATATGTTACTGCTGTGAGTAATGAGCAAGTTCTTTAGAAAAGGGACCTTCCTAGGAAAAGTGGGCTGTATTTCAATTGGTCTCTTCTCAGTAGCCTGTGCTTGATGTGTGTGTGTGTGTGTGTCTACCTCTATATTAATGGTATCCTGTCGATCCCTGTTGTGGAGTCTGTTTATATGGGGTGGAGATCTGAGATAAGTCTGCAACACATTTCCACCTAGCAAGGTTCCAAGCTGGGAGAGCCGCCTTGCAAATTGACCCGAATGTATATCCATAATGTTTCAATTAAACCTACAGCCACGACAATAATTTTAAAAGATACCTTATCCCTATGACATTGTAACAGTGATACGTGCAGAATGTTTTGTCAATCACTCTCTTGCTATATTTATGATAAAACTATGTTAATATAATTTTACTTCCTTCACTGTCCTTGGTCCATCCAATGTTTTGTGCATCATGTTAGTGACCTGCTCCCAGGTTGTTGCCAAATTGCTTTTAGGTGACATGTTGGTGATGTTCCTAGGTTCCAAACAGAACCTCCTTTTGAGAACTAAGAAAACTGCCTTGTCATGAAGTGCAGACATGTATCATACAATGGAAGACAATACTAGTGTGTCAACTGCATCACTCCTGCAAAACATTTATGAAAAAGGTACTAATCATGGATTAATCCATAATGGCTGCTTTAGAGTGATCAGTCTCCTTACTTGTGCTAAGAAATGATGTGATTTTACCCAAGGGGCCTTATTTCCACTGCAGAAAATGAGGGTGAAAAATGTAATTTATCTTTAAACTCCACACTCAAAAATAACAAATCCATATGTGATTGCAGCTGCTTGTGTTGAGCTCCAGACTGTGTGGCGTGTCGCATGTGTTTCCAATGAATTGGCATATTGATGGGTTGACTTCATGATCTGCATGTGTCACGATGGAGAATGTGCTTCTTATTAAAAGCCCTCAACACTGATTGTCACATTGTTATTACAGATTGTTGTCTGGTCTAAATGTCAACTACAACATAACAATCATGGTCAAGTTTTCTTCTTTCCTCTCCTGACGGTGGTGACTTATTCTGAGATACATTTCCATGGGAACTGGCAGCCTTCTGACACCTCACATGTATCAGTCTAAAAATGAACGTACGCAGATTGTCCACTCATGGAGGGGATCACAGCTGAGCCTGATCCTGTCCTAACCCAACATTCATATGCAAGCACTTTTCCAGCAGAAGTCACTGAATAGCAATCAGGAGGTGGAACCCTGACTGATTAGTTTTATTTTCCAATCCCTAGCCCATGGATGCTGAGGTCACTGTAGAGCTCCCAGCATTTTGGCTGAGATGAATGAGTTAACTAAACATAGTCCAATGACCAAAGCTGGAACCGTCAGAATTTGGACAGCTCAATACTGCACCAAACAGTGGACTTACCCACTGAGGCATTACAGTGTAATCTAGTTTGCAAAGGGGTTTGTTTCACTCGGCTAAGCCCATGGGGATCGTTACATGGATTCTTTCACTTGGGGGCCTGGCCTCCCACCCCATTTCCCGCCCACCGGCCACATTTACCACCATTCCAGTGGAATGTAGTAGTAGGCTTGGGGTAGCTGGAGTAATACCCCAAAAATGCAGTAGAGACCTCCTCTGACATCAATTTTGCCCCGGCTGATTTACCTGTGGACCTCGGTCAACCTACAAGACAGCATCTCCTGCCATTTTTGGGCCCCTTCTACCCTTTAAGGTCTCTTGCCACCTCTTGTAGTGCTGCACTGATGTCCCCACTGTAGAACCACTGAAATTTTCTTCATGGCACTGATGGGTTCCTTCTTAGCAGTGTGCGCCCTCATTGTGTGGGTAATGAATTCCAACCCAAGGAAATGGGTTAAGGTTGTGGTGATGTCAGGGGAGTACAAGAATTTAGTGCAGTGGTCACCTCCTCTCGTCCCATTTCCCTATCCCTGCTCCCCAGAACTGCCTGCTGGAATTTGGCAGTAATTCCCCCAAAGGTCAACAATGGAGAGAGAGGCCCTAGTTATGCCTACACTCACTTACCTGTGGGTCTCAGTCTCTGGGAAGTAATGGTAATGGGACGGGAAGGAGGGAAAATTGGATGGAAGGCCAGTCTCCACCCTCCTGCGAGCATTTACTAAGGGTGGTCCTACCTTTAGAGCTGGCATGTAATTGTGGCTGCAACAGTGAGCATAGCTCCTGCAGGGCTTCAGGACTGAAGGGTAGTCCCCCATGGCATAACTCCAGAGAGAGATTCAGAAAGGACCTCCGAGATCTGTAAACTCTGTTGACAGGGTATCTGCGAGAAAGCATGGATTGTTGTTGATGTTGCATTATTGGATGGACTTCTTGTGCAGCCACTTACTACTCTCCCTCCTCTACTACATCCATCATATATATATTAGAAATAATATGATCCCCATTGGAAATCCCAGTTTGCTGTCTTCAGAGATTACATGCCAAAGTATCTGGGCTGGCAATCCTCTCCAGGAGGACCTGGATTTGAAGCTCGAGAATTCAGATGAAAAGGGCCAAAAGAATTTTCCAGAAAGATGCAAGTAAAGGAAAGCAAAGAAAAAGTCTTTCCCACCACCAAGCTGCTGTAAGTTCCTGTAAGACTTCACAAGCTCCTCCACCAATTGGTCCTGGCAGGCATACCTGCTTTTTATAAATACATCTAAGCGGTCACAACAAAAATGATGGGTGATGCCGTCCTATCTTAAATCTGTCATTTAGATGCTTGCACTTCTGATTGGGCGGCTGCTTTTTCTTCCCGCACTCACCTCTGGGCCAATTTAGGATTCGGTTTGTGCAGGACAGAAACCCAGCACTGCTGGGCCCCGCCTTAAGGAGCTGCCTCCCTCCCTCGTCCATTTTTCCAGAGCCCAGGAATTTCAGGGTCATATCATTTAGCATATTATTCCTTATTAATGTAAAACTATACAAATAATGAGTATATGAGAATTGCATGGAGTTATCTATGTAAACTACATATATTCAGGGTGAAATCCGCTGGATTTTAACCTGTATAGAAGCAGTCTGGCAAGGGAAATGGGGCAGGAGGCTTTCAGAAATCTTCAATTATGGATCTCCAGCCTGTTCTATGGCAGGAACTCGTCACTTCTGGCAATTGATGCACCTCAACAACAGGTGTAATTTACCATTGTTAATGTGACAGACCTTGACAGGTTGAATGTGTATGTTTGATTTATATACTCGGTTCAGACAGATTACAGGTGTTACAACCACCCTGGTTAACGTGTATCATTAAACAATGGCCACGCAGTGTCACGGCTGACTGGAATAGTGGCATCAACATGGGATATAAACTGCTAGAAAGGAAAGAATTCTTGGAAAAGCTTGGTTCCTACTGGCAATTGATAGGTGTGATATAAAGAGGGGACATGTTTATAAATGCTATCAGTAACATCATGTCACCATTACAGCTGTGTCTTCACCCAAGGATCAGAACACATCAGAACTCTCTATAAAGCTCACAAAGCAGTTCTTCAACAAATTAGAAAATCGCGCTGCACAATCTTCCCTGCAATTCATAGAATCATAGAATCATACAGCACCAAAGGAGGCGATTTAGCCCATCGTGCCTGGGTCGGCTCTTGAAAAGAGCTATCCAATTAGATCCACTTCCCTGCTCTTTCCCTGTAGCCCTGCAATTTTTTTCCTTTTCAAGCATATATGCAATTCCCTTTTGAAAGTTACGATTGAATTTGCTTCCCTTTCTGGCAGTGCATTCCAACTTGCAGTGTAAAAAAAAATTCTCCTCATCTCCCCCCTGGTTCTTTAACCAATTATCTTAAATCTTTGCTTCATTTTATGTGGGCTAATGATGGATGAGCTGATCATTTCAACTCTTCAGACCACACGTATTTAAGACTCATCTGTGTTCATTCTAGTGGCCAATACATCTCTGATCAGCTGCACCGCCATAATGTAGCTGAACTTCAGAAGCAAACATATGATTAGTGCTAGCTTTTCCAATTCATAACAACTATCCAAAACACAACCACAAACCCAGGGTAAACTCAATTTCTAGCCACACAAATATATTCAAATGGCGCTCAAAAATCAACAGAGTGATATGCAGAAAAAATATAGCCTGGTTCACTTCAATAAATTCAAAAGGATTTTTTATTACCCACAGGTTCATAGAGATGTGGAGCAGACTTTCAGATAAATTATCCAGTGCTGTATCAATCAATACCATTTTAAAAAGCTGGCTAGCTTACCCAAATTGCTCAGTTGATAAAGGTAATGTGTAACTGTGCCGCACATACCAGAAGGTCCCAGGTTCTATTACTGGGCTGAACTGAGTAAACTAATCTCTGCTAGGATGGTAGCAGAAGCATTACTGTATGAATTCAGCCACCAACAGGAGGAGGACCAGCAGCCAGTCATCTGTGCACACTATTCTGTCTCCCCAATACGCCAACATCTTCATGCACAAGTTCGAGCAAGACTTCTTCGCTGCACAGGACCTCCAACCAACGCTGTACACCAGATACATCGACGACATCTTCTTCCTTTGGACCCACGGCGAAGGATCACTGAAAGGACTACACGATAACATCAACAGGTTCCATCCCACCATCAAACTCACCATGGACTACTCCTCAGAATCGGTTTCATTCTTGGACACACGAATCTCCATCAAAGACGGACACCTCAGCACTTCACTCTACCGCAAGCCCACGGACAACCTCACGATGCTCCACTTCTCCAGCTTCCACCCTAACCACGTTAAAGAAGCCATCCCCTATGGACAAGCCCTGCGAATACACAGGATCTGCTCAGACGAGGAGGAACGCGATGGACACCTACGGACGCTGAAAGACGCCCTCGTAAGAACAGGATATGACGCTCGACTCGTCGATCGACAGTTCCGACGGGCCACAGCGAAAAATCGCATAGACCTCCTCAGAAGGCGAACACGGGACACAACCAACAGAGTACCCTACGTCGTCCAGTACTTCCCCGGAGCGGAGAAACTACGCCATGTTCTTCGCAGCCTTCAACATGTCATCGATGATGACGAACACCTTGTTAAGGCCATCCCCACGCCTCCACTACTCGCCTTCAAGCAGCCGCCTAACCTCAAAAGTACCATCGTTCGCAGCAAATTACCCAGCTGTCAGAAGAACAGCGACCACGACACCACACAACCCTGCCACGGCAACCTCTGCAAGACATGCCAGATCATCAACACAGATACCATCATCACACGTGAGGACACTACCCACCAGGTACATGGTACATACTCATGTGACTCGGCCAACGTTGTCTACCTCATACGTTGCAGGAAAGAATGCACCGCGGCATGGTACATCGGCGAGACCATGCAGACACTGAGACAACGTATGAACGGACACCGCGCAACAATCGCCAGGCAGGATTGTTACCTCCCAGTTGGGGAACACTTCAGCAGTCAAGGACATTCAGCCTCGGATCTGCGGGTTAGCGTTCTCCAAGGTGGCCTTCGAGACACACGACAACGCAAAATCATCGAGCAGAAACTGATAGCCAAGTTCCGCACCCATGAGGATGGCCTCAACCGGGATCTCGGTTTCATGTCACGCTACAGGACGTGACTAGAGTCGAGACTAGAGTCGTCGTTGTCTTGTTCACAGGTGTGATTTCCAGTTTTAAAAAAAAGTAAAAAGCTTAACTGCAGACTGCAGCATTTGACACGTTGGACCCCCTGTGACCCCACCTCATTGTCTTAGCTGTATTCTGCTGTGTCTTTGATGTAATGCCTCCCTGACGGATTGTATCTCTGCAGACACATTGTTCTCTGTCTATATATTTGTAACTGATTCGTATTCCCTCACTGTACCTGACGAAGGAGCAGAGCTCTGAAAGCTCGTAATTTTAAATATAACCTGGTGTTGTGCGACTTCTCATTTTTGTCCATCCCAGTCCAACACCGGCATCTCCGCATCATATTCTGTCTCTGACAGTGACCATACTAATAATCACCTGATTGAACAAGCATCAGATAAGGGTACTCTTTGCTGTCTGACTGTAACCTCCATAATAACAAAGCACAACATAAGTTTGCATTCTGTGCTTCCCCGGGTGGCTAAATGTTCTGTTCTTTCACTAATTCTAGTGATTCTCCTCGGTACAATGTGAGGACCAATATCACAAGAGATGGTTGGCTGCTGATGTTCTACAAAAGAGTCACGGGAATTTGGTGACCCTCCTTTCATGGCAGCCTCTTCCTGGCAGGGAGCCACTGCTGGCTGTGTTTCTGTAGCTTGTTCTTAGGCAGCCTGGTGTGGCTTTTTAAGTTCCGTAGGCATTGTGCTCTGAGGGGGAAGGTCAGAGGCTAGGCATGTGATGCTGTCCTGAGAGATGGCATTATCAGGCAAATCAACTTCAGCCACCACTTTTTCACTGCGCCCTGGATCTGTGTCCCCACTGAACAGCAGGATGGTTGGTCCAATGGTAGCAATCAGATCCTTAAAACTCAGCTTCATGCATCATGGGTGCTATCTGTTCTTTCCCCTACTGCCACCAGAGCTGCAGTCTATGCTTCCAGGGACTTGGAGGTACTGTCTGGTTCCTGACTACTCCTTAGGTTGGTGTCTGCTGCAGATGCCAATGAAGCTGCCACACGCTTGATGTCTGCAAGAAAGAAAAAGCTTTGCTGACACTGCCGTAAGTGAGAGCTGTAGCCTCAAAAGTCATCCTGTCAGTTGCCTCACATCTTCAGAGACTGGCCTCAAAGCCTGCATGTGGGAGTGATATTCTTCGAATATCCTACTCTTCAAGTGAGTACAAATGAGTTCTGCACCCTACGACTCACCATAACAACAACAACCACTTGTATTTATATAACGCCTTTAGCGTAGTAAAATGTCCCAAGGTGCTTCACAGGAGTATTATAAGACAAAAAATTTGACACGAGCCACATAAGGAGAAATTAGGGCAGATGTCCAAAAGCTTGGTCAAAGAGGTAGGTTTTAAGAAGCATCTTAAAGGCGAAAAGAGAGGTAGAGAGATGGAGAGGTTTAGGCAGGGAATTCCAGAGCTTAGGGCCTAGGCAACAGAAGGCACGGCCACCAATGGTTGAGCGATTATAATCAGGGATGCGCAAGAGGGCAGAATTAGAGGAGCGCTGATATCTCGGGGGGTTGTGGGGCTGAAGGAGATTACAGAGATAGGGAGGGGCGAGGCCATGGAGGGATTTGAAAACAAGGATGAGAATTTTGAAATCGAGCCGTTGCTTAACGGGAGCCAATGTAGGTCAGCGAACTTGGAGGTGGTGGTGTTCCCATGCGCCTGCTGCCCTTGTCCTTCTACGTGGGAGAGGTCGTAATTTTGGGAGGTGCTGCTGAAGAAGCCTTGGCAAGTTGCTGCAGTGCATCTTGTAGATGGTACACACTGCAGCCACGGTACGCCTGGTGGTGGAGGGAGTGAATGTTTAAGGTGGTGGATGGGGTGCCAATCAAAATGGAAGAAAGAAGTGTTGCAGAGGGTTAAGATCAACACATTTGAGGCAGAGAAACATGGAACAGGACATCTCTGCTGGAACTCGTGGGTGAGTTTGAGTCTAAATTTATCTCCTTCATCTTCATCTTCATCATTATCCTCCTCGTCTTCATCATTATCATCATAGTGCATAAAGAAGTAGCTGTGTCTCTGATCCATCTCTTCCTCCTCCTCATCATCATCATCATCACCATCTTCCACTTCTTCCTCCTCCTGTGCTCCCTGATGGCTTTGCTGGATCTGCAGGTAAAAAGGGTACAAGCTAAGAATAGGTGAGCATTACCCTCTTAGAAGTAAGGAGACAGAGAAAAGGGTGGAAGCTTGTGGCTGTGTGATTCTTTACAGGATACCACAGCGACTGTGTAGATGTTCAGTCACTAACTTGGCACCAGCACTATGTCACCAACCTTGCCATCTCCCCTGGTAAAAGCAGAATGCTTCTCCAATAACTCCATGGCTGGCTCCTCATAGGATGTGAAGTGTTAATAGTTGGGGATGCCCCCTCTGGTGCCAATTGCTCCTGCAAGAAGATTGAGTAAAGTTTGTGAACATTCACAGTTGAGGAGTGTATCATGTGACATGGGGGAGCTGAGGTAAGAAATGTGGTGGTATCACTGTGTTAATGTGGAGGAAGGGAATCTAAGGTTATGTATGCAAGTAATTACTGTTACGGGAGATACGTAGCCATACTGTAAGATCCCGAGTTAATGCCCCCATTAACTAGAGTGCACTTTGAAGGGTTAGTTGTACAGCTGTTATTTTTAGATGGTGAAGTGCGTGCTGGTGCCCTGGGTTCCCAAGGAAGAAAAGGGAGAGTGGCTGGTGTGTTACCTTGCCTTCCCTGGTCAGGTCATTGCACTTTTTCTGGCACTGGTCTGCAATCCAGGGGATGCTGGTGCCACCTCCCTCCACATAGCATCAGTGATCTTTTTGGAAAGTTTCCTGCCATGGACACCCAGTACTTTGTCTCTCCTCCGTTCTATTTGCAATTTGGACTCTGAAATTGTGGCATCTTCTTCTATGCCTCTGTATCATGCCCTGCTGCCTTCTTTGCCTATCTCACCAGATTCTCCTGTGTTTGTCATTCTTGTAAAATGGCACAAAATAAGTCATGAGACATTAAGCCAAGTTAGCTGATGTCAACTCATTGAGCCAAGCACTTCTCTTCTTACCTGCTGTTCCTTCCAGCCTGCTGCAGGCTTTAGCCAGAACCAGCTCTTAGTGACTGCACTCTAATTTCCATGCACCCCAGCACATTACTCCTGTTTTACATGGATTTTATGTCAATCATTACTCCAATGGATGTGCAAATGAACTAAGCTACGATTTCTGGCATAAATATCACTCAGACCATCGTCAGGCACAACTCATTTTCCATTGGTGTAAAAACAGTGCAAAGCTGTTCGTGAAATTTGAGCAGCATGATTTTGTAGACATACAAATCAAAAGTGACTTGAAAGCACTCAGTTCTGGATCTTATTGTTTTCAAGATAGCAAGAATGACCCCTTTAAATACAAACAAGTACCATTTACTGGAAAGTTACACTTGCTTTAATCAGATATTAGTTTATTTTGAAAGTTGTCATACCAATAACACTTTTTGCAGCTCAACATCCCAGATGCACTGTTACATACTGGTCTAGCACTTGGATGTCCAAAATATGGCCAGTGAGCTCCAGCTCTATGGCCCATAAAACACTCCCAACTTAGTAAGCTGATTTACAGACCTGAAAATTTTTCAGTACTGCTCCCTGATTGATGGATAAATCCTAAATCTGAACATCAAGATCTGTGAATATCATTGATTTAAACTATCGATGTGGCCTTTGAGGCTCCACGCTACAAACCTAAGTGGCCCAAAATGAGTACTTGGTATCTGTCTTCACAAAGGAAACAGATGATTTGAAGGTTACACTAAAAGAGGCAAGGGAAGTTATAGACAGGATAGTAATAGATAGAGAAGATGTACTGAAAAGATTAGCATTACTGAAAGTTGGCAAGTCACCTGGTCTGAATGGAATGCATCCTAGATTGGTGAAAGAAGCAAAGGTAGAAAGAGCAGAGGCATTGGTCACAATCTTTCAATCCTCATTGGATACAGGAGTAGTGCAAGAGGACTGGAGGGTTACTAATGTTGTACCACTATTCAAGAAAGGGTAGAGGGATAAGCCAGGAAACTACAGACCAGTCAGCCTAACATCAGTGGTGGGGAAGTTTATCATTATCATGGACAAAATAAACTTTCATTTGGAAAGGAATGGGTTAATCAAGGAGAGCCAGCATGGATTTGTTAAAGGCAAATTGTGTCTGACTAACCTGATTGAGTTCTTTGATGAGGTAATGGAGAAGGTTGATCAAGGTAGTGCAGTAGATGTTATATATATGGACTTTCGGAAGGCATTCGACAAAGTGCCTCACTGGAGGCTTGTTGAGAAGATGGAAACCTATGGAATTAAGGGGAAATGGCAATATGGATATGAAATTGGCTTAGTGACAGGAAGCAGAGGCTGGTGGTGGATGGATGTTTTTCAGACTGGGAGGTGGTTTGCAGTGGTGTTCCCCAAGGGTCAGTTTTGGGTCCATTACTCTGCAATTTTTATAAACAACCTAGACTCAGATGCAGGGAGCAGCATTATAAAGTTTGACGATGATATGAAACTTGGCAATGTAATAGATAGTGATGAGGATAGTCGTAGACCTCAGGATGACATAGACAGGATGGTGACATGGGCAGAAGCATGGCAGATGGAGTTCAATGCAGAGAAGTGTGAAGTGATGTACTTTGGGAGGACTGATATGGAAAGACAGTATAATATAAATGGCACAATTTTGAAAAGTGTAGATGAGCAGAGAGACCTTGGTGCCCATATACACAAATCCTTAAAGGTGGCAGGGCAAGTTGATAAGATGGTTAAAAGGGCATTTGGGTTACTTGGGTTTATAAACAGAGGACCAGAATATAAAAGCAAAGAGATCATGCTAGAACTTTATAAATCACTGGTTAGGCCTCAGCTGGAGTATTGTGGACAATTCTGAGCACCACACTTCAGGAAAGATGTAAAGGCCTTAGAAAGGGTACAGAGGAGATTTACCAGGGATGAGGGACTTCAGTTATGAGGAGAGGTTGGAAAAGTTAGGAATGTTCTCTTGGAACAGAGAAGGTTAAGAGGTGACCTCATGGAGGTTTTCAAGATGATGAGAGTAAATATAGAAAAACCATTCCCTCTGGTGAGTGGGTCAATAACCAGAGATCATAGATTTAAAATCATTGTCAAAAGATCTAGAGGGGAGATGAAGAGAATTCTTTTTCACTCAGAGAGTTGTTGGGATCTGGAAGGCTCTACCTGAACAGGTGGTGGAAACTGATTCCATAAATAATTTTAAAAGGGAGTTGGACAGGTACTTGAGGATGAGGAACTTACAGGGTTACGGACAAAAAGCGAGGATGTGGGACTCAGCACGACTGCTCTTTCAAAGAGCCAGCACAGGCACAACAGGCCAAGTGGCCTTCTTCTGTGCTGTAAGTTTCTATGATTCTATGATAGGGACAGAATGGACACACTTTGTTCATGGCTTCTTTTTTTTTAACACAGTGGAATGTTTTACATGGCTTATTTGAGCTACAGCTTAAGTCATGACACGTTCATGTCCTACTACACTCCCCATTTGTATGTCATACGTCCAGTCATTGTACTTCAGCTTTCAGAGAAAAACAAGTGAATTGTAGAATTCATTAATCCCAAAACACTAAAATAATTCCAAAGTATTACGTAATAAAAATAATATAACCATAAAGCAAGTGCTTTGGTCATAGGCTTTTATTCAGGGCTATTTTTCAGTTGTACATTGTTTTTTGATTTGTCAGTTTTTCTGAAGCTGTTAATCAGCTTTTACCATTTTTCTAGGTTGACTTGTTTGGTCGCTGCATTTATCCCCGAGTCTCAGGGACTCCCCTAACGGTATAAACGAGCGCCTCATGACTCTTCGGCTCACCCTAGCCTGGAACCAGTGTGCTACGGTCATCAGTGCGTACGCCCCAACATTGGAAGCCACAGACGAGACCAAATTGGAATTCTACTCCAACCTCGAACAATCTCTGTCCCGAGTCCCAACGGGCGACAAGCTGATCCTCCTTGGCGACTTTAATGCCAGAGTTGGAAAGGACACAGACCTCTGGGGAGGTGTGATCGGCAGAGAGGGGGTAGGGAAAGCCAACTCCAGTGGTACCCTCCTCCTGACGAAATGCTTAGAACATGGCCTTGTCATAACCAACACCTTGTTCCGGCAGAGAGACAAGTACAAGGCTTCATGGCAGCACCCTCGCTCCAAGCACTGGCATCTGCTGGACTACGTCATCGTCTGAGCGAGGGACCGCAACGACATCCGCATCACCCGCGCCATGACAGGAGCTGACGACTGCTGGACAGACCATCGCCTAATCTGCTCTGTCATCTCCATCAACGTAGCCCCAAAACAGCGGCAGCAACAGAACCAATGCCGCAGGAAAATCAATGCTGGAGCACTCAAAGACCTTGCTAAGAAAGCCCTATTCAGCCTGCGCCTCACAAACAACCTGACGACTCCCAGTGATGCAGAGACACAGAGTGTCCACAGTACCTGGTCTGCACTTAAGGCCTCCATAATCAGCACCTGTGAAGAGACGCTCGGTCACTCGACCAGGAAACACCAAGACTAGTTCGACGAGAACGACCAGAAGATCCGGGAACTAATAAGTCGCAAACGCAAGGCATTCCTGATCTGGAAACAGCAACACAACTCGAGAGCAAAAAAACAGCTCTACAGACGCCTGAAGGCTGAGGTCCAACAAAAAACTCGCGACCTAAAGAACAGGTGGTGAGTGGAGAAAGCGCAGGAGATCCAACAGCTAGCCGACAACCACGACGTGCGTGGATTCTTTAGCGCAGTCAAGACTGCCTACGGCCCAAGCACCCAAGGTCCTACCCCACTGCAGGCCAAGAATGGAGAGGTACTCATCAAGGACAGAGAGGCAGTCAGTGCCCGCTGGAAAGAGCACTTCGAAGATCTCCTTAACCAAGACTCTGTCTTCGACGCGAGTGTCCTCAACTCCATCCCGCAGCATGCTACCCGCCACCATCTCAGCACAACCCCAGCCTGGCATGAGGTTGAAAAGGCCATCCGACAACTGAAGAACAACAGGGCCTCAGGAGCAGATGGAATCCCTGCCGAGGCGCTAAAGCATGGTGGAGAAGCACTACTGGAGCGAATTCATGAACTCATTTCTCTTATTTGGAAGGAGGAGAGCATGCCAGGGGATCTCAGAGATGCCGTAATTGTGACCATCTTCAAGAAAGGTGACAATTGCGATTGCGGTAATTACAGATGAGTTTCCCTGCTGTCTGCCACAGGGAAAGTCATCACAAGAATCCTCCTCAATCGCCTTCTCCCAGTGGCTGAAGAGCTCCTCCCAGAGTCGCAATGCGGATTCCGCCCACTAAAGGGCACAATGGACATGATCTTCACCGCACGTCAATTACAAGAGAAATGCAGGGAGCAGCACCAACCGCTGTACATGGCCTTCTTTGACCTCACAAAGGCCTTTGACACTATCAACCGTGAGGGATTATGGAGTGTCCTCTTCAAATTCGGCTGCCCTCAAAAGTTTGTCACCATCCTCCGCCTGCTTCATGACGATATGCAAGCCGTGATCCTGACCAACGGTTCCACCACAGACCCAATTCATTTACGGACCGGGATCAAGCAAGGCTGTGTCATCGCACCAACGCTCTTCTCGATCTTCCTTGCTGCAATGCTCCATCTCATCCTCAGTAAGCTCCCCGCTGGAGTGGAGCTAATTTACAGAACAAACGGGAAACTGTTCAACCTCCATCGCCTCCAGTCCAAATCCAAGGTCGTCTCTTCCTCTGTCGTCAAATTACAGTATGCAGACAACGCTTGCGTCTGCGCACACTCCGAGGTCGAACTCCAAACCATCGTTAACACCTTCACCGAAGCGTACGAGAGCATGGGCCTTACACTAAACATCCGTAAGACAAAGGTCCTCTACCAACCTGCCCCCGCCACACAGTACTGCCCCCCGATTATCAAAATCCATGACAAGGCCTTGGACAACGTGGACCACTTTCCATACCTCGGGAGCCTACCGTCAACAAGGGCAGACGTCGATGACGAAGTCCAAAACCGCCTTCAGTGTGCCAGTTCATCCTTCGGTCACCTGAGGAAGAGAATGTTTGAAGACCAGGACCTCAAATCCAGCACCAAGCTCATGGTCTAGAGAGCAGCAGTAATACCCGCCCTCCTGTATGCCTCAGAGACATGGACCATGTACAGCAGGCACTTCAAAGCACTGGAGAGGTACCACCAACGCTGCCTCCGCAAGATCCTGCAAATCCATTGGCAGGATAGGCACACCAACGTCAGTGTTCTCGTTCAGGCCAACATCCCCAGCATCGAAGCTGTGACCAGGCTCAATCAGCTCCGATGGACGGGACACATCATCCGCATGCCCGATACGAGACTCCCAAAACAAGCACTCTACTCGGAGCTCCGACACGGCAAGAGAGCCCCAGGTGGGCAGAGGAAACGCTTCAAGAACACGCTCAAAGCCTCCTTGAAAAAGTGCAACATCCCCACCGACACCTGGGAATCCCTGGCCCAAGACCGCACAAAGTAGAGGAGAAGCATCTGGGAAGGTGCCGAATACCTCGAGTCTCTTCGCCAGGAGCAAGCGGAAGCCAAGCGCAAACAGCGGAAGGAGCACACGTCAACCCAAGCACCCCACCCACCCGCCCCTTCAATCACCGTCTGCCCCACCTGTGACAGAGACTGTAGGTCCCGCATTGGACTCATCAGTTACTTGAGAACTCATTTTTAATGTGGAAGCAAGTCATCCTCGGTTCCGAGGGACTGCCTAAGAAGAGAAGAGATCCTTTGAGGATTACCCTGAATTTATTAATGACATTGCCGGTTATGTTGGATGTGGTGATGCGTTAGGATTTATCAAATGTTGTCTTGGGATGTGTTCACTACTCTTGGATGTACTGGATGTTGGTATTTAAGAATGCTTTGATTTGTTAATGTGTCAATATGGTTGCTTCGGATTTACAGAAACCAAGATTATTTTTTTAAAATTCCTAGAACCATATAATTCTTAGCATCTTGATATGTTCATTCTTGCCATCTCAGGGTTGAAGTTTGCAAAACTTTACCCTAGTCCAATGCAATTGGATGTCTCTGCCTTCAGGCGTACAGGCTTGTCATCCAGACTGCTTCTCATTACTGTCAGCTTTTGTGTGGTTGAATTGTGTGAGAAAACAAGATGTGCTGATGAACTGTGCTCATCCCAATGGATTTCTGGGACCTTCTGGCTGATTTCAAACAAAATTCTTTCTTGTGATGCTGCTTGTTCCCAGAATGTAGTCTAACTTAAATATTCAAAATGTTCCCTTCTTTTCTTAAGCCACTAACTCTCTGTGGGATCAGAAGTAGGGATCCTGGCTAATTTATTTCCCCCTCCCTAGCCCAGGTCAATTGTAATGTTGGCTGAGATCAGCTAACTCAGCAAAGACTTAAACTTAGATATTTGATCATGTAGTGCCCACTTTTCGGGTGATAAACGGGCACTAAAGGGTCTAATATAGCATGCGGCGTGCACGCTTATTCCGTGGCGGGAGAGCGCCGTATGCCAAATTGGTTAGGCCGACCCAGAGTTATCGAGGGTGCACGCCTGAAACTAGCATTAAGTCCATTTCCTATGCAAATCCAGGGCCTACTGCCGGTTTCAGTCCACTTTCCCATATTCGATCGCAGAATTCCAGAAGGACAAGTAGAGATTCTGCAGCACAGTCATAATCACAGAGGCTGTCATTTGAGGCTTTGATTTGGGCCGTTTCAGTGCTGTGGCAGGGACGAAAACCTGAATGGAGAGATTCCAACATGGAGTTGCTAGAAAGGTGGGTAATGATGGCCACACGGTCACTGCGGCAGTTTGGACGAATGAGAAGGGGGGAAGATTAGAAGATCAAGCAGGAAATGAGAGAAAATCTAGGTGAGTTTGAAGCAGGGTTGAAGAAGTAGGTTTTCAAGGAGGCTTTTGAAGGTGGGAAGAGATATAGCAAGGCGGAAAAAGGGTTTATTAGAAACTCACACATATGGTTTATTAGAAACTGAAGCATTACATACCACTGGCAGGATTTGGAATGCAAAGATTGCAGATCTGTCTACACTTACAGTATGTTACACTGTAGTACAGATTGCCTGTAAAAGTCTATGTAATAATTTGTTATATACCTACTTGGCTGGGCTAAGGAGTGTGTGAGAGAGTAGCTGTGTCGGTGTGACTACATTGTATGAAAGTGTCTGTTTGTGTGTGAGAGAGGGAGTGAGGGAGAGCAGCTGGTTGACTGAGTGACAGCACACATACGTATTGCAGCCTGCTGATGTGTACCAGATGTTTTTGAGAGTCAAGGCAAGTTTACAGAGAGCCACTGCAGTCGATGCACTTAAGGAGCTTCTAAGAGACTTTCAGACTCACCAGAGCTGTGCAGTATTCTTATACATTACCACCAAGAAGGCTCTTCGATTCAAGCTCATAAAATAATTGATCCCTTGGGAAAATGCAGGGGAGAACTCTGATTCTGCTGATATTTTCCACCAATGTTTGTACAACTGCACTTCCCAGGAGGAATAAAGGTAAGAGCAGTGGGGGTATAATAAAAAAAACTTGATTTGAATAAGAGAAAGAAAGGGCAAAAGTTCTTTAAAAGTCATGTGATTATACTGCGGGAGACCTATTTGTCTTGGGGAGATAAGGATATTGTGGGTGGAATTTGTCTTGGGCGATAGCAGAAAACGGGCAAGAGCGAATTGGCAACCCATTTCACATTCTGCCCAATATTTGTCAACAACTATCAGGCAGAATGTGAAACAGGCGGCCAATGCACTGTCGCCCATTTTGCCACCCAGGACAAATTTCACTCCCATTGTATCTGGTTACCTGTGTTTGTGTGTGCGCTGGTGTGTGTGTTTATTCATGTGTAATTATCTGTGTATGTGTGCATGCATGCTGGTGCGTGCGTCCTGGTGTGTATATATGTTTATATACGCCAGCACACATGCACCAGCATGCATGCACACACACACAGATAATGTGCGTTTATGCTGATGTGTGTTTATGCTGATGTGTGTTTGTGCTGGGGTGTGTGTGTGTGCACATGTCCATGTGTCCATATCTGCTTGTGTGTGTGTTAAATGTGTGTCAGCTGTGGCTCAGTGGGTAGCACACTCGCCTGTGAGTCAGAAAGTTATGGGTTCAAGTCTCACTCCAGGGACTTGAGCCCATAAATCTAGGCTGACACTCCAATGCAGTGCTGAGGGCGTGCTGCACTGTCGGAGGTGCCGTCTTTCAGATGAGACGCTAAACTGAGGCCCCATCTGTTCTCTCAGGTGGATGTAAAAGATCCCATGGCACTACTTCTAAAAAGAGCAGGGGAATTATCCCTGGTGTCCTGGCCAATATTTATCTCTCAATCAACATAACAAAAAAAACAGATTATCTGGTCATGATCACATTGCTGTTTGTGGGAGCTTGCTGTGTGCAAATTGGCTGCTGTGTTTCCCACATTACAACAGTGACTACACTCCAAAAGTACTTCATTGGCTATAAAGTGCTTTGAGATGTCCGGTGGTCCTGAAAGGCGCTATATAAATGTAAGTCTTTCTTTTGCATGTGTCCATATCTGCTTGTGTATGTGTTAAATGTGTATCTACATGTGTCCATATCTGTGGGGTAGATCTTGACTTTGTGCGATAGTGTAAAACAGGTGATAGCGAGTTGGCAACCCGTTTTACATCTCTCCTGATTTATATTTCCGTTGAAGGCAGAATAGAAGGTTTTAGGAGAAACTGATCTATCAAATCTTTGAGCAGACTTCAATTCCAGGTCACAGGATATGCTACTTAAGTGTCATTGTATTATACAGAGACTATCACGGAGTTAACAATGGGCTAGGAGAGTGTTTCAAAAGCAAGCTTTAATTATCATTCTGAGGTCATCCTTGCATGTGAAAATAAGGCAGTGACACATCACTATCCATGTGGCTATTAAATATTTTCTGTGCAATTGTAGGACAAAAATATCACATAAGTGAACCATTATTAGATTTTAAAAGGATATATCAAGCAAAGCACAACAGTCACTGCTCCTGTTGTGAAGAGCTTAATTAGCTTTCCTCTGGGCTACGACGAAGGAGCAGTAAGCTCCGAAAGCTTGTGATTTCACATAAAACTGTTGGACTATAACCTGGTGTTGTGCGACCTCTAAAGATAGCAGCAGGATCGCTGTCTGTGAGAGCAGCTTTGTCGTGGAACACATGCATTAACAGAGAAGTGTGCAGACAATATGTGGTGGGTATTTGCACACAGATGCCCTTTGTTTATTTTTCTTGGTGACTGACTGTGTTTTCAGTCGAAGATGTTGGGCATGTGACAGTGAGTCACTGGTATGAGAAGCCTGGGATTGCAGACTTGGATCGTGCCACTACTGGACTGAAACAGCTGTGCGAAGAAGCTTGTGCAAGCTCCGTCCCTCGGCAGAGGATCACTTGCACACATACGTTTTGCGATCATTATAAAAAAGTTTCTGCTGATTATTAGTTGGTTAAGGCCAAATGTTGGGGCCTATCTTTAATTTTCTTTGTATCCCTTCATTTAAACTATCATTTAGTGTTTTGAATGGATTTTAACTGCCGCCCGCCTGCAAGTAAAAAGCTTCTTCTGGGAACAGATACTGTTGCGTAATCCTGGACCAAGAATTTTTGAGAAAAACAACTGGTGAATTGTCTGCCAGCTGGGTGTCTATGTCATTTGTGTGGAGAGCCCATTAACGTCTCCACCCCTCCAAACACTGCAGGGCCAATTTGAACTCCCGAGGGGAAGCTGGCAGGAGCCGACAGTAATCACGTGCGGGAATGTGAGTCAGAGGCCCAACAGATTTTACCTGGCGGGCTTCCTTTGAATCCTGTCAGTCAACTGCTCAGCTGGTACCAGTGGAAAGCGGTAGCTGGCTGGTGGGGAAGGCCGAAAATTGGGTGGCCCAGAGGCCGCTCGCTAGCATCGGAAGTAGGGTGCAGGGCCTTGAAGTTGGAGAGGAAGCCTGGGGCAGCAGAGGTCCTTGTGGGGCTCGGAGGAGCACTTCTACTCCCCCAGGCCCCACTAAAGGAACAAAAGAACATAAGAACATAAGAAATAGGAGCAGGAGTAGGCCATTCGGCCCCTTGATCTTGGCCTCAACTCCACTTTTCTGCCTGTTCCCCATAACCCTTGACTCCCCTGTAGTTCAAAAATCTGTCTATCTCAGCCTTGAATATATTCAATGACTCCGCCTCCACAGCTCTCTGGGGTAGAGAATTTCAAAGATTCATGACCCTCTGAGAGAAGAAATTCCTCCTCCTCTCCACCTTAAATGAGCGACCCCTTATTCTGAAACTATGCCCCCTAGTTCTAGATTCCCCCACGAGGGGAAACATCCTCTCAGCATCTGCCCTGTCAAACCCTCTCAGAATCTTATATGTTTCAATAAGATCACCTCTCATTCTTCTAAACTCCAATGAGTATAGGCCCAACCTGCTCAACCTTTCCTCATAAGACAACCCCTTCATCCCAGGAATCAACCTCATGAACCTTCTCTGAACTGCCTCCAATGCAAGTATATCCCTCCTTAAATAAGGAGACCAAAACTGTACGCAGTACTCTAGGTGTGGTCTCACCAATGTCCTGTACAGTTGTAGCAAGACTTCTCTACTTTTATACTCCATCCCCCTTGCAATAACAGCCAACATTCCATTTGCCTTCCGAATTACTTGCTGTACCTGCATGCTAACTTTTTGTGTTTCATGTACGAGGACACCCAGATCCCTCTGTACCGCAGCATTCTGTAGTCTCTCTCCATTTAAATAATATTTTGCTTTTCTATTCTTCCTACCAAAGTGGATAACCTCACATTTTCCCACATTATACTCCATCTGCCAAATTTTTGCCCACTCACTTAACCTATCTATATCCCTTTGCAGACTCTTTGGGCTGGATTTTGTCAATGGAAACGTGCTGGAGGCAGGACTTCTGGTTTCCGGGATTCAGTCCCGCCTCCAGCAACGTCTGACCAACCCACGCTATTTTCCCTTGATTGGCCCCTGCGGGCTTACCGGTCAATTAAGGAAAAGCCAGTGACAGATGACGTCAGCGTATGACGCTTCATCTGTCGAAATATTTTTGACAGATGAATTGTCAGCGTTTGACAGCTTTGAGAAGCTGTCAAACACTGACAATCTCTGTTCTAAGGTGAGCCCTTACACAAAGGCTCACCAAGACCTATCTCCTCAGCAGAAATCAGATGGCTGCTGCATCTGAGAATGCAGTAGCCACTCTGTCATCTCTGCCGTTGAGATGAGGCACCTCCGCATCCTCAACGGTTGAAGCCTGCAGGAAGAAGCAAAGGTAAGGAAACTTTTTCCAACACTTTACACGCACCTCTCATACTTACTTACCTGTCCACACTTGCACCCATCACTCACCTCTACAGCTGACATTTCGACCCCTCTCACACCCGTAGACCCACTGCTCGCCTCGCTGACCCTGGCGAGGTTCGCAGCAATCGGGAAGCCCACAATTGCAGGGGTAAAATGGGGAAAAGCCTCAAAACTGGCTGTTAACTACCTGTTAACAGGCAGTTAATTGGCTCTAATCCCCTTCCCACCTCGAGGAGACGGGTCCCTGCGCGACTCGGGGACCCGCCTCCCGGGAAGATGGCACGGAGGTGGGTTGGGAGCGGGGTCGGTTCCCGCTCCCAGTTTCTGCCATTTTCCCGGCAGTCCCACCTCCATACCCGCCTCCCCAGAGCTGGCAAAATTCCCGCCTTTGTGTCCTCCTCACAACTTGCTTTCCCACCTATCTTTGTATCGTCAGCAAATTTGACTAGAGTACACTCGGTCCCTTCATCCAAGTCATTAATATAGATTGTAAATAGTTGAGACCCCAGCACTGATCCCTGTGGCACCCCACTAGTTACAGTTTGCCAATCTGAAAATGACCCATTTATCCCGACTCTCTGTTTTCTGCTAGTTAGCCCCAACACCATGAGCTCTTATCTTGTGCAGTAACCTTTTATATGCACCTTATCGAATGCCTTTTGGAAATCCAAATACACTACATCTACTAGTTCCCCTTTATCCACCCTGCTCGTTACATCCTCAAAGAACTCTAATAAATTTGTCAAACATGATTTCCCTTTCATAAAACCATGCTGACTCTGCTTGGTTGTATTATGATTTTCTAAATGTCCTGCTACTACTTCATTAATAATGGTTTCCAGCATTTTCCCAATGACAGATGTTAGGCTAACTGGCCTATAGTTTCCTACTTTCTGTCTCCCTCCTTTCTTGAATATGGACGTTACATTTGTAGTTTTCCAATCCGCTGGGACCTTTCCAGAGTCTAGGGAATTTTGGAAGATTACAACCAATGCATCCACTATCTCTGCAGCCACTTCTTTTAAGACCCTAGGATGCAGGCCATCAGGACCAGGGAACTTATCAGCCTTTAGTCCCAGTAGTTTGCCTAGTACTTTTTCTCTAGTGATTGTTTTAAGTTCCTCCCTCCCTTTTGCCCCTTGATTTAAAAAAAAAATTGTTTATGGGATGTGGGCGTCGCTGGCAAGGCCAGCATTTATTGCCCATCCCAAATTGCCCTCGAGAAGGTGGTGGTGAGCCGCCTTCTTGAACCGCTGCAGTCCATGTGGTGAAGGTACTTCCACAGTGCTGTTAGGTAGGGAGTTCCAGGATTTTGACCCAGTGACGATGAAGGATCGGCGATATATTTCCAAGTCAGGGTGGTGTGTGACTTGGAGGGGAACTTGGAGGTGGTGGTGTTCCCATGCGCCTGCTGCCCTTGACCTTCTAGGTGGAAGAGGTCACGGGTTTGGGAGGTGCTGCCGAAGAAGCCTTGGCGAGTTGCTGCAGTGCATCTTGTATATGGTACACACTGCAGCCACGGTGCGCCGGTGGTGGAGGGAGTGAATGTTTAAGGTGGTGGATGGGGTGCCAATCAAGTGGGCTGCTTTGTCCTGGATGGTGTCAAGCTTCTTGAGTGTTGTTGGAGCTACACTCATCCAGGCAAGTGGAGAGTATTCCATCACACTCCTTACTTGTGTCTTGTAGATGGTGGAAAGGCTTTGGGGAGTCAGGAGGTGAGACACCCGCCACAGAATAGCTAGCCTCTGACCTGCTCTTGTTGCCACAGTATTGATGTTGCTGGTTCTGTTAAGTTTCTGGTCAATGGTGACCCCCCAGGATGTTGATAGTGGGGGATTCAGCGATGGTAATGCCGTTGAATGTCAAGGGGCAGTGGTTAGACTCTCGCTTGTTGGAGATAGTCATTGCCTGGCACTTCTGTGGCGCGAATGTTACCTGCCACTTATCAGCCCAAGCCTGAACGTCGTCCAGGTCTTGTTGCATGCGGGCATGGACTGCTTCATTATCTGAGGAGTTGTGCATGGCACTGAACACTGTGCAGTCATCAGTGAACATCCCCATTTCTTACCTTATGTTGGAGGGAAGGTCCTTGATGAAGCAGCTGAAGATGGTTGGGCCTAGGATACTGCCCTGAGGAACTCCTGCAGCAATGTCCTGGGGCTGTGATGATTGACCTTCAACCACTACAATCAAATTCCTTTGTGCTAGGTATGACTCCAGCCAATGGAGAGTTTTCCCCTGATTCCCATTGACTTCAGTTTTACTAGGGCTCCTTGATGCCACACTTGGTCAAATGCCTTGATGTAAAGGGCAGTCACTCTCACCTCACCTCTGGAATTCAGCTCCTTTGTCCATGTTTGGACCAAGGCTGTAATGAGGTCAGGAGCCAAGTGGTCTTGTTAGAACCCAAACTGGGCATCAGTGAGCAGGTTATTGGTGAGTAAGTGCCACCTGATAGCACTGTGGATGACACCTTCCATCACTTTGCTGATGATTGAGAGTAGACTGATGGGGCGGTAATTGGCTGGATTGGATTTGTCCTGCTTTTTGTGGACAGGACATACCTGGGAAATTTTCTACATTGTCGGATAGATGCCAGTGTTGTAGCTGTACTGGAATAGCTTGGCTAGATGCACGGCTAGTTCTGGAGCACAAATCTTCAGCGCGATAGCCGGGATGTTGTCAGGGCCCATAGCCTTTGCTATATCCAGTGCGCTCAGCCGTTTCTTGATACCACATGGAGTGAATCAATTTGGCTGAAGACTGGCTTCTGTGATGGTGGGGACCTCAGCAGGAGGCTGATATGAATTATCCACTCGGCACTTCTGGCTGAAGATGGTTGCAAATGCTTCAGCCTTGTCTTTTGCACTCACGTGCTGGGCTCCACCATCATTGAGGATGGGGATATTCATGGAGCCTCCTCCTCCCTTTAGTTGTTTAATTGTGATGGTTTTAGTGTCTTCTACCATGAAGACAGATACAAAATATTTATTCAAAGTCTCTGCCATTTCCTTGTTTCTCATTATTAATTCCCCAGTCTCATCCTCTAAGGGACCAACGTTTACTTTAGCTACTCTGTTCCTTTTTATATACTTGTAGAAGCTCTTACTGTCTGTTTTTATATTTCTTGCTAGTTTACTCTCAATCTATTTTCTCCCTCTTTATTATTTTTTTAGTCATCCTTTGCAAGTTTATAAAAATTTCCCAATCTTAAGGCCTACCACTAATCTTTGCAATATTGTACGTCTTTTCTTTCAATTTGATACCCTCCTTAACTTCCTTAGTAAGCCACGGATGGTTCATCGTTCTCGTAGTCTTTCTTTCTCACTGGAATATATCTTTGTTGAGAGTTATGAAATATATCCTTAAAAGTCTGCCACTGCTTATCTACCGTCTTACCTTTTAATGTAGTTTCCCAGTCCTCTTTAGCCAACTCTGTCTTCATACCCTTGTAATTGCCTTTATTTAAGTTTAAGACAATAATTTCAGACCCAAGTTTCTCACCCTCAAACTGAATGTGAAATTCTATCATGTTATGATCAGTCTTCCCTAGAGGATCCTTTACTATGAGATCATTAATTAATCCTGTCTCATTACACATTACCAGATCTAAAATAGACTGTTCCCTGGTTGGTTCTACAATGTATTGTTCTAAGGAATTTTTCTGAATACACTCTATGAACTCATCCTCAAGGCTAACTTTGCCAATTTGATTTGTCCAATCTATATGAAGATTAAAATCGTCCACAATTATTGCAGTATCTTTCTTACAAGCCCCCATTATTTCTTGATTTATACTCTGTCCCTCAGTGTAGCTACTGTTAGGGGGCCTATAGACTACTCCCACCAGTGACTTCTTTCCCTTATTATTTCTTATCTCCATCCAAACTGATTCTACATCTTGATCTTTCGAGCCAAGATCATTTCTCATTACTATACTGATCTTATCCTTTATTAACAGAGCTACCCCACCTCCTTTTCCTTTCTGCCTATCCTTCCGAAATGTCAAATACCCCTGAACATTCAGTTCCCAGTCTTGGTCACCTTGCAGCCACGTCTCTGTAATGGCTATCAGATCATACCTATTTATTTCTATTTGTGCCGTCAATTCATCTATCTTGTTATGAATGCTGCGTGCATTCAGATAAAGAGCCTTTAATTTTGTCTTTTTACCATTTTTCCCTACTCTGACCCTATTTGCTGGTGCACTCTTATGCTTGTACCCTTTGTCCCTTCCTGTCACACTCTGGTTATCATTACCCCTATCGCTACCCTGCACTATTGCCTTGTCCTTTCTCTTTAACTTTCTAAGTTTCCCCTCACCTGAACCCTCCCCCCGACTATTTAGTTTTTTTTTAACGGGAATCGCTGGTTTCCTGACAGGTTTACCTGGGGAGGGAGGCTGCAGCGGGTACCCTGCTCAGGCGAGGGTTAAAATTCCATCCGAGTCCATGTATATCATGGGACCCTGATGTTCATTTATTAATGAGGCTTCTGGCCTCATGCACCTCCTAAACCAGCAGCGTTAAAATTGCAGATTGGCAGAAATGGAGCGGAAAATGGAACCACTCCCTTATAACTGCCCTCCTGCTCCATTCACACCAACCCGGGAGAGTTAAAATCACCCTGGTATCATTTTCATCCTATTCTCAACAGTCTGGCCTGTGAACCTATTTTTGTGGTTTGTGCAGTCTGCTCAGCCATCCAATACAGTAACAATACCCACTGTGTTCCATCCGGTGTAAGGAGCCTCTGGATAAGGTTCCATTGGAGACCTGAGGGCCGTATGATGTAAGGTCCTTTGATGCTGTGCCTCTCATTCCAAGCCACGTACAGCAGAGGCTTCCAGCACAAAGAGCTCTTGTATTTCACAAGACATAGTGCTGCAGTGTGCTATATGTGGCATGAGCCCGATTATTTGACACATTAACAAATTTGTAGCAGCTCCTCAGTGGGCCTGAATTTGCAGTCGGAGGATTCCCGCGGGCAGATGCCTCAGAACAGCAAAAAAATCTACGCACCTACCTGATGGTCCTGGATCCACGGAGACTCTCGCTCCTGGGCCTCTACATGTAGACATGTGTAGAGGCCCACGTATCCCAGGAACGCAGGCGGTCCACAAGCGCCCCTGGGAGCACGTGGGCCGGCCCAACCAATGAAAGACAGGGGATCCCCATTCATACTTAGGAGGATTCCGTACGTACGGAATCCCCATAATCATGAATGGGGATCACATAAAAAACACATTTACATACCAAATAAATAAAAAAAATTACATATTTAAAATTAATTAAAATACAATTTAATTAAACATTTTAAACAAAAATTAAATTTTTTGAAAAATAAATTTAAATGTTTTAAATGGCCTAAAAATAACCTTCACTTATTTTACAGATGTTTTAATGTTTAAATAATTGAAAACAGATTATTTTTATATTCATTTAAACTTTTACGCTGGTAAAAGCAGGCATTATGCCTGCTTTTACTAGGTGTAAGAATTTCACGGGCATTCGCTGGGCAGTAGTTGGGCAAATAGCCCCACTCTCTGCCTGTGGATGTCCATTTCCCGGGGATGGCTGACAGATTGCAAGGTCCGGATTTTTGCGCATGCGCTTCGCCATCCCCCTCTCAAACAGATATACCGCTTTGGATATTGTTGAGGAGGATGGCTTATCGGGGGAAGGCAGCAGCAACCAATTTCCTGGCACCATGGGTGGTTCTGCTGCACAGGACAGGAGGAAAAAGAGCGGGAGAGTTATAGTGATAGGGGATTCTATTGTAAGGGGAATAGATAGGCATTTCTGCGGCCGCAAACGAGACTCCAGGATGGTATGTTGCCTCCCTGGTGCAAGGGTCAAGGATGTCTCGGAGCGGCTGCAGGGCATTCTGGAGGGGGAGGGTGAACAGCCAGTTGTGGTGCATATAGGGACCAACGATATAGGTAAAAAATGGGATGAGGTCCTAAAAGCTGAATATAGGGAGTTAGGAGGTAAATTAAAAAATAGGACTTCAAAGGTAGTAATCTCAGGATTGCTACCAGTGCCACGTACTAGTCAGTGTAGAAATAGAAGGATATTTCAGATGAATATGTGGCTAGAAGAATGGTACAAGGGGGAGGGATTCAAATTCCTGGGACATTGGAACCGGTTCTGGGGGAGGTGGGACCAGTACAAACTGGACGGTTTGCACCTGGGCAGGACCGGGACCGATGTCCTAGGGGGAGTGTTTGCTGGTGCTGTTGGGGAGGGTTTAAACTAAATTGGCAGGGGGTTGGAACCTGTGCAGGGAGACAGAGGAAAGGGAAGCAAGGATAGAAGCAAAAGACAGGAAGGAGAAAAGCAAAAGTGGAGTCAGAGAAATCAAGGCTGTAAATCAAACATGGCCACAGTAAACAATAATTCTGAAAGGTCTAAGAGTGTTAAAAAAACAAGCCTGAAGGCTTTGTGTCTTAATGCGAGGAGCATTCATAATAAGGTGGATGAATTAGCTGTGCAAATAGATGTACTTGAGAGGTCGCACAACACCAGGTTATAGTCCAACAGTTTTATTTGAAATCACAAGCTTTCGGAGCTATCGCTCCTTCCTCAGGTGAAGTAAATTGGATACAGAATCGCCAGAGCATATATAGATGGAAAACAAAGCATGTGTACTTTACAATTGCAGACCAATATATGCTCTGGCGATTCTGTATCCAATTTACTTCACCTGAGGAAGGAGCGATAGCTCCGAAAGCTTGTGATTTCAATTAAAACTGTTGGACTATAACCTGGTGTTGTGCGACCTCTCAAGTTTGTCCACCCCAGTCCAACACCGGCATCTCCGCATCATGACAAATAGATGTAAACAGATATGATAAATTTGGGATTATGGAGACATGGCTCCAGGGTGACCAAGGGTGGGAATTCAACATCCAGGGGTATTCAATATTCAGGAAGGACAGGCAAAAAGGAAAAGGAGGTGGGGTAGCATTGCTGGTTAAAGAGGAGATTAACACAATAGTAAGGAAGGATATTAGCTCTGATGATGTGGAATCTGTATGGGTAGAGCTGAGAAATACCAAGGGGTCGAAAACGTTAGTGGGAGTTGTATACAGACCCCCAAACAGTAATGCCGAGGTTGGGGATGGCATTAAATGGGAAATTAGAGATGCGTGCAAGAAGGGCACAGCAGTTATCATGGGTGACTTTAATCTACATATAGATTGGGCTAACCAAATTAGTAACAATACTGTGGAAGAGGAATTCCTAGAGTGCATATGGGATGGTTATCTGGACCAATATGTCGAGGAACCAACTAGAGATCAGGCCATCTTAGACTGGGTATTATGTAATGAGAAAGGATTAATTAGCAATCTTGTTATGCGAGGCCCCTTGGGGAGGAGCGATCATAATATAATAGAATTCTTCATTAAGATGGAGAGTAAAGTAATAGTTGACTCAGAGACTGGGGTACTGAATTTAAATAAAGGAAACTACGATGGTATGAGGTGCGAGTTGTTTAGGATGGATTGGGGAATGTTACTTAAAGGGTTGATGGTGGATAGGCAATGGCAAACATTTAAAGATTGCATGGATGAACTATAGAATTTGTTCATCCCTGTTTGGCATAAAAATAAAACAAAAAAGGTGACTCAACCATGGCTAACAAGGGAAATTAGGGATAGCATAAGATCCAAGGAGAGTACATTTAATTTGGCCAGAAAAAGTAGCAAACCTGAGGATTGGGAGCAGTTTAGGATTCAGCAAAGGAGGACAAAGGGATTAATTAAGAGGGGGAAAATAAAGTATGAGAGTAAGCTTGCAGGGAACATAAAAACTGACTGTAAAAGCTTCTATAGATATGTGAAGAAAAAAAGATTGGTGAAGTCAAGCGTAGGTCCCTTGCAGTCAGAATCAGGGGAATTTATAATGGGGAACAAAGAAATGGCAGACCAATTAAATACATACTTTGGTTCTGTCTTCACAAAGGAGGACACAAATAACCTCCCAGAGATGTCGGGGAACATAGGGTCTAATGAGAGGGAAGAACTGAATGAAATCAGTATTTGTAGGGAAATGGTGTTAGGGAAATTGAAGGGATTGAAGGCCGATAAATCCCCAGGGCCTGATAATCTACATCCTAGGGTACTTAAGGAAGTGACCCTAGAAATAGTAGATGCATTGCTGGTCATCTTCCAAAATTCTATAGACTCTGGAACAGTTCCCATGGATTGGAGGGTAGCTAATGTAACCCCACTATTTAAAAAAGGTGGGAGAGAGAAAACGGGGAATTATAGACCGGTAAGCCTGACATCGGTAGTAGGGAAAATGCTAGAGTCCATTATAAAAGATGTAATAGCCAAGCACTTGGAAAACAGTGACAGGATCGGACAAAGTCAACATGGATTTACAAAAGGTAAATCATGCTTGACTAATCTACTGGAATTTTTTGAGGATGTAACTGGTAGAATAGATAAGGGAGAACCAGTGGATGTGTTGTATTTGGACTGTCAGAAGGCTTTCGATAAGGTCCCGCATAAGAGATTAGCGTGCAAAGTTAAAGCACATGGGATTGGAGGTAAGGTACTGACTTGGATAGAAAACTGGTTGACAGACAGGAAGCAAAGATTTGGAATAACCGGGTCTTTTTCCGAGTGGCAGGCAGTGACCGCAGGGATCGGTGCTAAGACCCCAGTTATTCACAATATATATAAATGATCTAGACGAGGGAACTAGATGTAATATCTCCAAGTTTGCAGACAACACAAAGCTGGGTGGGCGTGTGTGCTGTGAGGAGGATGTAGAGAAACTCCAGTATGATTTGGACAGGTTGGGTGATTGGGCAGATGCATGGCAGATGCAGTATAATGTGGATAAATGCGAGGTTATCCACTTTGGTGTCAAAAACAGAAAGGCAGATTATTATCTGAACGGCAATAGATTGGGAAAAGGGGAAGTGCAACGAGACCTGGGTGTCCTTGTGAAGGTAAGCATGCAGGTGCAGCAGGCGGTTAAGAAGGCAAATGGTATGTTGGCCTTCATAGCGAGAAGATTCGAGTACAGGAGCAAGGAGGTCTTGCTGCAGTTGTACAGGGCTTTGGTGAGACCACACCTTGAGTATTGTGTGCAGTTTTGGTCGCCTTATCTGAGGAAGGATGTTCTTGCCATGGAGGGAGTGCAGCGAAGATTCACCAGACTGATACCTGGGATAGCAGGAATGACGTATGAAGAGAGATTGGGTCGATTAGGCTTATATTCGCTAGAGTTTAGAAGAATGAGAGGGGATCTCATTGAAACTTATAAAATTCTAACAGGACTAGACAGACTAGATGCAGGAAGGATGTTCCCGATGGCGGGGGAGTCCAGAACCAGGGGTCACAGTCTAAGGATAAGGGGTAAGCCAGTTAGGACTGAGATGAGGAGGAATTTCTTCACCCAGAGAGTGGTGAACCTGTGGAATTCTCTACCACAGAAGGCAGTTGAGTCCAATTCATTAAATATATTCAAGAAGGAGTTAGATATATTTCTTAAGGCTCAGGGGATCAAGGGATATGGGGAGAAAGCAGGGACAGGGTACTGAATTTGGATGATCAGCCATGATCTCATCGAATGGCGAAGCAGGCTCGAGGGGCCGAATGGCCTACTCCTGCTCCTATCTTCTATGTTTCTATGTTTCGATGAACTTGCGGGGCCCTTACGTACGCACCACACACGCACCTGTAGGCTCCGGAAAATACGGGCCAATGTCTTTGACCTGTTGTGTTATTCATGTGTAAACAAGCTGGCACTGAGGCACGCACAATCCATGCAGCATGAGACGGCAGTAAATCGCTCGTTTTGCCTTGTGTGCACTGTACATGTACAGAAGCTGACACTGAGATACACACAAAGATAAGTACGGATGAGGGAGGCATTTGGCCGATCTACTTCAGCCTTCCATGGAAACATACAGTCCTCCCATCACATCATCTAACTGTCTCTTGAATAAATCCAGAATGTATACTCTATCCAAAAGAGCACTGCGGGTATTAATCACATTTTGTGTGAAGAAGTGCTTCCTGACATTAGTCTTTTATCACTTTGTACCTCTGTCCCCTTGCATTACACTTACTTGAAATACTGGCCCAGAATTTTCTTGGAACTTGCGCCATTGCAATGGCACATCTATGGCACAGGGTCAGTTTCACGGCACAAAAGAAAAAGGAAATTACTTTTGCCCGCCCCATCTAAACAATGAAAAGTTAATTATAATGGCCCAGAATCGGCTGTCAAAATAACAGTGAGGCTGTGGTGCTCGCCATTATATATGTGTAAATGGTACAGCAACATCAGGTGAGGAGCAGATGCATGGTTAAATGCGAATATCCAAAAGTTGCCGTTCAAGTTGTGCCGCTCCGCTGTTAGCTTTGCGAAAAAGGGATTTCGCTGTCTGCCTCACCGTTAAAATCAATGGTGCTTCCATATCTCCTGAACGGAAGCTGCTTTTATCACCGCTGCCATATAATGGTGCTGGTGGCCTGACAGTGTCATGATTCATAGCTCTCAATCGGTTCTTTAACCATATTTCCAATGCTCACATGAATTATTTATCATCAGTTTTAGCAACAGCAGTTGGACAGGAAGCATTGCAACTGGCTCAGCTTGTGCTCAAAGAAACAATTAAGAACAATGGCCCAGAATTTGCAATCCTGGTGATGGCAAACTGGCAGCGTTCGCCGTCATTTCGCCTTTGAAACTGACCGCAACTTCAGGATTTAGCGCATGCGCAGCCTAATGCACAATTTATCCATTTTAATAAAAATTAACTTTTTTAAGAAACTTACTTCAGGTTTGCCTTTTCCCCATGTGAGAGCCCCAATCTTTGTTTTGCTCTCTCAACATTTTAAAAAAGTTAGAATTTGAAGCGCTTACCCACTTCCTTGTTCGCTGTTTGTGAGAATTCTGCATTTTGATTGGCTGCTTAGACAGCTTGTTGACGTCACAGCAGCTCGCACTGGGGGATTCCCACTATACTCTGTTGATTTGAGTTACGTATCAGAAAACCCGAACTTCTCGACACAGAGATCGCGAGATCTTTGTGCGAAGCTTACTTCGGAGCCAGTGGCAAACGCCTTTGCTTCACCATTGACTGCAAATTCCGGGCCAATGTTTGCTTTAACTATTACTTGATCTTGCATGCTTTGGGAGCAGAATGTGCTTCTTTTGTATCATCAAACAAGCGTCCTCTGAAGTTTGACCATCATCTGCCTCTACTGAGCTGTACTTTATTTGTCCTGGGGCCGTATAAGTCACTGGGAAGATTAAAATGTTGTTTTCATTTCTGTAAAATCTCCTTAAATATATACAAAATCCTGAGCCTACAAACACAATTAGCAGTTTCACAATCTTATGAAAGGGTGATATTCAAAACTAGAGACCAATCTAAAGTTAATGGTTTCCAACCAATCAAACCAAACGATGGAAAGGCTATCGATAATTATTTGTTTTACTACTATATTAGCTTAATATATATACTTTTGAAGAGAATTTATTGACCGTTTAAATTTCTAATAACGTGTAACTATAGTGTAAGGAAATTTGTTTTATTACATTGGAATGGATACCAGTCAACATTCTGAGGAATATAGGAACAGGAGTAGGCCATTCAGCTCCTCAGTTACCCCATTCAATCCCATCAACTCCATTTATCCGCCTTTGAACCATATCCCTTGATACCCTTACCTTAGCTTAACTTTGAATGTCTTGTAAATGAAGAAAAGCACAACAGCAATCTTACCATGAAATCTGAAGCTGGAATTTGGTGCTGCAGAGAAATATCTTAGCTTGTAATCTCATTTGAATATCTGTCATTATTTGTCAAGAGCTTTGCTTAAAAATGCTCAACACATAATTATGTTTTAGTTGTCTGTGCGATAATCATTACATATTTTCCAGTTAAATTAAAGAGCTCGGTTTGAGTTTTAAGTAGACATAACATTGATAACATTATCAAGGACATGGCTTGTGGTTCACAGCCGGGAGGAGAGGTAAAATATTGAATGCATTACAGTAAGGAATAATTAGAACCATTTTATATCAGTATATGAAAGTTCAACAACCCTTCTTCTGTGTTTTATGTTGGAGACTTTGTTATTTGTTTGGGAAGACTTGTATTTTGAGTGGTAATTAAAGGAATTGTTCATCAAATGCTTGGACACTGAGCTGTAAAGTTTGTCTTTGTGGAGCCTGAACTCAAACAATAATAATGTTCCTCATTTGTAAATTTTAACGAGTTTATCTGAAAGTGTTCGGGTCAAATCTCAGAGATATGTTAACAGTATTTTGAAGTGGATGAATAATGCAAGATTATTCAAGTGGTCAAAATCAGAATTGATGCAGCAAACATTGGCCATTGGCTGTGCCATTTATGATTCGTCGCTATACTTGCTGCGGCGTATTCTACTTACAAAAGCAGTAAATTTTGGAGTAAGTTTCCAACGATGAGATCGGCACGTAGAATGGCGAATTTTACGATGTGCACCGCCAATCTCATCATTGCAGGAAATTCAGGGCCAGTGCTTCAGATTTTGGATCAACCTTTTCCAATCCACTTGGTGTTTTAGTATCTTATACACTTCTTTAAGGTACCCTCTCACTCGCCACCTTTCTAGGCTGAAGAGGCACCAGCCTCACTGACACTGGGCCAGCGAGCTGCGGGGCGCCAAATGGATTGAGGCCTTCCAACATGTTATTGCTTCAGCATGATGGTCTCAGATAACTAGAAGTCAGGAATGTGGTTCTAGCTGTACAACACCGGAACTATTGTACATAGGCCATGTCTACAGGGCAAACAGCTGACCTTGTGATTCAGCAGGAGGTCAGCTCATTTAAATAAATTCTATGCAGACCTGTCACCTACTGCTTGAAGCACTGGGAGTGCATTCTGACAGGGGGGCTTTACGAGAGGCAACACAGCAACTGCAAGGGCCACGGGAAAAAAATTAAAGGGAAACAGGCACTTAAAGGTAAAATGGTTGCGCGGGGAGAATTTTTGACTTTTAAATATTTTTAAATGTTTTTATGTTCTTTGAATATCTTTTTTTTATATCTTTAAGGCTGATTGGGGGTGAGGGGACAAAACGTGACTTGCCAAAGGCAACTGATGGCTTAACCTGAAATGAAGTCTGTGGGCAAGTGATGGGCAGATCTCAAAACCCTGTTTGATGGCTGGTAAAATGGATGTGCTGCTGCATGAAACTAGTGTGAGCAGTGCACTCCAGAGCACCCACCGCACAAGATGGCATTGCACCGTGCCTGGCCAAAGTTGGTAGGCAGGGAGAACACCGTCTAGCAGGGAGAATACAGTATCTAGAGGGCCCAGGAACAAATGCAGGAGAAGATGGCACATTATAAAGACTCTTACAGACTACCATGTGCCAGGTTGGTGCTGCAGGATGACATGCCATAAAATGTTCCCCTGCCCCACCTGTACTGTTTGCCCATGCCATTCCCTCACACAACCTGGTAGCTCATTCGCTGTGTCTCACGCATACCCATGCTTCAGCAGGGCACACATTCAACTGCAATTTACAATTGAAAGCTCACATCTTCTAAGGGCTTCACCCATTAACCACTGTAACACAAGCATGCTCACTTACTGACACCCACAATGGACTTCAGACTGCACGTATGGCAGCCACCATTGACCTCTTGTACATTGGAAAACGTAACAGTGCAGTGACTTTGGACAGCTGTGTCATGGTATTCATTCGGAAAGGAGATGAAAGTGCTGACCATGCTGGCTGATGCATCAGGCATCTGTTAGATGTGTGAGCAGCACATTAGATGATATTGCAGTTGAGGGAAGTGCTGTCCCTAGTTCGGCTGCAGGTCTGCCTGCTACAGAGGGAATAGCTCTCCAACTGACATTCTGATAAAAACAACAACAAAAACAACTTGACCTTATACAGTAATCCCTCCCCAACCGCAGGGGATACATCCCTGAAAACCCTCGTGGTTGGTAAAACCGCGGTTGGCAAATATAAGACCTTATGGGAAAAATGGGGTTAGGGGGAACGCGGCCGCATTTACACTCGTCAGAGCCTAAGTAAGT
Source organism: Squalus acanthias (assembly GCA_030390025.1). Taxonomy (NCBI): domain Eukaryota; kingdom Metazoa; phylum Chordata; class Chondrichthyes; order Squaliformes; family Squalidae; genus Squalus; species Squalus acanthias. The sequence goes on from CM059435.1 coordinate 86,638,166, forward strand.
TGCTTTATTTTAAATAACACAATAAAAAGGATCATCAATCGAGGGGGGTGAATGCGGAGAAGCGACATCGTGGCTGGTTGATGCAACTGGGTCATCAACTGGGCGGTTTCTTAAAGAATTCTGCGATGGATGGTTGACTCATTTTTTTCTGAATATCTTTCTGGACCTGCTTGTATGGTCTCATTAAATCCTCCAAACCTCGCTTGAATTTTAAACTATGCTCCAAGAATGGGTCAATCTCCATAAAGAGGTCCGAGAGATTATTGGTAAGGAGCATTGCCTTGCTAAGGTTGGCACTTGTCATCTTCGACTTCCCCACCATATCCTCGTCTTCATCCTCGTCCTCTGCATCACTAGAATGCTGTATCAGCTCATCAAGGTCCTCCTCCATCAACTCCTCGCTGTGCAACTCAAGGAGCTCCTCGACGTCATCAGGCTGTATGTCGGCCAGCCCCTCGCCTTCCAAATGTCGCGCAACCCTCACAATGCGCTGAACTTCAGTGTCAACTGTAGGGAAGCCTCGGAAGTCATTCACTGCCTCCCTCCAAAGTTTACCCCAGCAGGCGTTGAGTGTCGTCTTCTTCAGTTCATCCGTCGATTCTTTTATGTTGGTGATGCAGTCAGCGATGGTGTAATCCACTTTCCCCGGCAGCCACAGTAAGATGCTTGTAGATGCTAAGGGCCTTCTTATGTACCCATGCGGAAATAACATTCACTTTTTTCTGGTTCTGGTCTTCCAACTAGATATTAAGTGCCTTCTCCATTTTTTCAAGCTTATGGTCCCGTGGCATAAACGACATTTTAGCACTTTTCGAGGAGCCACCCGCAATACTAGCCCTTATCGTCACCTCACTTTTTTTATGGTTCTAATGGTGGACTCCGTTAACCCCCATTAGTCGTCCAACCGACGCTGTACTTTCACCACGGGCAAGTCTATTAACGACATCTAATTTCCTACCTAAGGTTAGTACATTCCTTGCCCTTTTCGCTATTGATTCACCTTTACCACTGAGGTTACGCTTCGGGGCCATGATTAAGGGCTAAACAGAACAATACTGTAATTAAAGGCAAAATGGGTAGCAACGAGACGACGTTCACACACACACACAGTATTTCCACGAGTGGAGCGAGACCACGCGTGGTAGTAAATATGCTCAAAAGAGCGGCGCGGATGAATGGAGTCTCGTGTTTGGAAGCGTGACTTGAACTTTGTAAACTTGAAAATTAAAAACCGCTTATACGCAAAATTCACTGCCGTGGCTGGCAAAATTTGTCGCAGAGAGGAAACCGTGTATACTTGAAATCCGCGTATTGGGGCTGGATTCCTGTATTACGCCTTTAACAAAGAAAAAATATCCCAGAACACTTCACAGAGGGGTAAGGAAAAGAATGGATGCTGAGCCAAAGAAGGAGACATTAGGAGGGGGGTCACCTAAAGCGTAATCGAAAGGTAATTATTAAGGAGGGTCTTAAAGGAGGAGAGGGAGGTGGAGAAGAAGAGGAGTTTAGGGAGAGAATTTTAGAGCATGGGGCATAGGCATCTGAAGGCACAGCCACCAATGGTGAGGCAAAGGGGAGTGATGCACAAGAAGCTGGAATCAGAGGGATGGAGAGTTGGGAGAGTTGTAGTGTTGAGAAGGTTGCAGAGATAGGAAAGGGTGGGCCCATGAAGGATTCCAATAGAAAGATGATTTTAAATTTGAGAGGATTAAGAGCCAATGTAGGTCAGTGAGGAGAGGGGTGATGGGTGAGCAGGAGTTGATGTGGAATAGAATATGGGCAACAATATTTTGGATGAGCTGAAGTTTATGGAAGGTGGAAGATGGGAGGCTGAACAGCAGTGTCGAGTCTGGAGGTGACAAACGCATTGATGAGGGTTTCAGCAAGAGAAGGGCTGAAGTAGGGTAGAGGTGGATGATGTTACGGAGCTGGAAGTAGGTGGTCTTTGTGATGGAGAGGATATGGAGTTGAACGCTCAGCTCAAGATTAAATGGGAGGGCAAAGTTAAAAATAGTCTGGTTCAGACTGAGGTACTGGCTGGCGAGAGGGATGGAGTTGGTAGCAAGGGTATGGAGTTTGTGGCGGGGGCTGAAGCCAATGCCTTCAGTCTTCACAATGTTTAGCAATGTCATAGATTGGTAAGTGTGTCAAGGTCTGTGCATATGTTCTGGGGCCTGTTGTTCTCTTGCACCCTTTCATCTTGTTCCCCCAAGATTTTTCTGAAATTAACATGAGATATTGAAATACCAAAAAATATGGAATACATCTGTAATAAGAGTAACATTGCATTAAAAATATAGGCCCTGCATTTCGTCTCCACAGCAATGGTAGCGGAACCTCAGCTGTGCAGCACTTTTGCCTGCCCTTTATTTGACCCAAGTTCACGTTCCAGGGCCAGCGCATTACTTATTTTGGGTGGGTTCCCCAGGCATTTCCAGCATGTCTGGGGCCCCATGTCTTATTGCCATACCTTGCTACAGCATCGTGGGCTGGCTGTGTTGCCGAAGGCAAAGTGCCCGTACAGGCCTGTTTCCAGACTGTGATCGATCATTCTGTGACAGGCACAATGAGCTGAGAGAGTGTTCTTGAGCAAAGAAGGTGTTGGGTGTTTGAAAGGTTGCCTATTGCAGAAATGAATTTTCTCTGACACCCTGGTGCTGAGAAAGAGAGAGGAAAGGTGATTTCTGGCCTCCAATCCACCCTGCATAGATAGATAGGGCAACACGGTGGCATAGTGGTTAGCACTGGTGCCTCACAGCGCCAGAGACCCGGGTTCGAATCTGACCTCGGGTGACTGTCTGTGTGGAGTTTGCACATTCTCCCCGTGTCTGCGTGGGTTTCCTCCGGGTGCTCCGGTTTCCTCCCACAGTCCAAAAATGTGTGGGTTAGGTTGATTTGGCTATGATAAATTGACCCTTAGTGTTAGGGGGGATTAAATATGTGGGGTTAAGGGGATAGGATGGGATATGTTAGGGGGAATTAAATACGTGGGGTTACGGGGGTAGGGTGGGATAGGTGTACTGTGGAGATTAAAGCAGGGACAGGGTACTGGATTTGGATGATCAGCCATGATCGTATTGAATGGCGGAGCAGGCTCGACGGGCCGAATGGCCTACTCCTGCTCCTAGATTCTATGTTTCTATGTTTCTATGATGGTTCTGGAGGACAATTTGGCAGGTTAGGAGTGGTTTCACATTGGCAGGTGTTAGGACCGGATTGCCACAAACCCACCAACTGGAGGAAAATCCAGGCTTTGAGTCTACTATCACTATCAAGTCTACCGGCCTCCCCCAAGCTAGTTCAACACCATTCATTCCATTGTGTAAGTATGTACTGAACGGTAGCAGGCAGTGCAGTACGTAGGAGGCTCAGTACAGGCTATCTTATCTTTACAGGAATTGATCTTCACTATAACACTATGGGGGTTAAATTGCATAAGACCTGAAAAAGGGCGTGGGGATCGCGGTGCGCGGTTAACCCGCGCCCGTTCATTGTGTTGCAGGCAGGCCATTAAATTTATGCGGCCGGCTGATTCCTAAGATTGCTGTGCGCAGCCAGCGCTACCCGTGCTGTTTATTGGCTGCACGCATCAGCAGGGGACCCGATTGAGCGGGTGTGTAGCGCTACTTAAACATTGCCTGCACCTCTTAAAAGGGAGATGCATTATGTCTGCTGGAAGTGGTATCAGGAAGTTAATTGATCTTGAAGATTTTTTCAAGATAGCTCAACCTGCGAGAGAGAATGCACAAAGGTTTTCTGATGATGCACTGGAGGCCTTGGTGCAAGAGGTGGAGAGAAGAGACATCCTGTATCGGCAGGGTGCAGGAGGCCCACCAGACATATGCTCAGGTGGCAGCGGGAAGAAGTAACGATGGAGGTCAATGCCAAAAATATAGATCCAAGAACATGGTGCAGGAAGAAGTTTAACCATCTGACATGAGTTGTCAAGGTGAATGAGTTTAATCTTCAAATAGCATATCCTACCAACTGCACCACTAGCCTCATCCACTGCTCAATTCATTACACCCCCATCACCCACCTACCAACAATCTCTATCAATCAGGATTCAACCCTTCAATTCATAAGAACATAAGAATTAGCAGCAGGAGTAGGCCATACGGCCCTTCAAGCCTGCTCCGCCATTCAATAAGATCATGGCTGATCTTCGACCTCAACTCCACTTTCCTGCCAGATCCCCATATCCCTTGATTCATATGGTTTACCTCACCCTCACACACTTAGCACAGTTTTAAGCCTCGCACTCACAACTCACAGCTCGCACACACTGGCAGCTATTCAACCATGACAGCCACATCTCCCAAAAATATTGTAGGACAGTTACTGGCACACATCCCGCTTTCTTGCAGGAGAAGGTGGTGCATAACAGGAGGCAGCAGGAAAGAACTGGAGGAGGACAAATGCGCCTGCACGTTTTAACCCCAATGGAAGAGACAGTGCTGGCCATCATGGGAAGGGGCACTGGAGGGATTAATGATGAGGGTATCTGCATACCTAATCCTCCTTCTCTCTTCCGTCTCCTCCCTCATCACACAATCTCTTCTGATTCACAAGCTGCAGATGGTGTAAGCACGCACTTCTTACTTTCATAGAATTATAGAATCATAGAATGGTTACAGCACGGAAGAAGGTCATTCGGCCCTTGGAGCCCGTGCCGACTCTCAGCTAGTCCCACTCCCCCGCCCTTTCCCCGTAGCCCTGCAATTTTCTTTCCTTTAGATGCTTATCCAACTCCCTTTTGAAAGCCATGATTGAATCTGCCTTCACCACCCTTTCAGGCAGTGCATTCCAGATCTTAACCACTCGCTGTGTAAAAAAGTTTTTTCTTACGTTGCCTTTGGTTCTTTTACCAATCACCTTAAATCTGTGTCCTCTGGTTCTCGACCCTTCTGCCAATGGAAACGGTTTCTCTCTATCTACACTGTCCAGACCCCTCATGACTTTGAACACCTCTATCAAATCTCCTCTCAATCTTCTCTGCTCCAAGGAGAACAACCCTAGCTTCTCCAGTCTATCAACGTAACTGAAGTCCCTCATTCCTGGAATCATTCTGGTAAATCTTTTCTGCACCCTCTCTAAGGCCTTCACATTCTTCCTAAAGTGTGGTGACCAGAATTGGATACAGTACTCCAGTTGGGGTCGAACCAGTATTTTATACAGGTTCATCATAATTTCCACACTTTTGTACTCTATACCTCTATTTATGAAGCCCAGGTTCCCGTAAGCCTTTTTAACCGCTTTCTCAACCTTCGCTGCCAGCTTCAGCGATTTGTGCACACATACCCCCAGGTCTCTCTGTTTGTGCACCCACGTTAGGATTGTACCATTTAGTTTATATGTCCTCTCCTCATTCTTTCTACCAAAATGCATCACTTCACACTTTTCTGCGTTAAATTTCATCTGCCATGTGTCTGCCCATTTCACCAGCCTGTCTATGTCTTCCTGAAGTCTATCACTCTCCTCCTCACTGTTCACTATACTTCTAAGTTTTGTATCATCTGCAAATTTTGAAATAGTGCCCTGTACACCCACGTCCAAGTCATTAATATATATCAAGAAAAGCAGTGGTCCTAGTACTGACCCCTAGGGAACACCTTCCTCCAGTCCGAAAAACAACCGTTCACCACTACTCTCTGTTTCCTGTCACTTAGCCAATTTCGTATCCATGCTGCCACTGTCCCTTTTATTCCATGGGCTTCAATTTTGCTGGCAAGCCTATTATATGGCACTTTGTCGAATTCCTTTTGGAAATCCATGTACACCACATCAACCGCATTGCTCTCATCAACCCTCTCTGTTACCTCATCAAAAAACTCGATCAAATTAGTTAAACAAGGCTAACAAGGGAAATTAGGGATAGCATAAGATCCAAGGAGAGGGCATATAAATTGGCCAGAAAAAGCAGTAACCCTGTGGATTGGGAGCAGTTTAAGATTCAACAAAGGAGGACAAAGGGATTAATTAAGAAGGGGAAAATAGAATACGAGAGTAAGCTTGCAGGGAACATAAAAACTGACTGTAAAAGCTTTTATAGATATGTGAAGAGAAAAAGATTAATGAAATCAAGCATAGGTCCCTTGCAGTCAGAATCAGGGGAACTTATAATGGGGAATAAAGAAATGTCAGACCAATTAAATACATATTTTGGTTCTGTCTTCACAAAGAAGGACACAAATAACCTCCCAGAGATGTTGGGGAACATAGGGTCTGATGAAAGGGAGGAACTGAAAGAAATCAGTATTTGTAGGGAAATGGTGTTAGGGAAATTGAAGGGATTGAAGGCCGATAAATTCCCAGGGCCTGATCATCTACATCCTAGGGTACTTAAGGAAGTGGCCCTAGAAATAGTAGATGCATTGCTGATCATCTTCCAACATTCGATGGAATCTGGAACAGTACCCATGGATTGGAGGGTAGCTAATGTTACCCCACTATTCAAAAAGGGTGGTAGAGAGAAAACCAGACATCGGTAGTGGGGAAAATGCTAGAGTCCATTATAAAAGATGTAATAGCTGAGCACTTGAAAAACAGTGACAGGATCGGACAAAATCAACATGGATTTACAAAAGGTAAATCATGCTTGACTAATCTACTGAAATTTTTTGAGGATGTAACTGGTAAAATAGATAAGGCAGAACCAGTGGATGTGGTGTATTTGGACTTCCAAAAAGCTTTTGATAAGGTCCCGCATAAGAGATTAACGTGTAAAGTTAAGGCACCTGGGATTGAGGGCAAGGTATTGACTTGGATAGAGAACTGGTTGGCAGACAGAAAGCAAAGAGTTGCAATAAACGGGTCTTTTTCCGAGTGGCAGGCAGTGACTAGTGGGGTACTGCAGGGATCGGTCCTTGGACCCCAGCTATTCACAATATATATTAATGATCTAGACAAGGGAACTAGATGTAATATCTCCAAGTTTGCAGACGACACAAAACTGGGTGGGCGTGTGTGCTGCGAGGAGGATGCCAAGAAACTCCAGGATGATTTGGACAGGTTGGGTGATTGGGCAGAAGCGTGGCAGATGCAATATAACGTGGATAAATGCGAGGTTATCCACTTTGATGTCAAAACAGAAAGGCAGATTAGTATCTGAATGGCAATAGATTGGGAGAAGGGGAAGTGCAATGAGACCTGGGTGTCCTTGTGCACCAGTCGCTGAAGGTAAGCATGCAGGTGCAGCAGGCGGTTAAGAAGGCAAATGGTATGTTGGTCTTCATAGCGAGAGGGTTTGAGTACAGGAACAAGGATGTCTTGCTGCAGTTGTACAGGGCCTTGGTGAGACAACACCTTGAGTACTGTGTGCAGTTTTGGTCGCCTTATCTGAGGAAGGATGTTCTTGCCATGGAAGGAGTTCAGCGAAGATTCACAAGGCTGATACCTGGGATGGCAGGAATGACGTATGAAGAGAGATTGGGTCGATTGGGCTTATACTCGCTGGAGTTTAGAAGAATGAGAGGGGATCTCATTGAAACTTATAAAATTCTGACAGGACAGGACAAACTAGATGCAGGAAGGATGTTCCCGATGGTCGGGGAGTCCAGAACCAGGGGTCACAGTCTAAGAATAAGGGGTAAGCCATTTAGGACAGAAATGAGGAGGAATTTCTTCACCCAGAGAGTGGTGAACCTGTGGAATTCTCTGCCACAGAAGGCAGTAGAGGCCAATTCATTAAATAGATTCAAGAAGGAGTTGGATATATTTCTTAAGGCTAAAGGGATCAAGGGATATGGGGAGAAAGCAGGGACAGGGTGCTGAATTTGGATGATCAGCCATGATCGCATTGAATGGCGGAGCAGGCTAGAGGTGCCGAATGGCCTACTCCTGCTCCTAACTTCTATGATTCTATGATTCTATGAAACATGATTTGACTTTAACAAATCCATGCTGGCTTTCCTTAATTAACCCACACTCATCCAAGTGACTGTTAATTTTGTTCCTGATTATTGTTTCTAAAAGCTTCCCCACTACTGAGGTTAAACTGAATGGCCTGTAATTGCCTTTTTTGTACAATGGTTTAACATTTGCATTTCTCCAGTCCTCTGGCACCACCCCTGTATCTATGGAGGATTGGAATATTATGGCCAGTACCTCCGCGATTTCCTCCCTCAATTCCCTCAGCATCCTAGAATGCATTCCATCCGCTCCAGGTAATTTATCTACTTTAAGTACAGCCAGCCTTTCTAATACATCCTCTTTATCAATTTTTATCCTATCAATTATCTCCACTACCTCCTCCTTCACTATGGCCAGAATTTCGGGTCTCCACGGGTGAGTACGCGCTGGGTACTCACCCGTAGACCCAACGAAAGTGTCGGTTTCGCGCATGCACTGTGCATGTGCTGGAAACCGGAACTTCCGTTCCCCTGAAGGAAGGGGTTCAGAGGTCGAACATGTGCGCCGGAGAGGCAGCGCGTAGACCTCGAACTTCATTTTTTTTTTCAGGTTTCTCCGTGAGGGTAAGTACGGAGGAGCTGTGCGGGGAAAAAGGAGGCGCAAGGCCTGCTTTTAACAAGGTAAGTGGTGAATTAAGTACAATTTAAACATTTTTTCAACAGGTTTATCTTTTTTACATACTTTAAAGAAAGGTAAGTTTATTTTTAGCACTGTTAAAAAGTGTAATTAATTTTTTCAAAAATTCAAATTTTTCTTTAAAGTAGTTAATTTATGTAATTTATAGTTATTTTAAAAATGTGATTCTTTTTTAAATTTATTTGAAGTTTTAGTGAGGTTTTGGGGCCGATCTCTATTCATAGATTTGACAGGTCTTCCTGTCAAAATCTATGAATGAAGATTCCCTGCTCCGATTGGCTCTCCATGGCCCACGTGATCCCAGGGGACGCTTCGAACTAACTGCGCCCCTGGGATACGCAAGCACTGCGCGCCGGCAGCTGCAGGAGGCCCAGGAGCCGAATTCCACGCGGGCCCGAAGCACAACGACCGGCACGGTATGTAAGTACGCGCGCGATTCTTGCACCCGCGGGAAGTCGGAGAGCCGAATTTCTGGCCCTATGTCTATGGCAGCATCCTCTTCCTTGGTGAAGACAGATGCAAAGTACTCATTTAGTACCTCAGCCATACCCTCTGCCTCCATGCATAGGTCTCCTTTTTGGTCCCTAATCTGCCCCACCTCTCCTCTTACTACCCTTTTACTATTTATATGCCTATAGAAGACTTTTGGATTACCTTTTATGTTGGCTGCCATTTGATTCTCATACCCTCTCTTTGCCCCTCTTATTTTGTTTTTCACTTCTCCTCTGACCTTACTATATATAGCCTGATTCTCAGATGTATTTGCAACCTGACATCTGTCATACGCGCTCTTTTTCTGCTTCATCATATTCTCTATCTGTTTCGTCATCCAGGGAGCTCTGATTTTAGTTGCCCTACCTTTCTCCCTTGTGGGAATGTACCTCGACTGTACCCGAACGATTTCCTCTTTAAAGGCAGCCGATTTGTCCATTACAGTTTTGAGTGCCAATCTTTGATTCCAGTTTACCCGGGCCAGATCCGTTCTCATCCCACTGAAATTGGCCTTCCCCCAGTAATTTTTTTTTACTCTAGATTGCTCCCTGTCCTTTTTCATAGCTAATCTAAACCTTATGATATTATGACCACTGTTCCCTAAATGTTCACCTACTGACACTTGCTCCACTTGACCTACCTCATTCCCCAGAACCAGATCCAGCAATGCCTCCTCCCTCGACGGGCCGGAAACATACTGATCACGAAAGTTCTCCTGAACACACTTCAGAAATTCTTCCCCTTCTCTACCCTTAACACTATTATGATCCCTGTCTATATTAGGATAGTTGAAGTCCCCCATTATTACTACTCTATAGTTCTTGCACCTCTCTATAATTTATCTGCAAATTTGCTCCTCCATATCTTTTCCACTATTTGGTGGTCTATAGAATACACCTAGTAGTGTAATGGCACCTCTATTATTTCTTAACTCTAGCCATATAGATTCTGTTCTTGACCCCTCCAGGACATCCTCCCTCTCCAGCACTGTAACATTCTCCTTATCCAATACTGCCACACCGCCTCCTATCTTTCCTGAACACCTTATAACCAGGAATATTTAAGACCCAATCCTGCCCTTTTTTTGAGCCAGGTCTCAGTTACTGCCACAACATCATATTCCCATGTGGCTATTTGTGCCTGCAGCTCACTTACCTTGTTTACTATGTTTCGTGCGTTCACATACATACACTGTAAACCCATCTTAGACCATCCTGTATTCTCTCTTAGTTGGACCCCACCTAATACCTTACTATTTCTTACTTTAGTGCTCTCTACCTCTCCCAATCCTTTGAGCACTTTATTTCCCCTTTCTAATGTTACATCCTGGTGCCCATCCCCTTGCCAAATTAGTTTAAACCCTCCCCAACAGCACTAGCAAACCTCCCCGTGAGGATACTTTCTCCTCTCCTCTCACCAAAACCCAACCCTTGTCTCTTTTTCACTTCAGATAATCAAGAACTGGAACCTTCCCAGTCAGAGGAGGAAGAGGAAGAAGACAGTGAAGATGAAGAGACACTGTCACTTGATCTTACACTCGCAGCCACCAGCTCAGAGACTGACACTGCGTGCATTTTAGAGGTTAGGATAGAGGAGGGATCTGCATGTGGTGAGATACCTGGACAAGTGCGCAGGGGCCAGGGTGGAGGGAAAGGATAACGCAGGTGCCAGCTCACCGGAGAGCGAGGTCGCACACTAGTTCTGCTGCAGAGGAGTCAGATGAGGATTTCAATGGCCCAGGCTACAGAAGAAGGCTGATGGGTGTACACACCCAAATGCATGGTGCACTGGAAAGCCTGCCAGATAGCCTGTGCACAATGTCAAGGCGCCTGGAGGAGTCCAGCTCCAACTTGGCACAGGGCTTTGCGCAGAGCTTGGAGCCCATCGTTTCAAACATGGAACGGGTGGCCAACTCCATCAACACACGTGTGGAACCCATCATGATGCAGTGTCTGATGGCCGATGTCACAGTGTCCACTGCAGCACAAACAGCTTCCATCAAAGGTCTGAACGCTGCAGTGAAATCTCAGACTACTGCCTTGCGAGCTCAGACTGCTGCCATCGAGGTTCTGGATACCACTGTTCAAAGGGGCTTCGAGGGTATCACAGCAGTCCATCAAACTGTTCTCCAACAGATCAGTAGGATTGCTGAGGCTCCACCTGGGGACAGTGGCGGTGGTGCCATGGTGCAGGAACTTACTGTCCTTTCTCAAGATGACAGCATTCCTGCTCCCACCCCTGCCACTCCGCCAGTGTCCTTGCTGTTGCCTGTCAGCCAGCCAGCCCAGACAGCTGCAGCCCAGGCCGAGATGGTGCAGTCTGAAACCTCTAGGCCCAGGGTGCTCGAGGTCGTCCTCCAAGGCCATCTGCAGTCTCCTCAATTGAAGGTCAGCAGCCTTCCACCACCCATGCTGCAGCCACCTGGGAAGCAACTTGTAGGAGCACTAGGAAAGGTAAAGGCACACGGAAGACAGGCACTAAGGGAATGCACAAGGGTGATTAGGTTCATTTTGTATACATTATTTAATGAGTGAATTTATAAAATTGGATTTGAATTTGGCATTTCCTGGTGGTTTGTATTTTTGTGTTGTCAGAAAGAGGACAATGTGCTGATCAGTGATAGAGGAAAGGTAAGGAGTGTGGGACTGTTGGTGAATGGGGAGGTGTAGTTGAGATTACAAGTATCGCTCATGAATAATCTAATCAGATAGAGCCCAGGTAGAAAAGGGCTGTCTACATTGCAGCCACTCTTCCTCTTCCTCCACTTCCTCTTGCACTTCCACTTCCTCTTCCTCCACTTCCTCCTCCTCCCTCTTCGAGCAGCTTGTCCTGCTCTGCACGGCCTCTCTTCATTCTCCCAGTCATGGTCAATTCCCAGAGGAATTCCTACCAGGCCACCCATGTCCAGGAGCAACTTTTTTCAGTACAATATTTAAATGACAAAAATGTACTGCAAGACCAGCCAGACCACTCCCTGTAGAGTAACTGAATGTTAGCCAGGTATAGGAAACCTCCAAAAATGCATACAATTGCACCAGCAGCCAGAAGAAATAATCCAGCAACTAACCTGTAAGTACTGCATGATCCTTTTAAATAGCACTGGTGCCAGGTCCTTCATTCCCTTTAAATACACGTTCAGCTGTGCGAGGTTAGGACAGGGCATTGGCTGGAGTGGGGAGTTGGAAAATGGCAGCGGTGACTTCAAATCAGCGGTCATTAGACGCTTGTGCTTGTGCGCTAACCCCTTTACTAAGATGGTGTCCTGCGCACTTACCATCATCGCGGACCCCATTTCGACTCTTAGTTGGTCGCATAGCGCCTAAAACACAGGGGCTACACGGCCCAATTTAGCCCCCATTAGGTGTTGGGTGAAGATCCCCCTACAGCTGAAGCCTGATAACTGGATCACTTGACAGCTGTTTGTTGGAAGACAAATTTCTCTTTCACAGCAATTCCCATCATTCTTCCCAGAACCTTCCCCCAGGTTCAAGATGTGGAAATATATTGAATTTATGCTCACTGTAGATCAATAGTTATAGTACCTAAGGGTACAGGCCGCCATGGTAAAAAGTGAATAGCTTATTCTTTTACTGGCATGGCTGTTTGGAATTTTATAGATCACTTATTATACTGCCATGTTTCTTAATGATTTACGATGAATGCTTCCTGTTTGTGGTGATTGTGATTTAATCATGCAGCCTATTGGCATTTTCATGTGGATTACCTTCAGGGATGTTCTACTGTTGAAAATCGATTAAACCTGAGTGAGCAATTACCAGGAAGAGTTTCTAGGAACAGGTGCAACCTTTGCTTTCATTTTCACAAAATATTTACCCGCTGAGACTTAGATAAAAGCAGGTTTACAATCAGCACTTCTCTGCATTTTGTGTTTTATAATGACACTTAAACTTAGAAATAATTGAAAACACTTGGTGACTGGAGTGACATGACGTGTGTGTCTGAGATATTCTGAGGAAATTATTCTCACTTGTTCTACTTTAACCCCTTTGCAAGCCTTTCATTCTCAGTATTTCATAAAGAAATGTTTGCCCAGATTTTATGGTCGGTATGAACTACAGACCTGTTAGCCTCACATCAGTAGTTGGGAAAATGCTGGAATCTATTATAAAGGATGCAATAACTGGGCACTTAGAAACTAATAGTAAGATTGGGCAGAGTGTAGGGGGTGGTGTGTGGGGGTCAGGTTCACCTCTGACTCAGTGAGCGGTTCGAATCGCTCCCATGCCCCTGGTTCTAGACCTTGGACTTATTTGGGGGTTGTGAACAAAGGTGCAGTAGACAACAGGTTTTAATGAAAGAATTTTGACTTTTATTAAAGAAAAAGGTAACAAACTTAAAACACACTTAATGCTTAAACACAGGTTGGGGAACACACGGAACAGGCAAGGGAGAATTACAATATACAAAAACCCTTATCCCTCCCAAATCCCACTGCCTAGCTAGGTTTCAATTCCAAAGGATCAGGGATAATGCTCACCAAATGACAGTTCTTGACAGTTGAGAGTTAGGGTTTAGAGTCTTTTGAGTAAAAGGTTTTGTAAGGCCCTTGTTGCCGCGAGGTGTCCGCTGGTCACTGAGGCGGTCGCTCTGGTCTCTTGAACTGCTGGCCTTCTTTGTTGTACTTCTTTCTGTTGAACTCTGCCTCTGTTTAAACTGTCTTCTTCCGAGATGTGGAACTGCCTTCTTGCAGAACTGTGAAACTCCTTGCTGCTTCTTCCTTGCTTCTCCTGAACTCTGTAACTCCAGCCCTGACTTCTGCTGAAAACAGGCTTTTCGATGGAACTGCAGAACTGCCTTCTGTTGAACTTGAACTGTTTTTACTGTTTGATGGGCCTTCAATTATACTAAATTGGAGTGGCCTTATCTACCCCAAATCAAATCCCGGTTATTGTAAGACCTCGTTAACAGTAACGACTTTACTAGCGTGCTAACTGGTTTTGTAAATGTGTAAAGTGGTTTCCGGATAGCTCCATCCTGTCGATCTGTTTTTTAATCGGAGTTTGAATTGTCCTCATGTTTTGGGTTTCTTGACTGGGCCTAGGACTTCTATCTTTATGCATGTCTTTAATGGGTTCTGTAAGTGTCAAATGGGTTGTTTTTTTGGGATGGTTTGCATCCTGTCTATCTTCTTGGCTAATTGTTTTTTGATGGGATGATGGGCTGTGAAGCTGTGTGCTGGACGTTTTATTGTTTTCAGGCTTCCAGCATCCTGTTTGGGCCTGGGGATTTCAAAAGGGTTCTTGGTTTATTCATTTTTTTAGATGATATTGCAGTTGAGGGAAGTGCTGTCCCTAGTTCGGCTGCAGGTCTGCTTGCTACAGAGGGAATAGCTCTCCAAATGACATTCTGATAAAAACAACAACAAAAACAACTTGACCTTATACAGTAATCCCTCCCCAACCGCGGGGGATACGTCCCTGAAAACCCCCGTGGTTGGTAAAACCGCAGTTGGCAAATATAAGACCTTATGGGAAAAATGGGGTTCGGGGGAACGCGGCCGCATTTACACTCGTCAGAGCCTAAGTAAGTTGCTTTATTTTAAATAACAATAAAAAGGATCATCAATCGAGGGGGGTGAATGCGGAGAAGCGACATCGTGGCTGGTTGATGCAACTGGGTCATCAACTGGGTGGTTTCTTAAAGAATTCTGCGATGGATGGTTGACTCATTTTTTTCTGAATATCTTTCTGGACCTGCTTGTATGGTCTCATTAAATCCTCCAAACCTCGCTTGAAGTTTATACTACGCTCCAAGAATGGGTCAATCTCCATAAAGAGGTCCGAGAGATTAGTAGCAAGGAGCATTGCCTTGCTAAGGTTGGCACTTGTCATCTTCGACTTCTCCACCATATCCTCCTCTTCGTCCTCATCCTCTGCCTCACTGGAATGCTGCATCAGCTCATCAAGGTCCTCCTCCGTCAACTCCTCGCCGTGCAACTCAAGGAGCTCCTCGACGTCATCAGGCTGTATGTCGGCCAGCCCCTCGCCTCCCAAATGTCGCGCAACCCTCACAATGCGCTGAACTTCAGCGTCAACTGTAGGGAAGCCTCGGAAGTCATTCACTGCCTCCCTCCAAAGTTTACCCCAGCAGGCGTTGAGTGTCGTCTTCTTCAGTTCATCCGTCGATTCTTTTATGTTGGTGATGCAGTCAGCGATGGTGTAATCCACTTTCCCCAGCAGCCACAGTAAGATGCTTGTAGATGCTAAGGGCCTTCTTACGTACCCATGCGGAATTAACATTCACTTTTTTCTGGCTCTGGTCTTCCAACTAAATATTAAGTGCCTTCTCCATTTTTTCAAGCTTATGGTCCCGTGGCATAAACGACACTTTAGCACTTTTCGAAGAGCCACCCGCAATACTAGCCCTTATCGACACTTCACTTTTTTTATGGTTCTAATGGTGGACTCGTTAACCCCCATTAGTCGTCCAACCGACGCTGTACTTTCACCACGGGCAAGTCTATTAACGACATCTAATTTCCTACCTAAGGTAAGTACATACCTAAGATAAGTACATTCCTTGCCCTTTTCGCTATTGATTCACCTTTACCACTGAGATTACGCTTCGGGGCCATGATTAAGGGCTAAACAGAACAATACTGTAATTAAAGGCAAAATGGGTAGCAACGAGACGACGTTCACACACACACACAGTATTTCCACGAGTGGAGCGAGAGCACGCGTGGTAGTAAATATGCTCAAAAGAGCGGCGCGGATGAATGGGGTCTCGTGTTTGGAAGCGCGACTTGAACTTTGTAAACTTGAAAATTAAAAACCGCGTATACGCAAAATTCACTGCCGCGGTTGGCAAAATTTGTCGCAGAGAGGAAACCGTGTATACTTGAAATCCGCGTATTGGGGCTGGATTCCTGTATTACGCCTTTAACAAAGAAAAAATATCCCAGAACACTTCACAGAGGGGTAAGGAAAAGAATGGATGCTGAGCCAAAGAAGGAGACATTAGGAGGGGGGTCACCTAAAGCGTAATCGAAAGGTAATTATTAAGGAGGGTCTTAAAGGAGGAGAGGGAGGTGGAGAAGAAGAGGAGTTTAGGGAGAGAATTTTAGAGCATGGGGCGTAGGCATCTGAAGGCACAGCCACCAATGGTGAGGCAAAGGGGAGTGATGCACAAGAAGCTGGAATCAGAGGGATGGAGAGTTGGGAGAGTTGTAGTGTTGAGAAGGTTGCAGAGATAGGAAAGGGTGGGCCCATGAAGGATTCCAATAGAAAGATGATTTTAAATTTGAGAGGATTAAGAGCCAATGTAGGTCAGTGAGGGGAGGGGTGATGGGTGAGCAGGAGTTGATGTGGGATAGAATATGGGCAACAATATTTTGGATGAGCTGAAGTTTATGGAAGGTGGAAGATGGGAGGCTGAACAGCAGTGTCGAGTCTGGAGGTGACAAACGCATTGATGAGGGTTTCAGCAAGAGAAGGGCTGAAGTAGGGTAGAGGTGGATGATGTTACGGAGCTGGAAGTAGGTGGTCTTTGTGATGGAGAGGATATGGAGTTGAACGCTCAGCTCAGGATTAAATGGGAGGGCAAAGTTAAAAATAGTCTGGTTCAGACTGAGGTACTGGCTGGCGAGAGGGATGGAGTTGGTAGCAAGGGTATGGAGTTTGTGGCGGGGGCTGAAGCCAATGCCTTCAGTCTTCACAATGTTTAGCAATGTCATAGATTGGTAAGTGTGTCAAGGTCTGTGCATATGTTCTGGGGCCTGTTGTTCTCTTGCACCCTTTCATCTTGTTCCCCCAAGATTTTTCTGAAATTAACATGAGATATTGAAATACCAAAAAATATGGAATACATCTGTAATAAGAGTAACATTGCATTAAAAATATAGGCCCTGCATTTCGTCTCCACAGCAATGGTAGCGGAACCTCAGCTGTGCAGCACTTTTGCCTGCCCTTTATTTGACCCAAGTTCACGTTCCAGGGCCAGCGCATTACTTATTTTGGGTGGGTTCCCCAGGCATTTCCAGCATGTCTGGGGCCCCATGTCTTATTGCCATACCTTGCTACAGCATCGTGGGCTGGCTGTGTTGCCGAAGGCAAAGTGCCCGTACAGGCCTGTTTCCAGACTGTGATCGATCATTCTGTGACAGGCACAATGAGCTGAGAGAGTGTTCTTGAGCAAAGAAGGTGTTGGGTGTTTGAAAGGTTGCCTATTGCAGAAATGAATTTTCTCTGACACCCTGGTGCTGAGAAAGAGAGAGGAAAGGTGATTTCTGGCCTCCAATCCACCCTGCATAGATAATGATGGTTCTGGAGGACAATTTGGCAGGTTAGGAGTGGTTTCACATTGGCAGGTGTTAGGACCGGATTGCCACAAACCCACCAACTGGAGGAAAATCCAGGCTTTGAGTCTACTATCACTATCAAGTCTACCGGCCTCCCCCAAGCTAGTTCAACACCATTCATTCCATTGTGTAAGTATGTACTGAACGGTAGCAGGCAGTGCAGTACGTAGGAGTCTCAGTACAGGCTATCTTATCTTTACAGGAATTGATCTTCACTATAACACTATGGGGGTTAAATTGCATAAGACCTGAAAAAGGGCGTGGGGATCGCAGTGCGCGGTTAACCCGCGCCCGTTCATTGTGTTGCAGGCAGGCCATTAAATTCATGCGGCCGGCTGATTCCTAAGATTGCTGTGCGCAGCCAGCGCTACCCGTGCTGTTTATTGTCTGCACGCATCAGCAGGGGACCCGATTCAGCGGGTGTGTAGCGCTACTTAAACATTGCCTGCACCTCTTAAAAGGGAGATGCATTATGTCTGCTGGAAGTGGTATCAGGAAGTTAATTGATTTTGAAGATTTTTTCAAGATAGCTCAACCTGCGAGAGAGAATGCACAAAGGTTTTCTGATGATGCACTGGAGGCCTTGGTGCAAGAGGTGGAGAGAAGAGACATCATGTATCGGCAGGGTGCAGGAGGCCCACCAGACATATGCTCAGGTGGCAGCGGGAAGAAGTAACGATGGAGGTCAATGCCAAAAATATAGATCCAAGAACATGGTGCAGGAAGAAGTTTAACCATCTGATATGAGTTGTCAAGGTGAATGAGTTTAATCTTCAAATAGCATATCCTACCAACTGCACCACTAGCCTCATCCACTGCTCAACTCATTACACCCTCATCATCCAGCTACCAACAATCTCTATCAATCAGGATTCAACCCTTCAATTCATAAGAACATAAGAATTAGCAGCAGGAGTACGCCATATGGCCCTTCAAGCCTGCTCCGCCATTCAATAAGATCATGGCTGATCTTCGACCTCAACTCCACTTTCCTGCCAGATCCCCATATCCCTTGATTCATATGGTTTACCTCACCCTCACACACTTAGCACAGTTTTAAGCCTCGCACCCACAACTCACAGCTCGCACACACTGGCAGCTATTCAACCATGACAGCCACATCTC
The DNA here is from genome assembly GCA_030390025.1 of Squalus acanthias. Taxonomy (NCBI): domain Eukaryota; kingdom Metazoa; phylum Chordata; class Chondrichthyes; order Squaliformes; family Squalidae; genus Squalus; species Squalus acanthias. The sequence continues at coordinate 86,656,650 of CM059435.1, forward strand.
CCAAAAATATTGTAGGACAGTTACTGGCACACATCCCGCTTTCTTGCAGGAGAAGGTGGTGCATAACAGGAGGCAGCAGGAAAGAACTGGAGGAGGACAAGCGCGCCTGCACGTTTTAACCCCAATGGAAGAGACAGTGCTGGCCATCATGGGAAGGGGCACTGGAGGGATTAATGATGAGGGTATCTGCATACCTAATCCTCCTTCTCTCTTCCGTCTCCTCCCTCATCACACAATCTCTTCTGATTCACAAGCTGCAGATGGTGTAAGCACACACTTCTTACTTTCATAGAATTATAGAATCATAGAATGGTTACAGCACGGAAGAAGGTCATTCGGCCCTTGGAGCCCGTGCCGACTCTCAGCTAGTCCCACTCACCCACCCTTTCCCCGTAGCCCTGCAATTTTCTTTCCTTTAGATGCTTATCCAACTCCCTTTTGAAAGCCATGATTGAATCTGCCTCCACCACCCTTTCAGGCAGTGCATTCCAGATCTTAACCACTCACTGTGTAAAAAAGTTTTTTCTTACGTCGCCTTTGGTTCTTTTACCAATCACCTTAAATCTGTGTCCTCTGGTTCTCGACCCTTCTGCCAATGGAAATGGTTTCTCTCTATCTACACTGTCCAGACCCCTCATGACTTTGAACACCTCTATCAAATCTCCTCTCAATCTTCTCTGCTCTAAGGAGAACAACCCCAGCTTCTCCAGTCTATCAACGTAACTGAAGTCCCTCATTCCTGGAATCATTCTGGTAAATCTTTTCTGCACCCTCTCTAAGGCCTTCACATTCTTCCTAACGTGTGGTGACCAGAATTGGACACAGTACTCCAGTTGGGGTCGAACCAGTATTTTATACAGGTTCATCATAATTTCCACACTTTTGTACTCTATACCTCTATTTATGAAGCCCAGGTTCCCGTAAGCCTTTTTAACCGCTTTCTCAACCTTCGCTGCCACCTTCAGCGATTTGTGCACACATACCCCCAGGTCTCTCTGTTTGTGCACCCACGTTAGGATTGTACCATTTAGTTTATATGTCCTCTCCTCATTCTTTCTACCAAAATGCATCACTTCACACTTTTCTGCGTTAAATTTCATCTGCCATGTGTCTGCCCATTTCATCAGCCTGTCTATGTCTTCCTGAAGTCTATCACTCTCCTCCTCACTGTTCACTATACTTCTAAGTTTTGTATCATCTGCAAATTTTGAAATAGTGCCCTGTACACCCACGTCCAAGTCATTAATATATATCAAGAAAAGCAGTGGTCCTAGTACTGACCCCTGGGGAACACCTTCCTCCAGTCCGAAAAACAACCGTTCACCACTACTCTCTGTTTCCTGTCACTTAGCCAATTTCGTATCCATGCTGCCACTGTCCCTTTTATTCCATGGGCTTCAATTTTGCTGGCAAGCCTATTATATGGCACTTTGTCGAATTCCTTTTGGAAATCCATGTACACCACATCAACCGCATTGCTCTCATCAACCCTCTCTGTTACCTCATCAAAAAACTCGATCAAATTAGTTAAACAAGGCTAACAAGGGAAATTAGGGATAGCATAAGATCCAAGGAGAGGGCATATAAATTGGCCAGAAAAAGCAGTAACCCTGTGGATTGGGAGCAGTTTAAGATTCAACAAAGGAGGACAAAGGGATTAATTAAGAAGGGGAAAATAGAATACGAGAGTAAGCTTGCAGGGAACATAAAAACTGACTGTAAAAGCTTTTATAGATATGTGAAGAGAAAAAGATTAATGAAATCAAGCATAGGTCCCTTGCAGTCAGAATCAGGGGAACTTATAATGGGGAACAAAGAAATGTCAGAACAATTAAATACATATTTTGGTTCTGTCTTCACAAAGGAGGACACAAATAACCTCCCAGAGATGTTGGGGAACATAGGGTCTGATGAAAGGGAGGAACTGAAAGAAATCAGTATTTGTAGGGAAATGGTGTTAGGGAAATTGAAGGGATTGAAGGCCGATAAATTCCCAGGGCCTGATCATCTACATCCTAGGGTACTTAAGGAAGTGGCCCTAGAAATAGTAGATGCATTGCTGATCATCTTCCAACATTCGATGGAATCTGGAACAGTACCCATGGATTGGAGGGTAGCTAATGTTACCCCACTATTCAAAAAGGGTGGTAGAGAGAAAACCAGACATCGGTAGTGGGGAAAATGCTAGAGTCCATTATAAAAGATGTAATAGCTGAGCACTTGAAAAACAGTGACAGGATCGGACAAAATCAACATGGATTTACAAAAGGTAAATCATGCTTGACTAATCTACTGGAATTTTTTGAGGATGTAACTGGTAAAATAGATAAGGCAGAACCAGTGGATGTGGTGTATTTGGACTTCCAAAAAGCTTTTGATAAGGTCCCGCATAAGAGATTAGCGTGTAAAGTTAAGGCACATGGGATTGGGGGCAAGGTATTGACTTGGATAGAGAACTGGTTGGCAGACAGAAAGCAAAGAGTTGCAATAAACGGGTCTTTTTCCGAGTGGCAGGCAGTGACTAGTGGGGTACTGCAGGGATCGGTCCTTGGACCCCAGCTATTCACAATATATATTAATGATCTAGACAAGGGAACTAGATGTAATATCTCCAAGTTTGCAGATGACACAAAACTGGGTGGGCGTGTGTGCTGCGAGGAGGATGCCAAGAAACTCCAGGATGATTTGGACAGGTTGAGTGATTGGGCAGAAGCGTGGCAGATGCAATATAACGTGGATAAATGCGAGGTTATCCACTTTGGTGTCAAAACAGAAAGGCAGATTATTATCTGAATGGCAATAGATTGGGAGAAGGGGAAGTGCAATGAGACCTGGGTGTCTTTGTGCACCAGTCGCTGAAGGTAAGCATGCAGGTGCAGCAGGCGGTTAAGAAGGCAAATGGTATGTTGGTCTTCATAGCGAGAGGGTTTGAGTACAGGAACAAGGATGTCTTGCTGCAGTTGTACAGGGCCTTGGTGAGACAACACCTTGAGTACTGTGTGCAGTTTTGGTCGTCTTATCTGAGGAAGGATGTTCTTGCCATGGAAGGAGTTCAGCGAAGATTCACAAGGCTGATACCTGGGATGGCAGGAATGGCGTATGAAGAGAGATTGGGTCGATTGGGCTTATACTCGCTGGAGTTTAGAAGAATGAGAGGGGATCTCATTGAAACTTATAAAATTCTGACAGGACAGGACAAACTAGATGCAGGAAGGATGTTCCCGATGGTCGGGGAGTCCAGAACCAGGGGTCACAGTCTAAGGATAAGGGGTAAGCCATTTAGGACAGAAATGAGGAGGAATTTCTTCACCCAGAGAGTGGTGAACCTGTGGAATTCTCTGCCACAGAAGGCAGTAGAGGCCAATTCATTAAATAGATTCAAGAAGGAGTTGGATATATTTCTTAAGGCTAAAGGGATCAAGGGATATGAGGAGAAAGCAGGGACAGGGTGCTGAATTTGGATGATCAGCCATGATCGCATTGAATGGCGGAGCAGGCTAGAGGTGCCGAATGGCCTACTCCTGCTCCTAACTTCTATGATTCTATGAAACATGATTTGACTTTAACAAATCCATGCTGGCTTTCCTTAATTAACCCACACTCATCCAAGTGACTGTTAATTTTGTTCCTGATTATTGTTTCTAAAAGCTTCCCCACTACTGAGGTTAAACTGAGTGGCCTGTAATTGCCTTTTTTGAACAATGGTTTAACATTTGCAATTCTCCAGTCCTCTGGCACCACCCCTGTATCTATGGAGGATTGGAATATTATGGCCAGTACCTCCGCGATTTCCTCCCTCAATTCCCTCAGCATCCTAGAATGCATTCCATCCGCTCCAGGTAATTTATCTACTTTAAGTACAGCCAGCCTTTCTAATACATCCTCTTTATCAATTTTTATCCTATCAATTATCTCCACTACCTCCTCCTTCACTATGGCCAGATATTCGGGTCTCCACGGGTGAGTACGCGCTGGGTACTCACCCGTAGACCCAACGAAAGTGTCGGTTTCGCGCATGCACTGTGCATGTGCTGGAAACCGGAACTTCCGTTCCCCTGAAGGAAGGGGTTCAGAGGTCGAACATGTGCGCCGGAGAGGCAGCGCGTAGACCTCGAACTTCATTTTTTTTTTCAGGTTTCTCCGTGAGGGTAAGTACGGAGAAGCTGTGCGGGGAAAAAGGAGGCGCAAGGCCTGCTTTTAACAAGGTAAGTGGTGAATTAAGTACAATTTAAACATTTTTTCAACAGGTTTATCTTTTTTACATACTTTAAAGAAAGGTAAGTTTTTTTTTAGCACCGTTAAAAAGTGTAATTAATTTTTTCAAAAATTTAAATTTTTCTTTAAAGTAGTTAATTTATGTAATTTATAGTTATTTTAAAAATGTGATGTTTTTTTTAAATTTATTTGAAGTTTTAGTGAGGTTTTGGGGCCGATCTCTATTCATAGATTTGACAGGTCTTCCTGTCAAAATCTATGAATGAAGATTCCCTGCTCCGATTGGCTCTCCATGGCCCACGTGATCCCAGGGGACGCTTCGAACTAACTGCGCCCCTGGGATACGCAAGCACTGCGCGCCGGCAGCTGCAGGAGGCCCAGGAGCCGAATTCCACGCGGGCCCGAAGCACAACGACCGGCACGGTATGTAAGTACGCGCGCGATTCTTGCACCCGCGGGAAGTCGGAGAGCCGAATTTCTGGCCCTATGTCTATGGCAGCATCCTCTTCCTTGGTGAAGACAGATGCAAAGTACTCATTTAGTACCTCAGCCATACCCTCTGCCTCCATGCATAGGTCTCCTTTTTGGTCCCTAATCTGCCCCACCCCTCCTCTTACTACCCTTTTACTATTTATATGCCTATAGAAGATTTTTGGATTACCTTTTATGTTGGCTGCCATTTGATTCTCATACCCTCTCTTTGCCCCTCTTATTTTCTTTTTCACTTCTCCTCTGACCTTACTATATATAGCCTGATTCTCAGATGTATTTGCAACCTGACATCTGTCATACGTGCTCTTTTTCTGCTTCATCATATTCTCTATCTGTTTCGTCATCCAGGGAGCTCTGATTTTAGTTGCCCTACCTTTCTCCCTTGTGGGAATGTACCTCGACTGTACCCGAACGATTTCCTCTTTAAAGGCAGCCGATTTGTCCACTACAGTTTTGAGTGCCAATCTTTGATTCCAGTTTACCCGGGCCAGATCCGTTCTCATCCCACTGAAATTGGCCTTCCCCCAGTAATTTTTTTTTACTCTAGATTGCTCCCTGTCCTTTTTCATAGCTAATCTAAACCTTATGATATTATGACCACTGTTCCCTAAATGTTCACCTACTGACACTTGCTCCAATTGACCTACCTCATTCCCCAGAACCAGATCCAGCAATGCCTCCTCCCTCGACGGGCCGGAAACATACTGATCACGAAAGTTCTCCTGAACACACTTCAGAAATTCTTCCCCTTCTCTGCCCTTAACACTATTATGATCCCTGTCTATATTAGGATAGTTGAAGTCCCCCATTATTACTACTCTATAGTTCTTGCACCTCTCTATAATTTATCTGCAAATTTGCTCCTCCATATCTTTTCCACTATTTGGTGGTCTATAGAATACACCTAGTAGTGTAATGGCACCTCTATTATTTCTTAACTCTAGCCATATAGATTCTGTTCTTGACCCCTCCAGGACATCCTTCCTCTCCAGCACTGTAACATTCTCCTTATCCAATACTGCCACACCGCCTCCTATCTTTCCTGAACACCTTATAACCAGGAATATTTAAGACCCAATCCTGCCCTTTTTTTGAGCCAGGTCTCAGTTACTGCCACAACATCATATTCCCATGTGGCTATTTGTGCCTGCAGCTCACTTACCTTGTTTACTATGTTTCGTGCGTTCACATACATACACTGTAAACCCATCTTAGACCATCCTGTATTCTCTCTTAGTTGGACCCCACCTAATACCTTACTATTTCTTACTTTAGTGCTCTCTACCTCTCCCAATCCTTTGAGCACTTTATTTCCCCTTTCTAATGTTACATCCTGGTGCCCATCCCCTTGCCAAATTAGTTTAAACCCTCCCCAACAGCACTAGCAAACCTCCCCGTGAGGATACTTTCTCCTCTCCTCTCACCAAAACCCAACCCTTGTCTCTTTTTCACTTCAGATAATCAAGAACTGGAACCTTCCCAGTCAGAGGAGGAAGAGGAAGAAGACAGTGAAGATGAAGAGACACTGTCACTTGATCTTACACTCGCAGCCACCAGCTCAGAGACTGACACTGCGTGCATTTTAGAGGTTAGGATAGAGGAGGGATCTGCATGTGGTGAGATACCTGGACAAGTGCGCAGGGGCCAGGGTGGAGGGAAAGGATAACGCAGGTGCCAGCTCACCGGAGAGCGAGGTCGCACACTAGTTCTGCTGCAGAGGAGTCAGATGAGGATTTCAATGGCCCAGGCTACAGAAGAAGGCTGATGGGTGTACACACCCAAATGCATGGTGCACTGGAAAGCCTGCCAGATAGCCTGTGCACAATGTCAAGGCGCATGGAGGAGTCCAGCTCCAACTTGGCACAGGGCTTTGCGCAGAGCTTGGAGCCCATCGTTTCAAACATGGAACGGGTGGCCAACTCCATCAACACACGTGTGGAACCCATCATGATGCAGTGTCTGATGGCCGATGTCACAGTGTCCACTGCAGCACAAACAGCTTCCATCAAAGGTCTGAACGCTGCAGTGAAATCTCAGATTACTGTCTTGCGAGCTCAGACTGCTGCCATCGAGGTTCTGGATACCACTGTTCAAAGGGGCTTCGAGGGTATCACAGCAGTCCATCAAACTGTTCTCCAACAGATCAGTAGGATTGCTGAGGCTCCACCTGGGGACAGTGGCGGTGGTGCCATGGTGCAGGAACTTACTGTCCTTTCTCAAGATGACAGCATTCCTGCTCCCACACCTGCCACTCCGCCAGTGTCCTTGCTGTTGCCTGTCAGCCAGCCAGCCTAGACAGCTGCAGCCCAGGCCGAGATGGTGCAGTCTGAAACCTCGAGGCCCAGGGTGCTCGAGGTCGTCCTCCAAGGCCATCTGCAGTCTCCTCAATTGAAGGTCAGCAGCCTTCCACCACCCATGCTGCAGCCACCTGGGAAGCAACTTGTAGGAGCACTAGGAAAGGTAAAGGCACACGGAAGACAGGCACTAAGGGAATGCACAAGGGTGATTAGGTTCATTTTGTATACATTATTTAATGAGTGAATTTATAAAATTGGATTTGAATTTGGCATTTCCTGGTGGTTTGTATTTTTGTGTTGTCAGAAAGAGGACGATGTGCTGATCAGTGATAGAGGAAAGGTAAGGAGTGTGGGACTGTTGGTGAATGGGGAGGTGTAGTTGAGGTTACAAGTATCGCTCATGAATAATCTAATCAGATAGAGCCCAGGTAGAAAAGGGCTGTCTACATTGCAGCCACTCTTCCTCTTCCTCCACTTCCTCTTGCACTTCCACTTCCTCTTCCTCCACTTCCTCCTCCTCCTCCACTTCCTCCTCCTCCCTCTTCGAGCAGCTTGTCCTGCTCTGCACGGCCTCTCTTCATTCTCCCAGTCATGGTCAATTCCCAGAGGAATTCCTACCAGGCCACCCATGTCCAGGAGCAACTTTTTTCAGTACAATATTTAAATGACAAAAATGTACTGCAAGACCAGCCAGACCACTCCCTGTAGAGTAACTGAATGTTAGCCAGGTATAGGAAACCTCCAAAAATGCATACAATTGCACCAGCAGCCAGAAGAAATAATCCAGCAACTAACCTGTAAGTACTGCATGATCCTTTTAAATAGCACTGGTGCCAGGTCCTTCATTCCCTTTAAATACACGTTCAGCTGTGCGAGGTTAGGACAGGGCATTGGCTGGAGTGGGGAGTTGGAAAATGGCAGCGGTGACTTCAAATCAGCGGTCATTAGACGCTTGTGCTTGTGCGCTAACCCCTTTACTAAGATGGTGTCCTGCGCACTTACCATCATCGCGGACCCCATTTCGACTCTTAGTTGGTCGCATAGCGCCTAAAACACAGGGGCTACACGGCCCAATTTAGCCCCCATTAGGTGTTGGGTGAAGATCCCCCTACAGCTGAAGCCTGATAACTGGATCACTTGACAGCTGTTTGTTGGAAGACAAATTTCTCTTTCACAGCAATTCCCATCATTCTTCCCAGAACCTTCCCCCAGGTTCAAGATGTGGAAATATATTGAATTTATGCTCACTGTAGATCAATAGTTATAGTACCTAAGGGTACAGGCCGCCATGGTAAAAAGTGAATAGCTTATTCTTTTACTGGCATGGCTGTTTGGAATTTTATAGATCACTTATTATACTGCCATGTTTCTTAATGATTTACGATGAATGCTTCCTGTTTGTGGTGATTGTGATTTAATCATGCAGCCTATTGGCATTTTCATGTGGATTACCTTCAGGGATGTTCTACTGTTGAAAATCGATTAAACCTGAGTGAGCAATTACCAGGAAGAGTTTCCAGGAACAGGTGCAACCTTTGCTTTCATTTTCACAAAATATTTACCCGCTGAGACTTAGATAAAAGCAGGTTTACAATCAGCACTTCTCTGCATTTTGTGTTTTATAATGACACTTAAACTTAGAAATAATTGAAAACACTTGGTGACTGGAGTGACATGACGTGTGTGTCTGAGATATTCTGAGGAAATTATTCTCACTTGTTCTACTTTAACCCCTTTGCAAGCCTTTCATTCTCAGTATTTCATAAAGAAATGTTTGCCCAGATTTTATGGTCGGTATGAACTACAGACCTGTTAGCCTCACATCAGTAGTTGGGAAAATGCTGGAATCTATTATAAAGGATGCAATAACTGGGCACTTAGAAACTAATAGTAAGATTGGGCAGAGTGTAGGGGGTGGTGTGTGGGGGTCAGGTTCACCTCTGACTCAGTGAGCGGTTCGAATCGCTCCCATGCCCCTGGTTCTAGACCTTGGACTTATTTGGGGGTTGTGAACAAAGGTGCAGTAGACAACAGGTTTTAATGAAAGAATTTTGACTTTTATTAAAGAAAAAGGTAACAAACTTAAAACACACTTAATGCTTAAACACAGGTTGGGGAACACACGGAACAGGCAAGGGAGAATTACAATATACAAAAACCCTTATCCCTCCCAAATCCCACTGCCTAGCTAGGTTTCAATTCCAAAGGATCAGGGATAATGCTCACCAAATGACAGTTCTTGACAGTTGAGAGTTAGGGTTTAGAGTCTTTTGAGTAAAAGGTTTTGTAAGGCCCTTGTTGCCGCGAGGTGTCCGCTGGTCACTGAGGCGGTCGCTCTGGTCTCTTGAACTGCTGGCCTTCTTTGTTGCACTTCTTTCTGTTGAACTCTGCCTCTGTTTAAACTGTCTTCTTCCGAGCTGTGGAACTGCCTTCTTGCAGAACTGTGAAACTCCTTGCTGCTTCTTCCTTGCTTCTCCTGAACTCTGTAACTCCAGCCCTGACTTCTGCTGAAAACAGGCTTTTCGATGGAACTGCAGAACTGCCTTCTGTTGAACTTGAACTGTTTTTACTGTTTGATGGGCCTTCAATTATACTAAATTGGAGTGGCCTTATCTACCCCAAATCAAATCCCGGTCATTGTAAGACCTCGTTAACAGTAACGACTTTACTAGCGTGTTAACTGGTTTTGTAAATGTGTAAAGTGGTTTCCGGATAGCTCCATCCTGTCGATCTGTTGTTTAATCGGAGTTTGAATTGTCCTCATGTTTTGGGTTTCTTGACTGGGCCTAGGACTTCTATCTTTATGCATGTCTTTAATGGGTTCTGTAAGTGTCAAATGGGTTGTTTTTTTGGGATGGTTTGCATCCTGTCGATCTTCTTGGCTAATTGGTTTTTGATGGGATGATGGGCTGTGAAGCTGTGTGCTGGACGTTTTATTGTTTTCAGGCTTCCAGCATCCTGTTTGGGCCTGGGGATTTCAAAAGGGTTCTTGGTTTATTCATTTTTTTGGATGTGTTTGTGAGGTTTTGGGTGAGGCTCTTCCTCCTTGGTTGGATTGCAGTGCAAACATCTCCCAGACAGCTTGGCTCGGTCCCAATACCCAAAAGCTGTCCACTGCCTCACCACACCCTTTCCTGCAGCCTGTGTTTCTGTGACTGCAGGTTTACCCAATGGCCCTTTTAAAAAGGTGTCTTATCATCCAAAAGTCATTTTCCTCAGGGTTTTTCTTCCCTGATCCTTAAAAATGTCCAAAACTGAGGTTTTGACCTCAAATTCCTTCATTTAGGTCCCATCATTCCAAATTTGTGTTAAGATCCAAAACTCACCCCCTTTAGGGTTCTATTCGAGTTTCTGGGGGATTTTGCGAAGCCTACACTCCCCCCTGTGATAATGAACTTGGCTTAGTATCATGACCAGGTGAGCAAAATTTCTGATCCCCGAAAACCAACCTTCCCCTTTAATTACCTGAACTAAAAACCCAAACATACATTCCCCTTTAAATGTGGTGTTTCAGGTACATACAGGTAAGACAATCAATCTTTAATTCACATCCAAGCACGGAGAGGGTCCGACGCCCCTGCACTGCTTGGGAAAACACATCATACACATCATAAAATGACACAACACACAAAAAGAAAATGTTATTAGAAAAACAAAATCAAGGTTCGTTCCATCCCTGGCCATAGCCTTTATTTTGATGCCCAGGGTGGAATTATGATTTAACATTTCTCTTAGCAGGGCCTGGCGCAGCTGCTCTGTCTCCTTGGGACACCACTCAGGTTTAGTATTACTGTAGCTGCTGTAAAGTGTACCCCCTGGTATAGCACCCTCGGTCCCTTGGTGGTGGTAGGACACCTCTCTATTACACGTGGGAGTCCTCCACGTCACCTTGGTCACTGAGCAGAACTTTTGTCATTCCGAATTCCTTTCTGGAGGGACACACAAAACATATAGCCATGTCCCAGAAAGGTTCTCTGGCTGGATAATTAATCGAGCCCTTAAACTTAAAAACTCTAAAAATAGCTAAACTAATAATAAAACCCATAACTACCAAAGACTGTTATTACTTAAAACTAAGACTCTGTACATTTGCCGCCCGTCTCCGGACGGCCAGCTCAAATCCTGTATGGCCTCTGCCTTTTGCTGCTTCCGGGCAGCTTGTACACCTGGGTGTAGTGCGGCCTGTATCGCCGGACCCAAAAGGCCTTCCTCAAAACCGTTGGGGGTATCTTAACATCCCAGCTGCGTCCTGTGCTGCAGCACACTACCCCCTTTGGTGTGGCTGCAGCGCCCTCGTTCATATCTGTGGGCTCCTCCCAGCCTGAGGCTGCAGGCTGGGGACCCTTCTCTCTCTCTTCTCCCAGTACTACCTCTCCTGTGAGTCCCTCACTGTTGGAGGCTGTAGGCTGGGGATCCCCAACTTTAGAACGCTCCCTGCTCTTGGGCGCTCTTTTTCGGGTTGCAGCCCTCTTTGGGTGGGACCCTGTAAACTGATACACCTGTGGCCACAGTAGCCTTGGCTATGGTGTGCGGGGAGACCTTCTTAGGACTCTGGCCACTGGGGGTGTGCTTGAGTCCCACGTAATCGGTGGAGGGTTCTCTCCTGTGAAACAGCACACTGTCCCTGCCGCTGCAGCTTGTGCGTCTGCCACAGCTGCTGCTGGCTGAGGATTTCTAACTTGGGGGCAGTCCACCTTTGCTGGCTGTTCCCTTTTCTCGGGTTTGAACAGCTTACACTGGTCAATCTCCCACCCGTGGGTTCTCTGGGGTTCTAACAGCAGCCGATTTTTCTGGTGCTGGCTCCCCAGGTTACTGGCTGCTTTCCAGTGAATCTGTTTTAAAATCTCGTCCGCTGCCCTGAACGGACCTTCTATGGACTCCCCCATTCTCTCTCTTTACCAGGCCGGCCTTAAAGACGGGATTCTGGGCTTGGACCTGCTTTAAGTCCGGGGGCAAAGCTACCCGCTGTGTGCCTCCCTTCTCCCGGATTGCGGCTACCGGACCTGCTTTATAGGGATCCCAGAACTCTCCTTCCCTGGCCCCCTGCTTGGCCAACTTGCCGGCCTTTTGGTTCCCCTCCCACGTGGTATGGAGGGATCCTAAATCTATGTCCAAAGGTTTGGACATTGCCCCAGCCTGCTCGTTCCCTGTGAACCCCTATTATGCTAAAGGGGGCCTTGTTAGACCTGGGTGAATTGGTCAGGTCTTCCGAATGGACCACCGCGCTGGCAGCTCCAGAGTCCACCAAATATCTACCCTGCACTTTCTCCACCCCCATCTTACCATCGTATCCCGGGGAACACAGGTAGACAGGCTGCGCTGGTTCTAGTCATAGGTCTGTGTTAGCGGGGTGGGGGGGGCAGATGGGATTACAGCACCAGTGGCTGTAGCTATCTTCCCTGGGCCACCAAACAGGACTCTGATGGCTGCTACTATTGTGTCCAGTGTGGGGGAAGAGGTCGGTGCCTGTACTTTTGGGGCAAAAGCTGGGGAATTCTTTGTTAGCATATCCTTCCAGGGATTTCTACAGTCCTTTCTCCAGTGCCCACTCTTCCCGCACCCGAAGCAGTTACGCTTTGTGTCGGAAGGTTTACCACCTTCCTGGTGCCACTCCTTATCCTGACTGGGCTTTATCTCATACACCTTTCCTTCTGGTGGGGGCTCTTCAGCCCCTCTACCGTTCCGGTAGGCTAGGGTCAGTTGTCTGACCACTGCCTCCTCGGTGACCCGGGGATCTCTTGGGTCAAACCAAAGCTCAGCCTTGGCTTTGATTCGTGGCAAGTTGTTTGCCACTAGGCTACAGAGCCAGTGGGCCAGCTCGTCCCTGTTCAGGTTAGCTCGGTCGAGATCCCTATTACAAGCACCCCTGTACACAGGCCACAGCCTGTCTGCGAAAGCCTGTGGGGTCTCCCCTGCGAGCTGCAATGTCCTCTCCACCCAGGAGAAGGGACTTCCATCGTTCATCCCCATGGCCTCTAAAACCTCCTCTCTGATGGCAGCATACCCATTCCGTCCTCTCTTGCTCTCAGCAGAGAGGGACTGGTATAGCTTGCCATCCAGTGAGAACAGGAGCATTTTTGCCATCTCGGCATCATCACAGTCGTTGATGCCTGCTGTCTGTTCCACTTCCATGAAGTGGACTGAGGGGTCTCCCTTTTGGCTAAGTTTACTCAGGTGGCTTACCATAGCCCTAAGCTGTTGTGTATCGTGGGGAGCCACAAATTGATTTTCAAGGGGTCCCTGACCTCCACCACCGGTGGGTGGGCCAAACTTTTGCTGCCGGGCTGGGCACATTGGCCCTGGCTCCGACCTTTCCTGCATCGGTTTGCCCCCTCTCCCTGCTGCCAGACCGAGTCAAAACTCGGCGCCACAGGTAGTGGTGTGCACTCCCTGTCAGCCTCCCAGATTATCTGTCCCTCCTGCTGCCTAACTAAGCTTCTCCTTGGCACCACAGATGGTGGTCGAACAGTTTCCCCTTGCTCTTCCAGGCCTTCCTGGGCCGCACCCGGGCTTATCAGGCACACCATGCCTTTTGCCTTAGACAGAGCAAGGTTCAGACTCTCAATCTGCTTCTGACAGGGGCCGTGGTCTCCTACCTCAAACCCCCTAGTACTGGCTACTCTGTAAGCTGTCTGAACGTCTTTTAACTTCTCTTTAAATTCCCTTAATTGCTTGGCAAGGCGGGTGTTCTCTTCCCGTAATGCCAGTTCACTACTTTTGGCCTCGGTGGCCTGACACTGGAGGTATCCCTTACTGACACGGTGTTGCTCTATTATCTGCAACTGTTCCTGATCTTTTGAGTTTAGCTCTGCTAACAACCTTTCCCCTGCTATGGCTCTGGCACGGGACAGTTGGCTTTCTTCCCTTAGCTCTTCTGTGAGAGTCTGAATGCGCTTCCCCATAAGCTGCATCTGTTTCTGGGAGCAGACCAACCATATGGCCTTTTCCACAGACTTATTATATTCCTTGCTCTCAGTCCATGTAGCTGCAGCGTCCATAGGATGTTCAGCATGCAACAGCCTGAGTACCCATTTCTTGGTTATATTAACCTTTTTGTACACATAGGAGGACATCCTCTCTTCCATTTTTGTTCTCTCCTCAAAATCAGCGCCTACTGCTTCACAACCCTTTTGCCAAGGTCCTGCCGTGGTCGCCATTATGTAGGGGGTGGTGTGTGGGGGTCAGGTTCACCTCTGACTCAGTGAGCAGTTCGAATCGCTCCCACACCCCTGGTTCTAGACCTTAGACAACAGGTTTTCATGAAAGAATTTTGACTTTTATTAAAGAAAAAGGTAACAAACTTAAAACACACTTAATGCTTAAACACAGGTTGGGGAACACACGGTACAGGCGAGGGAGAATCATAATATACAAAAACCCTTATCCCTCCCAAATCCCACTGCCTAGCTAGGTTTCAATTCCAAAGGATCAGGGATAATGCTCACCAAATGACAGTTCTTGACAGTTGAGAGTTAGGGTTTAGAGTCTTTTGAGTAAAAGGTTTTGTAAGGCCCTTGTTGCCGCGAGGTGTCCGATGGTCACTGAGGCGGTCACTCTGGTCTCTTGAACTGCTGGCCTTCTTTGTTGCACTTCTTTCTGTTGAACTCTGCCTCTGTTTAAACTGTCTTCGTCCGAGCTGTGGAACTGCCTTCTTGCAGAACTGTGAAACTCCTTGCTGCTTCTTCCTTGCTTCTCCTGAACTCTGTAACTCCAGCCCTGACTTCTGCTGAAAACAAGCTTTTCGATGGAACTGCAGAACTGCCTTCTGTTGAACTTGAACTGTTTTTACTGTTTGATGGGCCTTCAATTATACTAAATTGGAGTGGCCTTATCTACCCCAAATCAAATCCCGGTTATTGTAAGACCTCGTTAACAGTAACGACTTTACTAGCGTGTTAACTGGTTTTGTAAATGTGCAAAGTGGTTTCCGGATAGCTCCATCCTTTCGATCTGTTGTTTAATCGGAGTTTGAATTGTCCTTATGTTTTGGGTTTCTTGACTGGACCTAGGACTTCTATCTTTATGCATGTCTTTAATGGGTTCTGTAAGTGTCAAATTGGGTTTATTTTGGGATGGTTTGCATCCTGTCGATCTTCTTGGCTAATTGGTTTTTGATGGGATGATGGGCTGTGAAGCTGTGTGCTGGACGTTTTATTGTTTTCAGGCTTCCAGCATCCTGTTTGGGCCTGGGGATTTCAAAAGGGTTCTTGGTTTATTCATTTTTTTGGATGTGTTTGTGAGGTTTTGGGTGAGGCTCTTCCTCCTTGGTTGGATTGCAGTGCAAACATCTCCCAGACAGCTTGGCTCGGTCCCAATACCCAAAAGCTGTCCACTGCCTCACCACACCCTTTCCTGCAGCCTGTGTTTCTGTGACTGCAGGTTTAACCAATGGCCCTTTTAAAAAGGTGTCTTATCATCCAAAAGTCATTTTCCTCAGGGTTTTTCTTCCCTGATCCTTAAAAATGTCCAAAACTGAAGTTTTGACCTCAAATTCCTTCATTTAGGTCCCATCATTCCAAATTTGTGTTAAGATCCAAAACTCACCCCCTTTAGGGTTCTATTCGAGTTTCTGGGGGATTTTGCGAAGCCTACAAGAGTCAACATGGATTTATGAAAGGGAAGTCCTGCTTGACAAACCTATTGTAGTTCTTTGAGGATGTAACTAGTGGAGTAGACAAAGGGGAAGTGGTAGATGTGGTGTATTTGGATTTTCAGAAGGCCCACACAAGAGGTTGCTGAACAAAATTAGGGCACATGGAATTGGGGGTAATATACTAACATGGATTGAGAATTGGTTAACAGACAGAAAACAAAGAGTAGGGATAAACGGGTCTTTTTCAGGATGGCAGGCTGTGACTAGTGGGGTACCGCAAGGATCGGTGCTTGGGCCCCAGCTATTCACAATCTATATCAATGATTTGGATGAGGGGACTAAATGTAACATTTCCAAATTTGCTGATGACACAAAGCTAGGTGGCAGTGTCAGCTGCGAAGAGGATGTGAAGAGGCTTCAAGGGGATCTCAACAGGCTCAGTGAGTGGGTGAGAACATGGCAGATGAATTATAATGTGGATAAATGTGAAGTTGTCCACTTTGGTAGAAAAAACAGAAAGGCAGAGTATTTCCTAAATGGTGAAAGATTGGGGAATGCAGATGCTCAAAAGGACTTGGGTGTCCTTGTACATGAGTCACTGAAAGTGAATGTGCAGGTGCAGCAAGCCATTAGGAAGGCAAATGGTATGCTGGCCTTCATTACAAGAAGATTTGAGTACAGGAGTAAAGAAGTCTTACTCCAATTATATAGGGCCTTGGTGAGACCACACCTGGAGTACTGTGTACAATTTTGGTCTCCTTACCTAAGGAAGGATATACTTGCCATTGAGGGAGTGCAACGAAGGTTCACGAGATTGATTCCTGGGATGGCGGGACTGTCGTATGAGAAGAGATTGAGTGAACTAGGCCTGTATTCTCTTGAATTCAGAAGAATGAGAGGGGATCTCATTGAAGCATACAAAATTATTACAGGGCTTGATAGGGTGGATGCTGGGAGAATGTTTCCCTTGGCTGGGGAGTCTAGAACCAGAGGCCACAGCCTCAGGATAAAGGGTAGGCCATTCAGGACTGAGATGAGAAGAAATTTCTTCACACAGAGGGTGGTGAATCTTTGGAATTCTCTACCCCAGAGGGCTGTGGAGGCTCAGTCATTGGGTATATTCAAAACAGAAGTCGATAGATTTCTGACTGGTAAGGGCATCAAGGGATATGGCGATAGGGCCGGTGAATGGAGTTGAGGCAGAAGATCAGCCATGATCTCATTGAATGGCGGAGCAGGCTCGAAGGGCCGAATGGCCTACTCCTGCTCCTATTTCTTATGTTCTTATGTTCTTATGATGGCGTACTCTCAGGGTTCACTGTCTTACCGCCTTTGGAATGGACCGCAAGTTCGCATATGCTAAATCCCGAACTTGTGATCTGTCGAGTTCCGACTTAACAGATGATCCGCACCGGCAGGGAAATCCTAATTGCTGTGCAGAGTTGGGCTAATTGCCCACCAACTGCCCAGCAATTATGTATGAAAATTTTACGGGAAGGCCTGTTTGCACAGCGTAAGGTGATACCTCCTGACAAATCCAAGTAATTTAAAAAGCTATATGAGTCTTGAAATTGAAGCATTTTAGGATTTTGTCCATGAAAACTTCGGAGGAAGTGGTTGCTACATTGAGTGTTTTACTATTTACATCTATGGGGAGAATAAGCTTAAAAAAAATCCGTACTGAAAGTGGAGGAAAGGGAAAAAAACAAACCCTCTTTACTAGAGCCTTCCGGGATTTAATGTGCATAAACAAAATTAAAGGCTCTTTGTCTGAATGCTCGCAGCATTCGTAACAATATAGATGACTTGACGGCACAAATAGAAATAAATGGGTATGATCTGATTGCCATTACAGAGACGTGATTGCAAGGTGACCAAGACTGGGAACTGAATATTCAGGGGTTTTTGACATTTCGGAAGGATAGGCAGAAAGGAAAAGGAGGTGGGGTAGCTCTGTTAATAAAGGATGAGATCAGTACAGTAATGAGAAATGATCTTGGCTCGGAAGATCAAGATGTAGAATCAGTTTGGGTGGAGATAAGAAATAGTATGGGAAAGAAGTCATAGAGGGATCTGGGTGTCCTCGTACATGAAGTTAGCATGCAGGTACAGCAAGTAATTAGGAAGGCAAATGTAATATTGGCCTTTATTGCAAGGGGGATGGAGTTTAATAGTAGGGAAATCTTGCTACAACTGTACAGGGCGTTGGTGAGACCACACCTAGAGTACTGCGTACATTTTTGGTCTCCTTATTTAAGGAAGGATATACTTGCATTGGAGGCAGTTCAGAGAATGTTCCCTAGGTTGATTCTGGAGATGAAGGGGTTGTCTTATGAGGAAAGGTTGAGCAGGTTGGGCCTATACTCATTGGAGTTTAGAAGAATGAGAGGTGATCTTATTGAAACATCAGATTCTGAGGGGGCTTGACAGAGTAGATGCAGGGAGGATGTTTCACCTCGCGGCGGAATCTAGAACTAGGGGGCATAGTTTCAGAATAAGGGGTCGCCCATTTAAAACGGAGATGAGGAGGAATTTCTTCTCTCAGAGGGTCATGAATCTTTGGAATTCTCTACCCCAGAGAGCTGTGGAGGCTGGGTCATTGAATATATTCAAGACAGATTTTTGAAAAACCGGGGAATCAAGGGTTATGGGGAGCGGGCAGGAAAGTGGAGTTGAGGCAATGATTAGATCAACCATGATCTTATTGAATGGCGGAGCAGGCTCGAGGGGCCAAATGGCCTCCTCCTGTTCCTATTTCTTATGTTCTTATAAACATTTCTGATCATAAATAAATGATAGGCCTTCTGTTTGCTGATTGGAGCACCAGCCCTCATGATCCCAGGTACGTTTCCACACACGGTGCACCCCTGGGATCCGTGGGCCACTACGCTGCCCTCTACTAGGCAGCATCTACCAGCAAGTTCTCGAAGGAGGGTCCCCAGCAGGTAAGTGCGCATTCCGTTCAGATGCCGGCAGCGTAATCTGTAGTTACGCCGCCGACCACAAAGTCCAGGCTGTTAGTTTCCTGACTGAAGGCTCATGATGGAGGGCAGTACTACAGGTGCTGGCAGCCTTTTTAAATTAGCAATCCTTCATGTTTGAGCCCAGATAGTGGGGGTTGGCAGGCTGATCAACTCCAGATCCAGATCATTTCCTTGCCCAATCGCTGCACACGTACATTTTTCCAGGAGTCATTGTACAGCAGGAGTGTGAATACTGGCTAATATTGGCCTCCCTACTTTAGGGCCACTAAGACAATGACCTAGAAATTGGCACACTTACTGCCATGATTCACCACCATGATCCACCAGCATGATCTAGTCTAAAAATGGCGGCAGCCACTCTCACGCTCTTCCGTGGCACAGGACTCGGTGGTCACCATTTTGGTGAGGGCCTTAGCACTGCCAATAGCAGCGCTGGCCCTGGAAATGTAAATTAAGAGAGGGTGACGTCAGCTAAGCGAACTTGGACCTTAGCGCTGAGTTCAGTGCTGGGTCCTAAGCTTGCCATGAAAACCCAGCATTCAGCAGACTGAGGTGCATGCGAGAAGGAGGATAATGTATGCGGATACCAGCATCTTGTATCCTTTCAACCCCGCCACTGGCCAAGGGCTCAGCCATGCCCCTGCCAAGAATGGCCTGCACCGTCTCCTCCAAGGGGGTGGGATGGGGCTAGGAATGGAGGTGTGCCTCGTGATTGGTACAGATTGTTGGGTGATTGTGGGGCCGGGGGAGTCATGCATTGAGAACTGTGTGAGGCTAGTGATGCAGTTGGTAGGAGATGGCTTTTGAAGATGCATTCACTGACCTTGACTACTGGTCTGAGGTCATGAAGCTTCTTTGGGCACTGGAGCCAGGTGGTGGGGGCGACACTGCTGGCAATGACAGCCTCGGTGATGTAGGCCCACATCGTTCTTTCTGGAGGGCCTCCTGGCCCCTGTGGGTAGAGGACCATTCTTCCAGTGTTGACCCTGTGCTCAAAGCTGGAGTGCTGCGTGTGAGACCCTGGGTGCCCCTTCCCTGGCTTGCTTGTGTTAGTGCTGAAGCACTTTTCCCATTTTCAAGGTGCAGAAGGGAATTCAGCTTTAAAAGCTGAAGACTCCCATTTGGGAATTCTTTTCAATTTTTTTTCAGAAGGCAGTTGAGCTGTAAATGCTGAAAACTGCATATTTTTACATCATTTTTATTTTTTCCATTTCAGAAGGCATTGCCCTTTTAAGAAAACAACAATGCATTGCCTTTTTAAGATCTCACAATGCTGTGTGAAATCACAGCCTCGCTTTCAGAGGCTGTTCAAAGCTGTAACGTCGCTTGGTCTCGCCACAATGGGGCCCGATGCCGGGACAAACGCCACCTAGAGGGCGTTACACGGTGAGTTAGTCCCCAGCGCCAATTTTTCAGTCCTGTTAGCGCCACCATTTTCCACGGCCGTGGTGGCACCGGCAGCTTTTGTGGCAGCCACGAGTTTCTCGGCCAATGTTTTACTATTGCCATGACTGAGATCAGTTAATTAGCACACAAGATTGAAGCTGGGTCTTTCTTGAGCAGCAGAGCTCAGTTCCACACTATGTGCTGCATTTACTCACTGAGCCAATGCAGGAATCCAGGGTATACGTTTAAAGCTTTATTACCGGTGCATTAGTTGGGGGAGGAGTGGTGAGGGAACCCTCCTGAACAAAAAGGACTCTGCAGTCAGGGAGTTTCTGAAAATAGACCTTCATTTCAGAGGTCTGTGATGTTAAAATCACAAACAACAACAACTTGTATTTATATAGCGCCTTTAACGTAGTAAACCGTCCCAAGGCGCTTCACAGGAGTATTATCAAACAAAATTTGACATCGAGGTACTTAAGGAGATATTAGGACAGATGGCCAAAAACTTGGTCAAAAAGTTAGGTTTTAAGGAGCATCTTAAAGGAGGAAAGAGAGATAGAGAGGCGGAGATGTTTAGGGAGGGAATTATTAATTAAAGTTCTAATTAGATATCTCTGTACTAAAGACTTGGTTAGCGGGCATTTCATCTTCCATCTTTTATACCACCGGAATGAGTTGAAATGAAGGACGGAACTCAAGGATGCCTACCTTATAGTGTTGGAATTAGGGATATTAAGAGGACCCCTGATGAGAAGTCAAAATTATTTATTCAGTTAAACTGAGTTCACATCTAGAATTAATTGTTTTCTAATGTACTTCTAGTCAGACTTACCTCTACATGAAAACAACCAAACAATAGGAAAAATCATGGTCAGAGGGTCATAAAGTTGTACCGCAACCCTGATCAAAGTGAATTCTCACTTTTAAACATTTTTTTCTGAATTTTATATAGGTGCAGTTTTGCATTTTGCTTACATTGTATTTGCAGGAGTGTACTCTGTTGCAATTAAACTGTTGCGATAGTTGTATGTACTTGCATGTGTTACATGCTTGAGGACCACGATAGTGCTCCTCAACTTGTCAAAGGGTATTGTTGGGTTTGGTTGTTATTCTTGTGTTGCCTGGGGTGAGATGAGGATATACTCTTGTATTAACAGGTGTGTCAACCTACCTCTCCCTCTTTGTGGTGTGGAGTGTGGACAGGGGGTTCCGAGGCCTCCCTCCTGCTGGAAAGTCCATGTGTGTGGTTAGTGGGTGAGGACAGGATTGGGTTTATTTGTGATAATCAAATGGCTGCCAACACTTGCTCACACATGAAGAATGGGTAGTTCTACCAGCAGACGCCCATCCTAAAGCCCAGAGACTCAACCAAATCACAAAGAGTGTACACCCACCTGTGCTTATTGTAGTGACAGGACATTTATATGTCACCGGAGTTCAAGAGATGCATCTCAGTGAATCTTCTTACAGGTTTATGTTGGTCTCACAGTGAAGGGTCCCTGCTGGAAGTCGGGATGTGTGTCACTGAAGCCCTGATCTGTATTTATCTTGTATGCATGAATCAAGGGGGGTAATTTTGACTTTGTGCGATAGTGCAAAACTATTTTATATCTTTTCCTTTGACTTCAATGGAAATAAAAATCAGGAGAGGTGTAAAACAGGCTATCGATTCGCTATCACCTCTTTTATACCATTGTACAAAGTCAAAATTAGCCCCCAAGATGTGATGGATCCACAATGATGAAAGGAATTGAAAATCTGGAGTATATTCTGCACCCGGCTGTGTGGAGAGAGGCAGTGTGTGCATATTTAAAATGACATTTTGAGGAAGATTAGATGAGCTCATAATTTAATGTAATTAGCCAAGACATTTGTAATAGGGTGTGTGTTATTGACAGCGAGGGTGTTTGCAACGATCTGTCAAAAATTCATACCAGACACAGACTGGTAAGCAATGCTGAGTGGAATGACCTCCTCATTACGCCACACTATAAATTATGACTGATGAGTGATTCACTACTTTAGAATGAGATGATCTTGATCACTTTATAGAGTATTATAGAAAGCATTAGATCATTCTACAAACTTCAAGCCAGTCAAGTTAGCTGCTGCTAATTAAGAATGGTATCATGGCTGGGCAGCTAGACGAGGATGGGTCAGACAGTAGAAGGCCCTGCAGTAAAGCCTGGTAGTGCTAGAAGTGATACGAATTTCAATATGATATGCCCAGCTGTGTCAGTACTGCTCAATTAATCCTGGAATGCAGAAGCTTCTTCTGTCCAACTTCTGTTCCATTGGATTTATTGCCTACTGTTAGCTTAAGAACGTATGTGTCCAAGTGGTCTAATCAAATAATTCTAAGGCTACTTTTAAGCTATAAGGTAAACCATTGCAATTAGCATTACAAGGGACTTAGAATCACTTCCAAAATATATTAGCTGATACCATATACGCTTAGATCTGACCTGCTAAAGTAATGCAATATCCTAACTTTATATACACTACAGAGGTTGGGCTTGGATATATTTGAGCTTTGTTACTGAGAAAGTCCTAAGAATGACTTGTAGTATAAGGTATCGAGCAAACAGAACATCTGGGCCTCAGTAAGAAACACAGAGCCCAAGTCCGAGGAAGTATAAATCCATCTACTGTCTATCTACTACCACAGTCCTTCCAAAGGTATCACAGCTTTAGAAAGTACACAGACTATTAGAGGGCTTAAATAATGCGCAGCATTACTCCCAGCTGTTGCTGAATTTCTCCAGTTTGAATATCTCCAGAAAGGTTTCCACTCCATGAGATTCCTTATGGAGCCACTCATTGCTGCCGCTCAGTGAAGGACCTATTCAGGAAAGTAAACCGGGGATACTTAAAGGGATATTATTATGCAGGTGTGGCACGGAGGTGACATGATGCAGCTGTACTGCGACAGTCTATGGTGCCTGCACTCTTCCAGCAAGTGCGTGGGTGGATCCTTGGGGACAAGGGCTACGCCCTATCCACATGGCTCATGACATCACTTCAACATCCGCAGTCTCCCGCTGAACTCCTCTACAATTGCTTCCTTCGCCAAACATGTAAAATTGTTACATTTCTTGCAGCATTGAAGCCATGTCCTGGGGATGAAGCTGACATCATTGACCTGCTCCAAGATGTCCTTCCAGGCTTGCTGCAGGGCCTGCCTGGGAAGGCGAGTCTTCGTTGAGGGGAACAGGAGGTCCTTGCATGCCCTCATTTCCTACACTTCAGGACTGCATCTGAGAATCGAGGCATCCTTCCTTGGGACATTGCTGATGCTTCCCGTGCTGCAATACTAACTTGACGCCGTTGCTTTAAGAGATGCTGCCCCTCTTTTTATGATGCTGGGCCTGCCCCGGTCATTGGCGGGCTGCCCATTAATATCAGAAAACTCATGGACAGCTTGCCTTGATAATAAGGCCTCAAAGTGAAAACCGACCCCTGTGTGTGAAGAACCTCCTGCTATCCTTTGTCTTTTACTAGTTTGAACCTGTGCCTCTTTATCATACTGTCACAGATTAACTTGAAGCAGTGTTCTGGATTTACTGCTTCACATCCTCCAACCTGTACTGACTGATTTGCCCATATAGTTCAGCATTCTATTTGGTTTGTTGATTTTTCAGCCTTGGAACTGTAATTCTCCACTCACCAATCAACTTTGGTCCTTGTTACATTCCACAATAATGGAGATTGAAAAACAAAGCACCTGGGCAGCTTGCCAGAAATGTCAATACATCTACCCTGTCTTTCCTTGGTTCTTTCTGTCTCATCCTTTGTGCCCTGTTGCCATTCTTCCCAAACCCTGCCTGTTTCAAAATGTGGATTTAATTTTAATCTTAATATCAATATCCTTTGGTTAAAGTTGAACCAACAATCATTGCATGTGAAGATTGGCTGCAATTGTGTTCAAAAAACACTTTAAATCTCCAAACTTTCTCATTTGGTTCCAGTATTGGCTCTGGGTCAACAAAAGTCAGCTCAGTGAAGGAGAAAGAAAACAAATGTTGTCCTCTCCATTTCTCTCATTAGATGCAAATCAACCCTTTTTATACAGTGCCTGTCTGATGGAATCAGAGGCTGGAATTTTCCCTACCTGGGCAGGTCCGGTGCGGACGATGGCCATGGCGGATCGTGACCCCGTTGCTGGTTCCATCCCGCTGCACAAAACGACTTTATGTCAATAGGGCCTAATAAGCCCGTCCTGCGTGTTACCCGACCCAATTAAATGTGCAGGTCTGCTGGCATCATCCATGATGCGTTTTCAGCCGGGATATTTAAAGGGGCCATGGCCACATTACATTTGAAAGTTAATCTAAAATAGTGCAGTCAGTGCACTACAGCATTGGAGTGCTGCAGCACTTTGGAAATGACGGCACAGAGGCAGAGGGCTGCACCCAGGTTCTCTGATGTGTCCCTCCATATGCTTGTCACTCATATGGGGACTGATGTCAGCAGCCATTGAATGGTCATCATGTGCATAATGGTATCTGCACCCATTCTTCATATGACATATCTAACTCATCTCTTTACTCTCCCACAGCTCCATCAAGAGCCCCCCCTCCCCCCACCCCACACCAACACTGTCCAGGAGGAAGAGGAAGACGACTCCTCAGAGGAGCCTCCAGCCTCTGAGGGTGCATCGTCACCAGACATAAGCGCACCCAGCACCAGCGCAGATATGCACACCTGGGTGGGTCCCACGCGACATAGAGTAGTGTTGTCACCTGGTGTCTCACAACTCACAAGTGAGCAAGAGCAGATGGTGGAGACAGGGACAGCAGTGGAGAGTCCTCGCCGGAGGGCGCAGGATGCTGCCAGCTCTGCTCAGCTGCATACAGACGCTGAGCCTCGGAGGCGATCCAGAAAGATGGCGATCCTGGAGATGCAGGAAGAAGTGCAGGAGGCTCTGACAGGTTTTACGAGCGCGATATCTGCAAATGTTCAGAGAATGGAGGAGTCCACCTCCAACATTGAGCACCACCGTGACGCTGGCAATGGCAACTGTAGGCTCCTCCATGGATAGGATGGCCACCTACATGGAGCAACTAATGTGCCACTCACAGGAGCACATGGTCTCCATGGAGAATAGATGGCTGTCTATGGAGAATAGATGGCTTACTATGGAGAATAGATGGCAGAGGCTCATAGATCTCCTCTCTACGAGGGATGTCAGCGTAGACGTGGGTCCTCATGGCCCCACTGATGTGCAGCAACATGCTCTCCAGCGCCTTGGCAGCAGGGAAGTGAGCAGGCTGCCTCTACCTCGTCTGAAGCCATAGGGGTAACACCTTGTAGAAGCACACGTAACAACAACAACAACTTGTATTTATAAAGCACCTTTAACGTAGTAAAACATCCCAAGGCGCTGCACAGGAGTATTTTAAGACAACAAATTTGACACCGATCCACATAAGGATAAATTAGGGAACCAAAAGCTTGTTCAAAGAGGTAGGTTTTAAGGAGCGTTTTAAAGGAGGAAAGAGAGGTAGCAAGGCGGAGAGGTTTCGCGAGGGAATTCCAGAGCTTAGGGCCTCGGCAACTGAAGGCACGGCCGCCAAAGGTTGAGCGATTATAATCAGGGATGCTCAAGAGAGCAGAATTAGAGGAGCGCAGATATCTCGGGGGGGTTGTAGGGCTGGAGGAGATTACAGAGATAGGAAGGGTTGAGGCCATGGAGGGATTTGAAAACAAGGATGAGAATTTTGAAATCAAGGCGCTGCTTAACCGGGAGCCAGTGTAGGTCAGCGAACACAGGGGAGATGGATAAGAGAAAGATGACACGCAAGTAGCTTCATCAGGGTAGCCACTTGGGTGTTTTATCCAATGTTTATGTAACGTTTCTGTTAATGGGCTGTCAAACATAAAAACATGTATTTTCAACACTTTCCAGTCTTGGACAGATTTGTGTGCACCTTTGGAAGTGGCTTAGTGAGTTGCAGTGAATGGTGAGACACAATGGTACCTCCACCGATGGTGGTGAGTGTGAAAGGAATGGGGATGCTTTATGGTGTTGGTGTGGGATGGTGCCAACCTGGCACATTATGTGGGAGCCATATGGGTGTACAGCGTAAAGTTAAGTAAATACAGCTGTGATGAGGCCATCCCTGGCCTCCCGGGCAGCAATGTGCTCAGGTGCTGATGCCCTCTGTCCTGTACAGCATCAGGTGATTGTGGAGAAGGTTGGTGGTGTTGTTGTTGGTGCTGCTGGTGTGCCTGGTGCTGCTGGTGTTGGGGATCATCGTGGTCAGATTCTGAGAACCAAGGTGAGACAGTATAAAGGGCAGCCATGTTGATGGAATACATGGCAGGTGAAGTAGAGATCACAGAAGCATTCTGTTAATGGTGAGAGAGATCCTTCCAATGAGGTGACACTGGATGGAGACTTTGCTGGAAAGACTTGCAGCCTGCAGAAAGCTCAATCTGTGCTGGGAATGCAGTCAGAACCAGCTTCTGAGGAAAGTGATCAGCTTTTAGGTGGGAGCTTTTATACTACTTTTGATGCTGTCAACTAATCTACTGGGTCAATGGCCACTCAACTCCTGCCTCAGATTGACAGTCGTGGTCCTCGAATAGCGTGAGGCCCGTGGGTATCCAGTGAAATTGCAAGGGTAAGGTTAAAAAGACTCTCAGGGTCTGAGAACAAGCTAATAATCCTTTAAATTGGGTCGTCCGCCTCTGCTGGTCGGGTCACTGCCGCGCTGACAGATGCGCCCGAGGGAATGGCACGTGGAAGCGGGATGACGGCGGGTTCCCGACCCCCTGCAAGAAATTTTAACTTTCCCACCTGACCCGCCTCTGATCGTGCCTTCACGGACTCCGGAAAATTCTGGCCAGAGTCTCTGTACAAGCTTAGAATCTATCTGGTACAATCAAGTCCGAGAAACCAAGGACTAGAAATTGGTTTGCGTCAGCAGGCTGGCGTGGACTGGGCACAGAGAACAATCCCTGCACAGGAATGGTTAGGCCCAATATCGGATGGGCCTTGTGCCTCATTTAAAGGAGACTGGGACAGGGAGGGGGTAGCGATTGTTAGAGGATGGGGGGCAATGTGGAGAGGGGTAGAAGCAATTGGGAGAGGGAAGGGGGCAGCTATTGGTAGAAGAAAGGGGCAGCGATCGGGAGTGGACTGAGCGGGTATCAGCAATGGTCTTTGGTACTGCACCTCCTGGCGCCACATTTAGGTAAATATTTTTTTAAACCTACCTTTTAGTGGTGCCCCCCAGTGGTCCCTTTAAGGACCTCTGGTTATGCCGCATGAAGACCATGTTTACTGAATGCAGTGGTACAATGCTGAATTGTACAAAGGGGGCCTCAAACAGGCATGGGCCCCCCTTTTAACATATGCAGTGGTCCTCACAGTGTTTCAGTCATGGGCCTTGGTCGCCTTTTTTCTGCCTTTACCAACATTGTACTTCTGGTGCATAATTAGTGCATGCGCCCCACCCACCATATAGGATATCTAGGTGCACATTTTGCCCCTGAAAAACAGGCAAGGCGCAATCGAATTTCTTTGCCCAAGTGCCTGCAGGACAAAAATGGGAAAAATCACTGGAGTAGGACTCCTTTCTCTGCTTGCCTATGCTTTAAGCTTTAGTTTATTCCCAAGTGACCTTTGAGACCAGTATGTGGTGTCTGCTGGCCAGGGTACCTTCTATGATCAGGGGATACTACAGGTTACTTTCTCTCTTATTTGTTCTCAATTTACAGTTTTAACTTAATCTTTTGTTTTTGTTGAACAACTTGCATTATCTAGAGCTTTTAATGTAGCAAATCGTCCCAAGGGGCTTCACAGGAGCATAATCAGACAAAAAAATTGACACCAAGCCAAAGAAGGAGCGATTACGACAGGTGACTAAAAATCTTGGTCAAAGAGGTAGGTCTTAAGGAGCATCTTAAAGGAGGAGAGAGAGGTCGAGAGGCGGAGAGGTTTAGGGAGGGAATCCCAGAGCTTAAGGTCTAGATAGCTGAAGGCACAGCCACCAATGGTGGAGCGATTCAAATCGGGGATGCACAAGAGGCCAGAATTGGAGGAACGCAGAGTTCTCGGAGGAGGATTGTAAGGCTGGAGGAGGTTACAGAGCTAGGGAGGGGTGAGGCCATGGAGGGGTTTGAAAACGAGGATGAGAATTTTGAATTTGAGGTGCTGGTGAATCAGCAGCCAATGTAATTAACTGAAATATACAAATGACTGCTATCTGACTTGTGCAGTAGTAGAGCCAGTTGTATGTTTAATACTTGAAGTGACATCTAACCTCTTAGTTTTCAGATATTAATTAATTTACTTTTTTAAAATGTTTATCACTATCTGGCTTTGTCCTCAACCTAACTGCATTGCCACTTATTTACTGTGCATGCTTTAATCTTAGATAATGTTGCCCTGAGGCTTACCTTTTTAGCAAAGGGTGCTTCACCGTCATAACTCCCTCTTTAGAGAGGGGAGTCTCAGCTTCAGGATCCTTTTCAGTGATGATTTTGTAAAACTCAACTTCTCTGTTTATTTTTCTCTCACAGAGTGTGAGCTGCCGTTAGATCAACACAGGCATCAGGCTTCTAATAAATATATGTGCATTCTTTCCCTGCCATGACAGAGGCCATGTCTACCTTTTCTTTTGATTTACTTTGTGGTTTTCAAAACAAAACTCGGACATTCAACCATTCACCAATTGCTCCAAGACTAATACCAAATTTTCTATTATTGTCTATTTCAACATGGCAACTGGGCATTATGTTTCCACACATTAAGACTGGCTAACACTGTAGAGGAGAAGGCAGTGACATTGTTTTTATTTCCATGCATTTACCTTGGTGGTTTTCCAAGGACATTTAGGAGTAGTTACTGAGCCCCAAAGTACAAGGCAGTTGAAAGGGAGCTGCACTTCCAAGGGTCCTGTACCTTGCGGAAGTAGCCATTCTGCACGTGTGAGTCTCACCTAGTGAGAGGTATCTCAGCCAATAATCAGGAGTGGGAAACCTGGGGGATTTTCTCCTAACTAAACCAGAGGCAGTGAGGCCAATTGCAGCATCTCTGGAGTCACCTTGTTTGAGATTGATTAGCAAACTCAGAGCAGATCAGGGATTAAACCTGTGACATTCCTAGTCTGTGTCATTCAGCTACTTACTGCCTTAATCAAGTGAGCCATCAAGAATGATTTATAATTGTAATTTCGGCCGACACTTCAGTGCAGACCTGAGGGAGTGCTGCATTGTCAGAGGTGCTGTAATTTGGATGAGAGGTTAAGCTGAGGTTGCATTGTCTGGTCAGGTGGACATCCCATTACTCAAAGATGTGCAGAGGGGTTGTCCCAGTATCCTAGCCAACATTTATCCTTATCCCTCAACCAACACCAACAAATACAGATTAACTGGTCATTTATCTCATCGCTATATTTGGAACTTGCTTTGCACAGATTGGCTACAGTGATTGCCTACATAAAGAGTAACTATAATTCAAAATAATTCACTGGCTGTGATGCACTTTGGGACATCCTGAAGGTGCTATATAAATGCAAGATCTTTCTTTTCAAAGGATTCTGAAAGAGATGCTCCCATTTTGTTGAAAATATTTTTCTCTCCAGTCCCATCTATTCATTACTAATAAATAAAGTATTTCTCCAGAGTACTTAGTTGACTCATTACAACCCAACTTTCAGAGAGAAGCTTTATCCATTTCTGAGGGCTGCCATATCCATTTCTAACTTAATGGCAACAGGTTTGCAATGAATTTTTCAATGACATTAGTGCATGGATTACATTTAATGTTATTTAATACCACCCAGAAACATGTCAGATAAATACTTACAAAATATGGCCATGAAAATTGTTTGATAGGTGACCAAATTGTGATAAGCGTCAGCCTCATTTAGCAGTAATTCTGGCAAACAACTGCCACTCCAGTTCTTGGCTCCTGGTGAAAGGAAATTCTTTCTATTTTACAAACTAGTTTTGTTGGCGGAGGGATAAATGCTTCAGTAAGTGTTTCCAGGCCTGGTGCACCCAGCTCCATGGCTTTAGCAAAGCAAGACTATAAGAAAGTGCAGGACTGGAAAAGACCCTGGGGTGAATCTCTGCAGGGATTCTCTCTCACTTCCACTGTAATGTTGGTAGATCAGTCGTGGAAATCTGAGGAAAAAAAGGCCCAGAATTTGCAGTCAGCGGTGAAGCAAAGGTGTTTGCCATTGGCCCCGAAGAAATCTGCACACAGAGATCTCACAATCTCTGTGACAAGAAGTTTGCCTTTCTTGACACATAAGTGACTTCAGCGCTCTATAGTGGGGATTCCCTAATGCGATCTGTCTAACAAGCTGTCTAAGCAGTCAATCACATTGCAGAATTTTCAGTGATAGGGAACCAGGAAATGAGAACCTGCTTTTATCCAGACTTTTTATAAATGTTACAGCTAGCAAAACAAAAATTGGGGCTCTCACAGGGGGATAAGGTAGAACCTGAATATCATGAACAAACTTTAAAAAAAATTTTAATTTTTTTTAAGTTTCTTTAAATTTGAATTTTTTTTATCATAATGGAGAAATTTGTCACTCCACAAAATCAAAATGAGATTTTCAGGGCCATAACATTTGCTTAGCGGTCAATACGCTGTTAACATCCCAGTTACACCTAGTCCAACAAGGCCTAACATTTAATGGGGTATTTAGCAGCGATATTACCACCGAAGAGCCCAAGTTTTTGTCAGTTTCACCAATTGCACTGATTGCCGGCAAAGGGGGCTGCGGGGTGGGGGGGTGGGGGGGAGGGGGGGGCACAGCGCAGCCAGTGTCGAAGCAGAGAATGACTGACCGCAACTTCAGGATTTCCGTGTTTAGAGGCACATGTGCTACATCCTGAAGTTGCGGTCAGTTTCAAAGGGGTAATAAAGGCAAACGTTGTTCGTTCGCTGTTATTACCCAGCGCAAATTCTGGCCCAACGTAAATATCGTTTACGCTGGTTTCCTGAGGTTTCCGCAGCCGTTCCACCCTAGCTACAGCGGATGAGCGGGAGAACCTCCATAGAAATTCACCCTTCTATCTCCCAAGTACTAATCTTCCTCCATCACCCACCAGACCCCGAAAAGCATAGTATTCATAGGATGAGGCAATGTAACAGGTTACACACTATCCCTTCACCTTCAGAAACTGTTCCATTCCAACCCAAACATAACAGGGTAGATTTTTCTGAGTTGGCTTCCCATGAGTGCAGGGAACAATTGAGAGAGCTCATGGCACACTCAAAGCCCCATATAAATCCTTCTCTATTTTATGAACAGACAGTGTGTGTTGTTAATTACCTGATCCCTCATGTCAATGCCAGATTCCCAGGGAGCCGCCATCACTCTTTAATCATGTGACAATTCATTATTCCAGCCCTCAAGGCTGTGTATCAGGGTGGTTAATTGGTAACAAAAGCAAAGTACAGGGATCCCTCCCCAACCGCGGGGGATACGTCCCTGAAAACCCCCGTGGTTAGTAAAACCGCGGTTGGCAAATTCAGTATAAATGTGTATAAACACAATAAAAAAGAATACAAAAAGCATATAAAAGCATAAAAATCATGTTATTTACCTTATTCCTAAATTAAAAACTGCAGATACGCGAATTTCACTGCCATGGTTGGCAAAAATTGTCGCAGAGTGCAAACCGTGTATAAGTGAAATCCGCGTATGGCCAAACCGCAGTTGGGGCGGGATTCCTGTACTGCTGATGCTGGAAATATGAAATCAATTGGTAAGCAGGGTTATTCCCTCCACTCATAGCTGATAACTCCAGTGAGGCTTCTACAGTCCTGTTCACCCATCACCCCTGTGCTCGCTGACCTACAATGGCTCCCAGTCCAGCAACGCCTCGATTTTAAAATTCTCATCCTTGCTTTCAAATCCCTCCATGATCTCACCCCTCCTATCTCTGTAACCTCCTCCAGATCTGCAACCCTCCAAGATCACTGCGCTCCTCTAATCCTGGCCTCTTGCACATTTCAGATTTTAATTGGCGGCTGTGCCTTTGGCTGCCTAGGCCCTAAGCTCTGGAATTCCCTCCTTAAACCTCTCCTTCTTTAAGACACTCCTTAAAACTTACCTCATTCTCTCCTAATATCTCATGTGGCTCAGTGTTAAATTT
The DNA here is from genome assembly GCA_030390025.1 of Squalus acanthias. NCBI lineage: Eukaryota > Metazoa > Chordata > Chondrichthyes > Squaliformes > Squalidae > Squalus > Squalus acanthias. Next base: position 86,688,746 of record CM059435.1, read on the forward strand.
TGTTTGATAATGATCCTGTGACGTGCCTTGGGACATTTTACTGCATTAAACGCACTATATGAATGCAAGTTGTTGTTGTTGTTGTTACAGACAGATGGGGGGGTCAGATACAATGGCCTGGATATTAACAAGGGTGGGTTACCTAGGCAGAGCAGGGGGGGGGGGGGGGGCGGAGTTTTAACTCCACAGCATGCATCTTTTCTCTTTGGAGGTTCACCGCCTAGAGGTCACCCTGATTGACAGTCTTGGCTTCCAGTCGGTCGGGGAGGACTCTGGAGCAGGCCGCAGGAGCAGGTGGGTCCGATCCCGGTGCGGGGGGGGGGTGCGTTTCTGATCCCAGGGGTCCAATTGTTGACCCCCGGTGGTCTTTGTATGGAGAGGGTGGGGAAGTGGGAGTCTGATGGGGGGGGAGCTTAGGGGACCGGGGGGAAGCACTCCTGCTCCTTCTTGTTAAGCATGCTCCTTACTGCTCTGGTTCACAACAACACGTTTCGAGTAAGCATGAGACTTCGTAGTGGAGTATACGGAACAGACTTTATTGATACACAGAAAGGTGATCGGCTTTTAACTGAATACAGAGAGTGACTTTACCTGTTTCTGTATCTTTTGAGTACACTCTGACAAACTGTTGAAAACCATGATCCTTTATACACATTTTAACTACATCAAAGAAAAATGTCAAAATGATGTATCTATTTCCCAAATCCTCTGAAAACAGACTATGTAAACATTTTGCAATTGTTCACCTCAGAACCACTTCTCTTAAACAGTTTTGACAAAAGGTCATCGATCTGAAACATTGGGCTGGATTTTGTCACTGGGGGCGGGCTGGGGGCGTGTCAGGTGGTCGTCGTGTCAGGATCCCGACTCCGATGTAAAGTGGGACAGAAGTGCGATTTTGCCTGAATTGGGCACTTGATTTCCAGCATGTGGGAACCCCTGGCCCAATGAGCCTTTTCATACAGAAAGTCGCCTCCGATGACGTCATCAATGCTGCTGGATTTAAGGTCTGCAAGCAGCTTTGCTTCTTTTTCAGCCTTTAAACTTTATGCCCATTGTTCTGAGCGCTTCCTTCACCAATTATGTCCACCAGTAGACCAAAGTGTGCTCCAAGATTCGATGAGGCCTCCCTCCAAGCTCTGGTGGAAGGAGCAAGTTCAAATAAGGAGGTGCTCTTCCCTTCCTCAGGGAGGAAAAGCCTCCCCAGCAGACTAAAGCTGTGTGGCTGCAAGTGGCCCAAGAGGTAAACGCAATTTCTATGTGCAGCAGAACCTGGCTGCAGTGCAGGAAGAGGTTTCATGAGCTTCTCCGCACAGCAAAAGTGAGTATGACTTTCCCATCACCCTCAATCTGATCCCCATCGCCTCTCATCACCAGCACTCTGCTTTGCCAACCTCTTCCTCCACATCCCACTTGACCCTTACATCCCTGCACCCTTACCCATTCCCTCTCTCTCTATGGTCACATTCACTTAACTATTCGACCATGCAGCCCTCACACTCTCTATCACTGTGATGCAATGACAACAACTTACAACACACAGGGAGGGCCCTTTGTCTCCTTCTAAGCATCTATGCCATGGATTCTCTCCACTCCTTCATTCTCACTCAAACTCCACTTATATCCCACATTGCAGGAAAAGAGAGCCCACAATAAGAGGGAAAGAGCGAGGACAGGAGGAGGGCCACCCTCAGTAGCCCAGCTCACCACCTCGGAGGAGGCGGCCCTGGAGATCGCCGGAGTGGAGGACGATTCGCAAGTGGGGGACAGACAGACGGGCGCATCACAGCAAGCTGGTGACAGAATAGTTTAGCATCTCTCTCATTGACATTGCATGAGTGACTGATAATGATTCTGATGCTCTAACAGATTGACTTATGATCATCTGCACAATTCAATGTGCATGCAACCTTTACCTCACATCTCTAACTCTTTCCTTTGCTCTCCCACAGGACCATCGAGAGCCCCCGTCCCCACTGTCCAGGAGGAACAGCCTGAGCATCAAGACTCCTCAGAGGAAGCTGCTACCTCTGAGGGCGCAACGTCAGCAGAATTCAGCGCACCCAGCACCAGCGCAGACAATCACACCTCGGTGGGACCTTCGTGAGATAGAGTAGTGTTGTCACCTGGTGTATCACAGATCACAAGTGAGCATCAGCAGATGGTGGAGACAGGGACAGCAGTGGAGAGTCCTCGGCGGAGGGCGCAGGACTCTGCCAGCTCTGCTCAGCTGCATGTCGACCCTGTGCCTCCAGGCCCATCCAGAAGGAGAGGGGTGCTGGGACTCCAGGAACAGATGCAGGAATCTCTGGCAGGTTTTGTCTCCAGCGTCGCTGCGAGTGTGGAGCGAATGGAGGAGTCCATCGCTAACATGAGCAGAGCCTTTGTGGAGGCATTGTCGCATGAACGCATCACCACGGAAAGATGGCAACCTCCGTGGAAAGGATGGCTAACTCCGTGGTAAGGCTGGCTACCGTAGAGGAGAAGATGGCTATGGTAGAGGAGAGGATGGCTATGGTAGAGGAAAGGATGGCTACAGCCATGGAGGTGATTAGTCGCCAGGGTCTTGACAACATGGTCATTGTTCAGAATAGACTGACATCTCTTGAGGAGCGATGGTTAGCTATTGAGCATAGAAACCAGACCTTCATGGAAGTCCTCTGGAGTAGGACTTCCAGTGCAGAAACCTGTCCTCATGGCCCCCCTGAAGTGCAGCAAGGTGCTGTCAAGCCACTTGCTAGCTCTGAAGTGGGGCTGACCCATGAGAGGGATGTTGGTGTCAGACAACAAGGAAGTGGGGGCTCCTTTCCAAGTGCTCACACGACCATGCCACTGCAAAGCCCTCGGTCAGAGCCCCACCAGAGTCCTCACCCAACTGAGATGGGCGTCTCATCCCCTGCACAGCCGCAGGAGCAGCAGACTGTTGCCGAGCCCTCACAGGTTCGCAAACCCAGAGGACGGCCGCCAAAGGTGTCGAGACAGGAGCAGCAAGAAAGTGAGCAAGGGGCCTCTACATCTGCTGAAGCCAAGGGGAAGCACCACGTGGGAGCACGCGTAAGAGGAAGAAAAAGCACAAGTAGTCACAAGGGTAGTCACTTGAGTGTTCTGTTGTATTGATTTTTGACAAGCCATCCTTGAATTGTGATGATAAACAGATTTGATGGCAAACTGTTAAAGTTATGGCCTATGTCATTTCACAAATGGGACTTCCACACTGAGGGCTGAGGGCGACTTGCAATTGTCAGTATGGTGGTCAGAGTGATAGGAATTCGCAGGTTCTTGTCCATTGTCGATGCTCTGGTAAGAAGGTGCGAGGCAAAAGTGTTTGATTGTGCAGGCTAAGCAAATCTGGCCAACATGAGTGCTCCCCCTTGCATCCCGGGCAGCAATGTGGTCGCGCACTGGCACCTTCTGGCCTGTGCAGCTTCAGGTGGGTGAGCAGCAGCTTGGCGCTCCTGTTGTTGCTCCTGGTGTTGGTGGTGCTGTTGTTCAGGGTTCTGCTGCTGCCGCGGCTGGTCTTCATCTGATTCTGCTGTCCAGGAGGAAAGGAAATAAATGGTTCCCATGCTTCTGGTATATACCTCAGTTAAGGAAGCGCTCAGTCAAGGTGGGGAGAGGGGTTTCCCAGGAGGTCACATTGGAGATGGGTGTCAGGCTCCAAACTTCCACAACAATGAGTAGGCCTGCTAAAAGATCCCCCAGGCCTGAGACAACAAAGTTCTGCCACCTGCAAATGATCATTGGTGAAAACTCCTTTTTAATGGTGGAGCTGCAGCTGTTAGTAAGCAATCCACTTGTGAGGCCGCCAGGATTAACTGGCGTGTTCCAGAGGAGACGTGCAGCATGGGGGAAATGTGTTAAAATCAGAAAGGTCTCTCAAAATGGGATTATAGAGGCAATTAATAAAGTATATAAAGTAAATAAAGCAACAAAAAAACACACAGCTGCTTGTGAAAAGAGTTAACTTATTTTTTTGCATTTCAAAAGAAGACAAACCCAGACACCACCAATCAATGTCAGCCTATGTCACACAGCTTCTCACAGCTTTAAAAACCTGTAGATCAGTAGAAGAGACATGAGCTTTCCCTTTCTCCTTTATTCCACCATAAACTGTTTTATCCTTTTTCCCTTAAACCAATTTTCAATTTCTGATGTTTTCTACTGAATCCCATTCTGTACTAATTCAAAATGTCAAGCTCGCAGTCTGTGTCCTCACCCAAGCCTGTTACCTCCTGCACAGTTCTTAACACTTTTCTCTGGCATATGGGAGGGGTGTAACAACATAGAGTAAAGGGTGAAGGGAACGCTGAATATTCAGTCGAGAGTCCCAGTCCTTTTCTCAGTTCACCCTTCGGAACTGCCATTACTCTCTCTCTCAAAATTGTCAACATTCCAAGTCCCATTCTGCATCCCTTCAGACCATGCTTACAACTTCCACATTTTATCTTTTCACTAAACATCTCATCAGTTCTGAGACAGCCCATTCCTACAGAAATGTAAGTGCTTCTGAGCAAGCGTCTCCCATTCCTTTCATCTCTAACTGTTTCTGCATCAGTTTCTCATCCACGACTTCCTTTACCGAATTAATGAACAACACCTCAGACTGTTCTTTCATTAGCCCAAGGCCACTGTCTTTTTGTTTCTGCTTCTGTTCCAGTTTCTGTTTCTGTATTTGTTTCTGTAGACATACTTTTTCCAGCGCCTTTTCTAACTGTAGTCTGTCCACCTCAACTTCTAAGCTGCTCACTTTAACTTCCAATTCCTCTCTCTCATCATGCATTTGCACTACAGCATCGTGACGAGCCAACAGGGAATTAGTAGCTTGCACAGCGTGGACCCTGACTGCACACTGCTGGCCCACAAGCAGTGCTGTAAAGGCACTTAGCTTCTCCCTTCAGCTGCCGCGTTTCCCGAGGCCTGGGAAACCCAGCCAGCCAGGGTTAAGCCTGCAAAGATGTTTAAATCAGAGGTTGCCAGCCTCATTAAAATATTTAAATTGCCAATCCGCCTCCTGAGAGCAGATGTCTGCCTGCCCCTTGTCCTGCCTCTGTTAAACCTGGAAGTGGGCGGGTTGGAGGTGGGTTGGGGTCGGGTTTGAGATTTTTAAAATGTTAACATCTGACCCGACCCCAACCCACTTGTTTTTGGGGGTTAAAATTCAGCTCAATCAGATCCATGCAATCACAAGGAGTGTGATAGAGCAGACTATAGGTATTCTAAAGTCTTGTTTTAGGTGTCTGGATAAATCTTGTGGGTCCCTGCAGTAGAGTCCTGCCAAATTCTGCAGGATCATTGTAGCACATTGCGTGCTTCAGAACATCGCCATGAAGAGGCACCTGTGCTTCCAGAACCTGAAGGTGACGATGATGAGAGGAGGAAGCACCTGCAGCCCCACAGAATGAGGAGGATATTCAGCAAAGAGAGGAAGTAGAACAGTAAAGCCTGTAGGCAGCTGTCAGAGCGAGGAGAACACAACTAATAACAAGGTGCTTTCAAAAATTAAAGGTTGACTCACTAAAATAAAGTCACTTCACACCTGCTGTTCTTCCCCAACACCCTCACAAGGTCCCTCACTTTCCAAGACTTCTGACAAGTTCCTTCATAAGACACAAGTCCCAAAAAGAGAAAGCATACACAGAAATGAATACAGAACTGTATGTGCATATGCCGTGTTTACAGAACATAATTTTCTCCAAAAAGTGCCAAAAATTTCCACTCACCCCATCTCCAACTACTTCTTAACACCATGTCTACCCTTTGTGCTGGCTAACTTACTTGCTTGCTTGTGCTCCTAATCTATTACTCCTATAATCCCTGAGTGAGATGGAGTTCAGGCCTTGGAAGCCTGGGGTGATGTTCACATGAGCTCCTTCATGTGAAGGTATTGGAGGGGGTGTTAAGGAAGTGGGCTCACTGCCACTCTCTGGAGAGACAGTGACATCTCTACCCAGTCCTTGCAGCCCACTGGTGTAAGGCAAAGAAACAACTGCACACAAGCACTGGATCAGTTTTATTTAAGCATAGCACATTATGATATGATTTGCGTTATCAATGCAGTGTGTAATCCTTCTATGGGCCTATTTCTTCATGCATTTTACTACACATTTGATTTTTAATGGATGCGAGGGGGGGGGTGGGGATGGGGGGGATTGTGTGGGAGGGTGGGGAGAAGCCCTGAATCTTCTTGGTGCCCATGGATTCTTTATTCGACTCTGCCTCTCTCCTCCACTTCTCTCTCTCTTACCTATCTGTCCTGTTTGTCTCTGCAACTGTGAGTTAGAGGCAGCAGGATAAGGACTCAGGTGAGCGGTGGGTTAGAGGCAATCAAATTAGAACTCAGGCTGAGACATCTTCGAGTAAGCACGCTGTCCGTTGCTCTTCTGTCCTGCGATTGGTGTTTTATTTCATTGCTGGAGTAAGGTAGTGGGACCTTTAATCTACATCAACCATGCTGTATGGGAGTGATTGACCAGAGCAGTGTAGAGGGAACGTCATTCTGTACATAACTCGCATAAACCCAAAATGTGAGTGACCAAAAGGGCAATATAACATATGTTATTCTTCAGTGCAGTCAACCTTGCTTTCAGTACCGTTCCTTCCAGAGAAAGCAGCAAGTTCTATTTTATTACACTGGGTTTAGGAAAGTGTTCGATTTTCACTCCTGGCTTGTGCTGAATTGGCTCATTTCAGCCAGGACAGTAATGAGAGTGGTTCAAATGGCTAAGGAAGGAAATAATTACCCAAAATTATGCTTCATTGCTAATCAATGACCCCTACTGGAAGGATGCATGTCTGTAAGTGTGGGGGGTTTGACATGAGGACAAGATTGGCCTTCACTTCATTTACACTGAATATGTAAATTAGGGGCCTAATACCTGTTAAAGGACCCCTTTGAGAAATTAGTCCACAATGAGCGGGCCAGGCCTGCCGCACTCAGGACCCTGCGGCCGTCAACAAAATATAAGCGTCAGGTGCTTTTCAAATAAAATATTACATTCGCAGCACAAACCCCCTCCTGTTGGCAGGCCGAAATTCAGTTTTCCTTGTGGGGCAAGCTCACCCCAAATATTTGATGAGGGCCGAGTTCCAATTTAGGGACGGTTTCAGGCCTTTCTGTTCGGCTGAGCTCTGAGTCTGGACCCACAAACAGGCCCCAGATTAATTTCCACCCCCAACATTCTTCCTGTTGTTTGGTGGCCAATACTGCCCAAAGCATCAGTTATAAAATACCACTTTCCATTGCGCTGCTAGTTTCACTGAGTTATGCGATGTACATTAGGTTGTTTGGTACCAGACGGGAGTGAAACCTTTCACTTTTACTCAATGACCAATGTATGTATTTTTTCTCCTTGCTTTCCACGTCTTTTCCCACAAATGTTCTCCAATTCGCTCCTTTCCTGAAGGCATCTTGTTGCGGGTTGGCGTCACGGGTGCCAATTTCTCTCATGTACCTCACCCAAGTAGCTGTTGGTTATGTATGAACCGAGGCGGTGAATGTTAGGTCGGTTGTTTGGTCGGATACAGACAAACCCAAAGCTGCCCAGCCTCACGTCACACCCACCTATTCACACTTCCAGCAGGGGGCAGTGGATTCCAATCCAGGGCTGATAGGAACCTTGGCCACTTTCCCCTTCCTGATCCAGGATGCTGAATCTTTCTTTATCACAGGACAGTAATGAGAGTGGTTCAAATGTTTAAAGTTAAGCACGTGCCCCCTTTTTAAAGGGGCACAACCAATAAAGACTGTAAATTAACAAAAAACTTTAAAGGAAACGTAACAAATCAAATTAAAATTTGGTTGCCGGGGATGATGATGCACTCCAGTCCCTCCGGTGCCCACCGGTTGCGGAAGGCCTCGAGCGTGCCAGCGGACTCCATCTCCAGGGCCACCTGGGCGCAAACATAGCCGCAGAAGAGAGGCAGGCAGTCGGGCCAGATGACCCCCTCGACCGCCCGCTGCCTGGACCTGTTTATGGCCACCTTGGGATGCAGGATGCTGAGGCTAATCATAACATCCCTAATATCAAAATCAGCTGCTCAGCACAGACCAGAGAGCAAACTTGAGACTTCTAGGTCTGTACAACTTAGTTACTCACTGCATTAACTAGCTGAGTAACTATGGAATGTACAGTAAACATACTCAATTCGTGCACATATGCATGCTGATAAATAACTGTAAAACATAATCAGCACAGAAAAAAGTGCAGAATAAGGACATTTTTGGTCAGATTTCAAGTCTATCAGCTTTTTAAAATTGCTCTGCTGGAACTTTAATGATTGAAAGCAGATGCTGGAATGTAAGGTATGAGGGTATTTCCTTCGGATATCTGTTCTTACTTCTGCAGCTCACAGATGCCAAAATAAACACAAATCAACACAGCTTCTGCTGTTGAAGTGAAGCACAAGCTAATTATTGGATATATTTGTCACTTAACTGGGGATGAAAATTATGAATCCCACTGAGATAGTTCTGGTTCCTTCTTGCGCACTCAAATATTGGCCAACTCAGGTCACTTTGGCCATATCTTCCACATTATAAAATGGAGATGCACCTGTGTGGGACAAAAGTACTGAAATCACCGATAGTGGCTCCATACAAGTGGAAGAATGAGGCCAATATAAACCAATGAAGCAAGCAATGATTGTGCATCTTTAAGGGGTGGTTATGAGAGGAATACTTGTACGAAAGCTGCATGTATGTATGAAAACAGTGACTTGGAGTTTCCGCTCGATTGCGCTTTTTTTTTGGCACAATTCAGCCGAAATTGTCATAACCTGCACAAAAGAGCGCGGAATTTTAAGCGCAATTTGCGTTCAGCACAACTCGAGTTTCCGCGATCTTTGGCGCTAGTTTTAAAAACATCGCGCTGGAAGCAGGCCCTGTCCACAAAACTGGCCACGCCCCCGGGGTGAAGTAATCACCATTGGGAGTTTCTGCTAATTGCGCTAGTTTGCAGGCCTTTGAGGAGGCTTTAAAATTAAGCTGGTTCTTTTGGGCGCAAGGACACTAATAAGTACGTTTTTAAAACTTTTGAATGTAATTTTTGTTTTAATTTACTAAGAAACTGACTACTGTACCCCACTATAACTAGAAAGTAGTTTTATATATTTTTTAAAAGTGAATTTCAGGCATTCAAAATCGGATTACTCAGAGGTGGTGGATTGACGCTGATTAAAAATGCTTATTTTTTGTGATAAACCTATTTTCAGTTGTTTTAATCAAACTTCACCAAGTTACCACTTTTAAATATATGAAGGAAATTTTTTTTAAAGCAAAATTTTTTTTTTAAATTACGTTTTAAAACGATTGCGCTGGTTGAGGCAGATTTTGCATTCGGTGATATGCAAATGAGTTTGAGTGGAAACTCGGGAAAAGCAACACTTTTCAAAACGGACTCAATTTTGGGCGCAATTTGCGCCGGAATTACAATTGCGCCCAAAGCGGAAACTCTACCCCAGGCTCTGTGACATGATACAGACTGTACGAGAAGGTGAGGTGAGTCTCTCAGGGCAGTGTTTGTGCTACAAGAAGTAGAACTGACTTTTATGTTGTATGTAATGTGCAGGGTACAATATTATCCTCAAGTGTTAATTAATTTCTGCCCAAAGTGTCTTTTGTAATAAAACCTCCAATGCTCCTTAATCTTTTATTGTTATTCTTGATGGTAATATTGTTGTTGATAGTTTATTTGAAGTGCTTGATTTTGTAACTGTTTTATTCTCATTGACATTTCCTTTTCCTTTCCCTCTTCTAGTTCTCTTCCCATCTGCACAGAGGTTAAGAAGAAATCTAGATTCCGGCATTCCTATTAATCCTGTGTTTCAGAGGTCGCAGAAGGATGTGGAGCTGCTATATGAGGTTTCTCTCTCTCTCTCTCTCTCTCTCTCTCGCTGCTTTACACATTTTTAGGCTGTTATTGAATGCTTAATCTGATCAGGAGCAAGGCAATTATATGTTAATTAGGGAGCTTGGCACCCAAAACTGCCCAATGCAAACAGTCCTTTATCACTTTTCCCTTAAAGATAGGAGCATTTTTGTGACTTTTCTGGGTGAAGGAAAGTTATAGCATTAACTACTCTTGGTAATAAGATTTAGATAGTAATTCTGTGCAGTGTAATTTGATTTGTAACTTGTTTGATATATGTTATAGTGCAATGGAGTGTCCTGAATCACTGAGGTACAATGCAGTGTAACATTCTTTGGATAGATGTGACTTTGTACAATGTAACATTTTGTTCTGGATCAACGTGGTGCTTTGCAATGTCTTGAATAGACTGTCCCAAATCAACGTGGTGCTGTGCAGCATAGCATTCTTCACTGGATCACTGCTGTGTTGGACTGTGTGGTGCGCCAAATAATGTTGGACCAGTATGGTATTTTGCAGTGTAAGAACAACAACCCCCAACCCAAAAAAATCGAAGCACAAAAGAAAACAGTGCAGCCAAATGACCGTGTTCAGAGGAAACTAGCCCAGTACTGGGTATTTGTATGCACCAAAGTGTTCTTAAAACATAGAATAAAGAAAGTCCTCATTAGCTTCTGCGCTCTGAGGAATATAACTACAGGATAACAACAACAACTTGCAGTTATGTAATAAAAACAGAGAATGCTGGAAATACTCAGCAGGTCAGGCAGCATCTGTGGAGAGAGAAACTGAGTTAACGTGTCAGGTCGATGACCTTTCGTCATCGACTTGAAATGGCCGGAATTTTCACATTGCAGAGTGTGTGGGTTTGGGAACGGGTCAGCAGTTAAAAGTGCTGAAGTTGACAGCACGTCAGGAACCCACCGTCATCCCGTCGACTTCTGCATTTAACTGGGGCGCGTTTCGAAGTGCGCCACGGACCCGCTCAGGAGAGGCGGGCGACCTTATTGAAGTACTTAACTGCTCATTAACGTGAGGTTTCATTTTTAACTGCTTGTGCACGGGATTCATGGACCTCGGGAAGCTCGCCTGTGAAAGCAAGGTGGGAGCTCAGTTGCCATTGTGCCAGTTCATTAAGTGACAGCTGGAAAAAGCACATAAATACACACACCTTGCACCTGCTTCCTTGCCTAAGGGAAAGGCTCTTGCTGACACCATTTTGTGCAGAGATTTTGCTTTCAGGAGTTTGGAGGTGATTTCTGCAACCTCAGAAACCACTCTCACTACATTGGAGGATTGTGTCTCTGATCTCTACTTTACCTGCCATCTATCAGATCAGCATGGGTGCCGCTTATGCTGTCTCACCTTGGACCTCAGATTTGGACCAAGATAAGCCCCAGCACCAACAACACCAGCACCAGCAGCAGCAGCAACAACACCAGCAGCCTTCTCCTCACCGACCTGATGCTCCACAGGAGAGAGGGGATCAGCACAGGGGTGCACCACGCTGGAGGCGATACCCCCAACACAGGGTATACAGGCAGAGGATGAGCTTCCTGGACGTGACTGAGCAGCAGTGCTCCAAGAGGCTCAGGCTATCGCGCCATGTCGTCGCAGACATTTGTAGCTTGCTGGAACAAAACCTGCTGCCCAGAGGACCTGGTGGACACGCCTTACCAGTAGCTGTCAAAGTCACCACCGCCCTCAACTTCTTCAGCTCAGGCTCCTTCCAGGGATCTGCAGCAGACATTTGCAGGATCTCGCAGTCGGCCGCCCATAAATACATCACCCAGGTGACTGAGGCCATGTTTCACAAGTCAGCCACTTACGTACACTTTGCCACTTCTGAAGCCAGTGTTACTGAGCGGGCGCTCGGCTTTGCGGCTCTGTCTGACTTCCCACAGGTGCAGGGGATCATCGACTGCACACATGTGGCCATCAAGGCACCCCCCACATCTCCCAAGAGTGCTCATGAACCGGAAGGGCTTCCACTCCCTCAATGTGCAGCTCATCTGCAACCATAAAAAGATCATGCAAGTGTGTGCCAGATTCCCAGGGAGCTGTCATGACCCTTTCATCCTGCACTAGGCCACCTCCCTCAGCTCTTCGCACCTCTGAACAGACTTACCGGCTGGCTGCTTGGAGACAAGGGCTATCCACTGAAGACGTGGCTGATGACACCCTTGAGGAGGCCAAGCAATAAATTTATGTGCATCATAAATAGAACTGAAACTTAACACTATTATTTTGGTAAATACCCATGTGCATACCCTTGTGCATCTACGATTGTGTCTTTTTTCTTTTCCGAATGCTTCTACGAGGTGCAACCCCTGTGGCTTCAGCAGAGGTAGTTGCAGGCTGCTCACTTCCCTGCTCTGACTGCTTGAACACTTTTGGCAGATGTCCTCTGGGTTTTGGAGCCTGTGAGGGCCCCTCCAAAGACTGCTCCTCCTGCAACTGTGCAGGGGCAGACTCAGCCATCGGGATCCGAGACAGCATGTGGGGCTCTGACTGAGGGGGAGGCAACGGGGGAGGCAATGGGGGACAAATGGGAGTGCTTTGAGCAGAGGTCCCACTTCTCATCATCATCCCTCTCATGGGCCACCCACACTTCCCTGCTAGCAAGGAGCTGGAGAGCACCTTGCTGTACATCAGTTGGGTGATGAACGCCCAAGTCTACACTGCTACCCCTTCTAGAGATGAGGTCAATAAGAATCTGCAATCTGTTGTTCACAGCAATCATGTTCTCATTCGACTGGCACATTAGCTGCTCCATGCAGGTGGCCATCCTTTCCATGGAAGAGCACATTGTCACCATCACCTGCATGTTGGACATGGACTCCTTCATTCTCTGTATAATTGCACACATCGCGGCTGGAAAAGCTGCCAGAGCCTTGCGCATTTGTTGCTGCTCCTCCAAGATCAACCTCTTTGTCGATGGCCCCTGAGGTTCAGCATCTGCATCCAGCTGAGCAGAGCTTGGAGCGTCCTGCGCCCTCCAGCGAGGACTCTCCACTGCTGTCCCTGTCTCCACCATCTGCTCTTGCTCACTTGTGATGTGTGAGACACCAGGTGACAACACTACTGTCTCTCACAGGACCCACCGCCACGCGCTTTCCGCGTTGGTGCTGGATGCGCATGGGTCTGGTGACGGTGCACCCTCAGAGAATGGAGCTTCCTCTGAGGAGTCGTCTTCCTCCTCCAGCTGGACAGTAGGCGGGGGGGGGGGCTCTTGATGTACCTGTGGGAGAGTAAAGACATGAATTGGACCTCTTATGAGAAGAATGTTTAATGTTAACATTATGCACATGATGATATTTCACTGGCTGCTGACATCAGTCACTGAATGACTGTTGTATGCCATGTGGGATATTTAATTCTGTCACCAGGTTGCTGGGAGGTCCCCCTCTCTCTGTCTCCCACCAGCAGCAGCTCTGTCACTCCACTTATTTCGAGTGCATCCTCCTCTGCTGGCATCATTTAGTGTATATTGGAGGGCCACCTCCGGTTCTTTCTCTTTCTCTCCTGTTCTGCACTCTCTTCTCCTGCAAGGAGGGAAAGAAGAGAACTTTGAGTGAGAACGAGGGAATGAGTGTAAGGGATGGATGGGCTACATCTGTAGAGGGTGACTCTGAGGGAGTGGCATCGCATTGCCAAATGGCCTCCTTCTGTGGTGTTACTTTGCAGGATTGCATTAGGCTGAGGGTGAGTGTCAGTGGTGATTAGTCAGATGGGATGTGAGTAGGTGCGTAGACAGTGAGGGATGGGTGCACCTGCAAGGTAGGTTGGTGTGAGGAGTGACATGCAGGAGTAGGCTTGGGAAGGCAGAGTGATGGGGTTGGGGTGACACGCAAATCAGGCTGTAATTGAGAACATAAGAACATAAGAAATTGGAGCAGGAATAGGCCACTTGGCCCCTCGAGCTGCTCCGCCATTCAATAAGATCATGGCTGATCTTGGGCTCAAAGCCACTTCCCTGCCCGTTCCCCATAACTCTTCACTCCCTTATCTTGCAAAAATCTGTCGATCTCCACCTTAAATGTATTTAATGATCCAGCCTCCACAGCTCTCTGGTGCAGAGAATTCCACAGATTTACAACCCTCTGAGAGAAGAAATTCCTCCTCATCTCAGTTCTAAAAGGGTGACCTTTTATTCTAAAACTATGCCCCCTGAGTTCTAGATTTCCCCATGAGGGGAAACATCCTCTCTGCATCTACCTTGTCGAGCCTCCTCAGTATCATATATGTTTCAATAAGATCACCTCTCATTCTTCTAAATTCCAATGAGTATAGGCCCAGCCTGCTCAACCTTTCCTCATAAGTCAACCTCCTCATCTCTGGAATTAACCTAGTGAATCATCTCTGAACTGCTTCCAATGCAAGTATATCCTTCCTTAAATAAGGAGACCAAAACTGTACGCAGTACTCAAGGTGTGGTCTCACCAATACCCTGTACAGTTGTAGCAGAACTTCCCTGCTTTTATACTCCAACCCCCTTGAAATAAAGGCCACCATCCCATTTGCCTTTTTGATTACTTGCTGTACCTGCATGCTAACTTTTTGTGTTTCATGCACAAGGACCCCCAGGTCCCTCTGAACTGTAGCATTTTGCAATCTCTCTCCATTTAAATAATAATTTGCTTTTTTATTTTTTCTGCCAAAGTGTATAACCTCACACTTTCCCACATTATACTCCATCTGCCAAATGTTTGCCCACTCACTTAGCCTGTCTATATCCCTTTGCAGATTCTTTGAGTCCTCTGCACAACTTGCTTTCCCACCCATCTTTGTATCATCCGCAAACTTGGCTACATTACACTTGGTCCCTTCATCCAAGTTATTAATGTAGATTGTAAATAGTTGAGGCCTCAGCACCGATCCCTGTGGCATCCCACTAGTTACCGTTTGCCAACCGGAAAATGACCCATTTATCCCGACTCTCTGCTTTCTGTTAGTTAGCCAATTCTCTATCCATGCTAATATATTACCCCCAATTCTGTGAGCTCTTATCTTATGCAGTAACCTTTTATGTGGCACCTTATCGAATGCCTTCTGGAAATCTAAATACACCACATCCACTGGTTCACCTTTGTCCACCCTGCTCGTTACATCCTCAAAGAACTCCAGCAAATTTGTTAAACATGATTTCCCTTTCATAAAACCATGCTGACTCTGCTTGACTACATTATGCTTTTCCAAATGCCCTGCTACTGCTTCCTTAATGAAGGACTCCAGCATTTTCCCAACGACAGATGTTAGGCTAACTGGTCTATAGTTTCCTGCTTTCTGTCTCCCTCCTTTCTTAAATAGGGGTGTTACATTTGCGGTTTTCCAATCCGCTGGGACCTCTCCAGAGTCCAGGGAATTTTGGTATATTGCAACCAATCCATCCACTATCTCTGCAGCCACTTCTTTTAAGACCCTGGGATGCAGGCCATCTGGTCCAGGGACTTGTCGTCTTTTAGTCCCATTATTTTACCAAGTACTATTTCCTTAGTGATAGTGATTGTCTTTAGTTCCCCCCTCCCTGTGGCCCCTTGATTATCCATTATTGGGATGTTGTTAGTGTCTTCTACCATGAAGACAGATACAAAATATTTGTTCAGAGTCTCTGCCATTCTATTTCCCCGTTCCCCATTATTAATTCCCCAGTCTCATCCTCTAAGGGACCGACATTTACTTTAGCTACCCTCTTCCTTTTTATATACCTGTAGAAGCTCTTACTATCTGTTTTAATGTTTCTTGCCAGTTTACTCTCATATTTCATCTTCTCTCTCTTTAGTGTGGCATTGTACTTACCTTTCCTGACCTCATGAAATCATTAAATCTCTTGTGGCACTGTATCAGGAACAGCAACACCCCTGCTGCTCACTTCTTGGGTGATCTCCAGCCATGCCCTCTTGGTTTCAGCGACTGGTCTCTTCCTGCCACTACCAGGGAATAGGACCTCCCTGCACGCTCTGACTCCCTGGATCAGGATTTCCAGGGAGGCATCCGAGAACCTGGGCGCAGCCTTCTGGCGCTGTGACTCCATCCTTCCTTGCACCCTCACAAAAGTCTTCAATTGATAAGAATAGCCACCTCTCCCAACCACCTGTAAGCCTCCTCCAACAACCTTCAACTGTGATGTGTGCAAGGCTCCCTTAAATATCTGAGCTGAAAGTGAGTCATCGGTGATGTCATCAGACCCGCTCCATTTAATTGGCCAGGAAACCCGTATGACTCTTTCAATTGACCCAGTTCAGTTAAACGCGCAGTGCAGAACGCACTGTTGAAAACTTTGGGATGGTGGCCTGCTACACGGCCCGCACGCACCCGCCCCGACTCTAAGGTGAAAATTCCAGCTGTTGACTCTGTTCCACTCCCCACAGATGCTGCCTGACCAGCTGAGTATTTCCAGCATTTTCTGTTTTTATTTCAGATTTCCAGCGTCCGCAGTATTTTGCTTTTGCATTTATGTAGTGCCTTTTATGTAGGAAAACATTCCAAAGCGCTTTATAAAAGCGTAATCAGACAAAAAAAAGTCCAGCCAGATCAGCCAATTAATGGATAAACCAGAATAAGAAGGAAAGCTGCCTTATCCTTTCATATACAACTTGCCCGGTAAACAAAAAATATAACCAGAAACACCTCTCGAGCCAGCTATAATTTGCATATCTCAGCCTTCAGCACAGACTCGCAGGTCACACCGAAAAATACTAATATAACCAATAAGCAGAACATTATAATATCATTCTGAGCCCTCAAAAACTGTGCAGACCCAAAGGAAATATTAAACATTGGGCAGCAATTGTAATGGGAAAATGAAGTTGAGTGGTTTGGAAGTTTGAGAAATTCATGTTCTTGATCTGAACACAGAAGTTGACTGACTCATGTGGCTTACAAAGAACAGAACCTCGGATCAAATGTAAAGCAGGTACAGTACTTAGATAGAAATAATTGATCTTGCAGCACCCTCTAGTGAAGCAGTAGGAAAGCATTCAGACCTCACAGCATCCTCTAGTGAATCAGTAATAAAATACTCAGAGCTCTTGGTATCTCTGTGAACTTCCCTTTTTCTAATTGAAAATACAGGAAATAAGCAGCAGGTTAGTCAGAAACTATAATTCAACCTCTTACTTTCCTCTCTGTGATTGGTGTATCTATTGTTTCTTCCTGCTCTTTCCCTATTTCTTCCCAGCCCTACTAAAAAGCCTTCAGTTATCTTGCAATTTTCAATTCAGACAAAGAATTAAACTTGCCTTTTCTCATTACTGATTCTGAATGACCTGTTGTATATTTGCAGTATTTTCTGTTTTTATTTTAGACTTCCAGCATTTGCAGTTGTTTTCTTCAATGTAATATCATCCAGTGACTGGGTACCTCAGACTCAAGTAGCTGAGGGTCAAGAAGGAGGGGCTATTGATACAAGATTAAATGTAAGCGATTTAGAACAGACGGCAGAAGAAACTTCTCCACAAATTCGATAGCCCCCGAAAACGGGCGTGGGGATTGCAATGTGTGATTAACCCGTGCCTGTTCAATGTGATGCAGGCAGCATGCCAACTTCCCACCACTGCCACTCTGCCAGTGCCCTTGCTGTTGCCTGTCAGCCAGCCAGCCCAGACTGCTGCCGCCCATGCCACGATGGTGCAGTCTGCAGCCGGGCCTTCTGGGCCCAGAGTTGCTTGAGGTCGTCCTCCAAAGTCATCTGCAGTCTCCTCCACTGAAAGTCAGCAGTCTTCCATCAGCTATGCTGCAGCCACTGGGATAGCACTGCATAGGAGCACTAGAACAGGCAAAGGCACATGGAAGACAGGCACTAAGGGAATGCACAAGGGTGATTAGTTTATGTTTGTATGCAATATGGCATGATTTCATTTGTAAATTTAATTTGCAATAATTATTTTGTGTTGGCTTTTATTTTTGCATTGTGGCCAAGTGGGTGCTGTGATGGTCAGTGACAGAGGAAGGGTAAGGTGTGGGATTGTTGCTGAATGGGGAATTGGGGTTGCGTTTACTGGTAGCGCACTCGGACAAGTTCTTCACGGACAGCCTGGCCAGAAAGGGGCTCTCTAGGTTGCCTCCTCCCTTCCTTTTCCTCCTCCGCCTCCTCTTCCTCCTCTTCCTCCTTCTCCTCATGCTCCTGCTCCTCAGCTGGTCGCCGTATAGGGGTGGCAAGGGCTGTGCCCTCATGATGGCGAGGTAGTGCAGCATGCAGCAGACCACCACGAATCTTGACACCTGCTCTGCCAAGTACTGCAGGGCTGCTCCAGGCAGTGGAAGCGTTGTTTCAGCCACAATGGTCTGCTTTATCACATTTCATGTGGCAGCATGGCTTTCAACAACAACAACAAAAACTTGCATTTATATAGCGCCTTTAATGTAGTAAAATGTCCAAAGGCGCTGCACAGGAGTATTAAAAGACAAAAAATTTGACACTGATCCACATAAGGATAAATTAGGGCAGGTGACCAAAAGCTTGGTCAAAGAGGTAGGTTTTAAGGAGCGTCTTAAAGGAGGAAAGAGAGGTAGCGAGGCGGAGAGGTTTAGGCAGGGAATTCCAGAGTTTAGGGCCTAAGCAACAGAAGACACGGCCACCAAATGTTGAGCGATTATAATCAGGGATCCTCAAGAGGGCAGAATTAGAGGAGCGCAGATATCTCGGGGGGTTGTGGGGCTGAAGGAGATTACAGAGATAGGAGGGGCGAGGCCATGGAGGGATTTGAAAACAAGGATGAGAATTTTGAAATCGAGGCACTGCTTAACTGGGAGCCAATGTAGGTCAGCGGGCACAGGGGAGATGGGCGAACGGGACTTGGTGCGAGTTAGGACAAGGGCAGCCGAGTTTTGGATGACCTCAAGCTTACGTAGGGTGGAATGTGGGAGGCCAGCCAGGAGTGCATTGGAATAGTCAAGTCTAGAGGTAACAAAGGCATGGATGAGGGTTTCAGCAGCGGATGAGCTGAGGTAAAGGCGGAGACGGGCGATGTTACGGAGGTGGAAGTAGGCGGTCTTTGTTATGCTGCGGATATGTGGTCTGAAGCTCATTTCAGGGTCAAATATGACACCAAGGTTGCGAACAGTGTGGTTCAGCATCAGACAGATGTTAGGGAGAGGGATGGAGTCAGTGGCTAGGGAATGGAGTTTGTGGCGGGGACCGAAAACAATGGCTTCGGTCTTCCCAATACTTAATTGGAGAAAATTTTTGCTCATCCAGAACTGTATGT